>CM031237.1:775700454-777060454 GCA_018340775.1 Taxus wallichiana var. yunnanensis | reverse complement strand
GTGCTTCAATTTTTGAATCACATTTGCTAAACTTGAGACCATACCATCCATGACATCCATTCTCCATGCCATCAACTTCCCCAATTATTTGATTCTATCACTATGAGGGTCCCCCGACTACCTTGAGTGCTTTGCACTTTTCTCGCTAACAAAACCAAACCTCTTTTCATGCCCCAAAGTATCATTATTATTTACCGTAAGGACTTCATTTTCTTCTTGGATTGTCCTTTTCTTAACAATCTGTTTTGGATCTTCACACATCTTTAGCACCAAATTTTCTAGTTTTAATTTATCCTTTAAAGTATCAAGCAGGAATCATACTCACCTATCTTGTGTGTAACCTACTTCTTGGCCCTTTCTCGGCTCTATGGCAATATTCTTTTGTTTCTATCTTTGCTTGTCTTGTACCACTCAACACCTGCACTTTATTTTCATCTAAAATTAAATGAACTAGGGTGCACAAATAGTGTAATACGAAGGCTAATTATCCAGATACCTATTTCTCATATTATGGTCATGTGTTGTCATGCAAATTTACAACAAGATTGTTTATAATTTTCAAGCCTAACAATGATACCCCTGTGTCAAATTTTTCAAATTTTACCTTTCTAAGACATCCCAAGTCTACCCATCCTCATCACCGACCTTAACCAGTTAGTCCAATGAATCCCTAGTGGATGTTAACTTATTCCCCTAGGTGAATTAGGAAATTTAATTCAATCCCCCTAGGTTATTTTAGGAGTTCTTGTAGAATGCCAATTTTGGGCAGTGTTGGGAAGGGATACCACTGGCCTTCCCAAGACTAGTGCAACCCCTTGGAGTGGAAAAAGGAGAAAAATATAGCATGGAGATGAATAGAAGGTATAATAACATCAAGGAAATTATATTGGAAGATTCATGAAAGATTTGGAGGTTTTGGGGTAGATTCATTAGAAACGGGTTCTCAAGCCTAGCAACGCACATGGCCAAAAACGATCTCGAGATTTGGGAAGTGATTCCAGGAGCTCTCGAAGGAGTTAGGACCTAAAAAGACATCTTTAGAAATATAATTCAGATCTCTACGAGATGGTGAAATAAGATTCTTCACAACATATAGGCAGAATAAGTTTATATCTCATTTTTCTCATGTTTAGTCATGGAGCCAAAGCCAAAATATGATTTTTCAGGTAATAAATGGAGGAATAAAGAGCCGATACCCCCACCATTAGATTTAAAAGGAATTTTCAGTCAATTTCATATAAAATTTCACCTGTAAACTCCATCGGGAACTCCAGATAAGGCCTTCACAAGTTTGCTCTCAAGTTCTCATACTTAGCCAAATTTTCAAGAGGACATGTGTCGGCTCCAGAGCTTGGAACATTTTGATGTCCTTTTTTTCCCTTTAGATAAGGGACATAGTGGACATTAAAATGTGGTCAACCCTTTTTAGCCTCCGAACACTAATATGACCTCCCGTTTGTCGGTTAAGCCCCGAGAGCTAAATTTGAGCCTTCTCTTTCCACGCACGAATGATCACCAAGTGTCGCAATTAGGTGCGATGTGAAAATTGATGTCCCTTTCATCCCTTTAGATAAAGGTACATCGGGAAAAAACATTCACCAGTTGAATCATCAAAATGTGTAAAATTTTTAACTCCTTTGTTGATTCTAGTGTTACCCGCACACACTTTGTGAAAGCTCAAATGCCAGATTCCTCTCCACCCTGCCATTGCTGCACTCAAACAACTCCTCAAAGTTTTCTTCAAATTTAAAATTCAGATATGAAGAAAAAATGGATCTAAAAAATGAATAACGAATTTTTTTTGCTAGATAACCATGAAGTCTTCCAATCGAAAAATATTCATATCTTGCAAAATACAAGTCAGATTGAGATGTCATATTTTGCATACTTCATAATTTTTCAAGGAAATAAATATGCAACAAACAGAAGGTCAAATGGTGCCCTGAATAATTTGTTCCAAAAAACCCCCATTTTGTTTCCTAGCTCACATTCTTCATATTTACCATCAATCTGGGAATGGACATGAGCTAAAAACTTGCACACGAACTCCAAATGAAAAACCTATCGCAATGGAGTTAAGTTCATCAAAATTAGAGGCTAAAACCAAACCTAAAGATTTATAGCTCCATTAATGGCCACCATGACAGCTCCGTGCATGAAGCCACTGTCAGACAAAAATTTTATATTTTATTTCCAAGCATTCTAGTGGGAAAAATCAAGTGAAATTTAGAGGACGTGATCGCGATGACGAGATGAGTCTGAAAAATATTTTTTGTCGCAAACCGAGAACTAGAAATCCACTTTCCAAAAATAGTAAATTTTCATACACAAACTTGCTACATTTGGAAACTCATCATCAAAAGTGGTTTTGGCAAAGGTAGTGTGCATCAAGATCATCGGGAATCCGAATGATTGTCTGAATAGAAAACATCGAATACAAACACTTATTAAAAATAGTAAGCCCCTATATGGGTGCTTACTAAAAATAGTAAGTCACCCCAAGAAGTGGTCAAGGTAAAGGCAGTGTGTGAAGAAGTGAATGAGGGAGTTCATCACATCAGGATGGTCAAGAAGAGGCAAAAATCACCTCTTACTAAAAATAGCAAGTCTTTCATTTGGGCGCTTGCTATTAATGGTAACTTACACTCAAGGCCGGTTTTGGTACAATAGAACATAAGGGGATCATCATTCAGAGTCGTCCATGGGAATTTATCACAGGGAATTTGAGATCCACCCTAGGGAACTCGATAGTTTATTTCAACACTCACTTCATGATTTTGGTCACAACTATATTAGGCACACGGGGTGGAAGTTGCGGATCATCGCGAAATAGTTCATTCAACTAGGGCAGGATTTTTTCCAGGCTTCATTCCCTTTAGATGGGATCTTCATGAGTGATGATCATAGTAGAAATGAGGTCATTAAATAATATTTTTAAACACTTAGTTCACGGTGTTCACGCATCATCCAAAGGAAGTTTCTCAGGGTGAAAAGAGTTTAGGGATTCTAGATTTCATCACATTGGAGCATTCCATCAAGTCATATGGAAGGATCAATGGAATTTATCGGAGGTGAGCTATTTTTTCATCAACATCGTTCTTCCTTCTTCTTTCTGCTCTCTCTCTCTCTCTATCTCTCTCTCTTTCTATCTTCCCCAACTTTCTCTCTCTTCTCAATGTTCTAATTTTGCGTTGGGGGTTGCACTTTTTCGTATGTCTTAATGTTCCTAATGTAATAAGTCACCTTTATGTTATAAAAAGGGACTTAATGTTTTCCTAAGAAGGTGAAGAGTCTTAAGTCATGTCGAGACATATGAAGAGTTATTGGGGGTTATATGAAGAGTCTTTTCTCTTCCTATAAATTGTAAATCCATTCCCATTTCAAAGGGTTGGTGATTGATTTTGTAAACTCAAGAGTGCATTGTACTTAGAGAGAACAAAGGAGATAGCCATTTTCTTCCATTTCCCCCTCACTATTTTTCCTCCATTCCCACACTATGTACAACTTTAATTGAAATGCTAAGTAAGGAAGAAGTTTCTATTTTCCAAGGCATATGAATGTGTGCATCTTTGTATGCATGGTTTCCTCTAGCCAGTAGCATGGATGTTTTGGTTGTTTCTTCTCATAAATGCATGTGTTGAAATTTCTAACTAGTGTGTGTAGGAATCTAATTTTCTACCCGCAACATTAGTTCTCCTACCTCATATTCTCACTCCCTTTCCCACTCTCAAGACAAAGTCTTCTCTAGAAAGTGATTTCTAGCTTTTCCGCAGGGAAAGTGGAGTGTCCCTATTGGATCCTAGGCCACAAGGCCACCAAGAAAATATAATTTTATTTGTGCATGCAAATACGAAAGATGTAGTGTTGGCAAGAAACCCACAAATTTTTCACTCGATAAATTTTCTCACCAACACCATGCTTCCAAAATTTCATCTCTAATCTCCTGGGCCATATCTAGAAATTTACGCACTTTCTTCTCTTTTTTCTCCTTGGCCTCAATTAAGCTCTAAATTTCCTCTTCCTTGTCATTCTTATCTTCTAAAATTGTTCTCAAAGTAGCTTCCTTGTCAATATTTTTGTGCGTAACCTTTGCAGCTATCTTTTTCAAAGTGCATTGCTTTCCTGCTCGTCTGAGAACTCCGTCAACTTGATGGTCACATTTCTAGAATACAGAGCCTTCTTCATTCTTCTTGAGGAAAATGATTCCTCACACACATAAAATACAGGCTTATCCATGTGATTCTGCATACTCCATGACAACTATTTCCTGGTGCATGTGTTCACCATTTATGGATCCATCACCCCATCCATATAATTGTTCGAGGGAAAGAGTGCTCTAGAACCTAGTACATATGAGATTCTATAGGTCATTAATGTACCCAATGTTTAGTGTCTACACCATACCTCTTCCCTGTGCTCATTAGTGCACTCACTTATATTTTTTTGTGTTTCAAAGTGCCCTCTTTATTCTCCCTAATTTCTCCTTCAGTCCACCACCGGTTGTGGAAAACTATCTTCTATCTTTGTATCTACCCCAGTGTGGCTCTCCTCTTCATGTTCATGTATACTTCCACTTGGGACTTTTAAATCAAACTATAAGTTCTTATCGCGACCCCTTCATCTTCTCGAACCTCTATGCTAGGCAAGGAGACGATTTGGCATGCAATTTCTCCCGAGGACTTCTCCTCCTTACTATCTTTGACAAGTACATACTTGCACATTCTCTTCCTTTCTTCCTCACTCTTCTTCACTCATGTTACATGTGGTTCTTGCCTCATAGGTTGTGAGGATCCAATGCCTACATCTGCATGTGTGCACCTCTTGCATACTGATTGTCTCTTGCCATGATCAAGTCTAGTAATATCTTCCTTTACTTATTCTTCCCTCTTTAGGACATTTTCTAAATCCTCCCTTTCCTTTCTTGGGGTGTATTCTCAAGAAGACTCTTCATGCCCACAATATTTTTTTCATTTTAGAGGATATAGAAGTGAAAATTCCTCGCTTTGCATGATAATTTTACCTTCCTTCAACCTCAACCTCAAATAGACATAGGACGCACTGGGCTCTATCATTCGACATCCATGACCTCTGGAGTGATATCAATGTTATCAGACTCCATTGTCTCTACATATGCCTCCTTATTGGGGTAGAAATATGTTTTGCCTGAGAATATGGATATTTGTGTCTACCTTATCAATGAACAAATTACAACTTACGTGTGTTATGTATCCGAGTTCTTGAATCCTTAAAGTAATGAGCAGTAAAAGAGAAAGGAAACTTACACCAAGGGATCTTCTCGCTGGTCTTCATGTAAAATGGCCCAAATAGAAGTGTTGATATGTCACGAACTTCACCTTTTCCCCTAAAACACCAGGAAAATCACGTGGTATGTGCCACTACCCTTCAAATGCATTGTGAATCCTCCTGTAACATCTATCTTGGCGCTGCTTATAGGTATTCGAGATTCAACATTGGTATGTAAACCTTGTAAATTTCTTCGTTGGAGAATTTTTATCCATGGGGTATACCCACATCTTCTCCTTGGACCGTCGGGAACATCAATTTCATTAAACACAATCAAAAGTAAGATGGTTCCCTAAGTTATCTTCTCACCTTTATCTTCTTTTATGTGTACTTACGCCACTAAGTTCTCTCGCAATGTACCCCGCAATATTGTAACATATTTTATTAGAAATCTTGTGCACTATGTAAAAACAATGATTCATCACTTCCTTCCACCTCTTTGAGGTGCCAAAATTACAACTAACTAGTCATGTTGTTACCCTTTTAGATAGGCTCAGTATATTTCCAACATTGGAATTTTATCCTTCCTTCTGATAATTAAACATGATGACCATTTCCTCTACTCCCTCATCATCTGAGAGGTCCCCTACAATTTACGAGCGAGTCACACAAACCTATAAATTTTCCAACCAATTTCACTTTGTAATTCTCATTCTTATCCCGAGAAAAGTAAAATAAATATTCATGCATGCGTGACATGAGCCATTTAGTTACTCGAGCTTACCAAATAATGTAAGCTCATAGAATTACATAACCCCAACACTTTCAAGAAATTTATATATAGTATTATCCATCAAAATTTTCCCATTTGCAATCCTATTCATTTTCAAAATGGTCTCTACATTTATGTCCTTCGAGGGTTTGTTCAAGTATGGTGATTGAAATCACTAATCTTGCACTTAGTCAATCGAGATCTCCACGACCTTCCTTCAATTGCCTCTTCCTGGTACTACATCTCTGTGAACCACTCATGTGGTTCCTCCTCTTTACCGGTTCCTTAACCACTCTCCTTAGTGCCATCGTTCCTCTTAATCTAGTAGCGTGCTCTAAAAACTACAATAATCCCACTACCTTACCCTTGCACAGCTTAATCTCCTATGTTTCTTCAAATATCTCATTCCCTAGTGTGCCCTAGATGAAAATTTGTCTCCTTGAAACCCTAAGCTGCGTGAAACTTCCTTACTTACACATCCAACTTGCTAAAACACCCTTCCATGTAGATCTCTGTCAATGTTGTATCTTGAATTCACCTGGTTCACCGTATAATTGATCGATCTTTTCACTTCACACTTTGCACTTCATCACACTTCTCAACTCGAAAAATAAAATTATGCAAGGGAAGGATAACATTGCAAGAACCTTATTTTATAGATTTTTCAAAATATCTTCATTAATTTCTCCTCAAATACCACCGTACATGGCATTAATTCCATTCCTTCGCTCTTACGTGCTCCACGGCGTATCTTCCATGCCCCATTCATAACATTCTAGAGCAACCACTAAATCTCGGCCATAGACCTCCTTATGCATGCTTCCTTGTGCTTAAGTAATTCACAACTTTCCTCATACCATGTAGTTTCTCATACCGCTACCTACCTCACGTTACACTATGCGCCCATCCATCTACATGTGGTTTTCAATATGAGAAAATTTATTTGAAATTATCTTTGAAACCATCTTCACTCCGAGCACGTGTAATTTTAAAATGCACACCAGTCTATATTAAGGAACCAATCACTTCTTATTTCCGATCCACCCCTTAAACTAAAATCATGCACTATTCTCATACGCATGAATTCAATATATAATAATTAGCTTCTAGCATGCAAGCATGCTTATTACCACAAAACATGTTACTAAATTGACAAAACATATCAAAAATGAAAGGAAAAACATATAAGGGAAATTATTTAAAGGGAAATCTAATCTAAATGGAAATATTGCCTTATTACAAACACTAAGAAGAATTATTTATAGGAGGCGTCAACCTACTCCCATTGAAGTAACCATGAAACATATTTCCATCCAGTAGCTTGCAGTTGAAAAATTCTGAATCAAGTATCTTCATTACTACATAGGGTCCCAAGCAATGAACTTTCAATTTCCCTAGGTGGCTTGTGACCTTGTAGTCATAAAGTAAAATCATTTGTCTAACTTCAAACTTCTTATTCTAAATGTTCCTATCATTCCATGCCTTCTACCTTGCTTTCTTAGTATTTTGGCTCCAGTGTGCAATGATGCGCCTCTCATCTAACTGCATCATTTTATCTATGCACTCTTTAAGTTCTTTCTCATCATCCAGTCCACCTACATGCACAATACGCAAGGAGGGTATCATGAATTCCACTGGTAAAACAACCTCTGTGCCAAACACCAACTAAAAGGGTGTGGCTTTGTTTAATCTTTTGTAAGTTGTCTTGTATGCCCAAAGTACAACATAAACTTTGTCATACCAATCCTTCCTTCCAACGTCACAAATATTTGTCAATGTATGTCCCAAAATGTTGTTGAAAGCCTCAATAATTATATTATCCTGTGGGTGATAAGGGGTTATTTTATGGCGTGTTACCATAAATTCTACCAATAATTAAGAAAATGAGCACCCTTATCACTTATTAAGATAAACAGACATCCATACTTGTAAATGATGTTTTTCCATAATAACCTCATGTAGACACAAAATTATGCATTTTAGACATTTACTAGCCTGGTCTTATACTACTATTTAGAAGGTTCTCAAGTGAATAAAGTACTAATTAATCCCACCTTTTGGCCATATTTATTTTATATTTTATTTCATCATTCTCTCATGTTATCTTCCACTTATCCGTCCATTTCAAGAATCGCCCCATCATTCCACCCAAAATCGGGGTGCTAGCTTTGTATTAGGGTGCACTGGGTGCCCCGATCCCACCCTAGGCACCCCAATCCATGTACATCCTTTCTTGTTTCTTTTTGGGGCCTTTCTAGCCGTTTTGCATCCTTATCCTTTTCTCGTTAGCCCTATTAGGATTAATTACAAAATTAATCTTAAGATCCCTATAAATATAAAGTTATAAGACCATAATGAGGGCCATAGTGTCACATACTACTATCAATCCATCTAGATCTCGCATCCATTACATCACTTGCATCCACATAGTGTCATGCGCAGAAGGCTAGGAGATCTGCATCACACACATTACATAGGGGGATTTTATTCTATTCCATGCACACATGTTATTTATATTTTCTATAGCTATTATTGCTTGCAACTTCATAAAGTACGAATGACATGAGATCACCTAGGCACGAAATGCACACACTCACCGAACTAAATCCGGTCCGAAATGTAGTGCATCACTCAATTATAATTCCACTAGTTTAGCGGTGAGGTCAATCTAACCCGTTCATACTGATTTTTTTCCTAGGGTTTGATACTTCCTCTTGTATTGCAATTCATTACATAGCTCATCCGGTGAATCCAATATGATAGAAAGGTAGGGTTATAAACTAACTTACAACCATACTAGACTCATTTTCCGATCACTTACTGAGATACTAGGGTGCCCTATGGTGCCCGGTTCCATTCCAGAGCCTCATTCTACTCAAAACACCTAGATCTCGCGCCTTCACAAGGCCCCTGCGTGCTTGTCTCCACTTCCGAATTTGCAACTAAGCCTACGATTGTCTCTTTGAATCAGCTAAGCCATTTCTCTTCCTTTTCTTACATACTTAGGGTTTTACTTTACTTAGAATAATTATTTTCTATTGAACCATACCGCTTTAGTTCATTTATACAACATTTTAGTCCTCCTAATTAGATTAACACTAATACCCTAATACACTTTCTAGGTTTATTTTTGTTAATCATTTTGGTGAACTTGACGTCTCTTTCTACCACCTTCTAGGGATTTTCATTCTCCCATCATGGATATCTCTGTCACCAAATATCTGCTTACCCACCCTGATTTGCTTCATCAAGTTCAAACCCTTTTTGCTACTACTAATGTTGTTGTTGACATGCATCCAGATTCACTATATGACACGTTTGCGCATGCCTTTTCCCAACATATAGCATTCCAAGCCAATCCTCTAGCTGACATTCACCCCTTTGACAATGACCCACCACTTTACATCATGTCTCGCATCTACAATGTTGTTGTCAAGCACACTCTTATTGATAATGGGTCTAAGCTCAATTTGTGCCCTATGTCCTTTCTCTAGGATTTAGGTTTGTCTACTCGTGACATTATCCCTTCTTCCATCTCCCTCTATGCTTATGATGGTACCGTTTGTCCGTGTCGAGGCCACATTACCTTTCCGTTCGCAGTGTAGGTCCTAAGACTCTCCCTACTCTCTTCTTTATCATTGATTTTCTGTCTCATATAATTATTTGCTAAGAAATCCATGGCTCCATGCCATGCAAACCGTTGTTTCTATAGACCACCGTTGTGTCAAGTTCTTACATGAGCATGTTGATTGTACTATATTATGATATTGTGATCCCTTTCAATATTGCGTTCATCACCCTCACAGTAGTCTTCCTATCCCTTGCATTGATACTACAGATGAACCTCAACCTATGGATGATCAACCTCATTTACCACCACTTGAGGGCGCTATTTTTTTACTAGATGTTATCCCTTCTACACTACCTCCTACTACTGCTATCATTCCACATCCTCCACCTGTTCCATCCATACACAATATCCTTCCCTCTTCATCTTCACAATTAGCTCATACCCCCTTTACATGTACACTTTTCATTCATGATTCTTATTGGGAACATGTCCCATTTGACCCCACATGTGATGAAACCATCTATTCTCCCGTTGGTCTAGCTCGTCTTGGCTTTACTTTTGATGATGTTCAACCTTCTACTCACGTCTCTCATCTATATTGCGGTTTTTCACTATCATTGTCACTTATGGCTTGTGTGTCTTTGATCTTTTAGTCTATCTACCACATACCCCTTGTTCTTCTCTACTCACATTAGGGGAATCTTGGCTTACTTACATCGGAGGTACCTTAGACCCTAGTCACACCGATATTTCATTTCCTATGCCTTTTGGTCATGTTTTCATTTGCAATAGTTCCTTTCTTGGCTACTCACCTAACCTCACTTGATGGTACGCACACGGTCATCCAAATCCTCTATTCACTAACAAATAATACGCTATGGGCATTAATCATTTGTCTCTCACTGGTTCATTACATGATCAACCTCATACTATAGCCTACCAAGTTACCAATTTTGATCCATTTGACTTTGATCCAGAGGATGATGATCTCCTTGATGAGTTCACCTAGTCCCATACACACTACCACCGGGGCATATCACATCACACACTTACCCCATTTTGTTTGGCATCGTACATCCTCTTACATCACATATTTCGTATATGAAACTTTTTACATTTCCTCTGGACATACTACCACATGCATCATAAGCACACTCGTTCCGATGACGCGCTCTTATGCTTTGGTTCACACTGAAATGTTGAGGAATTACCATTACAATGAACCTCACACACCACACTTAGGAATTACACATTGCATTTCACCATACATTTTGCATTATCCATTGTAAATTCTACACTTATTCTACATTCTACATTATACTAGTCATTTTATACATCACATTTGTTTAGCGTATTTGCATATTTGGTCTCATCACACCCCGCGAATTCATCCATTATCTACATTCTACATCTCATGCTAGATTACATTTATATGTGGGTATAGCTTTACATTCTATCACTATATATTATATTTATATTTACATGTATCCCCGCATCTTACCTATTCCAAACAACCTACATTTTTACATTACATGAGTCATATAGCGCATTTATCCATCACCTACATCCTACATGCTACACTATATTCCATTACATATGGGTCTAGTTTTATCATCATTACATATTCCATTTCCATATACCTTGCATGGCCTATATACATTCTACAATGCATTTACCACAATGCACATTTACATTACCTACTCCTTAGTATCTTTAGCTACATTTTTTTACGCACTACACTCACCACCCTATGATGCACTTCAGTTCCTTGGTCCATACTTGAATACCGAGGCTTTACCAATCAAATGGACCTAAATTTTATCATGCGACATCTTTCTCATCCACCATTCCTAGCATTATTGACATACACCATAGGTTAAATTATCACCCATTCTATCATCTCATAGTGGTATACACTTTAGGCTAAATCACCACCCCTTATTTTCCATATTATAGTGGTATATGCTTTAGGATAAATAACCACCTTCCCGCTTTCATTCTATAGTGATATATACTTAGGGATAAATCATCACTCATCCATTCAACAATTCATGGTATACACTTATGCTATAGGATCAACGCACATATTTTCGATTTGTCTCCTCACCATCCATTCATTTTATAGTGATATATGCTTAGGGATAAATCATTATTCATCCATTCACCAATTTTTGGTGTAGGTTTAGGCTATAGGGTCCACACACATATTTTCCATTAGTCTCCTTACCATCCATTACTTTTATAGTGATATACACTTAGGGATAAATCATCACTCCTCCATTCAACAAGTCATGGTATATGCTTTTTGGCTATCAGGTCCACACACATATTCTCTCCATGTTGCATTTCATCACCATTACATACACATTCATTGCAGCGCACTAGACACACAAAACCACTACTCGACCATTTCCTGATGATGCACTCTTGTTTATGGTTAATTCTTGACTGCTGAGGGGGAAAACAAAATGAACCTCATTGCATACACTTCCATACACTCGAGGGAATGTTTCTTCTATCATTCAATCATGCATTCTATTACATCCATCCACAACATATTGCATTTATCTTGGTGCATTTACTTTTGATTACTTGTGCTTTATATGATCACTTTACTACACATGTTAGATTTATTTCTTATATGTCATTACCATACACACATGTGATTTTATGCCCTTTTGTAGTGTGATTGCAGATACATGACACTTATATGCGAGCATGGATTCTTGCCTTCTACACTTACTATACTACTCGTTGGGGGCATCTACACTGTCTCATACGGGTGATATTGTTTCATTTTGTACTTATCATCTTACATTACTTTCTTAAACACACTTTGACATATGGGTTATTAGTCTAACATGCCAACGGGTGTTCCATGTGCAACACTTGTTTTATAGGATTACATGTCTCCATGACTTCTTGTTTGTTTTCCTTACATTTTTCTTCTTTTTTTGCTATTGTAGGAGGGCCTTGCCCTATGTTTGCATGCACACTCATTTTTTTTATGGTTATGATGGCCTTATATGTGTTGCGACACCGTGAGTGATGTCCCATGTTTGTAACCCACTTTGTGCGGTATTATTTTTTTATTGTGTGTTTACACTACTTTCCTTAGTTATTCTTACATTGTTTTCATATTTTACACTTATTACATCCATGCTAGCCATCCCCTTTTGTGCGTGCCTTGGTATCTACCAAGTGTTTCCCTTTCCCCCTCTAGGGAAGAGTTTACAGTCGAGAGTATAGTAGGTCCTCTTTTGGGGCCGCATTATCCTTTCAACATCGAAAGCATACGCCCCAAAGAGGGTGGCATCATTTAGGGTTTTTCACGCTAACACAATGTGTTTACACTGGTTCAATACAGTGCACTTTCCACCCTTAGCATTGTGGATTTAATTCATTTTAGTCATCCTTACTTAGTATTGTGGGTTGGTTCAGTGTATATATCTACCCTTGGCATTGTGGGTTCAATTCAATGTATATTTCTACCCTTGGCATTGTGGGTTTACATAAAACAAGTGAGTTCAGACCATTCTACGAACTCCATACATAATGGATTTTATAGGACATGGTGCCCTTAACATTTCTGGGCAGCAGTTAAAGGTTGGAGGATACATATAATTTCATCCCTATACTTCTTGCCGGTTGGTATTGGATCGCCCAAAAAAACTAGGATGCGACAAAGATCTCTTTACAACATTTCAGAAGAATCAGTTAGAGTTTGAGGACACAGAGCATTTCCTCCCTACACTTATTCATCCAGGGCGAAGTGAGATCACCCAAAAAAATCACGACAATACAAGATATCCTTCTACACCATTTTTCTCGACATGAATTAGGTGGGCATGCTCCATTTATACTTTTAATTCCATTTACACTTTTATTTTTAGCATATTTTACATTTACGTAATTTACACATGCGTATTTTATACAATGTTTTTACATACATACATATTTGACTGCTTGATCATTTTCTCTTTGCAGGTCCGATCGTATGAGAAACAAGCAGTCAAATTGAGGGAAACAATGACAATAACAATGCCAAAACACCACTATATGCACTTTCCTTTACTAACCATGTAGGTACACTACACATAGCAGCAACTACACATGCATTCCACCCTAGGTTCACTCTCATCACTTTTTATGCACATTTTTCATCTTTAGAATCCATGCTCCTCCATATTTTTATTTTTTTCATTCTACGCTTGAGTCTATTCCAATAGCATTTCTTCTTCTACACTCTACCTAGATATCAAGTGCGCATCTCTATCTATTTTATGTTACCAAGCTTTCGATCACCAACATAAAGTGGGGGAAAAATGTAGACACAAAATTATGCACTTTAGACATTTACTAGCCCGGTCTTATATTACTATGTAGAAGGTTCTCAAGTGAATAAAGTACTAATTAATCCCACCTTTGAGCCATCTTTATTTTATATTTTATTTCCTCATTCCCGTATGTTATCTTACACTTATCCATCCATTTCGTAATTTCTTCATCATTCTAGCCAAAAATCGGGCACCCTGACCTATCTTGAGGAACCTTAGGGCACCCTGGTCCCACCCTGGCACCCCGATCCAAGAACATCCTTTCTTGCTTCTTTTTGTGGCCTTTCTAGATGTTTTATATCCTTTTCCTTTTCCTAGCCTGCCCTATTGGGATTAATTACTAAATTAAGCTTGATATCCATATAAATATAAAGTTATAATACCATAATGAGGGCCCTAACGTCACATAATACTATTACTCCATCTAGAGTTGCATCACTTACATCTACATAATGACATGCACTAAGGCTAGGAGATATTCATCACACACACCGCATAGGAGGAGGGATTCTATTCTATTCCATGTACGCATGTTATTTACATTTTCTATAGATATTATTTCATGTTACTTCTAAAAGTGCATCGACACAAGAGAACCTAGGGAATGACATGCACACACTCACCGAACTACATATGGGTATGAAATGTAGTGCAACGCTTAATGATAAGTCCACTAATTTTTCTACCAAGGTCAATCCGACCCATTCATACCGAATTTTTATTTTTCTAGGGTTTGATACTTCCTCTTGTATTGTAGGTCATTACACATCTCATCTGAAGAATCCATTGTGACAGATAGACGGGGTTCTGAACTAACTTGTGACCATATAAAACTCAGCCGAGAACTTACAGAGACTAAGGAACCTATTTCTCGGACAGTGGTTCCCTAGTACCATTCCAGGCACCTTAGTCTACTCAAAACACCCAGATCTAACCTTCGCAGGGCCTCCGAGTCTTCATCTCCACTTCCGAATCTATAACCATGCCCGCAACAACCTGCGACAATCTCTTCAAATCAACTAAGCCATTTCTCTTCCTTCTCTTGCATACTTAGGGTTTTACTTTACTTAGAATAATTATTTACTATTGTTCCATACTACTTTATATCATTTATACAACGTTTTAGTCCTCCTAATTAGATTAACATTAATACCCTAATACCCTTTCTAGGCTTATTTTTGTTAATCACCTTACTACCGTAGCTACCGTGTAATCCTTTGTAGGTGCTCCTTATGCCTTCCTTTTTAGATAATATGTACATGTAATAGTAAAACGTGATCTAGTCCTTCACGCAGTGGGGAAATAGGACCCAAAAATTCAATTGATCATTTCTCAAAAGGTTTTGAACTCGCAATGGGCCTCATAGGCATTTCATTCCTATGCCTAGGCTTCTCAAGACACTCTCAAAATGGTCACAAGCCCCGACATAATCTTTACAATCCTTATATAAGGTTTCCCACCAAAGGCCAGTCATTAAAATATTGTGCGTGGTAATATTACTTGCATAGTGTCCACCTACAATCCCACCATGAACTTCCTCTAATAGAGCATCACGCTCATGCTCAAGTATACACCAAAGATAAAATATCATCACGACATAAATTGTATAGTTCTACACCAATTAGCATGTAAGGTGTGACGCGTATGGAAAGATTTTTCTTCTCTAAACTCTTGATCCCCTCAAGCACCATACAAGTAATATCTTCTAAATCGAGAGGGTACGAGGTTCAATTAGAACGAATGTGCATCTGAAATTGTGTCCTCAATGCTCTGCACATCCTTTCCTGAGTGAATTATTGATAAATGATCTGGGCCTGAATTACTCTAAACTGGATTTACCACCACCTTTGTAACATAAAATTCTTGAAACAAGAGAATCCACCTATAAATGCATCCTCGCAAGAGAGGCTTATTGACCAAATACTTAAGTGTCATGTGATCTATATAAAATATAAATAGAGTTTCCAAAGGTATTTCCAAAACTTGTGCAATGCGTAAATCATGGATAATGCTTCGCGCTCTATAATTATATAATTTTGCTTAGAAAGCGTCAATTTCTTGTTCACAAAATAGATATGATGATCAACAATACCTTCTCAAGAATGGGAAAATGCTGCTCTAATGGCCATTCCAGAGGCATTCACATGTACATGAAAAGTTTATTTTATAAAGGAAAGTGTAGAATGGGTACAAAAGTAAGCCTTTCCTTTAATGTCTCAAATGCTAACTATTGCACCTCACCCCAATGGAAATTCCATTTTCTCCTTAAAAACACCTCCAAGGGTAGGGGAATTTTAGCATATCCATTTATAACCTTTCTATAAGAACCCTTGTGTCCGAGAAATATGTGCACTCACTTTTATTGGTATGCTCCTCTAAGCCCAATATAACATCGACCTTAGCGGGATATACCAAAATCCTTCCTTACATATAATGTGTCCGAGAAAAGTTTCAAAGGGTGTAGCAAAGATGCACTTCTTAATGACAAGAGAGATTCTCAATTACAGACGCCTCTCAAACATAAGTCTTATTTTTTCACACAGTGACCCTTTACCAACCCATATTGTAACATTCCCATTTTAAGACTTTAGAAACAAGGGAAAGTTTTTTTGCAAAATGTTCTCTATTCCAAATTAACACAATTTAGAACACACATTCCAATACCAATCTATCTCATAATGAAACCATATGCAGATGTAAATGACTCGGTGAGACATCAATCTCTCATTTTATGACTCGGTATCATACCAATATCTCATGTTAACTTTATGATGTGTATACTATGTATACTTGGTTCCTTTATCCTTTTTAGGGTATCAAGTGTTCTATTTAAGAGGCATATATGAATATTTGTTACCGATATCGATCGAAATCACGCTTCTTAAACTAGGTGACATAGGACAATGTAACTAAACTTACTTGCAATACTTTGGCCAAATATTTTAAACATATCGTTCATATTTATTTTCCCCGGATGACATACTTGTCATACGAAATAAATCCTTCACCTCACTCAATCTGTTATCTAGAATGGTCTCTACTGACTACTGTCAGTCCACTCGTTCAAAGTTTAACCCTAGACAAGGTTAGAAATATAGTCTAGTGTGGAGGACTGCTCACAGTGACTAAGGGTACATAGACATACTCAATCGACTTAATTCGATTGCATGTGTCTAGTTATCCTAAGTCAATGTGAGTTGATCCCGACACTAGATCATGCCCCTAACTCTACCTAGGGAAGAACTGTGATCAAGTCAAAATTTATGTTAGTCTAGTTGAATACATCTGCGACATGTCAAATGCAGCATATTATCCTCATGAAGGCCATAGTCATCATGAAGGTACTACACTGCAGCTTGGTTAGTGCGTGTCAACATCCATCTTAGTTTTCCTCATACGGATGAACATACCTTAGATAGAAAGTTAATAACTTATTAATTTCCTCATTAAGGATTAATTGTAGTAACCCTACTGAAAAACTAGGTTCATTAACCATTAGGGTTCCAAGTTAAAACTACAATAGAGGTAGGTATGCAGATAAATATTCTCCCTAACCATTTCACATGTTATGTTTTTATACTATTAACATTTTGATTTATGTTTTACATAACAGATCCAACACACATGACAATGTTGTTTTCTTACTCACTTACTCAAGCCCTAGCTTATATAAGTTCTAAGAAAGTTATTTTTATATTAGACTTCATTGGAATGAAGTCTAATCCCATTTATTTTTCTTTCCCTACATTCCTATTCTAGTTAAGGAATTCTACATGAGAAGGCACACCTCAACTATCTAAGATAACGAGGATTCATTCCCAAAAGGTCTTAAGATAAGTCTAATATTCATTACTTGGAAGTTATCTTCCCTTTTCTCTTATAGGGGGTTAATGTCCATTATAACCCATAGTACATTGTAAATTAATATCAAATTTTAATTCTCATACAAATATTTGATTTAAATATAGGCATAGTGATATAGTTGAATATCAAGGTAAGAATGTAAAATTTGTAAGTTACATCTTCACTAGAGAGGGTAGTACATCTAACACCTTTGATCTCTATTTATTCCAATCCAATAATAAAATAATGTTCTTGTTTGTAAAAAAATAGAATAATGTTTAATATTTTCACTCATTTCATGCCAAAAGGATTTACATCAAGTGAAAACAAATATCACACATCTTTTATTCAGCAAGAGGATTCATACATTTACAACTCCAAACACTTCAGACATTACAATGTCAAAAAACAATATTTAAATCAATTTCGAATACAACTATTGTTTCCATCAAGTACATTTCAAGTAATGAACCATATTTCATCATACAAAGATCCAGTCTCTTTGAAAAACAAATGTAACTTCCTAAAGATATTTATCCTTTCATCACTTATGAATTCCATCTACAAAAATTGCTATCATGGGTCAGTTAATTGGAACCTGAGGCATGATAAGCACTAAACATTAAAATGATGTGCTTTTAGCTAACTGTTTCATAAAAGAACTCTGTTGTTATGAAATAGTCCCAAGCAATTCAGAAAGACACATCCCAAAGGAGTTACAATACTTAAAAAAGAGTGAAAAGATATATGCCAAATCAAAAGTAAGGTTAGGTCATGAAATATAACAACTTCAACCTTACATACTATTGTCTTTTATCAAAGTAATTAAAATAGTAATTCAGATAAGTAACATTTCATCAAAATCTCACTATTATTTTCATACATTTCTTTTCATGATCACTCATTCAGTTAAATTTGTTTAACAGAAGAAGGTATCTATCCTAACTATCTTTTAGGCATAACTCAAAGCAGTAGATCATTTTCAAACATAAATTTCCATCCAAATATTTCATTATCCTAGATTCATCCTAAGTCGAGATGCCAATAATCAAAATTAAAAGCATAAGAATAAGTTTAGGATGATCCAAAACATCATATCATTAAATGTGTCTCGATTTGAGTATCCTAATACTCAAGCTTAGAATTAGGAACCAATTTAAGTTAAAGTCAGGAAAACTAAAAATAGACCTCATCAGAGGGTAAGATCATATTAGCAAGCAAATGAGTCTACACTCAATCCCAAAAAGTTACACCATTGATATCATTAAGTCAAGAGAGTAGAATGGTAAGGTTTATCATTCAGCTCCAACTCAATTAACCATCTAAATATTTTCTACCAAACACAAAGATCTATTCAAAATATTTCCAACCAAACACAATATTCCATCCAATTATTTTCAACTTCAGCTATACTTCCCTAACTACAATCTGTAATCAATCTTATCGCATACAGTCCGAGAAGTTGCATAATGAAACATACCAAAGAAATACAACACCTTCACCAATTGTGAAGTTGAAAGAAGATTAAAGGAAGGAGAGGGAGAGAGATCACTACCCCATAACCCTTGAATGGTTAAAGGAGAACCTTAAGAAACCAATAACCTATATAGGCAAGGTCATCACTCCAATGTTTCAAACCAAGATCCAAAACAAAGATCTAAACATGGTTTGAATTGAATGTACAACAAACCGGGAGAAGAAAAGAAATGATAAACAATAATCATTTTGTTACCTTTAATCATTCATGGAGACAAGTAAAGATAGCCTTGATCTTTACGGGATAACAATAATCCATTTCCCAAAAGATACAAAGATGAAAGGATCAACTTAACATAAGGGTAAGTTTGAACAAACTTCCAAACTCAGATCTCGCATAGGAAAATAAGTAACAATACGATTTAACCAACAAGGTAATAATTCTCTTTTCATGACTAAAACATTGTCTATAATATGAATGAACTGAAACCAAGTTTGATGGCCCAACATCAAGAAACATGCTAACTAAATACATCAAAACAAATTCTAAAGAACTATCCAAAATTCAAGTTGACAATAACAACCAAAAAAATAGTAAACCAATACCCAAGATAATTTTCCCTTCTTAGCATTAATTGCCACATTTTCAGAGGTTACCCAAGACCCAAATGAGTAGAAAACAGAAACAATAATTCATTTCCTCTTACTTGCTTCAAAAATCAAACTCCCGTAACTAATAATTCCTTTAAGGAGCTAATCCCAGGTATCCCTTTTTCAGGACTTTAATCAATAAATGAAAAATTTCAAGAAAGTCTTAACAAGTGAAAAAATTCTTTCTAAGCAAAATCTACAACAATTTATCTTTCGGTAATATTCACAGTGGTCGAAGTCTATGACAAAATAAGAGTATAAACTAACCCAAAATCACAATCACAAACATGTGATAAGAAATCGACTTGTTTTCCACTTTTGAGCATTCCATCAGTACTCACAAGAATATGTTTAAGCGAGGCCTCATAGAATTTTTTAATCTTCCCCGAAGATTCAACTAAAATTAAAAAATAGTCAAGGTATTCAAAACAGTTTTAATATGAAGTTTTCCAACTGAAATTAAACAAGATAATTTTAGAGAAAGTTCCGTAGATGAAATAAAACTGAGTTACCTATAACTTTAACAGTTCAAACAAGTTCTCAAACAGTTTTTCGACCTAATCTCAAGCCATGCAGAGATACTAAAGCATAACCTACCTATCCATATAAGAAAAATGAAACCCAGATCATCATTTCAACAAGGTCGATAAAGAATTTCCAAAAACAACACAAAAATCACAAACGAGATAATCTTATCAACATAGAAAAAACTAGATTATTCCAAAGAGCAAAGTTCTCTTAATGAATCATTTAATTAAAAGCATAAAACTTAATGGATAGAGCCTATCATGCATGCATGATAGTGCTTCTCCTTCACCGATTCACAAAAGTATCCAAGCAAATCCTCAATCCTCTTTTCGAAATGAAAAAACCACACAAAAACTTCCACTATCTCCTCGTTATAGTCTCACAGTGCCAACTCCTTCTTCCATGCTATGCAAGGGAGAAAACTCATGCATTGACACATTACATGCAAAAATCGAACTGGAGGTTTGAAAACAAAAACAACCACATACAGAGCCCTAGCTCCAAAACCAAATGAATCGACAAAACCAAACCCTCCATCTTCTTCCCAGGCGGTTTTGCCAATTCCCAAAAATTAAATGCAGAGTAGGATTGCCAATCCTTCCTATTTTCCTACCACCGCCATCTCCAAATTTGGAGTGGACTTAATTCAAACAAAACATGCCTCTTAAAACTTTGGTGGAAATGCCAACTCTTCCATCATAAATTTCTAACTACCTTTTGCAAAATTTGGCTAAAAAAAAAAGAGATAAGGCTTAATAAATTTCCTTAAATTCCTTGAATTCACTACCTCCCACTTGCCTCTTTCCCCATGTCATTTCATAGGCCCCCTTAGGTTATCCATTCCCTTATTTAGGTTAGACATTAATTTAGGAAATCAACATAGGTCCAAAGGTAGGTCTTTAGTTTAAGTCATAACATCCCAATTAACAAAAGATCGTAGAGACATAGGTTAGACTTAACTTAAGGCTATAGTCACTAACATTAGAACATAGTTATATTAGGTTCCCCATTCATAGCAAGTATGCATTCTACTAACAAAATAAGAACCAGACTAATCATCAAAATTCATATATGCAACGAAGTGTCGAAGAGTTCATTCTTTTCTTCTTAGCAGTCATAATCCATAGATCACCTAATCTATTTGACTTGGTCGTTATGACCACAAATTCATGAATTAAAAGCATACCTTGGATCAATGGAATTGATCCAAGGTAATGCTATTCTAAATACATAATTTATGAAAATGGAAACTAAATTTCTCAATTCAAAGCAGTGAATTTATTCTGCATAAAGGAGATGAAGCGCTTTACTTTCAAGTAAGTAAAAATCATGACAGTATGTACCTATTCCACATATGACTCATTATCTATTGCAAACATGATTTCCCAAGTGATAAGAGTACACTGTCTTTAGAAAAAATCACCTTTCAATGTTTGTACCTTCTATAGTAGAAGTCATCATAGGTACCAATCATGTTAGAGGTGTTATTACACTCCAATCATCCAAGTATACCTGTAAAAACTTATGAATAAAGTCTTGTAATACTTGTACAACAATGCATGAAAAGAATTTAGCTGCATTCTTCAACTCGAAGGGCATAACTATATATGCAAAACTTCCCCATTCGGTGGTGAAATTTGTATTTTCATGATCTTCATTTTCAATTCACACCTAATGATAGCCAAAGAATCCATTAGGAAAGGAGTATATCTCACACCTTGCAACACCTTCCAAGATATCCTCTGTAAATGGCATGGGAAAATTATCTATCAAAAAAGTAGCATTAAACTCTCTATAGTCCACATAGATCCTTATCCTACTATATTTCTTAAAGCTTATTACCATAGGGATAACCAACTATGACTCCTCAATGGGCTCAATGATTCTATATTTCAACATCTTAGCAATCTCCTCATTTACCTTAACATGTATATTAAGATTCATCATATAGGGCCTCTTCCTAGCTGGGTGTGCCTCTTCCTTTAACTTTATCCTCATCTCACCCAAAGAGTGAGGTAATCCATTCAACTCATGATAGCCTCGTGGAAATAAGTCTTGGAAGTCACGCAACAACTCAATTATCTTAACGACCTCTTGTTCAGACTAGTAATCACCAATAATGGCCTCCTTAGGCTCTACATCAGTCCCAATGTTGACATTTTTTGTTTTCATGGGCTCATGATATGCATGCACTTAAGACCTCGTGTGTACATACAATGTGATCAACATCCATATTATCCACTTCATCATCTTTTATCATGTAGACCAACTTATCCTTCTCTTTCTATAACCAAGCTCACCCAAGTTGTGTTTCATATTTCTCTTCTTCATCAAAGTTTTCCTCTAAGTTTGGATCCCCTAGAAAATCTAGAATGATCTCCTCAACCTTTGCACTATCCCCCATAGTAAGGTGCTTCATAATCTGTAACACTTCATTAATTGGAGGTTTACTAGAAAAATAGTCAAAGATCTCGAATCATACTTGCAATCATTTCTTACCAATTCCCTATCTCTTTTTCAATTCCACATAGACATACCATTCACGTGAACAACCATGTAATGTGAAGAAGAACATATACACCCATAGTGAAGGTGGTAAGGCCTCCTTCCTCTCCATCGAGAGTCTCTCACAATCCTAGACATGATGCAAGGAAGAGGTCTTTCCATGAAATTTCCATGTTTTGGCAGGCACATTGATCCTAATAAATATAGCGAGAGAAGGTGATTATCACCTCTCACCACTCTAAAAATTATCTCTATGTGTAATCCACCAATGTGCTACTTTCCCACGTAGGGTATAAAACAACATATTTATTATTTCAATTTTATGTTTCCACTTTGGGATTCCATAGCACATAAAAATGCATCGGGATTCCCTCGCTAGTGTACCTTGGTACCTGGTTGCTTCCCAAAGTGCCTAACAATACACAAAATTATTACGTAAATAACTATACCTCTCATCTCTCACTCGACCATTTCATATGTTCCACGCACCCAGTTACCATAGAAAATGCTCGTTGTATCACTCATAGAATGAGCATCATCCTATTAAATAACACCTTCCTTATATGTCTCGGTTACTTTAGGGTCTATTACTATGCACACATATATCCTGTTCAGATCTTATTACCTTAAGGGCTCTACATACAGAGCATCCTTTTCATATATCAAAGGAATAATAATGCACTCTTTGTTCTCAAACTGATATGTCCTTTATTAAAGAATAGATCAACATTATTCGTATAAAACCAAGGAAATCTAATAAATGTTGGGAAGTTGTCTACTTCTACAAGATCCAAAACCTCAAAATACCCAATAAACTTGGACCCTTGAATAGTATTAGTAGCATCCTTCAATACTCTAATGGGCATGGCTCTAGTCTTGTTTTCCATATACAACACATTTGAAGATGGCTACAATGGTGGTCTCCCCATATGGTTCCATACATCCAAAGTGAGTACATTAACCTTTGCACCTTTATCTATTAGTCTATTACTTAAGATCCACCCATCAAAAATACATTCAAAGTGATCTTATCATACTCATGACTATGAGGAGGTATGTTTACATGCAATATATGTCTCTCGTTTCTGACTCCAAAGCATGTGGTAACTTTTCTCTCAACCATTCACATAGCAATTGAATGATGTTATCCTGACAAAACATATTACAAACCTCCTTTAAGTCATCTACATATTTATGTGGAAACTCAACTTTATTTTTGTTCCATTATGTGCCCTTGCTCCTTCAAGTACCGAATATCACCTTGCAAGTTCGATAACCTCCATATTTTCTAGATGAATTTCCTTTTGAGGGGAAGGATATGGATACTTAGCATGTATCGCATCCTACCTTGTAATAACATGCTTCTACTTTGGAACCTCATGAGTGCTTGTGACCTCAATGTGTGTAGTAACTAAGATAAGAAATAACTCAGGATTAGGCATTAACTTTGGTATCCATTGATCTTCCACAACACATTGTAATTTAACCTTTCTCATGCCCTTATCATTCTTATTATAGTTATTACTCATGTGCTCATCTAACTCAGGGAATTCCTCAAACTTATTCTCGCTTTCGCACCATGAGCACACTACATTCTTGTTATGTTGTGAAGCCTGATTTTATGTGTGGAAGTGTTGAAGCTGTACACTAAAATTACTATACACTATCCACAATTTTCTTTCGGGGTTCGGGAAACGCACTACCTATATTTTGGGAAACATGCTCTTCTAATATGGGTGGAATTTTCGACCCATAGGTTTTTGGGATGGTTTTGGCCCATGTTTTTGGTAATCATGGTATTGTAAAATTACTTGAGTAGTTTCCTATTTATGTATTTTTGTGCATATGGTAGGGTTTGATGTAACATTGTAGATGTGTGAGAATTCGGGAGATTTTTTAGCACAAATCAAAATAGATATGGGTATTGTATTGAGAGAAGAGGTGACTTGTAATTAAATCTAAGCAAGTGATTCTTGGTGGACATAGCCCATATTAAGTGAAGCATGTTAAATATTGTCTCTTTGTGTTGTGTTATTTTTTATTCTGCTCTTTTATTTCAGATCTCTAAAATTTATCTACATATTAGTTTCTACTGTTGTGATTCTGTGAGGGATTTTTCATTTTATTTTATCCCTTATTTCCTAACATTTATGAGGGCACTCATGCCTATAATGATCAGGTGATCCACAAGTAAAAAAAGTTTCATGAGGGAAATCAACTCTTCAACCGCCATGACCTCGGTCTCTGTATCCTCCACTGTAACCTCTACCTCTACCACCTCCATCAGAGAAACATTCATGATGTTTTTCTTCCCACTCCTTAAAGTTATTCGTGACATTGATCGATGTACACCAATCTCAATATACTCATGAATTTGAATAATCAATCTACGATTCTCCATCTCATGAGTGTGGGACTTACAAATCTTAGAGTAAGAAGACATGATCTTCCGGATCGCATGCTATAATAGAGGGCATATACTCGAATCATGATCCAAGTGACATATCTCACAATCTAGCAACATAACATACACTTTGAATTATGAGGGAATATGCCCTTAGTATTCCCTTCTACCTTAATCACGTAGACCATATACCACTAAGCATCTCATTAGTGGAATTGGCTGAAAATTTATCTAATTTCTTTTCTGATAAATGAAATCTACACCTCTAATAATGGACTAAGTGCGGTTTCTATGATTCTAACTACCTCAATGAATAGAAAGTGCATCCGATTGCCTCGTGTGGATTCGTAAAGGTATTATGAGAGAGTGCCCTTCTAAAAGGTGTGATCAAACTACCAAAAAACCACTGTGCATGCTTGACTATGGTGGATATCATAAGAAAAATTTGATAAAAAGTTTTAAAACGTACATCATACTTTCTTACAGTCTCATACATGCCCTATTTAATATCCTTTAGCGTGTTTATGCTTTTCTTTTCAAACTCAGGTATATGGAACTTATCTAAGAAAGTATAACACAATGCATTATAATCCACAATAGTCTAATTTGGATCATACTTTCTATACCAACTATGTGCGCACTCTTACAAAGTAGTATTAAAATAGATTAAATTACACTTTGGATCTATAATTCCCTTCATGGACCATAATAACTTGCACTTATGCACATGTTCATCAAAGCATCTTCAACACCCATGTATTACGGTAAGTGAAGAGATATCTTGTAATAAACTTGCTAGTGTTGATGGGCGTGTGGACCATACCCAATAGATCCAGAACCTATATTACCTCTAGTATTCCCTCCACCTCTAGAACCACCGATTAGCTAGAATTTTATCCTCCTAATCCACCTCCTGTAGTGAGTCTTGAACCAAATTATGTGCTTTCTTGTGTTCTAACTATTATACTAAATTGAACTCCCAAATTCTGCGAAGTTGTGCTACTTCCATGTGTGTTACCAACATTACGCATGCCCACGTTATTCCCTAATGATGTGCGGAAGATAAACCACCAATCATGCCACCAAACAAAGAAGATGTCTACGTGGCCATAGTTATCTATCAAACTTTTGAATTCAAAGGAAAATGATATCTACCTGTCACTAGTCTCTCACCAAAACTATCTTGATTCTCAATGATTGTTTCAGGAACTGGAACACCAAGCACAAGGGAAAGTTCTCTAGGTGGGATCAGATGCATGCCTACGTCTCTTATTCTTTCCTCTTCTAATGTGCTCTTATCTAAAGATGAGGGGGATTATCTTCTGTGATTTCCTAAATGGGGAGTTCTGATGCTCGAGTTCCACCTCCTCCACGTGAACCTCAAATCCTTCGCACATCATATGTCTCCTCAAATCCATAGACTCATCAAATTTGTGCTTCCTCACCAATTCCCTCTCATGTGCATCATCATATTTAAGCTTCATTTCCTCTCTTTCCCTTTATACTATAAGATCTATCATCTTTCACTACACCTTCTCCCCCCCCGCACTCGGTGAGGTTTAACTAGCTATAGGTAGTTTTACCAAGCTCAATACTACCATCAATATCTTAATTTCTAGCAGAATAGTGTGTATATTAGATCCTTTGGGCTCGCGAAAGAAATAAAACTCAAAACCTCTCGGGAAAAAAAAGTAGAAACAACTTACTCCAAAGTATAAGCGTGCATAACACCATCCCACCAGTGATCTACAACATGCATCCAAGGTTCATCAACATCATACAACCTCTGGTAATCCTCCTATGTCCAAACCCTTAGTCTATGATTCCAGTTCCGCCTTGATGCATAAGTAGAGAACCACTCATACAACTCTATCGGAAAGCAAAAAAATAACATCTCATAGAGCTCATGATAAATATGTTCTTCAACCCATGTGCGTGCATCTAAATTAATTCCAATGTTATATCTATGAGAAAACTAATCTTGTACATCTTCAACCTAACTCTTAATGTTATCCAAGGTCAACCAATACGTCTTCATCATGCAACATCCTTGCAATATCTTGAAAATTGGTCTGTAACGAAACCAAAATGTAGATTTATTTTCTTACTCGAAACCCTAGTGCACCGACACTTCATCCAAATGAATATGAATGCCCACCCGAAGCACGTAAAGGTACCAGGTCCCTCTTTTTATACCAAAATTTTCAAGGTGTTAGCGTACATGAACATATTTCCCATAATCATATCAAGTAAACAAATACAAGGCATAAATGATTCAGATCACAACCATGATACATAAATAATTAAAAAAGGATCAAGATCATATTTACCATGCAATAACCATGAACAAAAACATCAAAAACCAATATCCATCCTCAACAATCCATTGTATTACGTCAACACAAACAAAAGTTGAATACACTATTGAGTAGTCATAAATTCATGTGCACTCATAAACAAACAACATAACTCTAATATATAAAACGAGATATACCAAACAATGTAAATTAATACATATATATAGGGGTAGGGAATTTCCTTCACCTCCCATGCACTCTCAAAATAGGCCACATGCTCAAAATAGCCATGCGCGCTACAAAGGTAACTAAAGAAGCATGCAATCTTCACCTAATAATAGATTATCTATAATTAACTCCATATCTAATCCTATTATTAGCTTGAACTTCACATGTCTCTTGATCTTCCACTTTCTCCAAAAATAGCATGTCCTTTACCACTAATTCTTCATGATTTAATCTCTTACGTGCTCTGTACTCCATCCTATTTTTAGCCCAATACAAGTAAAATTGCTAAGTCCTAAAATTTCTCCTTCGGGAACAAAACTAAAGGGTGAAAATCTGTTACACTCTTGCACCTACCTACGCGCCTCTACTTTTGCGCCAATATCATCTACATATTTGATACTTAGGCACTACTTTATCAGCCCAACAACTATAATCTATTAAAATATGTCCAAATTTTATTAAATTCTCTTTTTTATTTTATGGTACCACTAGTATATGTGCATCATCGCCAATGATAAATTTATTTACCTTTTTACATAACATTGTAATGCCTTACTTGATTTTAATCTCATTGCACCCATCTTAAAAATCATCCTTACAAGAAAATGATAACTAAAAAGGGAACCTCAAGAAAGAAAACAAGTGCAACACTTCCTGGTTCTGGCATATGAAAAATCACATATTATTTTGAGAAACCATCAATGAAATCTCATCCTTCTCCAACACTATTAAGGGATAATTATTGTGTTCAAAATGAAGCTCATAATGAGTTTAGTAATGATTTGATTATTGACACTATCAATGACGATGACATTTATCACCTCAAATACATCCCATTGAATAAAGTTGAAATTTCATCATTGGATGATTTAAATTTCCACCCCAGTGATAGGAAGTTATCAAATTATCGATTGATTGTCGAGAGGTGAAAATTCTAGCGAGTCAAAAAAATTTAAACTTCTCCATGCCAAATACTCGGAGGACACATGTTTTACGGCAGTAAAGGGAAAGGTAAGAAAATGGGATTTGGGAAGGAGTTTTAGGTTAGAGTTAGTTTATAAGTTTCCCTTTATTGAACTTGTTAAAAATGAAAATAAATTTGAACCTAATAAATAATGCAAATGTATAATATGTAGCTAGAAATTGGGTAGGGACAAGAAAATGTAACTTAAATTAGATACTATTGAGAAGCATGTAGGAAAATATATGAAAATAAAATTGTAGATGGAGTTGTGAAGAATGTTTCCGGATGGAAAATAGTAGATGATTGGTTATGAATTAGGTATTAAAATAATACTAGGATCACAAGAGACCTGAAAGAATATTTGCACAAAATGGAGGGACAACTACATCTTAATTTAACAAGGTCATTGAAATAGTTTCTAGGTAAAAAAATTTCAACTAGCTACTATATTTTCACATTCTAAAAGAGGTTGTCCTATTAAAATTTTTTCTGAACATAAGAAGATGATTTATTTTCATGGTGTCCTACACTTTCCTCATTCTCACTTGTCTAAAATTTGTGGTTGGGATTGGGTGAAATGCATAGCTATGGTTGAGAAAGAAGACTTGAAAGAGAAACTTAAGTCTGCATGATACATGTCATTGTCTATTGACGAGGTTAGAATAATAGATAACGCTTCTTAGGTTTGTATGTAGGCTTATACTATTGAGAGTAATGTGATATAGCCTCACTTACTTTCTAATCACAAGATGAGAGAGAAATATAATGCTAAACACCTTTGTGAATTGGTAATAATGAGATTAAAGGAGATCGATGGCACGAGATGATTCTACAATTGAAAAAAAAATGTGTTGGGGAAGATGGGGCATCTGTAATGTAAGGTTATTATAATGTTTTTGTGAAAGAATCCAAATGTATCATTATAAATATATGTGTGTCATTCATTATATGGCTCATAGAATGAATATACTGTATATAATATTAATCAAATTTAAAATTGTAGAAAAAGTTGAAGAAATTGTTCAAGAGGTGCATGATTATTGATTTTGTAGTCCTAAAAGGTTCATGGAAGCCAAAATATTTGAAAAATGGATGAAAAATGGGTATAAACTATTAAAATATGTTGAAACTAGGTAGATCTCATTATATAAACCGGTTCGTAGGTTGTATGATGAGTATTAATCCTTATTGGGATTAATATGGTAGAATCACATGGAATTGGAAAAGGCTTACCATTTGATACATTGTTTAAATGACATAGATACATTGGTGATGTTATGTGGTCTTTATCCCATGTTGGATGAAAATTTTATCATTTGTGAAACAATCTTGAGAAATAAGTATATAAATTGTTGATTTTTATAGCTTGAAGAAACTTGTTAATATGGAAATAGAATATTTGTTTCTTAATGAAACTAGTTTTTGGGTCCAAAGTTTGAAAGGATGAAAAATTTGATAAATATTTGAAATGTATGTATCTTTCTAAGGTTCAAATTATTTGGAGAATTATGTTCTTATGTATATGGATATGAGATACCAATGCACTTATTTTAAATAGTAAGCGGTAATATTGAGAAGGTAAATGTTACACCGACGCTCTTTGATAACATTGTATCATCAAAAGGGGAAGGTTAACATAATTTTTATCTTTTCTATTAGAATAAATAAGGAAACATTTTAGTATGGATGCTTTACTTGAAGAAATGACTTTAGTAAATCCCACCTATTGGAATATTGTCCAAAATGAAAGATCTTTGCAGGAATACTACCAAAAGAGATTGTCTACATTTATATATAATTTTTGTATGCCTATATATTTAACCTAGATTGGTTAATAGCTATAGGGTTAGTCAAATAATTTTATACTATCCTAATCATTTAGTTTTCTATTTACTTGTGTCCCTTCAAATATTTTTCTCTTATTATTTTTTGGGTCTATGTATTGCCTCCTATTAGGATCCTATATAGAATCTAGGTTCAAGAAACTATGTGATGCTTGATGTGTAACTGATTGATCCTTCAAAACCCTAGCTATGAAATAAGTCATGCAAAAAAAACATTAGGTGGGTTGTGGGAACCCTTGTGCACTACCAATGTCACCAAAAATCTAAAGAGGGATCAAAATTCATGTCATTATATCCTAGCATGTGATCTGTAGAATGTATGCAATCAAATAAATAACCATGATTTTGTAACAATGAAATTGTACTTACACATTTTCCCTAGCTTAACCTATAATGATGATATATTCCTTACATTTATATATATGAGTGGATGAATCCCCTAAAAAATGTATGAAGAGTATATGATGATTAAGGTATTATTAGGACACATTTGTTTTTGTTTGTTTTTAATTATGATCATGAGGACCTTTACGTGTTGAGTTTGCATGATCCCCTATTTTGATAATAATATATAAGTAACTAGCTTATATATGCATTCTAGATTTCAAAACCTTGAATAAGGATGAATAGAAATGACCCAAATGAATTTGAATATAAAAAGGTAACGTTAGAGAAAGAGGGAGAAAAGTATCCAGTATGGCCCATAGTGTAATTGTTATGGCCCTCCCTATCCAATATGGTCCCATATGCATGTGCAAGTGATATAGAAGTTAAGATTGGAATGTGTGAGGTATAACCTAATTTGATATGATAAAATAATCGTTTGTACGATAAAATAGGTTGTGTGTGTAAGAAATAATGAATGAGATGTAGTTAGGGATAATATAATTAACTAAGTTGGACAAGTTTGGACTAGTGCAAAGGCATTTTACAATTTGTGTTGTCATAATAAGTAGATAACCAAAATAAATGTCTACATTCCCCCCTTTAAGTATGGAATTGAAAATTGTGTGCTTAAAGGAAAATTCATTTGAGTGTGCGAGACACAATTTGTATTTTCTCAAAATTTATTGTGCTTGTGATAGAATTTTTTTCTTTGTTCGATTGTGTTTGATTTTATAAGATGCATACCTACAGATAAAAGAGTGTAGCCAATGTCCATATTATAGAAAATTGAACTTTAACTTGAAAACTTTGAACTTGGTATATAAATAACAATATGTAATGTAGGAATGTAAAACAAAGGAAAGAGTACACTGATTAGTTTACGAGAGAGGTAGATAGAGTATTCTAACAACAATTTCCATTAATATTTGTTGAACTTTGTGTAGGAGTTAGTTGAAAGGGCTTAGTGGTGATCATTCCCCAAGTGGAATGTGCCAAAGAGAATATAAATAAACATAAACTCACCCCATATGGTGAAGATAATTTTATGGGGATAATTATATTTTATTATCATCCCTCCAAAAAATATGAAAAATGGGAAATCAAGCCTATAAGGATAACATTCACCTCAACACTTACTAAGAAAAATAGATAAGTGTTGCTGCAAATGAACATGAACCCAATTGATTTACAAATGATAATACATTGTAAAAAGAAAATTATTTCTTTCACATAACCTTGGTGTCACCATAACCTAAACTGTACTATAGATACTCGTCTTTCGGCACCCCTAGGTGATCTACACACATAACTTATATTCACATATAAATCACTATGTCTAAGTCCTAATTCATAATTTACCGTTGTAAATTCTAATCTTTTCCCATAAATTTATATTTACCCTATCCTAAACTTCCTAAATGAATTAAACCACCTAAATATATTTTATCCTATTAAGGCCAAAACATCCATAACCTCTTAACCTCCTCAACATACCCCCAATCATCCTATTTTCACCCCTAACCCAAAATTCACCATTTAAAAGTGGTTTCAACCAATTTCAAGTGAGTTTCCCCACTTTTCCCGTGTCATAAGTGATTCTAACTAATCACCGTTGATTCCATATAAACTAACCAACATTCTTTAATCTATATCCTTGAACATTGCAATGAAATTATGACACTCTTGAGTTTAAGGTGACACCATCAACGACATCTTGAAATCCGCTGCAACCATATCATGCCTTTGGGAAGATCACACCACTATAATATATTCCTACATCATTATTATTTGTAATACACATCATAAACATGGTACTTATGTTATTTACACATTTCATTCTACTTACACATCCCCTCTAAGAAAAATTTAATCATAAAAACAAGAATCTCAAATCTCAATTAACATCTATTTGAATTTTGTTATTTCCAAAGCGATCACCTTTGGTGATTCCTTAAATCACCCATGATTCCTTTCAATACCCCATGTTTCTTGTCTCCATAACATTCTTATCATATATTGCACATTTTTAATCATTATTAAGATCTATTTTCTACTAATTTCTAGATTTCAAGTGTCTTATATCTATAGATGATTGTTTCAGGTAAAGCACACCTAATCAATAACATTTATGACCTTATAATCATCTCCCAACCCTTTGTTTGGGATCAATACAACATCACATAAGAGTTGAGCCTTTGTGACATCATCCTAACACCAAAACCAGATGACATTAAAGATTGGATGGAAATCATCATAGAAATACAAGATGCCACTAAGCAAGAGTGGATCAAGTATTTCAAGGAGCTTCATCTAGCCTCAAACATTTCCTAGTCCGTAGAGTATGTAGAGCACAATCTTCCTATCCCTATGTGATTTAAAAACATAGAAATATGATAAACCCATGATATTTCATATTCATGTATGATAAATAAATGCTAAGGAACAAATAATAAGATAAATAAAAATAAAACCCTAAGTGTAAGAGAGAGAAAGGGACAATGGATTTACGCAGTGCTGATAAAAACATACTAGAGAATCGATAATCTATAAGGGAGAGCTATTGCAAATGTTCCTAGTAATTCTTTGAACTGGTAGATCTACTTGTACTCAAGGGTGCCTAGGGTGTCGAGACCTCTAATGGGTGCCTGTGACTACATAGGAGCTTAGAATCTAGTTTTTCTTATGTTTCATGAGTGTCTCGACCTTCCCTTTTGCTTATATGTATGTCATTGGATGATAAATGAATTCACTTATAACCTGCAAATATAAGATGAAGCAGTAAAATACTCAAACTACATCAAATCCGAAAAATAAAAGATACAATATAGGGATTTGGACTAACCTCGGTGATCACCCAAGCCGAGTGAACTTACGATTGAGTGTTGCACTACATCTCAGACTCCATGTAGTTATTATACTTGTGTGTGAAAATGATGCCCTAGGAAGCCCTTGTGCAATATGCACTTGATAGTAGGTGATACCTAGATGTACCAATGTAAATAGATGTGTGGATGTAAAAATGGACTTCCCCTACTATGCATGTATGAATAAAATGTAGTCTCTTGTCTCTTTCATGAAAGCTAGATGAATGCCTTTGATGCTCTTAGATGACTTTTTATGCAACCTAGGTGATGATAATATATGCTTAGAGCTTGGTCCCTTATTTTGGTCATATAGCATTGTATTTATATGATTCCCTTATTTGAATTTTGTAATTGAAAACTAAAAGGCCGAACCATAAGAAAAAATATGCCCAAAATTTAAAAGAGCCCAAAAAGAGGAGAGTAAGATAGAAAGAGGTTGGGTGCACCAAAAGGGATGCAGCACTGTGCGTTGGCATCTGGTGGGAATTGGTGTCTAGAGTTAAGAAATATATACCCATATAGTTCAGGGCTAGGCTTTATGGTGTGTAAGACCAAAGAGAAAGCAAGAAACATAAAGAAGAGGCCACATAAAATAGTTCATTACTAGTTTTCTTTCTTAAGACTCATATGAATGCAAATATGTGCTTAGGACCTAGAAATATACCCAAGTGTATGATTTTGTGTCTACATTTTACCCCAATTTATGTTTTTGAGTGAATACACGATAACATAATGTAGATAAGAGATGCGAATCGATAACCATGTAGATTTTGATGATGAAAAGCATGCTTTGAGGAGATAAGTAAAAGCATGGAGTGATAAAAATAATGAAGCATAGAAAATAAGAGGAAGTGACCCTAGGGGTGGAGCGTATTAAATTGTACCATGTTGTACTTGTTGTTGTGCTTGATTTCGTATTGATTGTTATTTTTGTGACTGCTTCTTATTATAAGGACGAAACTACAAAAAGAAGATAAAAGAGTATTCAAATTCATGTATTATGAAAACTCTGTAAATGCATGTGAAATGTGTAAAAAGTAGTGAAAGTAAAGTGTGCATCCGATCCATGAAGAATGAAAATTATAGAGATATGTCTTAAAATGCTATAGAAGAGCGAGTTTTTGGTGATCTCACATCGGGCTCGAGTTTTGGGGTGATCTCATGCCATGATAAAAGAGTGTTGGTGAAATAGGTCTAGTGTTACTTTCATTCCATGATTGCTTCCCAATATACACCACTATAGATGATGTGATCATGCTTTGTTCGATGTTGTTACGTGTTTGATCGAGTGAAAAGTGTCATTGGTACTTGTATTATAGTTTTCTTATGTTTTTCAGTCTAGGGTGGTGTCCATGGCTATTTTCAAAAAAGGAAACACTTGGAACTATGCCCAAGTATTTATTTAATAACAAAATTAATCAAATGTTATACTAATTACCATAGAGAAATGAAAGTGATTGAAAACAAAATACTATCAAATGCAGAATTAAAGGTATCAAGATAATGCAACGGTGATAAATTGAATGAATGAAAACTAGCAGAAAGGAAATGAACAACAAATTATCCCTTCACGTTGGGGAGGAGCGGCCCTTGTTCCTTCCCGCATTGACCCGATTTGAAGTTGTAAGTCACAGAGTATTATTTCTCGTTGAATCCTCACTTTTTGAATGAAATAATTTATTTTACTGTTGATCAACCAAACTAAACTCTTTAATCCTAATACATTTTCTCTTTTATATTAGATAAGTCATAATCTCTCTGGAAGAGGACTAGTTATTTGAAATTATTAACAATTACTTAACTAGAAGATACCTATAACAATAATTTATTGTTGAAGAAGTTATAATCCTGGAAGGATTAATCTATGTCATGATTAGATTAAATTCATCCCATTAACTACAAATGAGGCTGTGATTGACTCTTTTGAGACAATCAATTAGTTCCAAAAGATATTGTAGATCCTGAATTGATACTCTACAAACATGATGACTATAAGTCCGTGATTTTTGTCTAATTCAATTTTTCAAGTAATTGGAGTTAAGTTGGGATTTCATGGACCTCATATTCCACATGAAGGTTGAGGTAGTAGTACATGTTTCATGATCCTATCATTGTGTCAACTAGTGTGACAACTACATCAACTCATTGTTCAACCATTCGAGCCATTTTCCTCTTTTACACGAGTTCCTCATTTCAAGTGATTCTGAATTAGTGATATAGACGAGTCCTACGATCCACAACGAGTCCTACGCTATAATACATGTCCTTCCTAATGCATAAGAAAGTCTTGCGCTAGTATACAATTAACTTCTATGATGACTCAAGATATGTTTTTCCAAATACTTTGTTATTAGTCGTACACATTTCATGCTCCTATCATTGTGTCAATTGGTGTGCTAGCTACATCAACTCATTGTTCAGCCATCCGATCCATTTGCCTATTTTATGCGAGTTCCTCATTTCAAGTGAGTCTAAATTAGTGATCTGGACGAGTCATATGCTCCATGGTGAGTCCTACACTATAAAGCGATTCATGCGCTAGTGCATAAACGAGTCCTACGCTAGTCTACAATTAAATCTTGTGATGACTCAAGATATGCTTTTCCAAATACATTGTTAATACTCATAAAGGTTCATTCAAGCCATATTTGAAGAAGCAATAACAAGATGAAAATAACAAGAATATGCACAATATTTCCTTCCAAAACATAGTAAAGTATTAATTATAAAATGTCAATATTATACATAGTGAAAAATGATATCATGGTAATACAGGGTTTCACATAGGATAAAACATGAAAAAATAGGGGTTCATCACTCCCCCACACTTAAGATCTAGTAGGTCCTCCTGTTACCTATTCAATCTCTCAATGATCCTTGAACAATTGTATTCATTGGAAAAGGTCTGCCAAGTCTCATCTAACTCAATGTTACAAAAACTAAATGACTTTATGATTGCATTCCTCTAGGTTGTATACCTATATTTAGTTTGATCATCAGTAGAATTCCATCATGGCACAGGGGATATTAATAACGAGAGGCATATACCTCATTCCAACCCACTTTTCCTACATCTCAAGAATAATATTACAGAGGTCTTTGGCCCTTCTTAACGACCAACGTAGGTTAGTTGGGGAAATTACCTCCTTCTTCCAGGCCTCTGGAAGTAGTCCATATCTCACTTGGCAGGAAAGGAAGTTAACATTAAACATTGGGAGTGATTGATCCCTAAAATCCTTATACCTATCCATACAATGTAAACAATATACCTGAGATTGAAATCTTGTGAAAAATCAGATGGGGGCAAGGAGATCATGCCTCATTAAGAGGCCTATTTTAGCTTCTTCTCAAACATATATTCCTCTCTACTCCCTATATGTGGACTGATGCCTCAAAGTAGAGATGAATTCCCTAAGTTGCACCTATCCCACATATAAATTAATTGGAATCTCAATCTGTTGAGGGATAAGGAACTTATGGGCATAAAATTCACAGAGTATATTCTTAGCAATATCATTTCTTGCTATGTATGCTCCAAAAAATTGTTTATCATCATCAAATTCTATATCCTTCATATAAAAAACTCTATAAATATTCCACTTTAGTATTTTCTCCTATAAAAATAGGGCATAGAAGTTAGAAGGAGCCCTGCATGAGAGGGCTTGATCATGATACCGAAAAACATTAAGCATATTATCTTGAAGCAACTTGTTTTCATCCTTTAAAACCTTATTTTCATCATCAACTCCCCTGATACTATAACACTCTTACATCCACTTAGCCATTCCTCTCAATACAATAATTTGAGGAAACACAAAGTATGTCTAAATTATTTGTTCTATGGTGGCCACATGCTCTATTTCCTTGTTTTCTTGCAAAATTGCAAGTGATGTGTTTAACTCCTCTGTCTTGGTCTAAAGGAAATGAATCCATTGTTCCTTTTCCTCTAGAGCATGCTGAAGTTGAAGAGTGGCCTCTTCTTGTTGTTCTATGGTTTGATGGAGCTATTGGATTTTTTGATCTTTTTCAGACTCCATTTAAGAGAAACTGGACTCTTTAGCTTGAAGGAGGAGCTATAGGTGTGTAATTATTTCTTGGGCATGTTGGATTTCAAACTAAATTTTGGAAAGAGACAATACTTTGTGCTAATTAGGAATAATATATGTTAGTGCTCACATTAGTATGGGTTAGTATATTAATATTGTGTATATTATTAATAATGAGTTAATATAACTCATATTAATAATATAATGTGTGAGTTTAAATAATGTGAGTTATTTGGTTGGTAAACCAACTCACGTAGATAAGTTTGTGAGGATATTGTGGGATGGGGTGTTGAGAGATTCTGGGAGAAGTTGAGGATTCTATGGGATTCAAGATTAAGGTTGACTCCTTGTTTTAAGGAGTTGCTCAACCTATATAATTGTATACTCTCCCATTGTAAATCATCCTGAATGATTTCTAAAATCAATATAATAATATTCAGTGTTTTATTATTGTGTTAGATTATTTGTAATAATTTGGACCAAATTTATTATTTGGTATTAGAGCGGTAGTCAAACCCGACAATGGATTTTCTATGATTGAGCACGAGTATTTTTAAGAAAATTCATTTGATGAATAGATTGTAGTTTTTGTTATAGGATCTGGGTTTCTTTGAAACTTATTGAGTTTCACAAAATATGGGTAGTAAAACTACAAAAGAAATTTCAGTCGAACCCATATAACATTTTTTGAGGAAAATGCATTTCACCGAGCCTACATTATAGGAGTTTCTGTAAATGTTTCTTTTGCCACACGATATTCAGTTTGTGGTCAGTTCATGGGAGATTGCAGACCTGCCATGCCACATGGATCACATGTACCTTCCTTCCAGTCATGTAGTCATTTGGTCATTATTTTTTAGTCTCTGATTTATTTTACCGTCCACATTGTTGTTTTGGTTTTTGTTTATTTTTAAGAAGAAAAAGAAATGTGGTATTTCTTCTCTCTCAGTTAATTCATTAGGGAACAAGTCTTATTTATTGTTTAGTTACGTAAGTCTAAGTTGTAATTTATTTTTTAAAAGTTGTTATTATATATATTTTATTTTGATTGTTTTGTTTATTTCATTTTTAGATTATGTTTATTTGTTAATTTTATTTGTATCATTACAAACATCATAAAGTCGTCTTAAGTTAAATTGTTTTGTTGTATTGTCTTGTTCATCGTCTTTTGTCTAAATTCGAGTCAAATTTTTAAAGTCATTTTTGTGTCATTTAGGTGATTATTAGGAAAACTATAAAAAAGGTTTCTCATATTTCTCCTGGTCACATTTTTGCTTATACGCTTGTACGTGACGACCAAGTTCAAATTGAGGGGGGAATTTCATATTGAGATTAAAAGCTACATTTTCTAACTAAGTAGCATCACATATGGAGGAAGGAGGTCAATCGATCGGTGACCTCTCACGATTGTAAAGCAACGGGGCCGCACAATGAAGTTGTGGCATTTTTTCAGTTGTGTGTTTGATTTCCGCTATGTGAAAATAAGAATAGATGGATCATACATGTTCAAAATTCTAATGTGTGAGCAATTTCTTTTATTTTCCCTTGGATGTAAGAAGGTGATGAGAGCTAAAAGATTATTGTTATATCTAGGTTGTTGGTTGACCTTATAAAACCATCATTTGTTATGGTTGTTGGTTAACCACATGTAAAACCATCATTTGTTTGTAGGTTGTTGGTAAACCGAGTGTAAAACCATCTTGTTTGTTTGTAGGTTGTTGGTAAACCAAGTGTAAAACCATCATGGGTATTTGTAGGTTGGTGGTTAGCGAGATAAGATAATGTTTTCCCCATGTTCGCACTAAGGGGGGGAATGTTAGGAATAATATATGTTAGTGCTCACATTAGTATGGGTTAGTATATTAATATTGTGTATATTATTAATAATGAGTTAATATAACTCATATTAATAATATAATGTGTGAGTTTAAATAATGTAAGTGAGTTATTTGGTTGGTAAACCAACTCACATAGATAAGTTTGTGAGGATATTATGGGATGGGGTGTTGAGAGATTCTGGGAGAAGTTGAGGATTCTATGGGATTCAAGATTAAGGTTGACTCCTTGTTTTAAGGAGTTGCTCAACCTATATAATTGTATACTCTCCCATTATAAATCATCCCGAATGATTTCTAAATTCAATATAATAATATTCAGTGTTTTATTATTGTGTTAGATTATTTGTAGTAACTGGACCAAATTTATCAAACTTTATTAGAATGCGGGGGAGCTAGGTTCTACTTCTATCGAAGTGCCTTAAATTTTTCTAGAACAAGATAGTTAGCAGTAGTGGTTGGGATTTGATTGAATTGTTTTGAGAAACCGGAATAAAGGGTGATACATAATGAGGGGAAGACACGAGGTGGTGCTTGGAGTAGGGTTTGCATAATAGCAACTACCTCTTGTTCTTCTTGGGAAGGAACAATTTTTGCTTAGGGCTCATTAAGGGTGCGAGTAGGTCTAAATTTCCAAGGGAATTTCTTATGTTGTTATGAAGTGGAAGGTCCTGGTTCTAGAACCAATTCAGGCTCTAGGGCATACTTTTTCTATAATTTCATCCACTTCTTAAGGCCATGTCTTTTCTTAACAAAATGATGCTTGCAAATTAAATGTATTAGGCCTTGGAATTTCAAGTAAGAGGTGCCCTAACAAAAATTTCAATGGCAGAGAGACTAAATCAAACAATAACTAAATTAATTTTTCTTTTTCTAGGCTTTAACTTGGCCATGGTGAAGGTGGATAATAATTCTTAAAATAGGGCCCAAAATGATCTCATACTGACCCTCACAGGTGAAATATTTGATTATCCACTTAGCTACTTCCACCTAGGGATCAGGGAGAGTAATTATTTTTATACCTTTAGCCTTTCCCTTATTGTCCACAACCATTTCAAATTTTTCCTTCTTCCCCACATAATTTTTTTTAATAATTTCAAAATAGGAGGTCATATAGTTAACTAATTTACCCTCTTCTGGTATCCCTGAAAGATGGATAATTATAGTGGGAATGAACAAAATTTTCTTACCTCTTACGGTAGCATATCCCTCCTCCATGTTATTTGTGAAATCCTCTATCATTTTTGGATTAAAATATTCATATGCAAGCATGAAATCAATCCATCACACCTTTTCAAAAGTTTCCATTGACTTTTCATCAGATTATAGTTCATCTTAATTTTTGGTTCATGCCTAAGTCTAAACCCTATGAATGGTGCTTAAAGCAGAGCACATAATTGTGCAAAGTTTGAAAATAATGGAGCACAGGACTAGAGATGAAATGTCATAGAAATGGGAATAAACACAAGAATGGAGTTGGTAGCAATGTAGGAGTGAAATGATAAATGTGAAAAATTAGAAAAAGACAAGGGAGATGGAGTGATTATATATAGACCAACACGAATTGGGAAAGTTTAAACAAATCCCAATGTGATAGCAATAAAAGGAGGGAGTAATTAAGTACATGTGGGAAATTAATATGAAGATGGATGGCAGATTGTTGGGATATGCAATGTGTGGGAAGATATTGGGAATGAGGGAGGTTATCAATTCACATGAGTACAATAATGAGCATTCCATGAATTAAACTTTACAACATTTAAGAAGAGAATAATCACACATACCTGATTAATTTCACTTGTCACATCACTTGGCTATCATTTAAATGTTTCTTTGATCCTCCCTCCATGTGTTTTTCTTCATTTATTTGTTGCATGATTCAGGGGTGGTGACCGCCATTTTTGTTTTCACCCACCTTCTCTTATTATTATTTTTTTTAATTTTTTCTCTTTTTTAGAAGTAAAGTGGTTTCCATCGTTAGTTTTAAGCCAATACTTTAGAGGATGATGGCCACCATTTCTAGTTTTCAACCATCTCCTCTTTATGCTTATTGATAAATAACTGAGCTCCAAGTTGAATTGGACAAAGAGATTTTTTCCAAACAATTCGAAGTTGAATATTCTTGAAGCATATTTTGGAATTCTTCTCTAGATGTTGGTTTTGGTACAACCTCAATCTAATTCTATTAAACGATTGCAATTTATTCTCACCATTAATTGGAATTAGCTAAATTGTTCCATTGTTGAATACTTATTCATTTTAGTATGGGACCATCCATCTTGTCGTAGCTTTCCTTGAAATATTTTTATTTTGAAATAAATAATAGAACCCAATATCCTTTTGGAACTTTCTTGGCTTAATTTTTTTGTCATGTCGTACTGCCTCTAATGTTGGATGATTTCTATCTCGATGCAATTCTTCTATTCTCATCTTATCCAACTCATTTAGTTGAATAATTATTTCTTGTTGTGCTTCACATAAATAAATCCCCACTTCAACATTTGTTCTTAAGGTTTGAATCTGAAATGATACGGGAAGCATGAGATTCTTCACATTAACTAACTCATAAGGAGTGAATCCTATGGTTTTTTCTAAGTAGTATTGAGGCTGCATTGTTTCGGAAATTTTTGGACCTAAATTTTCCTTGAGATATCCACTATTTTTGTTAGGATATTCTCTAATTATTTGTTAGTAACTTCCACTTGACCATTGGGACTGTGGATGGTATGGTGATAACTTATTGTGCTTAATTTGGTATGTTTTCACAAAGGAACTAATTACACCTAACATAAAATATGAGTACGTGGTATGAAAAAATGGATCTTAGTGCTCCAAATCTCTAAAATATTTTTTCATATTAAAAATATGAAACTTTTTCATCCCTTTCATATTGTAGAGCTTGCACCTCACCAATTTTATGACATAATTGACACAAACTAGAATGTAAATGTTGTGTGTACAAATTCGGGGTGAATACCCTTCATGTCACTATATTCCCAAGAAAAGGCTTGAGGATGAGAGCATAAGAGTTTAAATATGGTATTCTCTTCCTGACTAGTTAGCCAACTATTGATTGAATGTTTTCCCTGGGAAAATAGGTAGTTTTTATTATCCGGATGAAGATAATTTACAACGGGTACTATTTAAATAATGCATTTAATGGGCACTGTGGGGAAGTAATATGTGAACAAAAATGATATTTTGAAAGATAGACTCGGTCAAATATATATTTCATGAAAAAGGGAAGATGATAGGCTGGTTGTTTTCATCCATCACGTCATCTCTTATTTCCACTAGTTGTAGTGCATGACTAGAGATAAACCCGGTCTGCAAGACTCATGATCGAGTGCAAGAATTATACTCTATCCAAAGCACATGAATCATGGTCACCGTCCTGAATTTAATCTAATTATAATTGAATTATGACCATGGTCAGAGAAGAGATGATGTCCTCTGATCCATCTGAATTATCCTTCCACCATTGTTTATCTTCTCTAGCAAAAGGTTTTGCGGAAGGGTAGATGGATAAAATTTTGGAATCATGTCCATTTTTAATCACCATATTTCCTATTCTACAATCAATGAGGGTAGAGGAAATGGCTAACCAAGGGTGTCCTAGGATTAGAGGGTATCCAATCTTCATGTTCTTCATTTTTATGATCATGAAGTCTACCGAATAATCCCATGATTTAATGGTGATGGTAACATATTCTATAATTCCTTTTGACTTGTTCATAGAATGATATTCGATTTTTAAAACTATTGAGGTTAACCGCAGTTTAGGGAGGGAAAATGTGGACAAGGTATCTATATTCATCACATTGATAGCAGTTCCTAAGTCAATTAGAATGTTTGGGATCTACACATATCCTATTTAAACAATAAAAATAGGACTTCTAGGGTCTCCATATTTAGGAGGGGTCATATTCCCTTCCAGTATACTAGAAAGTTTCCCATCAACATGGATGGTTTTAGGCTGATTCTTTCTTCTTCCTGGAGTCTTAAAATAGAGCTCTTTGATGGTTTTGTTTAATTCGGGAATTTCCTTAAGAGATTGCAACAGAGGAATTCAAATAATTAATTTTCTCGATCCTTGAATTAAATCTGACTCTAGTTGTTCATGAATTATAGTGTTGTGTTTCTCTAAGATTCTGGATGGAAAAGGAATATCAACGTTTGGTTGGGGTGTTTCTTCAACAACAAGACTAGGCTACGTTTCTTCTATATTTTCTTTATCTTCATGGATTTATTCTATAATAGGAGATGAAGGTTTTGAGGTAATCTATCCTGAATGCACAAAGATGCTACTACAATCCATATATTTTACTATAGGATTTTTATTTAATTCCACAGTGTATGTCGGATTACCCTGCCTCACTTTTTTGGGGTTCGATGCGGTTTGTGCTTGAATATGTGGCTTGACGGAGTTGTTTGGATGGGTTAGGATTTTTAGGCCCAGTAAATTAAGCTTATTGGCATTGGGGTATTATTTGGTTATAATATTTTTGACATGATCCTTGAGGTACATTCCACTATTGTTGGAATTAAGGATTAAACTGTTGAAATAGTGGAATGTTTGGGTGTGGAGTCTAGGGTTGCGGATAATAACTTGGTGGTGCATTCCACTGAGGACTCCATTCTTGTGGGACTTGTTGATCCCAAGGTTGGGGTATGGCCATGGTACATTCCATTGGTTTGGACCCATTGCATTTTTGGTGTGTAGGAATGATTTTGATTTGATTGAAAATTCCCTCCTTTCCTCTGAGCCATATAGTTTAACTCAACTTTGTCTTGTGTTTTTTTGTCGTAGATGGTTCTTCAAATAGGGAAGTAATGAAAATTGGTCTATGGCATGATTTAGATCACAAAATGACAAATGTATGTCTTATCTAAGGGGCATTCCTTAAGCCCATGCTTGTTCCTACATCTTGGATAGTAGATGAATAAAGGATTTGTATTCCTAGATTTCTCCCTATCCATAGTTGTATTAAGTTGAACTAATAGGTTTGTTCTAAAATCTCCTATCTCTTCTCTTAGTTTGGATATAGTTCCATTGGCCATTTTACATTTCTATCTACAAAGGTTGGGGTGAGTTTAGGATTAATTCCTACAAATGTTAATGATGTTTGTAAATTATATTTTTTTCATGTCTCCTTTTCCCATAAGATTGAAAGATTCTTGTGTATCTTCATCTAATTGTTTGAGGAATAAATTTTTAATTAGGTTGATATCCAAACCAGTACCACACCTCCTGTAAAGGAAGAGGAACCGATCAAGATAATATTCCACACTCTCATCCTCCTTTTGTTGAATTCTAAAAATTTCATCCTTTATGTCCCAAAATCTACAATAGTCCTGGTATTCATCTAAAAAAATGTTTCCATCTCCTGCCAACTATGGATGGAGTTAGGGTTTAAGCCCATGAACCATCTCATAGTTGTGTATTTTAAATTCGAGGGAAATAACTTGAGCTTCTAGGTATCTAGAAGTATAATCTTAGGTTTTCCATAAGAATCGAACTCAAAGAGGAACTAGTCGGGATCCTCGAGAGTAATCCCCAAAGGCTAGTAGATTTAAGGAGATATGTTTTCATAGGGGCTTGATCATTAGGATCCAGTTGTATGGGATAGGTAAATGTCCTTCCATGTGGAGGGTTTCCATTCTCTGCACCATTAGGGTTATCTACTTCATCAACCATCCTTCCTTGGTCAAGAATTTGTTCCATGCGTTGGTTTTGAGGGGGGTTTTGAAAATTAACTCTACTAAATCTACCTCTATAGTTTCTAGGTATAAACATAAAATCCTATCATATTGAGGATGGTTCCCCAACTATCAGTGCTTAATGATTGTTTGTGTTCCACATACTCTAAAGCATAAAATATTATTGTTGTCACTACAAGGAATTCTTACATCAAAAGAAATAGTTATGGAACTAAAATTTCTAAATGAAAAATCACTAGGCAATCGGGAAGATCTTCTAGCTAGAACCTTAATCTTTGATAACACCTTGAGACTCCCTAGTAATGGCGCCAAAGTGATGAGTGTAGTTGGTACTCATACTTTAGTTATCTTATGTTTTTAGTCCAAGGTGGTGTTCATGGCTATTTACAATAAAGGAAACAGTTGTAACTATGCTCAATATTTATTTAATAATGAAATTAATCAAATGCTATACTAATTGCCATAAAGAAATGAAGTTGATTGATAACAAAAGACTATCGAATGCAGAATTAAAGGTACTAAAAATAATGCAATGCTGATAAATCAAATTAATGCAAAATAACATAAAGGAAATGAATAGTAAATTATCCCTTCACGTTGGGGAGGAGTGTCCTTTGCTCCTTCATGTTGATCTAGTTCGAAGTTGTAAGTCACACAAGTAGAATTTCCCCTTGAATCCACACTTTATTGAATGAAATAATTTCTTTTTGCAATGATTAAATGAATGGAACTCTTTAATACTAATACATTTTCTCTTTTAAATTAGAGTAGTCCTAATTTCTCTGGAAGAGGACTAGTTATTTGAAATTAATGACAATTACTTAATTGGAAGATACCTATAATAACACTAACTTTTTAAGAAGTTAAAATCGTGAAAGGATTAATCTATACTGTGTTTGGATTAAATTCATCCTATTAACTATAGATGATTCCTGTAATTTAATCTTTTGAGATAGTCAATCAACATTAGAAGATATTACAGATCTTGAATTGATTCACTATAATCATGATGATTATAAGTCCATTAGTGTTTATTTGCTTCATTTCCTTTAAATGGGTAGAGTTAAGTTGGGATTTCATGGACCTCATAATCTGAATGAAGTTTGAGGTAGTAGTACATTTTTCATGCTCCTATTAATGTGTCAAATGGTGTGCCACCTACATCAACTTATCATTCAGCCATTTGACTCTTTTGTGTTGGTTCCTCAATTCAAGCGAGTCCAAATTAGTGATCTAGATGAGTCATGTGTTCCACGGTGAGTCTTACACTCCATGGTGAGTCTGTGATTTAGTGCATAAGTGATTCATACACTAGTTTATAGTTAGGCTGATGTGATGAATCAATATATGATTTTCCAAATATACATTGTTAATACTCATAAAAGTTCATTCAAACCATATTTGAATAAGGAATAAGAAATTAAAAATAATATGCACAATATTTCCTTCCAAAACATAGTAAAGTATTAATTATAAAATGTCAATACTATACATAGTGCAAAATTATATCATAGTAACACAAGGTTTCACATACTGATAAAACATAGAAAAATAGGGTTCATCACCAAGTAGAAAAAGGAGATAGAATGCATTCTAATTCTTTGGAGGATTTGTGCCTTTACTATGAAAACTAATCCATGAACTATTTTTAAGCGTGATGATATGAGAAGATAACTATAACTTCCCCTTGGTCATAGAATCCCAAGAAAGTTCGGGAGCACCAGTGCTTAGTGTTTATATCTGGGTGTTGATGGATCTGCTGAACTAAGGACCCAAGTCATATTCTGGGATATTTGTGTAATTGAAGATTGTTCTCATTCTATGATGAACAGTAATGTATTGTAGCTCTAAATTTATGTATGGGATGATTGATTCACCCAATGTACGCCATCCTCATTTTAGGGTGCATACTATGTGTCTATGAGAGTGCGGCCCAAAAAGAGGACCCTTTTCGATTTAAAATTGATACTGCGGGGGTAGGTGATGTGCATGGTAGAAACCAAGGCACATGCAAACAAAGTGGTTGGATACATGTGTTAGTAGAAAAATTAACAATCATGTAATGGAAGACAAAGTAAACAAGAAATAGTGTAGACAAAATAAACCGCGAAAAGTGGGTTACATACATGGGACATCACTCACAATGTCATAAGGCAATAAAGGTTGAAGTTGTCAAATACATACAAGAAATGATCTAAAAATACATAGGGAACATCCTAAAAACAATGGCATACAAGTATAATATAATAACAAGTAAAGAGAATCAAACAACCATGGTGTAAAATAGTCCTACAAAGCAAATGTTGCACATGAAGAACTGTTAGCATGAGAAGAATAAAAAGAAGTATGTTAAGAAGACGTGTATGTATTGATAGAATAAGTAGTAGTGTGATAGTAAAATGGAAATTAGCATATAATGAAATGATAACACTATAATGTGTGAGATTAGTAAATGTAGATGCCCCTAGGAGCATCGGTGGGAGTGTAAAAGAATAATGTTCGAGAATCATTGCTGCATGTAAAGATCTCAGTAGAAAGTATGTGTTCAAAACTTAAGACCGAATGAACATGCGTGTGTATATAGAAAAGGTAATGACCTAGAATGTATCTTTATAGCATGTGTAACAAAGTGTACATATACGCATAAGTAATCAAGAATAAAATACAACCAATATATACAATATACAATGTATGAGTAAGAGTGAATGGTATGTAATGTGAATATTATAGGGGCAACATGCCCCTTGAGAAGATGTGTATGAATGTGTAGGAGATGAGGTTCATTTATAAAATACACCCCAACAACAAATAATGAACCATATAACAAGAGTGCGTCATCGGGAAATGGTTTGAACTATGTTCTAAAAGGATTGATTGATAAAGTGTAGAGCATGAAATGAGAAGAAGGTGAGGTTCATTTCACATTTAGACCCTTAACATAAAATCTAAAAAGATGTATCGTGAAGCATAGAGCATAAGATGTGAATAATGTGAGGTTCATGGATGTAGTATTCCCTCAACAATAAAGTGTGAACCTTTGCATGAAAGTGCATCATAGGGTCATGATGATACAAGTGTATCTAAGAGTTTGTAATGATGCTTATGAAATATTATACATTTAAGCATGGAGATTCAAGTGCATGAAATGATAGAAACATTCGATAACGATGAAAGGGGAGAAAGTGTGAAAGAGATGGAGATCTATGGTATTGTTTTAAATGTGTCCCATCCATCAATATAAGGAATAATTTGCTTGAAAAAATTGATTGTATACTGAAGTGGAGGTTGTTAAGGGATCTTGAACGCTGAAATTCAAAGGAAGCCATCTAGAGTTTGTAGGTATTTCTTAGTGAGTGGATGCTTATTTGGGATTGGTAACACTGTATAAGAATTGATAGAAGAAGAGGATAGAATGATTTGGAGAGGTGGTTCCTTAGTTTGAATTTGTAATGGTGAAGATGACTTAGTAGGAGGAGGGTTTGGACCGATTTTGAGAGGAAGTTAATTAGGATGGTCTTGAATCACTATAGAAGAAACATGAGTAACAATGGTATGATACTCATGAAACATAGATGAATTATATTTAGGAACCCATTGAGATGTAGCAAAATTTTGTGTAGAAAATTAAATGCAACCATAATGATTAAAGTGGCTAATTTTTCATTTTTAAAGATAGAAATCATTATCATTATGTCCATTAATTTGATGATAATTGCAATATGGATGACCTTGATATTTTGCAAGGCGATGAGGATAGTAATTAGTAGATGTCAAGTTGATCAATTGATGCTTAAGAAGTTCAAGAAGAATGTCATTTTTCTTAACATTTAAGTCAAACTAGAGAGGTGTCGGTAATGGTAAATATTGAGGTGTATTGATATGAGCACATGTAGAAGACATAAAATGAGGAGAATGAGATGTTGAAGGAGAACTAGCATGATCCTGAGAAGCATTATTGAGATGTTGAATTTCAGATTTAAGACATGTAATCGTTGATTCCATGGCCTAAATTTTGTCTTGAAATAAAGAATGCAAAGCTTGAATTGACTCTAAGATAGGTTGATTGGATGGAGGATCACAAAGGCTAGAGTCGTCGAAGAGACGATAAAAAATGGAAATTACTTGAGTGGGTGGTGTATTACAAGGAGATATATAGTGTCTATGGATTTTTTAAGAACAACCTTATAATGTGGATACATTTGAAGTAAATTAAGCAAAGAAACTTGAGGAAATTTAGAATCCACGAAAGAAGAAAATGAGGATAAAAGAGTGTTTGAATGAGATAGGTTCATCAAATGATTTAAAAATATATAAATATTCTAAACCCTAGATATTGTAGAGTCACATATGATAAATAAATTCTAAGGAACAAATTTTGACATAAACAATAAGCTAAATTTAAATAAAACCCTAGGTATACGAGAGAGAGAGAGAGGGATTTAGGTGATTTATACATGGTTCCATGACTTTGTAGACCAGACAAGTTGATAATTTGGAAGGGGAGACTATTGCAAATGTCCATCATAAATTCTAGAACTGTCAAATATTCTAGGACAAGGGCATTTAAACTAAGACGATGATTCCTCGGGCACCAAATACCTCTGTTGGATGCATGTGACTCACAGTACAAGCAATTTACACACATTAATTTGTATATTGATGTTCACATACCTTACATTCATTTAGGAATTGCATATGTATATAGGAAAGCTTTTCCCTATAATCATGGAGATATTCTCTCCAACAAACTACTAACCAAATCCTCACAAAACTATATGTGATAGTATTGTTGTAACCACAACAATATCAACCATGAATCATATATTCTATAAACTAACTAAATAACCAAATAACCGTAAGTACTATTTACTATATGGTAACTCAACAATAATAATGTGAACAATATTAATTCCTAACATTCACCCCCTTAGTGTGAACATTATTAATCTCTAATCTTCACCCCCTTAATGTGAACACGACGAAGAACCATATTCGAAGAAGATGATCCACCTTCGAAAACACCGCTTAGATCAGGTACAAACTCCATAGATTATCTCTTTACCCTCGTAAAGGTGTAGTGTCGAGCTGAATTATGCAGGAATGCTTCCTTCCTCTTTGGGTTTCGTAGGACTTTCCCTTCCTTCGTGGGCACCCGACTCGAATCTCCAAGATCCACAAGCTTCACACTAGCTAGATAACCATCCCTTGAATCTACATCGAAATCTTCTCCTGCTCCCCAAAAATGAGTCTTCAAAACATGAAACTTCCCAAAATTCTAGAAGGGGCTTATTCAAAGACACAACACAACAGAACACGAAAATTGAAACACACACTAAAAATGCCACCAAATCATCTGTGTGGCCCCGTCGTTGGGTGATGAGAGGTTGTTGAATGACCTCCAACCTCCGATGTCCTCCGTCCTCCATTTTCATGCCGCTTTAGCTCAATTGGATTTGATCATGGTGCTCAAATGCATATTAAAGGATGTCGGATTCCACCGATAGTGCATCTAGTTGAAATGTAGGCAACTTTTTTACAATTTTACGACTCTTTGAACTACTTACAATGACATGACTAGACTTGAAATGAGACAAAAATCGATTGACTCTTTACGAATGTCCTAAATCACATATTTGATTTACAATGACTAGAAATTTAAAAAGTAATAAATTGAGATTACTTTTTAAATTAAAATCACATTGACTAAGACAATACCAAAAAATGTTTCGAATCTTTTAACAATTTGACTCTTAACTTCGACAACACAACTTGACTAAAGACATATTTGACCTAATAATTTTTTTAAACTATTTTGACACAAAAACAACTTGACTATGGAATTCAACTTAATATTCGATGAACACACCTTGTTGACTTTTCACCTAAAAAATGATACTAATAAAATTGCAAATTAAAAAACTTGACATCTAACAGAATACTTTTAAATGTCCACGACCTCTACTTTAATTGTGACTGAAAACGACATGCAACAGACCTAAACATGACTTGACCAATTTAAATGTATGTTAATGGTTAAAGATATGTTTTACCACTGAAATGAAATCATCGAATAGCTGGATTTAACGATTGAGTGGTGTTGTTGGAAGCATCGTGGAAGTGAAGGACTCAACAATTGTGTTGTCAAATATGTTTTTATAATGGATACTGGAGGATGGAGGATGACATCTGAAGTGAGGTTGGGCAGCAGTAGATTCAGGAGAATCATAGAGTAATGACTGTTGGATGTAATATTCCACCGCTTCAAAATATATTTTGACCAAGATAGAAACGGTGGGATGTGTGGTAATGGAAGACTGGAACGTGAGCACAGGGAACTAGTAGATCAAAAGAATTCCTACTATATGGTAAGTGGAAATAGATGAGTTCAGTCTTAGTTTGAACCAAATGCAGAGCAAAACAAGAGATTCACCACAGACGCATAGATCAACATGGCACAGAGAAATAAGCACACATCCACACATAACCTGACAAAGTAGATGTATCGACCTGATAACTCCACGGTGACATGCAGATGTGGATCTTTATACAGCTGCTGGGAATAACAAATACCAACACAAATTTCATACGCAGATTTGTAGAAGCTAATTTTTATTGCAAAAAATCACTGGTCGTCAATGTTGTCTACCACATCAAACTATCAATGCATGCATTGTATTTTAATGTATGCCCGACATGCTAGTAGAAGACTCTATCCACACGGATCTAGAATAAACTGTAGCAAGATGATCAGATATTGATTGAGTGCAGCCAAGAACAATATCAGAAACCAGAAACTAAATGCAGAATTGAATTAATTGATTTTCTTATACTCAAAAATCTGGAACTGAACTTGATGAATTGAACACAAATTAAAATGTCAATAGGATACATCACCAAATAATAATACAATCTTCTAATCTGCCGCATCATTTCCAACAGAGGATATCCATAATATTGCTCTGATACCATATCACAGGTACAAGTAATTTACACACAGTAATTTGTATATTGATATTCACATACCTTACAGTCATACGGGAATTGCATATGTATATAGGAAGCTTTTCCCTATAATCATGGAGATATTCTCTCCAAAAAATACTAACCAAATCTTCACAAAACTATATGCGATAGTATTGTTGTAACCACAATAATATCATCCATGAATCATATATTCTATAAACTAACTAAATAACCAAATAACTGTAAGTACTATTTACTATAGGGTAACTCAACAATAATAATGTGAACAATATTAATTCCTAACAGTGACTATGCAGGTACACAAAATCTTGTTTTTCTTGTGTCACACAAGTGTCACTAATCTTCACTTTTTCTTCTCATGTATGTCACTTTGGTGTGGACAATAAATCGTGCACTTAGATAAATTTCTATGTTCTTATCACATACCACTATTAATATGATTCCTAAGCAAGAAAACTAGTAATTGACATCTATCTTTGGCCACTTTACTTTCTTTCTTGTTTTCTATGTGGTCACTCTAATATTCGTTGCTTTATCTTTCTTAAATCTGGACACCAATACCGGACATGACACCATTACCTTGGAACCCTCATCCCCTATGGGCCTCCCAACCTCTTTGTATATTATTCACTCCTTTTGGGCCTATTTTAACTTTTGGGCATCTTATTTTCTTATGGGGTCGGCAGTTTAGTTATCAATTAAGAAATTAAAATAAGGGAATCATATAAATACAAAGATATGTGAGCATAATAAAGGACCAAACACTAAGCATGTATTATCATCACCTAAGGTTGCATTCAAAGGAATTTTAAGAGCATCAAAGAATTCATCTAGCTTCATTCAAAGGACAAAAGTACGCATTTTTTTGCATACACTTCATAAGAGGAAGTTCAGTTTTACATCCGCACATCTACTTACATTGATACATTTAGATACTTTTCTCTATTCGATGCATCTTGCACAAGAGATTCCTAGAAATGGATTCTACACACAGTCACATAAAAGTACATGGAGTCTGAGATAATGTGCAACATTCGGTCATAAATTCACTCTATCGGGTGACCGCTAGGTTCAGTTTGACTCCCCATTTGCATCTTTTTATTTTTAGGATTTTATGTGTTTTGGAGTTTTGCAAGAGATCATTTATTTTACGGGTTACAAGTGACTTATACGGACATCAAATGACATACGGGTGACTAATAGAGAAGATTAGTGAACATCTTGCAACACCACAAAAATTAGTTTTTGAGGTATTTCATATTCATGGGCTCTAAGAAGTAGTATCAAGTGCCCATGTTCCCTTGACCTAGTCTAAGCACCCTAGTCCAGCATTATTACGGAAATTCCACAATTTTTAGTGATCGGTTGTGATAGTTTCCTCCTCTTATTCAATGATTTTCAGTCTAGCATCCTTTGTGAAATTAGCTAAGTATCATATTTCCATCTCTCTTGCACCTAGGGTTTCATTTTTATGTAGCTTGGTGCTTAGGTTTGACATATGCTTCATTGTTTATTTATTACATGTGACTACGAAATATCTAGGGTTAGCATAATTCAAAGTATTTATTAAATCATTTTACAACTTAACTTTGAACACTATTGGATCCCATTGTGCTTCTTCTATCCAATTTTTTTCATGGTTTCTCAAGCTCATCAAGTCCCCTTGTATCAATTTCTCCAAATGCACCCACCTTGCAAAGAGGCTCCCTAAAAATCCTTACATTCTAGCTTCCTCCCTTTTGATACACCACTGCGCCAAGTTAGTGTTATATTTGATCGTATTTCTGATGACTCTCTTTGTCCTAATTAAAATCAATCTATTTGCAAATCCATTGAAGCTTTACATTATTTATTTCAAGATAAATTTTAGGCTATGGAATCCATGATTACATCTCTTAAATATGAAATCTAACATCTTAAGGACGCTTCTCAGGCTCACACTAATTCTTCTTCTCATCCTCATTCTATGTCTTCTACATGTGCTCATATCAGTGAACTTCAATGACATTTAGGTCTCCTTGGCCAATGCCATCGCCCGTGGGAGATTGTGTTGGTGTTAGTTTTTTCCCTATCCAACACCATCTTCCATGGGCGATGGTGTCGTATATACACACTATAATTTGACATTTCAGAAGAAAGGAATCCAAAATCATAGGAACTATCCATTCACTCTAATCTATTGTGCCAAATTCGTATGTTTTTGTTTTCCTTGGTTCATCTTACACTTGACTTGGATTATATTCTAGGACGGGAATGGCGTTCCCCTTCTCCACCCAATAAGCAATCCTCTCTTAGTGTGTTGCTCTTCTAGAGGGATCAATGCATCAATGACCACCCCATAGGTAAGTGCTCTAACTTTCTTTGTCATTTTGCATAGATTAGTTCATTTCCCTTCGCCATTACTTTATGTTATCTTAGCATTGTATGAACATCGGTGTTAGTTATCATATTGATCTTATATGATCAGATTTTTATTTTTTCTTCCCTTTATTTCAATTATATTGTGCATACTTGAATTACCCCCATCAATCTATATCTCTCCCCCATTTATTGATATCCTAGAAGGGTACTCTCCTCTATCTTGACTGTGGGCCTTGGAAACCCTAGGTTGACCTAGTGTAGGGATTACTACCCTCTAGATATGTGACCTTAGCACTCGCTATAGCCCTTTTAAATCAACATGTTGTGTGTCGGTTCATGTGTGTCTCCTATTTATTGCCTCAATACCCTTTTAGAAAGAAATACATAAGAGTGTAAGCTATTTAGACACATTCTTATCACACCATACATCTTTAGTGAACCTAACATGAATCATGTAGGCCTTCTAATTGATCACATCTTGTTAAAATCATCCATATCCAAACATGATCTCATTCCAAACCACCAAAAACAAAAAAGCACATAAACATGTCTTCACGAGACACTATCGCTCGGGGAGATCTTGTATTTTCTAGCACATTTTATTACATATGCCATTATCCCCCTGTAATATTTCTAGCACAGTTGATCCTTTTTGTTCTTGTGATTCTATCTCCTAATGCCATCAACCCCTCGTGCAAACATTCGAATGGGTTAATTATGGTTGGAACAAATATTTCCATAACCCTGTTTTTATTTCCCAAACTACAAAAATGTCACCTCTGAGGATATTTTTGGCACAACTAAACCCTCGAAATTCTCCATGGATATTCCTTTGTGCATACATCTCCTCTTCATGCTCCTAAATGTGATAGTTCTCATCCTATGAGCACTAATCTTCCTAATCACCCCAATCTCACTCGTGAGACTCTATTATCCCAACAATGTCCCTTCGAGCAATCAGAACAAGGTCACTTAATATAATTTAATGTGGTTGAGGTTGAGAAAATAGATCCCAGATCCATCATTAATAATCTTAACAACAATGAGTACTTTACTCCTAACAAGGATGGAGGTTTTGAAAGATATCCATCGATGTCATGGAAATGACTATGCCTTATCCTGGCCAGGAAGTACCCCATCATGATTAGGCTTCTCCCTATAGTAAAAATCAAGGTGAGTCTCCCAAAACTCTAACTAATGAACATGACAATCACGAACAAACACCCACCTCTAAAATCCATTCTTCTTCTATGGATCCTAACATGGTGATAGTCAAACTCCTAGATTAGATGGCCTTATCCCAAGCTACCACCATAACTAGCATGATCCAAATAAAAAATCAGATGTTATAAATAACATCTCAAAATGTGGTGCCTAACATACCTTCTTACACACCTCCTCCATTAGTGGATGCACATGGCAATCATTCCTCCACTGCCAATCCAGAGCAAGATATTACAAATTATCCAAAATTAACTTTTAGCTCCATACATTGTTGTCATGGACTTGGGAGAGACTATCCCTACCATCTCTTATGATGGCTCTGTAGATCCAACCCTCTACCTCAATACCTTTGGAAACCTCTACAAAGAATGGATTCAAACAAACACTTATGCAACTACTAAGCTTCTAGCAAAAATTCGTAGGCGAGGCATTAGAATGGTATAACTAGCTTCCTCCCAACTTGATAGTTGATTTAGAAGGTTTATTCAAATCTCTCATTTCTAAATTTTAGAAACAAGACCTTCCTAAAAATACTTTACAAATATTCATAAACCTTAAGCAAGGAACTCACAAATCTGCCCAAGACTTTATTAAGAAATGGAAAACACTTTCCATACAAGCTAATCATAATCTTGATAATCAAAGCTTATGTCAAATATTTCTTAAGGCCCTTACACCTACTCTCTAATATAAGGTCAGGTCATTCTCTCCTAACATGTTTGAGGAAGCCCTTGAACAAGAAAAAAGATAAAATCATCTTATGTATGAATTCGAGATACACTTCCAATTCATCACCTAAACTTAAAAGCACAACACATGTAATCAACCCTTCTAATATTACAAAATAAAATGGAATGGGGGAACTAGGAATCCCCTTTCTCCTCCCCTCATACTCCTTTATCTCATGTCAAACTTCTCCAAATGTTTCCTACTCCACGAATCTCCCCCTTCAAAACAAGCCTTACCTAACTTTAGAGGTGATTTATTTTGTTGGTAGCATGCCACTATAGAAAAATATCACAATTATGTTAAGGACCTTAGGAAAGGAGCCCTTGATTTATTCCTTATCTATTCTTTTGATTACTCTACCATTATATAAGAGCATTATGAGAAATATCAATCTTTAGAGAGATCTCACTCCAACCATCAAAATAAGTGTCACAAAAACCCCGTGAACGATATAGTGGGAACTATATAATATTACTACAATCATAATCTCCTAGATTCTCAATATATTAATGTGGTTAAGGTAAACTATAGATGTAAATATTCCCATAAATATCCCATCATTAAACCTAATAAATCCTCTAATAACCCACCATTGTTTGATACTTCTCAAGACCCACCGACGGTGGAACCTGCTCTGAAATTTGAGCTTTCACCACGGTGTCACAAGAAGTACCAAACAAAGATCATATCCCACCTTCCTTTGACAAAATAGCCCCGTCTAAACCATCATCAAATCTAGATACATCTTTCATTGTGCCATCACCATGGTATCATTATGGGAGCTACTCCAAGCCTCAATGGAACATTTTAGATGAGCTAAACTCCCTTACATGCAAAATAATCTTCATGGAACTCATGCATACCTTAGATTCACATCAAAACTTCCTCCTCTAACAACTTTCAACACTTTGAGGACCCTCTTAGTGAAGCCCCTAAGGATCCTACCATAGTTCTAAATCCATAAATCCATCATATAGGGACCACATGATCATCCTTACAAAATCTACGCATGGGTTTCTTATCCTTGGAGTTTTTGAGGATAACATGATTACCGACAAGATCCTATTTGTTGTAGATGACATGCCCCTACTCATTAGTGTTATCATCCATGATGCAAAAGTATGTAGGGTCCTTGTGGATGAAGGATTGGGAATCAACTTAGCTTATTTATCCCTCATCAAGAATCTTAGATATTATATCGATGACCTCAAGCATACCCGCTTGAATTTTTGTGGATTTGACAAAACCAAACAAAAACCCATAGGATGCATCTAGTTACCAATCATAGTTAGACTTAAAATGGTCCATACCAAGTTCATGGTTCTAGATCATCCTCTCTCTTATAACCTCCTATTGGTCTAACCATGGACACATTGAATGTGCACAATCGCATCGTCTGTACCAATGTATTAAATTCATCCATAACAACCAATTCTTTAGGCACAATGTTGATCCCAATCCTTGGGATATCCCAGTACCATTTCCCAATGAAACATTCCTAAGGTCCTTTTTTATTTTTCTTTATTTTTTTGGACTCGAAGTCATGGACAATTATAGAAAGAAGTTTAGGCCTCTTTTATGAGGGAAAAATCATAACACGAACAAGTTAGCTATGAAAAGGGAATTGAAGCAACGAATGACCATTGGATTCCATCCTAAAAGGGAATGAAAAGTATCCATGAGAATTATGCCATGAGTAGATTCATGGTACTCATATTTAAGACAAGGTCAAAATGGTAACGAATAATCACACAATTCTAGTTGTAATTGTTGGTACTTAAAGGAGGTAGATGGAGGAAAAGGGATGCTCGAGGGACGAGCGTATAAGTGACGTAAAGTGATGTAGTACTCTATTAAACAATAGAATGGTCAAAGATGCAGGGCATTAAGGGGCTCAGATTTGGGTTTACCTTCAAGTGAAGATAAACGATAAACACTTGATCCATAGGCGTGGGTAATAATATAGGGTCCAAGTTAATTAGGATCAAATTTTACCTATTTAATTTTCTCAACTTTGGTTACATGTTGATTTTCCTTTAGGAAAAAATCACCGACCTTGAAGGTTTGTTCATGGACACATTTTTCATAGGCCCGTTTGATATATTTTTGGTATATTTGAAGGTGATTGAGAGCATTTAAGCGGCGTTAATCTAAAAGCTCAAGTTGGTATAAATGATCTTAGAAAAAATCATCATCGTTGAGAATGTATTTGAGAGATATGTGAAGAGATGTAATTTGGAATTCGAAAGGCAAGACTACCTTTGTACCATAGACCAAAGAGAAAGGTGTATCCGCGGTGGAAGTATGAATACTAGTGCAATAAGCCCATAAGGCAAAAGGAATGTGTGTGTGTCAATCCTTACCAGTATCGTCCACTACTTTCATAAGAATTTATTTAATATTTTTGTTAGTTGATTAAGTCCGGCCATTGGTTTGTGGGTAGTAAGGTGAAGAAAAACTAAGTTTAATGTGAAAGGTATCACACAATTTTTATAGGGTTTTATTTTTAAATTGTTTTCCATTGTCAGTGATGAGACGATGAGGAACACCGAAGTGACAAATGATGTGATGGTTGATGAACTCACAAATTTTCTTGGCTTTTGTAGAAATGAGAGGTGAGGCTTCCACCCATTTAGTATAGTATTCAGTTGTGGTGATGTTGAGAGGAATGAGGGTTAATCTCACCTACAAGATCCAAACCCCATTGAGATAAAGGCCAAAGGTCTCTAGCAACCTATAAGGCATGGCTAGGGGTATGATGAAGGTTAGCATGTTGCTGACATTTCACACAATGTTTGACATATTCACAATAATCCTGATTTAGCATGGGAAATAGTAGTCAAGGCGAAGGATGCTTTTAGTGATAAAGCAAGGCCCTTTGAAATGACCACCACAAATTCCATCATGGATTTCCTTTATGGTGTACGGGATTTTGGAACTAGTGAGGCATCAAAGTAGGATACCATCAAATCCGCGTTTATAAAGGAGACCTCCCATGACAACGTAACGGGAGAATTTTTGAAGAAAATCTCATCGACCATTGTGAGTGAGGTCTGAAGGTATGATTAAAAGGAGAGGTAATCAACATATTGCTTATACCAAATGCCACGTGAGTCAATTTCGATATGTCCCACAAAATTTACTCCATAGGTAATATAAGAAGGAGATTGCAATCGTTGTACTATGACAAATATTTATGAATCGAGTGGGAGAAGCAGGTATTTGTGAGGCAAGGAAAGCCATGGTATCCACAAATTTATTAGTGAAGTAGGGGGTAGTTTGAAGGTGGTAACGATCAAACGTAGTCAAAAGTAGGTCGAGATGATGTTTTTACTTTTGTAGAATTGCATTATGACATTGATAGACACCATTGACTTGGTTCACTACTAATTGTGAGTCACCAAATATGTTAATGGATGTAACATCTAAGGAAATGGCAGTTTGGAGACCTAATACAAGGGCCTCATATTCAACCATGTTGTTGGTACAGTCAAATTCAAGTTTGAATGACAAAGGCATGGGTTCACCATTAAGAGGAATGAGAATGACACCCACACCACCCCACGTTGACATTTGGAACCATTAAATAATAAGGTAATTTTGTAAATAATGGTTGCCTCGGGTGGATCATCAAGGAAGAGATTAGCAATAGATTCATCGAGGAATTTGAATTTGGGAGATTTATGCCCAGGAGTGGTGCATCCGTGAGTTGGTCGGCAATCACGTGTCCTTTGATAGAATTTTTATGAATAAATTCTAGGTCTAAATATGAGAGAAGCATGAGCCATCGAGAGGTATGTTGGTGTTGAAAATTTTTAGTGTACATATTATGAAAAGGGTCGGTATTAGTGATGACGAAGGTTTTTGGTTAAGTAGGTAGTGGTGAAGTTTGGTGGCCACAAATACTAAAGTTCAACAAATAATTTTCACGTGCGTATATCTAGTCTCATAATCTAAAAGTGTGCAGCTTATGTAGTAAACTGCTTGTTCCTTATGTTTCTCATTGTGATGATCAAGCATGGCCCCTAAGGAATGGTCAGTGGTAGAGATGTAGAGGTAAAAAGGTTTTTCATATTGAGGAGGAATGAGCACAGGTGGTTAGAGAAGATATTATTTCAACGCTACGAAAGATTTGTGACACTCTTCATTCCAATGGAAGGATATATCCTCTTTAATAAGATGATGAAAGGGATGAGATCGATCCAAAAATTGGGAAATAAAACATCGAATAGATTACAATTTTCACTTTGCAAACTACGAATTGGAGAATATTATTAGGTGGCGGCATCTTGAGTATGGCCTTGATTTTAGCAGGATTGACTTCAATGCCACATAGGGAAACAATTAAACTAATGAGATTTCAGAGAGAACCGCAAAGCGAATTTCTTTGGTTGAAGGCAAATGTAGTATTTGATGAAACATTCAAAGATAATCATAAGAACATCAAGATGTTCAACGTGACTTTTGGACTTACCCAAGAGGTCGTCAAAATAATCCTCTAGTATGCTATGCATAATATCATGAAAGATATAGGTCATTGCACATTGATAAGTGACACCAGCATTTTTTAACCCAAAGGGCATGACCCAATAAAGAAGGTTCCCGAAGGGGTGATGAAGGTGGTTTTATGTTGATCTTCCGGTGTGAGTAATATCTGATTATAATTCAAGAACCCATCCATGAGAGATAACATCTCATGACCTTTCGTTAGATCAACAAGTTGGTCAATGCTAGGTAAAGTAAAATCATCTTTGGGGCAAGCGAGGATAAGGACATAGAAATCCATGCATATGAAAATTCCCCTTGTCACTTTAGTGACAAGAACAATGTTAGAAATCCATTGGGGATAATCAATGGGTAGAATAAAATAAACAGAAAGGAGGAGGTGGATTTCTTCTTTTACAAGAATTGCAATGCGTGGATGCATTTTTTGCATCTTTTGTTTCACGGGTTTAACATTAGGAAGGGTGATGATATTGTGGACCACGATATTTGGGTCACTACCGGGCATGCATATCGGTGTACAACCAAGCAAAGGCATTGTTATGGTCACAGAGGAAATAAGTGTAAGCTTCTTTCTCAGTAGAATCTAATGATTGGCCAATCTTGAGGATGCGGGGGTCATCCTAAGTACGAATGTTGATCTCTATAGTCAATTCATTCAACATGGTTTGTGTCTCAGATGGTAATGACCTATGAATTTAGGAATTCTCCGCACCGAGATAAGTTAGTAGAGAATCATCATCCTGACATTGAACAACATTGATAGAAAGAGACTCTTCAACAATCATGTAAGGATAGAGGACAAGAAAATAAACGGAAGCCTCATCATTGTCTTTGATAGGTCAAAGGTCCCAAGGAAATGGTGTTTATGAAAAAAAAAATCTAGGAGGAATGGATTCTAGATCTATAAACTCCATAGGGGAAGGTGGGTTTGACAGGGCGAAGATGGTATCAAAGATGGTGTACTAGGTGAGGAAGGTAATGAAGGTTGTGTTTCTTCTACGAGGTGAACACAAGTCTTCTTTGGACTAGGTGGTGTAGCAAAGCTGATACCACTACAATCTTTATGTTTTCATGTTTTGTAGGGTATAAGCGTGTGACGGCCTTGTTCATAAATACCAAAGCCAAATCCCTTCTAAGAAAAACAATGGAGAAAAGTATGGGTGAAACAGGTGGTTAGTGAGGTGTCCTGCGAAATCATATGAAAAGGGATGTGTTGTGGTTAGTGGTTCGGGTGAATAAGAAGTGACATCTAGTCCCTCATACATCAGATTGGTGCGGAGATGAGGATGACCATATGAAAGTACTTTTTCTATTCATTGATCATAATATGCATGTTGGTGTAGGCTACCATACTCTTGAGGAATAAGGAATGTATTGACGTTATAGAGGCGATATTCCCCCAAGGAAAGACACGAAAAACATCTACATGGGGTCGGATGTTGGGACTGTGAAGCTAAGATAGATGAACTACTCAAAGCTTGGGAAAATTATGGTGGGTTAGCTTTGGGAACAACAACATCAGTAGTAATGGATGGACCACTAGTGGTAGGTGGTGTGCGAGGCGGTAGGTGTCATAACGGAAGAAGGTGAGGCTACCATGGAAGAAGGAACAGGCGAGAAAAAGTGGTGGTAGCGGTAGATGCCTTGATCGGAATCAGGACATTGTTTGGGTGGTATAACATCTTACGAGGTATTTAAAGGGAAGGCTCTATAGGAATGGTATATGAGTGTCCTTCATACTCAAATTTAATGCAGAGGTGAAGTGTTGAAGGTACACAATGCATGGTGCGAATCCAAGGTCAGCCAAGTAACATGATGGATTGGAAATTTCCCTCAAGAACATAGAAGAGCTCAGGAAGAATGTGAGGTCCCACACAGACATGGATGATGACGGTGTCAAGGATGGAAGTGATTACATTGTTAAATAAGCGCAACATAATCGGGTTATTATGCATGCAATTAGCATGTATGTGTATTTTTTCATATGCACATAAGGAAATGATATTGATACTTGCTCCCCATCAATCATAACTCATCGAACATAAGTATCATCAATGTGAACAAATATGAAGAGAGATATATCAGGATCATCTGAATGAAAAGGAGAAATTTCTGAATCAGAGAAACTAACAGTGGAAAATTGATGAATGGTTGCGTGGAGAGAAGTTTTAGGTGAAGTGGTAAGTGCAGCTATGTGGTGAGGAGTGAATATGGCATTGACAAGTGAAGATTCATTGGGTAGTACCTCTATGGTTCGAAAGATCTCAATGAGATCATGGCATTGATATTAGGAGGTTTGGATGATATCATATAATGACATATTTAGATGTGACTACGCTAATTGCTTAATAATTTTACAATGGGAAACTTCTTCTTAAGTTGGGTATGTGGGTCCACGGATGGTGATTTTATGTGCATTTACGAGATGGAATGTTGGGTAATGGTGTTGCGGATGAATTACTCATCTTATATTTCTCTTTTTCCTTTTGTGTGCAAGTAGCAACTCGAATCATATTAATTTGAGGAAGAAGCTGGTGATGGAGAAGGTGTGTTGTGAAAGGTTTAACGGCATGATGAGAAAAATAATGATGAAGTAACAAGCTCTTGTGAAATAATTTTAGCACACATGCATTTGAGAAAGGTTGTGGATAGTTCACTAATGCGGATCATGTTGACCTCGAATGCGGGAGGAGGGTAAAAGGGTTGTGGAATTGGAGATGTACGTTTCGACTAAGTATGGGGTTAGGATGTATAGAGATAGGAGAAGATGGAATGGGTTCCTCATCTAAAATATCATTATCATCAAGTTTTTCTTTGGGAGGACATAAGTGGATAAGAATAGTCCTAAGATATTTATAGTTTTCTACATCATGCCCTGGCACACGATGATAAACAAAAAAATTTGTGTCATTAAACCCTTCTGTTTTTGGTTTGAGGGGGTCATAAGTTCTAAGTGGGGGTAATGTGATGATAGAGGTTTATAAGAGGTTAGTCAAGATGTTGGCATAAGAACCTTCCAATGGATCACAATGTGAAATGATAGTAGTTTTGGATGGTGGCATGGGTGTGTGAGTAAGATTAACCCCTCATTTGGTTGATGATGTGGTTTTAGTTTTAGGTTTCACCTTCTTGGGTAAAGGTGTAGTTAATGGGCTGGTTGTGGGAGGAAATATAGGCTTCCCTACCCTTTTGGAAGGTAGAGGAGTATTGGGCTTGGTTTGAGCCTTCTTGGGTAAAGGTGCAGAAGAAGTATGTGATGAAGAAGGGAAGGCAGATGGAGGAAGGGGATGGGTTAACCAAGGTGATAATGGAGGTGTGGTAAAGACAGTAGTGAAGGGAAATGTGGAGGGGATTGGTAAGGGTAATAATGAGGGTATTAGTGAAGGTGTAGATACACAAGGTAGCAAGGGCCTAGGTAACAATGAAATCACAGGTAGTGTAGTGGTTTAGGAGAGACAGGTGATCATGATGAGGAGGTGGATTGATGCATTTTTAGTTTACCTTAGGTAAAAGGTTGTTTGGCCAAGGTTGATGGGTGAGGGCTTAGGATAGCGGAAATGGTGAAAGTGATAGCGGGGGTAGTAGAGAAGATTCTTGTGATGGAGAAGTTGTGTTGTGAAAGGTGTAATGGCATGAAGAGAAAAATAATGATGAAGTAACAAGCTCTTGTGAAATAATTTTGCACACATGCGTTTGAAAGGTTGTGGCTAGTTCACTAATGCGGATCATGTTGACCTCGAATGCGGGAGGAGGGTAAAAGGGTTGTGGAATTGGAGATGTAGGTTTCTGACTAAGTATGGGGTTAGGATGTATGGAGATAGGAGAAGGTGGAATGGGTTCCTCATCTAAAATATCATCATCATCAAATTTTTCTTTGGGAGGACATAAGTGGATAAGAATAGTCTTAAGAGCTTTGAGTTTTCTACATCATGCCCCGGCACACGATGATAAACAAAAAAATTGTGTCATCAAACCCTTCTATTTTTGGTTTGAGGGGGTCATAAGTTCTAAGTGGGGGTAATGTGATGATAGAGGTTTATAAGAGGTTAGTCAAGATGTTGGCATAAGATCCTTCCAATGAATCACCTTTGTGAAATGAGGGTAGTTTTGGATGGTGGCATGGGTGTGTGAGTAAGATTAACCCCTCATTTGGTTGATGATGTGGTTTTAGTTTTAGGTTTCACCTTCTTGGGTAAAGGTGTAGTTAATGGGCTGGTTGTGGGAGGAAATATAGGCTTCTCTACCCTTTTGGAAGGTAGAGAAGAATTGGGCTTGGTTTGAGCCTTCTTGGGTAAAGGTGTAGAAGAAGTGTGTGATGAATAAGGGAAGACAGATGGAGGAAGGGGATGGGTTAACCAAGGCAATAATGGAGGTGTGGTAAAGATGGTAGTGAAAAGAAATGTGGAGGGATTGGTAAGGGTAATAATGAGGGTATTAGTGAAGGTGTAGATACACGAGGTAGCGCAAGGGCCTGGAAGTAGCATGTTGAAAGCACGGGTAGTGTAGTGGTTTAGGAGAGACGGGTGATCATGATGAGGAGGTGGATTGATGCATTTTTAGTTTACCTTAGGTAAAAGGTTATTTGGCCAAGGTTGATGGGTGAGGGCCTAGGATAGATGGAAATGGTGAAAGTGATAGTAGGGTAGTGGACGAATTCTTGTGATGGAGAAGGTGTGTTGTGGAGGAAGAAGCTGGTGATGGAGAAGGTGTGTTGTGAAAGGTGTAATGGCATGACGAGAAAAATAATGATGAAGTAACAAGCTCTTGTGAAATAATTTTTGCGCACATGCATTTCAGAGAAAGGTTGTGGCTAGTTCACTAATGTGGATCATGTTGACCTCGAATGCGGGAGGAGGGTAAAAGGGTTGTGGAATTGGAGATGTAGTTTCGACTAAGTATGGGGTTAGGATGTATGGAGATAGGAGAAGGTGGAATGGGTTCTTCGTCTAAAATATCATCATCATCAAATTTTTCTTCGGGAGGACATAAGTGGATAAGAATAGTCTTAAGAGCTTTATAGTTTTCTACATCATGCCTTGGCACACGATGATAAACAAAAAAATTTGTGTCATCAAACCCTTCTATTTTTGGTTTGAGGGGGTCATAAGTTCTAAGTGGGGGTAATGTGATGATAAAGGTTTATAAGAGGTTAGTCAAGATGTTGGCATAAGATCCTTCCAATGGATCACAATGTGAAGCGAGAGTATTTTTGGATGGTGGCATGGGTGTGTGAGTAAGATTAACCCCTCATTTGGTTGATGATGTGGTTTTAGTTTTAGGTTTCACTTCTTGGGTAAAGGTGTAGTTAATGAGCTGGTTGTGGGAGGAAATATAGGCTTCCCTACCCTTTTGGAAGGTAGAGGAGTATTGGGCTTGGTTTGAGCCTTCTTGGGTAAAGGTGCAGAAGAAGTGTGTGATGAAGAAGGGAAGACAGATGGAGGAAGGGGATGGGTTAACCAAGGCAATAATGGAGGTGTGGTAAAGACGGTAGTGAAGGGAAATATGGAGGGGATTGGTAGGGGTAATAATGAGGGTATTGGTAAAGGTGTAGATACAGGAGGTAGCAAGGGCCTAGGTAACAATGAAAGCACAGGTAGTGTAGGTGGTTTAGGAGAGACAGGTGATCATGATGAGGAGGTGGGCTGATGCATTTTTGGTTTACCTTGGGTAAAAGTTTGTTTGGCCAAGGTTGATGGGTGAGGGCCTAGGATAGACGGAAATGGTGAAAGTGACAAGAGGGTATTGGATGAAGTTACTATATGTGGCCTACAAGGTTAGGTTTTTCTATTAGGTGAGGGAACATTCTTTGAGACAGCCATAAGGGTGTGGCTAAATCTAGTTTGACAGGAGGATGGACTAATCTTGATGTCGGCATGACTCCCAAAGTGGTGATGGGTTTAAATACAGATGAAGGTATGGATGTCGGTAGGGTTTTTGGCATAAGCAATGGCTTGGTTGATGATAATGGTTTAGATGTGGGTAAGGGTGATGAAGAAGAGGTGACTACAATTGGTATATGTAAGATAGTTTTGGTTGTCTTAGATACCTTTGGATAAATAATAGAAGTATCAATAGACGATATTTTTTCATTGAGTGGGAAAGGGAGCCGAAGGCATCCCAAAAGCATGGAATTATCGACATAATCTAAGAGGCTAGCCAATAATGAGAAACGTTTTGGCTCAAACAGTGATGAATGTGTTGTGACACCCGTCCAAAATTCTGAGCTAAGGGACACATTAAAAGTTTTTTCCTCCTCCTCAATAGGTAAAAGTGACATGAGGAGATCAATGGGATCCTGGAAGGTCCTGGGAGAAGTGTCACTTATAGGTAGGAAGGGTATAAATGGATCCTCTATGGGTGGAGGGGATGACGAAACATGTCCCATGGGTTCTTCCTTTAAAGAAAGGTTGAATGGGATAGGCTCCCTTTGATTTGAGAAGCAGAAAGCCGACTCCTTCTTGGGTGGGGAACTAGGTGAAACAACTTCATTGATAAGTGTGAGTGGTGATGCGCTCGGCCCCTCCATGGGTATAGGAATAGACACAATGGATTCTATGGTGAGAAGAGGCATGGACACAATGGGTTCCTCTATAAATGAATAACTAGGTGTGAGGGGCTATTTCATGGGTAGAGTAGTATATAGAACATGACTCTCTGTGGGTAAAGGCGTTCATGTTAATATCTATTCAACAAAGGGGATGATGGGAAACTGAGGGAAAATTTCAAAAATGGCGTGACTTTCATGCACTTGCGTGTCAGAGGATTCACTAGTTGGTTTTGACATGTGATTGTGGTTGGGGAATGGCTTCCTGAAAATGTGTAGGTTTTGGTTAGCTAGTGCATTGGGATTATCTAAAACAAGCTCACCATTATCTAACATCTCCTAGATGATGTTTTTAAATGTTATACAATTTCCATCATTGTGACCTCTTACACGGTGATAATTGCAGTAATCAGATTCCTTGTACCATGTAGGAAAAGGGTGAGATGGATCAAAACCAGTATGTGGTTTAATTGGTGGAAGTTCAATGGCCCCAGCTTTGAGAATTTTTTCCAAGACGGAGGAGTAAGGCTCTCCTATGGGAGTGTATTTTCATTGTTCCCACTTAAATTGGAAAGTTTGCACTACAGATAGATTGTAATATGGTTTTAGTTGGTTCAAAGGATGAGAAGGGTTGGCCTTCAAGACCACCGCATTGGCAAATCCCTTAACCTTTGACTAGATATGAGAATGACTGGTTTGTGGCTTAGAATAAGAAGAAGACTCGTTTCATTTGAAGGGAGTGTTCTTGTTGTGTAACTGAATTTTCTTTTCTTTGATAGCACAAATTTTAAGTTTTCATGCCATTGTGAACGCCTCATCAAATGTGCAAAAATTTTGGACTTGGAGAGTTGATGAGATGTTTCTAGCGCAAGCTTGGGTAAACAACTCTATCAACTCGGTGTGGGGTAGTTGGAATGTGAGTTGATTGATCAGGTTGTGCCAACGTGCAACAAAATCTATGATAGATTCATCCTCATATTGGCATGTCACGTACAAGTCATTCATTGTGACCTTCTTGACAATATTGATAGAAAAATGATCTAGGAAAGATAGAGCTAATTGATTAAATGAAAATATGGAGTGCTTGGGTAGCACACTATACCAATCTAAAGTAGGTCCTATCAGAGACATTGGGAATGTTCACAAAAGTAAAAGCGTCATCATGAGCGATGAGATAACACATATGTTTAAAATACCGTAAATGTTGTTTTGGGTTTTCTTTGCCATTAAATCAATTGAATTTTGGCATTTCCCAATGCGTAGGGTATGGGCGAATTGTACGAGAAAAGTGCATAGGATCATTACAAATTCAGTCATAAGTCAAAGAATTACACGAGCAGAGACATAGGCTTATAATGTATGTATTTTATCCATCATCATTTTAATGACATCATTTGTAGGTTGTGATGACGGAACACCCCCTACGATATAAGGGGGAGATAAGATGGGTATGATCTGGACAAAACTCGGCATGTGGTGGTGTTGAGTACGAAAATTGTGATGAGGGAATATGAGAGGGGATGGATGTCGTGGGAAAATACGTGGTGGATGAAATAGGTGGTTGTTGATGATAGGTATAGGTAGGCGGGGTGGATGTAAATACCCTCGTGGCGATCAGTGGAAGAGACTATGGGATGGAGAGGACAAGGTTTTGGAAGGGAGTAGGGGTTACCAAAACCAAAGGTGGCTAGGATGCAAAAGGCACATGTGAAGTGGATGATGGTATGGAAGACATCGTAGTGGCGACGGATGTCGAGGGTGTGGTAGTTATCGTGGGTGTGGTGGTTATCGTGGATGCGATAGTTACGATAACGTAGGGTCCAACTTTGAAACCACAGGTGATGAGGGAAAATTGGGTAAGGATGTACTAGTAGAGGTGGATGTAGAAGTGGGTGCTAGAATAGGGGGAATAGATATAGGCATGCCATAGATAAGCTTCCCTGAGGAGTCTCTGGTGGAAGAGTGGGCCAAATAATGTTGTAATGCAACGGGGTTTTGATCAAGGAGTCTCGTAAACTCCTCGTCACCTGGCTTGTATGGTAATAGGTTAGTTGGGGTTCGTGGGCGATAAAATAGAAGGTGGGGATGGACTAAGTAGAAGTGGCTAGTGGCTAGTGTGAAACACAAGGGCGTTGTCCTATTTACGATTCAAAACCATGCAACTGATGATAAAACTGGTAATTTGAGCTTTGTTGGTGATACAGAAATACAAAAATGTGAACCAAAATAGATCAGGAGGGTGAAAATTGGTCATTATTTTGATTAAAAATCAAAACATAGAGACTGATGCCGTTTGATGACCGATGTTGGTGAACAAGGTAACCGATGCGAGTTCTTGTGCGAAAAAAAAGAAGAGATTTAAATATCGACAATGAAAAGTCAAAATAGGTCAAACTAGACTTCTGAAGATGATATCAAAAACTCATAAGTGTGATGAAGTAGCAGAACAAGCCACGAAAAGAACAAAAAGGTGGATAATTACTATTTTGGTAAAAATAACCAAAAAAGCATAAAACCAACGTCGATCAATTACCCAATGGTGGTGAGATGATGTAACCAATGTTGGTCGGTGGTGATGTCGATTCTTGGACCAATATCAATTCTTGTGAAATCTGGGAAGAGAATGAAAAATGAATTATTCGTGATTTAGATCAAATAAAAAGGGCCAACCCAGAGACTTAGTATGGCTATGAGGAGTCTTAATACACCCAGAATAAACTAGAATACACCATTCGTGATGTGGGGCGTAAAAGGATGAGAAAGAATGAATAAACACAACTCACACCTCAAAATGCAATGAGACAAAAATCTAACAAACACGAAATCCTAAGTTGTAGATTTTATGTTGTGGCTTATGCCATTTAGGACTAACTATAAGCAAAATAGAATTTTTGGTTTAATAAAGGTGCCCTACAAAAGCCAACAACTATGGCTAGTTTCGGGTAAGTTTTTGCATGGGAGATCCTTCTTTGATATGATGACTAGCCAAAAACTATTTGGATCCCACCATCAATCCTATAATCGTGTGATCGTTGACATTGTCTTCCGAGAAAGACATTGTTTAAGAAACATGTAGTTTATTTTTAGTGATTTGGTATAAAGAGTATGCAAAATGTGAACTATGGTTCAATAATTCAACCATCAGCTAGGCATGAATTCCAGCATATAGGTTGCCCACAATTTAGATGAGTTAGAATGTAGCATACAGAAATGAGATGCACATATTTTAAAACCCAAATCCAAAAATTATATTTGATGAGAACAAATTATGAAAAGGTTAAGGGTATGAATTTCACTAAATGCAATGTAAGAAAGAAAGAAGAGATCTTTTAATCCAAAAATACAAATACCACTTTGAGACAATCAGAAGAAAATAATGTTTCCAAGGAAGAAGATTCTAATGTGAACTTTCCTTCATAAAGAAACAAGCACACAATAATTCCCTAAGAATGAACAATGCAAAGAACCCCAAATGGGCCCCACCAAGTGTGCCAATATAATTCACCTGAGTTTTGTGATGGAGACAAAACAAATAAGAGGTTAGGGCGTAGGAGGAATACCTATTTTAGACGAAGAAGTTTATTGGTTGAATACGCCGCTATTGACTTTGATCCAAGCTAATCATAAAGAGATTCCATTTGGCTAGGAGGAACGACCTATAAGAAACAGAACAAGACCACAAAATAGCATTAATAATATAGGTTAGTGGACTACCTAGAAAAATGCTAGATCCAATAAGTTAGGTACTTCCTAGGAGGATTCAATCCACTTTCAAAGACAATTTAATGCAACAAGTACCATGAAATAAGTAAATCCTACTATAGTTATATGATTTAGTTATCTCGTGCAAATACAATAAGTAAATCTAATATAACAGGAAAATTTATGATTAGCTCCGATGATTTGGTGAGTTGTTCTAGGTTTTTGCAGGTCCATTACAGGTTCGATAAAGGGTTTAGAATTGATCAAGTGAGGTCTAGGTTGATTTTGATGGGATTGGAAGCTTGTTGGTCAAATAATGCTAAATGACACGTAGTGATGTCGATTAAGAAGATGATCGACGATGATTAGGTAACCGATGTCGGTAGGGGAAATATGGTCCAAATCCCAAAAATGAGGTTTTGGGTCTCTCGTGATTGCACGGAGTGTGTAAGGAAGTTGAGAAGGGTGGTAAGATTTATGTGGAGGTTTAGGAAGGTTGGTGGAGGTGTTAAGTTGAGGGAAATGATTTGGTTGATAATATATCGAGATAGTTGTGTGAGCGATGGTTATATGGCGAGAGAGTTTGGTAGAAGAAAGAAGTAAAAGAGGAATCTAACTATCAAAATAAGAGCTTAATATAGAGAAAAAAGACACTTATCTCGATTTTAGATGTGCAGGTATTGGTGAAGGTGGTGGTAGTTGGATGAAAATCCAAGCAGATGTGTGATTATGTTGATATGTCGTGGTAGTAGAGCCAATGTGCTCTCTTTGCGTGATCAAGACCGTGGAGGAGGAAGGTGAGTGTTGATGGAGGCTTGGAATGCTTTGGTTCATCATCTATTCACTGTATGCTTTAAAATATGAATGAAAAATGCCTATGTAAGAAATAAATCCTAGAACCAACCCAGGTGAAGAGTTGGGAAAATGTATTTAACCTAACCGATGGTGGTTAGGTGACCGACATCGGTTGAGGAATAACCGGTGTCGGTTAAGGTGGGTAATCCTAGGTTTGCCAAAAATAGCCTGATATTTACTATTTTTGGCGTGATTGATATCCTTAATCCGGGTCTCAAGTGATAGAGTCCACCCAGATAAGTATGAGTTCTTCTAGGAGAGGTAGTGGGAGTTAATGCTAGGTTTAGACTAAGTCTTAGTTGGTTAGGATTGGTATAGAATTAGTCCTAGTTAATTAATAGATTGTGAATGGGTCTTTGAGTGAGGTGGATAAGTGAGTTGGCTTTAGGTGAGGTGGAGGGGTGAGGTAATTAATTAATTTAATTATTGTAATTAAATTAATTAATATGTGTGCACTAGGGACATGAGTGGGTATAGTATGAATTTATTTAATTGATGAGGGTTAAGGGAATTTATCCCAATTTTCGGTGTTTGATACCATACCTCGATTCTCCAGCCATTAAGATTTGTATAGCTACTCCTTAATATTTCACCTTTGTAGAAGCTAGGTCAACTAAAATAATAATATAACTCATCATGAAATCATGAAAATGGCCCACACATACCTAGTATACCATAATTCACCTTGATACATGCATCAATTAGCTCATATATCTCGAAAAAAATCTCACACATCATGCATACCATACTTAGTCCAAATAAGCACATGTAACATAGTGAATCACACTGTATATGCATCATGCAACTATTGTGAGTGACCAAGAAATATCTCGAACTCTTATCCATCAAGACAACATGTTGACATTCCGAGTCCTATGAAATGCTTTTAAGAAGAACCTTTTTCCAAGATGTAGGAGGGGAAATTCAAATGGATTGGTCTCATTCTTTGATTCCAGTGAAAGGAGAAATGAAGAAGATAATCGCCTAAAATACAAGAAAAATATATTTTCCAAAAAATTGATGACCCTAGAGCACAATTTTTATATGAATGTATTGGTCATGGAAATTACATGATTATGTTTGATTCATGATTGGATCTACCAAAGGTCATTCGAGATGATTCAAATGACATTTAGACTCTTGAAATTGATGATAGTATTTCTTCACCTTGGTTTGGGAGCAGGGTAGTTCTTATTTCACCTTCAAGTAAAACACACCCATTTTCATATAAACTATAATTCTCAAATACCAACAACACTACCGATTATGAATCTCTCATGCTTGGTATAATTGCGGAAAAATAAATGGGAATCAAGAATATTCAAACACTGGGTGATGCAAAGTTTATATGAAACAGTTGAGATCCTTTTTCAAGATAAAAAGAATAATAATTACAACAATAAGGTATGGGACTTAATTGAGTTCTTTGATACTTTTTCAATTAATGTTATGTTAAGAGAAAGTAATTCAAGAGCAGATGCTTTGGCATTCTATGGCTCTTTATTAGTACCTCACCCTAACTTTGATCAAGATAAATACACAATTGAAATGATTTTCAGGTCTAGTGTTCTAGATAATGTATAAAACTGGCAAGTTTTCAATGATAATCAACATCTTATTTCCTTTCTTGATTCGAAAGACAACTTTAATCAATTATATTTTCAAGAAAGTGAGGTTGGGTATAAGGAATCACTTTCATCCATTGTTGAAGAAGGTGTTGAATCTAAAAATGATCAAGATGGATACATTAAGTCGGAAAGAAATAAAATAACCAAGGGATTGGTCAGTTTGGAAGATCTTTTCGACAAACATGACCTCTTTGCAAAGTGTCACGAAACTTTGACCAATCATCTGAGTGTGACTAAATAAATTTAAGAATAGGTGAAAATCCTAAATTTGATAATATTGGTAAATGTTTCTTTGTAGAAGAAAAGAGAAAAATTGTATAACTTTTGAAGAGTTACATTAATGTGTTAGAATAATCCTATGAATATTTGAAAACTTTCAAGCCAAGAGAAATGCAACATTATATTCCTTTAAATCCTTGCATTCAACCTTTTAGGAAAAAATAAAGGTAATACAATCCCAAAATTGTAGGGAAGATTTATCAATAAATTCAGAAGTTGGAGAAGGCTAAAATCATTTTACCCATTCATCATTCTACGTTTGGGTTACAAAATGTTTTTAAGTAAGACATGAGAGTGGGGAAATAAGGATTTGTGTTGACTTTTGTAACTTGAATCAAGCTTCCTAAATGATAACTATCCCCTTCCTATCATGGATCAGATCCTACAAGCCCTAACTAGTTCAAAAATATTGTCTATGCTTGATGGTTTGTCAATATATAATCAGATTGAGGTCGATATTCAAAATCAACATAAAACAACCTTTACAAATCCATGGGGAAATTTTTCTTACAAGATAATTCCTTTTGTACTCATCAATGTTGGATCCAATTTTCAAATAGAGATAGATTTAGATTTTGGATATTTAAAAATAAACGTGTTGTTCTTTATCTTGATAACCTCACAGTTTTCTCCAAGGACAAGAAAGATGATTTTTCAAAGCACCTCAAACTTATTCTACGAGAGATGCAAAGATCACAAAGTATATCCCTTAAACCTATAAATTCTATGTTCGAGATAAAAAAGGGAAACTTCTTGGTCACGTTATTTCAAAATATGGGTAAATATTGACCCATATAGAGTACAAGTAATCCAAAAGATATATCTTCTAACTAGTAAGAAAGGTGTCCATTATCTCTTTGGTAAGATTAACTTTCCTTGTAGATTCATTTGAGTTTGATGAATTAACTGGCATGTAGCTAAAATGATGAAGGGAAAGAAATATTTTTATTATAGTTCTGAAGGAAAGAAGGATTATAATGAAATAAAGGAATCTATTGTGAAAACTCTTGTTTTTGTTTCTCTAGACTTTGACAAAGATTTTATCATTTATTGTTATGCATATGAACACACTCTTTCTTCCATTTTAGTCCGAAAAACATAGAATAGGTTGAAGCACCTATTATTTTCTGAGAAATGTTTTAAAGCCTCATGAGATGAAGAATTCACAAATGGAAAATCATGCCTTTGTTATAGTTAAAGTAGCAAATCAATTCAAATTTTATATTCTCAACTCTCAGTCTGCCATTCTTTTCCCAGATCCCAATGTCAAGTATATCTTGACATAGCAATAAATTGGTTCCAAAAGAGGAAATTGGATTGTCAAAGTTTAGGAATATGGCATTTACATCAACCCACCAAGTTTTTCTGAGGTTGGGATCTGTTCTGGAGTTGATAGCAGAAAGTGTAGGTGAGGAATTGAGTAACGATAAATCTATAGAAATGTTAACTATTTAATTTCTCAACTCTACGGATGAGTGGCATTCTAATATTTATAATTTTATCACTTGTGGTGAATGTCCTTCACATAACAATGCTAAAGAAAATAGGTCGAGAAAGACTTAGAGCAAGTAAATTTTGTATTATGGAATAACTCTCTTTTCAAAAAAATAATTGATGGTCATTTTCTGAGGTGTGTGGATAGAGAATAGCAAAAAGAGACTGCTGAAGTCTTATCATGATCAATCCTATGGTGGGAACTTGTTTTTCATATGAATACTTATAACATCCTCTATGGGGTTACTATTATCCAAATGTTTTCAAGGATGTAACCAAATTGGTTTCCAAGTACGAGGCATGTCAAACATTTGTAGGAAGGCCCAAATTGGAAACTTTACCACTAAAACCCGTTGTGATTGAAGAACCATTTCATAAGTGGGGATTTTATTTTAATGGGGATCTTAATACAAATTCCAGTGTAGGATGCAATCATGTTTTGATAGAAAAATATTATTTTGCAAAGTGGGTAGAAGTGATTCTTGTGAAAAGAACAACTTTCAAAGTTTTCTATGACTTCATCAAAGAAAACATGCTAGTTCATTTTGGAGTACCTCGGAAGATTTTTATAGATAATGCTCCAAATTTCTCATCTTACAAACTAATTGACTTATGTTATGGGTATGGAATTTCTCTTTCTCATTCTTTTGATTATTACCCATAGGAAAATGGAAAAATAAAGTCAACTACTAAAAACTTAGTGACTATAGATAGGAAGTTAGTTGATGAATCACAAAGGAAATGGAACAAGAAGTTATATGATGCCTTATGGGATGATCATATAACACCTAAAAGAGCCATCGAATGTCCCATTTTCATTTGGTATATGGAATGGATGTTGAGTTTCCAATAACACTTGAAATGCCTACTTTACAACATGCCAAAACTATTGAAAATGATTAATCTAAGGATGCATTAGAAAAAAGGATCATGTACTTGCAAAAACTTGAATAAGAAAGAGTGCAGGTGGAAGACCATATTTCATCTCATCAATAGAAGTTAAAGCACTTGTTTGATAAAAATACTAGGTCTCATGATTTCTAAGTTGGAGATCTTGTCTTACTTTGGGAAAAGAAAAGAGAGCCTCACGGAAGTCATGGTAAGTTTTATTCTATTTGGCTTGGTCCTTTTTAGATTCAACACTTTTGTGGTGAAAATACATATTACATAACTTATATGGATGGGACTCCCCTCTCATTACCATATAGTGGGAAATATCTCAAATTGTATAAGTGTTGAGTGGGTGTCATTCCCTTGTACATAAGTCTTGTTTTTGCTTTGATCTATTGTGGTAGTGTGTTTTTTTCTTTCCCCTATTACGGTTCTCTTATGTCTATATTTTTCTTTCACCCAATGGATAAGACATTGGTCCAATGAACCTTGATATTCTCGGAGTTCAAATTTTTTCTTGTTTGTACTCTATTTAATCTAATTCAAGCCCATAAAGATTCGGTTGTTGTCATGGACCAACAAAAATATGAAACTTTTATGTCATGGGTAAATCCTTTACATTTTGGTCATCTTTTTCCTATGTGTTTGAGTAATGATTGAAAATAAGTTAGCCAGTTTTGAGATAATTAGATCAAATCGGAAAAATCAACTTTTGAATGAACAGTGGAATAATTATTATTTTCCTCTTAATCCCCGATTGATGACAATGATTGTATCATGTCTTGAATAAGAGAAATTAGACTTGAATGAAACATGTGGAAATTTTTCTTGTGTTCACTAAGTTCTTTGATCACCTTCCTTTCTCGCATATTTCTTGAATTGGTTAAGTTGGCTCTGGATGGAACCTTTGGAATAGTTCCTATGTTCCTTTGGTTCTCCATATAACCACCATGTCCAATCCATTTCTCTCCATTGGTGAATTTTCCTCCCGTGGAACTTTGGGAATGGTTCCCTTGTTCCCTAGGTGCCCTAATTCCCCACAAACCCTAATATACCGCTTGAGAAAATGAAAATGGAATAAGGGTTGAATTTGGTAATGTCATCCTCGACAAAGACTCTTAGAATAGTTCCATCATCCACTATTTTCCCCACACACCCACTTTCTATACCTTAAACTCCACATCAGACAAATCGAATGTTCCTAACCCATGAGGAAATGTTAATTTATACCATGAAAAACATATATATTCAAATACGTGTGTATGTATGTAAAACCAAATGTATATAATAATAAAAATACTATAATGGAAGTATGAAAAATGTAAAAGGAACATTTGCACCTGATCTGTGATGAGAGAAAAGGGTGTAGAAAAGGATATCTTGTAAACTTCGGTGAAGTGTGATTTTTTTGGGTGATGTCACACCACTTTGACTGAATAAGTGTAGGGAGAAAGATACTTTATTCTCCAAACCGTAATTGTTTCCTTGATAATGTAAAGATATCTCTCAGTATTACCTATTTTTGGACGATCCGACACATTTGTCTAAAGTAGTGTAGGGAGGAAAGTTTGTTGTATCCTACAACCTATAACTGCTCCCCATAATGCTAAGGACAATTTTCCCTATAAAATTAGTTACATATGGGGTTTGTAGACTATTCTAAACCCACTCACTATATAACCCACTATGTCAAGGATGGAAAAGCTGAACTAAATTATATCGATAGAGAGTGGTGTGTAGTGTATAAATTCCCAAATGATTCCCCCTCTTTGGGGGCACATGTGACATCACAGATAGGAGGATGCGGCCCCAAAAGAGGACCGATTGTGTAAACTAGGCCATGCAAGGGGAAGGGAATAGGATTGGTAGAAACCAAGGCACACACAAACAAGTGGTTAGAAACAAGTGTTAGTACGAACAAGCATGCATGTATTAAACATGTGTAAGCTATGCAGACAATATGTAAGCTAGAATTTAAGTAAACATGCAAGCCAAATATAGACTGCCAAAGCGAGTTGCAAACACGGGACATCGCTCACGATGCTATAAGACACTCAAGGCCACAATGACCACAAAAAAACAAATAAGTGTGAACATCAAACAAGGGAAAATTCCACATACAAGAGCAAATAAGAGACAAACAAGTAGTAGCAAATAGACATGGTAGTAAGTAATCCTGTAAAACAAATGTTGCACATGAAGCACTCATTAACATGTTAGAAAAATAACCCATATGTAAAAATTATGTATAACTAAGAGATCAGCGTGCTAAGTACAAAATGAAATGATTTTAAGCGTAGTAAACATATGTGGATGCCCCGGTGATCGTTATGGGATTGGTAGTAACCAATCATCCATTCCGCATGTAAAATACCTATATCTACGATCACAAATAGAAAATAATGTGAACGTACATGTTTATATGGTGAAAATAATGACATATAAGAGATCTATCTAGCATGTGTAATAAGTGAACATGAACAAGCAAATGCAAGCAAGAGTAAAAGAAACCAAGATATGCAACATGTTGTAGATGGATGGAATGGAATGTAAGATGGATGATAGGAGCCATGTGCCCCCCAAGTGAATGGATTTGTATGTAGTGAGGTTCATTTGGTTTTCCCCTCGTAGCCAAGAATGAACTGTTGTCATGTAAATGTGCAACAAGGAAATTGACAATTTCCAAACACGACAACGATACCCCCGTACTTAATTTTTTCATGTTTTATCATCCCGAGGCACCTCGGGTCTATCCGATCAGATCCAAGTGACCTAAATATTAACATTATCTCATCCCCATAGGTGATTTAGGAAATTCCATTCATTCCCCCTAGGTGATTTTAGGAGTTCATGAAAAATTGCAAGTTCTGGCCGAGTTGTGGGAAAGGCTATCTTTGGTCTTCCTATGGGTGGAGCAACCCCATAGAGTGGAGAAAAAGATTATATAAAGATATGGAGGTGATTGAAAGGTATTATTAAATCATAGAAATGATTCAGAAGATTCGGAAGGGATCGGAGAAGTTGGGCGTTTCGCCAGAATTAGGGTTCACAGGCCTAGTTAGTGCACAGGCTAAAACAACTGTTGAGCTTCAAAAGGTGATTCTAGGAGCTCCGGATGGAATTAGGAGAAAAACCAAACATATACGGAAATATAATTCCAATCCCTATAATATTTTGAAATCATAATTTTCACAACACTTTAGTGCATTAGTTCACAGCTGACTTTTCTAAGGCATAAGTGGAGTACTAAATCAAAAATCCTTATTTTAAAGGATCAAATGGAATATTCAAGACATGATACCCCCACCATTTAATTAAAAATTACATTTACAGTTAGGATCATATAATTTTTTTCCAAAAATTCCATTGGGATCTCAAGTTATCATCTTCGCAAGTTGTCCTCTTAAAGCAAGTTTAAGACTTAGCCAAATTTTGGGAGAACACGTGTCAGCTCCGAGATCCCTGGCGGGATTTTAGGTCCCCAACACACATGAGGGTGAGGTAAATAAACCTTGAAAAAATTCTCCCAGCACCCATGTGACCTCAGGAACCCCATACGACCATCAAGATTTCCAATTCAGCCCCCGGGTGCAATTTGGAGCTCAAATTCCCTGCCGTCGGATCTCTGCCACGTGTCAGCTCCAGGACCATCGTGGAATTTTATGTCCCTCATGTCCCTCATAATTCAGGGACATAAAATCTTTAAAAATGTGCCCATCCCCCTAGGAGATACTTCTGGTCACCCATGTGACCCACTTCCAACCCCTCAATGTTGATTTTCTAGCTCTCACTCCTTGCCGTTGGATCGATGCCACGTGTCACCTTCTTGCTCACCATGGAAACTAGTGTCCCTCACATACCTTTGAGATGAGGGATGTTAGGGACACAAATATGCACCCAACCCCTTTCCATGTATTTTTGAATATTTAAATCGGCACTTAGCCATTCTTTTCCCCCTCATTCCTCCTTCACAGCACCTCGCCATGCCATGGCCATGTTCTTGCTTGTCCAGACACCTGGTCCACCGTTGCCACTCCAAACCAGCACCACCATGAATAAAAAATCCTATAATCCCTGAAAAGATGTGGGCCTCAAAGAAAAATGGATTGAAATGATGAATAACGAAGAGAAAATGAAGATTTTTTGCCAAATGACTACGAAGTCACCCGATTGGAAAATCCTCATATCTTGAAAAATACAAGTCCGATTGAGATTTCATCTTTTACAGACTATTGCATTTTTTAAGGAAATCAAGATGCAACAAATGAGATTTCAAATGGTTCCTATAATTATTTGTTCCAACAAAATCCTCACTTCGTGCACCGGCTCACATTCGTCGGATTTCCCATCATTCCGGAAAGGAAACAATCTAAAAACTTGCACAAAAGCCCCAAATGAAAAACCTATCGCAATGGAGTTTTTTTAGTCACAAACGGAGGCAAAAACTATACCTGAAAATTTCAAGCTCCATTAATGGCCGCCATGGCAGCTCCGTGCCTAAAGCCATTGTCAAGTTAAAATTTCAAAATTTATTTCCAATCATTCTAGTTGGAGAAATCAAGTGAAATTCGGAGGACGTGACCGTGATGATGAGCCGAATTCATAAAAATATACTTTGTCACAAATTGAGCATCGAAAATCCACTTTCCTAAAATAGTAAGCTTTCCTACACATGCTTGCTATTTTTGGTAAGTCTTTAGCAAAAACGGCTATGGAAAAGGTAGTGTGCCTTTGAATATCTCCAAGAAGCCGAATGATTATCGGAGCGGAAAATAGTGAAAATGACCACTTACTAAAAATAGTAAGTCCCTTATATAAGTGTTTAGTAAAAATAGTAAGTCACCCCAAGAAGTGGTCAAAGCAAAGGCAGTGTGCGTAGGATTGAATGAATATTTTCATCACATCAAGATGATCAAGAAGCAAGAATCACCTCTTACTAAAAATAGTAAGTCTCTCATCTAGGCATTTAATAAAAATAGTAAGTCACACTCAAAGAGTATTTTTGGAACAATGGGACATTCGAACTTCGTTGCATCGAGAGATTTCCATCAACTAGGATCATCGGACTTCATCGGGGAAACATCTTCTCCTCTTCTCTATCTTCCCTCTCCCTCAACTTTCTCTCCCTTCAAATGTTCTAATTCTTCGTCGGGGTTTGCACTTTTTGATATGCCTTTAAGTCACCTAAAAGTGACTTTGGAAACATAATGTAAATTAAGTCACCTTGATTTTATAAAAGGACTTAAATCTTTTGTAAGAATATGAATAGTCTAAAGTTAGAAATAAGGCATATGGAGGGTCATGCGAGAAGATGATGAGTTGATTCTACTCTTTAAATTGTAAAGCCATTCCCATCTCAAAGGGTTGGTCATTAATTTTGTAAGCTCAAGATTGCATTCTACCTTGAGAGAACAAAGGGAGATAGTCAAATTCTTCCATTCCCCTCATTCTCAAATTGCCTCTATTTCCCACACTATTTACAATTTCTACTTGAGCACCACTACAAGAAGAAGAAGTTTATATCCTTTTTGATGAGAAGATTTTAGAAACTTTGATTTCTCAATCTTACATCATCTTGTTGTTTTTTGTAGTATTGTTTCCTCTTAATTTCAATACATGTGATGTAAATTCCAACTAGTGTAACACAAGTCTCTGTTTTCGTACTTACTGCAACATTAGTTTCTCTTGTCTAATATTCTCACTCCCTTTCCCGCTCTCCTAGCAAATTCTTCTCTTACAGGTATCTGTAAGCTTTTCCATAGTGGTCGGTGTAGTGTCCATGTTGGATCCCAATCGAAAGGCCACCACATAAATCCACCATTTCATGCGCATGTATATACGAAGTTACTGCTTTGAATAAGTAGAGGGACTTAGATTCCTAGAGCATTGGCAAGAAACCCACAAGTTTGTCCCCCGAAAAATTTTCTCGCCAACAGTTTTTAGCACCCACCGTGGGGTAGATTTAGCAACATCTGCACCCAAAATATGACCGCAAGGTCTAAAATTCAAAATATATATATATATATATATATATATATAAATAAACAAAAAAGAGTCAATGGAAATCCATTCTTTGAAAGATACACTCTCAATCCCAACACATGACCTTTCATATCCCATAGTGTCCTTTTGTATTCCCATTGCAAGAATTTCCAAAATCTGGTGAAAAGAGATGTACCAGCTCAAACATGTTAAGAGGTGTTGTTGATTCCAATTTTGAGGCTTTGAAAAATTAGTAGGAACGAATTAGAAATAATCCATACTTCTTCTCTCAATCCTCCTCTCCATCTAGCTCTTCAAGCAGTTCACCTAGAAATCATATCCAAACTCTTTTTGATACTCCCCCTTTAAATTCTCCCATTTTCTAACCACCATTAAGCATCAAGTTCCCTTAAGAAGAAGAATTTGAAGAAGAATTTTTAGAAGCAAGAGCTGAAACAAAGCGAGAAGAAACAATGGGAGATGAAGAATAAATACCTCAAGCACATTGTTCCATGGGGAAGGAATACATGCCGATTTGTTCTTGAACCCCCTCTTCACGATCTACTAATGGGTTCCCACAAGAACTTTCCAAAGTTCAAAGGTGAAAACACACAACATTCAAAAGAAAACATCGTTGCTTTCACGACATCATGTGGAATTCTTGGTGTCTGCATGAAGATGTTGTAATATTGCTCATAGAGTACCTCTAAGAGAAAGTAGCAGAATGGTTCTACCTCCTACCTACCCGATCCATCACTGGTTGGGATGACATCAAGACTGCCTTCAAGGAAATATTTAAATCAAATGAATACTTTCAGGACCTCTTGGTGCAGTTGGATCAAATGAGGAAAGGATAAAGGAAAATTATGAGATACTTCATGGCTCGTTTCAAACGGTTGCTTGACAAGATACCAAAAGAAGATTCACCATCGAAAAAAATATCAAGAGGTTCTTCATCGATGCTCAATCATCAGAGATAGGATTTCTCCTATGAATATTTCAACCAAGGAACATTGTATAAGCACAAAGGATGGCCGTTGAAATTGATGATGATCTTATCCTCTTTGGAAAGATCAAGAATCCATCGAAGGGCAAGGCCCAACGTCCTAGAGATGAGAGAACTAATCCATCACTACAAAGTTTGGAAAATGAGATGGAATATTTGAAGAGGGAGTTATTTGAATGAGTATCTTCTCAAAGAAACAATGGAAATTAGATTGCAAGATCACTCCAAAGGCTCACCTTGGAGACCCCACCCATGAATGCAAATTGCAGGATTCAAGAAAGTGAAGAAGAGTTTGAAAAATAAAGTGAAGGTGGTGGGTTCCTAGAAATTTATGAACTTGAGAATGATACACAAATCAGGTTTTGTGAGTATTATGGAGGTGATGAAGAAGATGCAACTAGTTTCTCATGTGCGGTATTCAATCATTCTCAGTTTAAGAAAGGAGCACCTCCCTCCACTACTGCAAAGAAAAATAAGGTTGATGATCCTCCTATGGTGACTCAAAACAAAATAATCAGTCAAGGATCACCACTTCCTCCTTCCATGGAGTCCGCATTGTTGAATCCTGATCCTGTAGTAAGTAAGAAGGCTCTCGCTATTCCAAGTAAGTCTTCGATACCTCTTCCAATTCTAAACCCAAATCTTCTCCTTTAAAATCTAATACTTTGAAAGATCCTAGTGTGCTATTCAAAATACCCTCCATTCCTCAAACATCAAATCCTTCTCCCAAGCCTATCCAAACTCCAAAATCATTCCCTTCATCCCCTTATTTATATATACTCCTTTTGAATTCATATAATATGCGAACAAAGCCAAAGTGCATATTACCGAAACCAAATATTTTCATACCCATCCTGAACAATTTGAGAGGTTTGTTCAATACATCAGGAATGGTATTCTAACACCCAATGATGTAGTTCCTCATCCTAAAGGAATACTACCAAACCCACCTACACCTCCCTCATAGAACATGCTTTCTCTGAGTGCATCAAATACTGATAAAGTTGAACCTTTCTATGTCTCCCTTCTTGTTGGAGAATATGTATTGAACAACTGCATAATAGATTCAGGTGCCTCGGATAATGTCATGCCCGTGAAGGTTTCCAAAGCTCTCAAACTCACCATGACTCCACATGGTGGCTCTTGTTACTCTTTAAATTCAAAATAGGTCCCACTTGTAGGGAAGGTCAAAGATACACATGTGGCTCTCACTAAATTTCCAGAAAAGAAAATTTCAGTGATGATTTTGGTAGCAGACTTTGACCTCATTTAAAATGTTGTTGAGTAGAAGTTTCTGTCGAGACATGGGAGGGAATATTTAGATGAATTGGTCATCTACAACCATACCGGTTAAAGGAGACATGGAGAAATTTATTCTAGAGAATAAGATGAGGTACATGGTGCAAAAAATTAGGAAATCCTAAAGCTAACATCTTGTATCAAGGTAGCAGGAAGATGAATCACTTTGTGGCAACCGAGGAGGAAAAGGATATCCCCATATTGATGGGACCATACATGACTTCCCGAAGACGTATGGAACTTGAAGAATATTTGAGGAGATTCTAGTTACAAGAGGGAAGCCCCAAATTTCTGAATGATGCAAACCATGAAGAAGACGAAATGGTTCTTGATCATTTTCAAACAGGAAAATCAGCTTATGTTTTTATCCATGATGAGGAGTTATTCTCATTTCCATTTGGGAATCAAGATGAACTTACCCAGTCATCTATGGAGAGAACAAACCAGCTTGTGATCAGACCGCGAAAGGTTTGAAAGAAACGTATATACAAGAACTGCTGAGAGTCGCGGAAGAAACAAAGGACCCCAAGCTCAATCTCAAACTCTTGATGCAAGCCATGAATCTGCAAGACAAGCATGAATCTGATTTAGAAGCCTCAACTAGTGTGAAGGTTGGCCATGTTGAAATAAAGCAAGATGAGGAATCTAACGTCTCTCTCGAGCCAACAATTTATGGATATAATGATGAAATGGAGATTTTTTTTCCCTTTTGAAGATGAAGACTCTTTCCATGACAAAGAATTTGAAGTAAGAATTTTTGAGGATTTTAAAGATGAATCTCTTTTTGATGAAGGATTCGTAGAGTGCAGAGATTCCCAAGATTATGAGGTAATCCCTCTAGATAGTTTCCTTGAGCTGCAAAATAAATATTCTTTAAAGGTGTACAAAGAGAAGATACAGGAAACAACGAGGCATAACTCCGTGCAAGAAATCTTGGATCTAGTAGGAGTTGCAAAAGATCCTGAGATGATTCTTGATCTCTTAACTCATGCCACGAACATCTAAGACAAGTATGATTTTGTCTCCAATCCTCCCGTCAGTACTCAAACGCCTCACAATAGAGTAGAGATAAAAGATGAATCTAATGTTTCTCATGGAAAATATGTTAATGAGCATAGACACGGGAAATAGAATAACTCAAAATATTCAAGAAATTTGAATGAAAATAAGATTTTTGGCAGCGATGAGATGCTCCATGGAGAATCAACTATATGGATAAACACGGAAGGAAACCGGCACTATGAAACTAATTTTAAAGAACGTGAAGGCAATGGAATTTCCAAGCAAAGACTTGAGCATCAAGAAGCTCACATGGACTCACTCCTACAAAGTACAAAGATAATCATGGAAGCACCTGGCTTCCATAAATAATTAAGGAAAGGAGGTTACTTTCTCGAACCATTCAATGGCTTTGCAGAACAACATCACTTAGTGTTTCCCACTCAAGGGTAACTCTTGAGGAATGAAAAGTGCTTTAGTGAAAGCGGGTTGTCCCCCACCTTATACCATAGGTGATTGTTAGGTGTGTTTCCCTTTCTGTCATGTGTATTTCCTTTCTGCATGCATTGTGTGTTTCCCTTTTTCCTTGTTTTGTGTGTGTTTCCTTCTTCTCTCTCTATCTCTCTCTCTCTTGTAAGTTGTACATGACTCCACAGGGCCCAATGGATAAGGAACTAGTCAATGAATTATATGTTCTAAAGTTATGATTCTAGGATTATTCATACCTTGTCTTTGTTGTTTTCATTCCATGTCATGTCCCCAAGCTAGAGCCAGTTTTTTTCATGCAAATGTTCAACAGGGAAATTAGCAATTTCCTAGCACGACAACGATACCCATGTACCAATTTTTTCATGTTTTATCATCATAAGGCACCTCAGTTCTATCCAGTCGGTCCAAATGACCTACCTATTAATGTTATCTCATACCCTTAGGTGATTTGTAAAATTACATTCATTCCCCTTAGGTGATTTTAGGAGTTCATAAAAAATTGCAAGCTACAGGCAGTTGTGGGAAGGGCTATCACTGGCCTTCCTAGGGCTGGAACAACCCCATAGAGTGGATCAGAAGATCCTAAGTAGATGTGGAGGTGATTAAAAGGTCTTGGGACATCATGGAAATGATTCAGGAAGATTTTGGAAGGGCTCAGAGAAGTTGGGGTGTTTCACCAGAATTAGGGTTCAAAGGCCTAGTCAATGCAGTCAAAACAACCGCTGAGCTTTGGAAGGTGATTAGGGAGCTCGAATGGATTTAGGATAAAACCAAAACATCAACGGAAATATAATTCCAAGCCCTACAATATGGTGAAATCATATTTTTCACAACACTTTGGAGCATCAGGTCTGCAGGTAGTTTTTCTGAGGCACAAGTGGAGTACCAAATCATAAATCCTATTTTTAAGGATCAACTGGAAGATTAAATATATGAGAAAAAACCATTGGATTAAAAAGTACATTTCCAGTTAGGATCATATAAAATGTTTTGAAAACGTTCATCGGGAGCTCAAGTTATCATCGTCGCAAGTTGTCCTCTTAGAGCAAGTTCAGGACTTAGCCAAATTTTGGGAGGACACGTGTCAGCTCCAGGAGCCTGGCAGGATTTTATGTCCCCAACATCCTTGAGGGTCAGTACATAAACCTTGTAAAAATTTCCCAACACCCATGTGACCTCTGGAACCCCATACGACCATCAAGATTGCCAGTTTAGCCCCCGGGTGTAATTTAGAGCTCAAATTCCCTACCATCAGATCTACGCCATGTGTTAGCTCCAGGACCACTATGGAATTTGATGTCCCTCATGTCCCTCATAGGTCAGGGACATAAAACCTTTAAAAATTCACCTATCCCCCTACGAGAGACTTCGGTCATCCATGTGACTCACTTCCATCCCCTCAGTGTTGATTTTATAGCTCTCACTCCATGTTATCGGATCGATGCCACGTGTCAGCTTCTTGCTCACCATGGAAACTGATGTGCCCCACGTCCCTTTGAGGTGAGGGATATCAAGGAAATAAAAATGTGCCCAACCCCTTGCCATGCATTTTTTGAATATTTAAATCTGGCACTTAGCCATTTTTTCCCCTCATTCCTCCTTCACAATTCCTCACCATGTCATGGCCATGTTCTTTCTTGTCCAAACACCGGTCCACCGTTTCCACTCAAAATCAGCACCACCATGACTCAAAAATCCTCCAATCCCTGAAAATATGCAAGCCCTAGATAAAAATGGATTGAAATGATGAAGAACGAAGAGAAAATGAATATTTTTCACCAGATGACTACGAAGTCACCCCATAAATAAATCCTCATATCTTGAAAAATACAAGTCAGATCGAGATGTCGTCTTTTTAGACTACCATATTTTTCAAGGAAATCAAGATGTAATAAATGGGAGGTCAAATGGTGCTAGAATCATTTGTTCCAAAAAATCCTCACTTCATGCACCGACTCACACTCTTTGGATTTCTCATCATTCTGGAAATGGAAACGAGCTAAAAACTTGCACACGATCTCCAAATGAAAAACCTATCACAATGGAGTTGTTTTAGTCACAAATGGAGACAAAAACCATACCTGAAAAATTTTGAGCTCCATTAATGGCCGCCATGGCAGCTCCGTGTCTAAAGCCATTGTTAGGTTAAATTTTCAAAATTTATTTCCAATCATTCTAATAGGAGAAATCAAGTGAAATTTAGAGGATGTGACCGTGATGACAAGCCGAATCCATAAAAATATACTTCACTTCAAGTCCTAGTTCACAAAACCGAGCACCATCTCTAGAAATCCATTTTCCTAAAATAGTAAGATTTCTACACATGCTTGCTATTTTTGGTAAGTCTTCATCAAAAGCGATTCTTTTTATGGAAAAGGTAGTGTGGACTAGGAATTTGAATATCTCCAAGAAGCCGAATGATTATCAGCAGAAATCCATTTTCCTAAAATAAAAACAGTGGTAAGTCTTCAAAAAGTGAAATGACAACTTACTAAAAATAGTAAGTCCCTTATATGGGTGCTTACTAAAAATAGTAAGTCACCCCAAGAAGTGGTCAAAGTAAAGGTAGTGTGCATAGGATTGAATGAATATTTTCATCACATCAAGATGATCAAGAAGAAGAAAGAATCACCTCTTACTAAAAATAGTAAGTCTCTCATCTGGGAATTTAATAAAAATAGTAAGTCACACTCAAAGAGTAGTTTTAGAACAATGGGACATTCAGAACTTCGTCACATCAGAGATTTCCATCAACGAGGATCATCGGACTTCATCAGGGGAAACATCTTCTCCTCTTCTCTCTCTTCCCTCTCCCTCAACTTTCTCTCCCTTCAAATGTTCTCATTCTTCGTGGGGTTTGCACTTTTTGATATGCCTTTAAGTCACCTAAAAGTGACTTTGGAAACATAATGTAAATTAAGTCACCTTGATTTTATAAAAGGGACTTAAATATTTTGTAAGAATATGAATAGTCTAAAGTTAGAAATAAGGCATATGGAGGGTCATGAAGAAGATGATGAGTCAAGTCTACTCTTTAAATTGTAAAGCCATTCCCATCTCAAAGGGTTGGTCATTAATTTTGTAAGCTCAAGATTGCATTCTACCTTGAGAGAACAAAGGAGATAACCAAATTCTTCCATTCCCCTCATTCTCAAATTTCCTCTATTTCCTACACTATGTACAATTTCTACTTGAGCACCAATACAAGAAGGAGTTTCTATCCTTTTTATGAGAATATTTTAGAAACTTTGAGTTCTCAATCTTACCTCGTCTTGTTGTTGTTTGTAGTATTGTTTCCTCTTAATTTTAATACATGTGATGTAATTTCCAACTAGTGTAATGCAAGTCTCTAATTTCCTACTTGCACCATTAGTTTCTCTTGTCTAATATTCTCACTCCCTTTCCCGCTCTCCTAGTAAATTCTTCTCTTGTAAGTATCTGCAAGATTTGTCGTAGGGTCAGTGGAGTATGCCTATTAGATCCCCGGTCGAAAGGCCACAACAGAAATCCACCATTTCATGCGCATGCATATACGAAAGTTTCACAAGGTAAGTAGAGGGACTTAGATTCCCAGAGAATTGGCAAGAAACCCACAAATTTATCCCCCAACAAATTTTCTCGCCAATGTAATGAAGAACGAGATTGCTTCATCGGTAGATTGTCGAATTGTGTGTGTTATGTGTAGCATGTTCGATGAATGTATATGTGTAGTGGTGATGATATGGCCTAGAGATGATGTGTGCGCGTGACCCTATAGCCGAAGCATATATCACAATAATATGAGCGTGGGAGTGATGATTTAGCTGAAAGTGTATATCACTACAAGATGAATAGTGGGAGTGGGGATGTAGCCTAAAGCGTATATCCCTATAAGATGATAGGATAGGTGACCATTTAACCTATAGCATATGTCACTAACCTAGGAATGTCACATGACATAAGGATGGATGATGACCATGTGAGTATGATAAGGTCCATTTGATTTGTAAACCCTTGGTCGTCGAGTATGGATCGAGGAACTAGAGTGCATCATAGGGTAGTGAGTGTAGCGCATGCGAGGAGATGAAGCATATGTGATGATGCAAGATAACTATGTAATGTGAAAAATATGCAATGTGTAGAATGTAATGCAAGATGTGTAGATAACCTAATAGTGTGAAATGCACATTATGTAGTATGAATAGTATGTAACGCTAGACTCATAGATTATAGGAATGTGACATATGTGATGATGAATACTAGTATGGTGCATAGACTATGTTTGATGTGTAGATGGTCAATATGATGTAAACTAAATGTAGAATGTAGGATGTAAGATATGTGGTGCGAGATGTGTGGAGAGACGTAATGTGTTGTACCTATTGTGTAATGTGTGGGGTTCATGTTTAGTATGCCCTCAACAGTCAAGTGTGAAATGAAGAACAAGTGTGTTTCATCGGGTAATGATGGCACTAAAGTGTAGATGAATATGCCTATGCTAAGAGATTAATGTATGACTATACAAGTATTGGAGATGTGTTGATGCTAATATGGAAGGGGGAATATGGTTGATGTTATGCACCAAAGTACGTAATGGTGAATACAGCCATGTGACATTATTTAGAAGATTATCACTGTCAGGATCAAATCCTACCGGAGCATCATTGGAGACATGATAAGCAATAGAATGAGGTGGATCATATAAAGAACCATTACAACGTAATGTGTAGAAACTCATGGCATACTCTTCATCAGTGAAGGGTATTGGTGGACAGTCATGTGCATACCAATGAGAAAGATTCAGAGCATAAGTTGGAAATGATTCATTACCTATGAAGACACTGGAAAATGGCATAGTAAATGTGAGAGATGTGTGGTATGCACCTAAAGTACTACCAATATAGTCAAGCCAATATTTCCCAAGCATTAGTGGATAAGTGCCAGGAGCGCAAGAAAAAAATATTGTCAAATGAAACACACACAGTTCATTAGCAGCCACAATGTGAAAATAGACATGATAAAGATGAGGTGAGTGAACTGGTGGTAAGATATCATTAAGTGTTAAACCAAGCCGAGTTAAACCCTTAAGCATGTAAATAATAAATGAATAAGTATGATCAACTAGAATGTTATGCCAATAGGATTTGTTGATGAGAAGTGTGCATGTGAAAGGAGGTGGTGAAGATGCAAATTGTGTGTCACAATATGAAACATTCGCGACAATGTTAACATATCTTTAATAAAGTTTCATATCATTGGTAGCAGGAGGGTTCTTGAAATTATATTCGACCGGGCCATCGTCCAAATATGTGTCTTTGAATTAAGATTCATCTACATCAATATTTGTGAAATTTAGTTTACTTAATGCTTCATCGGTGAGTTTGATAGCATCAACTTTGTCATCAAAGTCCTTAGAATCATCAGTGTGCACATTATAATTTGGTATAGATTTTTCGAGTATATTTATAGGAGTTACACTAGGTGGAGGAATGGAATTTTTTTCGATAACCGGAGAAGAAGTGCTTACTTGAGAGGGTATGGTAGGTGAGATAATTTTTGTAGTGTGAGTATAAATAGCTGGAGTACTTGAAGTGGTAGAAGAAGGCTATGAAGCACTAGATTGACCAATTTCATATGTGTCGAGGCTACTATATGGGATACATTGTGAAGGTGGAATAGGCATAGCAGTAATGGGGTCTATGCAACAATATTTGAATGGATCGGGATCTACAGTAATGGTGTGTTCATAGCCATCATGTAAGAACTTAACACATTGGTGGACAGTAGATGGGAGCACTTGTATTGCGTGTAAACAAGGTCTTCCTAGCAATATATTTAATTGAAATGAAGCATCTATAACATAGAATTCGGTGAGAATGGTCTTAGGTCCAACCCAAATGTGTAATGAGATAGTCCCAAGATATGTGCGAGTGGTAGAAACATAACCTCAGATGAGGGTAGAATTTTTATAAATTATATTATCATTAATACCCAATTGTTTTAAAACAAAATGAGCACATAGATTGATGGATGACCCATTATAAATAAGTACTCATTTGATGCAAGTGGTGCTAATACCGGTGGTAATGAGAAAGGGTGCACATGGATTGATTTTAGAAAAAGGTGATAGATCCTCATTAGTGAAAGAGATGGCATGTGGCAGATTTTACGGCGAGCGATTGTATGAGATGTGTAAAAGCCACCGCAAAGTTATCACTTTCTATATGAATAGCACGAAGGGATGATTCTAGCATATTACAATAGTATGGGGAATTACGCAATAAGTCATAAAGAGAAATCTTATCTGGTGTATTTTTAAGTTGTCTAATGATGTCATAACCCTTAGAAGAAGTAGGAGGAACTGAAGAAGTGATATGTAGAGGAATAGTAGAAGGTGGAGCCATAGGAGGATGTGTACGATGAGTGGTAACTATATTGATAGAAGGGTCATCCCTATGCATAAAAAGTGAGGGGGATGTTGAGTACACACTCACATGAAATCAATAGCAGTAGTAACTATACCAGAGACTTTAGTTGGTGTGAAAGAAGGATAAGATGATTGAGTCATGACTTGATAAGGAGATGACATTGTCAAAAGGAAGGGTTGGATCGGTTGGGTTCACCAAAATGATTAAACTAAAATGGAAATATGGGGATATAATTTAGTTTAATCTAATGTTATGCAAAGAAATAAAATATGCTAAATAAATAAAATAAATGACCCAAGAAACTAAGTAAATGAAATATGAAACCCTAGATGTGCAAAGAAGGGCTAGGAAGAGTTTAGTTGATTCATGATTGTTTGGGACTGTGTTATAGTGGAGATCGAGATGAACATAAGGAGAAAACAACCATGCATGAGCCCTAAAAAGTGTACATCCAAGATTTTTGAGCAGACTGGGGTACCTGGAGAGGGATGGGGGAACTCGGGGCACCATGGTATGAGATCTGGGTGCCCTGGTCTGTGTAAGAGGTCCAGAAACCAATTTTGTAGAGTCGTTAAGTGATGTGAAGCCCTCACTCCCTGTCGTGTGTATGTCGTTGAACCGTGCTAGATGTCACCGATAATCGGGGATGTCGAAGAGGATTTTTGTCAAACAGTTCATGAGCATTGTTGTATTCGAAGTGACTCCATGCACTTGTGCTCAACTACTGCTTTCCTTGAGCTTTTACTTCTTGTGGGATTCGACAACCAACTCACATACCCTATGCGTGCTACCACAAACACAAGTGATCTACACAAGGCTGGAGGAGATATTTTCAGAGAAGAACCTGTCGCAGTGCCGAATTTGCATTTTGTTGTTGGTTCTTGCTAGACCACTGGACAACATCCATAAGCGCATCCCGTAAGAGACGCACAATTTCAATGTCAGGCAATTTTGACTCTTTGTGGCATTGTTTCACAGTTTCAATCACTTCATCAATATCAGTATTTTCAGTAATCAGAGTCATTAACACAACTTTCACTTCCTTCAACTTCACATATTCATCCCGCACGACCCAGAAGGTCAATCATACAAGCATAGTGGTTAGTTGTTACCAGGCTGATGTGTTCTCTTCTCATTACCTCGAAATAATGGCATCCCTCAGCCACTAGTCTGCATGGTGCATGCGCATTGACAGACGCTTAAGAAAAAGTGATTGATTTAACATTTGTCCATAGAAATTTCTGGAATAGTTTCAGAGCTTCCTCGCCATAACCATTCTGAACGTATCCCACAATCATGGCAGTCCATGATACAACATCCTTTTCAGACATTCTGTCAAACATTGATGAGCATTTCCCATGACTCCACATTTGGCGTACATATCTACGATTGCATTCCCAACAATGGAATTTGTATGAAATCCAACCCTGATAACTTGGGCATGGACCATTTTACCATGTATCAAAGATGCCAAGCTTCCACAGGCAATCAAAGCGGTCACTAGAACAATGCCATCTTGTTTCATATTTTCGAACTGCATTTTACAAAACAGTTTCAAGGTTTCCTCGGGAAACTGATTTTGCGCGTATACTCCCATCATGGTAGTCCAAAAGACTGCATCTCGTTCAGGCATTTATTCAAACACCTGGCGTGCATCACCAAAATTTCCACATTTTGCATATAAATCAATAAGTGCACTTCCAACAAAGACATTAGACTCCAAACCGGTTCTAAAATTGTATCCAACCAGGCCAGATACAGAGAGCAAGCTCACAACATCAAAGGTGGGCTTCTCCCAAAACTCCATAAATTATTTCTCCTCAACATTCCAACCTCTGCACTGAATAACACCAGCAGAAGAGGGACAACAAAGAAATACAGAGCATTTCTAATCAAATAATGGTAGCCCAACTTGACATGCCTGAGATTGACAGAGTGTAAGAAATCAGGTAATCTTCTCCGGACTCTAACAGAGAATGTTTTGAATCCTGCATTGGGACCAGAGCTCTCCCAAGACATTTTCTCCAACATTGCATAGATCTCCTGACAAGTTCATACTTGCAAAGCAAATTGTGCTTCATGAATACACTGAAATGGAACAGATCCGCCTCAATGAGATCCTCTTCCATGGGTTACATCGTGAAACAAACAGAAAGGTTTCAATAGAGAATCTTTGCAATAAATCTCATCAGGTCTCCTAGTAACACTCTCACTGTCACATAGTCGATTTTGACATAAATGTCTTGAAGGAGGATCCCGAAGCAGAGGATGCATTCGATACAGAATAGAAAACAACAGAGTTGGACAACCTGCTGTTGAAACGGTCAAAAGCTTCAACCCACCGTAACACTCCTGTGCCTGGCTAAAACTGTTGCGCAGCCGTTCTTTGAGGCTCTCGACCAAAGACACACCTCGCAGCACCCAAGAGAAAGGAGGCAACACGCACGCTTCACTAGCTTGAAGCTCCGTCTACAAAAACGTGCGCGCAGGGAGGAACCGGGGACAGAAAGACGCCCAAGGTGGAACCAGGATGGAAAACGCACCGGACAGCGAGTTTCTTTGGCCTCTCACCCACTCCACACGCAGCCCAAGAAAAAATGCGCCCAACACTCCAACTACATGCATCAAAGAGAATCAAGAAGAGATCATGGCGAAGAAAAACGGGACTCCACCCACTCTCGTCTCCCTCACGCAAGACGAGAAAAAAAAAAATGCGGCGGTCATTACTGACCTGCTGTGTCGGGTGGTTGGGAGGAGGCCAAGGTGGCAGTGGAGGCCGATGCCACGGGGCATTACACATTCCTCATAATTCTCCCAAAAGGACATTCATTCATCTCTTTCCTCCCGTCGACCACAATTCTTTTTTTTTTAAGACGACGTAACAAATCAAAACCTATAGATGGGATATTTTGAATTTAAATTACTATCTTATTGATGCCAAAGCGCCATCTAACTATTACATAGTGAAAAATATAGGACAAAAACATCAGTGCACTCTAGGCACAAGGGGCCGCACAAAAGGCCTAAGTGATATTCTTAATGTTTATGACAAAAGCATGAGCATTGCTAACGCTTCGAAAATCCCAACAATGTTACTTTCATGGCATAGAGATTCAAACCCAAAAAGAATAAAGGTTGGGGAAAGTTGAGAGGAAGAGTATGGGACAATCAAAATCGATAAACACACTACCAACACCTAATTTAAACAAATTATTAACAAATACATAAACATCTTAATACTACATATATGTATGTAGAGTTGTGTGTGTGGATATATATAATTGAAGATAATATATTAAAATTTTAAATAGGACATACATATATATAACTCTAAACTTTCTAATTTTATATTCGATGCAAATTTTATTCGATTCTAATATATATTAGAATCGAATAAAATTTGCATCGAATATAAAATTAGAAAGCTTAGAAAGTTTATATATATACCTCCGTGCTTGGATTTTGCAAGGCGTTTAGACATTTTTAGTCATTTTAGATGTCAAAATACAACCACTTTTAAAATATGACCGTCATGATTGACATGCAAAAATATAATTTAAACGTGAAAATGACATGTATATTACAAATTTAATGGATTTTGCAAGGCATTTAGACATTTTTAGTCATTTTAGATGTCAAATTACAACCACTTTTAAAATATGACTGTCATGATTGACATGCAAAAATATAATTTAAACGTCAAAATGACATGTATATTACAAATTTAACTGTCAATATATATATATATATATATATATAATTAAGAAAGTTAATAAATTAAATATTAATTCTTTTTGAGATTCATGAAAAATACAATATAAATAAAAATAGAAATCTTCAGATATAAAGAAAAAAATTAAAAAAATCTTAATATCTTATTAATGATTTTGAAATAAAAACATCTATTAATTTTGACTTTCAATTAGTTTTGTTTGATTTCCTTTTTTAGTTTTATTTGATTTTTTGTTTAGCTTTTTCTATTGATTTTTGATTTGTAATTGTTTGTTTTATTGTTATTTGTTTGATTTTTTACAAATAAAGATTGGAAACTGCAATTATTGTAATAAATGTGAAATTTGAGAACTTGGATGTAAGAAGATAACACTCATTTTATAATTATTTATTTCAATTTAATTTTAGAAAGTCATATAAATTTATTGTTTTAATCTTGTAGATGTAAAATTTAACTCAATTTTTATGTTTTTATATATAATTATTCGATGCAAATTTTATTCGATTCTAATATATAATAGAATCGAATAAAATTTGCATCGAATATAAAATTAGAAAGTTTAGAGTTATAAATACGAGGAGCGATGTTATGACAACTACCAAACTTCATTGCAACACGAGTATTTGCTGAGAAATATATAATTAATTACAGTGCAATATATATGGAACATTGGGATTTTTTTGAGCATGGTAAATTTGTATGCCGAGGGATTGATAATTGGAAAAAGACCTGCTATTTGTGCGCGACATTGCAATGTATATTGGCAATGAAAGCCACCAGAAAGGCTTTCATGCCCTTGCTGCGCCGCCATGATTCTCCTGTGCCATTCAACGCACCCTTCACACACCTGATACGTCTCTTGTTTCTGGAGAGACTGAAACGACCAAAAAATCCCAATTTTTTTCTGCGTCTTGGGTATACTTCACCTGAGGCCATATACATGGCAAATCTTTTGCACACCAGGTTTCCCACTACTTGCTATCCTCTGGGTAGTGGCGGTTGGATCGAAAATGTTGTGTGTCATTTATTGGATGAGCTGCAAAGAGAAGATTGCGTCAAGGGCTTGGGTGAATCCCTCTGCAGAGAATACAAATTTGGGGTAACTTGCTCTGACTGTGGCCGTCGTCTCTACACTAAAAACACCAAAGGCTTATTGATCAAAATATTTCATCATCCGCTCAATTTTCTGACTCCGCAAACCTCGGAATTTACAGTGAGAGACATTTTAAATTTCAATTTGGGCGGAAAATCATGCAGCTGTAAGCCAAAATGCTCCACCAAAATAACAATCTCGCCTCTCCCAAAGACTCTGTTTTTATATGTGGAGAATGTCGGCCTCAAGGGAAAGATAAAGCTGGAGCGAGTTCTGGAGTTGAATATTAATGGAGGTTGTAAATACAGGCTTGTGGGTGTCAGTGTGAGTGAGTATAAGGATGTGCGGAAGCCCCATTGTGTTGTGTATATAACAGGTTCAAAATATGGCTTGTTCAGGGACAAGTGGTGGTACAAAATCGACAATAATCAAGTTGAATTAGTGAAATTCTCTGGTGGACTTAAAACAAACAGCTACCCCACTTGCTACAATATACTCATCTACGAGAAGTGTTCCAGTCAATGTCTTTTTCTCTCTTTGCTCTCCCGTCTTCTGTGGAATAAAAGCTCCCCTGTAAAGGTAGTTTAATTGATGAAGATGATGGTAGGCAGTGCTGTATTTTGATGTTCAATGTTATATGTCACAATATAATTTTCTTTGACGGTCTAAAAAATTATATGGATGTTATTTGACGTTCAAAATATAATATGCACGTCAAATTTATTTTTATAATAACTATTATAAAATACAAAAATTGAGTAAAATTTTACATCCACAAGATTCAAACAATAAATTTATATGACTTTCTAAAATTAAATTGAAATAAATAATTATAAAATGAGTGATATCTTCTTACATCCAAGTTCTCAAATTTCACATTTATTGCAATAATTGTAGTTTCCAATATTTATTTGTAAAAATCAAACAAATAACAATAAAACAAACAATTACAAATCAAAATCAATAGAAAAAGCTAAACAAAAAATCAAATAAAACTAAAAAGGAAATCAAAACTAATAGATGTTTCTATTTCATAATCATTAATAAGATAGTAAGATTTGATTATTTTTATTTTCTTTATATCTGAAAATTTCTATTTTTATTTATATTGTATTTTTCATGAATCTCAAAAAAATTAATTTTTAATTTATTAACTTTCTTAATTATTATAAATTATATATATATATATATAGACAATTAAATTTGTAATATACATGTCATTTTGATGTTTAAATTATATTTTTGCATGTCAATCATGACGGTCATATTTTAAAAGTGGTTGTATTTTCACATCTAAAATGACTAAAAACGTCTAAACACCTTGCAAAATCCAAGCTTGATGGTAGGGTACTTGTAAGGAGTGTGATTTATCCACTCACTTTTTATAACATAAATTTTAAATTTCAAATAATTTTTATATGATTAAATACCAAAATAGATGAGGTTGGGTTCATATTAATATCTTTGATTGTAGATAGTGTTATATTCAAAATTTTCATTGTTATCGAATGGTTGTTGACCCATTGGTGAAGTTACTTGGCTCACAAAGAGCCCACCAAGGTTCAATTCTTGTTGAGGCAAAGACCCAAAGATATCGTAATAAGGGATGAGACTAGAATTGTGCCCCGACACAATTTGTGGGGTATGACGGTCTAAGACCTGCCAGGTTTCAACCAAAACAATTTCATTGTTACGGAGATTCACGTCAACGTATATGCGTGTATAGGTAAACAACCCTTACTTAAACGACTCATCATCTTAATGAACCTACCAAGAATATTGCCAATAACAGGGAAGGTTTGGGAGACAAATCCAAACTCGCATTTTAGAAGGATCGAACTCCAAAACCAAGGAGTTGATTTATGAAGATTTCAAGTGGGTGTAACTTTCTCTTATGTCCAAGTTGAAAGGTTGGCAACCTTTCACGTCTCACGAAAGCAAAGAAAGCCCTCCTCCGAATGATGTAAAGGATTTGCATGGCACCGATTCCTTTCCTCGGGGGTTTGGAAGTGTTAAGAGGTCTCATGTTTCTGAATCCTCGGATTCAAATCCTGATCATGGATGTTTTGACATGGCAGCTTCCCACCAAGATATGGCTCTCCAGCTTGAAAATTGGACAGTTGTCACTAAATCTAAGGACAAGAAGGGGCGCTTTGAGCCTCCTCTAGCTACGACACCTCCTATTAGAGCTATTCATTATTTGTAGCCCTTCGACATTTTTGTTGTTTCCTTCTTGGCATTTCGTGGTGCCCTCATAACTTCTTGTGGGACCATGAGTTTTCCGGTCACCCCCGCTCTTATAACTCATATTATTATTTTTAATATAATATAAATAGTAAATATTTCATTGTTACATTTCTATTGATATATTTTACCACTCACAATGAGGTTATCTTATAACATTAACTTATACACTTAAACTTTCCCGTATCAATGTATATACACACATTTAGGAACATTACTTTAGAGTGTGATCTTGCATGGCTATAATTACTCGAGTGGGGCATGATATTTATCATCTACATCTATCTACATCTCCACCTACCCTGTGGGGCATGGTATTTATCATGAATTTCCTAGGAGATTTATATTGACACATTAATTTATTTGAGGCACGATTCTTTTAGTCATAGTTTCACGAGGTATATCACTTGTGTCCATTCTCCTCATACACAATTACTTTTTACACCTAGTGCACCTATCATGGGGAATTCTATACGTTATGACACATTGATAAAAAAATTAATTATAACGGGGCATATCCCTTTCCCCTTCCATATTGTTCAATTCTTCTACTACTAGCAATCGCATGTGTATCTTGTAATGTCTAACGCTAACGGTATATGTTATTTGATTTAAAGGGATAGTTATTATTTTTGTAGTTGATGTTGATAAGGGGTGTGATTGATTTTGTAAGTGTATGATTATAGATGAAGCATTTCATTTAAAGTTTCTATTTAAAGGGATGGTTATTACTTTTGTAGTTGATGTTTATAAGGGGTGTGATTGATTTTGTAAGTGTAGGAATATAGATGAAGCATTTCATTTAAAGGTTTTATCTCTACATTTCAAATTTGTTGCAAACTCATACATATACATTTACAAATATTATATCACGAGTGGTAGCGTTTTGTAGACTATTTTATTTGAACTAAACATGAATACATGAAGACTTTCGTACATTTGTAGATTTTATATCATGAGTGGTAGCCTTTTGTGGCCAATTTTTTTGGCACTAAGCATGAATTCATTTGATACATTTCATACCGCTTTGGATGGTTAATTACTTTTATAGTTGATGTGGTTTGTAATTATTTGGGAAAATTGTATTAGTGTTGCAACATGTTTGAGATGGTGGTTGCATCGGTTGTTTGGTTGGTTTTAAATAATCAACCATTTGCACATGACCTTCACCAACCATTTGCAAACCATTGAATTGGTTTTTGTGGCAATTGGGAACTGCCATATGCCATAGTAGGATTGGCTTTTGGAGCAACAGTAAAAAAATAACACTGAGAGATTGATTTGTTCATTAATGCTAAGTTGGGTTGTATCACCTCTCAAAGTATGTGTTTTTTTACATGATTGGTCAATGCATACTTAGTTTCGAAGTTAAAGTTCTCCATGTTTTATTTGATTGCCATGATTTGCAATTTGATGCATTGGCTTATGACTGTTGTTGTTTGGATGTAAAACTTTAGTCAAGGAAGCTTACAGAATATTGGGAAGGCCTCTTGTAAAGGGCCCACTTGTCATTTCACTTGGTAGATTGTACCATTTGTTTCTTTGTTTTTTCATTATGACTTTCTCGGCTCTTTCAAATATCATTACAGCAACTGGGCATTGACTATGCTTTCAACTATTAAAAGAAGACTTAACCATAAAATGACGTGAGTTAAGATAGATCCTTTTAGAGCAGAATTTCAAATGGCTGTCTGAATTTTAAAAAAAAAAATCAAATCATCTGATTGCCATATCTACCTCGTAACTTATACTTTTTAAGATTTTTTTAAATTTAATTTTGGGTGAATTGTTTCTTTCTATTTGTTTCTTGTGGATTCAATATGTATCTAAACTATCATAGGGCTTTTCTTTCCATATGTTTTTAAGTAGAATCATAATGTATTACTAGTTTAGATGATTGTAATGGGCATTCCTTATCTAATGAATAGACAATTTCTCCCATGGGTGTCCAGTTTTGAAATAAATCCTTCAAGCATTGTTTGATTGTCTGATTTGTTATCTGAGAATTACACTAGGACTGAAACTATCTATTTATTTGTGCCTTTATTAAACTTACACCTCTTTTTGAAGCTTGCTTTGATTGTCTGATTTGTCATTATGACCAAAAATATCTCAATACTTGTCTTCATTCAGCTTAAGATTCAGCTACTAGTTTCCTTGATGGGTTCAGTATCGAGAATTTCAATGGGTGGCACTAACATTACCCAAGTGTGTCCAAACATTAGGAGTTATGAAACAAGGAAAGAAATCACATGGGCTGATAATTGGATAGGGAAGTTGCATTTGTTGCAGGTCCATTTTTTCAAAGTAAGCATTTCAACATGTATGTCAAGTGCAGTAGTTTGTATGCAAAATATAGGAGTATAAAGACAACATGTGAACTGTTTAACAAAATTCCTCAAGATCCAAGGAACTTAAAAGCACTATTTACACGTCATCAATACTTCACAGATCTTTATTTTTGAGAAGGCAAGCAAGACATTGTTTATTATAAACAATCTTTAAATGCACTCTTGTGACAGAAGCTCAGTTTGTGAATTACATATCGTTTATAACAACACTTTCATCATTCAAAATCATCTCCTGTAAGCTCCATTGCTGTCACAGAAATTGCAGATCAAATTGTTCATGTGATTTTTGTGTGTTAGTCATTTGCACCAATAAACTTGTGCTTATCGGCCTTCCACAAGCACTTATGGATGTAGTTGCTAGTTTTAAGGTGATGTGAAGTGCCAATCTATCAAAGTGCCAAAATGGACCACAACGATGGATGAATTTTCCTCTACACCTAAATTGTCTGGCCTGTCAATGTGGTGCATTTTGGCAGTAAATATTTTGCTAGTTCGAAGTAGCTCCTTCATGTACTCATATGTGAGCCACCCTGAATTGGTTTACTCAAACTCAGAAGGGAGCTTAGTCTGAAGTTCACACAGGAATCAGTCCTCAAAAGAGTACAAGCATAGATAATAAAAAACACTTTCTCAAAATGTTAGTTGTTACAAAACATTAAGTTTGGCAACACATTAATAGCAAAGCATTAACACGTTCGAAGTATAAAACTGCAAGGACAATTGTTCTCAATGTAAATCTTACAACCAAGAATCATCAAATGTAACATCCCATCATGATAATTTGAAAAATACAACACTTCTATGGAAGCTTAAATTTGTGTAAATGTAGTGAAAATTTCTTGCAATTGTGTACATCTCAAGGCAAAAATATTAAAATTGCAAAGATGAATAAGGGAAAATTGTTGACCATTAATACAATTATCCTATGTTCCACCAAGTTTCGGGACGGGGACGGCAGGGGAAGGGGGACGTGTTTCGGGATGGATTTTTTTAGGCCTTTTTTTAGGGGACGACAGGGGATGGCTATTAAAAAAAAAAGGAAAATTTAAAAAATATAGGAAATTTCAAATATTCATATGATAACATTGCTAAAGCAAACCTTAATACATAAAATTAGAGTTGAATTGAGATTTCACATAAGATTTATCATTTAACCTTAAAAATATAGGAAATTTCAAATATTCATATGATAAGTATAACACATTGATAAACTTAAACTTAAAGCATTCCTCACTGTCTTCTTGCATGAAAACTCCCCATTCGTGTAGGAAAAAATTGGTTTGTAACAAGAATATGATATACCAAGATCAAAGACCAAAAGGTTTGGCATTTTGTGGCGTATTTCTATGGAAAGAAAAGCGCTACAATATATTTTCTTGTAGACATCCATAAAGTAAATGTTGATAGAATTGTTTGAATTGTGTGGTAGCATATAAATTTATTAAGGATGGATGATAAACAACATGCAGGCTTCAAAATTCAAAATTGAAATCACACGATAAGAATCCTATCAATGTCATGTAATCTAAAGAGACTACAAGTATAAGCTCCATACTTTATAATAGAACTATTTTATTCATTTCTCTCACAACTTATAGATTATACCAATGGATGATAACTAAGACTAACCACACATGACTTCTTAAAGGTCTGTTGTTGACCATTTGAACCAAGCCAACATGCAGCTTTGATTGAAGATGTCCAAAACAAAGGAGTGACACTTAATAGCATATAAAGTATTTCTCTCAATTATAATAGCGGAATATACCATCCCATTTCATCTTGATCAATCTCAATTATCTAATCAATACGGACCATTGATTTAATTATAAACATTGTTTTGGTAACCAACTATTTAATGTTATTGTTAATCTCTTGTTGGCTTTTAGTAGTGTCTTATCGACTCTTTTGTTCATTTAGTTGTAGTTGTGAGTTATGTTTTAACCAAAAAACCTTGGATCTTTGATTCTTTTGTCATATAAAATGAATGATTCATTTCGAGGAAGGGCGGTGATGTGACAATTCCTGCATGTACCAAGTGATTGTATTGAAGTTTGAACACTACCTTATGCAATAAATTTGTTATTCAAAAATGAGTTTCTTTTTTGTTTTGATGTTTTTTTTAGGTTTAGGGCACTTAGAAATGAAATTGGGGGTCCTTCTGGGACCCCACATTGCTTTACTTTTAATTAAAAGTGTGTTGTAAAAAAAATATTTTTTTAAAGGTTGTTTGCATAGGGGACCTCCGGTTGTCTCTCGACGTCCCCTAAATGTATCGGGGATTTCCAGTCATCCCCTGTCGTCCCCTAAATGTACAGGGGACCTCCTGTCGTCCCCTGTTGTCCCTTTTTTTTTTTACGTCCTAGGACGTTTCCTAAAATTTGCAAAGTTTGGGGATGGGAAGGGGACGTTTCCTACCCGTCCCCGAGGTTCCGAAACGTCCCCGGTACGGGGACGAGCTAAAAAACATAGGGGACGCATCCCCGTGGAACATAGAAATTATTAGAACATCCAAACAATTAGAAGATAGTCCAAAAGGAGGCATACTGTTTGAGTGCCCAATTGGCAAACAACAAATTATGATTCTATAGTAGTAGAAGATGAGCAAATCCTAAATACTTTTAGACAATGAAATGAAGCTTGTTTACACTTTACTATTAAATATTCCTACAGGGTCTTTCAAGTTAGCAACAGGTCTATCAACAGAAAAATATCAACGTGTGTATGTCCCTAGCTGAGACCTCTATATAGTATTCGCATTTCCAAGGTTGAATAAAGGGCCAAAAGGAATGGTTACCGTATAACTCATTTACAAAAACATGAGTGAAAATTTTGGCCTTTCGTATCCACGAGTGTAGGTGGAATGGCAAGGCCTGGTTTACTTTTGAAATTGGTCATGACATCAAAACCCAAGAGTACAAACTTTGAGCAGTATATAAGGAAAATGGAAACAAATTCCCTTATGGACTTCTATAAGAGGGTTCTCTTTTGCCAAATTGATATTATAAACAAACCTTATTCTTGTACCTTTTATTGCAAAGTGTCAAAGCTTAATATGCCATATTTGAAATTCCAAAGGTAACATAATCTATATTCTAAGAAAAATAAGAAATTTGAATCACCCTAAACACAATATGTGCCTGCATCTACATAGAATGATCAACAATATCACAAATTGACAAAAACCAAACCACCAAAAACTCCCACACACACACACACACACACACACACACACACACACACACACACACACACACACACACATATATATATATGAAGAGAAAGCACAAGTCGTAAACATTATACTTAGAAGAAGACAATGCTGGCAAAATTTTCCAATGCAATGTGAATTTGTAAACATTATAAAAGGAATGTGAGTTTAGCAGAATTTTTAAGAAGCTACAATTATTTTTCATTAGTCCGTCAAACCAAAACACATGGATTTTGTAATCATTGTCCAAAATATTATTACCCTTGTGCAAGAGTAACACTCGTTGAAATTTAAGACAAAATATATTTACTGATGCATACGGATGCAAAATTTAGTTCATCTTTGTAAGATCCCCAAATGGGTCTCTCTTATTCTCCAACAATTTTAGGTAAATAAAAAACACCAAATAGTGATCTATGATAATTATGGCAATAAACTTAATGCAGATCTAAATTTATTTGGGAAAATGCGACTAGGGTTTTAGATAGATCTCAATGCAAATAACACCCCAAAATTATATTTTTGTTTCCAAATGATTACCCAAATATTTAGCAACTGAATCATGCAAAAAACTGAATTTATTGCAGCCAAAACAACCCAGAAATCAGATCTGAAATCTGATTAATATTCTGCCTGAAAACCCTCAGAATATACTTCAGAAAATGATGAAAATACAGCGATTTGGTTTACAATATTATGGAGAATATTTGACAAGTATTTTTAAAGGAAATACCTCTGGAAAATGCTGCCAAACTGCCCACAACAGATCGATCCAACTGCTGTCCAAAAACCACTAAAAATACCTTCAAAAACTCCTCACAAACACTGCTGAAATAAACTTGGAGATCTGATTATCAACGCTGAAAATTTCTGAAAAACTCACTGCAAGTTCTATGGAATTTCCGAATGGAAACTCCTCTCTATCCCTTGGGGTTTTCATCCACAAGAGAGCTCTTGGGGTTTTCGTCCACAAGAGATATAAACTAAGGGATTTTGTCCTTTAGAATATTTATGCAAAAGCTCAAAGCTCAAATGCAAGAGAAATTATCATATGAAAAATCTGGAATATAGAAAAGGAAAGTCGACTTTCCTTATAAAGGAAAAGAGCCAACAACCAACCTCCAAACCAGCCAATGAGCTCACATGATTTTTCCTATGCAAACATTTAATATTTTCCCATATTAAATGTTTTTCCCAACAATATTTCCCTCCTAGTGCAAGTCGCATTTCTCTAGGGAAATACATAAATTAATTATGTTTTTATCTTTCTTAGGCTTCATTACTCCCCTTTGGCCCAAGTCGCCATTATCCTTTCTAAGAGGAATAAAATATAATAAATCCCTTTACAATGACTTTTGCCCCTTAAGGAAAATCGTATTTTCCATAGGGATTACAATTTATTTTTATTAAGCTAAATAAATTAATATAAGTGCTTTAATAATTTTATTTTATTTTTATAGCACTTTATAATAATTTATTATAACTTAAGTCACCCTTATATTTTTCCTTTGGCCGTCGGGTTGACAAAATGGGCCAAAGGTCTTCGATTGGAAAAGGGGACATTACAGTCCTCCCTTCCCAAAATTGTTTGCCCTCAAACAATTCTGATTTTGTTTTGTCCAAGTGTCATGCACAAGAGACAAAACATGTTGAAGTGATCTGCAAGCCTGGCACCTGTTCCTATCAAGTGAGCTAAAACTTGCCACCATATATCATCCACAAGATGCTCACATACATATACTTGGAGAAATGGTTCAACAAACTCCAAAATGAAGACTTCATCTTCTACCATATCATGCATCTCATGATGAAAATAGATTGGGCTAGGCAACAATAAATAAGATGCATTATTATGTTCATCATACCTTGGAGTATCGCCAACATCGACGTCAATCTTGGTCTTCAAAATGTCTTGACTTTGCTGCCCCAAAATCTGAGTATTAGTGTCTACAATGGGCTGAAATTCCTCATAAATCAGCTGCTGCGATAAATGAGATGGCATACTTTCTTCCACACCATCTTTAATCTGTGCAATCAATCCTCCTTTGAAAGGTATTTCCATGCTCCCGGCTGCCCTCTCTTGAGGAATGACATTCCTCATACCCTGCTGCCCACTAAGCGAAGACATCTTTTCCTTGAACTCTTGTAGGTGTTGTCTTGCTTGAGCGGCTACCAACCTAGAAGCTCTAGCTCTGCTATTCCATTCCTCACACCTCTTAAGAGTTTCCATTACATCATCCTTGCTTGCATATACAAATTTATTCTCCTGAGATGGAATAATTTCTCTAGCAAGCAAAGTTCCACTAACACAATTATTTTGTTCAATGGAAATCATACCTTTTGAAGCTTCTTCTTCTTCCTTTGGTTGCAGATCTGATTTATCTTCATGTGTTAAATCAACATGTCTATCAAATTCATCACATAAATTTTTGCATACCTCATTAGAATTTGAAGACACCAAAGTGCTCTCATGAAGAGTTGTATCATCCATCTGTGAAGATTCTCTGTTCCTTCCACGTATCAACCATTCGGAAGCTATAGTGTGATATTCCTTCTTTGCCTGCTCAGTCTTGTAGCCAATCTTTCGGGTGCATGTCCATGTAGTCCATGAAAGGAAAATTCTCCTTAACATCTTGAGGAAGAATGCTATACTCCTCAAATATGCTAATCACTTTTGCTTCCTTGTCTTGCGGTGTTAGAACTTTGTGAATAGAAAATGATGATGATGATCTAGGCCTCCGATCTTGTTTGGCTCTCAAACTGTCTCTCCTATCTCTTGGCCTATCCAAAGCCATCCTCTGCATCATCTGTTGCATGGATTGTATCATTTGTTGATGGGTGTCTACCATTTCCCTAAGAAGATCTCTATCCAGATCCCATGGAAAGTTTTTCTGTCTACCTCCCATGATTTCAGCTCTATCACCAAACTCTCATGGCTACATCAAATAAAAAACCCTCCAAGTGGGAGGAACATTGCTTTGATACCACTGTAAGATCCCCAAATGGGTCTCCCTTATTCTCCAACAATTTTAGGTCAATAAAAAACACCAAATACTGATCTATGATAATTATGGCAATAACCTTAATGCAGATCTAAATTTATTTCGGAAAATGCGACTAGGGTTTTAGATAGATCTCAATGAAAATAACACCCCAAAATTTATATTTTCGTTTCCAAATGATTACCCAAATATTTAGCAGCTGAATCATGCAAAAAACTGAATTTATTGCAGCCCAAATAACCCAGAAATATTTTTTTTAAAATGTAGATTTTTATATGATATTTTCTCTTGCATAGAGCTTCAGCTTTTGCATTAAAAATTCTAAGGACGAAACCCCTTATGAATTCTACCTCTTGTGGACGAAAACCCTAAGAGTTTGAGAGGGTTTTTCACTCAAAAATTCCCATTGATTGTAATCAGATTTTCAGAATTATTTTCAGTCATTTCCAGCAGTGTATTTTGAGGGTATTTTGGAAAATAAATTGCAGCAGTTCTTCTATTGGATCGACCCAGTTTGGGACTGATTTGGCATGTTCTTTGAGGTATTTAAATCTGATTTCTATTGTCAAATCATCTACAGATTTTTGTGAAGTGAAGCAAAACAATTTTATAATTTTTAGAGGGTTCTCACAGTGGTTTTCAAGCAATTTTATAATCAGATTTCAGATCTGATTTCTGATCATTTGTGGCTTCTAAAAATTCTGATTTTAATATATTTGGGCTTCAAAAAATATGGCAATCAGTTTGTGAAAAGAATATAATTTTTTGAGAGTGATTTGCATTGGTTTCTCATCCAATCCCTAGTCGCATTTCCTCTATTTAAATCAGATTTGCCCTAGCTTTATTGTCATAGCTATCAAAAAGTATGTGTTTATATTTGTGATGGGAGAAAAATTCATTTTGGGCAAAAAGATCTATTGGGGATCTTTAGGTGGTATCTCGTAATGTCCCCTATTCCAATCGAAGACCTTTGGCCCATTTTGTCAACCCGATGGCCAAAGGAAAATATAAGGGTGACTTAAGTTATAATAAATTATTATAAAGTGCTATAAAAAAATAAAATAAAATATTAAAGCACTTATATTAATTTATTTAGCTTAATAAAAATAAATTGTAATCCCTATGGAAAATACGATTTGCCTTAAGGGGCAAAAGTCATTGTAAAGGGATTTATTATATTTTAATCCTCCTAGAAAGAAAGGATAACGACGACTTGGGCCAAAGGGGAGTAATGAAGCCTAGGGAAGATAAAAACATAATTAATTTATGTATTTTCCTAGAGAATTGCGATTTGCACTAGGAGGGAAATATTGTTGGGAAAAACATTTAATATGTGAAAGATCCCCAAATGGGTCTCTCTTGTTCTCCTACAATATTAGATAAATTAAAAACACCAAAGGTGATTTATGACTATTATGGCAAAATCTTCTTAATGCAGATCTAAATTTATTTAGGAAAATGCGACTAGGGTTTTAGATAGATCTTAATGCAAATGATACCCAAAAATTACATTTTCGTTCCCAAATGATTACTCGAATATTTAGCAACTGAATCATGCAAAAAACTGAATTTATTGCAGCCAAAACAACCCAGAAATCAGATCTGAAATCTGATTAATATTCTGCCTGGAAACCCTTACAATATACTTCAGAAAATGATGAAAATACAGCGATTTGGTTTATAATATTATGGAGAATATTTGACAAGTATTTTTAAAGGAAATACCTCTGGAAAATGCTGCCAAACTGCCCACAACAGATCGATCCAACTGCTGCCCAAAAACCACTGAAAATACCTTCAAAAACTCTTCACAAACACTGCTGAAATAAACCTGGAAAATCTGATTAACACGCTGGAAATTTCTGAGTGAAATCCCCTCTCAATCCCTTGGGGTTTTCGTCCACAAGAGAACTCTTGGGGTTTTCGTCCACAAGAGGTATAAACTAAGGTTTTTCGTCCTTAGAATATAATTTGCAAAAGCTCAAAGCTCAAATGCAAGAGAAATTATCATATGAAAAATCTGCCATATAGAAGAGGCAAGTCGACTTCCCTTTTAAAGGAAAAGAGCCAACAACCAACCTCCAAATCAGCCAATGAGCTCACATGATTTTTCCTATGCAAACATTTAATATTTTCCCATATTAAATGTTTTTCCCAACAATATTTCCCTCCTAGTGCAAGTCACATTTCTCTAGGGAAAATACATAAATTAATTATGTTTTTATCTTCCCTAGGCTTCATTACTCCCCTTTGGCCCAAGTCACCATTATCCTTTCTAGGAGGATTAAAATATAATAAATCCCTTTACAATGACTTTTGCCCCTTAAGGCAAATCATATTTTCCATAGGGATTACAATTTATTTTTATTAAGCTAAATAAATTAATATAAGTGCTTTAATAATTTTTTTTTTTTTTTTTATAGCACTTTATAATAATTTAGTATAACTTAAGTCACCCTTATATTTTTCCTTTGGCCGTCAGTTGACAAAATGGGCCAAAGGTCTTCGATTGAAAAAGGGGACATTACAGTCCTCCCTTCCCAAAATTGTTTGCCCTTAAGCAATTCTGATCTTGTTTTGTCCAAGTGTCATACACAAGAGACAAAACATGCTAAAATGTTCTACCGGCCTAGCCCCGTACTCCTGTCAAGTGAGTTATAACTTGCCACCATATTTCATCAACAAGTTGCTCATATATACAAGACTGAACCCACGACATTTCATAATGTAAATCACATATTTCATCATCTAGATCATCACTTTTTTCCACAAAAATATGAAAACGCTGCATATATGAAACTATCGTACTTGTATCATACCTTATGATTTCATCCTGGTTCATAAAGAGCTGAAATTCTTCATCAATCAGCTTGTCTTGAGCTGCTGGTTTGGAGATTGCAACAACCTGCAATTCCAAACAAGTGTCCATGTGAGGCTTCTCCTCATGTGCCAGTTGCTCCATCGAGCCTTCCTTTGTGGGTGTAGACTCCCTTGCATCATTCGTCCCCATCTTTGTTTTGAACTCTTGTAGGTGTTGTCTCGCTTGAGCGGCTATCAATCTGGCAGCTCTAGCTCTGGTATTCCATTCCTCACACCTTTTCAGAGTTTCCATTACATCTTCATTGGTTGCATATACAAATTTCTTTTCCTGCACTTTCTCTCTAGGCTCTTCTTCTTCTTCCCTTGGCTGCAACTCTGATTTATCTTCATGTGTAGATGATATGACCAAATTCAAATCAGCACTATCAAATTCATCATATAAATTTTTGCATACCTCGTTGGAACTTGAAGACACCAAAGCACTCTCATGAAGAGTTGTATCAACCATATGTGAAGATTCTCTATTCCTTCCATGCATAAACAATTCCACTTCTTTGTCTTGTGGTGTTGGACCTTTGTGAATAGAAAGTGATGATGACTTAGGCCTCCGATCTTGTCTGACTCTCAAACTGTCTCTCGTACCTCTTGACCTAACCACATCCATCAACTGTTGCATGGTCTGCATCATCTGCTGATGGGTGTCTACCACTTCCCTAAGAAGATCGCTATCCATGTTCCATGGAAAGCTTTTCTGTCTAACTCCCATGATTCACTCTATCACCAACCTCTCATGGTTGCATCAAATCAAAAACCCTCCAGGTGGGAGGAACATTGCTCTGATACCACTGAAAGATCCCCAAATGGGTCTCTCTTGTTCTCCAACAATATTAGATCAATTAAAAACACCAAAGGCTGATTTATGACTATTATGGCAAAAATCTTAATGCAGATCTGAATTTATTTGGGAAAATGCGACTAGGGTTTTAGATAGATCTTAATGCAAATGATACCCAAAAATTACATTTTCGTTCCCAAATGATTACTCGAATATTTAGCAACTGAATCATGCAAAAAACTGAATTTATTGCAGCCAAAACAACCCAGAAATCAGATCGAAATCGCGCAAGTTATAGCTCACTTGACAATTATGGCCAAGACACATACTACGATACCACCGATCCATTCGATATTCACTTGATAATTTCTGATTTGTGTCTTAAGCTTGTAGCTTTTGCATAGAAATATCTCTGAGACGAAAACCTTTAGTATTTCCCTCTTGTGGAAGAAAACCCCGGGAGTTTGAGAGGAATTTCCATTCAAGAAATTCTATTGGGCTTTCACATATTTCTACTATTTTCATTTGATGTTGTTGAAGAATAAAATTGCAGCGATTGTATGTTTATTGTACGGTTGGAGCGATCCATCTTTTGGCTGATTTGTAGTGTATTTGAGACATTCCATGTCTGAAATTTATTGTTGCTTATTGTATTGAATTTTGGGAATCAAAATAAATTAATTTTATAATTTTTGGAGCTGATTTGATGCCCTAAATGTGCTGGGCGACCTACTTTTTAGGGAAAAATTAGGGTTTCGTGTTTGCTTTGTACTGAAAACTAATTTTAGAATATTATTCTTCATATTTTTGTGGCCCAAGTTCCAAAGTTTCAATTCATTTGGACTTCTCTAGCAAAAGATATGAATTTTTGAAGTTATCTTTGAGGACATGGGTTTTAAATAATTTATTGCAGCATTGTTTATATCAGAAATCTACATTTTTATACATATTGGGGCTTTATAAATTAGTGGTATCAGATTTGTGTGGAATGATATAGATTTAGGGGCTGATTTGTGGTGGTATTTCACTCCACCCTAGTCGCACTTCTCATAATAAATTCAGATCTGCACTAAGGTTATTGCCATAATTATCATAGATCAATATTTGGTGTTTTTTATTGACCTAAAATTATTGGAGAATAAGGGAGACCCATTTGGGGATCTTTCGGTGTGTATCGAGCAATGTTCCTCCCACCGGAGGGTATTTGATTTGATGCAGCCACGAGAGGTTGGTGATAGAGTGAATCCACTTGACAAACAAGGGGACATTACACATACATACTCAAAGAGATGCTGAATCAACTAATCCAAGATCAAATGCTATGGAAAATACTTAAATTGTATAATTTTGATATCATGCATAATCCTGCACTCACCATATAAAATATGAAACCCCTAATACTAAGAAAAGTATTTTCTAAAATCACAGGTTCTTCTAGCGCAGACAAATGTCCCAATTACTCTTGTACCGGGGTCTCAATATACCAAATATCCTTTCCATCGGTGAACTTCATCTGATGAAGGTGTCTCTCAGTATGAGTGGTACCCATAGATACCACAATCTCGGCACACCTTACATCATTTTTGCCTTTCAAGACATTACAGAGCAGCTCTTTGATCCTAAGAAGCCTATGAGGGTCATTAATGGGGGCACCTGTGGCCTCATCAGTAACATACAACACAGAGGAAACCCTCATGTTATGGGTCCACACCTCCACTCCCACCACGTTACACTTGAGGTCTGGGAGAACAACAAACACTTCCAACAGATGCCCAGGCGGATATCTTCCTGTCAGTTCAATCAATGTATGCTCTGTTGTAGCCTTCACTCCAACAACATGCATTTGTTCCAAGTGTGTGCACAAGTCCAATCTTTATTGCTCTTCACCTAAAACTTAAACACCATGTTTCAAAGCTTGGTGGACCAATGACAAAATCAAATGATGAATACTTGCAGACTATAGCCAATTATACCTCCGTCACAGCCGACTTATTGCCATCCTTGTGCATTACCGCATGGAATCGCCATAACAACATATCAGTTTCACGGTAAAATCTGCAAGAACAAAGTGTTAATACAACAAAGATGAAATGGGTAAAACAATTACCATCCATAAACCATCCTCCATTAGAAGATATGTAGGCTTTGGTGATAAAGAGAATCAAATCAGTAAGCACTTTTACAACTTCCAAAAGAATGCCATGTTTATTAGTATCTTGCACGACTGCAAATGATTCACCTCAAAACTCAAACAACCTAAAAAGAAATAGGAGGGCATTACACATCTGTTTGAATCTAAACCACCTAACCCTACCCGAAAGGCAAAACACAAAATACATGCCTTTGCCAGTACCTACTATCAACTTTAAGCACCATCCATATTTCTAATAAGTGAAATTGGGAAGAAAGAAAACACCCATGAAATACTATTGGCTGATCTCAAAGATTTGAATTTTTTGCCTCAAAAACATATTGATGAACAACTATTCTTTTGCAATGAATTATTGTTTTTTTTACTTCATTTATCAAAGAAAGCAAGTGTTTTCTTGATGAACTTTATTTTACTACTATCCAGAGTGGTTCACTGGTAAACTTGACTTGGCTGCTATACAAACCTTACGGTTCCATTCGAATATAATGCTAGGCCTCACAATTAGCTTGGTTGTAAGTCCTTGGTGAGGAACTTGGGGGAATAGTTACCTTCAGACCCTGACACCTGAGCTGAAAGGAAGTAAAAAATTTTGTGCATCATGTAAAGGGTTTTTGTCGCATCCTAAAAAGAGTAAAAGGGTTATGAAATGTTGAGGAAAAAAGAGAATTCAAGGGATACTTGAAAGATGATCATGGTGTACGATCAACACTCCTTTTTTCCTATTTGGGATTTTTGGTGAGAATGAATATTGTTGTTTTCAGGACTGTGAGTGTGGATGATCATATGTCACTCATTTGAAGTAGATTTTTTTGTTGCAAAGAAAGTTAGATCAGTCCAAGTAAAGATTATGACTTGTCATTTTTTTACTTTTACCTTAAACAGATTGCAAACAAGAGATCACTTTGAACTACAAATATTACTATATGATTCCTCGAGGTTGAAATAAGGATCAAATTTGCTATATTTTCTTCAAGAAAAAACCCTAGTTTTATGGGATTATATGGGATGGGAGATGATACTTACAGCTAGAGTAATGCAGACAAGCCCCGTGATCATTCCTTGGATGGCCCTAATAACAGATATTTTTCCAAAAAACATGACATCTAACTTATAAGAAAGTCCATACAAGAAGGCCATAAAAATGCACATACGTTGGCATCCAAAAAAGCCATGGATGAATAAATGTTAGCTATATAAGAATTATCTCTATTAAATCCAGCCTAGACCAACCCATTCACAAAAGCCATGTTCCAACCAGCATAAGCAGTATGTTGTCTAGAGGAAAGTTATTCGAATCCTTTGTCAGTTGAGGTTTGACCCATGAGTGGAAAATGATATGATTTAGAATACATGGCAAATATATGTTAAGAAAACTTGATGAACATAGAGTTACACTTACCCAATAAGTGATATAAAACCTCAAACACCATAAGAGAGATGAATCACATATCCATCAGAGTAGTTAATCACACCCTTCTAGAAAGGAAACCCTTCTACCCATAAGTTGATTGCTCGTACGGTGTATGAAAAGTTGAGCCACAGTGGCACATATTCCATCCATACCTTGATATTCATTCTTCAAAGCAATGAGCCAGCAAGTAGAATAGTGTTATTCTTGTTTTAAATAATTGCAAAACCACCATAGTAACCATATGATAGAAAGGATTAACTACAATAGTTTCAGTAGTTCCATTGTGATAATTATGTAGTGTCTTAGGAAGTAACATCTGCCCGATGAGATACTTATGCACTCAGACCTTCTCACTAACAAGAGTTGATTTCTAATGAGCTCTATCAGCCAAGAAGCTTCACCAATGAACCAACAACCACTTCACCAATCAAAACTATTTCATTTTTCTCCCGAGTAAAAATTTAAATAGAGGTTCAGCTAAGTCCTCAATAGCATTATCAGGATCTATACCAAACATAGATATTTTTACTGAATTTATTTGTATCCATTCAAACTAAACATCGGCAAGCCTAGTGCCCAGTGGCTGTCATAGCATAGTAAATGCAGGGCACTTGGCATGAGGAGAACGATGCTCATAAGACATAGTTTTATGGGACTATATGGGATGGGGATGATACTCAGAACTAAAGTAATGCAGACAAGCCACGTGATCATAAGACATAGTTATTATGCCATCCACCAAAGGATAAATCCTGTTATGGAATAAAACAAAAGGGTTGTAGTTAAATTACTATGCCATCCACCAAACTACTATGCCATCCACCAAACTACATATCCCCAGAGAAAGGTTATAGATCACAATTTTAAGAGATCAAATTTCAAAAGATGTAAATCATTTCTCCCTTGAAAATGAAAGAAAGATAAATACCCATTAATGATGTGGATCTGCCGCCGTCCGTGATGATCTTGCAGAGAATATAAAGAGTGCGTTTGAATTCTCTTTAACTTGCAATATCGTTCGCCCAATTTCTGTTCTAACTGCATCAACTGTTTAAGAATCAACCGGGTTCCTGCTACATCTATAACATAAAAAGCATTAGCCACTGCCATACCCTCCACCACCGCAGCGATAGCCTCCTCCGCTACTGCCTTCGTCCCCTCTAGCCTGAGCTCGGTTCATGGTGATGTTTAGGTTTCCGCTCTTTTCAATCTCTTCCATGCTCAACTTGCCCTTATCATTGGTGATTCTGATCTTATTCTTTTGACCAGTAGTCTTGTCTTCATCAGAAACATTAAGAATACCATTGACATCTATATCAAAGCAAACAGTGATCTGAGGAACCCCTCTGGGAGCAGGGGGAATGCCAGAGGGCTCAAATTTTCCCAACAAGTTGTTATCTTTTATTCTTGTTCTCTCACCTTCATATACTTGGATCAACACACCAGGTTGCTTGTCTGAGTATGTAGAAAACACCTGCTCTTTTTTGTGGGTATGGTAGTGTTTCTCAGAATCAAAACTTCCATAACACCACCAGAAGTTTCAAGACCAAGAGACAAAGGAGTAAAATCTAGAAGCAGGAGATATTGTACCTTCTCATTGCCTTCTCCACTCAAAATAGCAGCCTGGACTGCAGCTCCATAGGCAAAAACCTCATCAGGGTTTATGCTATAGCACAGTTCCTTCCCATTGAAGAAGTCCTACAATAAAGATTGTACCTTCGGAATTCTAGTTGACCCCCAACAAGAACAACAACATGGACTGAACTCTTGTCCATCTTGGCATCTCGCAGACATTTCTCAACTGGCTCCATGCATTTCCTGAAGAGATCCATGTTCAATTCTTCAAATCTGGCTCGAGTAATGGTGGTGTAAAAGTCAATACCTTCATACAAGGAATCAATCTCAATGGTGGCCTGAGCAGTGGACAAGAGGGTCCTCTTTTCCCTCTCACAAGTCGTTCTCAGTCTCCTCAAGGATCTTGCATTGCCTGTTATATCTTTCTTGTACTTCCTCCTGAACTCCTGAACAAAATGATTCACCATGCGATTGTCAAAATCCTCACCTCCCAAGTGGGTATCTCCTGCAGTAGCCTTGACCTCAAAAATACCCTCTTCAATCGTTAAGAGAGAAACATATGGTGCAAGTCTGAATATGAAATAAGTGGTCTGAAATACAGCCACAATATCCACATGTTTTGCGCCAGTATATGTGGCATACTTCCTATCAATTACATCTGTTCCTCCATGTGGTTTGGAACGAATAGCTGTAATTTTCACAGATGTCCCCCAACCAATGACCAAAAGTGTCTCATCCTGATTCATGAAACCAGTCAGGATATAGGAAAAGTAGCTATAAATATTTATCAGCAAATTACATCATCCCTTTCTCACTGACCTGCCAAACAAGATGAGATTGTAAAAGCTCTTCACATAGACTCTCATCCGGTCATTCAATATATGTAATCCGTTGATTACTCGCACTGTCATATACTTTCACACCTACATCATTTTCCCAAACTAAAAGATCACTCCTCCACTGCTGATACGCTTGACGCCTCCCCTCCTGGTAAGACGGCAAATGACAGGTTTGGTGATGCCCTGGATGTTATCATGCATCGCCCTCCTATGCCTCTTTGCACCTCCCTTCCCGTGACCCAACATTTCTTCACCCTTCCCTCTGCCAATTTTAGTAAAACCCTAGAAATTGAAGTGCTCGCAATACAATCTGAATTTTAGGGCTTAAAAACAAACAAAAACGTGTCTGTCAAGATGGACATCAAATTTAACATAGTTGCAAAAACGTCCGGAGGTCCTTTACCATAGGGGAACGCCTTGCGTAACTACCTACCATTATATGATATTTCTTTTCATGATGACATATTTTTAAGGATTATATATTGGATTATGTATTTTATATTATGTCTACACATTTATATATGTAATGAATTGTTACACCAAAATCTCGAGGGTTAATGAATCTTCACATTAGGATCATAATATATTATACCACGCTTCCATAGAGCCCGACCTCAGGTTGGGTTTGTGCCTACACTCCCATACGTATGAGCCCCGCTTCATCGACGTTTAGGAACCCCACAGCCTCGACTACATGACATAACCAACCGAGTGGGATTCAAACAAAATTGATCGCTCCAAAAGGATGAGACAAGACACAAAAATGAGCATACTTGGTAAATCTATCCACTATGACCATGATGATGCTTTTCCCTTCTGATTTAGGCAATCTTGTGATGGAATCCATAGATACCTCTTCACATCTCTCACTAAGAATAGAAAGGGTTGTAGGAGACCCGGTGTCTTAATGGTCTCTCACTTATTATATTGGGACACCAAACATTCTACCCAAATTTTGAACATCTCCTTTCAACCCCTCCCAAAAGAAATCTTGTTTAACTTTATGATAAGTTTTCAAGAACCCAAAATGGCCACCTAGTGGAGAAGAATGGAGCTCTGCAATAGCATGGTGTTTAAGTGTGGAGTTCTCACACAAATACAACTTATCCTTGTACCACAATTTATCACCCTTCCATACGAATTTTTTGAATATGGTTGGATCTTTGGTGAGATTTTGAATGAGAGTTCGGGTCTCTACATCTTTCTACCATTTTTCCATTTCTTGATCTACCTAATCTTCCTTTATTATAGAGATGGCACATAATAATGCTTCGTGGACTCGTCACTTCGAGATAATAGATCAACAACCACATTTTCCTTACCTTTTTTATAAATAATATATGAGTCATAAGTCAACATCATTGTGACCCATTTTTGTTGCTCTTCTGAAGATAGGTGTTGCTCCAAGAAGTATTTCAAACTATCATAATCAATTTTTACCTTGACGTGATTATCTATCAAGTATGGTCTCCATTGTTTGACTACATGTAAGATTGCCATCATTTCCTTCTCATAGATTGCCATCATTGACTAGTTGTCGACTCTCAAATGTTATGGGATGTCCTTCTTGCATGAGTATTTCCCTTATCCCATTTCCTAACGCATCATATTAAAATATAAAAGTCTTGGAGAAATTTAGGTTGCAAAAACTGGGGTGGTGCACATTGTTGTTTTTAATTTTTCAAATGCCCTAAAAGGCACCTTAGTCCAATGAAATGATTCTTTCTTCAATAATGTTTTCATTGGTATTTCTATATTGTCATAGTTCTTTACAAATATGCAATAGTACCTATGAGACCTAAGAAACCTCGTAAATGCTTTAGGCTCTTCGAACTTCCCATTCCACCATGGCCTTGATCTTGTGAGGGTCCACATTAACACCTTCATGAGAGACAATATGACCCAAGTATTCCACTTCATCTACACTAAAAGAACACTTTGAAGGCTTATCATATAGTTGATGTTTCTCTATGGCTTCTAAGACTATATTCACATGATGTAAATATTTCTCCCAAGATTTGTTGTAGATTAGGATATCATCAAAAAATACCAAGACAAACTTCCATATGAATGGTGAAATACATAATTCATCAAACTTTGAAATGTGGATGGTTCATTAGTAAGACCAAAAGGCATCACTAGAAATTCATAATGCCCTTGATGAGTTCTTAAGGTTGTATTATGATTATCATCTTTCTTTACTCTAATTTGGTGATACCCAGAATGAAGATCTAGTTTTGTAAAATAAATTGCACCATGCAACTCATCTAACAAATCATCAATGATAGGAATAGGAAATTTATCTTTGATAATGTACTTGTTAATTTCTTTGTAGTCTGGACACATACGCCACATTCCATCCTTGCGCCACACCATCACTACTAGAGAAGAATAAGCACTCTGACTATGATGAATAATATCCATTTCCAACATTTCCTCTACCATCTTCTCAATATCACTCTTTTACACATATGGGTATCTGTAAGGCCCGATGTTGGGGGGTTGGCTTCCTGAAATTGACTGAATGACATGATCACGTTCTCTTTCAGGAGGTAATTCTCTAGGATCCTCAAAGGTAAATGCAATGTTATCAATAACCTTCTGAAGTTTAGGATGTGCTATAGTAATTTGTGTTTGAACTTCCATGGAGAACAATCATGCTACAAATATTTTGGCTACCTTTTTTAATAATCTTTTGCATTTAGTGAGAGCTAACCACCTAAGGAGTTTTTTCTTGTAGCCCTCAAAGTTTGAACTTTCATTCTGAAAAATGAAGAATACCTGGATAACATTTTTCCTTTATTTATAGACTTAACAAGGAAGAGCAATCAAAGAATCCGAACTCAACATGATTAGGAAAAAGTGAAACCTTGTGTTGTAGTGTTAGTAGAAGATAGATGAAACAAAAAAAATATAAAGAAAAGCAAGGGATCACCTAAATGGTTGACCCACCGGGTGTGCCAAGAATGTTTACCTAATTTTTCGTTCCTTTTCAATTTAATGATGTAGTACTAAAGAAAACTAACTAACCTCGAAATATGGATGGTTTATGGTACCTCAAATGCGTGATGTGGATGAATGGGTGTGAAATGAGAGATCTGTTGTAAGCTAGAAAAACTACAAAACTAGAGAAAAAATGATTAGATAGTATATGGTGGGATGCTGAGCCAAAGCCGACTCAAGAAGCATAAAATTCCTTGGAAGATGTCAACTCCCATGTTTTAATAAAAGAAAGCAATATAAATGAAAGATAAGCGATAGCATGCGGCGAAGAAATACAAAATATGAAAATAACTAAGATGGATCTAGATAATATGCAAAATCTAATATAAATTAGAAATTGAAAATGTTGATATATAAGGAAAGTACATATCTAATCAAAATAAATGTAAAGTAAATCAAACCTACACAAGTCGATGAAAACTCAATATAGTAGAGGGCGATCGACAAAAAGTCGACAACAAGAAGAGTGGATACGGAAATACATAAAATAGGTTTGTAATAAGCTCGGAATCGAGAAGGTAATGGGTCAACGTCGATTGGACTAGTTCGACATCGATTGGATCGGGTGAAAGGAACTTGCAACAAACCCCAAGCTCTTTTGTGGTTAAATATGGATTTAGAAGATGGTTAGATCAATGACATCGATTGGATTGGGTCGACGCCGATTGGGAATGGGTCACGCGCCGATTGGACGGTCGATTTGATTGGACCAGGTCCACGCCGATTAGACTTGGTCAACTGCCGATCGAATGGGTCTACGCCAACTGGATATGAGTCCACATGCCAACTAGATATGGGTCTACACCAACTAGATCTAGGTCTACACCAACTAGATATAGGTCGGCACCGACCATTTGCTGGACATGGTAGAACAAAGGTGAAGGAAATGAATAGAATGGATGAACTGTAAGAAAAGAAGCTAGAAGGGGAGGTGATAATATGGATCTCTAAGTTTTGCGCAGAAGCTGATCTAAACTTGAAAAACATTAGATTCAAAACAATACAAAGATAATATAATAAATATCACATAAATAACATAAAGATAATGATAAATATCATGAAGGATGATCGTGAGTGATGCAATCATGTCCGAAGGATGTCCAAGAGGTCTGTAATTATTGTAAGAATGCTCTGGAAAAAGAGGGAGTTCATAGGTCACAAGAAAGCTCGATAATTTGCATGCATCTCATGAAAAATGAAAAGAAAGAGTTCAATTTTATAGGGTCGACGACGACTGGGATGGGTCACCGCTGACTACTGGGAAAGTTTCCCCAATGGGATGGCTTTTGTGCTTTTGACATGATTTTATATTTCTTAAGAGTTGGAAGGGTGCTTTAAAGCATGTAAGAAGGTAAGATTTTTTTAGGGATGTTAAGGGATAAATATAGGTAAGATAAAAAAATCTAGAAAAGCAATAGGATGTATGTGTTAGGATAAAAGCATCCTAAATAGAAGGATTGTTAGGTCACATAAGATGTTAATTGATTAATTAATTAATTAATTAATGTGACTTAATTAATTAATGGGAATTGGATGGTCATTAAAGGTGACATGATAATTAAATGGGAATTTTAGATTAATAAAGGGGATGAATTAAATAAGTATGCGCATGCGGGTGATAAGGGTAGAGATACTAAATTTTGGTGTCTACAATAATATTTCCTTCTTGTGTTGGAAAGGAGAAAACATGCATAACTAGCATTTTATTCAATATAAAAATCTAAAACATTATTTTCAAAGGTAGTGTGAGGCATAAGAAATGATATCATGAAGTTTGAATCAAATTAATATGTTTTGATAGGTCAAACATAGAAAATACATTCATAAACCCATGTTTTATGTAAGAAAACAATCACAAAATCTTATGGATCGGGTTGATGGAGGAAAAATATCTTAAATCCAACTAAAGATGAAAATTTATGCTCATAAAAACATAAAATTATCAAGTATAATGAGTTTATGAAAGTTTATAAACCTTGAGTTATGAATATATTTAGCTTAATGCCTGCGATTGTACATATCTAGGACAAATTTCTAAAGACTCGATAATTTTGGTTTTATTAATTGGGTTTTTATAAAATTTGGACTATAGGGTCTTTATACCCATAAGAATATTTTTGGAAAGTTTTATCATGATATTTACATGTGGGAGAAATATATAATCAAATTTCAGTTTTGAGATCTTAAGAGACCTAGAGACCTAATTGTGCAAATGGTGATAGTACATTTGAAGCGGTTACCTTAAGAGTTGAAACAAAAACTTGGTGAGAAGCATAAAATCAATAATGTGTGTCAGGATATATTATTAGTTTCTCTTGGTACTTAGTTAATTTTTATAAATAATAAGTTTTGCATAAAAATAATGCTACAAGAAAAAGCCTAATTGGCAAACAGTCTTAAGTGAATTGAAGAAGATAGGTTCCAAGGTAGAGTATGAAATTTTGGGTGAAGTAGAAGGGACCTAAAGGGTATCTAAAAATGTGTTCACAATATTTTGAGTCTTGGTGAGATGTTATATACTATAATATTTGCACTAATGGAGGGCTAGTAACCTTGTTTTGAGACTAAGAGTGAAATAAAGCAAGTAAAAATTTTACGTACTAATGAATGATATTGATTATGGTTGTAATAGGAGTGAGATTTTTGAAGATTTATTATATTGTAAATATCATTAGAATCAATATTTTCATGATTTTTACGTTTGGCATAGGAATTGCATAGTGAATGTTAAGAAGAATTGCATAGTTTTTCAATGATGAATCTAATTGTTGGTTGGTGTGTTGAGTTTTTCATCCTTTGCATCATTTTGGTATCGAGAAGTAATATCAAGGAATTGGATATTTTATCTTTAGAAGTAAAATTTGATTGTTGTTAATAAGAATTTGTATGTGTTTATGAACTTTGATGAGTTGATTTGAGAAAAAGAGTTGCTTAAACTAACAAGATTGCTTTCTTGTAATATTTATTGTGGAGTTGAAAGGTTTCTCCTTACAATAAAAATAATAGTGAGAAAGAAAAGTGAAATAAGATGTAATAAAGGTGGTAATAATTCCAATAAGAGATAAAAGGAAAGAGAAGAAAAGAGAAAAAAGAGACTAGGTGTGAAGAAAAACTAGGTGAGGCTTAGACAAGGTGGAAAAGAATTTCTAGAGGAAAAAGAGAAGAGAAAGTGAAGATAGTAAAGGGGTTCTTAAATTCTTAAGCCATGAGAAGAAATAGAAAGAGGAAAGAGGAAAAAGAGAAAATAAGAAAGGATAAAGGAGTTAGAAAGAAGAAAGAGTTGTGGATGGAATAAGGGATAAGTTTTAAGAAAGGATGTAGAGTAACTATTAGTTTTGATGGAAAAAGAGAAAAACTATTCAAGGAGTGGAAATAGTGATGAAGAAGAGAAATAAGTGGTCGTTAAGGTTACTTATGGAGATGAAAAGAAAATTCATCTGAAAGTGTAGACACCTAGAATTTGATCAAGGAATTTGAATACTTAAATTGCACTAACTATCCTATTTCTCATCATTTGGACAAATGACTACGTCAAATAAGCACCTCCTCTCCTCTCATTGGGTCAATTAACGAACTTGTAATTAACCAAAATCTTCACTCTCTTTTGGTCAATTGATAACACTTTTCAATAAACCACCATTTTCCCTCTATTGTCGTTAATTAATCACATTTTACTAATTAATTAGCCTTCATATCACTCAGGATGTCAATTAAAGAGCTTTCGTTAATTAATGTTCACTTCTACTCGGGTTAATTAATTATTATTAATTAGTTACGCACGCTACTCTAAATCAATAAATCATCATTTATTGAATCAAATTCCTCTCTTACATCCCCTGAACCAGGCTAATTTTCCTCTAAATCCCCCTAAATATCTTCTATAAGCTTATTCCTACCTATTAATTAATGACATATGATTAATTAAACCCCTCTCAACTCTCACAAAATGCACATCCTTTATTAAACATGCATATCCTTTGCATTTCTTCTTTGGGGTTTATCCCACATCCATCAAATTACTAGCCTTTCCCCAAAAGGCAAGCTATATAAGGAACCCTCCCCTTCCCTTTCTTCCTAAACCTTATTTGCACTAGTATAAACTATAGGCATTTTGATTTGAGCATTCTCCATTGATTTGGATTAGCTTCTTCATCTTGCATCCATTCACTCAAATTTGAGGAGTATGAGAAGATCCAAAATGGCCTTGTATCCATTTCTTGGTAAGATCTCATCCTCAATTCTCGAGGAATGCTAAATGATCTAACTAGGTTCATGTTTTGATTAGCAATCTTAAAGAGTAGGAATGGCTTAGCATATTAGTTTGATTTATTCATGTTCATGCATTGAAGAAGTTACTTCCCATAAGCTCTTATCATGATGGTTCTATAGTAGATTTAAATTTGCTTTGAAACTACTAGGTGTTAGTTTTTTTCAATTGGCATTGCAAGTTTATTATGTTCTCATTTGGCATGCCCACTAGGACTTACTCCATTGTCCTAAGCATTTGATTTCAAGCTTTATTAAGTTTATCTTAATTTTGGCTAAACCTTATTATTCACATGTTAAATAACTTAAATTCCTTGATGTATTTTGTTAACTTTACATGTTGAGTCTCCTTTGTAGGTTGGAAGAAGATGGGTTGTTGCTAATTTTGGGTTTAAATGCCAAAATTTTGACATTTTTGAGTTTGTTTACATCAAAATCATGTATTTATGACATCATTCCAGTGCCCCACGTAGGTATTAGGATTCCCTGCACTCCTGCCATATGCCAAGCGTAACTATTGAAAGGGTTGCACTAATGTAACTAGGGTCGCGCTGATGTTATATTGGATGCACTATTGTTCTACTTCTTTCGTCAATGTATTCTCTGTCTTAAACCCGCACTCATGTGACTTGACCCTCACACTACTTCTTCTGGACACACTCCTATCATTATGTGTTACCATTCTGCCTTTTGTCTCAGACCCACATATCTATCATTAGGGGCGCGTATTCGTCTCTCTTCTCACACTGGTGTTAGTTTTTCTGTGGCTAGTCCGTAACTTATATCAGACTCATGCTACTATGCTCTGGGCCACATATTTGTCATTAGGAGTGTGTTCTTTATTCTCTTGGCACCTGATTTTGAGAGGCATGCGTTGGTGTTCTCTGTCAAATTTGGGATCTATTTTCAAAGTTTGTAGGATGTGATCTCTGGTATTTCTAACATCTTTTGCAGGTTTTTAATTCTTAACTTCTATTTGCAAGGTGTTTCTAATCTTTTCTTTTGATAACTTGTTTGATGTGTAGACACCTAAAATCTACTTATGCCTAATGTTTCCTCTAAATCACTTGATTAACGACACTCCGTTAATTAACCATTCTTTCTCTATTCTCATATTCCCATTCACAACACCTTCTTGGTCATAATCCTCCTATAATTAACTAGTTTGGCTAAAAACCCCTTTTATTAGATAAACATCCCCATTTTAACCATTCAAAATCTCCCCATTCCCCTCTGAATCAATTTTGTATGCTTCCTAGGCTATTAATCAATCACATGTTATTAATCAGGCTCTTCCCAAACTCTCATAAGTCATTAATCACTTACTAATCAAGTTTAACTAGCCTAAAGCATGTTTATCCACTCCTAATCAAAAAGTGCTTTTGGACTTACCTTTTATCCCACATGCACTAGAATCCCAAAACTTCTCAAATCAAAATCTACAACTATAAGCCTAGTGCTCTCCTTTCAACTTTACACCTTGCTTACATAGCTAAACACCTCCACACCTTGATCTTGATATCTTGACACTTTGGAAAGGCATAAGACCTCATTTTTATTAGCATTAGCTATAAGATATTTTATCTTGGGCCATCCTCCATTATTTTACCCTCTTCATCTTGCATCCATCACTCCAAATTTAGTTAGTAAAAGAAGATCTAAGCTTGGCCTTGTAGCCATCTTGGAGAGACATCTTCACTATGTTTGGAGCAAACAACACAAAACTGATTGCTTAGGATCTAATAGGTTCATTTCATGTTAACAATCTAGAGAAGTAGAGATAACTTAGTGATGTTAGTTTGATTCTTGCAAATTTTCATGCATTATTGAAGAATTTTATTTCATTAAGCTCTCATCTTGATGTTTATGATAGATTTAGTTATATTGTGGAACTACTAGGTGTTAGTTTCATGTTATTGTCATAGCTAATATTTTCATGCATACATTTGGCACACCCGGTGGGACCTTACTCCATGGTCCATAGAAGTTGATTTCAAGCTTTGTGATTTACCTCATTTTCTAACCATATTACTTGTTTTTAGGGTTAAATAGATTTGTCTCAAGCATTTTGCCAACCTTATGTGTCTTAAATCTTCCTTTTGCATGTAAAGTTAATAGATTTTTGTTAGAAATTGGTTTTAAAAGAAAAAAATTTAACCTATTTGTAGATTGAAATCCTTTTTTCTCTATTTTTACGTTGTTCTAGAGTGCTTTGGTGTCGAGAATGGAGCATGCATACGCTCAAACTCACATGCACTTGTAGCATAGGGTGCGCATACATTTCTAGGGGTGCGCACGTGTTTATCTGTTCATGCATGTGTTAAAGGTTGATTGTGTTTTTGACGGTGTGTTCTCACATTGCAAGGGAAACGTTGGTGTTAGATAAGCCGTGCATATGTGCTTAGGGGGGACAATGGTGTTACCCTATTATTTTTGTCCCTACGAAATAAATTTTTACGGACACGCGCATACATTGCTAGGCACGTGCATATGCTTGCAGTATGCGTACATCGTCTCTCGGGATGTGCATACACTAGCCTTCATCTGTGTTATCTTAATTTTTGATAGATGTATGCATACATCTATAGGGGTGAATATACATCAGAAGGGCACACCAGGTGCCTCTCGGCCCTGCGCATATGCAAAAGAATGATTTTGTTTTGACATAGGCGTGCATACGTTGTTAAGTGTGAGTGTATGCTGCTAAGGGCACATATACTTCTAAAGGGTGTGTAGGCATTGTAGTTTAAAATTGAACATTGTGAAAGTTTGTTTCTTTGAATTTTCTAACAATTTTGTAGGGTTTTCTAGAGTTCTGATAGTGTTTTTCATAGTTACATTTTTGTTTGCAAGGTTCGGATCATATATACTCTTTCCTTACACCTTTTAGGTGATCTTGGGAATCAGAAATGATTCAGACACCTCTTTCATTCTTTTAAAAAAACTTCATTAATGATTTCAAAGGGAATGAACTTCAACTTGGGTGAAAAGAATGAGTTATGTGTTTCATGTGTAGGTTTTTCTTCATTATTTTCTAACTAGTTGGATTTCTCGTTACGTATGATCTTCCTTTGCATCTTAGGACGATCTTAGGAATAAAAAACAACGTTTGATCCTCTTTCTATGATACCTTGATAATTTTGGAGAACTACTAATCTTTGCATGAAGGACCATATCACTTGTGGAAGAAAAGGGATCTAAATAAAAACTAATAAGTCATTGTAGGTTGCCAACAATGTGAAAAACTTTACTAAGTCAAAAGATAAGAAAACACACCACATTAAAAACACTTGATATGTAGGTTTGGATAAGGGTAAACCCATCCACTTAACTAGGGGAAATTATCTTTGGCTTAAGCCTTAAGATAACAAGAGAAATGCTCTAGGAACCCCAAAGTAGTCCACATAAGGGGGAACCTTGTTGATGAAACAGGAAGTGCTCCACTTACCCACTTGATTAATTTTTCCTTGTGAGTTTAGAGTCAAAAATATCTCCATTTGACCACATGGTGAGAATACAACTAAACAAATTTTTATTCTCATTGTATTGAATGGGGTAAAGTAATTCTAGATACTCCAAGGTTTAGTCAGTGTGAATTCCTTGGAAAATCGAGCTCATAGAGGTAGTTTGTGACACCTCGTTAAGAGAACCAAATAGGAAGCTATTTTTTCTTGGAGCTCAATTTACTGTATCAATCCAATCATGTTATATAGATATTTTGCGAAGTAAGAACTTGTTCAGAGTCAAAAACTTGTTTATCGGACAATGGGATAGTCCATCTAAGTTTTAACTAAGCATCATTCATCATGAAATTTACAACACCTTACTTTATTTTATTTTCTCACTCATCGTAAGATGAGGTGAAACTATGCCCAAGCGAAGACAAGTATCTTTCAACCTCACTTGATCTACACCTTTGTTATATTTTTTTCCATTTTGGGAAAAGAGAGAACAACACACGTGGATACCACTAGAAATAATCATGTCCACCACTTTTGTAGTCTACTTACATAACTAGGTTGCATTGTCAGAATGCAAGTGTTGAAAGTGTGAAAGGTACGTCATCGTGTTCTAGTAGGCCATTTGTCTCAAACCCATATTGAGAAAAATTATCATTGTAGTTAGGATTATATCATCATTGATATTCCTTAGAAGTATTACATTGTTTGCATCACCTCCTCACAATTGTGATACTTATATCTCATTTCTAGTAAACATAATATAAGTGTACATATTGTAATGTTACACTACCCACATCTTAGCAAATACTTTGCATACTTTGAAAAAATTTTATTTCAAAAATTACCTCAATCTTGATAGGGTTTTGATTGCTTTGTTTGTGTCATATCGATACTATTTTTTATACTATTAAACTGAAATGAAGCATCTATAACATAGAATTCGGTGAGAATAGTCTTAGGTCCAACCCAAATGTGTAATGAGATAGTCCCAAGATATGTGCGAGTGGTAGAAACATAACCTCGGATGAGGGTAGAATTTTTATAAATTATATTATCGTTAATACCCAATTGTTTTAAAACAAAATGAGCACATAGATTGATGGATGACCCATTATAAATAAGTACGCATTTGATGCAAGTGGTGCTATCTTGGTGGTAATGAGAAAGGGTGCACATGGATTGATTTAATCCAAAGGTGATAGATCCTCATCGGTAGAAAAGAGATGGCATGTGGCAGATTTGAGCATTTTGTATGAGATGTGTAAAGGCCACCATGAAAGTTATCACTTTCTATATGAATAGCACGAAGGGCTTATTCTAGCATATTACAATAGTATGGGAATTACGCAATAAGTCATCAAGATAAATCTTATCGGTGTATTTTTAAGTTGTCTAATGATGTCATAACCCTTAGAAGAAGTAGGAGGAATTGGAGAAGTGATATGTAGAGGAATAGTATAAGGTGGAGCCATAGGAGGACGTGTACGATGAGTGGTAACTATATTGATAGAAGGGTCATCCCCATGAATAACAAAGTGAGGGGATGTTGAGTACGCACTCACATGAAATCAATAGCGTGTAGTAACTATACCGAGAGACTTTAGTTGGTGTGAAAGAAGGATAAGATGATTGAATCATAACTTGATAATGAGATGACATTTTCAAAAGGAAGGGTTGGATCGATTGGGTTCACCAAAATGATAAAACTAAAATGGAAATATGGGGATATAATTTAGTTTAATCTAATGTTATGCAAAGAAATAAAATAATGATTAAATAAATAAAATAAATAACCCAAGAAACTAAGTAAATGAAATATGAGACCCTAGATGTGCAAAGAAGGGCTAGGAAGAGTTTAGTTGATTCATAGATTGTTTGGGGCTGTGTTATAGTGGAGATCAGATGAACATAAGGAGAAAACAACCATGCATGAGCCCTAAAAATTGTACATCCAAGATTTTGAGCAGCCCAGGGCACACTGGAGATCTTTCTCATAGATCTTTGCAGGTAATGAGACACCCTCCACATGACTTGTAGAGATAAGAAAGTATTTGGAATCTAATTTCCCATATCCTTAGGAAATTACACTTGTTAGTTTGTTATTGATGCACAAAACATTGAAAGAATTATGTCTCCGTTCTATATGCATCCCTTATAGAAGAGGGCATCCTTTGACAACAAAAGCTTCATCAACAATAATATTCATCTCTCTTATATTCATGTACCTACAATGAGGATTATTGTGCCGACTTTGATGATGAGTTTGAAGTGAGGAAGGGAATGTATGGACGAATGAATCTTCAATAGATCCAAGAATTTCAATTGTATAAGGTACAAAGGGGATGGTTGAGGATAATTGTTATTTGTTTTCTCCATAATTTATTAACTCCATTCAATTTTCTCATCTCCCCACCATTCATTGGTCCTAGAAGGAGAAAGATAACCTTAATGATCTTACTACTTGATCCTATTGAGAACTTATAAATGGTTCACTAATAAATTATCATAGTTCAATGCTTCTCAACAAGAAGCCTCTTCTCAAAAAACTTCTCCTTCTTCTACTTAGCAAGAATCGGTACTAAAGTATATGTGAGGAAGATTGAATCGGAAAAGGAAGGTGAGAAAAATATGAGACACAACAAGAGGAAGGGAAAGATGAATAAGTTAACCAAAGAGAAAAAGAGAAAAGGAGAGTTAAAAAAGGGAGTGAAAAATAGGAAAGTGAGAAGAAAGAAGAAGAAGAACACGAAGAAGAAATTGAAGAAGAGGAAGAAGAGGAAGAATATGTTTTGAAGTGTCACTCGGGATCTAGGAAATACAAGTGCTTCCAAACCTAAGATAAATATAAATAGGCCCTCTCCTCATTCTTCTACAACTTTGTGGTAGTCTCTACATCCCAATATCTTCTTGACCCCTTACACTAACAATAGCTCCTTTGGGAACATCTTCACTTGACTCCTTGTCTTGTGTTTAACCCATGATTGATAGCGAGAAAATGAATGCCCGGTCAAGAGTCGAGGTTCCCAACTATGATGTTGTGGCTTCACTTCCATATACTTCTCCTCTAAAAAAATCCAAAACCACTTCTCACCCCGGTCTCGGATACTTGGGACAACAATTCATTGAAATTTCTAAGCCCAAAGGTGACAAGAATGAATGTGAGGTTTATGTAGCTGATTTTGAACTAACAAGAATGTTTTGGGAGAATTAACCTCACGAAAGATATGTGCACAATCTTAAGGAGAAAATTTCCAAAGTTATTGAAAAAGAGTTGAAAAGGGGAAGGAAAAGAAGCGGTTGGAGGAATAGGCACGAGATCCTCTCCACTTTTATTAAATCCATCCTCTCTTTTGCCAACACTCCATTGGATTATGATCCTTTGGCTTCTTTCCCAACATCTGCTGACATCTAATATTGATCGAATGTAATTTATGAGGTATAAAATCACATAATTCAAGGTAAAATCGAGAAGCATGGGTTGTGAATATTCTCATCACATATCTAGAATTTATTGATGAAACATGTAAAACATATGACAACATCATTATAACACAAAAGAAAGTTAGCACGGGGTTAAGAACATTGAAAAGAGGTGAAGATTTTAGACGATGTAATCCAAGATCTTCACATTATGGCCCTTCTTGATGAAAAATTATCCTCTCAGAGAATATTTTTACTGATACCAAGAATAATTTTTCTCGTACACATTCATTCAGTGTTGAGTGGAGAATGAAATTTCTTAAGGAAGCCTCCACTGAGCTACAAAATGTTCTTCAAAAGGAGAATCATTGAATTCGAGACATTTGTTGATCTTAGAGCCCTCCATTGTGATCTCATCTAGGAAAACCTACCCAAGTGGAACTCAACGAGATCATATCAAGGAGCACTTCAAAAATATTATCAAGGAGGACTTGTACAAGATAGAAAATGTGAATGAAGATAAGATGGAATAATTATCTGAGTTAAACAATGTAATAGTGGAAGCTTCAAAAGGATTAGCTCAATAAGGAGGAACAAGTTCAAAGATGGAAAATTCTATAGGAAGTTGGATGATTAACCTTGCCAACACAATTGTGCCGAAGGAAGCAGAAATATCGGTCGCAGTGACAAAATTTTGGATGCACGTGTTGAAACTAATTGTTATATTTTATCATTGACTTTATTTTTGTAAAAGAAATATTAAATGTAAAATTCATTTTAAAAATGACTTAACTAATTAAGTGATTAGTCACGAGGTTGGATGCTAGTGATTTTGATGTAAAGGATATTAATTTTGAATACAAATGGGAACTTCTCCTTTCTCTTTATTTCTATCTATCTTCCTTCTATATTACTATCTATTTTCTACACCATTTATATGTTCTAGATTGTGAAACTTTGAGTTCATCTTTGTTTACCAAGAATCATTGAACTTTGATTCAATTTATATCTTGTTTACAACAATGAATTTCCATTATATGTGAATGTGTGTGTTCTAAAGTTTTATTGACATGCAGAAGTAAAATAAGATTTGTTTCCTTCTTATTTGAAAGTGTTGTGCTTACTCCTTGTTCTACATCTAAGCTTGTTCTTTTCTTAATCTCTTCTCTCTGTATTAAAAATTACGATATTACTTAATGGAGTTGGAATCCTCAACAAGATTTAATAAAGTGAATTTTTGTAATATTTTCAGGTTTAAATTTTGGTGTGAATAAAGAAACCCCCCCCCCATCAAAGAGGAGGGACTGTCGTCCCCTAAACTGTTGATTGCATGCACACTTGTATATTTTTCAGCCAATACGCAACATTGAATCAATCTCTCCTGGGTTTAAAGAAAGTCATGGTACCATGGGCTTTACACGCCCGCGAAACATTGGAAAATCTTCTTGGGACGAGTTTTAAGTTAATGGATCCATAAAGAAAAAAATTAAGAAAGATTAGTGCTTCACGGCATGGAAAAACACATTGTTACGTGGACTTGGAAGGTATAGAACTCCACGTAGTTTGTCAATTCCGTGAGCATAAGGTTATAGTCTCTTTTGAGGAAAATTTGCGATGCAAAAGGAAATAGTATCACAAGGCACTACGCAACAAGGAAATAGAGTTTGGAAAGCAAGTAAGGTTGGAAGCCACAAAACACTATCTACGTGTTACGAGGGTTCTAATTGCAATGTTCTCTGATTTCAAATTCCACATAACAAAACAAAGAAGATATTTGTGGCATAACGGGAGCGTTAAAAGGTAAAGTGCGGGATTTTTAAAGCCACACAACAAGGAATAACGCGTGACATTCAAAATGCCAAAAATAGGGAAGTCCATATGATAGAAAGTAAGGCATGGATAATCCAATGCATTGCAAAGGTAAAAAATGACTCTGCTCATCATTCAAGGAAAGTAGAAGGCAACGAGAAACCATAAAAACATCAAAAGTATGCAAATTATGTACCAGTCGTGCCTCTTTGAACTAGGCAATCAACCACTCCACCTACCCAAATTTAATGAAGTATGGGCGTCATCCTCCATGACTTGTAAATCTTATGGCATGTGATTGGAGCCATGTCGGGCATGCATTCTTCCCTGTGAAATTAATGGTAATTTTTCATTGGTGGTTGAATAACTCTCATGTTAGCGCATCTTTCTCCATTTCTCTTATTTTTCTTTTCTCTCTATATATGGCATTCATTATTATTGTAAAAGGGGATCTCTCTTTTGTAATGCCCCACTTGGCGGTAAACCCTTTACGAAGGTTGATTGGGCTAGTAACTTTCCTTGAAGCCGTTTCGATCCTGCTCCTATTCGTTGTCGAGCGAGGACTTTAACCCATCGGCGAGGGTTGATGAGTTCGGACGTTTGGTTTATTATCGCTTGGGGTTTAGGTTTTGTTATGAGTTGGGATAGAACCCACTTTGTTAGTTGCAGAGAATTAAAAGACTAAGGTTTTTCGTCTTGCTTTAGTGATGAATAAACTTATTCTTGGAGTTCTTGTTGGAGATGTTACGGTGACTCGGTAAATTTGGATTATATACACTCCTTTTTTAAGTATACATTGTTGTGTACTTCATTTACATGGGATTATATTTTAAAAATAAAATACCCAGAAGACATGGGTGTAGAACGATATATGTATTTATACACTAGTAAATTGAATCCTTAGATTCGAGTGTGTGGCTTTTAACTGATATGTTTTGGTTTGGGAAATAGACGAGACCTTAAGCCGTGCAAGCCTCTTAACTTAGTGTGTTTTTCAATTAGGTTATGTTGAGAATTATATTGTAACCTTTAGCTTGGTCTTACATCGTGAAAGCAAGTGGCTTATAATTTTACAAATCGTAGGATTTGAATGCAATAAACACAGATTTATACCGATGGCTTAATTTCTATTTTGATTAAGGTTTGGAATATAATGATCATTGGGACTGAAATTAAATAGATAAAGGAATGGAGGGGTTGCGTGGAAAGAAGGGAGGTAGGTGTGTGGCGCAGGTTGGAGGGGACGTGGTTTTAAATTCAAAATTCCATCTGTTTGTGCCTAAGGCCCTACTGTCCCTCACCCCCCTTCCTGCCTTCTAGACCTGGTACGTGGCCATCTCCCACTGGTCTTACCTCTGCCAGCCGCCCCACCTTCTTTAATTCCTTTGATTTGCAAATCTAACGCGTCTTTTGCTACCTGCTCTCTCTGACCTGTTCTGGCCGCGTGAACAAGGAGGATTGTTTTGTTGGGATTTGAGATGCAATGGCGTGGAAACCCCAGTCCAATGGAGTCGCAGGTGTTTGGGAGCTCTTCAGATTTGTTGTTCCTCTCCTTGCCATGGCCGCATAGGCTGTTTTTGCAACGTTTTCCAGCTGTCGGGTCGTGTTTAGATTGGGGCCGAATGTTTTGAAGTTAAATGCTTTCGCATGGTTGCAGCCGTCTGTTCCTTCCTCCCTGCTCGTGAAGTTCAGAGTGAGTTAAGTGCGACAGCTGCCGCAGGGCAATCCCAGGGAGCCGTTGGTGTTGATCCTACTATTGCGGTTGCCGCGCGACCGACGCGATCGTGATCGATTGTAAAATCTTGCAGCTGTAGTAGAAGAACGAGATAAAGTTTTAGTTGAGTTGTCTTGCCTTTTCATTTTGGAAAGTCGCTTCCAGCCAGGCTGCAGGCACGTTTCAGTATAGTGGAAGCCTTCGTGAGCGCCTCCAACAAGCAGGTTGTCCAACTTTGTTGTTATCTGTTCAGCATCGACTACATCCTCAAATTCGGGATTCTCCTTCAAGGTGACAGATCACACCCACGGGCACAGGAGATCTATGCAATGTTGGAGAAAATGTCTTGGGAGATGAAGGTAGCAGGATATTTTTCAGATCCAGAGCATGCACTGAGTTTGTATCTCCAAAATCGATTTGTGACAGTGAGGGTGTTACCAGCAGACCTGATGAAATTTATTTACAAAGATTCTCTATTGAGATCTTACTTGTTGTACGATGTAACTCATGGAAGAGAACCTCATAGAGGCGATCTGTTTCATATCAGAATATTCATGAAACACAATTTTCTCTGCTATTATATGAGCTTCTTCAACGTGTCACCAAGTTGGCAGGCATAAAGTTTTCTGTTGGACTAATCACACCTTACAGGCTGCAGCTGAAACGTTTGCACCGAGTGTTTGATGTTGTCCTCAATCTGATGAAGGAAAAGGTTTATTGATCATCACGGTAGATGCCTACCAGAGCCAGGAGCGTGATGTAATCAGTATGTCTCGTGTCCGAGCTTCAAATCATGGGGTTGGGTTGTAGCTGTTTTTCACTGCGTGAATGTGGCGCTAGCTCGAGCTCGCAGAGCACTTTGGGTTAAGGGCAAGCAGCGGCATTGAGACAATCTTATACATATTGAGATGGCGTTTTAAACCAGGCATGTTAAACCTGCCCTTGCAATCTTCTGCTACCCTTTTATTATGTCATGAATTGAATGTCATTTTATTTCTTTTATCTGTTATGGCATTTAGAATGGGCTTCTACTTTTTCCTTGTGAATCGACCCTGATTGAAGGAAAGGAAGGACTGTTGGAAGTTGTTTGTTTTTCATACCCTGATAGCAACTGTGACAGCCTGTATACATTCCTTTCTGCCTCGTTTTTTCTTTTGAAATAAAAGAGTATCTGTCATGTGATAGCAAAATAATGGTTGAAGTTTTATACTGTGGGTGTTAGATCTTTAACCTGGGTACTTTCCTGCTTAATTCTTAAAATTCGGGTGACATTTAGAGACAATAGTGAACAATGGCCGTTGAGTTCGATTTCTAAACCAGCAGTAGCAGATATAAACTTGAGCCATGAATAACATTAGTGGATATTTGTAGATTTGTCGACTCATGGCCAGTTTTAGGCTAAATGTTTGTTTTTGTCTTGGTAAAATATTTTCTTGGGCTGAATCTGTGTGTAGACCTCGCATAGTGAGCATGATGTTTTCTTAGAGGCCTACGTGAGTGAAATATTGACTGCTCAATACAGATCCTGTGACGTGAGTCACTGTATCATAAGATAAAAGAGTTCAATCGAACTCTGTAGTAGCAGATGCTTTCTTTGGAGCGACTATGAGGATAGGTCGAGTAGACTGTCGTGAAATAGATGGGTGTGCCCAAGCTATTCATATGTTGGTTTAGAGATGGAAGAGAAGGCTTAGTTCGCAGGAAGAGTATTTTGCCTTGTATTCCTCCTTCGCTGACTGTAAACCTTGTGATTTGTGACTCGAGTTGGGTCACGGTAGAGGATCTTGTGTCGATTCACTTATGTTTTCAACAGACTATCCCTTGCTTGTTTAAATTCAAGTATCGAATGAATTGGGTTTCTATTAAATCCAGTATGTAGCTTAGCAAACCTTCAATAATTCAGGTAGGGATTTTCTGAGTAAGTGTTGACTGAGGCATGTATGAAAATAGAATGGTTATCTTTCTTCGAATTGGGTTAGACTTGTATGAAAATGGAAAAGGTAGGAATCGACTCAGTTACATACTTTAGTGAGCTAAGTCCTTAACTCTTACAATGATCATACGAGGGGTGGATTACGGGTTTATTACTGATTATGTGATGTAAGATAATAACAACCTTTGGTGAAAAGACTTCTTCTTGATCCTTGCCTGTGTAATCCAACTATAGTTGTTGTATGAAATTTTAGTTGGATAGAATCTAATTTATTTAATTTCTTGATGAAAAATAATTAGGTTCGGTGAGCATTGCTTGGTATATTGAATCTTCAGATTTAGTTATAGTGTTGTGAGTATTATATGTATGTTGGTTTATTGGTGAGTGAAGTTAACTTTAATCTTTTACTGATTTGTGTTCATATATGGTTGGGGCCTATATTCTTCTTAAAACATGGATGTGCGTTAATGCAGTCTTGTTAACCAGCAATTTTGAATATGTTAAGTCATTTGACTGATCTTTATCCTTTTGGTTAATAATATTAGAATGATGTTTGGGTGTTAGATTTCAATCACGTAACCCATAGGATTACATGACTGAAATCTCAAATACTCTCAGCCTGGTTGTCTTCACCAATAAGGTCTCACCTTGTTTGTCTTTGGAATATCTCTCTCACTTGAATATTGGGATTCCTCCTTGTTGGCTGGTATAAATCTCTTCATCTTGTGAAACATATTGATTAGTGGTTGTGATTTGATCCATTCTTGAGTTTAGAATTTTACTTTCATGATATTATAAAATGTTAGCTTACTGTTGCAATGGGTAGTCTTAACATGCTCAGTTCTAGCGAACTGACTCTAGTTAATATTTGTGCAGATGGATTATGCGAGTAGACTAGAAGAAAAGAGTGTAAAAGTTTCATCTGTACCATTTATGAAGTTCCTTGTAAAAATGTCCAATGCATTGTAAATTGTGTAGCATTGCTTGTAAAGAGAGTTTATATGACCTCTTGCCTGGAATTGTTCGGAGAATTACGTGAAGTAGTAGTTTTGTCCTTTTTTGTAATTTGGCTAGTAACTCTTCTTAGTGAAAAATGTTATTCAATCCTTTCACTGGCATAAACATTGTAAAACTTTGATCTTGAGAATTAAGTGTTAAATTAAATCTTTCTAAGACTTTGTATTGATGGGTTATATGTAAGTTTTAATGGGGTGGCTTTTTCCTTACAGAAGTTACCTAAAATTTTTATTCAAATAAATCTGTTGTAGAGGAGATCCACTCGAAAACAAACAATACCTTAAGTAATCAAGAGTGAGACTATCCTTGCAAAGTGATTTTATATAACGTGTTATCCCTAACTGAACTAGTAAACACTACTCTTTTGGTGAACGCTTAAAACAAGCTTAAAGGAAAACAATGGTTAGTTTCTAATAAGATTTAACAAGTAAGAGAAGAAAATTTTGAAACCACTCAATTTATCTCTAAGACTATTTAAAAGTAAGTAGCTTCCTCTTGATAAGCTCTTTCGGTGAAGCCTAAGTAAGAGCGCTAATAATCACGTATAAAACCTCAAGCTTCAATTAAACCTCAGTAAGAACTAATGACGTCTTAAGGGTGAACTCATTTGACCTTCTTCCTTTAACTTTATCCAGGGTACCTTGTAATTTTCTCTTAAGTTTGTTGAACGTGAACCGATGTTGTCATAAGGGCATGAACGAGTTCTAGTAACGTAAGTGTGAGTAGATGGCCCTGTGGAATTAAATTACCATCTTTATCAAATAAATATATAAAACAAATAATTGTTATAAAGGAGAAGACTTTAAGTGAACTACTCTACAGTGTATAAGAACATAACTCAGTTGGTAAGATGTTTTATGTGAATCATATATTGAATCCTTCTGAAAACTTAAGTCATGAGTTAAAGGGTGTCTTATCAAAATAAATAACCACTAATCATTTCTGACTGTGGCTTGCCCTAGCTGTGAGAGTGTCTTGTGGTTGGGCTTCTATGTTATTCTGTCAAAAATAAAGAAAAAGTATATTATCCTTTTGGGTGTGAACGTTTCCGTGCTAACCTTGTGGTCATCCCCGTAACAAGTGGTTCCCAGAGTTGGTTGTAACTTTGTGACGACATGTTGTGTCGTGTTTTGTGTCGAAGCAAGTAAAAAAAAAAAATAAATATCCTGTCTTTTACTGTGTCGTGTGTGTGTTGGTTTTGGGTCGTTACACTTTTATTATAACGAAAATATGTCAAAATGGTGGTCGATTTCCCATGAGTTCTAGACCTCGGATTTGAGTTGTAATTTATTTTGCACCTTCTGTCATTATTGTAATTGATTGTGCATCCTTTAATCATTAAAATATTGTGTTTGTGGCTATTCTCTACCATATGCTTGCATTTAATGCATTATTTCCTCTTTATTTGCTTATGGTATGTTGTATATGTCACATTTATAGGTTTCTTCATTTATATGTGTTGTCAATGCGTAGAGTAGAATGTTTAATGCAATTTTTGTATGTGGCACATTCGTTTACCCTTTCCTCCTGTGTTTTCTCCCCTTTCTTCCCCTTGTGGAGAGTGATCACTCTCGTTTGGTGCTATCATCGCTCCCTTTAGTTTAGGTTTTTCTTTTTGCATCTCTCTCTCCTTGGTTCCTTGGATGTGCTAGTGTAGGTTAGGTTAGAGGTAGTTTTAATGTTGCTTTAGATAGGTAGAGGAAGATGGTCTTCTCTGGAGGTTTGTCTCAAGATGCAAGTCCCACAATTGGAGACAATCCCATGTTGTCCTATAATTTTGGATTTTCCATTATCCAAACAAGGGTGCAATTCTAAGCTTCAAGAGTCGCTTTAGAATTCTTATAAATGCTCAATAGAATCTTGTAAATGATAGATATTTTGTGCCCAAATGAACTCTATTGCTGATGTATGTATAGATATTTTGAATTTAACCAAAAATATAATCCTCAAATTTATTGATATTGAGCAACCCATGAATAAAATAAATGCCAATTGTGTAACCACTCGGCAAATTAGAAAACGTAGTTTTTATTATTATAAACTAATAAATACGAGATCATTGAATTTAACAATGATTAATCTCTACCAGTCTGTTCGAAAGATTGGAACGAAAAAATGCCATATCAAAATATATGGGGCTCCGAGAACCGAGGGGAGAAGGGGGAAAGGGCGCCGCTAGAATATGGCACGAAAAGTCAATCCGATTTCCGTGAGACTTCATCTGAATCGTAGTTCAGATCCAAGTCGGTTTAGTGATTATTATCATGGGAAACCGATGTATCAAGATGTCAATCCTAGAGAGTATTTCGGTTCGATACGTCCACCTACGAGAGAAACCTTTGGCTTCCGTCTCGGTAGGTGCATTCCTCATCATTCTCCCAAAAGGACATTCATTCATCTCTTTCCTCCCCGTCGACCACAATTCGAGTTTTAAATTTTTTTTTTTTTTTTGAGGCACGCAATGACAGATCAAAACCTATAGATGGGATATTTTGAATTTAAATTACTATCTTATTGATGCCAAAACTGCCATCTAACTATTACATAGTGAAAAACATAGGACAAAAACATCAGTGCACTCTAGGCACAAGGGGCTGCACAAAAGGCCTAAGTGATATTCTTAATGTTTATGACAAAAGCATGAGCATTGCTAACGCTTCTGAAAATTCCAACAATGTTACTTTCATGGCATAGAGATTCAAACCCAAAAAAGAATAGAGGTTGGGGAAAGTTGAGAGGAAGAGTATGGGACAATCAAAATTGATAAACACACTACCAACACCTAATTTAAACAAATTATTAACAAATACATAAACATCTTAATACTACATATATGTATGTAGAGTTGTGTGTGTGGATATATATAATTGAAGATAATATATTAAAATTTTAAATAGGACATACATATATATAACTCTAAACTTTCTAATTTTATATTCGATTCTAATATATATATTAGAATCGAATAAAATTACATCGAATATAAAATTAGAAAGTTTAGAAAGTTTATATATATACCTCAAGCTTGGATTTTGCAAGGTGTTTAGACATTTTTAGTCATTTTAGATGTCAAAATACAACCACTTTTAAAATATGACATTCATGATTGACATGGAAAAATATAATTTAAATGTGAAAATGACATGTATATTACAAATTTAATCGGATTTTGCAAGGCGTTTAGACATTTTTAGTCATTTTAGATGTCAAATTACAACCACTTTTAAAATATGACCGTCATGATTGACATGCAAAAATATAATTTAAACATCAAAATGACATGTATATTACAAATTTAATCAATATATATATAATTTAGGCAATCCTGTGATGGAATCCATAGATACCTCTTCACATCTCTCACTAAGAATAGACAAGGGTTGTAGGAGAGCCGGTGTCTTAATGGTCTCTCACTTATTACGTTGGCACACCAAACATTCTACCACAAATTTTTGAACATCTCCTTTCAACCCCTCCCAAAAGAAATCTTGTTTAACTTTATGACGAGTTTTCAAAAACCCAAAATGGCCACCTAGTGGAGAAAAATGGAGCTTTGCAATAGCATGGTGTTAAGTGTGGAGTTCTCACACAAATACAACTTATCCTTGTACCACAATTTATCACCCTTCCATACGAATTTTCGAATATGGTTGGATCTTTGGTGAGATTTTGAATGAGATTCTGGGTCTCTACATCTTTCTACCATTTTTCCATTTCTTGATCTACCGAATCTTCCTTTAGTATAGAGATGGCACATATGATATACGTGGACTCGTCACTCGAGATAATAGATCAACAACCACATTTTCCTTACCTTTGGTATAAATAATCTCCGAGTCATAACCCAAAATCATTGTGACCCATTTTTGTTTCTCTCTAAAGATAGGCATTGCTCCAAGAAGTATTTCAAACTATCATAATCAGTTTTTACCTTGACGTGATTATCTATCAGTATGGTCTCCATTGTTTGACTACATGTAAGATTTCCATCATTTCCTTCTCATAGATTGCCATCATTGACTAGTTGTCGGCTCTCAAATGTTATGGGATGTCCTTCTTGCATGAGTATTGCCCTTATCCCATTTCCTAATGCATCACATTCAAATATAAAAGTCTTGGAGAAATTTAGGGTTGCAACACTAGGGTGGTGCACATTGTTGTTTTCAATTTTTCAAATGCCCTAAAAGGTACCTTAGTCCAATGAAATGATTCTTTCTTCAATAATGTTTTCATTGGTATTTCTATATTTCTTTACAAATATGCAATAGTACACTATGAGACCTAAGAAACATCATAAATGCTTTACACTCTTCGAACTTCCCATTCCACCATGGCCTTGATCTTGTGAGGGTCCACCTTAACACCTTCATGAGAGACAATATGACCCAAGTATTCCACTTCATGTACCCTAAAAGAACACTTTGAAGGCTTAACATATAGTTGATGTTTCTCTAGGGCTTCTAAGACTATATTTACATGATGTAAATATTTCTCCCATGATTTGTTGTAGATTAGGATATCATCAAAAAATACCAAGACAAACTTCCATATGAATGGTTGAAATACATAATTCATCAAACTTTGAAATGTGGATGGTTGATTAGTAAGACCAAAAGGCATCACTAGAAATTCATAATGCCCTTGATGAGTTCGAAGGTTGTATTATGAATATCCTCTTTCTTTACTCTAATTTGGTGATACCAGAATGAAGATCTAGTTTTGTAAAATAAATTGCACCATGCAACTCATCTAACAAATCATCAATGACAGGAATAGGAAACTTATCTTTGATAATGTACTTGTTAATTTCTTTGTAGTCCGGACACATACGCCACATTCCATTCTTGCACCACACCATCACTACTAGAGAAGAATAAGCACTCTAACTATGATGAATAATATCCATTTCCAACATTTCCTCGACCATCTTCTCAATATCACTTTTTACACATATGGGTATCTCTGTAAGGCCCGATGTTGGGGGTTGGCTTCTGAAATTGGTGAATGACATGATCACGTTCTCTTTCGGAGGTAATCCTCTAGGATCCTCAAAGGCAACCGCTATGATATTATCAATAACCTTACGAAGTTTAGGATGTGCTACTGATAATTTGTGTTTGAACTTCCATGGAGAAAAATCATACTACAAATATTTTGGCATCCTTTTTAATAATCTTGAATTTAGTGAGAGCTAACCACCTAAGGAGTTTTTTCTTGTAGCCCTCAAAGTTTGAACTTTCATTACGAAAAATGAAGAATACGGATAACATTTTTCCTTTATTTATAGACTTAAGCGGGAAGAGCAATCCAAAGGCCAGAACCCAACATGATTAGGAAAAAAGTGAAACCTTGTGTTGCGGTGTTAGTAGAAGATAGACGAAACAAAAATAAATAAATAAAAACAAGGGATCGCCTAAATGGTTGTCTCTCTGAGCATGCCAAGAATGTTTACCTAATTTTTCGTTCCTTTACAATTTAATGATGTAGGACTAAAGAAAACTAACTAACCTCGAAATATGGATGGTTTATGGTACCTCTAATGCATGATGTGGATGAATGGGTGCGAAATGAGAGATCTCGCTTCAAGCTAGAAAAGCGCAAAACTAGAGAAAAAATGATTAGATAGTATATGCGGGGATGCACGACAAAGCCGACTCAAGAAGCATAAAATTCCTTGGAAGATGTCAACTCCCTTGTTTTAATACAAGAAAGCGATATAAATGAAAGATAAACTGATAGCATGCTGGCGAAGAAATACAAAATATGAAAATAAGTAAGATGGATCTAGATAATATGCAAAATATAATATAAATCGAAATTGAAAATGCTTGATATGTAAGGAAAGTACATATCTAATCAAAATAAATGTAAAGTAAATCAAACCTACACGGGTCGACAATGACAACCCGATATAGTAGTAGGGCCGATCGAAAATGACCGTGTAGAAGATTGGATCGGAAATACATAAAATAGGTTTGTAACAAGCTCGGAATATTGAGAAGGTAATGGGTCGCGTCGATTGGGTGGTTCGACATCGATTGGATCGGGTGAAAGGAACCTACAACAAATCCGCAAGCTCTTATGTGGCTGGATATGGATTTAGAAGATGGTTCTGGTCAATGTCGATTGGATTGGGTCGACGCCGATTGGGAATGGGTCAACGCCGATTGGCCCGGTCGATGCCGATTGGACGGTCGACGCCGATTAGACTAGGTCAACACGATCGATCGGACTAGCTCTACGCCAACTAGATATGAGTCCACACCAACTAGATATGGGTCTACACTAACCAGATCTAGGTCTACACCAACTAGATATAGGTCGGCACCGAGCATGTGAGGTAGAACAAGACCGAAGGAAATGAATGGAATGGATGAACTACAAGAAAAGAAGCTAGAAGGGGAGGCTGATAACAGATCTCTGAGTGTTGCAAAAGCTGATCTAAACTTGAAAAACATTAGATTCAAAACAATACGAAGATAATATAACAAATATCATATAAATAACATAAAGATAATGATAAATATCATGAAGGATGATCATGATCAATGCAATCACGTCCGAAGGATGTCTAAGAGGTCTATAACTATTGTAAGAATGCTCCGGAAAAGAGAGAGTTCAAAGGTCACAAGAAAGCTCGATAATTTGCATGCATCTCATGAAAAATGAAAAGAAAGAGTTCAATTTTATAGAATTCGACGGCAGTAACGATTTGAGTCACCACGTGACTACGGGGAAAGTTTCCCCCAATGGGATGGCTTTTGTGATTTTGACATGATTTTATATTTCTTAAGAGTTGGAAGGGTGCTTTAAAGCATGTAAGAAGGTAAGGTTTTTTTAGGGATGTTAAGGGATAAATATAGGTAAGATAAAAAAATCTAGAAAAGCGATAGGATGTATGTGTTAGGATAAAAGCATCCTAAATAGAAGGATTGTTAGGTCACATAAGATGTTAATTGATTAATTAATTAATTACTTAATGTGACTTAATTAATTAATGGGAATTGGATGGTCATTAAAGGTGACATGATAATTAAATGGGAATTTTAGATTAATAAAGGGGATGAATTAAATAAGTATGCGCATGCGGGTGATAAGGGTAGAGATAATGAATTTTGGTGTCTACAATAATATTTCCTTGTTGTGTTGGAAAGGAGAAAACATGCATAACTAGCATTTTACTCAATATAAAAATCTAAAACATTAATTTGAAGGTAGTGTGAGGCATAAGAAATGATATCATGAAGTTTCAAATCAAATTAATAAGTTTTGATAGGTCAAACATAGAAAACACATTCATAAACCCTTGTTTTGTGTAAGAAAGCAATCACAAAATCTTATGGATCTGGTTGATGGAGGAAAAATATCTTAAATCCAACTAAAGATGAAATTTTATGCTCATAAAAACATAAAATTTTCAAGTATAATGAGGTTATGAAAGTTTATAAACCTTGAGTTATGAATATATTTAGCTTGATGCCTTGTGGATTGCATACATATCTAGGACAAATTTCTAAAAACTCAATAATTTTGGTTTTATTAATTGGGTTCTTATAAAATTTGTATTGTAGGGTCTTTATACCCATAAGAATATTTTTGGAAAGTTTTATCATGATATTCACATGTGGGAGAAATATATAATCAAATTTCAGTTTTGAGATCTTAAGAGACCTAGAGACCTAATTGTGCAAATGGTGATAGTACATTTAAGCGAGTTACCTTAAGAGTTGAAACAAAAACCTTGGTGAGAAGCATAACATCAATAATGTGTGTCAGGATATATTATTAGTTTCTCTTGGGACTTAGTTATTTTTATAAACAATAAGTTTTGGATAAAACGATCTACAAGAATAAGCCTAATTGCAAAAATGGGTCTTAAGTGAATTGAAGAAGATAGGTTCCAAGGTAGAGTATGAAATTTTGGGTGAAGTAAAAGGGACCTAAAGGGTATCTAAAAATGTGTTCACAATATTTTGAGTCTTGGTGAGATGTTATATACTATAATATTTGCACTAATGGAGGGCTAGTAACATTATTTTGAGATTAAGACTGAAATAAAGCAAGTAAAAATTTTATGTACTAATGAATGATATTGATTATGGTTGTAATAGGGAGTGAGATTTTTGAAGATTTATTATATTGTAAATATCATTAGAATCAATATTTTCATGATTTTTTACGTTTGGCATAGGAATTGCATAGTGAATGTTAAGAAGAATTGCATAGTTTTTTAGTGACGAATCTAATTGTTGGTTGGTGTGTTGAGTTTTTTCATCCTTTGCATCATTTTGGTATCAGAGAAGTAAGATCGAGGAATTGGATATTTTATCTTTAGAAGTAAAATTTGATTGTTGTTAATAAGAATTTGTATGTGTTTATGAACTTTGATGAGTTGATTTGAGAAAAAGAGTTGCTTAAACTAACAAGATTGCTTTCTTGTAATATTTATTGTGGAGTTGAAAGGTTTCTCCTTGAAATAAAAATAATAGTAAGAAAGAAAAGTGAAATAAGATGTAATAAAGGTGGTAATAATTTCAATAAGAGATAAAAGGGAAAGAGAAGAAAGAGAGAAAAACAAGAGACTAGGTGTGAAGAAAAACTAGGTAAGGCTTAGACAAGGTGGAAAAGAATTTCTAGAGGAAAACAGAGGAAGAGAAAGTGAAGATAGTAAAGGGGTTCTTAAATTCTTAAGCCATGAGAAGAAATAGAAAGAGGAAAGAGGGAAAAAGAGAAAATAAGAAAGGATAAAGGAGTTAACAAAGAAGAGAGAGTTGTGGATGGAATAAGGGATAAGAGAGTTAAGAAAGGATGTAGAGCAATTTGTTAGTTTTGATGGAAGAGAGAAAAAACTATTCAAGGAGTGGAAATAGTGATGAAGAAGAGAAATAAGTGGCCTATAAGGTTACTTATGGAGATGAAAAAGAAAATTCAGCTGAAAGTGTAGACACCTAGAATTTGATCAAGGAATTTGAATACTTAAATTGCACTAACTATCCTATTTCTCGTCAGTTGGACAAATGACTACGTCAAATAAGCACTGCTCTCCTCTCATTGGGTCAATTAAAGAACTTGATGTAATCAACCAAAATCTTCACTCTCTTTTGGTCAATTGATAACACTTTTTCAATAAACCACCATTTTCCCTCTATTGTCGTTAATTAATTACATTTCACTAATTAATTAGCCTTCATATCACTCAGGATGTCAATTAAAGAGCTTTCGTTAATTAATGTTCACTACTTTACTCGAGTTAATTAATTATTATTAATTAGTTACTTAACATTTACTCTAAATCAATAAATCATCATTTATTGAATCAAATTCCTCTCTTACATCCCTTGAACCGAGACTAATTTTCCTCTAAATCCCACTAAATATCTTCTACAAGCTTATTCCTACCTATTAATTAATCACATTTGATTAATTAAACCCCTCTCAACTCCCACAAAATGCACATCCTTTATTAAACATGCATATCCTTTGCATTTCTTCTTTGGGGTTTATCCCACATCCATCAAATTACTAGCCTTTCCCAAACAGGCAAGCTATATAAGGAACCCTCCCCCTTCCCTTTCTTCCTAAACCTTATTTGCACTAGTATAAACTATAGGCATCTTGATTTGAGCATTCTCCATTGATTTGGATTAGCTTATTCATCTTGCATCCATTCACTCAAATTTGAGGCGTATGAGAAGATCCAAAATGGCCTTGTAGCCATTTCTTGGTAAGATCTCATCCTCGATTCTCGAGGAATGCTAAATGATCTAACTAGGTTCATTTTTTTATTATAAATCATAAAGAGAAGGAATGACTTAGCATATTAGTTTGAATTATTCATGTTCATGCATTGAAGAAGTTACTTCCCATAAGCTCTTATCATGATGGTTCTATAGTAGATTTAGCTTTGCTTTGAAACTACTAGGTGTTAGTTTTTTTCAATTAGCATTGCAAGTTTATTATGTTCACATTTGGCATGCCCATTGGGACTTACTCCATTGTCCTAAGCATTTGATTTCAAGCTTTGTTATTTTTGTCTTAATTTTGGCTAACCCTTATTATGCACATGTTAAATAACTTAAATTCCTTGATGTATTTTGTTAACTTTACATGTTGAGTCTCTTATGTAGGTTTAAAGCAGATGGGTTGTTGCTAATTTTGGGTTTAAATGCAAAATTTTTGACATTTTGAGTTTGTTTACATCAAAATCATGTATTTATGACATCATTCCAAATTGCCCCACGTAGGTATTAGGATTCCCTGCACTCTGCCATATGCCAAGCGTAAGCTGTTGAAAGGGTTGCACTAATGTAACTATGGTCGCGCTGATGTTATACTTTTGGATGCACTATTGTTCTACTTCTTTCGTCAATGTATTCTCTCTGTCTTAAACCCGCACTCATGTGACCAGCCTTGCGCTACTTCTTCTTTGGACACACTCCTATCATTATGTGTTACCATTCGCCTTTTGTCTTAGACCCGCATATCTATCATTAGAGGTGCGTGTTCGTCTCTCTTCTCACACCTTGGTGTTAGTTTTTTACGTGGCTAAGTCGTAAATTATATCGGACTCATGCTACCGTGCTCAGGCCTAATGTTTTGCTATTCTCTTTGGAACACATGATTTTGAGAGGCATGCGTTGGTGTTCTCTGTCAAATTTGGGATCTATTTTCAAAGTTTGTAGGATGTGATCTCTGGTATTTCTAACATCTTTTGCAGGTTTTTATTCTTAAATTCTATTTGCGGGGTGTTTCTAATCATTTCTTTTGATAACTTGTTTGATGTGTAGACACCTAAAATCTACTTATGCCTAATGTTTCCTCTAAATCACTTGATTAACGACACTCCATTAATTAACCATTCTTTTCTCTATTCTCGATTCCTATTCACAACACCTTCTTGGTCATAATCCTCCTATAATTAACTAGTTTGGCTAATTAACCCTTTTATTAGATAAACATCCCCATTTTAACCATTCAAAATCTCCCATTACCCTCTAAATCAATTTTGTATGCTTCTAGGCTATTAATCAATCACATGTGATTAATCAGGCTCTTCCCAAACTCTCATAAGTCGCTAATCACTTACTTATCAAGTTTAACTAGCCTAAAGCATGTTTATCCACTCCTAATCAAAAAGTGCTTTTTGGACTTACCTTTTATCCCACATGCACTAGAATCCCAAAACTTCCCAAATCAAAATCTACAACTATAAGCCTAGTGCTCTCCTTTCAACTTTACACCTTGCTTACATAGCTAAACACCTCCACACCTTGATCTTGATATCTTGACACTTTGGAAAGGCATAAGACCTCATTTTTATTAGCATTAGCTATAAGACATTTGATCTTGGGCCATCCTCCATTGTTTTACCTTCTTCATCTTGCATCTATCTCTCCAAATTTAGTTAGTAAAAGAAGATCTAAGCTTGGCCTTGTAGCCATCTTGGAGAGACATCTTCACTATGTTTGGAGCAAACAACACAAAACTGATTACTTAGGATATAATAGGTTCATTTCATGTTAACAATATAGAGAAGTAGAGATAACTTTGTGATGTTAGTTTGATTCTTGCAAATTTTCATGCATTATTGAAGAATTTTATTTCATTACACTCTCATCTTTATGTTTATGATAGGTTTAATTATATAGTGGGACTACTAGGTGTTAGTTTCATGTGATTGTCATAGCTAATATTTTCATACATACATTTGGCACACCCAGTGGGACTTTACTCCATAGTCCATAGAATTTGACTTCAAGCTTTGTGATTTACCTCATTTTCTAACCATATTACTTGTTTTTAGGGTTAAATAGATTTGTCTCAAGCATTTTGCTAACCTTATGTGTCTTAAATCTTCCTTTTGCATGAAAATTAATGGATTTTTGTTAGAAATTGGTTTTAAAAGAAAAGTTTTAACCTATTTGTAGATTCGAAATCCTTTTTTTGTCTATTTTTACATTGTTCTAGGTACGCACTTTGGTGTTAGAATGGAGCATGCATACACTCAAACTCACATGCACTTGTAGTATAGGAGTAGGCTTGAGACATTACTAGGGGTGCGCAAGTGTTTATCTGTTCATGCATGTGTTAAAGGTTGATTGTGTTTTTGACAGGTGTGTTCTCACATTGCAAGGGCAACGTTGGTGTTAGATAAGCCGTGCATATGTGCTTAGGGGTACAATGGTGTTACCCTATTATTTTTGTCCCTCTGAAATAAATTTTTACCAGACACGCGCATACATTGCTAGGCACGTGCATATGCTTGCAAGTATGCGCATACGTCTCTCAGGATGTGCATACACTAGCCTTCATCTGTGTTATCTTAATTTTTGACAGATATATGCATACGTCTATAGGGGCGCACATATACATCAAGAAGGGCACACAGGTGCCTCTCGGCCTACGCATATGCAAAAGAATGACTTTGTTTTGACATAGGCGTGCATACGTTGTTAAGTGTGAGTGTATGCTGCTAAGGGCATGTATACTTCCTAAAGGTTGTGCGGGCGTTGTAGTTTAAAATTGAACACTTTGTGAAAGTCTGTTTCTTTGAATTTTCTAACACTTTTCAGGGTTTTCTAGAGTTACTGATAGTGTTTTTCATAGTTACATTTTTGTTTGCAAGGTTCGGATCACATATACTCTTCCCTTGCACCTTTTAGGTGATCTTGGGAATCAGAAATGATTCGAGACACCTCTTTCATTCTTTTAAAAAAACTTCATTAATGATTTCAAAGGGAATGAACTTCAACTTGGGTGAAAAGAATGAGTTCGTGTTTCATGTGTAGGTTTTTCTTCATTATTTTCTAACTAGTTGGATTTCTCGTCATGTATGATCTTCTTTTACATCTTAGGATGATCTTAGGAATAAAAAACAACATTTAATCCTCTTTCTATGATATCTTCATAATTTTGGAGAACTACTAATCCTTGCATGAAGGACCATATCACTTGCGGAAGAAAAGGGATCTAAATAAAAACTAATAAGTCTGTTGTAGGTTGCCAACAGTGTGAAAAACTTTACTAAGTCAAAAGATAAGAAAACACACCACATTAAAAACACTTGATATGTAGGTTTGGATAAAGGTAAACCCATCCACTTAACTAGGGGAAATTATCTTTGGCTTAAGCCTTAAGATAACAAGAGAAATGCTCCTAGGAACCCCAAAGTAGTCCGCATAAGGGGGAACCTTTTGGATGAAACAGGAAGTGCTCCACTTACCCACTTGATTATTTTTTCCTTGTGAGTTTAGAGTAAAAAATATCTCCATTGCAACCCTAGTGAGAATACAATGAACAAATTTTTATTCTCATTGTATTGAATGGGGTAAAGTAATTCTAGATACTCAAGGTTTAGTCAGTTTGAATTCCTTAGAAAATCAAGCTCATAGAGGTAGTTTGTGACACCTAGTTAAGAGAACCAAATAGAAGGCTATTTTTTCTTGGAGCTCACTTTCTTTGTATCAATCCAATCATGTTATATAGATATTTTGCGAAGTAAGAACTTGTTTGAGTCAAAACCTTGTTTATCGAACAAGGAGAGAGTCCATCTAAGTTTTAACTAAGCATCATTCATCATGAAATTTACAAAGCCTTACTTTATCTTAGTTTCTCACTCATCCTAAGATGAGGTGAAACTATGCCCAAGTGATGCCAAGTATCTTTCAACCTCACTTGATCTACACCTTTGCTATATTTTTGTCCATTTTGGGAAAAGAGAGAACAACACACGTGGATACCACTAGAAATAATCATGTCCACCACTTTTGTAGTCTACTTACATAACTAGGTTGCAATGTCGGAATGCAAGTGTTGAAAGTGTGAATGGTACGTCATCATGTTCTAGTAGGCCCTTTGTCTCAAACCCATATTGAGAAAAATTATCATTGTAGTTAGGATTATATCATCATTGATATTCCTTAGAAGTGTTACATTGTTTGCATCACCTCATCACAATTGTGATACTTACATCTCATTTCTAGTAAACATAATATAAGTGTCTATATTGTAATGTTACACTACCCACATCTTAGCAAATACTTTGCATACTTTGAAATTTTTTATTTCAAAAATTACCTCAATCTTGATAGGGTTTTGATTGCTTTGTTTGTGTCATATCGATACTATTTTTATACTATTAAACTAAAATGAAGCATCTATAACATAGAATTCGGTGAGAATAGTCTTACGTCCAACCCGAATGTGTAATGAGATAGTCCCAAGATATGTGCGAGTGGTAGAAACATAACCTCGGATGAGGGTAGAATTTTTATAAATTATATTATCGTTAATACCCAATTGTTTTAAAACAAAATGAGCACATAGATTGATGGATGACCCATTATAAATAAGTACGCATTTGATGCAAGTGGTGCTAATACTGGTGGTAATGAGAAAGGGTGCACATGGATTGATTTAATCCAAAGGTGATAGATCCTCATCAGTAAAAGAGATGGCATGTGGCAGATTTCTGAGCGACTGTATGAGATGTGTAAAGGCCACCGCAAAGTTATCACTTTCTATATGAATAGCACGAAGGGCTTATTCTAGCATATTACAATAGTATGGGGAATTACGCAATAAGTCATCAAGATAAATCTTATCTGGTGTATTTTTAAGTTGTCTAATGATGTCATAACCCTTAGAAGAAGTAGGAGGAATTGGAGAAGTGATATGTAGAGGAATAGTAGAAGGTGGAGCCGTAGGAGGACGTGTACGATGAGTGGTAACTATATTGATAGAAGGGTCATCCCCATGAATAACAAAGTGAGGGGGATGTTGAGTACGCACTCACATGAAATCAATAGCAGTAGTAACTATACCAAAGACTTTAGTTGGTGTGAAAGAAGGATAAGATGATTGAATCATAACTTGATAATGAGATGACATTTTCAAAAGGAAGGGTTGGATCGATTGGGTTCACCAAAAACGATAAAACTAAAATGGAAATATGGGGATATAATTTATTTTAATCTAATGTTATGCAAAGAAATAAAATAACAGCTAAATAAATAAAATAAATAACCCAAGAAACTAAGTAAATGAAATATGAGAACCTAGATGTGCAAAGAAGGGCTAGGAAGAGTTTAGTTGATTCACAGATTGTTTGGGACTCGTGTTACAGTGGAGATCGAGATGAACATAAGGAGAAAAAAACCATGCATGAGCCCTAAAAATTGTACATCCAAGATTTTTGAGCGGCGGGGCACTGGAGATCTTTCTCATAGATCTTTGCAGGTAATGAGACACCCTACACATGACTTGTAGAGATAAGAAAGTATACGGAATCTAATTTCCCATATCCTTAGGAAATTACACTTGTTAGTTTGTTATTGATGCATGAAACATTGAAAGAATTATGTCTCCGTTTCTATATGCATCCCTTACGTAAGAGGGCATCCTTTGACAACAAAAGCTTCATCAACAATAATATTCATCTCTCTTATATTCATGTACCTACAATGAGGATTATTGTGCCAAATTTGATGATGAGTTTGAAGTGAGGAAGGGAATGTATGGACGAATGAATATTCAATAGATCCAAGAATTTCAATTGTATAAGGTACCAAAGGGGATGGTTGAGGATAATTGTTATTTGTTTTCTCCATAATTTATTAACTCCATTCAATTTTCTCCTCTCCCCACCATTGAGTGGTCCTAGAAGGAGAAAGATAACCTTAATGATCTTACTACTTGATCCTATTGAGAACTTATAAATGGTTCACTAATAAATTATCATAGTTCAATGCTTCTCAACAAGAAGCCTCTTCTCAAAAAAACTTCTCCTTCTTCTACTCAAAGCAAGAATCAGTACTAAAGTATATGCGAGGAAGATTGAATCGAGAAAAGGAAGGTGAGAAAAAATATGAGACACATGCAAGAGGAAGGGAAAGATGAATAAGTTAACCAAAGAGAAAAAGAGAAAAAGGAGAGTTAAAAAAGGGAGTGAAAAATAGGAAAGTGAGAAGAAAGAAGAAGAAGAACACGAAGAAGAAATTGAAGAAGAGGAAGAAGAGGAAGAATATGTTTTGAAGTGTCAGCTCAGGATCTAGGAAATACAAGTGCTTCCAAACCTAAGATAAATATAAATAGGCCCTCTCCTCATCCTTCTACAACTTTGTGGCAGTCTCTACATCCCAATATCTTCTTCAACCCCTTACACTAACAATAGCTCCTTTGGGAACATCTTCACTTGACTCCTTGTCTTGTGTTTAACCCATGATTGATAGCGAGAAAATGAATGCCCAGTCAAGAGTCGAGGTTCCCAACTATGATGTTGTGGCTTCACTTCCATATACTTCTCCTCAAAAAAATCCAAAACCACTTCTCACCCAGTCTCGGATACTTCAGGACAACAATTCATTGAAATTTCTAAGCCCAAAGGTGACAAGAATGAATGTGAGGTTTATGTAGCTGATTTTGAACTAACAAGAATGTTTTTGGGAGAATCAACCTCTGAAAGATATGTGCACAATCTTAAGGAGAAAATTTCCAAAGTTATTGAAAGAGTTGAAAAGGGGAAGGAAACAAAGAGAGCAGTTGGAGGAATAGGCACAGATCCTCTCCACTTTTATTAAATCCATCCTCTCTTTTGCCAACACTCCATTGGATTATGATCCTTTGGCTTCTTTCCCAACATCTGCTACAACATCTAATATTAATCTGAATGTAATTTATGAGGTATAAAATCACATAATTCAAGGTAAAGTCGAGAAGCATGGGTTCTGAATATTCTCATCACATATCTAGAATTTATTGATGAAACATGTAAAACATATGACAACATCATTATAACACAAAAGAAAGTTAGCACAGGGGTTAAGAACATTGAAAAAGAGGTGAAGATTTGGGCTGATGTGATCCAAGATCTTCACATTATGGCCCTTACTGATGAAAAAATTATCCTCTCGGAGAATATTTTTATGATTCCAAGAATAAATTGTATCATACACAGTCACTTAGTGTTGAGTGGAGAATGATAGTTCTTAAGGAAGCCTCCACTAAGCTACAAAATGTTCTTCAAAAGGGAGAATCATTGAATTCTGAGATATTTGTTGATCTTAGATCCCTCCATTGTGATCTCATCTAGGAAAACTTACCCAAGTGGAACTCAACAGATCATATCAAGGAGCACTTCAAAAAGCTTATTAAGGAAGACTTGTATAAGATAGAAAATGTGATTGAAGATGAGATGGAATAATTATCTGAGTTAAAAAATGTAATATTGGAAGCTTTAAAAGGATTATCTCAGTCCGGAGGAACAAGTTCACAGATGGAGAATTCTATAGGAAGGTGGATGATTAACCTTGCCAACATAATTGTGCCAAAGGAAGTAGAAATATCAGTTGTAGTGACAAAATTTTGGATGCACATGTTGAAACTAATTGTTATATTTTATCATTGATTTTGTTTTTTGTAAAAGAAATATAAAATGTTAAAGTCATTTTTAAAATGAATTAACTAATTAAGTGATGAGTCACGAGGTTGGATGTTAGTGATTTTTATGTAAAGGATATTAATTTTGAATACAAATGGGAACTTCTCCTTTCTCTTTATTTCTATCTATCTTCCTTCTATATTACTATCTATTTTCTACACTATTTATATGTTCTAGATTGTGAAACTTTGAGTTCATCATTGTTTACCAAGAATCATTGAACTTTTCTTTAATTTATATCTTGTTTACAACAATGAATTTCCATTATATGTGATTGTGTGTGTTCTAAGGTTTTATTGATATACATAAGTAAAATAAGATTTGTTTCCTTCTTATTTGAAAGTGTTGTGCTTACTCCTTGTTCTACATCTAAGCTTGTTCTTTTCTTAATCTCTTCTCTCTGTATTAAAAATTACGATATTACTTAATGGAGTTGGAATCCTCAACAAGATTTAATAAAGTGAATTTTTGTAATATTTTCAGAGTTTAAATTTTGGTGTGAATAAAGAAACCCCCTCCCCCATCAAAGAGGAGGGACTGCTGTCGTCCCACGCTGTTGATTGCATGCACACTTGTAGATTTTTCAGCCCAATACGCAACATTGAATCAATCTCTGGGTTTAAAGAAATTCATGGTACCATGGGCTTTTACACCTTGCGAAACATTGGAAAATCTTCTTGGGGACGAGTTTTAAGTTAATGGATCCATAAAGAAAAAAATTAAGAAAGATTAGTGCTTCACGGCATGGAAAAACACATTGTTACGTGGACTTGGAAGGTATAGAACTCCACGTAGTTTGTCAATTCCGTGAGAATAAGGTTATAGTCTATCGAGGAAAATTTGCGATGCAAAAAGGAAATAGTATCACAAGGCACTACGCAACAAGGGAAATAGAGTTTGGAAAGCAAGTAAGGTTGGAAGCCACAAAACACTATCTCGTGTTCTGAGGGTTCCTAATTGCAATGTTCTGCAGATTTCAAATTCCACATAACAAAACAAAGAAGATATTTGTGGCATAACGGGAGCGTTAAAAGGTAAAGTGCGGGATTTTTTAAAGCCACACAACAAGGAATAACCGCGTGACATTCAAAATGCCAAAAAATAGGGAAGTCCCGCATATGATAGAAAGTAAGACTGTGGATAATCCAATGCATTGCAAAGGTAAAAAATGACTCTGCTCATCATTCAAGGAAAGTAGAAGGCAACGAGAAACCATAAAAAACATCAACAAGTATGCAAATTATGACAGAGTCGTGCCTCTTTGAACTAGGCAATCAACCACTCCACCAACCCAAATTTAATGAAGTATGGGCGTCATCCTCCATGACTTGTAAATCTTATGGCATGTGATTGGAGCCATGTCAGGCATGCATTCTTCCCTGTGAAATTAATGGTAATTTTTCATTGGTGGTTGAATAACTCTCATGTTAGCGCATCTTTCTCCATTTCTCTTATTTTTCTTTTCTCTCTATATATGGCATTCATTCTTATTGTAAAAGAGGATCTCTCTTTATTGTAACGAAAATATGTCAAAATGGTGGTCGACTTCCCATGAGTTCTAGACCTCGGATTTGAGTTGTAATTTATTTTGCACCTTCGTCATTATTGTAATTGATTGTGCATCCTTTAATCATTAAAATATTGTGTTTGTGGCTATTCTCTACCATATGCTTGCATTTAATGCATTATTTCCTCTTTATTTGCTTATGGTATGTTGTATGTGTTGCATTTATAAGTTTCTTCATTTATATGTGTTGTCAATGCGTAGAGTAGAATGTTTAATGCAATTTTTGTATGTGGCACATTTGTTTACCCTTTCCTCTTGTGTTTTCTCCCCTTTCTTCCCCTTGTGGAGAGTGATCACTCTCGTTTGGTGCTATCATCGCTCCCTTTAGTTTAGGTTTTTCTTTTTGCATCTCTCTCTCCTTGGTTCCTTGGAAGTGCTAGTGTAGGTTAGGTTAGTGGTAGTTTTAATGTTGCTTTAGATAGGTAGAGGAAGATGGTCTTCTCAAAGGTTTGTCTCAAGATGCAAGTCCCACAATTGGAGACAATCCCATGTTGGCCTATAATTTTGGATTTTCCATTATCCAAACAAGGGTGCAATTCTAAGCTTCAAGAGTCACTTTAGAATTCTTATAAATGCTCAATAGAATCTTGTAAATGATAGATATTTTGTGCCCAAATGAACTCTATTGCTTGATGTATGTATAGATATTTTGAATTTAACCAAAAATATAATCCTCAAATTTATTGAGCAACCCATGAATAAAATAAATGCCAATTGTGTAACCACTCGGCAAATTACAAATTAGAAAACGTAGTTTTTTAAATATAAACTAATATTATTATAAACTAATAAATACGAGATCATTGAATTTAACAATGATTAATCTCTACCAGTCTGTTCGAAAGATTGGAACGAAAAAAATGCCATATCAAAATATATGGGGCTCCAAGAACCTAGGGGAGAAGGGGGAAAGGGGGCCACTAGAATATGGCACAAAAATTCAATCCGATTTCTGTGAGACATCATTTGAATCGTAGTTCGAGATCAAGCCGGTTTAGTGATTATTATCATGGGAAACCGATGTATCAAGATGTCAATCCTAGAGAGTATTTCGGCTCGATACGTCAACCTACGAGAGAAACCTTTGGCTTCCGTCTCGGTAGGTGCATTCCTCATCATTCTCCCAAAAGGACATTCATTCATCTCTTTCCTCCCCGTCGACCACAATTCTTTTTTCTGAGACGACGCGGCAGATCAAAACCTATAGATGGGATATTTTGAATTTAAATTACTATCTTATTGATGCCAAAGCGCCATCTAACTATAACATAGTGAAAAATATAGGACAAAAACATCGATTGCACTCTAGGCACAAGGGGTTGCACAAAAGGCCTAAGTGATATTCTTAATGTTTATGACAAAAGCATGAGCATTGCTAACGCTTCGAAAATCCCAACAATGTTACTTTCATGGCATAGAGATTCAAACCCAAAAAGAATAGAGGTTGGGGAAAGTTGAGAGGAAGAGTATGGGACAATCAAAATCGATAAACACACTACCAACACCTAATTTAAACAAATTATTAACAAATACATAAACATCTTAATACTACATATATGTATGTAGAGTTGTGTGTGTGGATATATATAATTGAAGATAATATATTAAAATTTTAAATAGGACATACATATATAGAACTCTAAACTTTCTAATTTTATATTCGATGCAAATTTTATTCGATTCTAATAAAATTAGAAAGTTTAGAAAGTTTATATATATACCTCCAGGCTTGGATTTTGCAAGGCGTTTAGACATTTTTAGTCATTTTAGATGTCAAAATACAACCACTTTTAAAATATGACCATCATGATTGACATGCAAAAATATAATTTAAACGTCAAAATGGCGTGTATATTACAAATTTAGCTTGGATTTTGCAAGGCGTTTAGACATTTTTAGTCATTTTAGATGTCAAAATACAACCACTTTTAAAATATGACCGTCATGATTGACATGCAAAAATATAATTTAAACGTCAAAATGACATGTATATTACAAATTTAACCGTCATATATATATATATATATATATATGAAAAATACAATATAAATAAAAATAGAAATCTTCAGATATAAAGAAAATAAAAATAATAAAATCTTAATATCTTATTAATGATTATGAAATAGAAACATCTATTAATTTTGACTTTCAATTAGTTTTGTTTGATTTCCTTTTTTAGTTTTATTTGATTTTTTGTTTAGCTTTTTCTATTGATTTTTATTTGTAATTGTTTGTTTTATTGTTATTTGTTTGATTTTTTACAAATAAAGATTGAAAACTGCAATTATTGTAATAAATGTAAAATTTGCGAACTTGGATGTAAGAAGATAACACTCATTTTATAATTATTTATTTCAATTTAATTTTAGAAAGTCATATAAATTTATTGTTTTAATCTTGTAGATGTAAAATTTAACTCAATTTTCATGTTTTATAATAATTATTCGATGCAAATTTTATTCGATTCTAATATATAATAGAATCGAATAAAATTTGCATCGAATATAAAATTAGAAAGTTTAGAGTTATAAATACGAGGAGCGATGTTATGACAACTACCAAACTTCATTGCAACACGAGTATTTGTTGAGAAATATATAATTAATTACAGTGCAATATATATGGAACATTGGGATTTTTTTGAGCATGGTAAATTTGTATGCCGAGGGATTGATAATTGGAAAAAGACCTGCTATTTGTGCGCGACATTCCAATGTAAATTGGCAATGAAAGCCACCAGAAAGGCTTTCATGCCCTTGCTGCGCCGCCATGATTCTCCTGTGCCATTCAACGCACCATTCACCCACCTGATACGTCTCTTGTTTCTGGAGAGACTAAAACGACCAAAAATCCCAACTTTTTCTGCGTCTTGGGTATACTTCACCTGAGGCCATATACATGGCAAATCTTTTGCACACCAGGTTTCCCACTACTTGCGGTTGTATCGAAAATGTTGTGTCATTTATTGGATGAGCTGCAAAGAGAAGATTGCGTCAAGGGCTTGGGTGAATCCCTCTGCAGAGAATACAAATTTGGGGTAACTTGCTCTGACTGTGGCCGTCGTCTCTACACTAAAAACACCAAAGGCTTATTGATCAAGATATTTCATCATCCGCTCAATTTTCTGACTCCGCAAACCTCGGAATTTACAGTGAGAGACATTTTAAATTTCAATTTGGGCGGAAAATCATGCAGCTGTAAGCCAAAATGCTCCACCAAAATAACAATCTCGCCTCTCCCAAAGACTCTGTTTTTATATAACAGGTTCAAAATATGGCTTGTTCAGGGACAAGTGGTGGTACAAAATCGACAATAATCAAGTTGAATTAGTGAAATTCTCTGGTGGACTTAAAACAAACAGCTATCCCACTTGCTACAATATACTCATCTACGAGAAGTGTTCCAGGCAATGTCTTTCTCTCTCTTTGCTCTCCCGCCTTCTGTGGAATAAAAGCTCTCATGTAAAGGTAGTTTAATTGATGCAGATGATGGTAGGCAGTGCTGTATTTTGACGTTCAATGTTATATGTCACAATAATTTTTTTTGACGGTCTAAAAAATTATATGGATGTCATTTGACCTTCAAAATATAATATGCGTGTCACATTTATTTTTATAATAATTACTATAAAACACAAAAATTGAGTAAAATTTTACATCCACAAGATTGAAACAATAAATTTATATGACTTTCTAAAATTAAATTGAAATAAATAATTATAAAATGAGTGTTATCTTCTTACATCCAAGTTTTCAAATTTCACATTTATTACAATAATTGCAGTTTCCAATCTTTATTTGTAAAAAATCAAACAAATAACAATAAAACAAACAATTACAAATAAAAATCAATAGAAAATCTAAACAAAAATCAAATAAAACTAAAAAAGGAAATCAAACAAAACTAATTGAAAGTCAAAATTAATAGATGTTTCTATTTCATAATCATTAATAAGATATTAAGATTTTATTATTTTTATTTTCTTTATATCTGAAGATTTCTATTTTTATTTATATTGTATTTTTCATGAATCTCAAAACGAATTAATATTTAATTTATTAACTTTCTTAATTACACACACACACACACACACACACACACACACACACACACACACACACACACACACACACACACACACTTCCTCTATATCGGTATTTTCAAGAATGTCGAGTCATTAAACAGCTTTCACTTCCTTCAACTTCACATATTCGTCCCGCACGACCCGAAGGTCAATCATACAAGCATAGTGGTTAGTTGTTACCGGTGATGTGTTCTCTTCTCATTACCTCGAAATAATGGCAACCCTCACCACTAGTCTGCGTATGGCATTGCATGCGAGATAGGGACGCAAAAAAAAAGTGATTCGGTTTAACATTTGTCCATAGCAATTTCTGGAATAGTTTCAGAGCTTCCTCGCCATAACCATTCTGAACGTATCCCACAATCATGGCAGTCCATGATACAACATCCTTTTCAGACATTCTGTCAAACATTGATGAGCATTTCCCATGACTCCACATTTGGCGTACATATCTACGACTGCATTCCCAACAATGGAATTTGTATGAAATCCAGCCCTGATAACTTGGGCATGGACCATTTTACCATGTATCAAAGCTGCCAAGCTTCCACAGGCAATCAAAGCGGTCACTAGAACAATGCCATCTTGCTTCATATTTTCGAACTGCATTTTACAAAACAGTTTCAAGGTTTCCTCGGCAAACTGATTTTGCGCATATACTCCCATCATGGTAGTCCACAAGACTGCATCTCGTTCAGGCATTTGTTCAAACACCTGGCGTGCATCACCCAAATTTCCACATTTTGCATATAAATCAATAAGTGCACTTCCAACAAAGACATTAGACTCCAAACCGGTTCTAATAATGTATCCACCGGGCCAAATACAGAGAGCAAGCTCACAACATCAAAGGTGGGCTTCTCCCAAAACTCCATAAATTATTTCTCCTCAACGCCCAACCTTTGAATAACACCAACGAGAAGAGGGACAACAAAGAAATACAAAGCATTTTTAATCAAATAATGGTAGCCCAACTTGACATGCCTGAGATTGACAGAGTGTAAGAAATCAGGTAATCTTCTCCGGACTCTAACAGAGAATGTTTTGAATCCTGCATTGGGACCAGAGCTCTCCCAAGACATTTTCTCCAACATTGCATAGATATCCTGACAAGTTCATAGTTGCAAAGCAAATTGTGCTTCATGAATACACTGAAATGGAACAGATCCGCCTCAATGAGATCCTCTTCCATGGGTTACATCGTGAAACAAACAAAAAGGTTTCAATAGAGAATCTTTGCAATAAATCTCATCAGGTCTCCTGGTAACACTCTCACTGTCACATAGTCGATTTTGACAGAAATGTCTTGAAGGAGGATCCCGGCGAGAGGATGCATTCGATCTGAGCAGTAATGTAAAACAACAGAGTTGGAAAACACACTTTGTTGGAAACGCTCAAAAGCTTCAACCCACCTGTAACACTCCTGCCGCCTGGCTAAAACCTGTTGCAGGCCGTTGCTGAGGCTCTCCGACCAGCACACACCTCGCAGCACCCAAGAGAAAGGAGGTAACACGTCTGCTTCACTAGCTTGAAGCTCCGTCTACAAAACGCACGCGCAGGAGGAACCGGGACAGAAAGAGCGCGAGGTGGAACCGGGATGGAAAATGCCTGGATAGAACAGTTTCTTTGGCCTCTCACCCACTCCACACGCAGCCCAAGAAAAAATGCGCCCAACACTCCACCTACACGCATTGAAAGAGAATCAAGAAGAGATCATGGCGAAGAAAAATGGGACTCCACCCACTCCCGTCTCCCTCACGCAAGGACGAAAAAAAACGCGGCGGTCATTACAGCCTGCAGGTCGGGTGGTTGGGAGGAGGCCAAGGTGGCAGTGGAGGCCGATGCCCACGGGGCATTACATTCTCCTCCCCTTAAGAAAGCATCGTCCTCGATGCAACATAACACAGCGGAAAAGAAAAGGGCGCAACAAGGAATAGATAAAGAAGCATACACACCCTATGGTTTAAAATTTTAGTTGATTAAAGCACGGTCACAAAGTAGCCTTAGGAACATTTGGTAGAAATTTTAACTTTCAATGTTCTGTGAAGATTGGCAGTTCCTTCTTGTTCATCATTTCATTAGTCTCTTTCCATTATCATTATTTCTAGTTTTAGTTCCTTTTTTTAAAAAAAAATCATCATTGAAGAGTTTTGATTTATTCCTTATTGTGGGTGCCCAACATGAACTGCTAACACAACACCCTATCAGGTTCACAAGACCCTACAGATTCACAAACACACAAGTAAATACTTCAAGATTGTATTACACCACAAAAGGTTACTCAAATACGGAATGGAATAGGCACAGTCCACATAACATAGTACTCGTCACACATCAATGATTGACATACAAAATACTCAAACAAAAGAGTACTACAATCCACCAGACATTTCCTCAATTCCACGTATGAGGTTTTTCCATGACTCATAAAAACTACATGTACATAGGGTCCACAAGGGCATCAATGCCATAACCACAACATCACAACACATATCCATCTGACATGAGTAACACATACATCAAAAGACCACTACCAAACATCACCATAACTCAACATATATCCTGAAACATCAAACATATAGACAAATATCATAAGCCTCCCTCAAACTCTTATGCCTCCCTCAAGTCTCTTATGCCTCCCTCAAACTCTTATGCCTCCCTCAAGGAGGCCGGTTGACCCTATGGTCCAAGACACATAGAGTTCGAACACTCCTAACCCAAGTGACATAATAACGCGTGGTTCAACAACCCGCTAGTTATCTGTAACTCCTTGGGGCGTACCCCCATACAACGAAGCAGTCCATAGGTCCAACCATTTCATGGTGCATCCCATGACCCTATTCCACACATCACGACAATAGAACCAGCACAACAATCCAATCAAAGTGCCAAGTGGCAAAGTACAAGCCTTGGGCAAGGCGGTAAAAATTCCAAATTTAAAAGAAGACCCAAAATCAAGCAAAAATAAATGGCCAAATAGCCATAGTTAGTATCAAAATCCCCATGTTAGTGCCATAAACCAAGGAAATACCTAAAATTGTAAAGCATTGCAATCAAGAAAAGTTTCTTTGGTCCTTACAAAATAAAGTAAAAAGCTCAATTTACGAATAAAATCAACTTATAATAATGTCACATTACGATAAGCTGTGTGGCCTTATCTAGCTACCAAGGGGTACTCAACGAGTTCAAGAAGACTTTCGGAACATCGAGCCTCACTCGTAAAATACATATCAATAATACAAGCTGTCATCACCTCCATCTCGAATCATCCCGCCACCACTTCTACAAGGCTAAACATAGTCATAGTTTGCACTTAGGTTGCATACATACAACCACATAGGGAGAGAGGAAAGAATCACAGGTTGTTATCTACTAAACCGAATTTCGGCTCGAGTTATTGGCCCATGGTACACCATTCCTCACTCTCAACATACACTTCTACCGATTTCCCTCAGGGTCGGTTAGCGTAAGGTTCACAACATAACATACAACAACATCACTAACATAACGGTGGCACACACATAACTACCATAACGTCTTACATATGGTACATATACAGGGTAGATCACGATCATACATTCACTGAGTGTAACACATCACTTTACCACATTCTGCACCCAAAGTGCAATCACCATACGATAGGGTTCATACACTCACCGTATGACCCAAAATCACAACATGAAGCATTACATATTTGCACAGTCATACATACGATGAACATAGTACATCTCAACATAACATCCATTACTACATAACAAGGTGGTACACACATTTCTTCAAAACATGGTAAAAACATCATGATACAACTCATTTCTTTTAACATCAATCTAGTCATACAACACATTGATACACCTACATATCACAATATGTCACAATGTTCTAACACTACGTCATCCACATTATAATTCTTTTCACACATCATAAACAGTAATTCACACGTGAACTCTTCATAGAATCCACAAGAAGGAGAGAGAATACTCCCATCCCCAACATATCAACATGATCACAAACATGCACTAAGTGACATACACATCACGTGCGTTCACAATAACACAATTACGACAATAATCACATCACGTTAAAGCACATTACTCTTCCAATATCTACCACCATCATGCAACATCACCATCATCATGCAGTATCATCATGTAACACCACCACCACCATGTATCATCATCGTACAACACCAATCCGGCCCATAGGTTCGAGAGCATGAACCTATGCTCTGATACCAAGTGTAACACACCCAAAAATCCACACACGAACAACACAGTGAAATACAGGATAACTTTTTTTTTTTTTTTGACTTGCTTGACACATAACATGACGCAACATGTCGTCACCAAGGATACAACTAACACTGTGAACAACTTGATACAAGGATGGCCATAAAGGCAACACGGAAACGTTCACACCTATCAAGGACAATTTACTTTTCTTTTTGACAAGACAACATAGAAGTCCAATCACAGAACACACTTACAGTTAGGGCCAACCACAATGAGATATTCTTGAGGGTTATTTATTTTAAAAGGACATCTTGCAATTCTTAGCTTACATTTTCAAGGAGGCTCAAGATATGATTCATACAATTCATCTTACCAAGTTAAGTTTATTCTTTTGACACTGAGTAATTATCTTTAAATCTTCTCTATCATGACATTTATTTGCTTAATTCGTTTATCAAGAAAAAGGGATATTTAAATTCCACAAGGCCATCTGCTCACCACTAACGCTACTAAGATTCGTTTTTGCCCACAAGACAACATGGTTTTAAGTTCAACACACTTAAGAGAAGAGATATAAGGTGCCTTGAAAAAGGGTTTGAGGGAGAAGGTCGAGATGAAATATTTTTTTTTAGGACCTCATTAGTTATTTCCAGTATTAAATTGAAGCTAGGGCTCTTAACCAGAATTAACAACAACTTTACTTAGGAAGCTTAAAAGTATTAACAAGGAGTAAAAGAATTTACTTTCCAAATGGTGAGAGATAGATTGTGTGGTTTCAAAATGGTTTTCTCTGTTTATTAAATCTTATTATCTTCGGGACTAACCATATATTTCCTTTAAGTTCGTTTAATAATTCCACCATGAAAGGGATAGTGTTAATTAGTGTAGCTAGGGTATCAAGTTATATAATGTTACTTACTGATGATAGTCCCCGCCCTTGATTACTTAAAGAATTTCTTGCTCTCAAGTTGGTGACCCCTACGTTACTTTATTTGAATATAACTTTTAATTTAACTTCCGAAGTATTAAACAATCCCATGTTTGTTTACTTATGACACTTTATTACTAAGTCATATCAAGGTTTAACTCAAAATTTATTCTCAAGGCAAGGTTGTAGCAACACTTCATTTACAAGAACCAAACGAGATTACATCAATTCTTAAAATACTGATACTCCAACAAAGTCACTCAACAACAATAACAAAATTTTCTTATAATTTCAATGATGGTCAAACAATACAAGGTTTCCAAAGTTCAGATGACAAGGTCCACAATACTTTATACTAAGACATTAATCCTCTTTTAAACTTTCCACTGGACGTTAACAAAAGTTGAACAACATAAAAAGGTTTCGAGCAAAGGATCTTCTCAACTGAGGTTGATGACAAAAGTCTACAAATCTATCCCTCATCTACACGCAAAATCCATCTGCAGCAAATTTTCTACAAGAGTCAGTTCACGAGAACTGAGCAAGATAAGGCTACACAAAACCACCATAACTATTATCTAACAATACCACGAAAAGGAAGCACTTTATTACAAGAATTGGGTCAAACCTCTAAACACTATCAACACATCAAGTTATAATAAATTCTCTATCATGCCAATCAAAGAAGGAGGAGACCTTGTACTTCAGCTAGGAGTAAAAGCAACGAAAGTATAGCAATTGTATGAGAATGGCTCTTGGCCCTATAAGGAGAAATAAACAATCTAGCAAAAACAGAATTCCCATCAAGTAAGTAATTAAACAATAATTACAAGATTAAGATTTGATATATACACCAACCATCTAGAAATTTATCAAAGGTACCAAACGCATAGCCTAAATTAATATATTTCTAAAAGAACAAGAGTTGATCGGCCCAAGAAAGGGGAACCACGGGTTTCAGAAATTAACACAAAAGGCCATGTATAATTGAGTTTCAAACCGGAAATCAATTAAGGTATACACACAACATAAGTTTCGAGGCGAAAGCAAAGTATATTAGTTTTGACCATTAACTACAAAGATTTTCCAATCATCAAGAAGGGTCAAAGTCTTACAGGCTAGAAGCAAACACGCGAGAGAAGAAGGGAGTTCCGTCACACCAGAGTATACAATAATGTCATCAACAAATTTTATAACACTAAAGATTTGCAAACCTCTACAACAATTCTAATGTTTGGTTAGTTTAAACTAAATTACCTATTTCCCAAAACAACAATATTTTAAGGCAAACCTTGGAAACACAGTCAACCGTCACACATGGATACAAACATAATTTCTAAGTGACATTATCAAAACAAAACCTTTCGCTATGAATCCATAAGACTATCAAATGAAAGATGAGTTTTTTTTTTTTTAAGAAGATTAATCACATTTAAGGAAATTTCCCTCACAAAATATCAAGGTAATTACGTGCATAAAGACTGACCGATATTAATTAATAGCGTTAACACTACAAAGGAGAAATAATGCAATTTAGGAAAACTAGAAGAATGCCATCAACAACAATTCCGAGAGGGGATTAGACCAAAACTATTCCAGTGTCAATGAGGTACTGGATTCGCACAAAGAAACCTCGAGCTTAGTTGATCCGAAAGGCTAGTTATGGTTCAAGTTGCCAGGGATGGTCAAGGTACTTCCTGAGGATGGCCTTAAAAGCCAAGAAACAAGATGAAAGATAATATAAGAGTCTACACCCGCGAGACGGAAAACACATTGCACACAAACCTTTTTATTCTACAAGTTTTAATACCAAAACTCTAAGCTGGCTAGCCCAAGCATTGATCACACTAATCCTACGACCTTCCTTTCTCGATGCCAAAAGGGTTATCAAAGGGACTTGCGAAGGGGCTAACAAAAAGCGTCAAAAGACAACTTGGGTGCTAGGGAGGAGCTTCAAAGTTATCGTAAACTTACTTCCATGATATCAAAAATACTAGTTTGATCAACATAATAACTTGCAACTCAAACGCAGAGAAGAATAAATACATAAACCGACAGACGAAGGTCTATCACTCGAGCAAGAGAAACATAACACCCAGAGGAGAAAACACACGCATCCTTTCGACCAACATACTGTCAACGATAAAAGCTAAAACAAGGAGAAACAAGCAGAAAGGGGAAATCTCCCATCATGACATCCAACTGACAAATCAATGCAAGGTAAAGTGGTTCGATTTCACAATACTTTTAAATAAAATAACAGTAGAAAAGTGTAGAAATATCTTGCCTGTTTCTCCAGCTTCAACAGGTCGTACAGACTCCGCATGGGTCAGCATAAGAACTGTAGGTACTGGAATCCGGGTGCACCAGTTCTAAGCGGTCCACATTCACGATCCGTGAGACCATGCAATTGAAGAGGATTTTTGTCAAACAGTTCACGAGCATTGTTGTATTCGAAGTGACTCCATGCACTTGTGCTCAACTACTGCTTTCCTTGAGCTTTTACTTCTTGTGGGATTCGACAACCAACTCACATACCCTATGCGTGCTACCACAAACACAAGTGATCTACACAAGGCTGGAGGAGATATTTTCAGAGAAGAACCTGTCGCAGTGCCGAATTTGCATTTTGTTGTTGGTTCTTGCCAGACCACTGGACAACATCCATAAGCGCATCCCGTAAGAGACGCACAATTTCAATGTCAGGCAATTTTGACTCTTTGTGGCGTTGTTTCACAGTTTCAATCACTTCATCAATATCAAGTATTTTAAGTAATCAGAGTCATTAACACAGCTTTCACTTCCTTCAACTTCACATATTCGTCCCGCATGACCCAGAAGGTCAATCATACAAGCATAGTGGTTAGTTGTTACCAGGCTGATGTGTTCTCTTCTCATTACCTCGAAATAATGGCATCCCTCAGCCACTAGTCCTGCATGGATTTTGCGTGCGCACGCAGCAGACACTTAAAAAAAAGTGATTCGGTTTAACATTTGTCCATAGCAATTTCTGGAATAGTTTCAGAGCTTCCTCGCCATAACCATTCTGAACGTATCCCACAATCATGGCAGTCCATGATACAACATCCTTTTCGGACATCTCATCAAACCTTGATGAGCATTTCCCATGACTCCACATTTGGCGTACATATCTACAACTACATTCCCAACAATGGAATTTGTATGAAATCCAGCCACGATAACTTGGGCATGGACCATTTTACCATGTATCAAAGATGCCAAGCTTCCCGCGAGGCAATCAAAGCGGTCACTAGAACAATGACATCTTGCTTCATATTTTCGAATCGCATTTTACAAAAAGCAGTTTCAAGGTTTCCTCGGCAAACTGATTTTGTGCATATACTCCCATCATGGTAGTCCACAAGACTGCATCTCGTTCAGGCATTTGTTCAAACACCTGGCGTGCATCACCCAAATTTCCACATTTTGGATATAAATCAATAAGTGCACTTCCAACAAAGACATTAGACTCCAAACCGGTTCTAAAATTGTATCCAACTAGGCCAGATACAGAGAGCAAGCTCACTACATCAAAGGTGGGCTTCTCCCAAAAACTCCATAAATTATTTCTCCTCAACGTTCCAACCTCCTACCTTTGAATAACACCAACGAAGAGGGACAACAAAGAAATACTGAGCATTTTTAATCAAATAATGGTAGCCCAACTTGACATGCCCGAGATTGTGAGTGTAAGAAATAAGGTAATCTTCTCAGGACTCTAACAGAATGTTTTGAATCTGCATTGGGACCAGAGCTCTCCCAAGACATTTTCTCCAACATTGCATAGATCTCCTGACAAGTTCATAGTTGCAAAGCAAATTGTGCTTCATGAATACACTAAAATGGAACAGATCCACCTCAATGAGATCCTCTTCCATGGGTTACATCGTGAAACAAACAGAAAGGTTTCAATAGAGAATCTTTGCAATAAATCTCATCAGGTCTCCTGGTAACACTCTCACTGTCACATATTCGATTTTGACAAAAATGTCTTGAAGGAGGATCCCGAAGCAGAGGATGCATTCGATACAGAACAGAAAACAACAGAGTTGGACAACCTACCTATTGGAAACGCTCAAAAGCTTCAACCCACCTGTAACACTCCTGCCACCTGGCTAAAACCTATTGCAGCCGTTCTTTGAGGCTCTCTGACCAGCACACACCTCGCAGCACCCAAGAGAAAGGAGGTAACACGTGCGCTTCACTAGCCAAGCTCCGTCTACAAAAACGTGCGCACGGGAGGAACCCAGACAGAAAGACGCCCAAGGTGGAACCAGGATGGAAAACGCCTGGACAGAATAGGTTTTGTTGGCCTCTCACCCACTCCACACGCAACCCAAGAAAAAATGTGCCCAACACTCCAACTACATGCATTGAAAGAGAATCAAGAAGAGATCATGGCGAAGAAAACAGGACTCCACCCACTCCCGTCTCCCTCACGCAGAGAGAATAAAAAACGCGGCGGTCACTGACTGCAGAGTCGGGTGGTTGGGAGGAGGCCAAGTGGCGATGGAGGCTGATGCCACGGGGCATTACACATTCCTCATAATTCTCCCAAAAGGACATTCATTCATCTCTTTCCTCCCTGTCGACCACAATTCTTTTTTTTTGAGGCAGTAAAAAGTTGAAATCAAAACCTATAGATGGGATATTTTGAATTTAAATTACTATCTTATTGATGCCAAAAGCGCCATCTAACTATTACATAGTGAAAAATATAGGACAAAAACATCGGTGCACTCTAGGCACAAGGGGCCTGCACAAAAGGCCTAAGTGATATTCTTAATGTTTATGACAAAAGCATGAGCATTATTGCTAACGCTTCGAAAATCCAAACAATGTTACTTTCATGGCATAGAGATTCAAACCCAAAAAGAATAGAGGTTGGGGAAAGTTGAGAGGAAGAGTATGGGACAATCAAAATCGATAAACACACTACCAACACCTAATTTAAACAAATTATTAACAAATACATAAACATCTTAATACTACATATATGTATGTAGAGTTGTGTGTGTGGATATATATAATTGAAGATAATATATTAAAATTTTAAATAGGACATACATATATATAACTCTAAACTTTCTAATTTGATATTCGATACAAATTTTATTCGATTCTAATATATATTAGAATCGAATAAAATTACATCAATATAAAATTAGAAAGCTTAGAAAAGTTTATATATATACCTCGTGCTTGGATTTTGCAAGGCGTTTAGACGTTTTTAGTCATTTTAGATGTCAAAATACAGCCACTTTTAAAATATGACCGTCATGATTGACATGCAAAAATATAATTTAAACGTCAAAATGACATGTATATTACAAATTTAATCTGGATTTTGCAAGGCATTTAGATATTTTGAGTCATTTTAGATGTCAAATTACAACCACTTTTAAAATATGGTGTCATGATTGACATGCAAAATATAATTTAAACGTCAAATGACATGTATATTACAAATTTAACCGTCAATATATATATAGAAAGATATATATATATATATATATATATATATATATATATATATATATATATATATATATATATATATATATAAAATTAAGAAAGTTAATAAATTAAATATTAATTCTTTTTGAGATTCATGAAAAATACAATATAAATAAAAATAGAAATCTTGAGATATAAAGAAAAATAAATAAAAAAATCTTAATATCTTATTAATGATTTTGAAATAAAAACATCTATTAATTTTGACTTTCAATTAGTTTTGTTTGATTTCCTTTTTAGTTTTATTTGATTTTTTGTTTAGATTTTCTATTGATTTTTATTTGTAATTGTTTGTTTTATTGTTATTTGTTTGATTTTTACAAATAAAGATTGAAAAGCTGCAATTATTGTAATAAATGTGAAATTTGAGAACTTGGATGTAAGAAGATAACACTCATTTTATAATTATTTATTTCAATTTAATTTTAGAAAGTCATATAAATTTATTGTTTTAATCTTGTAGATGTAAAATTTAACTCAATTTTTATGTTTTATAATAATTATTCGATGCAAATTTTATTCGATTCTAATATATAATAGAATCGAATAAAATTTACATCAATATAAAATTAGAAAGTTTAGAGTTATAAATACGAGGAGCGATGTTATGACAACTACCAAACTTCATTGCAACACGAGTATTTGTTGAGAAATATATAATTAATTACGGTCAATATATATGGAACATTGGGATTTTTTGAGCATGGTAAATTTGTATCGAGGGATTGATAATTGGAAAAAGACCGCTTATTTGTGCGCGACATTCCAATGTAAATTGGCAATGAAAGCCACGAGAAAGGCTTTCATGCCCTTGCTGCGCCGCCATGATTCTCTGTGCCATTCAACGCACCCTTCACCCACCACGATACGTCTCTTGTTTACGGAGAGACTAAAGCGACCAAAAATCCCAACTTTTCTGCGTCTTGGGTATACTTCACGAGGCCATATACATGGCAAATCTTTTTGCACACCAGTTTCCCACTACTTGCTATCCTCGGGTAGTGGCGGTTTGTATCGAAAATGTTGTGTGTCATTTATTGGATGAGCTGCAAAGAGAAGATTGCGTCAAGGGCTTGGGTGAATCCCTCTGCAGAGAATACAAATTTGGAGTAACTTGCTCCGATTGTGGCCATCGTCTCTACACTAAAAACACCAAAGGCTTATTGATCAAGATATTTCATCATCCGCTCAATTTTCGACTCATGAGCAAACCTCGGAATTTACGGTGAGAGACATTTTAAATTTCAATTTGGGCGAAAAATCATGCGTGTAAGCCAAAATGCTCCACCAAAATAACAATCTCGCCTCTCCCAAAGACTCTGTTTTTATATGTGGAGAATGTCGGCCTCGAGGAAAGATAAAGCTGGAGCGAGTTACGGAGTTGAATATTAATGGAGGTTGTAAATACGAGGCTTGTGGGTGTCGGTGTGAGTGAGTATAAGGATGTGCGGAAGCCCCATTGTGTTGTGTATAACGGGTTCAAAATATGGCTTGTTCGGGGACAAGTGGTGGTACAAAATCGACAATAATCAAGTTGAATTAGTGAAATTCTCCGGTGGGCTTAAAACTAATAAAGCTACCCCACTTGCTACAATATACTCATCTACGAGAAGTGTTCCAGGTCAATGTCTTTCTCTCTCTTTGCTCTCCCGTCTTACGTGGAATAAAAGCTCCCTGTAAAGGTAGTTTAATTGATGAAGATGATGGTAGGTGTTGTATTTTGACGTTCAATGTTATATGTCACAATATAATTTTCTTTGACGGTCTAAAAAATTATATGGATATTATTTGACCTTCAAAATATAATATGCATGTCAAATTTATTTTTATAATAATTATTATAAAACACAAAAATTGAGTAAAATTTTACATCCATAAGATTGAAACAATAAATTTATATGACTTTCTAAAATTAAATTGAAATAAATAATTATAAAATAAGTGTTATCTTCTTACATCCAAGTTCTCAAATTTCACATTTATTGCAATAATTAGTTTTTCAATATTTATTTGTAAAAATCAAACAAATAACAATAAAACAAACAATTACAAATCAAAAATCAATAGAAAAAGCTAAACAAAAATCAAATAAAACTAAAAAAAGAAATCAAACAAAACTAATTGAAAATCAAAATTAATAGATGTTTCTATTTCATAATCATTAATAAGATATTAAAATTTGATTATTTTTATTTTCTTTATATCTGAAAATTTCTATTTTTATTTATATTGTATTTTTCATGAATCTCAAAAAGAATTAATATTTAATTTATTAACTTTCTTAATTATATATATATATATATATATATATATATATATATATATATATATATATATATATATATATATATATATATATATGGATTAAATTTGTAATATACATGTCATTTTGACGTTTAAATTATATTTTTACATGTCAATCATGACAGTCATATTTTAAAAGTGGTTGTATTTTGACATCTAAAATGACTAAAAACGTCTAAACACCTTGTAAAATCCAACCGATGGTAGGGTACTTGTAAGGAATGATTTATCCACTCACTTTTTATAACATAAATTTATATACGCTATGGGGTATGGAGGTCTAAGACCTGCCAGGTTTCAACCAAAAAAATTTCATTGTTACGGAGATTCACCTCAATGCAAATGCATGTATAGGTAAACAACCCTTACTTAAACCGCTCATGCTCAAGAAGCCAGACAAAGAGATAGAATGGTTGATAATGAACGAGAAGCACATAGACCCAATGTGCCATGGGGAAGAAATATTGGTCCTCTTGCTCTCCCACGAATACTCCATGATCTGCCAAGAGGTTCGAGGAAGAATTTCCCCAAGTTCAAAGGAGATGGCTCCCAACTACCTAAGGAACATGTAGCAGCCTTCATCACAGCTTGTGGTGTGTTAGGTGTTGAAGATGAAGATGTATCAGTTAGACTTTTCGTGGAGTCACTCCAAGAAAAGGTGTCGAATGGTTCTACATGTTGCCCCCAAGATCTATCACGGTGGGATGATATAAGGAGTGCATTTGAACATAGGTTCAAGAGCACTGAAGATTGCCAAGATTTGTTGGTTCAGCTGGTTCAAATGAAGAAGGAAGCTTCCAAGTCCATGAGAGATTTTGTGGCAAGGTTTGATAGGTTGACGAGAAGAATTTTAGATAATATAGTCCCTCTTGATAACAATTTGAGGAGATTCTTCATCAGTGCCTTGCCATTGGAAGTTGGTTTCTTCCTCAGAAGAGACCAACCAAGAACATTGAGGGAAGCACAAGAATCTGCCATTGAAACCGATGATGATTTAATCCTTTTAGGGAAGGTGAAGGGCCCAAGCGGAAAGCAAAAAGGTCAAAGTTCCAGTTCAGTCCAAACAGACCCCATGTTTCAAAAAATGGCCAATGATCTGGTTGCCTTGAAGAAGCAACTGTCTCAGATCACTATGAGGAACAACCCAAGAAGATCAAACTTTAATGATAGGCAGCGTATTGCACCTCCTCCTCGCCAACTTGCTCTTGAAGCACCCCCTGTTAATGCGCCTGTGATGTAAGAGAAGAAGTTGAAGTTGATGAGCCCGAAGATGATGAAGAAAACTATGAGAGCTACCTAGAAGTTGAGGAGGTCGATATGCACAATGGGTTGTTCGAATTCATTGATGATGATGAAGAAGAAGAGGAGGAAACACCAAGCTTTTCATGTGTTGTTTTCACTAGAAACGCAGTCCAAAAGAACACTACATCCTCGGCGGCTGCAAGGGAGAAGAAAACCAAAGAAGTTTCCACTTTTGAGGTCACACAAAAGAGGATTATCAACAAAGGTTCTCCATTGCCGCCCTCCATGGATTCGGCTAGAGAAAAATCAGACCTGTAATCGATTAATGGAGAGCTTAAAAAATTAGACCAAATACCTAATTTTAAATTATTAAAGCTCACGATATGAAGATTAATTAAATTAATCTACCTATAAAGTGGAATTAGATCCTAATAATTAAGACCTTACTATTAAACCACCTTATATTTATAAAATCCACCTTTTTAATTAAAATATCCACTTTTAATGTTATAAACCTCACGAGTTTAAAAACATGGCCCACACTATAATATAAAAATTAATCCCTACTTTTAAATAAAGCAGCTTCCCTTTTCAAATTTAAACCACCCTCCATATTAAAAAACACCACGACAAATAAAACCCACCCACGTAAAATAAACCACCACCCTAAAGATTAATAAACCGACCGCTTTAAAAGGCCATCTTTAAAAAATAAAACACCGGGCACCTTTTAAAACCATCCACTTTAAAAATATAAATCCGACGTGTTGTTAACAAGCTTGGAAAAATTAAACGCGGGAGGAGTAATGGTGGTCAACACAGCGGGCTAGGTAGGAGGAGAGCCACGTGGGCTTGGAGAAGGGTAAATGAGCATGAAGACTCGGTCTCGAGGGAGATCCACGTAGGAGAGTAGCGTGCCCGAGGCACGGTTAAAGGCATGCAAGATAAACCCGGGATGTGATGAGTCCATAAATTGAATCATCCTAACATCTATACTAGCAATTGCACATGAGTTGTAAATTACGCCGGAGAGGATAATATTGTTATGTTTGTTGGAGTTGTAATTTGTGGTAAAAATAGATTAACACTTTTTCATTCATGTTGAATTGTTATTTTGAGAAAAATTTAGCATTTCCATGTCATGATTAAGGAATGTGACCAGGAAATGTGAGCCTAGGACATGTCATGTGTAGGCTTGCAATTTGTGTGGGATAAAACATTGTTGCATTCTTCAAGTTTTTATCTCTCATTTAATTGTTGTGTATTACTTCTTCTTTAATTGGGCCACATAGTTCACAAAAATTAAATCATGCATCCAAGTGATTGCTGAATTTAAACATAAATCACCTTAATTTTATCTGTTGAGTTATGGAGCTCAATTACTTTGGATTAGCATGTAATGTAAAACTTGATGGAAAATACAGTAACCATCATCGGTTAGGGAGGGACCGGCATCGGTCACCTATGACCGGCATCGGTCAAGCAAGGAGGAACAGACATCGGTTAGGGCTAAGGGCTAACCAGCATCGGTTACCTGTGCATGGATGTTTTAATTAACTCATGGGAATTAAATCTATTTTTAGTATTAAAGCAGATCTATTGATTGTAATTGCATGGCTAAGTGCCCTAAGTTTGTATATGCCTATATAAGCATGAAAGCTAGGGTTTAGAAGTAAGAATTAAGAAGAACTTACAAAAGTTGATTATTATTGTGAGAATAATTGTGAGAGAGAGAATTCTTGGAGAGGAAGCAAAAGCTTGAGAGAAAGAAAGTATTGTGCATCTGAGAGGTGTGGAAGATTGTAAATCTTCATTGTATATCTTGTTAAAGCTTTAGATAATAGATCGGTTTGTTTCTTGGTGGGGCGTAGCCCACCTTTGGGTGAACCACGTTAAATGCTGGGGTTGATTTATATCTCTTGTCTTGTATATTTCTTCCGGTAGAATATCCGCTTTTATTTGCATATATGCTTAGATCGATTTATTATCTATCTGACAAAGTGTGCTAACCCCAACAACTTGTATCGAGCTTTGTTTGAGGGTTTTGTGTGTTGACAAATTTATTCACATAGGGTTTTCTAATTGAGTAGGAGTTGCAAAGCAATGGCATAAGAAAACAAATACGAGGTAGAGAAGTTTGACGGCCGAAATTATCAATTATGGAAGATGTAGATTGAGGATTATACGTATCAAAGAGATTTGTATTCTGATTAGATGAGAAGTCTAGACCTACGATGATGTGATGAAGAATGGAAGATTCTTGTGAGAAAGACTCGGGATCTATAAGATTGAGTTTGGCGGCATCCGTGGCTTCCGATATTACAAAAGCGACTTCTACGATAGGGTTAATGAAATATCTTGCTAATTTATATGAAAAATCCAGGATTTTTTAGTGGAGAATATTCGTAATATGATGAATATTCTATTTTATAAAAAATTGAAAAGATGATTTTTAATAGCAGTCAATAACATGTTCGCCTAAAAATTAAAGTTTAATTTTTTTAGGGGTCAGCTTTGCCTACCTCTTTATAATATCCCCTATATAATCCTATATTATTCGCTGGGTAGAACCCTACTTGTTAACTCATTCTGGCGCTAGGGGCATATCTATTATCAAGTACATAACTTGCGAAGCAATTGATTCCAGTACACAAAAGTACAGTTTTTAGACAAAAGCGTTCAACTGACATGTTGTTGACGGGCGACAAGAGGGCTCTGTGGACGGGCGACAAGAAGGATCTGTGGACGGGCACCAAGAAGGATATGTGGAGGGGCGACAAGCAGGATCTATTGACGGTGATAAGCAGGATCTATTGATGGGCGACAAATAGGATCTCTTGACGGGTGACAAGCAGGATCTCTTGACGGGTGACAAGCAGGATCTGTTGATGGGTGACAAGTAGGATCTGTTGATGGTGACAACAAGATCTGTTGACGGGTGACAAGCAGATCTTTGCTATGTTGAAGGGCAACAAGAACAACCTTCTTGCGCGTGCCAAGTGAAGCGTGTTGTTGACACGTAACAAGTTTCATTTGTTGGCGCACGACATGGAACAATGGAAGTCTGCTAGTGCTCAGAACACCCAACAAGTTACAAAAAAACTCAAAAGTCTTTGTTAAAGTATTTTGGAAACTTTTCTTGTTCAGATACAACAACCGCCAACACCCATAGAGCTCCCAATGAAATCAATCAGAGCATAGACTGTGTGGAAGGTGTTATTGAAGTGGACATGCATTCTGCTCAATATCAGCCAAATGACACCTATAATGATACCATGCTAGGGCTTGAAGATATTCTAGTAGTGTAGGTAGAGATCAAAGATATTGTGCAACCAAGAGTGCCAACTGCAACTCAAAATTTAAATGCAACTAGTGGTTCACGGAAAAGGAAACTTGATGATCGTGATATTCCTAAAAGCTCTACACGTAAAAGTAAAACTGTGAATACATGAAAAATAATATGTGGACGTTTGGGAGGACATACAAGTTTGATTAGGATACAAAATTTCCATTTATTGAACTTGTAGAACTAGCTAATTCTGAAGAAATTTCATCGGAATGTACATGTACAATATGTACGTGGAAATTGGGAAGGAAGCAAAAAATGTAACTGAAGTTGGACACAATTGAAAAAAACTGTGGAAAACAATATTTCACTTTAACTGGGGAAGATGGCCAGAAAAAAAAAACACAGATGGAAAACTGAAAAAGAATGCATGCATGTGAAATATGTGGTAGAATATGAGGCTGATCAGAAAAGACGTAGACTTCTCGTAGAAAATGGTGGAATGATCACAACGCAAATTGGTAAGATGAATCAATCAAATTTGCATGCTAAACTCATACAATTTTCTACTTTATTCCACATCCTTAAGAAAGGAAGACCAATTTCAGATTTCATCGATTTCAAACCTTTGTATCAATATAATGGAATGTAGAATGTTCCCCAGTCTCACTGGTCAGACAATAGTGCATGGGAAATGGCTAAATGCCTTGCTATGATTGAGAAGGAAGATTTGAAAGAGTGTGTAAAAAATGCAAAGTTTATCTCTTTGTCAATTGATGAAGTGATAGCTATTATTGACAACACCGCATGGGTATGTATCCATGTTTACACTTTAGAAAATCATATGAGGACTCCACATCTGTTGGGTGTTCAAAAAATGGTTGAAAATTGCAATGCAAAAACCTATATAAACTAGTTATTTCTCTTTTGAAAGAAATTATTGGCATGCCCGCAAATGAAATTGCTACGAAGTTGGTATGCATGGGAGAAGATGGGGCATCAGACATGCAGGGTCATAGAACTGGGTTGTGTGTTTGATTGCAAACATCAGTCACCCCTTATATGCTAGCAATTCACTATATGGCTCACAGAATGAATTTAGCATATAAAATCGTTAGCAAATATGAAAATGTTGCAAAAGTAGAAGACCTTATAAGAGAACTGCATGCCTATATGGCAAGCAACCCAAAGTGATTTCTTGAGTTTCAAAAATTTTCCATAGGTATTACTAGATGGAAAAAAACTTTTGAAGGATGTTGAGACAAGGTGGATTTCTTTGTATGAGCTGCATGCAGAGTGCGTGAGGAGTATCCTTCGTTGGTTGGTTTCATGCACAAATATCATCATGAAATTGACAGGGTGAGGGAATTGTTGTTCCGTCTAACTGATTTGGAGACATTTCTTACATTGGTAGGCATTCTTCCAATGTTGCAGGAGATCAATACATTGATGAAACATGCACAAGGCAGATTAACCTATATTGTTGATTTTATACGGATGAGAAAAATGGTATGTATGAGTCTTGATGCCTTGTACACTTCCCCGGATAGTTTTGATACACATGTATTTGATAACTGGAAAGTTTTATTGGATCTTAACCATCCCAATAACTTTTTGAGATTTAATATCCATGATCACCTCTGTATCCATGTTAGCGGGAAAGAGATACCACTGCACATTCTGCAAAAAAGTAAAGATGTTACATCAACAGAAAAGAAGAAGTTCTGTGACATGAAATATATTTGATTCTGTAGTAATTGAAACAAGAATAAAACTCAGAAAAATTGTAGAATCCTTAGCATCATAAATTAGAGAACGTTTCAGCCAAGAAAAAATTCTTGAAGCCATGGGTGTGATGAATCCAAATTTTTGGAATACAGAAGGTGGTCGTGCTGATTTTGTAGGTAAGCTTTTTCATAAATACATGGGTACAATATTGGACCATTTTAGCAATACATCAGAGGTCGAGGGTATTGAAATAAAAGGTATACTAAATGTTGATTTAATAAAGACTCAATCAACTAATTTTGCAACGAAAATGAGGTCACAGTATAAACTCTTAGATGAACCTTCAGAGAGTGGTGCTATTACAAGGCTCTAGCGAAAAATCTACCAAAGTAGTGTGTTACAGGAAGACATTAGTGAATATTTTTGGTTGTATGAGTTGTGCCAAACAATGATTTTGGGATCCGTGGAGGATGAAAGAGTTTTCAGTGCTTTATCTTTTATTAAATCAAAACTGAGAAACAAGTTGGATAAAAATCTCGAAAGTTACATAAGGTGTTATGTTTCTCGCTACTCTTTGGAAACCTTTCCTTTTGATAGAGCTATTGTGCACTGGAATTCCCTTGCTGAAAGAAGAGGTGTAAATAATACTGCTACAAGTCCAAGTAATCTCAACGATGAGACTGGAAGTGGTGCATCTTCAAACTCTGTGGATGTAAATATTGAATACAAAGAAGCTATTGAAAATGGATTATTTCAGCTTTAAATAGGTATCACCTTGACATTACACTTTAATTGTTCTTATTTATTCAATTTCATATAAATATATTCTAATTTAATTGTTTATAGATTTACATAAATACCATTGTAATTCTGTAGATGCAAATATTGACTGAGGTATATTTTTGATTTGTAGTTATCATCGAAGATGTTACATGTATGTATATTTACATTTATTCAAATACTATCATTTATTAAAATTGGTATTCTTTATTTTCAAACAACTTTGATGTTGTATTTTGCAAGGTCTTCAAATTTTAGATTTGGATTTTGCATATTCTACCACCACGCTTAGTGTATCATACATGGATTGTTGTCCACTTTGCAATGCATTCTTGATATTTGTGTCACCTTCGATATGAACAGGTTCTAGTTTGCTTTTATTTTCTTAGGTTAGATCTGGATTCTACATTTTAATTTCTCTTCATTTCATTGATGTTTATGAAAAACATGAGTTGACATCCATCCAAGGAAGCTCTCACTTCTTGGGACTGAGATTATCAGGCAACTCACCCATTTTTATTCTAACCCTTATCCATTTTTGTGTTGAATTCCCGAGAATCGAAGGTCGTTTAGCTTGCTCAAGAAGACAAGAGGTACCTTAAACCCTATCTTAACCATAGTTTTAAATGTGAAGTAGATTTTACGGTATTAAGATATCTGTGTCATACCACATTTTTTTCCTTTGATATTTTTCGTTTCAATTCAATATAAATGTTTGATATTAAATGTGAAAAAATGATATACATATTAAAGAGTTTGAAATTTAAAATAAACATAAGAAGCCCTTACTGTATTATCCATTATCATCATCATCATACAATTCATCATCATCCATATCTACTCTAATATCATTATCAAGACATCCACATCCTATTTCCACATAACACCACATTCTAAATGAATAAATAGATGATCCATCTAATGTCATAAAAAATATTAGATGTCATCACCCACATGTAATGATAAATGTAACTATGACCTTCATTGCAAGAAGAGATAATATTGCATAAAGTTTAAATCCATGAATCATGATTATGCATCATACATCAATGAAATATCCGTATAGAAGTTCTATATAAAAATATAAGTGCATACAATTCATCTAGTCACATACAATTCATCATCATCCATATCTACTCTAATTTCATTATCCACATTCTAAACCACATCTACTTTAATTTCATTATCCAGACATCCACATCTAATGATAAAATTTAAATGTAACTATGACCATCATTGCAAGTAGAGATAATATTGCATAAATTTTAAATCCATGAATCATGATTATGCATCAAACATCCACATTCAAATGAATAAATGGATAAGAGCATACAATTCATCATCATCCATATCTACTCTAATTTCATTATCCACATTCAAATGAATAAATGGATAATAACTATAACCACATCTACTCTAATTTCATTATCCACATTCAAAGGAATAAATGGATAATAACTATAACCACATCTACTCTAATTTCATTATCTAGACATCCACATCTAATGATAAATGTAACTATGACCATCATTGCAAGGAGAGATAATATTGCATAAAGTTTAAATCCAAACTTCAAATTAAACAAATATTCAAGTATCAAATTTCATTCTTCTGTATATAAAATATTTAAAGTTTCAATTTTGAGGTTCCTTAATCCTCAAGTCTCAATCCTTAACATTTTCACCGGACCCTATTGTATTCCTTCCCTCAATTATCCCCGAACTAATCAGATCCTCTAGCAGTCATTTCTAGGTTCTTGATGATTTCTTCTTCTTCCTTTGTAGAATCTCCATGGGATGTCAAAGAAGGATCTGCCACTTGCCTTTGCTTTGAATAAAATCTCAAGGTCATAGCCATTCTCTTTAATTATCGCTTAAGTGTATTGTTTTGTTTGTTAACCAAAACAATATTTTCTTTCATCTTAATTGTTGCGGATAAATTGTTCTTGGCCGTTTCCAAGTGAACTTGGAACACCTTAGCTTGACTCTTTAAATTTTCATATTTCAGCAAAAAAAAAAGTAAAGTCAATTAAACATATTAAAAAACTAATTTTAATTGAAATTAATAAAAATATTTTTTCAAAATGATTATACTTACGATAGCTCTATCTCTTTCAACATTTTCAATCGCCGCCATCTCCTTGTCCTTAGACCATTTATTGAAATAGGCATGGGCCTCATCACTGATATTTTCCAATTTGTTTAGTACTTTATCTAAAATATTATCATTATAGGTGTTGTTATATGCGACAGTCCCACTTTTAGCTCTGATGAATAATGCATCCATCTTTGCGGGTTGATTTTGTCTGTTGCATATAAGCTCTCTCTTTGCCAATGGTTTTCATAACGACTTACTATCTCATATATTAATACTTTTTCCCTTCTCTCCCATTGAATGAGCTCACTGATTTGAGGCATGATAAATTCATTCATGTGGGATTGAAAATCATAGCCAATCAAGTTCTCAAAGGAAATGTTGGCAAGTCATCACTATCTGTATCAGAAGAGGATGATTTTGAAGGAGAAGTATGACGGCTTTCAGTTTGAGCAACATATCTTTGCATCTTTTCCTTTTGGGAGCATTGATTCTAAAAGCAATAATAGAAATTCATATTAAAATTGAAATTGAAATGTTGAAAATTTAATTAAATTTAAAATAACATTGAGATGGAAATATACCTGTTGGCCCTGAATCATATCATGTGTGTTGAAAAAACCAGTTGGGTCACTGCTATCAATGCCCAAATAATCTTCATCTAAATTTATTTGATTCAAAACTGATTGCCCTATTGTAGTGGGATAGCTAGCGAGAGAGAGGGTCAGAATAGTGAATGAGGAGGGAATGTTTAGTGTCTCGCTAGGGGCTGGAATCAACGACATGCGTTTACCAATGGTCTTTTGTCTTGAACCTCTTGTCGGCATTTTGAATCGTAATTACGGGGTTGATTGAGTAGGTGGGGTTTGCAGATTTTGAGTAGAAGACAAAGGATTTCTATCAACTTTGAACAACAAGAACAAAATCATTAGTAATTACTAAATAATATGTAAAAGTATTAAAAAAATCACAAAATAAATGAAGTCATACCTTGTTGAGCGGATTTTGTTGCGGTATGAATTGATTGTGTAAAATGGGGGGATGTGACAGAGTTTGAATGGATTCGGTTGGAGTTGATGGTGGTAATCACTGTTGAGATTTGATAATTGCATGAGATTGTACCGAGTGAGTTGGCGATGCTTGCTTTGAAGCATGCGTGTAGTTGAAAGTCCTGTGCAAGTGCAACAACCACATGTCAATTCAAGATGGTAAATCATTAAATGGTAGAATCAAAATGTAATCAACCCTACTTTGAATGTTAAGGGTATTACGTCTCTTTCATTTCGTTAATGCAAATACTTGGCCATAAACTGATGTGCAAACTAAGCCATCAGATTGTGATTCTCCGAGGCCTCAACATGTTGTTGGCCTCTTCCTCTCGATGTAACTTTTTTTCGTGGAAGTGACTCTAGAAATATTTCTACATACAGAAAAGATTTAATAAAAAAAACATAAAAATGAATACACTTGGTAAATACTAAAGATGGAATATGAATGATTAAAATTTTACTTGTTGTTCCTCAAGTGGAATTGACAAATTCTTCATTGTCTCATTTGTGCAAGTTGGAGTTGGTTCATTTTTTAAATTATAATAAGCCTCATAATAAAGAGCTAGGAGATAGTTGGTTGAATGAATAACTAGTTTTTCTAAAATTGTTGCATTGTTAATGTCTTCCTTTATCTTGTTTGATAGAAATGTGCACCAGTCAAATTTTTGATTTCCAATTGTTGCAAGAATGTATGCAACAACCCAATTTGGAATGTTAGTTTGTCGACCCTGCATAATAATTCTAGCTTGAAACAGAGAAATCAAGGCAGCAAGAAAGTGGTGTGCAACATCTTGCGTATCCACTCCTCATCTTGATTTGCTGACATGAGCTATAATATAAAAAAATCAGAATTAGAATTAATTTGAATTAATATAAAAAAACATTCAAATGAGAAAATTAGACTTATAATCAACATTGAAACCATAATTAGATTCGAGGAAAATCTTGTCATTGTCAGTGAGGGTTGATTTGGTTGTTACTATCGACACATTTTTAAATGGGAGGCATGTCAATCGATGGATATCGATAGGTTCAACACTAAAGGAGAATGTATGGTGATCTTCCAATGTAACAATAAAAGTATTATTTTTGTATTGTAGGATGAAAGTAGGTAGTTAAGAATCTGATGGTCAACCTCAAACTAGGGCATGCTAACAAGCCCTTGGAATTCGGATGCTACTATGGAATTCTTGTATTCTTCATTCATTTCTATAACTGCATGTATGTGGGGGCACATGGTGCACTTCGTATTGAATCTTTCCCTTGGAGGCTCTGGGTGTTGGATTTTGGGGTTCATCTTGGGCACCAGAGGTAGAAGCCATGAATTTGATTGTGGTTGACATCCACGTATGTACTGATACCTGTAGACAAAAGTGCTCGGAGAAAGGAAAAATTTGGTATCCGGGAAAGGAGCGTGAAAATGAGGGGCTGGGTAGGTATTTATAGGGAAAATTAGGGTTTACAACAGGGGTTGTTTTCACGTGACAACAAGATGTTGTTGATGGGCGTCAATAATATTTTGCTATCGCACAACAACAAAATGTTGTTGACACTCGTCAACAATATCTTGTTGACAACATATGTTGTCAGCGTGACAACAACATCTTGATGTTGTTGACAAGGTTTTGTTGATGCCCTTTAGCAACATCTTGTTGTCGTGTGACAACAAGATGTTGTTCGACGCCCGTCAAAAAACCTTCCTATCAAGCAACAACAAGATGTTGTTAACGCCTATCAGCAAAACCTTCCTATCAAGTGCCAATAAGGCGTTGTTGATGACGCCCGTCATCAACATCTTGTCAGAAGTATCGCACCCGTAAGATGTTGTTGTAAGCATCAACAACATCTTGTTATCACGTGACAAGAAGAGGTTTCTTTGACGGCGTCAACAACATCTTACTATCGCATGGTTTTCACGCTCTCTCTTGAACCTACCATGGAAAAATTTTCCCCGTAGAAACCTATGAAAATTCTCCTTTGTTGCGAATGCGGCCAAAGGAATATTCATCGGGGATTTTCCACCTCCTTTTTTCCATAGGCTTCTTAAAGGGAACCCGGAAAAACATAGTGCTTCAAATAAATTTTACTTGATGAAGAAACTATTTAGTTCTAAGATGCATGAAGGTGGATCTGCATCTGGTCATTTGAATGATTTCAAATCTATTGTAAATCAGTTAAAATCGGTTGATATACCATTTGATGATGAAGTGAAAGCACTTTTATTCTTATGTTTTTGCTGATAGTTGGGATAACTTGGTAATGGTTATTAGTAATACAACATCTACTAATAATATTTTGAAGTTTGATGATGTGGTTAGTATAATCTTGAATGAAGAAATTCGTAGGAAGAGTACAGAGGAATCATCATTTGGGAATGCTTTGAATGTAGAAAGCAAGGGCATGCAGAAGGAGAGATCCAAGAGTAAGAGTAATGGGAAATAAAAGTTAAGGGATAGTAGATCTAAATCCAGAGGTAAGGGAATTACTTGTTGGAAATGTGGAAAGAAAGGACATGCAAAGAAATATTATTAGTCAAAGGATAAAGAGAACCAATAACCAGATAAAGGTAAAGAAGTAAATATTGCTGCAGCAGAGGTAATGCAAGATGCTCTTATTCTTTATTTAGATAATAGAATTGAATCATGGGTTTTAGATTCAAGAGCTTCTTTCCATGCAACCCCTAATAAGGGTTATTTTAGAAATTATGTCCAGGGCAATTTTGGGCATGTTTATTTGGGTGATGATGAACCTTGCAGTATTACTGGTAAAGGGGAAGTTCATCTAAAATTGCAAAATGAAAATACATGGGTATTGAAATATGTGAGGCATGTGCCAAGCCTCAGGAGGAATCTTATTTCTATAGGGAAACTAGGTGAAGTTAGTTGCATGGTTACATTTACAGGAGACTCTTGGAAAGTCACCAAGGGTGATTTTGTTGTGGCAAGAGGTAAGAAGGTAGGAACATTATATTTATCTACATGTGTTATTGATTCTTTCTACATTATCTACTTCAGATTTAGATGCATGTATGTGGCATAATCGGTTGGGCCATATGAGTCAAAAAGGAATGCAAATATTAAAGACTAAGGGTAAGTTATCAGATTTAAAAGATTTAGATCTTGATTTCTGTGAGCATTGTGTCTTTGGAAAGCAAAAGAGATTGAGATTTCTCAGAGTTGGGGCAACTAAGAAGGAGAAGAAATTAGAGCTTGTACACTCATATGTGTGGGGACTAGCTCAAGTAGCTTCTCATGGAGGATCCCAGTATTATGTTACTTTCATTGATGATGCTACAAGAAAGGTATGGGTTTATTGTATTAAACATAAATATGATGTTTTTGAAACTTTTAAAAGATGGAAAGCCCTTGTTGAGAATGAATCAAATTCAAAGTTAAAGTGCCTTAGATCTGAAAATGGTGGTGAATATTGTAGCAAGGCTTTCAATGATTATTGTTCAGTGAATGGGATACATAGAGAAAGAACGGTTCCAAGAACACCACAGGAGAATGGTGTTGCAGAGAGAGAATGAATAGGAAAATCATGGAACGTGCTAGAAGTATGAGGATACATTCGGATTTCCCTTGTAGTTTTGGGTAGAAGTAGTTGATACAGTGGTTTATTTGATTAACTGTGGGCCTTCAAGTTCACTAGATGGAGGAATACCAGAGGAAGCTTAGATTGGAAAAGAGGTAGATATTTCTTTTCTTAAATTTTTTGGTTCAGAAGCTTTTGTGAATGTTGATAAGGAAAATAGGAAAAAGTTGGATGCAAAATCCAAGAGATGCACTTTCATTGGTTATGGATCTGGTGATTTTGATTTCATTTTTGGGATTTAGAGAATTCTAAAATTATTAGGAGTCGTGATGTTGAATGGAATGAAAAGAGAATGTACAGGGATCAAATTTTGGTACCCAAGGAAGAACTAATTGAGAAGTTTAGGGATACAAATGAACTCTCGGATTTAAAAGAAATACTGACAAGGTTAGACAAGAACGATGTCGATTGACCCTGACCAGTATTGGTCAACAGAACCAATATCGGTTATAGAAGATCCAAACCACCATTGGTTATCAGAACCAATGTCAGTTACAGGTGACCAGCATTAGTCACTGACTGATTTGGATACAAATGTCCAGGAGGTCCAGAATGAGCCTCCGATACCCCAAACTCCTGTGAGAAGGTCACAAAGGGTAAGTAAACCTCCATAAAGATTTACACCTTCTCTATTTTATTTATTATTGACTGATAATGGTGAACCAGAAAGTTTTGAAGAAGCAATGCAGGATAAGACCCACATCTAGTGGGAGCATGGCATGGATGAGGAGATGGAATCCTTGGAACAGAACCAGACTTGGGATTTGGTTAAGTTTCCAGTAGGTAAGAGGACATTGCAGAACAAGTGGGTTTACATGATCAAGGAAGAAGAGGGTGGACAGAAAAGGTACAAGGCAAGGCTTGTAGTAAAGGGATTTGCACATAAAGCATGTATTGACTTTGGTGAAATATTTTCTCTGTTGTTAAGATGACTTCTATTTGTACTATATTGAGTTTAGTTGCAGTAGAAGATTTTCATTTAGAGCAACTAGATGTGAATACAACTTTCCTTCATGGTGATTTGGATGAAGAGATTTATATGCAAAGCAACCGCTTGGGTATGAAGTCAAGGGTAAGAAGAAATTAGTGTGCAGGTTGAAAAAAAACTTATATGGGCTCAAACAAACTCCAAGGAAATGGTACATGAGGTTTGATAGTTTTATGCATAAGCATGGTTACTTGAGATGTGAATCTAACCATTGTGTTTATTTCAAGAAGATTGAAAATGGGAGTTATATTATTTTGTTATTGTATGTGGATGATATGCTTATTACAGGATCTAGTATGCAGGACATTGGTGAGCTTAAGGGAAAGCTAGCTCACACATTTGCTATGAAGGATTTAGGAGCTGTAAAAATAATCCTTGGCATGAAAATACACTAGAGATAGGAAAAATAATAAATTATATTTGTCTCAAGAGGATTATATCTATAGGGTGTTAGAAAGGTTAAAGATACAAAATGCAAAACCTGTTAGTACACCTATGGTTGGACAATTCAAATTGAGAAAAGATTAGTGTCCTACATCACAAGAGGAGGTCAAATATATGACATGAGTACCATATGCTTCAAAGTAGTTGGGAGTCACATGTATGCTACGGTTTCTACCTGCACGGACATTACACAAAAGTGGGAGTGGTTAGTAGATATATGGCCAATCCAAGTAATAAGCATTGGAAGGCACTCCAATAGATACTCAGGTATTTGAGAGGGACATCTAGCATGCATTTATGCTATGGAGGTTTAGATATTTCATTATGTGGCTATGTTGATTTGGATATGGCTGGAGATATGGATGGTAGGAGGAGCACTACTAGATATATTTTCACAGTAGGTGGGACGACAGTTAGTTGGATTTCAAGATTGCAGAAGGTTGTGGCTTTGTCTACTATAGAGGTAGAGTATGTTGCAGCTACAAAGGCTAGCAAGGAGATGATATGGATGAGTAGGTTCATGAAAGAGTTAGGAAAGGATAAATATGATTGAAAATTGTTCAGTGATAGTCGAATGCAATTCATTTGGAAAAGAACTCAACGTTTCATTCGAGAACGAAACACATTCAGTTGAGGTATCACTTCATACGGAAGGTATTGGAGGATGGGCAATTGAATCTGGAAAAGATTCATACGAGTAAGAACCTGTGGATATGCTAACAAAGCCATTAGCAAAGGAGAAGTTGGAGCTACACTCCACTTCTGTTGGTCTTCGAGTTTGAGAATTGAGGAGGAAGAAACAAAGCTAAGGAAGGATCCAAGAATGACAATGTATAGGTATGGTGCAGTAATTAATCTCCAAGTGGGATATTGTTGAGTTATGGAGCTCAATTACTTTGGACTACCATGTAATGTAAAACTTGTTGGAAAACACAGTAACCATCATCGGTTAGGGAGGGATGGCATCAGTCACCTATGACCATAATCGGTCGAGCAAAGAGGAACCGATATCGATTAGGGCTAACCATCATCGGTTACTGTGTGTGGATGTTTTAATTAACTCACGGGGCTTAGATCTATTTTTAGTATTAAAGTAGATTTATTGATTGTAATTACATGGCTAAGTGCCCTAAGTTTTTATACGCTTATATAAGCATGAAAGCTAGGGTTTAGAAGTAAGAATTAAGAAGAACTTGCAAAAGTTGATGATTATTGTGAGAATAATTGTGAGAGAGAGAATTCTTGGAGAAGAAGCAAAATCTTGAGAGAAAGAAAGTATTGTACATCTGAGAGGTGTGGAAGATTATAAATCTTCATTATATATCTTGTCAAAGCTTTGGATAATAGATTGGCTTGTTTCTTGGTGGACGTAGCCCACACTGGGTGAACCACGTTAAATCTGGTGTTGATTTATATCTCTTGTTTTGTATATTTCTTCTGGTAGAATATCTGCTTTTATTTGCATGTATGCTTATATATGATTTATTATCTATATAACCGGTGTGCTAACCCCAACATTATCATAGTTTTGCTCAACACCCAGAGCCTTGTGCCACTGGATAGGTTCACTTGGTAGCTTCTTCTAAGATTAATGGTTTCTTTTAATTTTAAGTATATACAATTGAATTTGATGTGATATATCTATATTCTTGAGAGGGTAAATTTGTTAATGTAATTTAATCGATTACACCGTTTCAATACTTCGTTTTGATGTGTTGATTTATGTGGAAAATGGTTCAACCTTTTTAAATACACTATATTCGTCCACATATACATTGCAATTCATTCCTTGGAAGAAAGTACATTTTTCTTCATTTTAATTATAAATTTCAAATGGTAGGGTCCAATGAAGGACTACTTTAGACCTTAAAGCATACAATACTTATGTGTCCAAGACCTAACATGGGTGTATAAAACTCTAGATAGCACACAAAACAAAACCAACAATACTTATATTCTAGACTTACAAGCTTTGCTAGACTCTACTTAAACAAACAATGCTTCCTTATTCACATGAGCATGTCACAATAATTTGCAGTCTTCTTCTAAGACTCGGCTTTGTATATTCTCATTGTGGCAATGAACTTATTAACTTTGACCAACATATTTATAGTTAAGGAAAGTAGTTTTAGAATTTTAAATGGTTCACCTTCCTTGTCAACCAATTGCCCACTGAAGACTCATACCTTCCAATAGTTATATGTTCTTAACCATTAAGGTCTTCTCTGTAAGACACATGACATTCAAGAAAAACATAATACAAATTTTGTGCGTATGTCACTTCATCTCCTATATGTGCATATAACCAAATTTTTAGGTTATCCTTTCTAATGCACTAAGAGTTTTCCTTGTGTTTTCTTTGTTGCAATCACACTTTTGGATGCTCATTTGTTCATAGAGCAGTTAACCTTTAACTTAGCCATCTTTTTGCATCGTTTTGTTTGAGAAACTATCTTGACATTTTATTTTTGTGGGGGTTACATGTTCAACTTGAAATAAATCACTTCTTAGCAATGATCCTTAGATTCGTCGTCAAGACATGATAAGGTTGTAATTTTTTATGTCGTTAATACGATTATTACTAAAATGTACAAGTATTAAATACAACATTTATGCATATAAAAAAATTAAAGATGGATAGTTAACCAACACAAAAGATATTATCCATTTATATGCTTATAAACTAAACCTTGAGGCAAGTGAGATACATACGCTTGCTAAACAAAAAAACCATGCATAGAGAAAAAGAGGTGTGGTAAATCCGGATGAAAGAATTCATGGGGATCGCCTATTTGACAAGTATAGATTCTTTAGAATGAACGCACAAATGAAGTGATTTTTTCACATAGATGGAGGAGCAAATAGGTCCTACAATACAACTTAATAGGAAAAAAATATGATTTTTTTTTGGCTTTCTTGGCCTTGCAAAGATTGAGATATGTTTATGTCCTCTCAAAATAACTATTATGTTTTTGATTTCCCACGAGGAAAATGTCTACAGAAACTTTAGACGATGCTCCTCTACAAAAAATTCCTTGTCAAAATAAGTAGCGAAGATTTTAGTCAGGACCCATAAGACCCTTCAATCTTGTGATGACCAAAAATGGAAAGAAGAGCATAAGATCAAATGCAATACAATTTCTTTCATCTTGTATGACAAAAAAGTAAAAATTATGATCACAATGAAATTTTTGTTATACAAATTCTCACCTACCAACTACCAAAGGCTCCCTAACAGGGAAAAACATATTATAATTAGGTGTTACAGAGATTGAAACCTTTACTAATCTATGTTGGGTTGTTCTTGCAGAATTTTCCTCCTTCCTGCTTATACTTTCTCCCTGACATATATTTGTGGTCTTAAAAACTGTAGGAATAAAAGGAAAAGGACGAACAATAAATAAGGAATTTTGAGGAGGAGAGATGTAAATTTAGATGGGTTTATTTAACAACCCCGCCACCATGCATTTATCAACCATCAACATGAATTTCTTTCCGACAGAAAAAGGCAAATCATCCTTCAGAATATAGTCTCTTGCGGCTTCCCGGAAAGGCTCGACACTATTCCACATGACAAAAAGAATCACGTATATTGAATGTATAATTGATGGCATGAATAATTGACTAATGCATAGGGTTTACTCATGAATGACATAATATATTTGAGATCTGCAGTGACTTGGGAAAATGCTTTTATTTATAAACATTTATGGAAACCACTGTGTAGTAACTGTGGATGACGAAGCCATCGATGTTGGTGTGGACTTCAGTTGGAAAAATATGTCACACCAATCTTCAAAATCTAAAGGCGGTGAGATTCTTGATAATTTACGAAGCCATAAATTGCTAGGTAATTATCATGAATACCATTGACCGTTGTAGGGTATAGGCATCTATTTTTTAAAAAGCTAATAGGTCCCCTCGCTACTAACAGATCGTTGGCTTATGAAATGGATAATCCGGGAAGAGCTTCATTTTTACAAATAAGGAAATTTAAAATAATCAATCAGAAAAATATAGACATGAATGAATAGTATGATCTTTGGAAAAGGTCATCGGAATTTTACACTTTCCAGGAAGGGCATCTTCAAAGTGGACGCCTTCCGGTGAATAACTATAAAATTTAATCCTAAAAACATTAATCAATGCATGAGAATGTTCTAAATAGTTACATCATAAGTAAAAAGTGATGCATTTCCCCTTCTTCTATATTATGCGAACTAATGTCCAATGGAACTTCCACTAACTACTTTGTTGAGTGATTTGGTGACATATGCAAGATGATGAGGCACATTTTCTGCCATTTTTGCAGTCACAGTCAAAGGAGACCGATTCCACAGCCACTACGCCATCTTGGAGGTTGACCCTTAACAAAATAAAAACTAGGACCCCTATTTCTAGTAGAGTTATGGGGTGTCATGGAAATTTTATGAAAATGTCATCGGTTAATCTATTGCCTATAGTTGTGGCATGTGTTGTAATCGGATGTGTCTATAAGACACCTCGTTGAACTATTTCTTAGTTATTTTTACCAGTATTACAGCAGTTAATAGACAGAAGCTATTTTTCAGTTGCTCTCTGAACTATGTAATAGAATTATTTCTTATCAATACAATATATGATATTTTGAGGATACGTTTGTGTTAAGAGCCTCAATCCCGAAGTAGAGAAAGGGCCCACTCAATTAAGGATATTGAAGGATTGGTATTTCATGCAAAATCTTTACATTTACTAAGTTCCAGTTTTAATATCTTGGTTTGGTGATTATCTGAATGTAATTTTGTATCTCTTTATTCTAGCAAATTTCCTTTAACTCGTCATTTACTTTAACAATAATTTCATTTAGTAACTTTGTTTCAATAGGATAGATGCAATTTATATACTTTATTTCCCAATCAATAGTTTAGAAGCTTTTGATTTTTAGTAGTTTAGACCTTTACTCACTTTCAATAGTTAAGTAGTGTAGAACAAGAAAATCGATACCAAGCAAACCCCCATAAAGAGAACCACCATAGTAACTGAGTTGCATATCAACTTCTCTGCATACAACCTTAAACACATCCATGGTCTATAATGACATCAACATTTGAATAGGTTGATTAAATTATTGGAAGTTACAATGATCCATCATTTTTGGCGTCATTTCTAGGGACTCACCATAAATAAAACATGTCATTTTGTTCACATTTTATGCTATGGGTATTATTGAAGTTGATCTATGTAACCAGTAGTCACCCTGAGCCTTGCCTTAATGAAAAACATTGATGCACATGCCAAAGGACGCTAGAGGGAGATATATACCTCACAACACTTAAAGAATATCCCCAATAGGAGAACGTATAGTAAACATTGATAATACTACTCCTGAGAGTGACACTGAATCTGAATCAACTCACACTGAATTTGAATCAACTTGTCCAGAACCTGAATAGTTTGTAGAAATGGGAGACAATGGAAATAATGATGATAGACCCTTGGGTAGAACCTTTACCTACCCCATTGTCTTAAATGAGGATGAGGAAGCACCTATGAAAAACATTTCCCCATCCATTATGCCTATCTTTCGAGGAATTCCCACAGAATATCTAGACCAATTCTTGTTTGAATTCAAAGTTCTATGCCAAACATATGACTACAAAATAGATAACCAAAAACTCAAGCTCTTTCCTTCCACCCTCAAAGACTCTGTCATGAGGTGGTTTATGGGGTTTCCCTCTAACTCCATTCATTCATGGGAACAGATGGAGACTAACTTTTTGGAAAAGTACCGAGACTACTGGGGAAGAGATAGGAGGGAAGAATTCTTTCACATAAGACAAAAAAAGATGAAAATTTGGAAGATTATTTGGACATATCTCTTTTTTTCCATAGGAGAAGTGGTTATAAGTTGAATGCAGAGATAAGAAAGACATTCTTCCTTAAAGGACTTGATGATGAATCCAAAGAATCCCTCCATCTCATGGGAGGAGGTGATGTACACAAACTCACCATGGAACAAATTGTTGAGTTATGTAGGAGCTACTCTAGAACAAGAGGAGGCATTAGAAGAAGGAAAACATCAAAACATGCCTCTAGTGCCTCATAACTTCTAGAGGAGCTAGCCAATATGAAAATAGACATTTTGACAGTTAACTTCAACCCTGGATGGACTGAAATCTAAGGACAAAGCTGCAAAAGAACCTCTAGACATGTAATTTCCCAGATGTAGGAAAATACATCCTTTGAAAGAATGTCCTCTAGATATCATAGAAATGTGCATGATCTGTGATGTCCTTGAACATGACACCAACCATTGTACTCTCCTACCTCAGCTGAAAGAAATATTAAATGCTATGACTCAAACAAATGGAGAAGTAAACTTTATTCAAAGATCAAATAATCAGTTTGCTTATGCCCCTAGACCTACTTAGAACCCCTGGATGATGTCATGGCCCAATCAGACCCCTCCACCAACTTGGGGAAAACTTGATTGGACACCACCAAACTAGATGGCCTACCCAAATCCACAACCATGGATGCCTCCATATAATCAACAAGGCTGGACACCACCAACCAATGCACATTCATGGCCAAACCAACAATGGTCACCCAAGTAGAACTGTAATCAGCCGGGAGGTTCACATAACAACAATCTTTAATGCCACCACAAAAAAATCACATGTAGGGCAAGCAACACAAACTCAAATTCCAACCCAACTTGTCTCAAACCCCAAAAATCAACAAACAACCTCAATTAGTGAAGCAGGACATGGTGAGACAATGCAAGTTAATGTCATTAATAACTTACAGCTAAGATCTGGAAAGATAGTAAACAATTATCCAATAGTTATTATTGAGGTACCTAAGGAAAGAGGGAGAGAACTTGAGGAAAGAGAGAGAACCAAACATGTTCCATAAATACCAGAAACTAGGGATGATCGGGAGAAAGACAAGAATGTGCATGCAACTCCTTTCCCAGAGAGATTAAAGGAAATACAAAATGGGGAAGAGACAACACTAGTTCAGGAGCTGAAAAATTGAATATAGAGGTCCCACTCTTGAGAGCAATAAGGGACATTCCCAAATTAAACCAAACCATTAGGAACCATTACATAAAGACACCAGGAAGGAAGAGGAAATACCCAAAAATAGTCAAAGTAGAAGGAAATCTAGTTGACCTTGTAGCTGGAAAACTTCTTTCACCAAAATATGGGGACCCTAGGAGTCTAGTCATTACTATTTTTTTAAATGGTCAGTCAATATCTAACATTTTAATGGATCTCGGTGTTTTCATCAATGTCATAACAACAAATATATTCAATTTGTTATCTTTGATAGGATTACAACCAACCAATATTGTCCTCCAATTAGCATATCAATCTATTGTTGTACCAGATGGAGTAATTGAGGATGTCATGGTTATGGTTCAATCCTGGGAGTATCTAATAGATTTTATGGTCCTACAGCCTAAGGCTTAAAAGATGGGATACCCAACTATCTTAGGAAGACCTTGGCTAGCTACTATTGTTGCTACATACATTGACTGTAGGACAAGAAAAATGACTATTTCAAATGGGAAAAAGAAAAAAATATTTCTCTTTATCCTCCTACCTAGCCATATGTGGATGTTTGTGAATGTGTGTGGGTAGATTTTTCAGATACTAACAATATGATTCATGCTTATCTAGCCACCATTATAGTGAAAAATCATATGGAAGAAATTACTGAGACATACCCAATGTTTGATGAAGAAGATATTGTGGCTACGGAAACCAAAATTGTGGCTATGAAAATGATTGTTTTGAACTTAGAAGAGAACAACATCACCTTGGTAAGTGAAATTTCTATAGAAGGTTGTGGAGAGACCTATGATTACCATGAAGGCCAAACATCAACTAATTTTCATTGTCCTTTAGCCAAGATTGTATCTTTTGAGAACATGACTATTTTTCACATGCTACAACCTCATGCTTTTCCATTAAACTCTTTGATTGCTGAGACAAAACTGGCTATTTTGAAAGACACTAAACAAGTAACTGTTGAGGTAGGAAAAGAATTGACTATTGGTAATAACTTAGAAGACAACCAAGAGACTAGGGTCATAGACATCTTGAGAAATCATTTGAAAGCTTTTTCTTGGGATTATACTGACATGAAAGGGATTCATCCAAGCATCTGCACTCATCATATTTACACTGAGGATGTCAAACTAGTCAAAAAACCATAATGAAGGATTAACCCAACACTAAGAGACATTATCAAAGATGAAATAGAGAAAATGTTGAGGGTAGGATTCATCTATCTAATATTTGATAGTTAGTGGGTATCACCGCTTGTTATAGTTCCTAATAAAAATAGTAAGTGGAGAATTTGTATAGATTATAGGGAGCTTAATAAATCCACCAAGAAAGATTACTTTCCCTACCCTTTATAGATCAAGTTTTAGATAATTTGGTAGGTAAGAAATATTTCTCTTTTTGGATGGGTTTAGTGGATATAACCAAATTAGTATAGCACCTGTTGATCAAGATAAGACCACCTTCACTTGTCCCTGGGGTACATTTTCATATAGATTTCTACCATTTGGACTTTGTAATGCACCTGCCACCTTTTTAGAGAGCAGTTTTAACTATTTTTGCAGACCTCACCAATGATTGTGTTGAAGTTTATATGGATGATTTCACTGTCCATGGGTCTACCTTTGAGGAGTTATTTGAGCAATCTTGAAAAAGTGTTAACTAGATGTGAGCAACACCAACTCTCCTTAAGTCATGAAAAATGCTTGATAATGGTTGATCAAGGGATTATTTTGGGTCATCACATCTCTACTAGAGGTATCCAAGTTGATCCTAAGAAGATAGAAGTCATTACTAAGTTTCCTACACCAACAAATCAAACAGACATCAAAAGTTTCCTTGGACATGCAAGTTATTACAGACAGTTTATAAAATATTTTAGTAAGATTATTGCACCAATGTTTTCTCTGCTAGAAAAAGACTGTGTTTTTAATGGAATCCTCAATGTCAACAATATTTTGAAGTTATAAAGGAGAAATTGACCACTTCCCTAGTCTTGAGAGGAACAATTGGGGCTGACCTTTTCATATTCACACTGATGCTTCCAACACTGCAATGGGAGTTGTTCTTGGACAGAAAGATGAGGAAGAGAAAATGTATGCCATCTATTTCATCAAGTAAATTTGAACCTTATAGAGAGAAACTACACCACTATAGAAAAAGAATTTCTAGCCATTGTTTACTCTCTAAACAAATTCAAACACTATATTACTAGATATAATATTTTTGTGTATACCAACCATTAGCCATAAGATACTTAATGAACAAACCAGTAGTAGGGGGCAGAATTATCAGGTGGTTACTTCTTTTGCAAGAGTTTAACTTGACCATTATTAATAATCTTGGAAAGGCTAATGTTGTTGTTGAATTTCTTTCAAGATTGAATGTTTTAGGAGAAGGTGAGGTAGTTCAAGATCACTTCCCGGATGAGCAATTGTTTTCAATATCAGCACGCCCTCCATGGTTTTTGATCTTTCCAATTATCTAACTATAGGGAATTTTCCAGCTTATTTCACTAATAAAGAAAGAAAGAGATTAGTTAGAAACAATGCTACATATAAGTGGTGCAATGGAATTTTGTTTAAATGTTGTCCTGACATGATTCTTGTAGGTGTGTTCGATAAGATGAGGTATATGACATATTGAGAGCATGCCATGATGAACCTAGAGGAGGGCATTACTCAAGTAAAGAGGAAAATTCATAAGGTCCTTAGAGTTGGGTACTACTGGCCCTCTCTCCAAAAGATGTCAAGAAATATGTATGGCAATGTGATGCATGTAAACGAATGGGGAAGCCTACTCTATCTTCTAAAATGCCCCTCAATCCTCACTGGTCTTAGGCCATTTGAGAAATGGGGGATTGATTTCATTGGACCTATAGACCCCCATCCTATGGAAAAGAGTACCTATTGGTGTGCACCGACTATGTTACCAAATGGGCCAAGGTTCAAGCACTAACATCTTCAATGAGGACGTTGTAGCCAAATTTTTATATGACAAAATCATGTTAAGATTTGGAGCTCCTAGAGCCATAATATCTGATCAAGGACCTCAGTTCGTGTCCAACATGATTGAGGCCTTTTTGAATATTTACCTAATCAAGCATAGTAAATCATCACCATACCACCCCCAATCCAATGGGAAAGTGGAAGTCAAAAATAAAGAACTAGAAAACATCTTGACTAAAGTTATAAATGTAAATCAAAATAATGGGTCTTTGAGACTGCTGAAGGATTCTAGGCATATAACACAACATGGAAAACCACCATTGGTTTCTCCCCATATGAATTAGTATATGGAAAGAAGCCATTGTTCCCATTGGAATTTGAATTACAGACTTGGAGAACAACATTAAAGATATGAATTGACTTGGATGAAGCTCAATGAGATGGTGATGCATCCTGAATGAACTGGATGAGATGTGGATGGAGGCACAAAAACAAGTTGATATCCTTCAACATCATAGGAAGGTCTGGCATGATTCTCATATCAAAACCAAAATATTCAAAGAAGGAGATTGGGCCTTGTTGTTTGACTCAAAATACTAGCAATTCAAAGGGAAACTGAGGACAAGATGGTTAGGACCTTACCAAATTAAAAGATATATGATAATGGATCTATGAGGTTGTTGCCAATTGATGGTGATAGAATAACTTTGTTAGTGAATGACCATAGACTGAGGTTGTATCAACAACCCCGGGATAAAGAAACCTTCACTAAGGACATGCAACTATGTAGGAATTCAATTCAGTGGAAGACTTCAAACTCTTCCAACCATGAGTAGTTTGTTAGGAATATGAAAATAAAGGAAGAATACCATATCTCTGTTATAGTCCTCTTCCCCTATATATCAAAAAAAAAAAAAATAATTTTCTTTTATGCATGCAAATAAAGGTTAGAAGTGTAAATTATCAAAATGTGTATTAACCATAATTGCTTTTCAAATGTAGGATGTGGAGCACCAATGGTCAAAAGGATGCTGAGATGGTAAGGTGACATGTATTTACTTTTCCCAAAGGTATTAACTATATTTGAACTTCCCAATGCACTTGATTAAAAACACAAAACAAATCTAACATAGTAATTGGTGAAATAAGAGGTAATGATGAATGAGTAAAGGCATGTTATCACTCTTTTGAAGGATGACGTATGGCATGAGTGATAAGGATAGAAGTGTGGGAACCATGTTCATGAATTAAAATCTCACCACCTTCAAACAATCACATCATTACTTTCCACCGTTATTCTATGCCACCATGATGTTATCATAAATTCATGGGTAGTTTGAATTCAAGCTACTGACATTGCACAAAATTAATCTATCTCTTCTAAGAAATCATCGCCATTTATATGACAATATACCTTCTCACTTCTTATTCCATTCCTATTGAAAACTAGCCTATTTAATGGGGAAGAAGAAGAAGTCAGATCTGGATTTTGTGGAACAACTGGTGAGGAATGTTTTCATCTCTCAGGTCTTTCATGATGCAGGTTGGTTGAATTTTATTTGAAAATTTGAAGGGTTTGATGAAGATTTGATTGAAGAGTTTTTTGTCAAATTTTGAAGCAACTTGTTCTAGAGTAGGAGGGAAAGGATTGAAATAGATAACCAAATTGTTAGCACAATCTCTAGTCTTCTAGATTTTAGACTTAAGGTTGTCACTAACTCCCCCCTTAAATATTTAATAGCCCTTTTTCATGAGGAAGGGGAACCTCTTCCTAAGATAATAGTTAATCCCTAGGGAATTCAGAAGGGTATTAAAAGAGACAACTTACTAGGCCATTGGAAGGAGGTAGCTTCTTGGGTGAATAGGTATTTCATTTGTGATGGACAACAATCAATATTGGGAGGCAATACCTAAAATTTTTGACCCATTTAAAGAGAGGCAGGGAAACCCGAGCTCAAAGTCAATCTCCTCGAATATCTTACAAATGCCTTCATAAAAGTGGGACAAAAGTATACAAGTGGAGGTGGTGATGTTGTAATTAAGCACCCATGGCTTATTCAATTGATTTTCACACACCAGGCCTAAATCATAAAAGACAACTACATGGGAAAATTTCAGGAAGAAGAAGGTCAAAAGGGCTCCTACGCCAATTTCTTCCGAACCACCCCAAAGCTCCAAAGCCATGAGATTCAATCCGCTCCTTAGTCGGTCCCTGTGTTTATTAAATATTCTATAGATGAATCCGAGTAGCCCCCTGAGCCTATAAATTTGAAGAAAAAGGATATCATGTCAACCCCTACTCAAAGTTTGGTGAGAAAGAGAATATCTAGTTTAGCAAGGAAGGATGTAGTTCTTGGACCTACATTATCTAATGAAGGTGCAGCCTAGATTTTAGAAGATTTTTCTAGAACCGAGACTTCATCTACCCCAAGAGATTAGTCAAGATATTTTGAGTTTACATCAGCCATTCCTAAGAACAAATCCATGTTGAAAGCATCAAAACTCATTTGGAAGCTCCGGAAGATAAGCCCATAACTCGAAAATCCCTACGGTAGCTATGGAAACTATTGTACAAGGAATTGGACGTGCGAAATCACAAAGAGATGAGGTTTTGAGGTAACACCAAGAGGAAATTGTTTACTCTAAAAGAAAAACTGAAAGGTATGGAAGCAACTCATTTGTCTCTTCAAAATGAGTTTGTGCAAAAGAATATAGAAAAAGATAAAGAAATAGATGTTTTGAGAATGGAAGTTACTAGTTTAAAGAGACAAAAGGATATTGGGTTGAAAGCATGGGATGATTTATCATCTCATTGGACTCAAACTCTCTCTTAGAAACAAGGAGTTGGTAGAAGAAAATAGAAAACTCAAGGAAGAGGTTGAATCCAACTCTAATGCAAAGACAAAATTGGAAGCAATTGTTGAGTCTATCTGTCCTTATCTTGTAAAATTTTAGCTTGCAAAAAACCATCTTTAGTTTATAGTTTATTTCTTCAAGAACAATTTTATTCATGATAGTTGCATAGAATTTATTGTGGAGAGCCTCATGAGGATCTTGATGGAAAAACCTTTTACATATTTATCAGAGTTGTACTCTAGAAGTACAAAACTTGTGTGAATTTTATCTCCATAACATGATGGTTTCAAATGTTCCTGATTTTTTCATAAATCTATCTAGTAGGAGAGTTTTAGTTGAAATATTTTAATTCATTGATAAGGAATCAAATTGTGTGGGAAGAAAAGACTGACATCTTTACACAACAGGCCAAAATTGTTGGTTTTTTCATTGGACCTCAACACCATAATGATGTTTCAATGAAGAAGGATTTTAGGTCTTTGTATTACCAGGTCGGCATTGGTAGACACACCTCTGAGATCTTGGAAAAATGTGTCCAAGAATTTGAAGCTTACTATTAGCAAAACTTTGAACAAGATATGATAACCATGTGACAAGTGATGGGACACCTTGAATATTCCATTGAAAAGAAGAGAAGTGATTTCTCCTAGAATATCAAGTTGGAGCATGAGAAGGGGAGATGCACTTGTGGAAATCATTCAGAAATTGGCACAAAAAGGGAACAATGCATATAGTGATGAGTGGGTTGGGACACAGGTTAGACCTCCTCTTCTTCTTATCCTAATGACTACTTGGAAAAATAGTGCTCCTCAATCAAATGAAAGCTTTACAACATGGTAGAAACTATGTTTGCAAACCAAGATGTAAAGGCACCAAAAATAAGTATGCAAATTAGTTTGAAGAATATGACATGGTGAAAAAACTTGAACAACAAAAATTAGGTGGAGGTAGTTTGCATGAGGACTTGTAAAAGGTAAAGTGTAGGGGAGATGATGAGTCCATAAATTGACTCATCATAACATCTATATAACTATAACATTTACTCCTAAAAACATTAATCAATGCATGGTAATGTTCTAAATAGTTATATCTAAAGTAGAAAGTGATACATTTCCCTTATTCTATCTTATGTGAGCTAATGTCCAATCAAACTTCAACTAACTACTTTGTTGAGTGATTTGGTGACATATGCAGGATGATGAGGTGCATTTTCTACCATTTTGTGTAGTCATAGTCAAAGGAGACCGATTCCACAGCCACTACACCATTTTAGAGGTTGAACCTTAACAAACTACAAACTAGGACCCTTGTTTCTAGCAAAGTTATGGGTCGTCATGGAGATTTTATGAAAATTTCATCGGTTAATCTGTTGCCTATAGTTGTGGCATGTGTTGTAATCAATTGTGTCTGTAAGACACCTCCTTGAACTATTTCTTAGTTTTTACCAGTATTACAACAATTGATAGACAAAAGTTATTTTTCAGTTTCTCTTTGAAATATAGACTTATTTCTAATGAATACAATATATGATATTCTAAGGATACGTTTGTGTTAAGATCCTCAATCCCGAAGTAGAGAAAGGGCCCACTCAACTGAGGAGATTAAGGACCGGTATTTCATCCACAATATTTACATTTACTAAGTTCTAGTTTTGATATCTTGGTTTGGTGATTATTTGAATGCAATTTCATATCTCTTTATTCAAAAAATTTCCTTTACTCATCATTTCCTTTAACAAGTATTTCATTCAATAACTTTGTTTCAGTAGAATAGATGCAGTTTGTATACTTTATTTTCTAAACGATAGTTTAGAAGATTTTGATTTTCAATAGTTTATACCTTTACTTGCTTTTAGTAGTTAAGTAGTGTAGAAAAGAAAATTGATACCAAACAAACCCCCATAAAGAGAACCACCATAATAATTGAGTTGCATATCAAATTCTCTGCATACAACCTTGAACACAACCTTGGTCTATAATGACATCAACATTTGAATAGGTTGATTAAATGATTAGAAGTTACAATGACCATCAATATGCTTGGCATAAACAAAGGAAAAAACAATGGTAAAAAACAACCAATCAACCAGGACAAAGACACATCAAGCCAACAAAGTGAGAGAAAATAACTCAACAACGAATGAATCATTGGGGAAGGATGAAAACCAAAAACCATCTTAGGAAGGTTGAAAGTAGGGCAGGAAGGGCATGAGTTGTAATAGGACAACTTGGATTAGAAAAAACTCCCACAAAAAAATAGTCAACAAGATTTAGGAGAAACCACCAAATCTTTAAAAAAGCAAAAATGTGAGGAAAGATCGATGCACAAGAAGTCAAAAATCAAGCAAGTTTGCAAGGAAAAGGAAAGAAGAAAACACATAGTGAGCCCAAACAAAACACAGATAAAGCACAATATAGGGAAAAGAAGGAATCAAACCCCAAACAAATGTAAAAAATAACTTGATAGCTCAAGCTCAGACCAAAAATGTAAAACGCATGCAAAAAAAAAAAAAATAGCTCGATTCCTCAACTCAAAACCGAACAAAAAAACAATGCAAATCAAAGTTGGTGAAGCACGCATGGGGAGAGAGGTAAAACCACACGCATTCAAAGCAAAATGAATGTAAAACAAGGTAAAATCACTATGAAAAGAACACAACTTGATCTAGACAAAAGCAACCCGAGGAAGGAAAGCATAAAGCAATGCAAAACATGGGAAAGCAACCAAAATGCATGCAAGAGGAAAAAAAGGCAGTAGAATCGAAATTAAAAAAAATCACTTGTAAACCTAGTAGGAAATAGTAAAAACCAGATATCTAAAAATAATTCACTTACGATTTAAAAAACAATTAAAAATTAGAAATGAAGAATCAACCTCTAAATTTAGTAGATCCATTAAACTTGGTGCAACTACTTAAATCTAGTTGTAAAATCCTTAAACATACACATGAAAAACCGAAAACCCGCACAAACTTCTAAAAACCATATTATTAGATTTGTTAACAAAATTCCAAATAGATGAAAACTTTCATGAAAAAGTGATAAAACCAAAGAAGTAATCAACAACCAATTCAAGAGAGTGCATATACCAAACATCCACTCTGATACCATATCATATTATTTCGTGAGGATCAATATTGGAACCTCGTGCACATCAAAAAGGGTTACACTTCCAATGGAAATGAAAACACTTCACATAATTATAAAAACACGAATCACAAGGAAAATCAAGTACAAAAATACAATGGTGTGTCTAGCATGCTCATAGATTAGAAAGAAGGGGTACATATAGGAGTGTTGTGTAACTCATGTGCATGACACATGTACACTAACCCTATTGACCTATTCAACTATGACATATTCTCACTAAGTGAGATGACTAACCAACTAGGTGGAAAATGTGTTGAATGATGACAAGTGTAGTAATATACACCAACAATGGCTAAGTCAACATTGATGAAATATTGAGTTCAACCTCTTTAATTTTGAAAAATAAAAATGAGTTAGAGAACTAGAGAGCCATATCAATGGAAGAAGAATTAATGAGATGTTTAAATTTACTTATATGTCACTTGAACTAAGTTGTTACAAGTATAATGATGTCTTAGTTCTTGATTCTACCCATGTAATGTATGATTCAATCTAGTTATTAATAATCATTCATTTGTTGCAATTTTTATGCGTTGGGTATAAGAAAAATTCTCATTTTTTCCATTCTTTATGTGAAAGCTTCCACTAAAGGCTTCATTTATATTTTCATGTAGATAATGTAAAATTTGTTATAAATCAATTCATTATGGCATGAGTTGCAGGTATATAATAAGATCAAGGTAAATTTATGTATTGAAAATGAGATGGTTTATTTGCATAGGCATTTGATTTATCATTTTAATCATTTTCCACTTATAGGGTCTTGAGGATTCAAATGATAACAACTACTATATGTCTATAATACTTATAAGAACTGGAAACCTAATGATAGAATTCACTAGTGTAAACAAGCATAGATTATGCTAGTTTAAAGTTAAGATACATCTTCCAACACACATTCAAGATGTCTACCAAGATCCATACAAGTTCATTTAAAAATAATTGAATACTTATGCTTTAATTTTGGGATCCCATATTTGTATCATCTTGTCTATTGAATTGATTATTCTTGTATCTTCTTCTAATTCATTAATGTTTATTGTTTATACAACTATTGAAAGGGTATAAGTTATAATTTTGAACTACCATCATAGATACCCATGACATGGAGTGAAGGGAAGATGAATGGAGATATGAGATCCCTTTTTAGGAAGGTGTTAAGACCATAAGAAGTTAGTGATATTATTTTCAAGGCCAATCACGCATGAGAAGAAGGATTGACTATGAATGTTTGAACACTAAGAACCCTGAATTTGTCAAACAAATGAGTTGACCTTCTAGTGAGGTTACATCAAAATTTCATAGAAAATATCCACCCATTGCAAAGATGTGCATTAAAAAGCTGCAATATCATACATGCTAAATTATTTATCTTAAATCGAATCAAGGAGACCCTACAATACTGGACTAAGTACTCATGAGTCATTGGTTGAATGTAGCTTCCTTAGTAAAGAGGCAAGTGTAAAAAAACTAAAACCAAATATAGGCTAAGCGATGCCTCCCACCATCAAATATTTCTAAATAAAACAATGACATGACATCAATAAGAAATCCATACAAGGTTGAGACTGGTTATTTGCAAAGATATCCTATTAGAGGCTTCATTGATACTAATATCAAGGGAAGTGGTAATGATATAGAAACTCGCTCCTATGTGAGGGCCTTAAGTTGACCCTTTCTCTTGAAAAGAAGGAAATCATAATAGGAGAATCCTAGCTAGTTATAAATTTAAATTGTAAAAGGGTTAAGCCCAACTCAAAACTCAAAGGCATTTAGAGAGAAGGTTGTGATATAACACCCTTGTTCAAAATCATGAGTTCTACCCATTGTTATCAATTTGAACCTTCTCCTACCATTGTTGTTGATAAATGGAGAGCATAGAGCCACACATAAATCTCCATAATGACCAAGAGAGTGTTTGTGCAAGATGAGTATAACTAACTGTGAGGAGGAGATAGATAAAACATGTGGAGGAGAAGAAGTTGAAAACATAGTTCAATAATATTAAATAGAGACATAATTTATCTATTTTTTTGATCTACAAGGCTCAATGTTAACAATGTGATGCTCCTTCTAACCTCCATACTGGTTGAATTTATTTTCAAAAAAAGTCCCTTAAAAATTATGAATTCTATAAATAGTTTTGACCCATGCATCAAATGTCATTCCTTTTTTTCCCTAAATGACTCCAATGTGCAATGTTTCCCTCTAAAGCCAAAAAAGTCTACCTCTCAATGCCAAAATAATATTATGCCCCCAATTTTATCTTCTACATCAAATGTCATTCTTTGTTTTTTTCCTAAATGCCTCCAATGTATAATATCCCCCAAAAATACCAAAACAATCTCCCTCCAAGATGCCAAAACAATATTAGGCCCCAAATTTGACTTCCCTCCAAATCCTAGTAAGATGCATAATATGTCTCAAAATTAATTTTTTGTGGATACTATTACATTTGATTTTATATACATGAAAAAACTAGGATTTTTATATAACCTTAAAATCAAAAAAATTCTAAGAACTTTATATGTAGAAACAAATTTGTGTGGAACACTTATAAACAAAGGCATGGTAAAAATAAGTTAGGCACAAAACAACAAAAAAATATTTGTTTGCTAATATCCTATACAAAACATTACAAACAACTCTACAATCTGAGTATATATAATACCTTGACTAAGGGTTAAATTTGATGTCCGTTTAGACATTTTTTTAATGATTTTAGCCATAAAATACTTGTAAATATTTGAAATAACTGTCACATGCAACTTGTATATATAAAATATGACCATTATTTTTATACAAATTTATATGTAAACTATATATTAAATATAGTTGAATATATAAAATAGTTCAATTAATTCACAACAAGAATTTCACACATTTAACACCAGATGAATAACCTATTCAAAAAGTCCTTATTGGCCTTTCACAAGCACATTTAGATGATAATAATGATTACCTTATAAACTACTATTAATGTATATTAAAATTAGTTTTTGATGGAAAAATGAAAAACACTAACTACTATTAGTGTTTTCTCTCATTGTAGAAAAAACACTACCATATATTAGTGTTAATGTTAAGATACTACAAATTTGGTGTTAAATTATAAGAAGAAAATTTGACCACCAAAATATAACACCAATTTTGTATCATCTTACAAATAAACACTATTATATTGGTGTTAAATTATAGGATGATACTAAATTAGTGTTATATTACAAAAAAATAGATATGAACACAAAATGTTTTAGTGTCCTAGTGTTAAATTTATAGGATGATACTAAATTGGTGGTATATTACAAAAAATAGATACGAATACCAAAATTTTTGGTGTCCTAGTGTTAAATGTATGAAATTCTTATTGTGAATGGAGATGATCTTGTTATTTTAAAGGGTGCAGCCTGTGAATGTGTCTTCAAATAATTCATCACAAGGGTAAACCTCAGTCTTAATTACTATATCATGGAGACCACAATCTCTCATAGCTTGGAGATCATCATAGTATTCCTCATTATCCTGGGTGATATCCCTACCATTAAATTATCCATCAAAATTTTATACTTCCCAAAACACTTAGCTCCAATTTGTGATGTGAGATGGAAAAGCCTTAGTAAAGAGTGTATCTTAAATCTCATGCTCCCATGAACTAGAAGAAGAAAAAACTTTTTCTTTAGGGGCCATTTTTTCTCTATTTCTCCTCTTGATTGCTTTATTTAATCTATAACTCAAAACTTGCTCATGTTTCAAGTTTTGCTTCATTTGTTCTTCTAAAAATATATGAAAACTAGATTCTTCTCTCAATAATAGCTCCATGTGAATGAAATCTTGAACAACGACTCTTTGCAAATGAGATGTGACCATAAAAAACCATTTTTAAACTTGATGTGAGTTAAATGTTAGTTCTCTTAAGTATTTTCAAGTCACAATTGGTTCATGCACCATCAAGCTTATTAATGATAAAGTGAAAGTTATTGCTTTAAAATTATATGTATCTTCCCCTTTTGATTTAAAGCTTTAACTAAGATGTTCATTGATGTGGCCTTTAACCTTTATAGATGTGTGACATTTGGCCCTAATAGATGAAATAATTCTACGTAGTCTCCAACCTTAACATGTCTTTGAGTAGTCCATAATGCCAATGCATGCCACTTGGAGGCCATTGACATGTTCTTTGAGTTTTGAAAAGGGTGCAACATCGACACATGGAATTCATTAGTGTTTTCCCTTTGTCGAACAATGTTAGTTATCTTTCACTAATGAACGAAACTTGTCTTCAATCATGTAAGTTATCTTTGTAAACCTTGAAATCTCGGTCTTTGTGTGAATCTTGCATCCCTTCATAGAACCGATGTGTGACACTTGGATTTAATCGGTGCCTTTTTCTACAAGAACCTTATATCCATGAGTTGAGATATTGTTTATAACCTTAACATCAAGTTGATGAATGACACATGGCCACCTTCGGTGAAAGCATCTTACGTGAAAGTTAAAACTTGGAGAGTAGTTTACATATCACCCATAGAGCTGATCTTGGACATGTGTTCTTAGAGAAGATTAGTGACTTGTTGGTATGTTAGTATAAATATTCTAGATGATAAAAGTTGATGTTTTTTCCCAATGTAAATCCAAGGTAGATAAATGTATTTTCTTGCTTACATCATTTAACCTCGGTTACATACTTGAATCTTTTCTATTATTCCCCATCATCCTTACACACCATAAACACTACAATATACCTTTGAAAGCACATATTTTATTGATAAAGTAAGAAAACTAAATATAAGACATTATGTAATTCTTAATCATGTATATTTGGAATGATGTTCACTATGTGTATTGTGGCTTTCTTTTGAGTCTTTCAAGGATTATTTTAATTTCTGATCTTAGATTTCATTTCATTTAACATCCAAATTTGCTAAGGAAACCTTTTCAAAGTTTCAAGTGGATGCCCACTTTGCTAAACAAAGTAGGGGTGTGTTATAGTCATAAAAAGCACCTACTTTAATAAATATGTTCCTATTGACCCACAATTGGTTGGGGCACAATGAGTTGAGTCAAAGGATGAACTAGTAGATGTGTATAGAGACAAGAACCTAATTAAAGCATTAAAAAATCCATATATAACTACGTACACAAAGAGAAAAAATATGAGGACAAAAATAGTGAGGAGGTTATGGAAAGTGCAAATTTGAAAGTTACTAGATGGTTCGAGGATTGTGATTGATTCCAATGTGCAAGGGACTATTGAGGCATTAAAGAAAATAGTTAAAAGAGTAGGTGAAAACAAAAGAATCAAATAAAAGATGAAAACAATTATGGTAGACAAAAACAAAGATAGGGATAGTGTTAGTATTAATTATGAAGCATTTGCAAACATGAAGGATACATAAAGACCTAAGATGGAATAAAGGGCCATGGTGGTCCAAAATATAAGTACATATAATTGGAACTTGTTTTTGTTGAGTCTATCAGGATTATTGAGGAAGAAAATGTTTAAAATTTAATCATGTTTCAATTATTATTTTCTCGAATTGTCTTATTTGTTATTATTGCTAGAATTTTTTATTTTATTTCATGTTGTGACCTAAATGCTTTGGTTTAGATCATATTATGGAATTTATTGTTTTTCCTATGGAACATATATATATATTTTGTAATATATACTTCAATATAAAAAAGAAAAAAAGAAAAGAATATGTTTGAGAGACAAAGTTCTTCAAGTCATTGAAATGCGCCTCTACATTTCGTATATTGGGTAGAATTTAGTGGAAAGATGTAATGGGTCACTTCCTTATTGATGAAAGACTACAAAAAGGTGCTCAAAATGAGAAAGCTTCTCCACAAGGTTTAACTATAAGATTTTTCATCATATACCCAAAAGGGGTTGTGTTTTTGGGGGGGAAACCTCTCGGAGGTGCATGTTAATAAGATAAATCAAGTTACACCCTACAAAGCCCAATTCATTAATGAGAATATAATGGAAATGTTTAATATATTCCTGGAAAGTTGCAAGAGATTTCCCCTTAAGGAGTTTCAACACCTTGACATGTATACGAAGGCATGCATATATGGTGAATGTGGAGATGTTGAAATAAGCAACAAACTTTGGAGAAAACAAAAGCAACGGGGAATCACCAATGCCATAAGGAGGAGTGTGTGCATATGTGATAGTATTATTGAGGTAGGATTTCCCTACTCCAATAGTGGAAACTTATTGGGACATGTTTCTTCAAATGATGAAAAACTCATTGGGGAAAGGCTTGAGAATTTGAGTCTTCAATTATATTTATAACAAGCCTATTCATGTTGATTCCCAAATTGGTGATGTTATCGTCTAGTTTTTGTTTGATTATATTACTCATGATTCTACGCACTTGACTAGTCAACACCAAATAACAACCACAAGAGGTTTCCTTCTAGATTTGTATTTGGTATTGCATCCTCAACATTTGAGGACAAGTTCTTAACACTCATTAAGTTTGAAGCATTAGCATGTGTATATTCTTAGACATGTTATTTAAAAATATTGGTTTGTGTGGCTTTGTAGTATGAGGAAGAGGTTAAAGAAGATGAGAGAGGACCAAGTTCTCATTAAATTTGTAAGGAATTTAGTGAAATTAAATGGATTAATTGTTGATTCATAAAATTTATTTTCTAGTATTATATATATTTAATAACAAGAAGGGTAGTTGATTTTAAATGTGGACGTTGAAGTCACCTTATATCATCATTACAGTAGAAGAAGCTTCCATAATAAATTTGGTGAAGAATCCATTCTAAATATGATTATTATAATATTATGAATTGAATACATTTTTAAGAGGATGTTTAACTAATGAAAGACATGGGGATGGATGCCAACAATTTTTCTATATCTTACAAGTATTTTCAAGACGGTCATTATGCTTTTACTAATTTTGTCGCTACTAATGTTGTTATTTCCAAGGTTTGAACATGCGACCTTACATCACTCTTATTATTTTCTTGTTTCTCGGTCTACCTCACACCTTTTTTCATCTCTCTCTTGACCAAGTATTTTTATATGAACTTAAACCAACATTGATAGATGGTTTGTTGTTTGAGATAAAAGTGTTAGGTTGTGGAGATAAATAGCTTCACTGGAGCATGCTTTACAAAGTGACTAGGTTACATAGTAACCGACATCGATTATGAAGGGACCGACATCGTTCAAGAAACTTATGGAACCATCATCGGGAAAGGAGGAACCATCATCGGTTACGTGTGCATGAGTGTTTTATTTAACTCACAGGAATTAGATCTAATTTTAGTATTAAAGCATATCTATTGATTGTAATTGTATGGCTAAGTTGCCCTAAGTTTGTATATGCCTATATAAGCATGAAATCTAGGGTTAGAAGGTTAATCAAGAGAAGGATTGAGTTAGATCCTTGATTCTCCTAGATTGAGAGGATGAAGAAGAAGAGAAAGAAAGAATAGGTTACGTGAAGACAAAGCTTCCATGGAGAGAAGTTGGACTTGTGGAAATAATAGGTACAACTATGGCATGCACATCTGAATGGTGAGAAGATGGTAACATATTCTAATGTATTTCCTTTGTATAGTTATTATCTCATTGTAATGGCTTGCATAGTATGCAAAACACATAGATTTTTTTTTGTAGATCCACATGTTGGTGAGATCTTGTATTATAGATCCATGAGATCATGATGTATTGTTGATCCATGTAGATATAGTCTTATATTGTTAGATCCACAAGTTGTTGTGAGATCTTGTATTCATAGATCCATGAGATCATGTTGTATTGTTGATCTATGTAGATCTAGATATTAGAGGAGGTTGTCTTCATGTTTGCATAGGTTGATGCAGTGGAGGAGAGACATATTTCTTGGTGCACAGTCGTGGTTGCACATTGGTAGGCCCATGTGAGAGGTCTTGTTGCAGATCCACAGAGAACTTGGTAGCAATTCAGAGATGTAGTAGTTCCTGGTTATGTGAGATCTGTTGGTGGTGGTTTGGAGGCACAGTTGTAGTACACTCATGGAGATCCATTTAGAGATATGGAGGAGAGGAGATACTCTTGGAGAGATGCATTTTACTCTTGTATTGAAGAGTTGGTTTGTACTCTTGTTCATTATATTATATATATGAGATCTATATATTTGGTGGACGTAGCCCACATTGGGTGAACCACGGTACATGTTGTGTTATGTGTGTGTACTTTGTTTTGATTTGGATTTATTCTAGTTTATACTTCCACTGCTTTGTAGATTTTGGGGAATTGTTTAGATCTGCGTGCATGATTGGGTTTGTTATTAAATCATAACACTATTTTGAAGTCCCGAATTCCCAACAACTAGTATCAGAGCTTGGTTATTTCAAAGAAAGGTTTTGCTTTAGTAGATTGTTAGTGGTTTACTGACAGGTGTGTGAGAGCATGGTTTGTTTTTCCTGATGTAAAAATCAAGAAGAGATTTAAATATCAAGTGGAAGATAGAAATGTGAGGTTGTTGGAGAATATAGTGATCGATGTCGGTTAGGTGGCAACCAGAGTCGACAGGGTGACCGTGGTCGGTTACTGAGAAACCTAGTTTTAAACAGAAAATCATAGATCTAAAGGAATTAAGAAGATGCATGGAATGTGTCTTGTTTACTAAGGTGTCCTAGTTCTTGGAGGCACAAACATGTTGGTCAGATTACAGATGGGTTATAGAGGTATGGTTTTATCTTGGTATAGCAAGGCTTGTATGTTTTGGTTACACATGCATGGTTTGGGATTGCATATCTAAGTATGAGATAGAGGAGCAGTTATGCATCCTTTGGTGCAGTTAGATGCATGGGATTCATTAGAGAAGCATAATATAGTAGCATAGAACAAAGATGGGGTTTCCATCAGAGAAGCATGTTCTTTAGTTAAAGATGTAGTTGAGTATCTTGGTGCTGGTAAGGTGATGTATTTCATCTTGGTGTAGTTTTATTGCATGTATTATTGTTGTTAAGTTTTTGTGCAAGATTTGGGTGCTTCTTAAAATGACTGGCTCAACACAACTATCGGCTTTGGTCGGAGTAGGCACCTAGTTTGGTGACCTATGCCAATTTGTGGCATTGTGTTCATTCCAGCAACATCGACATCGATCAGGGAACCGACATCGGTCACAGAGGGTAACCGATATCTGGTCGTGAACCGTAGTCGGTCTTTGTGAAAACAAGTTCGCACATGATTTCTTATAGGAGGAGAGGGCATGGATGGTTTGGTGTCATATTTTGGAGGATTTGGTTTCTTGAATAGTGTGTAAAAGCGTAGAAACAATCCAAATCACTTCAATGTTTGGATTAGAAAGAGGACGGAGTTAGCTTGGTTAGTTCATTGAGACTTTGATCTAGGTATCTCTATACGATTCATGTTTTATTTCTTTTATTTAGAGAAAATGATATTATGTTTGGATTGTGTGTACAAGTAAAATTTGCACCATATATATTTGGTGTTGTTTGAATTTGATTTCCTGGTTGTGTGGAATCTTGAGGACAAGGATATCTAGTCTAAGGATGAGATCCTCAATGAAAAGTCATGGTTAGACATAGTTATAGGTAATGAGAGATGTTGAGTACACACAGATGGAAAGAAGGTGATTCACCTACTTCACAAGAAGTCCAAAATTATGTGATGTAGAAGTATTATTTGATAAGAAGGGAATCGATTTATATTTTCTTTCATCTATTTTATTTCTCATTGACATATATAAATTTTGAGCTTGGTGATTAAAATTAGTGCAAGGAGTTCATGTTAAGTGGGAACAAGCCATGGTTATTGGCATTGCAGGTTGGACATATATGCACATGTGGAGTGAGAGGAGTATGCTAAAAAAATTGTATGGCATGAGGCACAAGTGGTTTTGGAGGGAAATCATGGCTTTACAGGTATTTTGCATTTATTTCTTTGTGATGTCACTTTTGGTTTATTTTTGGTGCCTGGATATTCCTTAGGGAAGGTATTTGATGGTAGATTCAGCTAGTTTTAGATGATAGAGCAATTTTCGAGTTTGAAGGGTGATAAAAGGAAAAAATATGCTATTTACAGAGACCAGTGTTAGTTAGGGTTAACCATGGTCGATCATTTGGAAACCATGGTTGGTCAAGTAGTGACAAGTTCGGTTAGGAAACTATGGTCAATTTTGGTCACATGTTTGACAATAGTGTTTATTTACCATTTTTAGATGGTGCCCTTGTTTTTCTTTCATCTTAGTTGATTGTGTAGAGTATGTTGATGACATGTTTGTTGGTATTTGCACTTGGTATTAGTGGCATGGTTTAACATGGATGTTTTTTATTGACATTGATGAGCATAGGATTCATATTCGGCTTTGGAGTTAGTTGGTGGTAGACTTGGAGCTTCTGGAGAGCCTGGTGATATGGATGGATGCACATGGTGAGTTTGTACATGTGGATAGATTAAGTTTTGTGAGTTTATGATGATGCAAATATTTGATTTGCACATGGATTCCTATGAGTACGGTTTACATGGCTTGAGCATGAGTAGGGGATGTTTATATTTCCTCTTGTTACTATGTTACTCCTTCATAGATATTATCTACAGATGATTTCTTGGACATGCTAGTTGTTTATGCAAGGTTGGATTTGTAGATTGTAGTGTTTGGATTCTTTGAGTTATGTAGGTTTGTGGATTGATCACCCATTGTTGCATGTAGAACTCATTTGGGTTGTCTTGACCCAAGGATCTTGTTTTGCTTACGCATATTCCATTTTTGACTTGTCTTTAGTTAGTTGCATTGGTGGTTGCATGGAGACATATATAGATGGTTGGAAAACATGGTTAGTGGCTATGGTTGTAGTTAAAGCTCAGTACTTTAGTTTGAGTGGGAGCTCTTGTAGGTGTGTTAGTCATGGTGGCTTAGTTACATGAGAGGATTGGTGTTATGATTCAGTGGGAGCTTGATGTATGGATAGCTCGTGTATCACGGATCAAGAGTAGCTTCATGCAAGTATATGGTAAGTCATGGTTTTATTTTCTTGGTTTGAGAATATGGTTTGATCTTCCTGGTTTTATTGATGAGAGAGTTGTTGATATAAAGAATAGATGGTCTTCATGGTATGTAGAGGATAGTGATGTACAGGTACATGTTCAGCAATTTATCTCCAAGTGGGAGATTGTTAGGTTGTGGAGCTAAATAGCTTCATTGGAGCATGCATTACAAAGTGAATGGGTTACACAGTAACCAACATCGGTTATGAAGGGACCGACATTGGTCACCTATGACCGACATTGGTCAGGAAAGGAGGAACCACCATTGGTTAGGGATAACCGACATCGATTACCTATGCGTGAGTGTTTTATTTAACTCATGGGAATTAGATCTAATTTTAGTATTAAAGCAGATCTATTGATTGTAATTACATGGATAAGTTGCCCTAAGTTTGTATATGCCTATATAAGCATGAAAGCTAGGGTTAGAAGGTTAATCAAGAGAAGGATTGAGATAGATCCTTAATTCTCCTAGATTGAGAGGATGAAGAAGAAGAGAAAGAAAGAATAGGTTACATGAAGACAAAGCTTCCATGGAGAAAAGCTGGACTTGTGGAAATAATAGGTACACCTATGGCAGTACATCCGAATGGTTGAGAAGAGGGCAAAATATTCTACTTGTATTTCCTTTATATAGTTATTGTCTCATTGTAATGGATTGCATAGTATGCAAAGCACATAGAGTTTCTTCTTCTTGTAGATCCACATGTTGGTGAGATCTTGTAGTGTGGATCCACGAGATCATGATGTATTTTTGATCCATGTAGATCTACTTTTATATTATTAGATCCACAAGTTTTTGTGTGATCTTGTATTCATAGATCCATGAGATTGTGATGTATTGTTGATCTATTTAGATCTAGATATTGTAGAGGAGGTTGTCTTCATGTTTTCACATGTGATGCAATGGAGGAGAGAAATAATTACTTCTTGGTGCACAATCATGGTTTACACATTTGTAGACCCATGTGAGAGGTCTTATTGCGAGATCCATAAAGAAATTTGTAGTAGTTCAAAGATGCATAGTTCCTGGTTATGTGATATCTGTTGGTGGTGGTTTGGAGGCACGGTTGTAGTGCACTCATGGATATCTATTTAGAGATCTGGAGGAGAGGAGATACTCTTGGAGAGATGCATTGTACTCTTGTAGAAGAGTTGGTTTATACTCTTGTTCATTATATTATATATATGAGATCTCTATCTTTGGTGGATGTAGCCCACATTGGGTGAACCATGGTACATGTTGTGTTATGTGTGTGTACTTTATTTTGATTTGGATTTATTCTAGTTTATACTTCCATTGCTGTAGATTTTGGGAATTATTTAGATCCTGTGTGAATGATAGGGTTTGTTATTGAATCATGCCACTATTCATGATACCAAATTCCCAACAGAAGAATATGTAATGAGGGATTTCATGTTGCTTTTATTTATGTATGTATGTCACATACTCAATGAGGGATAGCTTACAAGAGAAAATGGAAAAAGGAAAAAGAAGAGGTTGCATCTACAGTGACATATATATGGAAACATTTGTTGACCTTGAGATCAACTATTCATATTTTATACATTCACATTCTTCCTTCCAACAATAAATGACAAAAATGGATTAATTATTAGTGTTGTTATTCATGATATTAGTTATCATTCAAATATGGGACCTGAATCATATGGAGTTGTTTATGATATGGGACTTGAAATTGTATAGACTTATCATTCTAATGATGGTCCTCAAATCGTAAGGAAATATTTCACATACTAATATCCGCTGCCTAGAATTTTGATAACATGAATGTTTAGTCGGTTTTGTAATTGTAACACAAAAACATCATAGATCTTGGAAGTCAACTTTGGCCTCACATAATTTTCCAAGTATAATAAAGACACCAACGAAAACTCATCAAGCCATTCAACATCAAATGACAACCAATTCGTTGGGGAAAGGCTTAAGATTTTGTGTGGTTCCTAAACAAGCCTAAACTAACTCGATGTAATTACGTATAAAATTTCTGACAACCACACAAAAAGGTAGGCCTTGACATGTAGAGAAAAGATCAGGAACATGGGAAGGCCCATACCTGTTCTTTAGGTTCAAATTCTTGCACCACCATCACCTTGGTGGCTTGCAATGGATTTGATAAAGATTTCAACAGGTATGCCTCTAGGTCTTTCACCATTGCAACATATTTAGAGTACCCTTTCTCAGGAATAAGCCGTATGCTGATGGTGGGGAGATTGGGCATGTATCTCCCGTATGCATATTGCCTGAAGTTGACGATCTTTTGTCAAATGTCACCCTTAATTCGATAGAAGGGAACACCTATCTACGTAATGAAGGGAACACCTATGTGCGTAATAAAGGGAATGTCTATCTTATGTATGTATATCACCAAAAAGAAATGATCTTCTCTTAAATGTCACCCTTAATTGATAGAAGAGAACACCTATCTACATAATGAAGGGAACACCTATCTCGCATAATGAAGGGATGACTTTGTGTAAAATTTAGATCCCTAAGATCGTTGAAGGCCATAAATATTGGAAAGTGTTGCTCAGACATTGTATTTTAATAAGAGGAACATATGCCTGGTTCTTTTGGAAAGAACTTCATTTTCCAACCCTCCTCACTGATCACTTTTTTATTGGAAAACTTAACAAGCTATCAAGCTTTAGTTTGTGTGGCAAAGAGAAAACTCTAAAATCGGATCTTCATTAATACTCATTCTCTATAGTGCTCTCTTATGATCAACTTCCATGGTGCTCCTTTTATTGAGAGCCCCTAGATAAAAGAACTCCAATTATTCAAAAATTTCTTTCACACTATTGTTAATATTTTCAATAGATGCACCCAACTTGGCATTCTTGGTATAAGCTCAAAGCCAAACATGTTCTCAACAATGGATACTTTTGAATATGTCAATTAAATTCAAATGGTTGTCTTGAATGATGCCTTCCATGAATTGGATTCAAATATCCTCCCAACTAATGGTGGAGAGATTCAAATTAGAATGTGGGTACACATGTGCTTTGGTCTGAAACCCAATTATGATATCAATGATCACAAGATGGTGCCTTAAAACATACTCAAAAAATGTTGGAATCTCAAAGCCTTCTCCTTAACTTGGTCCAAGATATTTATTATTATCTTTTTGGTTAATTATTGATCCCAAAAGAAATTGATTTTACATGTGTATTCTTTATTATGTGTTTTTGTGGGTGATAGATTGTTGCATATAGATATTCGACCCCAAAATTTCAAATATGTGGACAAGTTGAGTCCCTCAAACAAAATCTTTTTTTTTTGTTTGTTTTCCATAATTTTGAGGATGGATTCATTCATTCTTCAAACAATTAAGAGTGGATTCTTTTATTTGGAATATTGTCTTACCGGAGATTCTACTTTGTACAACCTTGCAAAATTCAAAAAATTGACATATATTTTCTAATGAAATTCATTTTCAATATAGAAAGGTAAAAATTGTGTCATTAAAGGTTTTAATGCTAATAATACTAAGTTCTGATTCAAGTATAGGTAAAAATTGGGCACCAGGAAAACCTATTATGTGGTCAACAAATTTTCTCTCGACTCCCTAGACATAGTCCTCGAGACGAGGACAATGTCAAAGAGACCATTACACAATTGACCATTAGTCCCATGCAACCATTAAGTTATATTTCCCAAACCTTCGTGTTGCCTACATACCCCTTTCTCCCACATCTTCTTGACGGTACTCATTGACAAGTGATAATGAAAATTAACCCTCTCCACAAAATAGATATAAACTAACAGTTTAGGCCACTCCACTATAAGATAAATACCCTAATTTAACCTTTGGCCTTTTCTCCTAAACGACCCTAGGTTTAATAAAAATAATGAAATGTTGAAGCCTATACTAAATACAAAAATTAATATGATAAAGGCATATGAGGTGAAACCCAACAACTCTCCTCCTCCCTTAGTGGATTTGCTTGCTTTTGTGACTTGATATACGTATTGATAAATTTACTTTTTTTTTTGTGTAAACTTGGTATACTTGAGGTATAAGGTTCTATAATTATTTGTACTTATGGCACCTAGCTTATAGTACTCATGTTATTTTGGTTGGTTAATATATTGGTGGCCTTGCTTTGTGATTTCTTAATGTGATAAAATAAATAAAATAGTTTTATGTATTTGAAACAATTGTAAAAATCAATATTCCTAATTAAATTGAATTAGCTAGATGAAACATAACTATTTTATCACGACCTTAAAAACATACAATATATGCATGTTTTAAAGTAATATGAAATAGAAGAACTTATCCAATGGTGTGGTTCACTATCGTGACCTTATAAATATACAATATATGCATGTTTTAAGGTAATATGATATGGGAGAACTTATCCAAATGTGTTCAAACAATAAATACATGTTTTAAAATAATATGAAATGGAAGAACGATATGTTTAGCTAATAATTTAGATCATTAACATTTAAATGTTGAACTATTTATTATTTTTATGTATATTTAACCATATGCTCATTCAGATGGAACTTCCCCCAAAAGATTATTTTTTCAATTCTAAATGATACGAGTGTAAGGAGCCCATGCAACCTACTGATGTTCATATGAAGGTAATTTGGCACCTCCAAGAAAAATGATAAAATAAGGAGGGGCCTTGATTTAGTATTAGTTCTAGATCTGAATATATATGTGCTGCACACCATCACCTTGGTACACAGACGTGCTTTTGGTCACATTTTTGCTTCCATAAGCTGGAAGAGAATTGGTAGTTTCCATGGAATCCATAGAATTTGAAGGAACCATTTTCATCACTCATGCCTTGCTCTCTAGTCATCCAATCTTGCAATAGTCTCTCAACCACGTCTCCTGCATGGCAAATTGTTGAGATGGTTGTCTGTCAAACACATCCGATAACACCCATATGGGTGGAGAGCATACCACATTATTATACCCTCCACCGCTGGATGAGAAAATCCTTCTCTCAATATTTGCTCCAAATAATGCTCTGCAAATTATTCTCCAAATTTAGATTTTGTAAATTTAATTTCAATGATCTGTATGTTAAGGGAAAAAAACTTTTGCTTCTATTAGATCACATAATGTCTATATGAAATGCAAAAATAAATAAATTAATGGACAAAAGTGATCATTAGATCATTAAATCTTATAAAATAATAATCTAATTTTAATGATTGAATTGTATATAACTTAATCCTATAAGTCCATAGGTTAAATTTTAAATTATATCCAAAAAAACAATAGTATGTCGTCATTGTCTCGTTTACACAAAATATTTTAGCACTCAGTTCACAATGATGCTTCATGCTTGTTTTGGGAGAAAAACAATATAATTAGTTATTTAAAATGAATTAGGTTAGAAAATAACATGTTTGAAAGGTTATAATAAGTTAAAAATTTGTAAGTGTCTTGACTCGCTTCGATAGTTGGTGTGGGTTTACATGTAAAGATTAATTTATCTAAATTCAACTCCCATTGAGAAATAATATATCTATGTCAAACAAGTTTAAACTAACTTTTATGTTTGTTTTAATAATTTATCTCTACTTATTAAAATAGGAATGAATACAAATGATTGTTTTCAAGAATGTTGAGTATAAATCAGTTTAATAACTCTAAGAATGAAATGTAAATAGAATATGAAAATATAAATGAAATACATTCTGTGGAGGAGGTAAAGAGGAATGCAAGACAATGTAACTATATTTTAGATGTCCTTTTGTATAACTATTCTAAGAACGATTTTCAAAGAAATATATTTAAAAACTTTTTTTTTTATTATCACCACAATAATATGTAGAAATGTGGAGAAGGTGAAGAGATGTAAGAGACACAAACTTACAAACTATTTATATATTAATTAGGTTGATAAGTCTATATAACTTGATTTAGTTGAGTTGTTTGTTGCCATTTTTCATTCAATGGTTGACACCGGCTATTGCCCAATTAGAGTTGGTGTCCACATTTGTCTAGTGGAAATATAAGAGAAGTTTTGTCGTTTTTCTTTCTTATAGAGATGCAGTTTCATTTATAGTATTTTAAATATTTTCCCTCTTAAAGTGTTATCCATGTAGTTTTTAATACAATTTATCTAGATTCATGTTTATTTGTTATGGTTGATTTGTTCTTTTCCATTCAAGAAATGAATTTGATACTAACCATAAAGGTCATTGACATTTTCTTGTAATTTATATCAATTCAATAGATCTTACAATAAGATTTCCATCGATGTAAGATCCATGAATAGAATTTCCATCAATGAATTTGTTATTGCAAGCAATCCATGTGACGACAATTATCTCATTTGTTATTTATAATTTTAATCGTTAATTTATTTGTGTGGGTGGCTGGACAAAGTTATGACACATGACATGATCTTTTGGTCATGTCAATGATTTAGGAGGTCACAAGTGTAAGTATTATGGCCACAACAAGCCTTTGAACATGGTACGACAATATGGACATTTGTGGGCCTACGTGCAAGAGAAGGTTAGCATCATAAGAGTGAGGGTGAGGGTAGGGAGAAGTTATAGTCAGAACCCATACTCTTACATAATAATATCTTATCTAGCATAAAATTGTATTGTATTTTTTTGTATTTTTTTATACACTATCAAAATATTCTCCACAAACAAAATTTGATCAAATACATTTAAAATGACCAAACACGTATTTTTAAGAGCTTAAATATACAAAGATATGCAGATGTATTCATAATTTATCTAAAAATTAAAATTTAAAAGTATTTTTCAAGATGTATTTAGTTGCCACTTTTGTGAAATATTTTTTGATCACCTAATGGAACACACTTATATGCTCTTCTATTTCAAGATAGTTTTGTTGTAAAACTTTTGATTTATCAAAATTTGTGATAGTTGGCTTGTAACACTCAATTTGATTGGCTTTATTCACAAGTTTAAATGAGGATGTTTTTTCCTTGAGCTTATTATGCCAATTATTATATCATATATTAAATGTATATATTAACCATATTTTTAATGTTAATATAGATTATGCTAATTACTATATCATATATTAAGTGTATATGTTAAACATATAATTGTCATTTTAATGTAGAACTTGATTTCCTATATGCTTGTGCTATGTGTTCCATGTGCAAGTGACACTTACTCCAAATTCAGTCCTCATGATTGTAATTGCTATCCACACCATATGTATGGGTGAAATTGTAATACTATGTCATATTAGATATTTATGTATTAGATAATACACTAAGTTGTAATTGTCATGATTTACAAGTACTATTCAAAGATCATATCCAATATACATCATATCAACATGGTTCATATGAAAATAGTAGTAAAATTGGCTATAATAATAATAATATCACAATAATTAGAATTTAATATATATGCATTAATATATTATGTATATTTTAAGTAAATGGTTATCGTAGCATGTAAAATTACTTTTTGGTTAATATTGGCATATATGTTGTATTAATTTAATTTATGAATTTCTAAAAAAATATGTTATGTTCATTTTTGTGATGTTACGATTGAGTTTTTATTATAAACGAAGGCATTCTATAATGTATAATTTCTAGTTGTAGTTGCGTGTGCAAGTACATGAGTGCATTTTAATTAGGAAATGGATCGTGTGAGGATTTTTAGTCTTAAAAGCAATTCCTAACCATTGTAGACATTAGTGCATTTGCATGGAACATTTATGCACTTGAACAATGAATGCTTTTAGTTTCAAAATTTTAAATATTTAGACTAATAATGGATTCCAAAATGAAAAGAGGAAACGATCCTCTCTCTCTCTCTCTCTCTCTCTCTCTCTCTCTCTCTCTATATATATATATATATATATATATATATATATATATATATGATGATACACACAAAAATATAGGGAGAAAATTCCATTTAAATTATAATTTGGTTAATGACATTGTATGAGCTATGTCTTTTTAGTTTGTTGTTAAAGTATTGATTTTGCCTTTCAATTTGCATTATTTCCCCGCTCAATGGATTGATGACCATTCGCTACCAATGTCGAATGCACGATTGTGGATCATATATAGGGAGATTGTGGCAGCCCCAACCCCTCCTTTCGGTCCGAGTTACCTTAAGGAGGCCTAGTGCCCTATCCCTTAGGTGAGGCTTCGTTAGGGCTGTGTGATCGGGGCCTTCCGGCCTTAGCACATGATTGCTGGAAGCTCTCCTTTCGAGGAGAGCATTCGACGTTACGCTCTTGTACATAGGGTCCGACATAGGCTCAACCTACCAATTTGTGAGCACATGGTTGCATTTCTCAAACAATGTTTTTGTTGAAGAATGATATATCATATAGTTGCATATATATTAAAGATTAATTTTGTGCAACCCCTAGTTTGTAATATGCCTTAAATGGGTAGCTATTATAACCAAATAATAATTTTCATGTATACACCCGAGAGATGATAATCAAATAAAGATGTGCATTGACCTATTAAATGGCTTAAGTCTATTGTTTTGGTTATACATATAATTCTTCATAATAAGTGTGTAGGGTAGGGCAATAGACCTCTAAATATTGTGTTTTTGGACCATTCATATCTATTTAAGTACCACTTCTAATTATAAGGAGATAAAAGAGGGAAGAGAAATAAAAAATTAAATCATATGAGTGAACCAATAAATGAGAATGAGAATGGATAATTTATTAAAAAATTAAATAATTTTTCCCAATCATTTAAATTTGATGATCTATAGAATAGGTTGCGGTCCAATAGTGTGTATGATGGTGTAAAAGGCGTGTTACTTAGCTAGTCACCAAGGTTCCAACCTCATGTGATACCAATCAATAAGGGACGAGATTGAGATCGTACATTGGATGAATTTGGTGGAATGAAAATCCCTCAAGGGATAAGCTCGAGATTGTGTCTTGGATAAATTTGGCAAAATGAAAACCCCTCAAGAAGGAGCCCGAGATCGTGCCTTGTATGAATTTGGTAGAATGAAAATCCCTCAAGGATGAGCTCGAGATCATTGAATTTCTGCAGAATGGAAATCCATCAATCTGCGCACCTAATATGTGTAGACTTGGGATTCAATAAAAAAATTGATAATCTTATTAATGTATTTATACTTTTAAGACAAAATATATTAAATGGGATGGAAAAATTTAGATGGACTTTTAAAATATGTTAAGAATTATAATAAATGTAAACATCTATTTACAAATTATGCTAAATATATTTTGATCCAAGAATGTTTTTCACACAAATATTATCTTTGGAAAAATTGAAAAAAAAAAAAGTGTGTCACTTTTGTTAGGATATCGGGAAACATTTTTGTAAGAAATCGATGGAAAATATGAGAATTGGCGTTGAGTGTAAACATCACATATATTTACAATGTTGACTAGTTAACCAACCAATGATAAATCCGCCCCAAAAGGTGGTAAACAACCCATTGATTGTTGACTAGTCAGCTTATACAAACACATGTGATGGATAGACTCTTCCAAAAATTAAAAAAAGAAGAAGATATTTTAATGTCCACTAGGTTACCAAAGACCACCTATAAGATAAACAATGAATGAACATGTAGAAAATATTTCATTTCATTTAATGTAAGGATCTAAGATTATATAATCTCTAAGGAAAAAAATTCAAAATAGTTGAAGAAGCTGAAAATGTGAAAATACAGTAGCTTACCTGTGTTTGATGATCGAAATTGGCATTGACATCAACTTCTGTGAGCCAAATGGGTAGACCAAGAGTGCTTAATTTCTCCAACGCCGCCCTCACGAATGGAATATTTGGTTTTTCGAAATGGCTTTTGAGCCCAATTCCTTCCATAACCCGACCGACGCTCCGATCTCTCGACCTCGAATGTAGGCATCCACGAAGCCTCGGAATCATCACAACTCTCGATGACGCTATAGTCATTCATGAACATGGGCGTCCAGGGGATCGATCTCTGGCCGCTTGGTAGAAGCCATCCAAGAATCATTGCTACTAGTCTGTCCTCATAAAATGAGAAATGCAACATCTCGTTGCTCACGCCCCAATTGATAAAATTGCTTGCATATCTACTCACAAGCAACTCAATTCTCTCATTAAGCGCTTTATGTAATTCTTCCTTGTCCAATTTGGCGACCAAGAAGGCAAGTATTTTGGATCCTCCCATAAAATATTGTGCCCCCTAACAGGATGCCATTTGCACCGCACTGTGCCAACATTTTTGCCTGCAACCCCGTAATTGAGCTTTCCCTCCGGTGCTCTATAGAGTACCATTTGAGCTCGTTCTCGAATACAACAATGTTGAATCTCTTCACAAACCATGCCTGTCACAGCGGTTGAATTTAACACAATGAAGATAATTAATTTAAAAGGGAATTTTTAAAATTACGAACACTTCCAAGATATTATATTCATAAGTTCAAAGGATTTTGATTTTTTTTTAGTATTGTTTAGAAGGTTTTCAACAACCCGGGAAGAATAGTGACACCTTATTTTTTTGGTATTTTTTAATCTACCACCTCTTTTCCATATTTGAAGGCATCACTTAATAGTCTCACTACTAAAGATGCTACCCCGATTTAAACTAGGTAATCAAAACAAAATGAAATATCATATTTAGAATTAAAATCAGACTCTACGTCAACTAGTGTGTGTGTGTGTGTGTGTGTGTGTGACACATCAATCCAATTTACATAAAAATATTTGGAATTTAATTGGAAAACCAACAAAAGAGAATCATGTTTCAAGTAGTGGTTAGATTTCGTTTCATTTAAAGATCACATATGTTTGCAAGATGAATTGTCTGCCAACCAATGAAAAAACATCACCTATAAAATGGTAAATGACCATGAAAAAATAAGACCTAAAATATGGTAAATAGCCTATTGGTTGGTCAACAATTCAACTTGTTAATATATATGATAGATACGCTATTCCTTAAAAGGCTCTCAATGTAAAAATCACATATGTTAGTAAGTTGAATTGTTGACCAACAAATAAAAAAACACTACCTAAAACTAAAAATAGCCTATTAGTTGGCCAACAATTCAACTTACTAACATATAATAAATAAGTCAATCTAAATAGTGGTTCAATTTAACCTAAAAGTCAAAGGTAGTTCAACTTACAACCAGGAATTAAATTTGATGGTCATCTATGCTTGTCAAACAATTTTTAGGTAATGGTAAATTTCAAAATTTTCCCTTCCAAAATGTAAAATAGTGTTATTTTTATGTTGTTAATAAGAATTATAAAAGGGTATTCTATATATATTTAACTATATATAAAATATATTTGTATAGTTTACCAATAAATTTGTATAAAAATGACGGTCATCCTTTAAATTTGAAAATCACATGTTTACTAGTTTTTCAAATATTTACAAGTATTTTACAGTTAAAATCATGAAAAACATCTAAACGGCTGTCAAATTTAACCCCTACTCACAACTATTCAAAATCTTACATATATTTACAAATTAAAATATTATCATAAGAACGAAAAATAAACTTAAATAATACTATTTAGTATTATTGACTGCCCAACAACAAAACTCCTTTTAAAATTTAAATGATTTAAACAATAAATTTAACCAAATTTCTTACAATTTTGCAGCAATCATTTTGATATTTCATAACTATGTTTTTAAAATTGAAATAAGTTTTTTCAATTTATTAATATTTTTTTTTGGAAAATTTTAATAAGTAGAAAAAGGTGGGACTGGAAGTGTGGCACATTTTGTGGCACTAAGTAGGATTCAATTTTATTTAAGATTTTTTTAAAAAAATTTACAATTTAAAAATTTCTACAGCAGCTGAGCCACAAGATAATTAATACAATAACTGCAAATTGGTTCCAAAAATATTATGTGGCTGACAAAATTTAGGCACCCCCTCTCATGGTACCAATTAAACATTTCAGTTGAGTCGGGTTAAATTTGACGGCCATTTAAATGTTTTTATGGAATTGTCACATATGATTTGTATAAATGTGACTGTCAATTTGTATATATATTTATATATAAATTATATAAATATATATTAAACATAATTAAATAAATATGAAATAATTATTTATAAATTTTAAAAATAATAAATAAACACTATTATTTTGTATTTTTGACTAATATTAAAAATTTACTGTTACTAGAAAATTGTTTGACAGGCATAGATGGTCGTCAAATTTATTCCCAGCATTTAACTCACAGAATCTTGACAAAATTCATGGGACAAAATCTATAATTAATGCAACAACAGGGCATAATTGATAACCTGATAGAATTGGTTTCCAAGAATGTTCTGAGATATAGCTGAACCCAGCGGAAATTGTCTGGAGTACTGCTTGACTGTCAAGTTTGCTTTTTCTAGCCGGTTGCCGTGCAGGTCTGTGACATGAATGATCACTCTTTTCATCCTTTTCTGTAATTACAGTCAATAATATTTGTATCAGGTCAGATAAACAGTTATTCTGAGTAAAATCAAGTGCAATATTTAAAGAAAACACAGAGTAAAACTTTTTGGGTGCAAGACATATGAATAATGTAAGTAGTACCATTCTAATTCCATCTTGTTGGTGCAGGCGCCATTCTTCATCTGTAAATGGTTGAAGGGAAACGCTATCAACTAAGATTTCAACATCAGTTCTGTTACTCTGCAAATTGACAAAAACACCGAAATGATGAATATCAAGTATTTATACCTGTCTATATGGGAAGAGTTCATACAATTGGTGTCATAACTCTGTCAATTGTTAAAAGACTTCACATATTTAATATGTTGTTGTTATGGTTATTGTTGTTAACTTTATGTTAATTTGTGCACAGTCAATAAGAATATGTTGTTTTATTCCTTAATTGGTAGTCATAGAAAGAGGCTGAATATTTACAAAACCGCACAATTTTTTAAATGGTTCTCTATAAATATATGAAAATATGCAAATCTATACAAAGAAATCATAAAAATAAATAAAGGAAAAATTGAAATTTAAGAGAAAAAAAGCTAGGGTGTCAACAAATTTTGATTTGACAGACAAAGATAATTTGAAAATCCAGGCCTGCCGTAGACTATGTGTGTGTATACTTTAAAATTCTTCTGAAAATTAGGGATTAAGTAACCTCAAAGTAGAGTTTTGCATAGAAAGGAGACCAGTCAGGAACAAATCCTCCCTTAAGAAAAGACCAGCAACCATTTCTAGCAATCACATTTCCTGCACAGGTGTATGTTGTATTATCCATCCCCACAGTTGCTTTCACAAAGGCAGAGCTTACATTTCCCTGATCTGCAACCACGCTGTACATTCAATCCAATATCAATGCACATAATCATATATGAAAAAAATCCATGAGCAGCTCTTAATTCCACAAAATTCATTATTACCTGAGAGGGTATACTTCATATCTTGACTTAAATTTTCCAGTTTCTGTGATGGGGAATGATACCCCATTTGGCGATTGGATGCTACAATAAACTTATTGCCATTATTTTCAGACTCTATATGCAAGCTTGCATTCCCAATTGACTCGGTCCAGCCCTGGGTTCCATCTTCAAAACCAGGATTAACAAGTATGCCTCCACTGTAAAGAGGTGCTGCTGGGTGCATTTCACACTGAAAAACAAATTACTTTAAAACAATGTACTAACTTTAATTAAACCCCCTCAAAAACAAAAAACAAAATGAATTATCAGTATCTTGAGGTGAGTGACAATATCAGAAGATTGCAATACCTGTGTATAAGTTGAAGTGTCATAGTAAGAAGGCTCTGTAAATTGGGATTCAATATATTAGAGAAACTCTGATAATGTTGGTCATGTTTAAATGGAAGGATAATGTACATGGAATCCTTACCATCTGAACTGGCCGCCATGTTTGTCCACAAAATCAGCAGACATATGGCTACCCATTTCATTTTCAAACAAAATGCTTGGAATATTACATCAAAGGCTGCTGCCATGGCCCAGCAGATGCCACTGACACACTGTAACCTCGTCCGTTTAGAATAAGATCTCTAGCTTTTCTGTACAAAACAATCAACCATTTTCATTTATCAATAAAACCAAATGAAATCTAGTGGAATCAAGAAACCATAAGAGACAAGGTGATGGGGTTTATGACACGACAAAGAATAAAATGGTACCCATTTTGACATTATCTGGAGGGCATATAAATGTTGGAAGCTTGCAACCCCAATACATTGAATTTTTATTTGGGTGTGGAGGAATTGTTAAAAGGCTGTCACAGAACAGTAACAGTTACACTCAGAGCAAGTCACGGGAGAGGAATGCAATGCCTTAGGGAAATAAAATCATGACAATAACCCCTGTTTGCTTTTTAATGTTGCTTTTTAATGTTAAGTATGCTTTTAGAGGGCAGGTGGCGGTAACATCACATGTGAATAATAATAATAATAGTAGTAGTAGCAGTAGTAGCAGTAGCAGCAGTAGCAGTAGCAGCAGTAGCAGTAGCAGGAGCAGTAGCAGTAGCAGCAGTAGCAGTAGCAGTAGTAGTAGTAGTAGTAGTAGTAGTAGTAGTAGTAGCAGGTTTTTACAGTCCACGATGCTAGAATGGCTTATTATTATATGGGTATGTTAGAACCGCCCTACAATTAGAGAAGGGAATATGATGCAGATTTATGATGCCCATTTAGGCAGCCCACCCATGGTTTCTGTGTATGCAGTTAGTGCACCTCACTATTATGTAAACCAGAGGTCCAGAGCACTGTTATGATTAGTTTCTGTACATAGGTGTGGTTAGTAGATGATCGGCATTTTTGAGTGTTGGTTCATTTTAGGCTAAATTTATTGAGAAGTAGATTATAATAGTAGCTTTCTAGAATTATACTTACGACTTTGCAATACCATTTTGACATATATAGTAAATATTTAATTAATTATGTGGAAAGATATTTTCACAAGAGATAGAATGACATCTACTCATAAAAATTCTCAATATTATGTTATTAGTACATCTTTATAATTGTTATCTAATAAATAGACTCTTCCAACAATATTTACCTTCTTATCAAGTAGGCGTAATAAAGATCAAAGAAAAATGTTTTTTTTTTTTAATTCTTTCTATTAGATCTATTAATAGAACATGCATTTATTTTTCTGACCATAATAATATAGAAACATTTCATATTAATCGATCATAATTACGCCGAAGGCGTTCCCCCTATGGGAAAGGCCCTTCCAGACGTTTCCGCAACTATGTTAAATTTGACGGCCTTTTGCCTGTTTTTCTGGTTTTAGCATATTTGGTGTTTTTTAGTTTTTCCATCTTCTATGGCGCCTACTTTCAGTCTCGCGGCGACGTCGCTGTAAATTCCATTGAGCTCACCACAAATCGAGATGGTAAAACATACAGCGCCGGATGGGCTGTTTACAAGAATTCCATTCCAATATGGGAAAGCCCTTCAACGACTATGTCAAGTTTCGCCACTCACTTTCAATTTGACATTAAACCAGATTCCGCGGAGAATTTGGGTTCAAGAGGAGGTCTGGCTTTCTTCATGGCACCGCTGGGTTTCAAGGCTCCAGAGATCTCGACAGGAAAATGGCTCGGCCTCTTCAATGCAACCACGATGGGGGATCCAACAAATCATATAGTTGCGGTAGAGTTCGACACAGAGGAAAATTCTTTCGATCCTAACGACAACCATGTGGGAATCGATATCAATACTGTCGTTTCCGCCATAAATGTTTCGGTTATTAATGGAAGTCTAAAAGACGGGAAAATTTGGGATGCCGGGTCCATTTTCCCTCCGCCGTCGCCGCCACCGAGCAAGCTTGCAAGGCCGCACGCAATGTGCCCAATCCTAGAGAAACCACTTCTATGATAATGGTTTTCAAACCCCTGTTCCTATTCGAATCCTTGACAGGAATCCCATTTAACTCGATGTCGAAGGAGGAAGCGTTGCAGGAGAAATCCCATGAGAGCAAGGTATGACTGTTCGTTCCCACAGACGTCGAAGCAGAGAACCCCATCATAACATTTTCAGGAAGAAACTTCGCCAAATCCACATCATACCACAAAATTAGAGCCCCTGGTTTCGAACCATTCCGCGACAGAAATATACGAAGCATATTCACTCCCCCGTCGTAATCCACCCAGGCGTCCCAAATTTTCCCGTCTCATGTATTGAAAGCCCATCAGGCTGCTCCAGCGCTTTGCACATAGGTCTTCGGTTTCCTTTTCTTCATATTTTTCCTTTTCAATGTCCTCTGGAAATGAGGAATTTCTTTGCTGTGGAATTTGTTTGTTTGTTGTGTCCTGTAGCGGTAAAATAGGATACAACTATAATACATCGGTAAATAATAAGCTTGTGAATATGTATATGAAGTGTGGGAGTGTGACAAATGGGCGCAAAATGTTTGACAAAATGCCTCAAAGAGATGTGATCGCATGTAATAGTACTATTGCAAGATGTGTTCATCATGGGGAAGCAGATGAAGCTCTGAATCTATTTGCACAAATGTATAGGCAGAGCATCAAACCAGATGAGTTCACCTTTGAAAGCGTGCTCAGGGCTTGTGCGAGTTTAATGGATTTAGAATTCGATGAGTTGATTTATACATATATTATCAAAACAGATTTGAGGGCGAGGAATTTGTAACCTTTGGACTTGTTGATATGTATTCAAAATGTCATGATACATTGATAGAGAGGACGTGCGGAAAGTGTTTGACAAAATGCCTCAAGGAGATTTGGTAGTATTTAATGCTATGATCACAGGGTATGGACTTAATGGCTATGATATTGAAGCCTTGGAATCGTGTTTTCAACTTCAGAAAATAGGTTTAGAGGCTGACCCATTTTCATTTTCATGTATTCTTAGTGTTTGTGCAAACTTAGAAGCCATTAATCAGGGAAAGTTAGTCATGCACATATAATTAAAATTGAGTTTGTATGGGATATAACAGTGGTGAATGCTCTCATTACCATGTATGCCAAAAGTGGAAGCTTGGATTGTGCATTCAAGGTGTTTGACAAAATGCCCAAGAAGAATGTTATCTCGTGGAATGCAATCGTAGCAGGGTGTGCTTATTATTTGTTGTTTGAATTTATAACTTTCTAATAGTATTGCATTCTAACACCTAAAAATTTTCCTTTGTATTTGCAGCAAGGGATCAAATTGACAGTAGGATCCTATTCACACTTGAGAGCTGATGCACCTATAATAAGGCGCCGAAACATTGATATACCATCCTAAGCTTACAGAATGCTCAAAAATGAAAAGGGTGCATAATTACCTAATTCAAATCATTATACTTATGAGGAGGTTGACAATATCAACAATGTCTAAATTTCACCTTTTTATTTGTGTAGTTGCAAATATACTTCTATGGAGAGATGAGAAGAAGACAACCGCAATAGTGGTCGCCTTAATTGCCTTTTTCTACTTGTTTTTTTCTCTAGCTATAGGGTTATGTCTGTTGTGGCCAACTTACTTCTGCTGGTCACCATGATCTTGTTCATCCACAATTTTCTACCTTCTTCAATGTTAGTATTTTTATGGACCTTTTCTTGAATCACTTGCAAAGTATCTTTTAACATATATCAATTCAATTTTTAATAATACAAAAAAAGAACATCTATAGTTGCCATTAGTAGAACCATTTAGGCATATGGGGCAATACAGGCTAAATCTCTGTTGGAGTGAGACGACAAAATCAAATTTAGTCTGGTTTTTTCTGTGGATGGGTCCTTTGTCATCAAGGCATGTCTTCTGCATCATGTCATTTCTTGTAATTTATTGTGTTTCTTGCTTTAAATCTATGCATACAGAATGGCACTTTGGACCCTTACTTTGGTGCAATTGTGGGGTGAGTAGCTAACCATTTGACTGCCAATGATGGAAATAATACACTCTGTGGTCAGTTAGTGCTTGCTTTCATTTCTTTCAAAAAAATTGATTATATGTTTGGCAAGAAGTCTACATTGTTTAATGTAAATTCTGTTGATTGATGTTTGTTAGGATTCCATGATGATTTTGATTCATATGTTGTTTAATGTAATTTTTTTGATTGATAGTTGTTAGGATTCCTGATGATCTTGATTTATAGGTTGTTTGATGTAAATTCTATTGATTGATGATTGTTTATATACCCTTGATGTTTATGCTACATATACCATAACTCGAAATAAGGAGTTGGCACTTGTTATGAGGGCGATACCTAGAAATAAGCCCACCCCTGTGTGCTTGGTGCAACATACTTATTGAACGCGTTGCGAGCCCATAAAGAGCAGCAGAGCCATACTTGATAAAAAAGTGAAAATATGGGCTTCCTCTTATACTCTGGTGGATCAACATCTTATTCCAACAGGGGTTGTTATGCCAAAGGAACACCTTATGATTTTAATAAAGAGACCACTGTTGGGAGCAAAATAAATAATGTGCTTGGAGGGTATGATATAAATATGGCTCTAGACCCTCCAAAAAAGAACCATGGTCTGAGACATGTAGTTAGAGTGAAGGATGATTTCAGTGGAAAGATTCTTGAATTTGTGGACAACTGCTTTGGGCTTGTGCAATTTTATAGGTCCAATATGCTGAAGGCGATTGTGGGAAAAGGAGGTGCAATCTATGGGAAATATTTCAATAGTTTAATTAATTTATAGTTGACGTTGTTTGTATTTATTTTAGGGTAATTGTGTTAGTGTTGCATTAATTGTTTGGTTGGAATTTTGTTGAAAAAACCTTTATTGTACACTCGATAATGTGTGTGATTGATAGTGGTAGTGTAGGAATATAGATTAAACATTACATTGAAAGGTTGTATGTGTACATTTAATTTTGTTACAAATTTGTACATTTAAAGTTGCAAATCATATATGACAACATCAAATACATGAAGACCTTCGTACACAACGAAACATGTATACATTTGCAGTATTTATTTCATGAATGGTATCCTTTTGTGGGCAATTCTTTATTGTGTCCATCGGTGTTTCCAACTTCATGCCTTTTACCTTTGTTGTTATTTGTTGGTGCTTAGAAGGCTCTGCATGACTTTGGTAGATTGTGGCCCATTTTAAAAAACATCAAATGACATCTCTATTAATAGGCTCTCTCCATTCATGTATTCGTTAGAAGCGCCACCTTGCCTTCTTCCCTTTATAATACCCAAATTTTCACTTGACTGAAAATCCCCAAAATTTGGTCCAATATGTTCCTTGCGTAAAAATATACAATTTTTTCTAAAGACTCAAGGGTAGAATATGCAGTTTTGACCCCCACAACAGATGGTGTATCTGGATTGGGCACACCATTTATCAACGTCAACTACAAAAGTAATAACTATCCCTCTAAATCAAATAATATATACCATTCGGCGTTCACATTGCATTGTATACATGCGATTGCTAGTAATATAGAAACATAGAAATATTTGGTATTGATGCTAAAACAATTGATTGTTCTCAAGTACTAAATTTATGGGCAGCTCTGCTTTCCAAATTAGATTGCATTAGAAGAAATATGTCCGAGAAAGAAAGTTCCATTTTTATTTTCCTAGGTGGCGGCTTCATCATCATCAATGAATTCAAGGAATGTACAAGCTTGTTTAGGGTTAAGTGCAAAAATGTTAAATGGAAGATAACATGGTTTGGGTTGGTCCAACTCCAACCTCTCCAACACGAATATGGAGAGACAACACTTTGAAAGTCAAATAAAAGGTTAAAGCCCTCCAAATTCCAATATTATGTACGTCGCCTGATGAAGTGTTTATGTTATCTCTTAAAATTAAATTAATAGTATTTAATTTTTTTTAAAAGAACTTAATAGTAGGCTTCAAAGTATAAGCTTACAAGGTATTTGTAAACTCGTGAAAATTGGGTGTCCAACACCAATATGTGTGCTCCATAATGCACATGGACAAGGGTGCTTTTCAATTGGTGATTAAAAAAGTTATAAAGTTTTTATTTAATTGATATCATATATATTATGATTTTTATAATGTCACAATGAATGAGTAAATAAGGATTTTTAAAGTTTGTAGAAGCAATTCTAAGATGAATTCAAGAGGCATATCTTATTTGGGTAGTAAGGTATATATAAGGAGAGGGGAATGCCATGTGATTGGGATTTATATGGTACTCGGACCAATCCAACCAATCAATGTGGGATTGATTTTTTTATTGAATGAGAATTTTTAGAGTTGTCGAAACAATTGTAAGATGCACCACTTCGGTAGTAAGATATATATTTAGGGGCAATTTTATGTAAAATTTCAAAGATTTTTGAAACCACATAGGAGTGGGGAAGGCAGAGCAAGCAAACATACTCATATTGCAACCAATCAATTATTATGTTAGTAAGAGGACATCTTGAAAGTGGTCCTCTTATGAACATAATCGTTGATTGGTTGCCGGATGAGTATGTTTTCTTAACATTCTTCTCATCTACTTTTTTGTAGCTTCATAAGTCTTCTCATCTTCTCCTCTCTAACTTCATAATACAAAATATATACTTTACAATTACTTCTAAATATATGCTCTACTACCCTAAGTCCGATAAATCTTGAAATTGTTTTTAAGATTCTAAAATCCCCATTCAATCAAAAATTATTCTCATATTGATTATTTGTCTAATCAATATATAACAAACTAACATATAAACCTCAATATATAATATGACCTTTATGTCAATAAAAAGGAAGCTAAAATGGAATTGATCTTCTTACTCACACAATAATTGATTGAATATATATATGTGTGTGTGTTCATGATATACTTAATTTCAATATTCATGTTTGAGTTATGCAAGTTATGTTTATGCTTTTAACAACTCACTAAACAAATTCCATTTTTCTTAATCATTCAAAAAGAGTAGGATGTAACAGATGTGATTCCACCAATTCCATCAAGGAGATGAATATGTTGATCAATCCTTACCCTCATTCTTAGAATTAGACTTGTGGACGGCCTTGGATTTGAGAACCATGTTTTAGGAGGAAATTTTCAAGGAGAAGCAAGTGGATGAAGAAATTAGACACGATAAGCTTCATGTGGAGGTAAGGGATGTTTCTAAGTTGTCAAACTTCTTATTTAAAGCCGAGGACGAGAATAAGGAGCCCAATGTTGAATCAGAGTTGGTTATTGGGGAGGAAACAAATGAAGACAAGTTTGAACAACTTGCAAAACCTCTCCAAGATAAGGAAAGTGTGCATGCTAACTCTATTTATGAAATGTGATTAAACTAAAATGGAAATAAATAATTTGTTCTAGCTTAATCGATACTATGTAAAGTTGTAAATAATGACTAAGTAAATAAAGTAATTGACCCAAACAACTAAGAGAGTAGAAATGTAAAACCCTAATGTGCAAGGAGAGTTAGAAAGAGTTGTTGTGGCAAATCAGCAGCACCCCCTGGATGTTGATCAGATTTCTAGTTTGATCATTCTAAGCATCCAGTGTGATTGCACAACATTGAATCCTCTTCCCAAGTGTGGGACTTGCAAAAATGGAAAAGGAATCTCCAGATTAGAGGTTGGTTCCTCAACTCCTCTGATCAGCTATTTTACTTGCACAATTGCAGAGGTTTAAACTCCTAAATCTACTCTAAATTCCAAAGGGACAAGGATAGAAAATGAAAAAAGAAAGAACTAATGCTAATAGGTGATGCACCAAAGGAGTTGTAGACACCTGATGCTGCATGAAATACACAATCCATAAGGAAACACAACACAAAACATGCACAAATGCTCAAAATGTAATGAAAGATCAAGAAAGCAATGATAGATATATGAAAGGATTGAGGGATTTTAATCACAGAACATATATCAACATCTCAGATCCAATACAGTACATTACAGTGATCCAGAGGCAAGAAAAGGTGCTGCATTACATGGAAAGGTAAAATTTCTTCACAAATTCTACCAAGGAGGAAGAAAAAGGAAGTTGCAGAGCTGAAAAAGTGTCTCCTTTTGCAAAATGAACTCATTCTGGCTTTTACAGTGCAAACCACGACCCCAGGAGAGAGAAACGCGGGAAAAAGTGCAAGGGGTTCAACCATTGACCAAAATGCCATCAAAATAGCATGGGTGCCCTGACAGACCCATTCCCTGACATTTTTAACCATGCTGGGAGAGAATGCGAGCCATTCTTCATTAAAAACGGTGGTTGAAACGTCATTTCTATCCATGACCATGTGCCAGAGGTGTTTTTCAATTTTCTCTCTCTAAACTCCATCAAAATGCAAAAATGACCCCAGAATCTTGTAGATAATTTCACCAGCTTTCCATTGATATAAAGAACGTGAAAAACCGAGCTCTGGATCGAAAGATATGGCGATTTGAAGTTTTAGGGCAAAACAGGGCCAAATCGGGTCGGTGGGAAAAAATTTGAATTTTTGCACCTTTTTGGTCATTTGGAAAATTTTCCAAAATTTCCCGCGCTCCACCACTCTAGGTGCCATGTGGCGGCATCTCATTGGCCGCGGGCCTTTCAGGGGAAACTTTTCCCAAAAAACTCCACTGAGCCATAACTTAAAAAATACATGGAGTTAGGAGGAAAACTTTACCTTTCTGGAAAGCGAGAAAGAGCTCTATCCAATGGTGCCATTTCCAGAAGGTTTTGAGTGCTTGAAAAGAAAAATTTTGTGACTGAAGCACAAGAGAGGGAAGAATGGGAGGAGTTAGCCACAAAATGAGCAGGGGGCACATTTTGGTGACTCGAGAGGGTCATCTCTGCCTTGGATGAAGTTACCAGTTATCCAAGCATCCATTGGGCATGGAGTCATGAGTTGTAGCCTGCAAACTGATCTGAACTTTGAAAACCTCCTCTCTGAGCCACTTGGAAACCCACTGAAATGGACTGTGCAAGAGCAAAACCAGCACCACAAAAACTATGTACAAAACTAAAGGTCATACATGCTCCAAAATGGAACATGCAGAGTGTGCACAAGCACTTCTTTTACTGAAAGCAAAACTACCTATCCTACTCTAACTGGAAGCAAAAGTGGGCTAAACAAACCCTGCAACTGGTTGGGAGAAATAGCTTCCCTTTCTCAAAAGTTGCAACCATGCAACTGATTTGGCACTGAACATGGCTGATTGGATGAGTGGAAAATCAACAAGAAGCTGGTCTTCTACCCAAATCATCAAGGTGTCAACTGAAAACAAATCCAATACCTCTTTTAGTTGCTCTGCATTTGGATTGAAGAGGTATGATAGCTGATCCTTGGTACTTTGTAGCTCACCCTCATGCTTAGAAGCAAGCATGACTGGTTGTGACTTCTCCTTTGACTCCAATGAAGTCAAATACCTTATTGGGCAAGGTATGATCCATTTGATATGCCCATAGCTCTGATTTTCAATTCCAAAAATGGAGTCTTCTTGTAGACCTTCTTGGGTGGGTGATGTGGAAGCAATGGTAGGACTTTTCTGCCCTTTCTCTTCCTTCATGGCAACATGGAACTCTTCAATAGTGTGCAACTCCTCGTTATTGATTGCAACATCCAATGAAGTTGCTTTTGCATTGTTGTTACCTGCTGCAATACATTGTTGGCTTTGGGGCTCCTCCATTGTAGCTTTTGGAAGATCAAATTCTTCTAGCTTTGATTCAAGAGGCATGTTGCAAACTGTAGGTTGTTGTCCTTGAACTCTTTTGTCCATGGCAGCAAGTTCTTGTTGTTGGAGAATGAATGGTGAAGAAGGAAACATGGTAATTTCAGCTAGCTCTTCATCTAAACATTCTTCTAAGTCTGATGGCAAATCAAACTCTTGAATGTCTTGCTGCAACTTGTATGGTGGCCTCCAAATCTGCATTTTCTTCACCCTGTATAACTTCATTTTCAAACATGAAACTTGTCAATCCAAACTCATCCCAAAAATCAGATTATTGGAGAGATGAAGTGGGAGAGAAGCATGAAATTTCTTGTGCCTTTTGCTCACAATTTGGACCTGTTTTGTTCACCTCCATAATGGCTTCATCAATCAAATCAGCCCCTTCAAATGAAAGCAAAAATGTATCAATAATGCTTCCTTCTTCTACTATTGTAAAAACTGACTTGACCTCATCCATTTGCTCCTCAAAGATGGGGTTTTGAGATGGTTTTCCTTCCTTCTCGATGGCTGATTTTGCAATGCAAACTGGATCAGCATTTTCTTTGGGCAAAGTGCCAACATGGACACCCAACTCATCACCAACAAACTGTTGTTTTTCTCGCTTCACTGCTGTTATAAAATCAGCCTTGTTTTCCACTTGTTCTCCAACTTCAACATCCTCTATTGGTTTCACCATCAAGGGGATTTTTGTAATCCTGAATTTAAGAGCCCAACTCTTGGACTTTGAATTTCTTCATCCTTGTTTGGCTCTTCTTTCTGCTGCTGTTTTCCTTGATTGGCATTCTGATTTTTATCCTCCCAACATGGATTTGGAAATGCAAGAGGAGAAGTGGATTGTAACTCAATTGATTTTGCAATTTTTTTGTGGTGGTGGAGGAGGTAGGAACTCTTGTTTCTTTGGAGGGAATGGTTGTTTGGAAGGGAAAATGACTAGAAGAATTGAGATGGGGTGGAAGACTAGGGAATGGAGAAATGGATTCAACACTTGGGACAGCAGATGGAGAGTTTAAAACTTGACACTGCTGAGATAAAATAGATTGGGAAAGAGGGAGAGAAAAGGCATGAGATGGTGTGCTTACTGTTGACAAGGTTGTTGAATACTCCTCTCTTACACCTTTATTCCTTGATCCACTTTGCAAGCAATGGTAGTGTTGTAATCATGAAGTCTAGCTTCTCTTGAGGGCTGTAATGCCTTGGAAAAGGTCCCACCCATGGACAAGGTGCTCTACAACCGATTCTAAATGCTTTCATTTGTGCTTGAGCCCTGGATTACACCATGTTTACCTCCATCTTTTGGATTTGTTCCAGCAGATCTGCATTTTCTTCTTGACTGCCCTCACAACCAGCATACCCTTGTGCTTGACATGCTTCATATCCAAACTGACTTTGGCACTGCTGCTCATATGGGTAGACATGCTGATTTTGAATTTGATCAAAATGCTGATTTGGAGGATTTGTAAAACATGTTGGAGGTGTGATATACTATTGTTGTAAATGTGAATTCCATGATGGAAATGAAGTCATGATTGCACAACTTCATGGAATGGAAAAGAATGAAAATGATGGAAAGAAGAATGGATGGAAATGAATGGAAAACAGGTCTGCAACTTAGAGAATGAGTTGTTTACCAGATGGAGTCGCCAGATGTGCTTTTGAAAGTGCCTCCAAAAGGCTGAATATTTAACAGGAACACACCAACCTGTCAAAGATAAAGTGGAAGACCTCTAAGGTCCCACCGGGCATGCCAAAACTGTTGTGGCAAATCAGCAGCACCCCCTGGATGTTGATCAGATTTCTAGTTTGATCATTCTAAGCATCCAGTGTGATTGCACAACATTGAATCCTCTTCCCAAGTGTGGGACTTGCAAAAATGGAAAAGGAATCTCCAGATTAGAGGCTGGTTCCTCAACTCCTCTGATCAGCTATTTTACTTGCACAATTGCAGAGGTTTAAACTCCTAAATCTACTCTAAATTCCAAAGGGACAAGGATAGAAAATGCAAAAAGAAAGAACTAATGCTAATAGGTGATGCACCAAAGGAGTTGTAGACACACGATCTTTGATGCCGCATGAAATACACAATCCACAAGGAAACACAACACAAAACATGCACAAATGCTCAAAATGTAATGAAAGATCAAGAAAGCAATAATAGATATATGAAAGGATTGAGGGAATTTAATCACGAACATATATCAACATCTCAGATCCAATACAAGTACATTACAGTGATCCAGAGGCAAGAAAAGGTGTTGCATTACATGGAAAGGTAAAATTTCTTCACAAATTCTGCCAAGGAGGAAGAAAAGGAAGTTGCAGAGCTGAAAAAGTGTCTCCCTTTTGCAAAATGAACTCATTCTGGCTTTTACAGTGCAAACCACGACCCCAGGAGAGAGAAACGCAGGAAAAAGTGCAAGGGGTTCAACCATTGACCAAAATTCCATCAAAATAGCATGGGCGCCCTGACAGACCCATTCCCTAACATTTTTAACCATGTTGGGAGAGAATGCGAGCCATTCTTCATTAAAAATGGTGGTTGAAACGTCATTTCTGTCCATGACCACGTGCCAGAGGCATTTTTCAATTTTCTCTCTCTAAACTCCATAAAAATGCAAAAATGACCCCGGAATCTTGTAGAGAATTTCACCAGCTTTCCATTGATATAAAGAACGTGAAAAACCAAGCTCTGGATCGAAAGATATGGCGATTTGAAGTTTTAGGGCAAAATAGGGCCAAATCGGGTCGGTGGGAAAAATTCAAATTTTTGCACCTTTTTGGTCATTTGGAAAATTTTCCAAAATTTCCCCACGCTCCGCCACTCTAGGTGCCATGTGGTGGCATCTCATTGGCTGCGGGCCTTTCAGGGAAACTTTTCCCAAAAACTCCGCCGAGCCATAACTTAAAAAATACATGGAGTTAGGAGGAAAACTTTACCTTTCTGGAAAGCTGAGAAAGAGCTCTATCCAATGGTGCCATTTCCAGAAGGTTTTGAGTGCTTGAAAATAAAAATTTTGTGACTGAAGAACAAGAGAGGGAAGAATGGGAGGAGTTAGCCACAAAATGAGCAGGGGGCACATTTTGGATAACAAGAGCTTAGTTGATTGACGACTGCTCGGGACTATGTTGCAAAGAAGAATTGATGAGAAAAATATAGGAAAAACTGTGCGAAGGCCCAAAAAAGTGTAGATTCAAGCTTTCTAAGCAGACTGGGCACCTAGGGAAGGATGAGGGCACCTAGGGTGCCTTGGTTTGAGATCCAGTGCCATGATCTATGCATGAGGTCTAGAAACCAGATTTGCAAGATTTCCAAGTGATGTGAAACCTTCGCTGCATGTCATGTATATATTGCTTAACCACGTTGTATGTTTTTGGTAATCAAAGATGAAGAAGAGACCTACAAAACCCCAAACCAAGCATCAAAACCCTAAAAAATAAAGATGCAAATGAAGGGGTCAGATTGTCCTCAGCGACCACAATGGTGGACTTACTAACTAAGCATTGCACTACATTTTAGACCCAAATGTAGTTCTAGGTGTGTGTGTGTGTGTGTGTGTGTGTGTGTGTGTGTGTGTGTGTGTGAAAGTTGTGCCCTAAGTGCTCTTGTGCCTAGTGTTTGGTGGATGGAATAGAATAAACTTCCCTCTTATGTAGTGTGATGCAGATGAACCAACCTTGTCCCTTGTGATGAAGCTAGATGGATGCAAATGAGCTCTAGATGCCTTAGATGGAATGCAACCTTAGGTGATGATAGTAGTGCCTAGTGTTTGGTCCCTCATTATGGTCTCATAACTTTATATTTATATGGTTCTCTTGATCTAATTTCGTAATTAACCCCAAAGAGGTGACCACCAAAAAGATAGAAATCTCAAACAGCTAGAAAGTTCCCAAAAGATGAAAGTAAAGTGGGAAAAGGATCAGGGCATCCCGAATGGGACTAGGGCACTTGGGCGCCCCAGTACTGGCCTAGGCACCCCATTCAAGGGTAGAATGATGCAAAATAACAAAACAGATTGGGCATGTATGTGCGGGAGGTCGGAAGTGACAACAGAAAGCAAAGTAAAATGGCCGAAAGACGGGGGTTAATTAGTACTTTCTTCACTTAAAAACCATATAAAGTGTAGTATGAGACCGAGACTAAATAATACCCAAAGTGCGTGATTTTGTGTCTACAGAATGGAATGCAAAAAATATGGTCAAATAAAAAAAAATCATTGGTTCTCGAGCTAGATGTTCAATCATATATTAACTAGATCGAGCCAAGACCAAAGTTCTCACTAGTCATGTTCACTTGAGTATGAGGAAAATTTTCAAAGTACAAAGATCAACATATGCACCTATCCAAACCAATTGTAGAGTAACCAAAGGAGGTGCTTGTTCTTCTTGAGGCTGATATTTTGAGAAAAATAGAGTACGGACCATGTTTACACTTCCATCACTTAATCTAGTTGCAGAACTGATCTCATGGCCACATTTTGTAAGAAAAGGAAGTTATTTTTCCCAGCCATTATGTGGATTTGTTTGACTTACTTGGATCTTGGTTAGAGTAGGAGTAGTTTAGGTTTGCTTTTTGAAAAACAAGTGCTTTGCACACTTTATAGGTATCCATTTAGATCATGTATGATTTCTATTTTGTGAATATTTTTGTCAAGATCTTTGCGGTTGTACCAGTCCAGATCATTCACCCTGGTGGGAAACAAATCAAACATTTTTGGGGTAGTTTCAAGTATAGTGTTCTTTCAAAGCTCCAAAGATCAGTCTCAAACCAATGCCAAGTTCAATGCTTTATGTGGATTTAGGGTTAGTTTTTAAAGTTTGGGATTATTTTTCAAGATGTATGCTTGACTACATGCAAAATGGATATGTTAGGCTACTAGTCAGTTCATTTAATAGGCAGATGTCCCCTAAAATTCACCAAACTATTGTCCAAAATAGCACCCATGCTATTTGGACAACTATTTCAAGTTGAGGCTCATGCGGATTCAAAAAAAGATTTGTGGAATGAAGGAATTTAATGTTTAGCAAAAATCAGAAATCATAGTGCATCATGGATTTTGTAAAATTTGCGCAACAAATAAAAAGTACCCGAAGCTATACGTTGTGGGAAAAATATCGGAGTTGCACGAAACCACAAAGAAAATAAAATTTGAGTGCGAAGATGATAAAAATTCTATGGGAAACAAGTTGCGCAAGGTTAAAAGACCACAAAACGAAGTGATAGAAAGAATTCGTGGTAGAAAGAAGTGCGTGGGAAACAAGTTGTGTAAGGTTAAGAGACCACAAACGAAGTGATAGAAAGAATTTGTAGTATAAATAAAATCTGCGTATGAAAAGAAACATGCGAGAACAAGAGAGAGGTTGTCCACGAAACAAGGAAATTTGAAGCCGTGTAACAAGAGTTATGCAAAAGAGTCGGACACATTGCAAAAGGAGGTGGAGGGTAAAATAAAGCATAATATTTAAGTAAGAAGACCTGTGATACAAGGAGGATGCAGAAATTAAAAGTATGGTCATGGATTAGGAGAAGAAAGAAAATAAGTCCGTGGATCATTCGAGAAGATGCTAAAAGACATGAAAGACCATGCAAATCAAAACAAGACTACGAATCATAGTAGAAACATAAAATGATGTGGGAAACATAAATGAGGGAGAGGATCATCTAAAACACCTAGAGTATGATAAATTTGTACCTAATTTAGTTTAAAAGTACAAACCCGATTATAACCACCATCATTAAATCATGCGCATGTTGAATTCCACATTCTTAGGCAGTCTAATAGAGTGCATTGTAAAAAAAAATTGTTGGTCGTACTGTTTGCAAGAATTGAATCATGATTGGTCCTTGGCGAGCAATGGGTGATTGGATCTCTTCATTATTGACACTTCTCTCCTTGTCTCATCTTTTCTTTCTCTATAAGATAAACTTGATATCATTTTGTGATGGATTCTCTCCCAAATGTAAAGTCACCATGTCAAAACAGTGGTTGAGCTTTCACGAGTTGTAGATCTTTGATTTGGTCACATGTAATGCACTCGGTGCCCTCCCCAATGATGTAATGGATTGTGTATATTTTTATCAATAAAATATTGTTATTATGGCTTGTATATGCCCTTTACTTGTATTTATTGTGTCTCTTACCTCTCTATTCATTTATGGTATGTTGTGTGTGGGTTATATTTACATGTGCCTTCATTTATCTATGTCTAAAATGTGTGAAATAGAATGGTTCATATAGTGTTGATATATGGCATGTATCGCCCTATCATCTTGTGTTTTCATTTCTATTATTCCCTTCATAGAGAGAGATCCCCTTTCTATTTTGGCATCATCGTCATTCCTTAGCTTAGTTTCATTTCACACATTCCTCCTTCCCCTTTTCCCATGCAGATTCAAATCTTAGCTTAGGATTAGTGTTAGTGTTAGGTTAGATAGGTAGAGGAAGCCAACCTTCTCCGGAGGTATATCCCAAGGAGTAAGGTCCCACACCTTGGGGAAATCCCTTAATTCACCGAGGGATAAGCTCATCCTCCACAAAGGGTGCATCTCGGGTGTGACAACAATTTTGGCACACCCGGTGGGACCATCTTAAGTTAATTACACTCATTTCACTAAGATTGATGTGTTTCTTAGTGATATCTAGCCTTTTAAGGGATTATCCAAACACATCTAATGATTTCTCTAATCCAACAACCCATTTCTTTCATTCACATACCATTTCCATTCATCCTTTTCCTTACTTTCATGAAGTTATGCAATTATGACTTCATTCCATCATTTGGATCCTCATTTTCAAGAGCAATATCATTCCCCTCCATCTCCTTTTTCCAAAACTCCCCTCCAAATCAGTTTTATGAGCCTTATCATGATGAATATTCCTATGATCTAACCCCCATTGATCCATATGGTTATCCTATTAACCATGATGTTTTTCAAGAACATGGATATGTAAAAAATGGAGGTGTTTTTTCATATTTGATGATGATTTCCAGTGGCAATTTAAGAATATGGAGGCAACCATGCAAAAGAAAAAGGAGATGTTTAAAATCATGACAACTAAACCACCTAGTTTTAAGGAGCCCTATCCATGGGGTGGTCCTCTGCCAAGTTGGTATAGCCCTCAACAAAAGCTAGAGGTAATGGTTGAATCCTTAAATCAAATGTTAGAGTTGATTGAAATAATGGAAGCTAATCAATCTAGTTGTAGGGAACCCTTTCAATGGGAAATCCTTCACTACCATCATATAGATATCCCATTCCTTCTTTTCAATCCATGCTATCTCAAGCCAAATATTCAAATCCCTAGCTTTCTAAAAACCTCTTATTGTTAGTCACCCTCCTTTACAAGAGGATATTATAACTCTACATCATTCGCACCCCTACAAAATTAATCAAAAGTTCAATCCAACCCATTTTGGGATAAGATTTATGATAAAAACACTTAGGAGGACAGCTAAATGAATATCCAAATAAGGAAGATCAGTTTCAAAGTCGAGGGATTGAAGCCAAGAGTGTGCGATATCAAACAAGTTCTCCACCAAGAACCTTTCGTAATTGAGGATATATTGGTTGAGTACAAGATGAATGAGGAAAAATTAGAATTTGAGGATTTGGATGAAAAATAGATCATTGAGAGCTTCCTTCTCTCTTTTGAAGATGAATATGTCGATCAATCCTTATCCTCATTCATAAAATCAGACCTATGGGTGGCCTTGGATTTGAGATCCATGTTTCAAGAGGAAATTCTCAAGTAGAAGTAAGTGGAGGAAGAAATCAAACACAATGATCAATTTTAGCTTCATGTGGATGTAAGGGATGTTTCTAAGTTGTCAAACTTCTTGTTTGAATCGAGGAGGAGAATGAGGAGCCCAATGTTGAATTAGATATGGTTATCAGGGAGGAAACAAATGAAGATAAGTTTGAACAACTTGAAAAACCTCTCTAAGATAGGGAAAGTGTGCATGATATCTTATTCATGGAGTGAAATGTGAAAGAGATGGGAAAATTAGAAAAATTTATTCCACTAGCTCTCGAGCTCGATGTCCAATCATATATTTAACTAGATCAGAGCCAAGAACAAATTTTCCACCAATCATGTTCACTTAGAGTTTGAGGAGAATTTTTAAAGTACCAAAGATTAGTTGAAGCACCTATCCAAACCAAATGTATGTGAACTAGAGGAAGTGTTTTTATTCTTGAGGCTGATATTTTGAGAAAAAGGGAGGTGCGGACCATGTTTTCACTTCCACCACTTAATATAGTTTGTAACTAATCCCATGGCCACAATTTGTAAATAAGGGAAGCTATTTTTCCCATCCAATATATGGATTTTTTAGCTTTTGACTCTTGGTTAGAGTAGGAGTAGTTTAGGTTTGGTTTTTGAAAAATAAGTGCTTTGCACACTCTGCATGTCTCCATTTAGATCATGTATGATTTCTCTTTTGTACATAGTTTTTGTGTGCCTCTTTGTAGTTGTGCATAGTCCAGATCATTCACCCTAGTGGGCAATAAATCAAATATTTTTGGGGTAATTTCAAGTATAGTGTTCTTTCAAAGCTCCAAAGTTGTTTTCAAAAAAGCCTAAGTTCAATGCTTCATCCAGATTCAGGTTAACTTTAAAAATTTGGGATCATTTTTCAAGATGTATGCTTGATTCCATGCCAAAAATGGATATGTCAGGATACTGTCCAGTTCATTTGGTAGGTAGATGTCCCTGAAAGTTGCCAAACTATTGTCCAAAATAACACCCATGATATTTAGAAAACCTCATTTGAGTTGTAGGCTCACGTGTCCTAAAAAAGGAGATATAAAGAATGAAGGAACTTAGTGTTCCACGGAAATCAAAAAACATAGAGCATCATGGGTTTTGTAAATATTGAGCAACAAAGGAACAAGACCGCATGAAGTTATATGTCATGGGATAAAGCTTAGATCCGCACAACACCATTGAGTAAAAAAAATTGAACACATAGGCGATATAAAAATTCTATGAAACAAGCCGCGCAAGGTTAAAAAATGGTGGAAAGAAGCCACGATACAAATAAAATCCATGTATCAAAATAAACCCACGTAACAAGAGAGTGGTTTTCCGGGAACAAGGAAAGTTGAAGTCACATTACAAAAGAGTTATGCGAAAGAGTTAGACACTACAAAAATGTGGCATATGGTAAAATAAAGAATAGTATTTAAGTAAGAACCCAAGGTAAAAGAGGATGCAGAAAGTAAAATTATGGTCACGGATCGGGAGAAGAAAGGAAACAAGTCTATAGATCATTTATAAGTTGTTAAATGTCGTGAAAGACTATGAAAATCAAAACAAGACTTTAGATCACAATAGAAACATTAGATGACGTGGTAAATATAAGAAAGGTAATGGATCATCTAAAACCCGCAGAGTATGATGAAGCCACACCTAATTTAGTTAAAAAGTGCAAACCATTCCCGATCACCAACATTGAGTCATGCATGTCAAATTCCACATTCTCAAACAATCGATAGAGTGCATTATAAGAAACCCTCATCGATCATACATGTTTGTAAGTATTGAATTATGACTAGTCCTTGGTGGGCATCGAGTGGTTAGATCTCTTCATTATTGACACATGTTCTCTCCTTATCTCCTCTCTTATTTATCTATAAGAGAGACTTGATATCATTTTGTGATGGATCCTCTCCCGACTATAAATTCACCATGTCAAAATAGTGGTTGAGCTTTCACGAGTTGCAACCCTCTGATTTGTTCACATGTAATGCGCTCGGTGCCCTCCCCAGTGATTTAATGGAATGTGTATATTTTTATCAATAAAATATTTTTATTGTTTCTCATTTTTTCCCTTTACTTGTGTTTATTTTGTCTCTTACCTCTCTGTTCATTTCGATATGTCGTGTGTGGGTTATATTTGCGTCTTGTGTCTAAAATGTGTGAAATAAAATGGTTTGCATAGTGTTGATCTATGGCATGTATCTACCCTATCATATTTTGTTTTCTTTTATATTATTCACCTCACGGAGAGATATCCAATTTCATTCTTGTCCCATCACCATTCCTTTAGCTTAGTTTCATTTCACGCATTCCTCTTTCCCCTTTTCCCCTATAAATTCATAGCTTAGCTTAGGAGTAGTATTAACGTTAGGTTAGATAGGAAGGGGAAGCGGGCCTTCTCCGAAGATCTATCCTAAGGAGAAAGGTCCCACACCTTGGGAACATTCCCTTGTTTCTTTGAGGTGCTAAGCTCAACCTCAACAAAGGGTGCAATCTTAGGCAACAACAGTTTTCATCTCTTAGATTGTTGTATTTATTTGAGTATATGGTAAAAAAGTGATAATTTTTTTATGAAAATCCTATGAGGAATCACATTTTGAGTTCATTAATTCTTCATAGGTCTTGGATTTTTCCCATTTCAATAATAATTTCCAATAATATACTACTAAGTGATATAAAAACACAAAGTTGAATAGGCTTATTGAACTCACGTTTCCCAAATTTGAGCCCATATGTATTGGTTACGAATCGGGGGCCAAATTTATAAATACACGTTCTCTCTCATATGGTCTAGACATGTAGTTGACATAGTAAGGGCCATTTTTGATGCTAATGAAATTTTGTTACTGCGTCATCCATGCATCTCCCATGCAAGGAATTGGGCTATTTCGGGTACTTTTCTTTAAAACAATGGTTTTGCCTAATATTAGTGAAGCTAATTTTACCTTGTAACTTGAGTTCATTGTAAAAATAACAACTCTACTTTAAATTATTATTTTAATATTTTAGCTTGCTTTCCAAGAAAGGTTATTTATAGGATTTTTGTGAGAGGAATGGTTGAAAGACTTAATGTTGGAGGCTAGAACTTTAGATGTTGGTTTTTGTATTTGCAACCTTTTCAAGTTAATACAAGAAGTAAAGTTTTGTTTGTTTTTTATTTCAAAGGTTTTTCTAAAGATAAACACCATGTCAATATTCTTGGTATGCTCTAATTTATTTCATATTTACTTATTTATCTAATTCTATTCTAGTGTATTGCTTATGTCTTTGCCCAATACCCCAACCTTTGGTACCATAGCCAAGGTTGAAAACTTGAGTGGGGATATGTTTTCTTTTCTTTAAATGGGTTTTTAGTTGCAGATTTGGTTTTTAGTAGAATTTCTAATATGAAATCTTGTAACAAAAGAGTTGAGATTGATAATTTTGATAGAAAAAATTTTGAGTTTGTGGAAACTCGAGATAGAGGATCTTTTGACAAAGAGGGATTAATGAATAGAAGTTACACAAATAAATCATATAATTTTAACATATGAAGGGTGGGAAAATGTTGATAAGAAGGGGAAAAGTACTATTATGTTATGTGTTTTTGACTTTGTGTTATTGAATGTTTCTAGTGAGAAAACAACAAAGGAGTTGTGGGATAAGCTAGGAACACTGTATCAAGCTAAGTCTTTGGTGAATAAGGTTTTTCTAAGGAAGAATTTGTATTATTCATGGATGAATAATGGAAACTTAGTTGCAGAGAACCTAAATAATTTTAACTTTTTCATAAGCCAATTAGTTTCCATTGATGTGAACATGGATCTTTGAAGAGAGTTGTATTAACCTTTTTTGTTATTTGTTACACTTTTGGAAAAAATGGTGTTGACTATTACCAATGCCACTACAAAATTAAAGTTTGATTAAATAGTTGCAATTTTACCATACGAAGAAATTTTAAGAAGGTTTGTTGATGAATATCACTTAAAGGAAGCTTTTCTAGTTCATGGGAGAGAGAAAGAGAGGGGGAAGGAGGGGAATGAGGGTATAAGGGGAATTTGAGTCTAAAAATAGATCCGATTCTCCATATCGAAGACAAAAATTAAGTGTTGGAATTATGGTAAAATAGGGCACTATAAGAAGGATTGTAGGCTAAAAAAGGAAAAAAAAGCCCCAAAACAATGTACGTTCTAGAGGAGAAGGAAGCATGGATTATGGTGATGCTTACCTCTGCAACCTTGATTGCACATGCATGTAATGATGCATGGGTTATTCGTTCAGTGCATTGATCCACATGACTGCTCACAGAGAATGGTTTTTGAGTATGAGGTATATGATGGTGGCTATACGTACCCAAAATTGAAGGATCTTGTCTTCGCCGCGAACAACGTGACACGTGCCCCAATGATGATACAGGTCTCCTCGCAAGGTGTTCGGGATCCGGAAAAGCTCTCCGAGTGTGCGTTAACATCCCGCATTCCCCACTTAGCCCCCGCGTGCTTTATTTTTTCCTTTTCCGCTCTTTTCTTAGCCTTTTCTCTTGGTGACAAAACCGCCGCCCTACGGGTGGCGGTCTCATGACCGCCGCCCGAACAGGTGACGGTCTCAGAACCGCCGCTCTGGGCGGCGGTCCTTACGCATTTTCCAGAAAGCTCTTTTAACATGACTCACATAAATTCAACATTTTACCAGCTTTCTTTCACCGCCATAAGCTTGCATTTATGATTTTGGTTCCCTAGAATAGTGTTTTGCCATTGTTTATAGTTTAAGAGTTCTATTTGGCTTTTACCTTGGGTAAATGCAAATGCTATAAATAGTTGGTTTGTGCTCAAGCAAATGGCCCCTCAAAATTTGCCTCTGATTTCTCTTTGCAATAGATTTAGTTTTCCTTTTTCTTAGAATGCTTAGTTTCTTTCATTGCATGCTTAGTTAGCATTGTTTTACTATTGGTAAGCCACATATCCATCTTGTGCAAGCACTGTTGTTATTTCATCCAATCCATTAGAGTAGAATAGCTTAGGAAGCCATTAAAGTTGCAGGTTTTCTCCTCAAACATGATAGTTTCAGGTTCTGGACGCTTTATGTTGCATGACTCGCAATAGATCCCGCTAGGAATTACATAAGCCAAGCTCTGTACTCTTGCGCTATCCCTCTCCTACTCGCATTGTATTCAGTCAGTGTTCTGAGCTGCCTTTATCCCAATATCTACTTCTGTTGATGCTAGCATTACACGCTTTTCTAGATCCACGTGAACACGAAGGAACGAGGAGATCACACTGAGGGGACAAGATCACACACACCAGCGGATTCGCCACTGTTCTGCAGAATCCAGGTTCTAGCTTTCAAATTTCTAGTTAGAATCATATCAAATAGAGTAGTTAATTGCTTTATTTCAGTTAATTCTACTCTCGATATTGCCAGGGAAGCTGTGGGGATTGATAGTTTCTGAGAAACTATGATTCACTCCTCACTTCTGAGGTAGGATCGAGAGTCTTGCAAATAGATTAGATAAGCTATTTCATTGTTTAGAATAGATCTACAAATTACACAGACAAATAGCTACACTCGGTTATTTTGTTTGTTTTAAATTGATTATTTTAGTTGTCATTTCTAGATATTTTAAATAGCTGCTTTCTTAAATTCGTAAAGCTCATCAGAAAACACAAAAAAAATAGAGAAGTTATATATGCTATAGATATACTTCACATAGGTAAATTTTATTTTACTGTAGTTCGCTTTACTTTGTTGCTTTTGTATGACAATCATGGGACCTAGAGAGCCCAGGGAATACATATTCAAGCCAATCGTGCCTCAGCCCAATCTCATCACAGCAACAACTAATATAAATCAAAATCTTAGGATTCAAGTCTTCCGAACATCGGTAAGCTTGCAACAAATCAATTCCCAATTAAGTGGGTTAAACATAGAAGACGACCAAGCACACACGTTTTGGTCAAATCAACCGAACTACAGATTACACTAGACAACATTCATATGACTGTAGAAGGTTTCAAAAGATAACAAACCTTTGGTTGTGATCCTTTGGTCCCACAGCTAGATGCAGAAGACACTCTTCTAGATATAGATACCAGCCTAAGAATCCAGGTTACACGAACGCCTGTAAGATATTCTAAGAAAATCACATAGTTATTGATCCTAAATATAGAAGTTGAGAAAGCATACGATTACTTGGATATTAGGGATTAGGACTTGATTTCACGCATGACCAAGCAGTCCACAACAACTAAGAATCTACGGTTGTGACCCACAAATCCCATGCGCCTAATGAATCCATAGGATAATTAGACATAGACAACGGCCTACGCACATTAGTATTCGATCTACTCCACTTCCGCCTATCATCATCGAACTATTATCCTCTTGCTGAACACGAAGCTAATAGAGCTAGGGAATTCTGGACTAGGCCAGAGAATCGTCCATAGAATTGGCTATATTTACCATCCACCATATGACCCTGTCCGAGAGAAATACACGAAACTATCCCGGGTCATTTTCCACGTATTCTACAACCTATAGATCGAATCACGCCAGAGCTCGATATTGATTGGAGCCTTCGAGTAGTCATCCTTACCGATCGATCTATCACACCAGTTCAGGTTAGAAGGGCCTTCTTTGCCTTAGATTCGTAAATTCCACTAGTGCGTATTGAAGACATTAGATTGCCTAACTAGTTTGTCTGCATCCCATATTTATTCCATCCCCACCTGTCTCAGCACGACCTCGGGAGGTCGGGTGCGAGGAAGAGTTGCTTGTAGATTCCCATGCTCGCTTGTCACTTTTCCATCGTACAAAATTGGTGAACCCAATGTGAACTTCCTACTTTCTAGTTTGGAGTCATATTATTACGTGTTCTTCCAAGTTAGTATACTTTTCATCTTTTCCGCCTCATTGGATTTCACCATCACCTTTGCTCCTTCCCATTATTCTGCGGGTATTCATATACCCCCGAATATGTCGAGGATTCGATGCATATGGCAGACCCCTCTTGGGTCTTGAGGCATACTACGCCCAGCAAAATAGGTAATCATCACCCTCACTCTCAGTATGGGGTAACAACTACTCAACTAACCAGTTGTCAACACAAACTCTGAGAATCAGATATAACTCGTCATTTCAAACTGAGGAGTTAGATCAGCTCGCTCAAACGCAACAAATAGAGCCTTCAGGCTTGAATAACATGACGTTCACCGGAGAATCTGGTTCATCTCCTCAGATGCTACTTAGACCACAAATTAGTAGACAATCAGACTCATACCGAGGTTTAGATGATGAATATTCGGTACGTTATGCCAGGAACAACCAACGTTCTCGAAGTATGTATCCACCTATAGGAGGTTTACAAACACAACCCGAGGTCTCTTTTCAAGAAAATACCTCTATGCCACTGCATATAGGAAATACTCTCGGAGAAACTTGGCAAGATAGTGATCAGTTCATAGCAGGTATCATAGACCTATACAACACCATGATATCTGACCAACACCACCAAGGCAGAATATCGTGACTTCACCAAATGAAGTCATTTCAACTCTAATAGAAAAGGTTAGAGGGTTAGAACTTGCCCAAGCAAGTCAAAATTTGCAATTCATACAAGCAGGAAGTTCCAATCCTCCACACCATCCTAGCCAAGTAGATCTCCTCACAGGAGTAGGCACGTTAGGCATGACTCCTCGGTATTCGCAACAAATGCCAACAAGACCCCGTCATACTTAAACATGTACTCCAAAATCACCAGGGGATATGTTCTCTCTCCTTAAACAATTTTTGCTCAAACATAGGTGCTCCCTTATGCCCTGCTAACGCATACGGCTTGCTGCGCCATATCAACAACCCATCCCACCACCGCTCCCTCAACAGGCACCGTCAATGGTCGAAACATATGCGATAGGGACGTACTCAGAATATTTGAAAGAGCCCTTGGATTTCACCATACGAAGCGTCATGCTTCCAAGACCTCTTCCCAATTTTCCCAAATACAAAGGAGAGGGAGATCCAAATGCGCATATCAAAGCTTACGCTACAACCATTCGAGAACTACTCCCATGGGATGGGGTTGTTGCTAAAATATTCCCAAAAACCTTGGAAGGCATCGCTCTCGATTGGTATTATAGAATACCTGAGGCTTCCATACATTCATTCAAACAACTCGTGTCAGAGTTCATCAAGGCCTTCGACATGAACAAATTATTAAGAACAAGAATCAGGGAGTTCTTACACATCAAACAAGAACACAACGAATCTGTCACCCATTTCATCCAAAGGTGGCGTACAGTTCTTTATTCTTCAGCAAGTGCTCCAAATATGGATCAAATGGAACTATGTGATTTATTCCTTCATTCGCTTAGCAGAGAGGTGAAGGAAGAAGTCCAGAAGTTCCCATTAAGAACTTACGATGAAGTACTTGAGAGCGCTCTTCGAATAGATCAAGCGGCAATTGATAGTGGTCGCAAAACATATGGAGCAAACGGGAGGTTAATCACCCCCAACCAGAACACTACAACTTATCCTACTACCATAAACATCAATCAAGGACCTAAAATCCTTAACAAAAATCGGGGTGTAACAACAGATGGAGTAACCGACCAGCCTAAAAAGGTAAATGTTGTCAATACTCCATCACAAACTTACAACCAACGAAATAACAACTTTACCCCGACAATCAATACAGTGGATTTTAACCATCCACAACAACAACAACAACGGTAAAATCCCATACAGGGTCCAAGCCAAAATTCAACTAGGTACCAAAACCAGAATTCAAACCAAAAACAACAAACGCAAAATTTTAATAGACAACGGTTTGATCAAAATTTTGGGCCACAATACACATCAAACCAACAAACTAGGAATTACAATCCTAATTCGTATTGTGGTTTCCACAAAATTTGGGGCCATGACACTAGAATGTGCCGTGACTACAATAAATTCATGCAACGCTTGCCAGATGAACAAAAACAACTTTTCATGGATATGTTCTTAGCAGATCCTACGTCACCAACGTCAAATACCTTTTCAGGGGCAGTTTCCCCTCAAAATGCACCCCTGAAGATCTTTAATGATCCACTCCCAAATCATGATAACAACAGGCTAAATCTAACTAGGATGAACAAGGGTGTAATGACAGGAAACAATGATCATGAAGCCTCGACCTCACTAAATCCATTAGTTGCGCCACAACTAGGAAGTCACCACGACCTAAGGTAGTCGGTTTAGTGGAGTTAGACGTTGAGCTACCCATCGAAGCTATAACAAGGACGCGAGAGTATTTCTCTCAGCCAAGTCCAAGCCACCTGCCAGAGGTGGATGACATCCAACAAATCGTAGCAAAACCTATGGGTGCCTATGATTTAATTAACGACCTAACAAAAACCTTCTCACACATTTCATTCTTAGACTTACTAAAGAACTCTCCACCTTGCAAGGGCTGCTCTTTTAGAAGCATTAGGTTTAGGTCATCTAATTAACATCACTCCACCACCTGAAACATAGGTAAATCATGTGGACTTTGATGTTCATCCTCCAGGGCAGGCAGATAGGGATGTCGAATTCATATTCGAGATAAACAAAATGCCGACAGATGTTGAGATCGCACGCCGAGGTGATCCAGCCTTACATTTGCAAGTATGGGTTTATAACAACTATGTAAAGTGTGCAATGGTTGATGATGGGCGGCGAGTTAACATAGTCCCCTTCTCTTTCCTCCAAAAGCTAGGGTATGGAGAAACCAATTGTTCCACAACTCGAAATACACTAAGGGGCTATGATAGTCTTAAAGCCACCTCGGTTGGAACTATAATATTACCGGTCACCTTAGGACCCAAAACCATCTTGACTGAGTTTTATATTATAGATCGGGAAACTAACTATAATATGATCCTCGGCCGACCATGGATACACCGCATGAAGGCAATCCCTTCTACACTATTTCAAGAAGTAAGGTTTTTACATTTAGGAAAGGTATTCGTGGCCAAAGGTGATCCAAAACCATTTGATGTACACCTAGCTGACTTAAAGAAAAGACCAGGCGTACACTCGGAGTTTGAGCTCCCAACAAACCAACTTAATAAACCTACCGATGCAAAAACAAAAGAAAAGTTGGTACCTACGACAGATCTTGAAACTATGAGCCTAGCCAAAGTAACCCCAACCCCCAAAGATGAGGCTAACACTGTAGAAACAGTATCATTAGGAACTACTACAAAGATCGTTGAATTGCTAGAAAATGATCTACCAATATTCTTACCATTCGATTCAGTAGGCATAGGATATTCCCTAGGCATTGGCTCTCTTCCAGCAGAGGATCTCTATACGGTGGAAGTAGAATATGCAAACACAACAGATATCCCACCGTCCATATTCCCAGTCAAATATTGGACACTCCATTTTGATGGAGCTAGATGCCATTACGGAGCGGGGGCAGGTATAATCTTTACTTCCCCTGAAGGAAAAGTCTTACCTTTTGCCTTTAAACTAAATTTCGAGTGCACAAACAATGGCGCTGAGTACGAAGCCCTCCTCCTTGGCCTCATCTTAGCTAAGAGAATTGGTGTTGATAACATCAGAGTCTTAGGAGACTCGCAATTAGTAGCAAACCAAGTCTCTGAGGTATATGAAACCAAAGCCGAGCACTTACAACTTTACAAAAAAGTTGTATTAGATTTAAGCAAGGAGTTTGACTTCATATCAATTGAAGCAATCCCGCGAGAGAAAAATCTTCTCGCCGATTCAATAGCAACTTCAACATCACGTTTTACTCCAAGCAGTGAGTTAGAGGATACCCGTTTCATGGTATCCCTGCGATGAACCATTGATAAAAACAATGACAAATTCTCTTTTAAACGGAAATGAATCTACTATCCTAGACCATGTTGATAGTGATATGGCCACTTTGGATTACTTAAACGCCTATGCAGCACTACATCTCTCCTATCGTATGATAGATTTGTCCTTAATCCCACATTCATCTTCCTACTTCGGAAATCCCATGATGGATCTTCCCTCACAAATGGAACCTAGCATATGCATAGTAGAAAATGGGGATGATTTGGATTTACCTCCAGCGCCACCTGAGTTTGAAGAGGGTAACGCCTCTTTGATCAAAGAAACAATTGATATTAACATCGGAACGGAAGACGAACCAAGGATATTGAAACTAGGGTCCTCGTTAACCCCAGAGGAAGTAGAAATACACACTCGGATCCTCAAAGAACATCAGAAGGCGTTTGCATTTAATTATAAGGAAATGACAGGAGTTGCACCCCACATCGCGGTGCACAACCTCGTCACTAAATCTGATGCAAAACCAGTTAAACAAAAATCGAGACCCATGAAACCCAAGGTAGCTCTCATGGTAAAAGAGGAGGTAATAAAACTCCTCCAAGTAGGATTCATCAAGCCAGTCGATTACTCCCAATGGGTATCTAACATCGTTCCCGTTCTCAAGAAGAATGGAAAGATACGCATCTGCATAGATTTCGAGACATCAACAAAGCATGTCCTAAAGACGACTTCCCGTTGCCATCCATTGATGTCATTGTTGATGCAACAGCTGGGTTTGAACTTTTGTCTCTCATGGATGGATTCTCGGGATACAATCAAATTAAAATATCTGAACAAGATCAAGCTAAAACCACGTTTTTAACTCACTGGGGAACTTATTGCTATGCTGTCATGCCATTTGGTCTTAAGAATGTTGGTGCTACATACCAGCGAGCTATGAGATATATATTCCATGATCTAATTCATAAAATCGTGGAATCCTACGTAGATGACTTGTTGGCCAAGGCAAGAAGCGTTGTGACCATCGGAAGTACTCCGTATCATTCTCTCACGGCTGATAGAATACGGAGTCACGCTAAATCCAGAAAAATGTGTCTTTGGTGTAATAGGAGGGAAGCTCCTAGGTTACATCATATCGTCACGAGGGATAGATGTTGACCCAACCAAAATTCGGGTTGTCCTCGAAATGGTTCCACCTTCGGATGAATCTGGAATCAGGACATTCCTCAAAAATTTGGGTGCAATCCGAAGATTCATCCTCGGACTTAAGTTTCGCCATTCATCCAATCAACAATTTACTCAAGAAAGACTATAGCATTGATTGGACTGAAGATTGCAATAAAGCTTTCAACGCAGTTAAGCGTTTCTTGTTGTCACCACCTACGCTAATGCCACCTAAGCTAGATCGCCCGTTAATTTTATACTCACGAGCTACCAATGTCTCACTAGCCTACATGTTAGCTCAAGAAGACGATGACAAGAGAGAACGTGTGATTTATTTCATTAGCCGAACGTTGCTCAACTATGAAACACGTTATACACAAGCAGAACGAGAATGCCTCGCCATAGTCTTTGCAACCAAATGCCTAAGACATTATATGCTAAATCAAGAAACAAGGGTCATGGTAAAAACGGACCATTTACGAACTTTCCTCACACAAGGGTCCTTGTCTAAAAAGGCTGGACGTTTTATAACCTTAATGGGAGAATTTGAATTAACGTTTGTAAATCAGAAGTCAGTTAAGGGACAAATCATCGCAGATTGGTTAGCTGATAACCCATTAGATGGAGGCAATCTAGTAGATCTAGATTTTCCAGATGAGTGTGTATACTACATCGAAACCTGACCTTCTATCTCTGAGTGTCCCTGGTACACTGATATCATTAATTATATCATGGACCATACGTATCCAGAAGGAGCTACACCGCAACAAAGAAGGCGGTTACGTATTATCGTAGCTAAATACATCATTATAGAGCAAGTGCTCTATCGGAAAGCGTTCGATGGAATGCTCCTAAGATGTGTCGACACAGAAGAATCCAAGAAGATTCTCCATGAATCCCACAGTGGAATGTGTGGAGGCCACTTCGGTGGTCATGCCACCATTCGTAAAATACATCGAATGGGCTATTTCTGGCCTACTCTAGAACACGACGTAGTAGAGTTCGTACGCAGGTGTCATAAGTGCCAAGAATTCTCCCATGAGATCCATATGCCGGCACAAGCTCTGCAACCAATTGCTACTCCATGGCCCTTTTCTACATGGGGCCTAGATTTAATAGGGAAATTCTCTCCCTCGTCCACAAATGGCCATAATTTTATAATCACGGCCACCGAATATTTTACCAAATGGGTAGAGGCTATGCCTCTTACTACTGTACCTAGTTCTGTAATCGCCAAGTTCATTTTGAACCAAATCATTTGTAGGTATGGTATCCCGCAAATCATTATCTCCGATAATGGAACTTCTTTTAAGAATGAAGAGGTTCGCAAACTATGCAATAAATTTAAGATAAGCCATCATACGGCTTCCTTGTATTACCCTCAAGCCAACGGACAGGCTGAAGCGACGAATAAAACACTAAAAGCCATTCTCCTTAAAATGGTGAAAGAAAACAAATGAGATTGGCACTTGAAGTTATATCCGGCCTTATGGGCCCACCGAACCTCAATAAGAACACCAACGGGAGCAACTCCTTTCTCGCTAGTATTCGGGGCAGAGGTAGTTCTCCCACTCGAGGTTGAAATACCCAGTCTCCGCATTTCATTACAAGGATTACGGATGAAGCGCTTACGAGGAAGCACGTCTCTCCCGGTTAGAAAGCCTAGATGAAGCTAGGTTAGATCTTTGACAATGCACAAAGTCTATCTTGACCGGATGTGCCAAAGAATATAACAAGAAATTCTATGAAGCGCGACATATATGAAGGTGATCTAGTTCTAAGGCTAGACAGCCGGATCGACAAGAAGACCGGCGAAGGAAGGAAATTCCGGCCTAAATGGTTGGGCCCATACCGAGTCATGAAAGACTATGGGAACGGTGCATACCTCTTATGTACGCTAGAAGGTGAGGAATTTGGCGAAACAGTCAATTCCCTACACCTCAAGCGTTTTACGCGTAAGCAGCTAGCACTACTTATATATCTATCTACATTGCATCTTCATATAGATTAGGATCATATTGTCCGCTTGTTTCATACACAAATGGTGATCAAGGAATCTATTCTCAAATCAATTCATTACAAACTCATGATGTTGTTGGCATAAACATTTTAATCATACTTCTCCATTTTCATGATATCATCAAATTATCTCGGAATCACTTTATCAAATAAAGCTAGACATGACAAAGTCTTAATGGTAACCATACCAAGATCTGCAAGTTTATTCGCCATTTGTTGGTTTCTTCTTAGGGTAGGTGTCTTTTATATGGTCCATTCAGAAGCTTCATGGTGTCACATCTATCCCATATGTATATCTCTTTGGAAATAAACACATAATGACATTTTACTCAAATAAACAAGTCAAACATTGATCAAACGAGAAAATTTTAAATTTACACATTTCCTTGCCCACTGACCTTTGGTGATGAGCTTCGTCTCTCTTACTAGTGACGTAGGGTTGGGAAAGGATGGAAATTCCCTTACTCGCCTATGCTTTGCCCACGGTGATAAATCCACGCTTCTTACTAGTAGCATGGGGCAAAGTGTAGGGGGTCCTCTTGACAAATAAATGCAAAAAGTCATACACAAACAATTCAAACTTTAAAACTTTGAGTTAAAAACAAATGAATCAGATGTTCAAAATCCCAAGAGAGTTAAAATCCTAAAAACCCAAATTTTGTCTACTATGTGGCCATCTACGGGTCTAAGTCTGGATAAACCGCAAAGCAAGTTGCATCCAAAACTATGAAGTCACTCAAGTGGAGTGGACTTGTGGTGTCCTAATTTGGTTCTACCAAAGCTTTGTCTGTCTTCCATCACTATCATTTCACTACACCTCATAACTTGCGCCCTTCCCAACTCTTGGTGATAAGCCCTCGCATCTTACTAGTTGCGTGGAGTTGGGGGTAGGGGCAGGTTTATCTATTCATCGTACCGGTTTATTTTCATCACTTTGCCAAAACAAACATGAAGTATCCAAAATTGCTTACAGAAACTAAGATTCAAAATCACATTATATCTACATCATCATATATCAGCATCATGAAACACAAAAGGAAAGTAAAACACTTGCATCATTTGTTCACCATTGCATACATTCTAAAAGAAACATATAAACATACATCATAGTATAGGAAACTGGAAATAGAAAGTGAGCCATGAATACCAAGAGTTTGATCCAGAACAAAAATACATATATATAAATAATCAACGTTTATATACAATGCCATCATGCACTAAGCATGGTCAAAACGCTCAAAGCCTGGGATATACAAAAGAATATATAGTACAAAATCTACGAGAGCCAAGTGGCTTCTCAATCCCTACGAGACCCCTCTGAAGGTGCACGCCCACGCCTAGGACTCCGGCTACGCCGGTGCTCTGAATGCACGGAGGGCTCAGGATCCCGAGGGGTAGCCGCAGTCTCACCACGAGAATGGCTCCTCATCAAGTGCTCAGCCATCCTGTACCCCGCTAACTCTGTGTGAAGGGTCGATACCATCCTGGCCACATGCAGACTAGAGCGAAGACGTCGGTATATGGCTGGCTGATCGGGCTTGAAGGCTCCCGGCGTCCACGGACAGCTCTGCATGCGGGTCCTCTCCATGGGGATCATCAGGGTATTGGTGCATACCTGCGAATCAAATCTCGCCACTCATCGGCGGTCTCTGCAAACAAAGGAGAAAACAAATTAGAAACCAAACAAGAAATTAAAAGATATAAGATAGCAACTAAAATGATCTTAAAAGAAACAAACACTAGAAGGGAGAGAGGGTAACTTACTCGGATCACCAGGCCTCCAAGATGGATCTATGGGATCAGCGCCCGCCACGGATGCCGCTACCGACTGAGGGGCTACTCCTATGGCTGGAGCAACGTAGCGCCCCGCAACAGACTCATCCTCCCCATGGCCCTGGGAGAGTGGCTCCTCTGAAACCAGAGTCACCCTCTCTGCACTCTGCTCGGCCCTCTCCACCTGCATGATATCCTGGGTATCGTGCCACTCAGGATCACTATCCTCGGTCTCCTCCTCTATCTCTCCCCCTGTAAACTCCTCAGACTCAGAGTCTACCTCAATGGGGTCATCGCTGCTATGGGCAGGACCCGCACGATCTGAAGCAAAGGTGCCTGAGGCGCACCGGCTCTCCCTCTGGCACGAACTATCCTCCTGGCTGCAATAGGAACGCCAGGAGTAACCACTGTCCAACCCCGGCCTCTAGGCCCCCCTCTAGCCTCTCGGACTGATCTGTATACTGGCACCACTAGGGGAAGCATACCCATGTATGGTAGGCCAAACTGCTGAGGAACTCGGCAAAGGGGTGCATCTCCACTCGCCCCACTCTATCAATAAGCTGCCTGTGGTGGAGTAGGAGATCAAGGTAAGAGCCTCCTCACCCCATATACCTGCCATAGTCTGGTATGGTGTGGCCTCCATGTCGGCAGTAGTCAGGGAGGTAACTGGCTGATGAGGTGCTCTAAGCACCAACATGTCTGTCCATCTGGCTGCCCTCACAGCTCCAGGATCTGCCACCTCCACACCCCTGCCATAAGGGATGAAATGCTCATAGACCCAACTCATGACTAGGGTCGGGTGGCTCAAGGATTACCCCTGTAAATGGACCACCCTGTATAAGTCGTGGTAGGTGGTCCCAAGAATGTCTGCTCCCCAGGCATATATCCGACCGTGCCCCTCTATCTATGCAATAATGGGGGACCAGCAGTATAATAATGTATCTCCTCCCTTGTCCCCGATCAGTCTCGAGGAAAGGATCCCCATGATGGCCTGGCGAAGTAAGGGGATGGGCAAAGTAGGAATGGATCAAACTCTAACCCCCTTCTTCGACCCCGTGGAGATGACTACATCTCCCATGTATGTAGCCCACTGTGTAATCTGTGCCTTTGAGCTGCCGTCTCTAGGGTGAGTCGTCTCCCGATGATCGGGACCCTCCAGAATACGATAGACGTCCTCAATGTAATAGTCCACTCACCGCGGACCCCTGGAAATTGGAAGGTGTTCTGATCTGCATCCCAGTATGAGAACAAATCACAAAGGATGTGACTAGATGGTGTAACGTGGGGCACGCATGAAATGCGTAGTATCCCAGCCCGCTGAAGAGTGTCCTCCTCATCCTGTGAGAGGGCATCTAGAACCCCTAGGAGCCAATCACACTCCCTCTCTCGACTCCACCGAGATATACTCCTCTCTCGCCTGCATACACCCAAAAACACACAAAACAGAGCAAGTTAGCATCCAAGTAATACTGGAAAAATCATGAAAACACGTAGAAATGCTAAAAATACAAACACAATCTCAAATAGATGTTCCTTTTGCATTCTATGCAAAACCACCGCCCTGAGCAGGGAGGCGGTTTTGTAACCACCGCCTTAAGGGCGGTGGTTGTGTAACCGCCGCCCTGGGCAGGGCGGCGGTCGTGGTCCGAAAACCCACACAGGTTTTTAAGCTTAAAAGGCCTAAAAAGTGCAAAAAATGACCATTTTACCTAAAAACAAAGCCTACCCAGTAGGTGCCCCCCCTAGGTGGACCTTTTAACACTAACATTTTCAAAAATTACCCCCCCATGACAAAGTATTTAGCATTTCAAATTTAAGGGGGTAAAAAGGATAAACTGAAGAAAACTAACCTGTGATCTCACGGGTCGATGTTCTCGCACGTGGAGGCATGATCGCTATGTCATCATGGATGTTTTGACTCTACTCACGCAAGAAACCGTCACCGTGGGTCCCAGAGCTCAAAATCAATCAAATCGACTCGCACAAATGAATAGGAAAATGGGCCCACTTTCATATATATAGCGCCCTGGTTCGTTTTAAATGACTTTTTCACAGGTTTGGAGTGCCGATGGAGGTAAGTTCCTATCCCCGCACAAATGGTACGTTCTCATTTCCCTATTATTTTAGCATTTATTTTTCAAGCTATTGTGTCTATCTGCACTTGAGTTCTCTTTTCATTTTGCAGGTAGCGGGAATCTTGGATGACATCATTTCAACACACGGATGTATCAGGTATAACTTCTAACTTCCCATTTTGGGACCGCCATACTCAGACCCACCATTTTACGCCTCTTCATGGCTAAAATTCTTCTCGAGGGGGCAATATGTACATACCCAAAATTGTAAGGATGTATCTTGCCCGAACAACGTGACACATGCCCCAATGATGATACAGGTCTCCTCGCAAGGTGTTTGGGATCTGGAAAAGCTCTCCAAGTGTGTGTTAACATCCCGCATGCCCCGCTTAGCCCCTTGTGCTTTATTTTTCCTTTTCCCCTCTTTTCTTAGCCTTTTCTCTTCAGTGACGAAACCGCCACCCTGCCTGGGCGGCGGTCTCGTGACCGCTGCCCTAAACAGGGCGGCGGTCCTGTAACCGCCACCCTGCTCAGGGCGGCGGTCCTTTACGCATTTTCCAGAAAGCTCTTTTAACACGACTCACGTAAATTCAATGTTTTACCAACTTTCTTTCACCGCCATAAGCTTGCATTTATGATTCTAGTTCCCTAGAATAGTGTTTTGCCATTGTTTATAGTTTAAGAGTTCTATTTGGCTTTTACCTTGGGTAAATGCAAATGCTATAAATAGTTGGCTTGTGCTCAAGCAAATGGCCCCTCAAAATTTTCCTCTGATTTCTCTTTGCAATAGATTTAGTTTTCCTTTTGCTTAGAATGCTTAGTTTCTTTCATTGCATGCTTAGTTAGCATTGTTTTACTGTTGGTAAGCCACATATCCATCTTGTGTGCAAGTATTGTTGTTATTTCATCCAATCCATTGGAGTAGAATAGCTTAGGAAGCCATTAAAGTTACAGGTTTTTCTCCTCAAACAGGATAGTTTCAAGTTCTGGATGCTTTATGTTGCATGACTTGCAATAGATCCCGCTAGGAATTGCATAAGCCAAGCTCTGTACTCTTGCGCTATCCCTCTCCTACTCGCATTGTATTCAGTCAGTGTTCTGAGCTGCCTTTATCCCAATATCTACTTCTATTGATGCTAGCATTACATGCTTTTCTGGATCCATGTGAACACGAAGGAACAAGGAGATCACACTGAGGGGACAAGATCACACACACCATCAGATTCGCCACTGTTCTGCAGAATCCAGGTTCTAGCTTTCAAAGTTCTAGTTAGAATCATATCAAATAGAGTAGTTAATTGCTTTATTTCAGTTAATTCTACTCTTGATATTACCAGGGAAGCTGTGGGGATTGATAGTTTCTGAGAAACTATGATTCACTGCTTACTTCTGAGGTAGGATCGAGAGTCTTGCAAATAGATTAGATAAGCTATTTCATTGTTTAGAATAGATCTACAAATTGCATAGACAAATAGCTACACTTGGTTATTTTTTTTGTTTTAAATTAATTATTTTAGTTGTCATTTCTAGATATTTTAAATAGTTGCTTTCTTAAATTCGTAAAGCTCATCAGAAAACACAAAAAGATAGAGAATTTATATATGCTATAGATATATTTCACATAGGTCAATTTTATTTTACTGTAGGTCGCTTTACTTTATTGCTTTTGTATGACAATCACGGGACCTAGAGAGCCCAGGGAATACATATTCAAGCCAATTGTGCCTCAGCCCAATCTCATCACGAGAAAAAACGATATAGATCAAAATCTTAGGATTCAAGTCTTTCGAACATCGGTAAGCTTGCAACAAATCAATTCCCAATTGAGTGGGTTAAACGTAGAAGACGACCAAGCACACACGTTTTGGTCAAATCAACCGAACTACAGATTACACTAGACAACATTCATATGACTGTAGAAGGGTTCGAAAGAGAACAAACCTTTGGTTGTGATCCTTTGGTCCCACATGAGCCAGATGCAGGAGACACTCTTCTAGATATAGATACCAACCTAAGAATCCAGGTTACACGAACGCCTGTAAGATATTCTGAGAAAATCACACAGTTATTGATCCTAAATATAGAAGCTGAGAAAGCATACGATTACTGGATATTAGGGATTAGGACTTGATTTCACGCATGACCATAGCAGGTCCACAACAACTAAGAATCTACGGTTGTGACCCACAAATCCCACAGCCTAACGAATCCATAGGAGAATTAGACATAGACACTGGCCTATGCACATTAGTATTCCAGTCTACTCCACTTCCGCCTATCATCATTGAACTATTATCCTTGCTAGACACAGCAGCTAACAGAGCTAGGGAATTCTAGACTAGGCCAAAGAATCGTCCATAGAATTGGCTATATTTACCATCCACCATATGACCCTGTCCGGAGAAATACGAAACTATCCCGGGTCATTTTCCACGTATTCCACAACCTATAGATCGAATCACACCAGAGCTCGATATTGATTGGAGCCTTCGAGCAGTCATCCTTGCCAATCAATCTATCACACCAGTTCAGGTTAGAAGGACCTTCTTTGTCTTAGATTCACAAATTCCACTAGTGCGTATTGAAGACATTAGATTGCCTAACTAGTTTGTCTGTATCCCATATTTATTCCATCCCCACCGGCTGTCTCGGCATGACCTCGGGAGGTCGGGTGTGAGGAAGAGTTGCTTGTAGATTCCCACGCTCGCTTGTCACTTTTCCATCGTATAGTGGCCACACGTTTTAGAGAGATATTTTGACTTACAAGATTATGGGGATAGGAAGAGTGAATTTTAATTTTAGACTTGGGAGGACCAATAATCTTCTTTTTGTTTTTCATATACTAGGCCTTACTAGAAATCTAGTTTTAGTGAGCAAGATGAATAATGTTGGTGTACATGTCCCATTCGGTAAAGATGGGTGCAAAATGGTGTGTGGAGATTTGGTTATAGAAAGAGGATTACACATAAGAAATTTGTTTGAATGTGACACAATCAAAAATTTGGTGAAAAAAATCTATTTAATCATAGGAGAAAAATCTATAGGGGATTCCTATTTTTCGATTAACAAAATATGGAGGAAATATTCTCACCACATCGAGAATTGTGGTAGAAAAAACTTGATAAATTGGGATGATTTGTCTCCTCGAAGACATCTTGATGAAATGTCTCCTCGAGATAAATCTTGATGAGATGTATCCTTAGATACATCTTAGAAAATTGGGGGTAGACATGGTCAAATATGTTACCCCATAAACAACTTGTAAAAGGCTGATAAGAAGTAATTTGGTGAGATTTCACCCTAGAGACATCTCATGGAGTTTAGATGGAATCAATTTTTTGAGGTTTCGCCCCATAGACATATCATGGAGTCTAGGGAGAAGAAATTTATTTAGATGTCACCCTAAAGACATATTAAAAATTATGTGAAGAAACAATCTCATGAAATATCACCCTAGAGACATCTTGAAGGGTCTAGGAACTATGAAGTCAAGATGTCTCCATAGAGACGTCTCGTAATGTTTGGGAGGAAAAAGGAAAATGATATTTATTTTTAGAGACATCTTGTTGGGACCTCAAAGGTGGGTGCAAAAGAGTACAGAAATAAGTGATATATCAACGTAGGCACAAAGGGAAATGGGGAGTTCTCATCTTTTCAAAAACTAGAGAAAAGTATATTAAAAGAAAACTGAATGAAATATCACCACAACATTTTTTTTTTTGGGTGAAACAAAGACCTCCAACAAATTATTGCAAAAATGATATTTGGTGAAAAATAAATAATTGCTTACGGTGGAGAGAACAATTCTTCCCATATTGAAAATAAGGGTAGTATGTATTGATATCAAAGGGAATAGTTAAATGGAATTTAAATTATCCCTTGAAATTTGAATTTTGTTAATATTGTGTGTATGGAAAAAATATTAGAGTAAAGTTTCCCACTTCCACTACTTGTTCAAATGGAATTTTATAGGTTATGCATAATGATGTTTTTGGACAAGCGAGGTGCCATCACATGAAAGGTAATTATTTTATGTGTCTTTCATAGATTACTATTCTAGGAAGAAATAGTTATATTTTCTCAAGAAGCAGTATGAATTGTTCACTCATGACTCCAAAAGGATTTTTACAACCAAAATTTTGTATTTAGGGCATGGAAAGACGATAAATTCACAAAGTAGAGAAAGATTTGGAAATGAAATATCAAGAGGTAAAGAAACTAAATGTAGAATATTTGTAGGTGGTCTCACTATGGGATCAAGGAGAGGCTAGGATAGTTGAGAATCAGAACAATTAAGATTCATCACCACAAAGAAAACTTTGAGGTAATGAAATGATATAGTAAAGTCAATAGCACTCACTTTGAAACAAGGATTTCATGAGATGATTGATTCTGAAATCATGCCAAGGTGAAATCTAGAAGCTGATTTGGATGATAGTGTTACTTCAAAACTATGAAGTTTAGTTAGAGTTCAAAGAGAAACACAAAATTTTATCCCTTCTAATTACCATTTAGTTTTCCTATTATTGTTGACAAATAATGAGGATATCACTAACGTGAAGGAATCTCTCGGTTCATATGAGAATAAGTTTTGGATGAAGGCTTTGAAGGAGGAAATGTAGTCTCTAAAGTAGAATGATACATGGGACTTGATAAATATATATATTGGAAAATTTTTGGTGATTTTCAAATGGGTTTTCAAGAATAAGTTCAATGCACAAGGAAATTTGGATATATATACAAGGATCTCTTAGTTGCAAAAAGGTTCTCTCAAGTCGAAGGAATTTAATTTGGTGAAGTATTCTCTCTTATTGCAAAATTGAATTCAATCATATTTATTCTAGATATTGTTGCTCCATATGATATTGATGTAGATAAAATGGATGTTAAAACAATGTTCTTGCATGAGATTGTTGAGAAATAAATCTTCATGAAACATCTTCACAATTTTAGAGTCAAGGGTAAAGAGGAAATGGTTTTTCGCGAAGAAGTACATATATGGCCTAAAACAAGCACCAAAGATGTGGAAGAAAAAAATTTATGGGTGTGTTTGCAAAATTTGATTTGAATAAAGAAAGGAATATCATTGTGTGTACTTCAAAATATAAGGGGATAATTTTTTCATCATAGTGATCTATGTGGAAAATATGTTGTTGGATGGAAATAAAAGAGGTAAGATCAAACATATGCAATATCAACTTTATGAGTAGTTTGAGATGAAGAATATTAGTGCTAAAAATTAATTTTAGGCATGGAGATCAAAAGAGATCATTCAAATATAAATCATTGAATCAATTAGAGTAAGTATGTGAAGACAATGTAAATGTAGGGAAACAAGACGATGAGAACACCCTTTCCATTTAGTCGGAATATCTCTAATGAACAATGTTCAAATATATAAGAAGATTTGGGGGACATGAAATTGTAGTGGGAAGCCCAATGTATGTAATAATTTATCTTTGGACTGACATTACAAATGCAAAGTGGGAGTAGCTAGTAGATATATTGTGAATGCAGGGCGGTAACATTTGGGTCGTGGTAAAGCGAAGTTTTAGATATTTGTAAGGAACTAATAATCATGATATTTTTTTATCAAGAGAAGGACCTTGGTACAATAAAATATTTAAGTCTATGTGGTTTTGTGGATTATAACTAAGGTGGTGATCTTGATCTATGAAGATCCACTAGTGGTTATGTTTTCAACTTGTTCAATGGAATGGTCAATTGGATGAGAAAATGTCAAACAAGTGTTAATTTTTCCACCATAGAGGCTGAATACATGGTGGAAAAACATGCATGCAATGAAAAAATATGGATTCAAATGATATGTTCCTTGATTTGGTTTATACAAAAGGCAGTAAGGATAAATTTTGACTCATAGAGTGCAATTTATTCTAGTACAGAACCTTAAGTATCACACTCGAATAAAGAACATTGATGTGAAACATAATTTTGTTATAAAAATGGTATAATAGAAGAGTTTGATGCTGGAAAAAGTGGAGACAAAGGTGAATGTGGCAGATTTGTTGACTAAGGTAGTGAGCACTAAGATTGTTTTTAGTGTAGGGAATGAATCGATTAATATCATGTACTTGCTAAGGAATGAGTTTGTGTTCTCCTTGATGGAGTAGGAAATAAGGGGAGATTGTTGGTAGTCTCATACCCATCTATTGCATGTGTAAGGGAATTGGGATATTTTAGGCGCTTTTCTTTACGAGAAAAAGTGTGCGTAATATTAATGAAGCTAATTTTAGCTTATAACATGAGTTCATTATAAAAGCGGTGGATCTACTTTAAAATGATTTGGTTATAAAATTGCATGTATTCATTATGAGAATAAAGGTTGAAATAATTAATTATTATAGGTGAGAAATTTGGATGTTGGTTATTGTATTTGTAAGATTTTCAAGTTAATACAATAAGAAATGTTTTTTTTTTTGGATTTTTAGTTAAAGGGTTTTCCCAAGGTAAAATTGTGTCAATATTACTACTATGCTCTATTTTATTTTGGATTTCCTTATTTCTACAATTTTAGTTCAGTTTATTTCTTGCATTTTTCTTGGAATCCTAACATGAAAGACTCACTAAACTACCTAATGTTTTATATGCTTTTAACTCATTATCATGGAGTTTTTGTTTCTAAAACAACTTCCCCATTACGTGAATATTATTTTATAGAATTTATACAAGAGGATTTCTTACAAACCCTCTTAGATTCATCATGATTCTTGTGATCATTTATTTTATATAGAAAATATTCATGAGACAAAATATCAAATGGTTGTTGATAAAACCCCTAGGATGTATGGTTTCCCGGAGTTAATTTTACCAAGTATTTGGCATATGATGGGTATAAATTTAAATAAGGTATACATGGAAGTTATCTAGACCAATTCCCTTGGTAAATTTATCAATTAGGAAACATCAAGCTAATTCCCAAGGTTTGGGACCAAAAATTCATTGTAATGGATATCGTGTCATGTTATTGAATGTTTCTTATAAGGTTATTTCCAAATATCTCACTTTTTCTATGAGGTTTTCCCCAATTATTATTCATCTATAGTAAACCAATTTAGCTCAAAATAAATACATTTTAGATGATGTAATTCATCAGAATCTTGTATTTCAAAATCAACTTAGAATAGATTTAAAATAGGTGTTATAAATAGGATGCTACACCCTTAACCTATTGCTTGTATTAGGATATGAGTAGTCGACTTGTGGCTTACCTTATCATTTTACTATATAATTTATATTTTCTCATTCTTAGTAGGTTGGACTTGGTGATGGCCATAACATATGAATAGTATATATAGGGGATTGTAGGTAGTAGTTCATCATCATTCGAGCATTTGAGTCTTATTGTATGGTTTGGAGGTTTCCCCCTCGAATTGGCAAAGCTATTTTATTGGATATTGAGATCATATATCTGTAATATTGTCTTTTTTGGTGTTCTATTTATGCTCATAATCTAAATTATATAAGTAATTTAATTACAAGTGGTATCAGAGCTATGATTCGGGCCAAAATTAGGACAAAAATCCTAATTTTTTGTTTTCGATATATCTTGCGAACCAGAGAGAATCTGTGATATATTTTTTTACTAGATTTGCAAATAATTCCAAGTAAGATTCCCTTAAAATTGTAGGCTTTTTTAGATTTATTTTGCAAAAGTTATTACAAATTTAAGGTTTTTCATAAAATCACTCCCTAGGCTGAAATTTGTGGAAATTTTCCAAGTTATTTACATTTTCAGAAATCCCTCAAAAAATATTGGTAGTATCTTCTTTGTGTTTTTTTCCTATTCGGCCGAATTTGTATCGAAACCCTAAACCCTAGGGTTTGACATCATGACGGGGCCTTCCACAAGAGCCAAAAATAATTTGGTCACTCCGGGTAAAACCCCAGATAAATATGGGGTAGTGATAGAAGAGTTAGAGTCAGAAGGGGTAAATAAAGATTCCTCAGCACTAGGGTTTACCTCAGTTGATCATAAGGTGAGCCAACTCGAGTATGAACTAGAAATGTACAATCTGAGATGGCCTGTAAAGGAGACATAGACCAAATCAATCAGTGGTTGGATGATATCATGCAACATATAAAGGGTAAACAATATGTCCCAAATCAGTCCCAACTCAACCAAGGAGGATCTTTAGTTCAAAATAATGGGCAAAATAACCATGTTGGATCACTTTTCCAGCCCAATCGAATCCAACTTATTCGCAACCATAGAACATGATGTCGAAAGTGGAGATGCGAAAATTTTATGGGAAGGATCCACTTGAATTGGATAAATCAAATGGATAAATTCTTTGAGTTACATCAAACCCCATCAAGACAAAAGGTGACCTTGGCATCCATGTATCTTGAACTAGACCAATTCAGTATCGATGGTTATGTGCTCAGAGGTAGAAGAGTGGTCTCAGTGTCACTTGGACAATTTTTTTTACCGAGGAGTTACAATTGCACTATAGTTCCAGTGTTTCAGATAACTAATTTAGTCAATTGGAAAAGTTAAGACAAACATGATCAATCAAATATTATGTGCATCAATTCTAGAACCTATCCTTAAGGGTGGAGAATATTATAGAAGAGAACCTAAATGACCTATTTCTTGGGGGTCTTAAGGACCACATTGAGCATGAGGTACGTATGTTTAATCCACTCAAGCTTTCTGATTCTATTATCATGGCACGTAGAGTAGAGGAAAAAATTATTTGTAGTAGGAGGTAACCTTTCACTAACACCAGAGACCATAATACCCCTTCCCCATCATTCACTCGGCCAATTAGACTGAATCCTCAAAAAATGGAAGAAAAAAGAGAAAAAGGATTATGTTTTAACTGCAACAACAAATATGGACCGAGACACAAATGTGCTGAGAAGAAGTTGTTTTATATTGAAGGAGGAAATGAGGATGAAGAGGAAGCTGAAATTATAGGAGAAGCTGAGGAACCAAGTAGAAGATGAAGTAGAGGATCACCAACCTACAATTTCTTACCATGCATTGTTAGGTATTAATACTCCTCAAACACTCAAGGTTATTGACTATCTCAAAAAATAGAAGGTGGTGGTGTTGATTGACTTAGGGAGTACTCATAACTTCATAAATAGTAAGTTAGCTTCCCGCCTCAATTTTTTATTTACCCAACTCTAGAAATGCAAGTTATGATTATGGATGGTGGGATAGTCAAGTGCATAGGAAAGTTCCATAGTATCAATATTTCCATGGGAGACTACATGTTAGACTCGCCTATGTTTTCTATTTCCATGGGAGGGGCAGATATTGTTTTGGGTGTCTAATGGTTCACAACCTTGGGTACTATAGAAATTAATTTCCAAGAATTGTTCATGAAATTTCATTCAAAAAGAAGGACAATACAATTGAAAGGGGCGGTAGCTAAGTCTCCACAGATTAGTAGCTCTCATCGGATGCGAAGGTTCTCGGGAAAAGGAGTAGATAGATTTGTAGCAAAGTTATTTTCCATAGAGGTACAAAATACGAGTCTTGATGTCACCGATCTTCTCGAATATTTTGATGCTCACTCGTCTGCATTTTTGATGCAATTCCAAAGGGACTACCACCGGTTAGGGATCATGATCATATCATTCGGTTGATTCTAGGGAGTCAACCACCTAACATTAGACCATATAGATACCCATATTCCCAAAAAAGTGAGATCTAGAAAATGGTGCAAGAAATGTTGAAGGCAGGTATCATCAGACATAACTAGAGCACATATTCTTCACCAGTGGTCATGGTACGTAAAAAGGATGAAACATGGAGGATGTTTCCAGATTACCAAGAACTCAACAAGTACACCATCAAAGATAAGTTTCCTATTCCAGTAATTGATGATTTACTTGATGAATTTCATGGTGTTATTTATTTCAAAAAATAAGATCTTCGTTCAGGGCACCATCAAATTAGAATAAGATAGGAATATGTTCATAAAACATCTTTCAAGACTCATGAGGGCCATTATGAGTTTTTGGTAATTCCTTTTGGTCTTACAAATTCTCCCTCAACATTTCAAAGCTTGATGAACATTGTTTTTAGGCCATTTTAAAGGAAATTTGTATTAGTTTTCTTTGATGACATATTTATTTACAGTAAGACATGGGAAGAACACTTGCAACATATAAATAAAGTGTTGGAAGTTTTGGAGAAACATAAACTCTATGCAAAGCCATCCAAATGTTATTTTGGTGTACAAGAGGTAGAGTGCTTGGGTCACATTGTATCCCATGAAGGTGTCAAATTTGATCCTCAAAAGATCAAAGCTATGGTGGAATGGCCAAGGCCCAAAAATCTCAAAAATTTCCGAGGGTTCCTAGGACTAACAAGGTACTACAAAATATTTGTGAGGGGATATGGTATAATCGCAGCTCTAGTCACTTCATTGCTAAAGAAGGATGCCTTCCATTAGACAAACACAACCACTAAATCCTTTGAGCATTTGAAGGAAGCCATGTGCACCACCCCAGTTTTGGCTACTCCCAACTTCTCAAAAACCTTCATTGTTGAATGTGACGATTCAGGATCAAGATTGGGAGCATTTCTAATGCAGGAAGGAAGACCAATTGCATTTGAGAGTCACCAATTCAAAGGAAAATATCTACTCAAACTTGTCTATGAGAAATAAATGATGGTTATTCTTCATGCGGTCAAACAATGAAGGCCCTATCTAATGGGTACACACTTCAAGGTAAAACCTGATCATGATAGTCTCAAATACTTTTTAGAGCAAAGGTTATCATGTGAGGAACAACAAAAGTGGGTAAAAAAATGTTGGGTTATGATTTTGAAATCATATACAAAAAGGGTAAAGAAAATTTAGTAGCCGATGTGCTATCCAGAAGGGATACATCTGCAGATGCCTTACTATGTGCAATGTCCATATTGAAGGTCGATTGGGTGGATGAAGCAAGATTGGAATGGGAGTAGGACAAGGATACATAATATCTAATAAATAATATCAATCAAGGCTCTATAACATCTAACAATTTTGAGTGGAAAGGTAATGCCCTATGGTACAAGGACAAGCTATTCTTGTGTAAAGATTCGAGTTGAAGCATAAGATTCTTATAGAGCTACATGCATCACCTGTTGGAGGAAACTTTGGGTTTTTGAAGACATATCATAGAATAAAAAGAGAATTATTTTGGGAAGGACTTAAGGGGGATGTACAAAAGTTTGTATAAGAGTGTTTGGTGTGCCAATAGAACAAAGGTGAAACCATTAAGACATCAGGTCTATTACAACCATTACCAATTCCTAGCAGAAATGGGATGAGGTCTCTATGGATTTCGTCACAAGATTGCCTTGTTCAGAGGGTAAGAATTTTATTTTGGTGATTATGGATAGGCTCACAAAATATGCCCATTTTTTCCATGTCACATCCATTTACAACCAAGTATAGTCGCAATTATTTTTTGGAGATAGTTCAAAGGCTACATGGAGCCCAAAAGATAATTGTAAGTGATCGTGATCCTATTCTCACAAGTAATTTTTAAACAGAATTATTTACATGTTTGGGTACTTAGCTAGCTTATAGTTCATCTTACCATCCTCAAACCGATGGGAAAACGGAAGTGGTCAACAAATTATTAGAGGGGTGTCTACATTTTTTTATCAAATAAGCGAGAACGGTGGGTTAAATGGCTACCACTTGGAATGGTGGTATAACACATATTTTCATACCTCTTCTCAAATGGCCCCATTTTTAGCATTATATGATTACAATCCACCATCTATCACTTCTTCCTTGAGGGTGCAAACTAAGGTTAGAGATGTTGAGGAACACATTCAACATCAACAACAGGTTTTGGCTAGTTTGAAGGAGAATTTGGCATTGGCACAAAACAGGATGAAACAACAAGCAGATCAACACTGTAGTGAAATACATTTTGAAATTGGTGACTGGGTTTTTGTATGTCTACAACCTTACAAGAAGATGTCCCTAAAGAAACATAAAAAGGACAACAAACTTTCTCCTAAATATTATGGTCCTTATCAGGTTCTACAGAAAATTGGAAGTGTTGCTTATAAACTAGAGTTGCCTCAATCTTCACGCATACACCCAATATTCCATGTTTCCTTCCTAAAGAAGGTTATTGGAAAAAATTTGCAGCCCAGATAGAGCTACCAAAACTTGATGAGGAAGGAAGAATAATTTTGGAGCCAGAGAATATTCTCGTAAACACGTAGTAAGAGGCTGAGAACCAAAGACATTAAGGAATACTTGATCAAGTGGAAGAATCTGAGCATAGACGATGCAACTTGGGAGGATGAAGGTTTTCTGCAGCAACATCCAGGATTATTCAATGTTGAGGACAACGTTGGTTTGAAGGGGAAGGGAATGATATGCCCTTAACCTATTTCTTGTATTACGATATGAGTAGCTAACTTGTGGTTTACCATATCATTTTACTATATCATTCATACTTTTCCATGCTTAGTAGGTTGGCCTTGGTGATGGCCATAACATATGAATAGTGTGTATATATATAGGATTTTAGGTAGTATTTCATCATCATTCGAGCATTTGAGTCTTATTCTATGGTTTAGAGGTTGCCCCCTCGAAGTGGCGAAGCTATTTTTATTTCATATTGAGATCATTTATCTGATATTGTGTTCTTTGGTGTTTTATTTATGCTCATAATCTTAATTATACAAGTAATTTCATTACATAGGAGGAAGAAATGTAGTCATAAAAGATCCTAGAATAGAATGTAACTCCCATACCTAGAATATTTTGTCAAAGAGTAACTCCTGCTAATATTAATGGTGACAAGTAAATATTTAATACCAAAGAGACCTAAACAAGATGAATCCTCATGTGTAGGATTAATCCAAGTTAATAGCAAAAGTGAATACATAATATCCTATAATAACACCCCCTTTAAACATATCTTTGGTGGGTAGAATAAATGGGTCCCAACAATAAGGCATGATGAGGTACCCAAGTACAATGAAAGTCTTATAAAGTGGAGAAAACCTTTAGGAAAAACTCCCCCAAAGAGATAAAATACCCCCTAAAGAAATGGAGATAAAAGAAGATTGAAATTATCTTATATCAATGGCCTATCCATGAATAAGACCCCTAATGAAATTCATGTGAATCTCAATGTGCTTAGTCCATTGATGTTGAACCAGATTCTTATAAATATGAATAATGCTCTAGTTGTCGAAGATGACTATCGGTCACCTGAAATAGATACCAAACTCTATGAGAATACCCGAAGTCGAATAACATCAATAGTAGCATAGAAAAATCCTCCATATTTTATCTTAGTAGATGAAAAAGCAATAACAAACTAATTCTTTCTTGACCAACTAATCAAATCGAACTAAGGGAGAAAAGTTATCCTAAAGTAGACTTGTGATGCTCAAGATTACCAACCCAATATGAATCTGTGTACCCAACCGAGTCAACATCAATTCCAAATCTGTAATGAATCCTAAATATGTGTGTACCCTAAATATAGTGTATAATCCTCTTAGCTACATTTTAGTGTAGATCATGAGTCTCTTACATGAATTTGGAGACCATGCCTACAACACATGAAATTTTAATTTTGGTATATGTCAGTAGATGAGACTCCCAACAAGTCGTCGATATAGGGTAACATCAAATAATGGTGTATAAAAAAGCCTCAAGATTGACTCCAAATAGAAAGGGAGTTAGAATTGACTTATAATCAACCATGTGAAATCGAGTAAATAAATTGATATCACACTTAGGTTGTCAATGGTAATCCATGAGTTAGACTTTGAAATCTAGATCCCAAGGAAGTATGAAACAAACCCAAGCCGACCATGGATTTTTTTATGAAGAGCTTCTTTCACCGCTCTACAATGGATGATGAAGAAATCCTAGTGATCAATAGATCATCAACATATAATAACATAATCAAAAGTGAATCATCCTACCAAAATAAGTAGAAGTTCTTATCAAAATCGGGGTTCATTTTAAGAGACCTCTTGGAAATCGGAGGTGGAAAATACCTGGCGAATATCCCCAGAACCGGTTTCGTGGGAAGGTGAATTTTTTGGGGGTTATATGAAATTTTTTTGCCTGATTTTCAAGTGGTGTGACAGAAGTCTACAAACGCGTGACATGATATTTATTGTCATGCGTCAAAAAACCTCATTGATGCGCGCGTCCAACGAGGTTTTTGACGCGCGACAAAAATCTCTGTCGCGCGTCGCAGCCTCTCCGTCCCTCGCTTGCACATCAAAAAATCTCTCGTGTCACATGTTAACAAACTCTTTGTCGTAAGGCGTCGATATGCGTCAATTTGCAGTACCTCTTTGTCGCGTGTCAACTATCGCGTCGTCATGTGTCATGTGTCGATAAATAACCCCATTTTCACGCATCTCGCAAACCCTCCTTATCACGCGTCAACTATATCCTTGTTGCGCGTCAGCAACTAACCCCTTAATCGCGCATCAACACATATCATCAATCTCTGGTGCTTAGAGTATGTGAGTTCATGATATTTGTAAGGTACTGGTGGTAGTACCGTAGTATACTACCTAGTGAATCACTTAGGTTATTATAGGATATGTTTTCAAATGTAGGCGAAGCCAACCCCAAAAAAAAATATACTGTAAATTTTAGGTGAATAGGACACCGACCCGCTCCGAAAAAATAACCTTTTCAAATTTCCCTAAAATGAAATTTTCACCATATTACGAATATTTGCCACTAAAATTATCCCCGATCAAAATGGAATCTATTAAATCTTGATGATAGAATAAAGGCATCCATCTTGGCATACTAAGCCAAAGGGTCATGTTTGAGACCATAAATAGATTTCCAACATTTTCATACTTAGGAAGAGACCTCAACAAAACCCCGTGCCTTCTCCATATAAATATACTCCTCAAGGTCACCATGAAGAAAATCAAACTTCACTTCCGTTTAATGAAAATCCCATCAATGCGATGTAGAAATGGAAAGAGTGAGTCTACTATAGTTCATCTTTAAAATTAGTGTAAAGGTCTTAGTGCATTGAATGTCGGGAACTTGTGAACAATCTTTTACCACCAATCGTTCTTTTGACTTACTAAATAAACCATCTATTGAATATTTATTTTGATATATCCATTTGCATAGAACTATCTTCCTTCCTTTAGGAAGACGTTTCAATTACCAAGTGTTGTTCCTAATCAAGGAACTAAACTCCTCATGTATAATTGTATCCCATTCAAGAATGCCAGATGCCTCCTTAAAAGTCTTTGGATAAAAAAAAAATCCAAAAAAATCATGTGGCCCACTTTGAAACTTTCAATGTGTCCACCTAAAATTTGAAGGATCCTTAACCCATATACCGATGATGCTCTGTGTCTACCTAGCCCAAAGAGGACTAGAAGTGATCCGAAGGACATTTCGGAGGACAAGTGGAGAAATCAAGATCGACAAAAGGAAATAAACATGGGTCTAAGTTTCATACCTTGATTTTCGACACTCGTAATTATATGAGATAGTCGTCATCGTCAAGTGATCGGAAAAAAATGCCACGTGGTGGGTCCTCGAGGCCACCACTTTTCCTAAGACAACTCGAGCAAGTTGTGCATCGAGTCACTATCGAGCCAAGGCACAAGTTATGTGATTGGCTATATGGTGAGCTATTGCATTGCATTGGACGGGTTAGGTGAAGTATGCATTGAATAAGCCATCCCCACGACTCGCTAAGTATGGGCGAGTTGTCTATATGTTTTTACTGGAAATTTTGGTATACATGGCTCGATGCCACGATGAAAGATATGGTCAAAGGCTATATTAAAGCCTTAATTCCCTTACCTCCTGATTGATATGGGATAAAACATATCCCCTCACAATAATAAAAGACTCGGGTGAATGAATCAGGCACCGCAGACGTGGCAAGGAGAAGTAGGCTCAACTGGTTTGGCGTGGACGGGGGATAATCCACATCAATGTGGATAGGCCGTAACAAAATATTTGGACCCAACTGAGTCAACATCAATTCCAAATCAGTAATGAATCCTAAATATGTGTGTACCTAAATATAGTGTATAATCCTCTTAGCTACATTTTAGTGTAGATCATGAGTCTCTTACATGAATTTGGAGACCATGCCTACAACACATGAAATTTTAATTTTGGTATATGTCAGTAGATGAGACTCCCAACAAGTCGTCAATATAGGGTAACATCAAATAATGGTGTATAAAAATAGCCTCAAGATTGACTCCAAATAGAAAGGGAGTTAGAATTGACTTATAATCAACCATGTGAAACTGAGTAAATAAATTGATATCACACTTAGGTTGTGCAATGGTAATCCATGAGTTAGACTTTGAAATCTAGATCCCAAGGAAGTATGAAACAAACCCAAGCCGCGTTATGGATTTTTTTATGAAGAGCTTCTTTCACCGCTTCTGATGGATGATGAAGAAATCCTAGTGATCAATAGATCATCAACATATAATAACATAATCAAAAGTGAATCATCCTACCAAAATAAGTAGAAGTTCTTATCAAAATCGGGGTTCATTTTAAGAGACCTCTTGGAAATCGGAGGTGGAAAATACCTGGCGAATATCCCTAGAAACCGGTTTCGTGGGAAGGTGAATTTTTGGGGTTATATGAAATTTTTTTGCCATGATTTTCAAGTGGTGTGACAAGTCTACAAACACGTGACATGATATTTATTGTCACACATCAAAAACCTCATTGATGCGCGTCAGCGAGGTTTTTGACGTGCGACAAAAATCTCTGTCGCGCGTCTGCCGCACCTCCGTCCTCTGCTTGCACATCAAAAAAATCTCTGTGTCACATGTTAACAAACTCTTTGTCGTGCGTCGATATGCATCAATTTCTGCAGTACCTCTTTGTCGCGTGTCAACTATCCGTCAGTGTCATGTGTCAATAAATAACCCCATTTTCACGCATCTCGCAAACCCTCCTTGTCACGCGTCAACTATATCCTTGTTGCTTGGCGTCAAAGAACTAACCCCTTAATCGCGCATCAACACATATCATCAATCTCTGGTGCTTAGAGTATGTGAGTTCATGGTATTTGTAAGGTACTGGTGGTAGTACCGTAGTATACTACCTGGTGAATCACCTAGGTTTTTATAGGATATGTTTTCAAATGTAGGCGAAGCCAACCCCAAAAAAAAATATATTGTAAATTTTAGGTGAACAGGACACCGACCCACTCCGAAAAAATCACCTTTTCAAATTTCCCTAAAATGAAATTTTCACCATATTACGAATATTTGCCACTAAAATTATCCCCGATCAAAATGGAATCTATTAAATCTTGATGATAGAATAAAGGCATCCATCTTGGCATACTAAGCCAAAGGGTCATGTTTGAGACCATAAATAGATTTCCAACATTTTCATACTTAGGAAGAGACCTCAACAAAACCCCATGCCTTCTCCATATAAATATACTCCTCAAGGTCACCATGAAGAAAATCAAACTTCACTTCCGTTTAATGAAAATCCCATCAATGCGATGTAGAAATGGAAAGAGTGAGTCTACTATAGTTCATCTTTAAAATTAGTGTAAAGGTCTCGGTGCATTGAATGTCGGGGAACTTGTGAACAATCTTTTACCACCAATCATTCTTTTGACTTACTAAATAAACCATCTATTGAATATTTATTTTGATATATCCATTTGCATAGAACTATCTTCCTTCCTTTAGGAAGACGTTTCAATTACCAAGTGTTGTTCCTAATCAAGGAACTAAACTCCTCATGTATAATTGTATCCCATTCAGAATGCCGAGATGCCTCCTTAAAAGTCTTTGGATAAAAAAATCCAAAAAAATCATGTGGCCCACTTTGAAACTTTCAATGTGTCCACCTAAAATTTGAAGGATCCTTAACCCATATACCGATGCTCTGCAGTTGTCTACCTAGCCCAAAGAGGACTAGAAGTGATCCAGAAGGACATTTCGGAGAGGACAAGTGGAGAAATCAAGATCGACAAAAAGGAAATAAACATGGGTCTAAGTTTCATACCTTGGTCTTCGACACTCGTAATTATATGAGATAGTCATCATCGTCAAGTGATCGGAAAAAAATGCCACGTGGTGGGTCCTCGTGCCACCACTTTTCCCTAAGACAACTCGGGCAAGTTGTGCATCGAAGTCACTATCGAGCCAAGGCACAAGTTATGTGATTGGCTATATGGTGAGCTATTGCATTGCATTGGACGAGTTAGGTGAAGTATGCATTGAATAAGCCATCCCCACTACTCGCTAAGTATGGGCGGGTTCTTAAAAGTATTACGAATATTCGCCACTAAAATTATCCCCGATCAAAATGGAATCTATTAAATCTTGATGATAGAAAAAGGAATCCATCTTGGCATACTAAGCCAAAGGGTCATGTTTGAGACCATAAATAGATTTCCAAAAATTTATACTTAGGAAGAGACCTCAACAAAACCCCGTGGCTTCTCCATATAAATATACTCCTCAAGGTCACCATGAAGAAAATCACTCTTCACTTCCGTTTAATGAAAATCCCATCAATGCGATGTAGAAATGGAAAGAGTGAGTCTAATATAGTTCATCTTTATAATTAGTGTAAAGGTCTCAGTGCATTGAATGTCAGGAACTTGTGAACAATCTTTTACCACCAATCGTTCTTTTGACTTACTAAATAAACCATCTACTGAATATTTATTTTGATATATCCATTTGCATAGAACTATCTTCCTTCCTTTAGGAAGACGTGCCAATTACCAAGTGTTGTTCCTAATCAAGGAACTAAACTCCTCATGTATAACCGTATCCCACTCAAGAATGCCGGATGCCTCCTTAAAAGTCTTTGGATTAAAAAAAAATCCAAAAAAATCATGTGGCCCACTTTGAAACTTTCAATGTGTCCACCTAAAATTTAAAGGATCCTTAACCCATATACCGATGCTCTGTAGTGTCTACCTAGCCCAAAGAGGACTAGAAGTGATCCAAAGGACATTTCGGAGGACAAGTGGAGAAATCAAGATCGACAAAAGGAAATAAACATGGGTCTAAGTTTCATACCTTCAGTCTTCGACACTCGTAATTATATGAGATAGTCGTCATCGTCAAGTGATCGGAAAAAAATGCCACGTGGTGGGTCCTCAGGCCACCACTTTTCCCTAAGACAACTCGGGCAAGTTGTGCATCGAGTCACTATCGAGCCAAGGCACAAGTTATGTGATTGGCTATATGGTGAGCTATTGCATTGCATTGGACGGGTTAGGTGAAGTATGCATTGAATAAGCCATCCCCACGACTCGCTAAGTATGTTTTGGCTGGAAATTTTGGGATACATGGCTCGATGCCACAAAGGGAGATTTTGTCAAAGGCTATATTAAAGCCTTAATTCCCCTACCTCCTGATTGATATGGGATAAAACATATCCCCTCACCATAATAAAAGACTCGGGTGAATGAATCGGCACCGGCAGACGTGGCAAGGGAGAAGTAGGCTCAACTGGTTTGGCGTGGACGGGGGGATAATCCACATCAATGTGGATAGGCCGTAACAAAAGATTTAGAGGCGGTGTATTCATGGAGGGGTTGGGCACCGACGTGGCAGAAACTAGAGTTGTTGGAGGCCTGCGTGGACAACTCGACACATCGAGCTCAACAACGACGGGTGTAAAATGGTCGGCGTGCACATCGGGAGTGGGATTGGAATCCGTGACCTCCCATTCGCATACGGAGCGGCCAAACCAAACTCAGAAAACTGAGTTGGTTGGCATTATGTTGGTGGATATGCTATATAACATATAGCTCAGGTCAACCTTGGCCTATATAAAGGCTCTCCCACACTCCATTTCAACAAGCTCGACTTCAAGCTCATTTGAGCTCTCTCCCAAGCGCAGCTCGAGGAGAATAAGGGAAGACCAGAGGCATGAAGGCTTAGGGAATTAATGTGAAGCCTCCCTCACTTCATTCAAGTGAACCGAGGAGTTATCAAATGATGAAGGAGCCTTAGGAGATTAAGGCGAGTATATAATGGATCCTATTTATTTTTATAGGCCATTATGTGGAGGCAAATATAAGTCCTATTCTACTATAGGCAAAATTTGGAGCTAAAAATATGTAAGTCCTATTATTATAGGTATTTTATTATTAAGTCTTATTATATTTAATAGGCATTATTATGAAGAAGAAGCTCCGAGTTCTCTCCAAGAAGGAGTGTTCCATGCCCGATCTCGAGGAGGATGACATGAAGTTCGAAGGCGATCGTAGAGGCATTATGGAGACGGAATCCCTATTATATTATAGGCATTGTGGAGAGAGAAAATATATAAGTCCTATATTTATTTTTATATAGGAATTATATGAAGAAGGCCTATTATTATTGTTGATAGGCACTACCAAAGGCCTATATTATTTGTTATAGGAAATATGGAGAAGAAAGTCCTATTTTTATAGGAATATTGAGGAGTGATATTATTTGTTATCAAGATGAAGCTAAGACCTATTATTTATTAGGAATCCTCAAATAGTTCGGGAGTTATTATTTTTAAACTCATCGATCAAGAGTCTTCTCAAGATGGATCCCAGAGATGCCATAGAGCCGAGGGACGTGACAATGCATCATAGAAGCAATAGAGCTCGAGAACCCCAATATGATGGATGAGTCATTAGACCGTTGTCTTCGTGAGGAGGGTCATTACTCAAGTATTAAGCTCATTGGAGACAATTGTTGTCTGTTGACATCTGGATACTTAGCACCGCACATCGAGAGCATGGAGGTTTTGAAAGAATACTTAGCACCGTGCAATGAAGGCATTGAGGTATTCAATATTACAAGAGTCGTCATCAACTCACCAGAAATATTGTGGATCCCGGACTTGGAGCCATATGATATTCTGCAAAGGAAGATCATATTTGCTACGTAAGTCGGGATATTATCACTCGGTGTTCGTGGATAAGGTTCTTGTTCTTTAGGCTTATTGAGCCACAACTTAAGAGTACGTAATGTCTGGAAGACCAATCGGGGAGCCATAGGTAATTGTACCATGAAGTTGAATACTAGATTGAATGTGTGATATATATGAGGTTCTTGTTCCATTTGTATTCAGTATTATTATGCTTATATTGTAATATTGTTGCAATCGTTGAAGTAGATAATATATTGGTTCTATTAATGAACCCGAGAGATGTAGGCTATTTCCAAACTCCGTAATCAACCCATGTGTAGTTTATTTTCATTCTTGCATTATTTTGAGTTGATTTACTTAAAAGGAGTAATTTTATCGCAAACATTTAACAAGCCTATAGGGGTCCAAAGTCGGTTAAAATTTTGACCTAGATTTTTCGATCAAGAAGTAAGTGAGTTTGGAGGTAAATCATCATCCTATGAATCATGGTCAAATGTGGAAGGAGATTAATCCTCATCACTACTCTCACTATATGAACTATAAGAAGAGTCCTCGACCTTTGGAATGTGCTCATGATGATCTAAATAGTCCTAATCATCATTGAATCTAAGTGAGTCCAATGAAGTGGAATAATTCAAGTGTCTAGTCGAAGAACTCTCCGAAAGGGAACACTTATCTTAATGAAAAACTCATGTGTGGTCAGATGAAGAAGTTGATATCCCTTAACACCATTTGGTTATCCTAAAAATATACAAAGATTATTAAGAGGTTCGATAACCTTACATTTCTTATTAGGTATACATGTCATAGTTGGAGATCCAAAGACCTTGAATTTCTCAATTGCGGGTTTCTAATTGTTCCAAGATTTAAAAGTAGTGATTCCTTTTAAGGATTAATGAGGAACCCAATTCTAAATGTAGAAAGGATAGTTGATTTCCTTTTCTCAATGTTGAGGTGTCAACAATTTGTAGTGAATTATGTAGTTATCAATCTCTTCCGAGGACCTATTATTGTATTCTACAACACCATTCTCGTTGAGGATTGTACAAAAATGTACACTATAAATCAATCACCTATGATGCACAAAAATTCTCAAACTAGTTATTGACATACTCACCAGTGTTATCTATTTGCAGAACCTTGATGAATTTTCTATATTTTTTTCCACAAGAGCATTGAATTCTTAAAAATTGTTAAATTCATACTTATGTCGAAGGAAGTAAACCCATTTATACCTTTAGAAATCATAAATAAAGGTGAGAACATACTTAGCTCAAGTGAAATATGGTTTAGGGAATGCCCCAAATATATCATTGTGTACTTTTCCTTTGTCATATTTATCTTCAGGATGCTTTCAAGGGTGTAACCCTAAAAACTACCCTTAGATAAATGAACATGAGGAAAACATGTGACCATATCATGTTTATTGAGTTGTTCCAAATAATGATAGTTAAGGTGGCCAAATCAATAAATGCATAATTTTATTACCCCATCTATGTGCATAAGAAATGTAGTAGGAGAAATATTAGGCAAAAATTGTTAGAAGTTATATAACCAAGTCTAATGATATGCCCTTCCCACTCGCCACTGCAGAATCACTTTCGCAACTCTTTAATGATTAGTTAATTTGGAGAAAATTCAACTCCCATGCCCTTACTAATGTGAGTGACCTAGTACAATGATAGGAGATAAGTTGAGTGCGTGGGAGCCTTAGAAAATTATTGAATGTTCCACCATTCCCTTCAATAGAGCCTCTCATTACAATTTCTATAGAAATATCGTCACCCAATGTGATAAAATACATGCTCTATGGTTCCAAAAAAGTGAGATAAACTGTGAATACCCCATTGCATGCAAAGAACCAAATTCAATAACCCATGATGAAGTTAGAGTTGTTACCACTACAAGATCGTTTCCCTTTTCTTTTCCTTTATCCCTATCTTTTTCCTTAGAAGAATATGGAGTTTATTACTTATGTTTGATAGACTCGAGAACACCTATATTATTCTTTTTCTTAATACGAGTTAGATGGTTAATATATTTCCACGTATACTTATGTTCATCATGCCCATTTTTATTGTAATAGGAACACTTAACCTTCTCTTTATTAGGTTTACTATTGGCCAAGGGGTTTCGGTGGTTTTTAAAGGAGGTAGTTTTTTGTTCCTTCTTCTCTTGATCGTTATTATTATGTTTCTTCTCTATGTTATTTAAAGCCTTTTGTTTCCCATTACCAATAATTAGAGATTTTTTGTTTTAAGGACTTTAGTGTACCCATATAAATTAGCTTATCTTTCTCTTGAGTCAAGTGAACAACAAAATCATTAAAAGAGGGCATTTTCCACGTGGCTCCAAGAGCACTTTTTGTGGCATGAAAAGTAGAGACAAACACATAATGGTTTGGACTTAGTTTAGAGAGTATAAAAAGAACCAATTGATCAGTTTTCTCATCTATTCCACGTTATTTTAATTGCAATATTGGAGATTTAAACTTAGTGAAAAAATATTTTAGGGTGTCAATACTTGTAGGAATCAAACTCGATGATCTCGTTATCCAATTCATGAAATTTCATCACATCCTTCTTTCGAAATAGCTTTTCCAAATAGGTATATACTTCATTAGGTGATTTAATAGATTCCACATGAAATATTAGATCAAGAGACAAAAAAATGAAAATCCAAATGAATTTTTACAATGGTTAAACCATTTAACTTTTTCGCATCAATATTTGGTTCACCTCGGTGCCCATAATTATGCAATGTTAACCCTTTCTCCTCGTAATTATTTTCATTTTAGATTTCCATTCATGATAGTTAAATGAAATAAAAGGAATTATAAAATTAACATCCATAATGCAAAATTAAGTTTTTTGTTTTGTTTAAAAAAAAAGCCTAAAAAAATGAAAAAAACACAACACCCCTAAAATTATTTCCAATCAACCCCAGCTTTTTTTGCACTTTATAATTTTAGTGTGATTACAAAATGAATAGTTACAACAGAGACAACATGATTTTTTTTTGAAAAAATGGCTCTCAAATTCATGTTAGATATCAAAAGTTATTACAAATTCCTTTTCCTCCATTAATGGACCATTATAAATGTTTGCACAAAAAAATGTACTTAACTAAAAACAATTATGTCATATAAATGAGGTGGGATTTGAACAAAGAGCTCTCTCAAAGTAATACTAAGTATTAACCAATCCACCTACACACTCCTACATGCAACTCAATGGATAAATTTCCTTTTGAGGGAATTAAAAAATCATATATTTTAAACAAAATAAAGCATGTCCGATTTTAAATATTTTAGGGTACCGCAGATTATGGTTTGAAACTTATCTTTTGAAATAATATTATTATCAGGATTGTTGAAGTTGCACGATTATTTGTGTTGTGACCAAATTGGATGAGAGAAGTTGAATTCCCAAGTAGAATGATGCCTTGTAACTCCAAACAAAACACACCAACAAACTAACAACTAGACACATATCACTCATTTTATGATCTCCTATACATGTATCACTCATTTTACAAATAATAATCTCAATATTAAATAACTAACAACAAATTAAAAACCAAAAAATGAATACCAACATGGATTTGATACCATATTGGAGTGTTTTCGAAGATCATTGGATCAAAAAATGCACTTGGTTGAAGGAGAATGGAAAGAAAGTACATGAAGATGTTGTGAGAAGGAAATCAAACATGAGAATAATGAATAATATTTTATTCTAAAATAAAATTATAATATATTTATAGTAGGTGTTACAAATAGGAGGAAGAAAGTGTAACCACCACCTAGAATAGTGGTCAAAGATCCTAGAATAGGAATGTAATTCCCATAACCTGGATTAGTTGGTCAAAGAGTAACTCCCACTAGCTAATAATGGTGGTCAAGTAACTCCCTAAGACTAAGGATAACTAAACAAGATGAATCCTCGTGTGTAGGAATAATCCAAGTAAATAACTAAATGAAATAAATAATATCATATAGTAACATAATTGTTGTCTAGGAAGGGATGGGATGAGCTTATTCCTCACATTAAAAGTATCTCGTCAAATCAAAATTGATTTTGAGAATCCTATGAAAAAAATGAGTGACATAATAATATTTTTATGCTTTAGGGATTGGCATTTAGAACTAGGTTAAATAAATGGTTAATATGATCTTCCAATATGCACAAAAATTTATCATGAATAGTGGGGTCCAATCGGGCTAATTTTGGTTAGCAAAGTAAAATAGAAAATGACATCTTCCACATTCCTCCCTCTACATATTTGAAACTAAAACAATCATCTATATTATAGATAATTACCTCTTATCTAGGTTTATTTAAAACTTGGGGTATTTTTTGTGCACTCATACTTCTCCCCTCCCACCCTATCTACATAAACCCCAAGTGCCATATACCCCAAGTTTTTTCTAGAGGCCTTTTTGTATCAGTAATTTTATCTACATAGCCAACATAGAGAGATGGATTTTCACAATTTCATCATAGACACCAAGCTGAATATAATTTTCAAAGCCCAAATTCGACGGGTCTTAGACACTATTTAGTCTATTTTGGGTTCTAGTTATCTCAATATTTGAATCAACCCCCAAAAAAATTCTAAAATAGTTGTAGTCTTCATTGAAAACCTACTCAAAATAAATCATGACTAGAGGGTCATGGTGGAAATGGGGTTACCTTTTGTTTTCACCCTTTTTAAATTTGATTAGCATTTACACCTATAACCAAAAAGAAATGAAATATAAGCTACATGAGGTTATTTTGATTAATTAAATTTGAACATTAATCGTTCAATATCATAACAACACATTAATACTTACAAAATATGTATATGATAGAATACATGTTCAAAAATACATGGGATTGAGTGCTTCTTACATATGATTCTAGTGATCTGGGTGATATGAATGATGGAACATGTAGATCTAAACCTGATAGTGCCTTGATACTGAAACGATGACTTGAATATTCTCACAGGGGACTATATAGTAAGGGAAAGAACATATGTATAATCTTGACCTATTTGTATGGTCTTAAACGTGCTCATAACTATGATCTATAACTTTTTTAGGTTTTTTGTTATTTGGATATATTCATCACTCTCTGTCAGTCATTATCAATCACACTATAATGGCCTCTAAAATATCTACTCAATATTTGAATCCATAATCACGGAGATAAGTCATGCAAAACAAACATCAGTTAGGTTTTGGGTACCCTCATGCACTTATGATGTTTGAACTACTCAAGAGGCCTCAAACCACATATTTTTCTCCACCTAGCATGTGACATCTAGTTTTAGTGAAATTAGATTTGACATCCTTTCTTTGACAAAGTTTGAATTGAATTTCTCTCTTGAAAATCTACTGGAGTGAGTGCCTTTGAGTTCTTACAAATGTGGTAACTAGTCTCCTAGACCTAATGGGAAGCTTCATACTTGTAGATGGTGCTTCCTAATGAATGTGCAAAGGTATTTTATGTGTAGGGAGATTTGGGTGCCTTTTGTGCTATCTTTTGTAATAAGATTCCATAAGAGTGTTAGGTTTCTAAATGAGGTGAGTTTCACTTGCTTATATATGCTTTTGAAGGTGATTTAAGTTACAAATTACGAATAAGGAAGAGCAAATGACCTAAAGAATTTAATTTTAGTGAGAAATTTTGGGATAAAAGTGAGCAAGGAAGAATCACACATTAGGGTTATGAACATATGGATATTCATGTCCCCATTTTACGCTTTTGACCCTAGAGAGATAATATAAAGTGTGGAGTTTGGAATTTTACCAATAGATTTTATTAATGGATTCCATACATTCAATTCTCATAAATTGATGAAAGAAGAGTGCGTATGATCAAGAAAGCTAGACACGAGACCTAGAGATGTACCAAATGAGAATGGGTAAAGTACACTTGGTTGATCAAAAGAGAAATTTCAAGACTATAAATATTAAAGAGTGGAATTAATAAATTTGAGTTTGTAAATTTACCCCCTTTAAGTATGAAATGAAATTACATCCTTACAGGAAAATATACCCATGTATGTAGACACAATTTTTTTGCTCGATGTTTATTTTACAAGATCCCAATATATTGGTGTTGGAACACTCCATGATGAAACTTACAACACAAAGTGTAGTCAATGTCCATGATAAAGAATTGAACTTTAACTCAAATGTAAAGATGTAATGTAAATGAAATCTAAAATTATAAATAGTGAAATAAAGAGATGCAAAATGTGGAAGGAATACACATGTTTGTTTTACGGAGGAAGAATTTTCCATTCTTTTCTTATACTTGGAGTTTTGGATTGTTGAACTTTGCTAAAGAATTGGGAGTGACCAGTCCCTAAATTGTCTTGAGTAAATACCAAATTATTGGGTGTATGGAACCCAACACATGAATGATGAAGAAAAAGAAGAGTAACGAGGAGTTGAAGCAAATAAGAAAATGTATCAAATTCATTCAACAACTCTAATATCTTCCCCTTTAGGTGTAAGAGGAGAGGAAGGGACTGCCTATGAAGAAATTATCCACTTTGATACCTTCCATCACCCCAAAGACCACACTACTACCAATGGATCTAGGCCCATATTTACTGATTAGGACATAGTATAAAAGAGAATTAATTTCTCCCATGCTCTCCCACATACCACACAACCGGGTAGAAACTAAATAAAGATGAAATGTTCTAAAATGTATTTGGAGAAAGGAGACTCATGCCCCAATATCCTTGAAACTAAAACTGAAACTAAATTCTATAGAGAATAAGGGATGAAACACTTCATGCCCACTGAAATTGATCTGAATTAAGTCATATGAGTTTGAAATTGATCCAAAAACATGTTTCGTAGTTGAAAATTTGAAACTGGCGAGAAATGTTTTATAAATACCACTTTGGAAAAAGCTGTAGAAATGGTTCGGGACCGTCTGCGTACGGTCTTGACCATGTTATACATTTTGACATTGTGTTTGGTTTTTTGTATTTTAGTGTTTGATGTTATTTGTACATTTTTGACCCTGTCTTCCCTTTGTCTACATGCATCCGAGCCCCTATTTCTATATGTATCATTGTTATAAGTGTAAAATGTACCCAAATGAATGCCCACTCTTTTGAGGCACATGTGATAAATATTTTGAGCGGGTGGATCAAAATAATAGATGTGTAGCCATGTCAGATAATTTTGATAATATGTGTAGATAATTCATGAAGGGTTGATGTGGTGGCCACCAATAATAACATGTACCTTCCAAAGGGATGCACATGGTGGAGACTATGGTACATAAAAAGATTAAAAAATAACAATAATAATAGGAGAAATAATTTCAATAAGAGAACTAGTAACGCCAACAATAATAGTGCATATATAAGTAGAAACAAGTGCAAATATAACAATGAAAACAATGTCATACAAAATAATTAACACTTGCAAACATTGGACACCTATAGTGTTACAAGACAATCAATACCCTTGATCCTTCACTATAGATATGTAATGTTACACAAGAAAGGAATGATGACACAAACGTGGGACATCCATAATGTCGTAAGAACAATAAGAGCTTTGGCCACAAGTAGAGTAGGAAATAAGTAACCACACACAAAACTAAAAACATGTATAGAAAATAATTGTATCATAACATGATGAAATGAACATAGAAAGTTATATATAGGAGCATAATAAACAACAAATAGCAACACTACACAAGACACATGTGTTATTCGTGTTAGTTTAAAGGACAACAAATACACTATGTATGTAATCAATCATAATGAGGAATTGAAAAGGCACTATAATGAAATAATAACATGTGGTTTATGTGGAGGGGTTCCCTTAGAAGAAGTTTGTAATGAACCATGATATCTCCCATAATCACGCATCAATCTATATATCTTGCATCATGATCAATATACCTTGTGAACACATGTGTGTAAATAGTACAAATGTTATCTATCAAACTAGAAAGATAAAAACATGTATAATTTAAAGTGATAACAATGTATGCTAGAGAAACATCACTGATTTTGTTCTTTTGAAATTATTTCAATGTTTTTTGTTTGTGATTATATCAATGTTTTTATATTTTTATTGCATAGCTATGTATAAAAAAGGGATAACATGAAATCTACCCAATGAGGACCTCCGAAGGAGGTAGAGAAAGCGTAGAATATGATGAGGGGACATGCCTCAAATGTGCCAACAAATATGACTCAAAGCTAATGGAATATAGGTACTAATATGTACCAAAGAGAACCTAAGAGAAGAGAAATGTATAACATCACAATGCGAGTATGTAGTGAATTAGATTTGTATGTTGTACTAACATAATGAGCAATACTCAAAGACCGATGCTTATATGTAGAGTGACATAGTGTACAAAAGGATCGATGAGGCATCCTATGAAAATTTAAGCCACTAGAGGAAATATGTGTGGATGAAGGGCTAATTGGAGGTCAAGGAAGTATATGTGAATAAACATTACAACCAAATGTATAATAAAAGGACTAGATATATGTGAATCAACATGTGTAACCAAATTCCTAGCGGAAGGAATAGAGCTATGTGAATACAAGGACCTATCGAGAAGACCTAGGAGGATTAGGGATAAAGACTACAAGAAAATGACCAGGGCATGCTAGGGTAAGAAGCCTCAAAATGGATACCTCAAATAGTAACAACCTATTAATTATGAATGAACTTGATACATTGGTGAATAAATTATGGGATATCCTTAAGAGCACATAACCAAGGGATACCAAGACATAAGGTACCAAAGCTAAGAGAATTAGAAACCAAGAATGAAACTAGTGTGGTAATAAGACCAACAGTGATAGGTAGCATGATACGATGATAGCGAGGATAAAAATAAAATGTAAACTTCCATGTAGATATACCAAGAGATTGGAGAAATGACCATGAATAAATGTTATCTTAGTTTTTTAGATCAACCAATACACCATGTATATGTACTTGATGAATATAGAGAATAAAAGAAAATGTATCAAAAATAAACGTGTCAACTATATCAGAGCCATAAAAATTAATGCATGGTGAAGATGATGATATATGAGTAATAGTATTGATCATAACATCTAAGGGATGATCATAAGATGGAAGTGGTGGTACCATATGATGAGCATTATGAACTTTATAATTAGATGTATCATTTGTATGCTTAGGAAGGGGATAATTGAATATATTCAATTTAGAATTGTCATTTATTATATTATAAGATTCACTAGGATCATCCTATTCAATGACATTAGATTCAATAAGTTCCTAAATAACATGAAGAATGTTTATGGATATTTCCATAGAATGATGAATACATTGGTGATAATCACAATGGGTGTTGGGATAAAAACTCTTATTTTGAGGCTTGTTTGCATAAACCTAAAATGGTGGAGGAAGAGACAGAATATTGCACTCAAATAATGTTTTTAACACAATATTAGGAGCACATGGTAAACATATAAATTTTTTTCATGTGGGTTATAACTATAACTTAGTAGGTTGATTAATATCATTGACGATGTTTTTAGAAGAAGCCTTAGTATCATTAGCATTTCCTTGAATTTATGTTTACTTGTAAATTTTGCATTATATTTATTAGGAGTGCTAACAACATACTAAATCTTATTATTATGAAATAACTTAGTTTTCATTCTTTTAGTGTATGACATAGCGATCAAATAATTTGAATTTGTCAAACATGATTGATTCTTTCAAAGCATGAAATAAGCCTTCTGTAAAAAGGTCTTACAAGCCAATATCAACTAAGATATTATTCATCTTGGTAAGAGTGGTCTGATAATGCAACACATAATCATTGATATGATCATCATAGGATTGGTGTAGCTTAGACATTTTCCAATGTAGTGAAAGAATGCAAAAAATGTTTGGGGAGATCATAAAAACATTGCAATGAAAATTCCTTAAGACTCCTAGGGACAACTTGGTAAGCAAGTTGTCATAAGAGGCATAATCAATAAAAGCCACATGAAATATTCTAAGATGTTCTTGTTGATGTGGAATCACAACACTCCTTTTTTTGCATTCCAAAGGATTGAGACAGTCAGTGTGATTGTATAACATGGAGCTTTTCCCAAAGTGTGGGACTTCGCAATTAGGAAAGATCTCTGGAGAATGTCCAACTTCCTATTCCTGTACCTATCACCACTCGCCAGCTTGAAAAGAACTAATCTAAATCCTATTCTAAAATTTCCAAGGAGACAGGAAAGAAGGAATTGCAAGAAAAGTAAACGTAATTCTACTAGAGGTGATGCACCGATAAGGAATGTTGAATAATTTACCTTGCATGGAAATGAAATATGAACAAGGTTAAAGAGGATGATTGAACACTAACACAGATCAATTGCTTGTCACAAATTCATTCACCATTAAACACAAACCACTAAAACATGTAACACAATCCAACATGCACAAATAACCAGAGATGTAATGAGAGATCAGATAGATGCAATGAACACAAGAGAGGGTTGAAATTCATCCACATAGTTATATTATTGCTCCACAGATTTGATACAATGACATTACAATGGCCAAGAGGAAAAAGTGCATTATAGTTTGAATGGGAGGTTTTTATTCCACAAGATCACTTACAGACAAGAGAAGAAGGGAGGGTGCAAATCATAATTATCCAACATTAGAACAATGACCCTTATTATAATTTATAGTGGAAGATTTGAAGAGGAGAGATAAAATTGAATCCTGAATTTGCCCAAAAATCCTCTAAAAATCATTGTTTAATCCTGTAATGAGTACATTCAGATCTTCAAAATCTCCTTTTTCATTAATGGTTTGCCTTGTGCTTGAAGAAATTGCTTGTGATTACACCCCCTGTCTAGTTTGGCTCTTGTAGCCTCATGATGACCCTACCTTCATTAATGGCTCTCACCTACCAATTCATCTCTACCATTTTTGGAGGTTCCGAAAACCTAAAATCTGAAATTCCATGTTTCCATGTTATAGATCCTGAAAACACCTTTCCAATGACTATAACTTTGTGAGAAACGAGGAGTACATTGGAAGATATCACCATTTTTCCCTGATGCTTCACTGGAATTTTACCTATATCTGACCTCCTGGGAACTGAAATTGGTCTTCACCATTGTATTCTTCATTTAATCCCCTTTCTATAAAGCACAAGTTTTTCCAATTTGGATAAAAATTGCATGAGATATCTCAGTTTGAAATTTAGGAAAAATTAGGGTTTGTAGGACTCCACCGAGCCATCTTCTCCATTCATGGAGTTACATTTCCCACCGGTGAGTTATTTCCTGTTTAATGCCACATTAATTTTCCAACTCAGTGTCTCCCACAACATAACTCACATTGAACTTGAAAGGGTTTTGACCCCTAAAACACCCAGCTCATGCCACGTTGAATGTATTTCAGTGTTTTGGCATTTTCCATTTCAGACTCCTCGCTGCACCTACTTCGGGCCTCTCACCGAATCAACCCCGAAAGCCAACTCCAAACCCTTATATCCCCAAAATCCAAAAACATCCAACTCGTGTTGACTTTCGAACCAAAATTTTACCTCCAAACTCTGCCCTTTTAGGCACATCACGCCCTTTCGGGCTTTTGATGTTTTACACTTGAGGTTGGGCTCTCTTTTTCTTGATTTGCTCGCAAGATCTCTCGAACGTCGAATCACGAAAACCTAAAATATTTCAAGGTTCAAAACCAAATTTTCATTTTCACTCAATCAAGTCCATCTACACCTTGATGCCCCTATGATTGAGTTGGCCTTTCACCTACTAGCTCACCGAAGTGAGCTCTTTGCCCTCTACATGCACCGCTTCAAGCCATCTCGGCTCAACCCTGCTGTGAACTTTTCCGACTCGGCTCACCGAGTTACTTTCGAGATACTCGGTGAGCCATTCTCACTTTCCCTATGAATGCATACCCACACGAGCTCACCGAGCTACTCACCGAGTAGCTCGGTGAGCTATTTTCTAGATTGGTTGACCCTTTAATGCCAAATGAAGACTTCGATTTTTTTGAGCCTAATTTTGGATTTTTCCATAAAATTTGATGGAGAGGGGAAAGGGTGCATAGAACACAAAATTTTAAAATTTTCCATAATGAGCCATTTTTCCTCATTTTTTCAGGGTGGAGGCCATTTTTGCCTTGCGATGGGGTACTTGGTTCCGGGATGGCCCTAAATGGCCGATTACATCTTGAATGTTTTGAAACACTTGCAATTGCTTCCCAAGACCTTGAAAACACATGTGATCCTTCTTACACCCTGTGGGGCCCACTCAAGAGCCTGTAGCTACTTTAGGACCCTGTTGGGAAATTTTGGCCCATGGGGGCAAAAATTATCAATAATTTGGCGACTCGTGGGGACATCTTCTTCTTTAGATGTTTTGAACCAGTAGCCTAGGCATACCCATTGGGCATGAGTCACTTTGTATACCCGTAACCTAACCACTGAAACTAATCAAGCTAAAATCGAAACCATCTACACATCGTTGAACCTTCTCTACCGCTTACACTCTCAATTTTCATAAGAAAATCTTAAAACTAAGATTTGTGAGAGTAGAAAATTGCCTTGATTGGAGATTTTCACCTATTTCTCTCTGCTGACCTATTGCTCGTGACCTTTGAATTGGATTATCCTGAAACTTGATTCCACTAAGTATGGAGCACACAATTAATGATTTCTTGGCATGTATCGTACATTGTAGAATTTTGAATAAGATAATTTTCAATTTTTTTACATCATGGAACTCTATTAAATTTGGATTTTCTCTTTCTTCTGAAAGTTCCACTCTTTGACATGATGCTAGAGGATTATTTCTCGATCTGGAAGATGCACTTGGGATTTCATGTGTGATAATTTAAGGAATATAAGAATGAAAACTCATTAAAATCAGTCCTTAACCTGATTTTAGTTGCTCTGCATTTGTTTTCTTTTGAGATTTATAACTCTTTGTCACAAGTATGAACTTCTCTATTACAACTTCATTTGGGAGGCACATTGAACTGCATAATGATACAACTTAGGAGAAACCAAAACCTATGCCAAATCACTTAGGGAAATTGAAACCTAACCTACAACAAGACAATGTGCATACGCACTTAGAGGAATTGAAAAGCCTAAACTAATATGTACAAGGGTGAAAATTTTCTTTTTCAAGTAGCAATGTTTAAGATAGATTCCGTTGACCGAATCGGAAGTTCCTCTCCATCCAATGTAGAAAATTGGAAGGCATTGCTACTTTTACATTTAATGACCATGTAGGGGCCACTCCAAATGGCATAAAACTTGATATGCCTGCCCGATTTTTCCCGATCTACATCCCATTTCAGAACTAGATCCCCCTCCGGAAGGTCCTTGCTTTTGATTTCTTATCAAACCATTTCTTGACTAGGGCCTGATATTTCTCCATTGTTTGCATGATATGCTCTCTAATTTATTCCAATTCCATCATCTTGGTATACCTAGTCTCAATTGGTTCGAATTATGACAACTCCAATTTCTTCATGAGCTCCAATGCGGGTAGCTCCAATGATATGGGCAACACTGCTTCTTTATCGTAGACCAACTTGTAGGGATAACTTGTTGATCTCTTTGGTGTTATCCTATCAGCCCACAATGCTTATTTGAGCTTAGTATGCCATTTCCTTTTATTCTCGTCCAGATTCCTCCTGATGATCCTCAACAAGTTCTTTTTTTGGATTTTGCTTATTCGTTACCCTACAGATAATAGTTTGAAGAGGTGATCAAGTAGATTCCATTCTTGATAGCCCATTCTGTGATCTTGGAACCTAGGAATTCCAAAGAATTATATGATATTATAGTGGTCGGTACTCCAAAGCTTTTCACTATCCCTTCATAAAATTCTAGTATACTAGACTCATTTTCCTCTTTGAGAGCCATTGCCTCGGTCCAATTGGTGAAGTAATATGTTGTTGTTATAATCCACTTGTGGCCGAGGGATGAGTTAGGATTAATGACTCTGATGAATTCCAATCCCCATTGCATGAATGGTTGGTCAACTGAAATTGGATGTAATGGTAGTGATGCTAACTTCTCTTTACTTGTGAAGAATGCACATTTTTACACCTCTTGATCCAAGTATAACAATCACTCGAAACTGTGGGCTAATAATAACCTTCTTTCATTATTTTGAGAGTTGTCACCTGCGGAGAAAAATGACCTCCTACTTTTCCATCGTAAAACTCCTGCAACACCCTATCAACTTGATTTGTCCCAATGCACCTCAATAGAATGCCATTGATGTCTTTTTTGAATAAGACACTATCAACTAACACATAAGGAATGGCTTGTACTCTGAAGTATCTCCTCTTTTCTTTTCTCATTTCTGGAGGGCATAGGCCTATTTATAGGAAGTGTATCATGTCTTGAGTCCAACAAGAAACATGTGCATTATCAATTACTTACTCATGATCATCTTGTAGCACCAAAGAAGTTTATTTTCCATCACCTACTTCAACTTGGTGACTAGAGGCTAATTGTTCACAAAACCCTTTTTTCACATACAAGCTTGGTGACTTTAATCTCAATGTTATATTCCATGACACGAGTGATCCATCCTGCACGCTTCTCATTCAAATCCTTGTTCAATAAGAAATCCTTGATTCCCGCATGTGACACCAACAACTGGATCCTATTATTTGAGACTAGGTGCTTGAATTTCTTTAAGCTCCGATTTGTGAAAACGTGCTTCTCAATAAAGAGTACCTAAATTCTTAACCCTCTAATCCTTTACTAAATAATTTGAATGGCTTCTCGTATCCCTCTTTTTTTTTACCCTAAGATTGCGGAAATTGTGTCCGAACCACCGAAGACATAGAGCATGAAATCCTTAGAAAAGTATGGATTAACGAGAGTTGGGGCTTGGGATATAGCCTATTTTATTGCCTCAAAACTTTATTTACCTTCTGTTGTCCACTTGAATGCCAGACTCTTCTTCAACATTTGCGTTATTGGCTTCACAAGAGCGGAAAAATTTGGTACAAACCTGCGAACAAAATTAATTCTTTCTAAGAAGCTCTGAAGAGCCTTCTTATGGCTTGGCAAGGGAAATGCTCGAATTACTTCAAATATTTCCAAGTCAATAGTCAACCCTTCCTTTGACACAATATGGCCTAGAATCTTTCCTTCGTGAGCGGGAACATGAAATTTTTCAGGTTTAGAGGAAATACAAACCTTCTACACCTTTGAAACACCCATCTTAGATGAAATAGGTGATATGCCACGTTTTTGGAGAGCACAGTGATATCATCAAGATATATAAGTATAATTTTATTGATCAACCCTTTGATTTCCATATCCATTGTCCTTTGGAAAGTGGCTCTGACATTTGACAAACCAAATGACATCTTCTTGTAGGTGTAGGTGCCCCCTTAGTGGTGAAGGTCGTCTTGACCTAGTCATCTTCTTTCACCATTTTTAGATTGTACCATGAATAACCATCTATGAGTGAGAATATTTCGAGCCAGCTACCACCTATAATATTTTCTCCATTAAAGGGAGTGGATAATGGTCCTTGAGAGATGCCCTATTCTAGATCCCGAAAATCTACACACAACCTGATTTCCCCATTCTTCTTTCTAACCGGCACCAAGTTTGCAACCCATCTTGAATGTTTGATTAGGAATATAATGCTCGCCTCTATCAATTTTTTCATCTCTTTCTTCATAAGAGGCTCAATGTGAGGGTTGACTGGTATTTTCTTTTTCTGATGGGCTTAGCATCCAGATCTAGTTCTATTGTATGTTGTGCTAACTTCAGATTGAACCCCCACAAATCCTCATAGCTCCAGGTGAAAACATTTGGAAACTATTGGAAAAGTTGTATGAATTCATATCTTTCTTGTTCAATGGCCACTTTTCCAATTTGGAGTGTTTTTCCTTCCCCTACTGAAATTGGTTATGAATCCTCCCCTTGACCTGTATGTTAGCTTTCTCTTTATGAAATTGATCATTCGGGTTGAAGATAGACTCCAACATCACCAACCATTTTGGGAGCTTGTTCATCTGCAGCTATATTATTTGATCCCCATGCTTTGCTTTATTCTCTCTTGGTTCCTAGATAAGAATTATACCTCTTCTGCAAGAAATTAACGATCTGTTGATCATTCTCAAACACCTACCATCTTGTGTTATTGTATGGGACTATTGGTCATATAATCACATGTATATGAGGCTACATTTTATCTATTTTAATACCATCCACCATATTGAATGTTTCTCTAATTATGCGAATTCTATCCACATCTTCATTTTTCTTCATAGGTATGGATTCAACATTGAATGCTTCAAGGTCCTCAATGATATCCCATACCTTGTTTTTATAGCTCTTGAGTAGGTCATTCTTTGCAACATGTTGTCCCTTGACTTGATTAACAATCATCTAAGCGTCCCCGAACACTGTAAATTCTTAATATCCTTTTCCTATCCCAATGAAGTCCATGAACTAGAGCTTCGTATTCTGTCGTGTTGTTTGAACATGCAAATTGGAATCTGAAAGTGAATAGTACTTGACATTTTGTAGAGATACCAACATTTCACCTCCTCCATCCCCTTATTTTCTTCTTGAACCATCAAAAACAAGATCCATACATTGTTGTCATCTTTATCTTCTGGCTTGGTGAGGTTGGGAATGGGTGAATTCTCTTCATGTACACAATACACTCCTAATTTAGCTTCCTTTATCTCTTTGTATGGAAAATACATGTATTTTGTTATCCCAATCATCAAGTGTTAAATTTGGAATGCCTTCAACCTTGGTACATATCTCCTGATCATTTGAACATTCTTCTTGATCAAAGGCCAAGAAATCTGTGTTGATGGGGCTAGCCACATTTGGCTCAATGTGGAAATCAGCAATAAGATCCGACCGATTGTGTCTTTAGCTCCATACCTCATCTTAAAAAGCATGTGTACCTAATATCTGAGATAGATATCCACCAATTTTGGTTGTGAAATCCCTTGATAGACATAGGGCAAAGAGTGGTGGAAGATCAATCACAGATACATCTGTAAAATAGTGACATTGGGACATGCATGCAGTGTTAGGCTTAACCCTTTGATGACCCCAACTGTTCCAATTATTGTCCCATCTAGTTGCATAACTCCTCTCAAAGCATTGGCTCATACTTGATACCCAATTGATCAGCTATTTTCTTTGGCATCACCGAGCTACTTGCACCAGAATCAATCATGCAGTTGTGTACCAACTTGTCTCTAATGATCAACGAGACATAGAACGGTGGAGATTTCAAATTTTTCTTTATTGACATCCTTCTTGTTGCACAACATTGGTAAGAAATGTTTCTTGATATCTAGGTGTATCCTTTGAAATGGCCCAGTTTTCCATCGCAACTTACAACAAATCTCGTTGTCCTGGAATCGCCAGTGATTTCCACGTGGAAATGTTCACATGTTTTTATTTATCTGATCTATGATATTAAAAGGATATGGGATCTCCTTTTCTACCCTTTTCCGGGTACAACCTTTTCTTGTACATGAGTTGGTACTTACACTGTTGTGGTAGAGGTCTTAGGCTGATTTTGCACATTCAGAGCTGCACTTATTTTGTTAACCCCTTGTGGTGTGAGAGTGGGTTGAGAAAAATTGGGTTAGATGACTGCCCTTCCTCTATGTTCCTCTTCTTTGACCTTATGTTAGAAGCCACACCTTGGAAAGGAGGTTGATTGATTCCACAAAAATCTTCCACTTGCCAATTTACCAATGTTGTTTCAGTTTGAGGAGCTTCCTTATGGCTTTCTTGTTGTTGATTTTCTTCCTCATTTGGTTCTTGGACCACACCAACCATTTGTTTAAACCATCAAAGATTGATTTATTGCACCATTGAAACAATTGGATTGGTTATGTGGTTGACTACAAGGATAACACCATTCATATTCCTGAGCTAGATTGTTTTGATTCGGAACCAAGGCTTTTGAAGTTGAGGTTGCATTCAGATCATATGGTTGGAATTTCCTATTAGCTTGTGGTTGTCCTTGGTTTTGGTTTTGATTTGGAGCTTGGCCTTGAGGCCTATTTGACTGAAAAAAGGAGGTATGTTTTCCGAGCTTGAGGTTGATAAGGCCTAAATTTTTGAGCCTGTTGTCTCTTGATAGCAACTAGGTCATTCCCAAATGCTTGTTGTACCTTGGCCATTTCCTGCTGCCCTTTTTCTATCTCTTGCAAGACTTTCTTAAGCTCTTTATTTTCAAATGGATTTCTTGAAGAAGTGGAAGCTTTTTTATTGTTTTGATTTCTTGGAGCTGGAACAAGGGCTATTTCAGGTGCTTGACTAGTCATAGGAGTTCCCATTTTCAGATATAGAGGCATCGGTGGCCTTGGTGCTAACTTGCCAACTTGAATGAGGAAAGTATCAACTCTAATAGCTCTTTCGTAGGAACCTAGCGGTGTTTTTCCTCCCATATCCTGGATCATCATTGTTATATCTAAATTTAGAGCCTTCAAAAAGTAGAGGAATGCACCTTCTTGCTAGCCTCATGGAAAATGGAATTCGGTCCCATGATCACTAGAATCAGAAATTGAAATCCGTCATCTACTCATTAGGATCCCTCTTGATGGTTGTTAATTGTTCCAATAAGGAAAAATTGTCTCCTTTTCTCTGAACTGATTACAAAGGGTTGTGTATATCTAATCCTAATTTTGGATAGATCCTGTTGTCAAGCTCCTAAACCATTGCAATGCCTTTCCTTTGAATGAGGAAGCTAGTAACTTGACTACAACATCTACTTCATTTATTTCGTGAATAGTGCAGATGTTTGCAATATATTTTATATGATCAATAAGAGTTGTGTGATTCTCACCAGTGAAATAAGGGATGTTTTTTAGTGCCACCACTGGGATAGGGTTTTGAGCATTAAGTGTCAATGGGTTGTTTCTTGTAAAGTGAACATAAGGATTCGGTGGACCTTGTGGTGGTTGTTGTTGTAGATGTGCCATTATGATTGGCCTAAGAACCCTATTTGTTTGAAGGAAGGGTCTTCGGGAAGAGGTGTAGATAATGCTCTACTTGGAGGGGATGATGATCTCTATGGTCTTCTTCCTCTTGTACCTTTATGCAGAGATAATTGTAAGTACTCAAAATTACCTTCCTCTCTTTCTTGTGAATGAGTTTGGATCCTTCTCATATACTTGGACAACATGTGCTACTACACCACCACTGAGTTCTATTCCCTTTGGAGTCACCAGATGTGTTAGGAGATGAGCCCCAAAAGGCTAGATTTTTCCAAGTCACACACCAAACTTGATAGAATAAAAATGAACTTTGAAGGGCTTGAAAGCTGATTTTAGGAGGTTGAAGATTGTTTTGAACTGACAGTCCCGAAATCCCAAAATGCAAAGATCTCTGAAACTGAAAACCCCGAAAGTCCGAAATTGAGGAAACCCCGAAATTTGAAAGTAGGAGACTTCTAAACTCTAAAATTCAAAAGGTCTGAAATTGATGGACTTCCAAAACCCGAAACCTCGAAATCCTAAAATCTTGGAAGGTCTGAAATCCCGAAATTGAGAAAACCCCAAAATTTCAAAAGTCAAATTTTAAAAATCTAAAAATACCCTTTTGAATTTTAGGTCCCAATCTATCAGATGGTGAAATTTGGACTTATTTTGAGCAAGTTAAGCCCTTGAAAATTGATTTTGGAGTTCATCCTGAGAGGTGAAAAGTCTAAAATTGAAGAACTTGCAATTTCTAAGTCTGAAAATGATGAAAATACCTTCAAATATTGTGGAAAATACTTCTACGTCCTAGTAGGAATGTCAAAAATGTTGATGCGGAATCACAACACCAATGATTGTTTGTGATTGAAGCATTGAGACAATTATTATGATTTAATAACATGGAGATTTTCCCAAAGTGTGGGACTTTGCAATCGGGAAAGCTCTTTGGAGAAATGTTGGCTTCCTATTCCTATACCTATCACCACTCACCAGCTTGCAATGAAATAATATAAATCATATTCCAAAATTTTCCAAGGAGACAGGGAAGAAGGAATTGCAAGAAAAGTAAACCTAATTCTACTTTGGAGGTGATGCACCAATAAGGAATGTTGAATAATTTACCTTCCATGGAAATGAAAAATGAACAAGGTTAAAGAGGATGATTGAACACCAACACGAGATCAATTGTTTTTCATAAATCCATTCACCATTAAACACAAACCCACGAAACATGTAACACAATCAACCATGCACAAATAACCGAGAGATATAATGAGAGATCAGATAAATGCAATGAACACAAGAGAGGGTTGAAATTCATCCATAGACTTATATTATTGCTCTATAGATTTGATACATTGCATTAAAATGTCTAAGAGGAAAATTTTCATTACGATTTTCATGGGTGGTTTTAACTCCACAAGATCACTTACAGACAAGAGAAGAAGGGAGGTGCAAAGCAGAATTATCCAACATTAGAACAATGCCCCTCATTATAATTTATAGTGGAAGATTTACAAAGGAGGAGAGAAAATTGAATCCCAAATTTTCCCAAAAATCCTCAAAAATCATTGTTTAATCCTGTAATGAGTGCATTCAGATCTTCAAAATCTCCTTTTTCATTAATGGTTTTTTGCCTTGTGCTTGAAGAAATTGACTGTGATTGCACCCCTGTCTAGTCTGGCTCTTGTAGCCTCATGATGGCCCTACCTTCATTAATGGATATCACCTACCACTTCATCTCTATAATTTTTAGAGGTTCAAAAACCCCAAAATCCAAAATCCCATGTTGTCATGCTATAGATACCAAAAACACCTTTCCAATGATTGTAACTTTGTGAGAAACGGGTGAGTACATTGGAAGATATCACAATTTTTCCCTGATGCTTCACTGGGATTTTCCTATTTTTGACCTCCTAGGAATTGAAATTGGTCTTCACCATTGTATTCTTCATTTAATTCCCTTTCAGAAAGCACAAGATTTTCCAATCTGGATAAAAATTGCATGAGATATCTTAGTTTGAAATTTGGGAAAAATTAGGGTTTGTAGGACTCCACCGAGCCATCTTCTCCATTCATGGAGTTACATTTACCTTTGCCAAGTTGTTTCTTGCTCAATGCCACATTAATTTTCTAGCTTGGTGTATCCCAAAACCTAACTAACATTGAACTTGAAAGGGTTTTACCCCTGAAACTCCTAGCTTGTGCCACATCGCATGCATTTTGGTGTTTCAGAGTTTTCCATTTTAGACTCCTTGTCCGTCAACTTCGGGCCTCTCACCGAATCAACCCACGAAAAACCACCTCTAAACCCTTATATCCCAAAAATCCAAAAACATCCAACCTGCATTGACCCCTGAACTAAAATTTGACTGCTGGCAGAACCGACCATTGCGTTGAGCCACGTCACCACCCTTTCGGAGCTTTCGATGTTTCACACTTGAAGGTTGGGCTCATTTTTCTTGATTCACTAGGTGAGAACTCTCGAATGTCAAATCCCGAAAACTTTAAATATTTTAGGGTTGAGACCCGATTTTCCTTTTCTCTCAGAAACTCCATCTACACCTCGATGCCCCCTATGGGACGAGTTGGTCCTTCACCTACTAGCTCGCCGAAGTGAGCTTTCGCCTTACTCGGCTCACCAAGTAGATTTTGAGCTGCTCGGTGAGTGATTCTCGTTTTCCCTACCAATTCAGATCGTTGAGCTCACACCAAGCTACTTGCAGAGTAACTTAATGAGTTGTTTTCTAGCTCGGTTGGCCCTTTAAGGCCAAATGAGGACTTTTGATTTTTTCGAGCCTGATTTTGGATTTTTCCAAAAAAATGATGGAGAGGGAAAGGGTGCCTAGAACACAAAATGTTAAAATTTTCCTTCATGAGCCATTTTTGCTCATTTTTTCGAGCCGGAGGCCATTTTTTCCTTACGATGGGGTATTGGTCCCAAGATGGCCCTGAATGGCCAAATTGCATCTTGAATGTTCTAAAACACTTGCAATTACTTCCCAAGACCTTGAAAACACCTATGATCCTGCTTACACCATGTGGGGCCGACTCAGGAGCCTATAGCTACTTTAGGACCTGTTGGGAAATTTTGGCCCATGGGGAGCAAAAATAGTTAACAATTCCATGGGATCACATTTCCACCATAGACAGGAAGCTTAGGTGAAACAAAACTAGAAGGAAAAGGATAGGATTTCACCTCAAGAGCCAATGGATCATGTATTAATTGAGTGGAATCCATAACATGAGGAGAATTAGATACACCTTGTTGCAATTGTAATATTTGAGCATGTAAAGTGTGAACAAATTTTTCAAGATCTCATGACCCGAGATGAAGAAGTATGCAAACAATTAGATATGGGAGGTGTAGTATAATTGGTGGATTCTTGAATAGACATAGAAACATTGTGCATTGGAATATTATGTTCCCTTGATAATTTAGACATCATCGATGTAGGAGTAATAGATGTCTCTAAGCGAGACAGTGGAACATGTTTGAGTTGATCTCTAGCATCGTATAATAGGATATCAATGTTAACAAGATTATGCTATAAAAACTATGTGAAGTTTTGGAATCACCATCGAAGGTTACGGTTATGATTTTTAGAGTGAGTATTAGAAATATCACCTTGTACATGATCAACATTGATAATAGAAATAGTATTAGAAAATATATCATCATGGACTTAGAAATAAGAGTGGACAGGGGTGACATGAGAATGATAAGATGTGGAAAAGATACATAGATATTGATAATGATCTGAAGAGTCAACATGATAAATAAAAATATTGAAATATAACTAAATACAATAGAAACCCTAGGACCAATAGGAGTTTGGACATGATGTTCAATTCAAGAGTCAAGTTCACCAAATGTTTTCACCCTTTTTAAATTTGATTAAGATTTACACCTATAACTAAAAAGGAATGAAATATAAGTTACTGGGGGTTATTCGATTAATTAACTTCCAACATTAATCATTCAATATTATAACAATGCATTAATACTTGTAAAAATGTACACAATACAATACAAGTTCATAAATACATGGGATTGAGTGCACTTAGTTGATTACATATGATTCTCAACTGATTTAGGTGATTCGAATGATGGAATAGGGAGATGTAAACATGAGAGTGCCTTGATAATAAAAATGTGTTAGAAGATAATCCTGGGTAGGACCATACGGTAGGGGAAGTAACATCTTGATCTATTTATATAGTCTTGACCCTACTTAGAATTATGATATGTGAATTTCTGGGTTTTTCACTTGTCTAAATATAATCGTCACTCTTTGTCATTCATTTTTATCATCTTGGGGCCTCGAGTTATCGATCAATCTTTCAAAACCTAACCACGGATTAGAATTCTTGCAAAAAAATTAGTTGGGTTTTGGGAACCCCTATGCAACATAGATGTTGGCACTACTCCAAAGAGGCCTCAAACCACACGTCATTCTCCACCGACATGTGGTATCTACTATAGTGAAATCATATTTGGCATCCTTCCTTGACAAATCTTTACTTGAGTTTCTCTCTTACAAATCTACTTGAGTGAGTGACTTTGAGTGCTTGAAAATTTAGGAAGAGTCCCATATACCTAACGTGAAACTTCGGACTTATAGATGGTACTACCTAATAAATTTGCAGAGGTATTTGTGAAGTGTAGGGAGCTTTGGGTGCCTTTTGTGCCAGCTTTTACAATGGGATTCCATAAGAGTACTAGATTCCTAAATGAGGTGAGTTTCAATTTCTTACATATGCTTCTGAAGGTGATTTAAGTTACAAAGGCCAATTGAGGAGGATTAAATGACTCAATGAATAATTATCAATTGAAACATCGAGATCAAAATGAGAAAGGGAAAAATTGTACAATAGGTCAGGAATGTATGGACGTTCCTACCCCCATTGTATGTTTTTGACCGTAGATAGAAAATCTAAAGTATGACGTTAGGAAGGTAACCAAAAAATTTTATTAATGGATTTCATGCATTAAATTCTCCAAAACAGTTGATATATGATTGTGTATGATCAAACAATCTAGATAAGATACCTAGAGATGTATATGAGAATAGGTAAATTGAACTTCTTTGAGCAAGAGATTAATGTCAAAACTAACAATGTAAAATAGTATAATTACCAAATTTGAGTGTCTACACCTTCATCGGAGTTTGAGTATGTGATAAATTTGGATTTCATGCTTGAAATTTTGGAATTTAGTTGATATGAATCATCACTACTTTCCCTTTATAGGGCTCTCTCATATGGATTCATAACTATCACTTGCTTTTAAGATGTTGAAGGATTAATTTTCTACTCTTCCGAATTTCATTAGTAAACTAGTAAATCATGAGTTCAAGGATGCCAATAAAGTGACACTTCCCAAATTGGATGCCTTGAAGGCTCCAATTTCACTAAATGGGAGCATCTTGATAACTCCCACATGGATGAATCCAAGAAATAGAAATATTGAAAAAACCCACTCAAACAAGATGGAATTGAAGGGTTTAATGTTTTTGATAAAAAAAAATTATTAGTCCTTTTACCATCCATAAATGAATTTCCAGATATAGTAAGATAGAGTATACTATAGGCTATATCATTCTAGATATCATGTAATGAGTTTTTGTACACAAAATTTTGATAAAGTATTGCAAAGAATGTAATGAACTATTTTTGAATTATTAATTGAAGGGAAATGGACCCTATGACATTTTTTTACCTATCCAAAAATATAATACTAAGTTTGTAACTTTGATGATTATTTTAGATTGTCTAATATATGGAAGACAATGTCAAAATCAATAACATAATTTTAAATAAAATAAAGATACTAGAATAACATAATTTTAAATAAAATAAAGATACTAGAATAAATATAATTGTAAATAAAATAACACTCTGCAAAGTTTTCCTAGCACAATGAGGACCGGAGGATCGGTCTCAAAGTCGGAAGATTATTCACTCGAGTGATAAGGAAAAAGTTTCAATCAACACTACCTTAAGAATCGGAAGACTCTAAAGCATGAGGTTTAGGAGGCGTAGGAGGATCTATAAAATGAGGAGCATGCAAAGGAGGAGCATACTCAACAACATCATAATTCAAAGATTTAGATTCAAAATTAGAGAGCATAAGGACCTCAGAAGGTGGATAAGTAGAAGTCAAAGATGACTCATCAAATTTCACACTTCTATCGATATAAAGCTCATGAGTAGTAGTGTTCAACAATAGATATCCCTTCATGTCATTAGGATACCCTACAAAGATACAAGGTTTGTAACATGGTTCCAAAGCCTTGTGTTTATTTTTGGGAATATGGGCCATAGCATTGGATCTGAAGACTAAAAATTTCTCAACATCAGGATTGCGTTCAAACCAAGCTTTAAAGGGTGTTATCCCTCTTACTTCCTTATGTGGAACACAGTTATGAATATTAAAAACACAATTCACTACTTCGGCCCAATACTACGAAGGAAGGGACTTGATTGAACCATAGAAGTGGCCATCTCCTTTTATGTTTGGTTATTTATTTCCACAACTATATTAAACAAAGGGTTGCAAGAAACTAAACGTTGTAAAGAAATCCCTTTAGAATTACATAAATCCTTTAACCTATTGCTCACATACTCACCTCCATTTTTGGTTTGAAGAACCTTGATATACTATTCGCTTGTTTCTCGGCCAAGATCCTTAAGTCCCAAAAGTGATCGAAAACTTCATACTTAATCTTAAGAAAATAAACCCAAGTGTAACACAAATTTTCATCAATGAAGGTTAGTGTATAAATATCTCTAGTAAAATAAGAATATGGGAAAGGGCCAGAGATGTCACTCTAAACAAGATCCAAAAGACGAGTAGATCTCTATAATTTTCCTTTTTAAAAAATATTTTGAGGGTTCTTCCGAGGACATAACCCTCAAAAAATACCCTTAGAAAATCGGACATGAGGTAACTCGTTAACCATTTCATTTTGGCTTAATTGTTCTAAAGAAAATATAGATGGCCAAAATGCTCATGCCATAGCTTACTAACCTCATCTACATGAGTGAGCAAGGTAATGGGCATAAAATTAGAAGTAAAGTTGGAGAAGGTATTGTTGTAAATATCTCCCCCCGGGTCGATATAGACGAACAGGAGAATATAGAAATCAAAGAAGCTCAAATCCCTGACATTCAAAAGGTGCGGGGAAAGTGGCGCATAGAAATGGATGTCGGCAGGGTAAAGGATGCACCCTTGGCACATGGAAATGGTGCATGACAATGAGTGTTGACACTAAAATGTATGCGCGAGGTGCGGGAAAGTGGCGCAGAAATGGATGTCGATAGGGTAAAGGATGCACCCTTGGCGTACGGAAATGGCGCATGACAATGAGTGTTGACAAGGAAAAAGTTGCACCTTGGCACATGTAAGAGGATGTCGACACACACACGGATGTGCCTATGGTGCACCTTCAGGAGGCACAACATTTTGAGCACAGCGACAGAAGCGAGACCACTTGGCGCAGATATTCAGATGGCCATAACTTTTGACTGGGAGCTCGGATTCATGCAAGGTTGGAATTTTCAGAAATATTACAAGGTCCTCTATCCAACTACAACTGGATATCTTTAATTAGGTGAGAAAAAATTCTTAAAAATGCGAAATACAGTTCACCACTTTCTGGGTTCACTAGGGTTCTCACCTACCACCATAATGAGATAATTAAATGTAGTCTGGAGGTGGTTGGGGTAGATTTTGAATTCCTCTCTTCTCCCTCTATCATTCTTCCTATAAATTTTAAGGAGGGGATTCTTTTACGGGGTGGTTCACCTTTTCATCTCTTCCCTCCCTTCTTTTTCTTCTCCGGGGTTGAGAAAATGGAGTTCGAACCTCCTCCCCTGCTCTGTAATGGCATTTTTGCCTTTTACTATTGAAATGATGTTCTGTGTAAACTTTGGAGCCACAAAAAAACATGTTTTGTGATGCATCCATCCATCCTTGCTCATTTTTTTTGCTTATTTTCTTCTTGCCTCTCTTTATTGCAGGTATTTGTGCATGTTCTAATGTTCATTACAGGTCTGGAGCTGTGTTCATGGAGTTTTGGGACATTTCCTGTGTGAAACCTATCCTTGGGTTTGTGATGCATCTATCCATCCTTCCCATTGCTCACCTCTCCTTGTTCATGGTAGTTTTTATAGATGTTCAACATTCTCCTTCTCTGGTGTATCACCGTTTTAGTGTAGGCTTTTATTGTTTTTCCCTTTTCTCTCTCTCTCTTTGTCTCCTTGGCATGGTTAGATTAGGTTTAGATTAGCTTGCCTACACTGGAATAGCTTGTGGCAGGTAGTTTAGGAGTAGGAACCAGCCTTCTCTGGAGATTCCTCTCTCATTTTACAAGTCCCACGCTTGGAGGGAGGTTTCGATGTTGTGCAATCACACTAGATGCAAGAGTGATCAACCTAGAAATCGATCGGCGTCTGGGAGTCTTTGTGATTCTACAACAACAGGGTATACAACCGTGAACGGTGATCTACCTTTCCCTCAGCCACTATAGTGTCATTGTGAAGCTCACGAATAATCACCGAGTTAGGACCAAATTCCACTCACATTCCTTCACCAAGGTGAATTATTTGCTAAAGCGATAGGAAATTAGTAGAGAGATCCGTAATACTCAACCCTTGGTTAAATGATCCCCCATCCATCTCTATTGATCCACTACTAGAAACCAACATTGTAGTTTCATCACCCAACATGATTTGGGACATGCCACATGGATCAATGTTGGATAACTCAACATGTGAAGAATCCATGTGGTGCGAGGCACCGGAATATATAATCCATGTTGATGAGGAAACCACTCTAGCTACAAGGGCCTTTCCTTTCTTCTTATCATATTTAGACTCTTTTGCAGTGGAAGACTTGGCTTTCAAAGCATTTTGTTTGATAGACTCAGGAACACCTATATGATTTTTCTCAAGTAAATGAGTAAGGTGATCAATTTTTTTCTCATACATTGATTCTCTTCATGACCAGTCTTCTTGCAATAGGAACACTTACACTTTTCTTTCTTCGCTTTAGGCTCAGAATTTGAAGCGTTCGTGTTAGGTTTGGTTTTGGCTTGGTTGGTCTTGGTTTCCTTCTTAGGTTGGTCCTTTTTCTCTTTCTTATTTTTAGTCTTCTTTCCCTTACCAGTACTTGCTACAAGGGCATGTGAATTGGACTTGAGAGACCCCATTTGAATGAGTTTTCCTGTTCTCAAATGAGTTGGGATGAAAAACTGTCAAATGAGGGCATATTCAAGCATTGCCCAAAGCGATTTTGTAGCATGAAAAGTTGATACAAAGAAATAGAATTTGGGACCTAACTTATAAATAATAGAAAATATCAACTAGGAATATTTCTTATCCACTTTACATTCCTTTAACAACAATCTAACGTGGATGCACTTTAAGAATAATACCTCTAGGTTTTGAAGTCACTAGGATTTAATCCTAGTAGTTCATTTTCCAACTCATGTGCTCTCATGTCATCTTGATGTCCGAACATGTCATCTAAAATTTTCCATACAACATTGGGTGTTTTGGATGACTCAATGTGGAAGAGAAAGTCAGGAGAAACATACATACAAATAATACCTAAGGATTCGTCACTTCGGTTTAACCACTTAGATTTTTCGGGCTCATTGTTAGGTTCAGTCTCAGCTCCCATGGTGATGTGAAATAACCCTTTACCCCTTAGTTTCATTACCATTTTTATCTCCATTCGAATAATTTGAATGGCATAAGCAAAGGAATTGAAAGTGCATCCATAGCGAAGAGAGAGAAAGAAGGAATGTAGAAAATAAAAACAAGCAACACAACCACCCAGGACAATATTATAACCCCCGATTTTGGCACTTTATATTTTAGTGCGTTGGATATAATCAAGTGTGAATTTGCATCGTGAAACAATTGGCCACTCACATTGCAATCAGATTAATAACGTGCAAGAATGGAAACCACAATCAAGTTTCATTGATCGTAGAAAATTGACACTGTAAACAAGCACAACAAGCTAAAAAATAAGAGAAGGGGTGAAAGTAAGTCATATTGTGAGAAAAAGTATCTCACGTCATAGCAGAAACCCCCTTGCTGCAAGACTATGGTGGATGCACTCACTAGTCCACAAGCAATAATAAAGGCTATTATAATGTAGAAAACGAGCTCACAACAAGTCTTGGGGACCTCCAGGATGTTGAAAATGCTATCAGAAGGAAAAAAATGCTAGAAGGTGTGTTACACACTCCATCAATAGATTAGTAACAAAAAAATCTATAACACTAGAAAAAAACACTTGAAAATGCACAATTAACCTAATTTTAGAGATTAAGAGGCAAAAAATATTATTCTAACATTAAAAATGACCATTAAACTATTAATATAGATTTAAAAAGGGATCAAAACACAAAGCAAGGCAGCCAAATACACCCCTGTTTAATACACAGATCAAGTCAAGTAATGCAAAAAAATACCACCAATGCAATCAAAGACAAAGGCTCAACTTAAGTGCTAAAGAGATATCCTAATGCAAAAAGTAAAACAATTCAAAATTCATGCAAGTAGAGAACTCGGCGGTTCAAGAGACAATGCAAAACCCACGGGAAGACAAAACACGATGTAAAAGCAGAGAAAACCCAACTCATTACACACAAACCACTACTCGTCACAAATAACTCGACTCTACGGGAAGATCAACTAGATAGAAAACTAAATCGCCCAAGAGCTCAACTCACTGAGTTGATCCGGGAGCAGTAGGGCAAAAAGGAGAAGGGAAAATAGGGATAACCAAAAGGAAAACTAGGCACGAGAGGAGATTGAGACAAGTCCAAATACAGAATTTTAAAAAAATCACTTTCAATTAAAAATTATTGATTAAAACCAGAAATGCAAAACCTACCTCCAAATTTAGTTGTTCCTCCAAACTTAGCTACAACGATCTAGATATAGTTATGAAACACTTGAAACCTACACATGCACATGCACAACCAGAAAACCAACACAAAATCCAAAAATGAGATTGTTAAACTGTAACAAGATTCCAAAAGATAATTGAAAACCTTACACACGAAGCATGAAAACCAAAAATGAAGTAATCAACAACTAGATTAATCGAGTGCATGTTTATGAAATAATAACTTTGATACTATATCATATTGTTCTATAAGGTTCAATCTGAGAACCTCGTGCACGTCTAATATGTTTGCACTTCCAATGGTTATGAGAACGCTTCACGTAATTATCAAGAGAATGAATCAAAAATGAAAATCAAGTAGAAAGAAACAAAATTTATGCATGCTCATAGATCAAAATAAGAGGTACATATAGGAGTGTTATGTAACTCATGTACATGACACATGGACACAACCCTAACTAACCCTAATGACCTATGATCTCACTAACTCTAAGTGAGATGACTAACCACATGAGGTGGAAAATATGTTGAGTGACCACGAGACAAGTCATATACACCAACAAAAACTAGCATCCAATATGGATAGTAGTTCATAAATCTATAGCACTCAATAGTCGCATTTTGTTTTTAAATCTTATTTCCCCTTAATATTTTTCCTTAATGTAAAATTATATGCCATGGAGTTATATAAAACTAAATAACACAATCATTTACTCACGACAACCCTAAACCTTATATTTCTCAAGCTATCCTTGAGTAATATCTATCAAATCTCAAGAAATTCTTCCTAAACTTCCTTAAATGAAGAGTATACATTAGTAGAAGTCTTTATTCAAGCATAAAATACTCCAAACTAGATCAAAAATAGACCAAGCTAAGTCAAGATCATATCAAATTCAAATAAATGATTTTCAATTATCTTCAATCAAAAGGGAATTATATTGGGTTTTTTCTTTAGCATTTATCTATCTACTGAAATCTACATTGGCATTTAATTACAATACTCTATATTCAACTCTCATAAAAGGTTACATTTGAAGTATACCTAGTTAGTCCACTATTCTTGTTGATGCACAAGTGAAAACATATTGGGAGGAACACTGGAGTTTTATTCACACTTACATGAGACTGAAGAAAACTACATTGATTTTAAGTCATATATTTGGGAAATGTAGTGAAATATTTGGTTAGAATCAACAACGGCTTGTCTAACAAGGGAAGTCCAGCGCACCACACAAAAAACCATTTTTGTTATTTAATCATGTACTTTGAGTTATAGTATAAGATATTAGATTTTTAGCATTACAAGTGCATGCAAAAACATTCTATAAGGAGTAATGATACATGGAACTAGTAAAGATAGTGATGAAGAAATCCAAAATGAAACAAAAGTAAAAATAAGTTCCTAATATAAAGTAGGATAGAAGTTCCTATCACTTGGTGGCTATTTTCGGGATAGTGTTTATAAGGGTTTTATGAATCCATATTAGATATGAATCACACTAATCCATGGAATTACCTATTTTTCATAATTATATATCAATATCATCTTACAAAACATCAAATAATATAGCTCAACTCATGCTCTCTCTTTTACTATATTTTATAATTTGTCCTATTTGAAAATAGTTTTTATTGTCATCTGAGATGTGCACTCATAAAATACCTAAAAAGTTAGAGGAATTTTTACATCTCAATAAAAACATGGGATTGTATCTCAAGTCCGGTACTTGACTTAATGAGACAAGCCTCCATAGAAAGGATGGCTCCTACACTAACTACTGTAATGTTATCGCTACTCTAAGATAAAAATTTTATTGTAGGAGAAAAGGGGAGTTGAAAAAAACTAAACTAAAATAGGTGGTGATTACACAAAAATGAAAGGAAATATATCCTTAAGGGGAAGAATAGCATGACAATGAAAATTCAAGAGGGAAACAACAAACTATATTTCTTCATACGTCAAATCATACTATTTTTTCATACATTTAGGACACAAAGAGATGAAACTATGAAAATATATCCACACACATCATGAAATCAATAAATAAAGGAAAGAAAACAATAAAAGCGATCCAAAGGGCACATAAAAGCTATAAGTAACATCATATTATTTCTCATAAGTATGTATAGTATATTACATTAATGGGGAAGTAATGCATTACAAAAAATCAAAATAGAGGTCTACAAATCATAATGTTTAGTTAACATTTGATCATGGTAACTTTTCTTTCAAGAGATATCCTTTACATTAAGAATTGAGTTTCATTTATAGGATAAGAAGAGAAGAGATAGGATAAGAAGTTGCCTTTTCATGTTTATCCATTTGGAGAGGGATATGAAATCTCAGATATGCCCAAAGATGAATAAATTCACCCAAAACTACCTCACGGGAGTATATTACAAGGATCATTGAGGTTTACCAATATGGATGCTACCTTGGTATGATAGTAAAACTTATTATTAGCCTTTGATAAATGGTTATCCTATCATATGAGGAAAGGAAATGGAAATTGAGCTGCCAATGATTGAAAATGGCCATGAATATAAACCAAGACAACTATAACAATTTAATCCTTGTTAAATATCTCATTAAGACCTCCTTTATGTGTTTTGGTGGACCAAGAAGGAATATGCCTCCTCAAAAATGTTATTGAAAGCCAAGGGATTAATTTGGATGCAATATGTAGCTGATTTGGGTATTAATTTGATGTCAAAATGAAAAAATGAATCCCAAAAATATTTCACTAAAATATCCTAAGTCTCTCCACCATATGATCTAAAAATAATCTCATATTGAAGTGCTCTGAATTATACTTTGAATGAGATTGGTCATAAGGGAAATGGAGCTCACAATCAAAATATACAACCAAATAATTAGTCCTATGTTCCACCACTATGATAATGTCCCGATCCAAAAGAATCACTAGCCTAAACCATAAAATTTAAGCTAATGTGAGACACTTATCTCACATTAGTGCTCCCATTCATCACATGACCCAAGATAACTAAAATGATGATTAGTGGAACATTTGTACTTGTGCACCATGCATCAAACATTAGGCCCATTCCAATATGTCATATGGTTGTTAAACCTTAGCATCAAAACAAAATCTTGGGGATCAAATCCTTGAAAAACATCCATCACTCCACATGTTAGCCATAAGAGCACAAACTAGTGATGGTATTTAATAAGGAAGGGAAATGATATAAAATAATTGATCTATGACATATGTACAAAATTGGAAGCTTAAGAGACCTTGAGGTGAGTGACACATTTGAAATGCCACATGGAACGTAAACATTGATAGGTGACATGTGTCACTTATTGGTCTCTGGTGAAAATAGGAAATTGCTAAGTATTGATTATTGTAGAGGTTCCCAGTGTCCATGTTTGCAACCCATTAAAGTTGACCACTTCATTCCTAAAGTAGAAAATGAACATCACTTGCCCATTTTTTGGCTGATAAAATTTCAAATTAACCAAGTCCTTTAATATTTGGCAAGTGCAAACTGTTATCCAAAATACCCCTCCCAGGTTATTTTGATAACTTGTATTATTCTTTTGGATTTTGATAGGGAAATTTTATGAAAAGCGGGAAAATCGAGTGTGGGAACACTCCATTTCCTCCTTTCCAAGCCCCTCATTTCCACACTTAGCCAAATTTTGAGTGAAATGGGGAAAATCACAAGCAATTTAGTCAAATTGACATTAGGAGGAGTAGGAGGAACTATTCCTTTTTTCCTCCTGTCCTCCGCATTGCCTCTTTATCTGCAGGAGGAGTTGGGGGCATTTTAGTCAGTCGGGTCAGATCTGGTGGGAACATGAGGAATAGTTCAATAGGTTCGTAAGTTCACCAATTGGTCGACATAACCAATAAGGGAAGTTCAATGCGGAAAAGGTGGACAAAGCGGGTGCCTCGGGAACATATAGAATTATTCCCATGTTCTATTGGTTCCTTGGTGGGCCCACATAGGTGACTAAATGGTAGGAGAAGCGCACTGGATGAGTCACACCCAAGTGTCCTACTAAGAGCTATTCCACCCTTCCTTAGGTACTACGACTAGATGATTTTTCTACCCGAGAACAAATAACATTAAAGTGATCTGTTACATCCCATAGGAAACTTTTTCATGACCCTCCCAATACTCTAAACTTCAAATGACCATAATGTTCGCCCTATAACTCTAAATTTCACAAAATTGGACTTTTTGGAAAGGTCTCATCATGATCTTTACCATGAAAATAATAAATCTTAAGTATAGTGAGGTTAGGTGGGTGAAAAGAGGGAAATACAGTTCCAACATTAAAAGAGCATTTATAGGTAGCTTAACCCCAGATTGATGAGGTATGGTGTCGATTCCTTCTTCTACAAGAAAAGTATCATGGGGAAATGGTCTTGGAAGGCACCCTTTGTAGACAAAATATATGCACTTGGGTACATTTCTATGTCCTAGAGCATACTAATATATACATGATTCCTAATAAATAAAACTAGTGATTCACAACGCCTTTTGGGCCTTTTTCTTTATTTATTATACTTTTATTGACCTTACACACCCTACAACCTTATTGGTATTAACTAATTTATATTTATGGCCTCATATACTAGCACTTATTTAGGACAAAAGCACCCAAGCACTAATATTCCTTCCTAGGGTGCTCCTGACCTTCTTTGTTTTCTTCTTACTCTTTTGGGTCTCTTTTACTTTTGATTCATATTTTACAAGTTTAGGTCGGCCTTTTAGTTGTCAATTAAAAAATTCAAACAAGGGAACAATATATATACATAATTATAAATCTTGAATAAATGTCTAAGCATTAAGCAATAACTATCATCATCTAAACTTGCATTCAAAGGCACAAGAGAACTTCAAAGGAATTCATCTAGCACACTCACATAAGGGACAACAAGGTTGCATCACTCTAAATACACAACATAGGAGGGGGAATTTCATTATAATCCATCACACACATTATATATCTATCCTATTATCATTGTGCAACTTGCGCAAGGGAATCCTAAAGCATCATTACACACACATTCACACATAACTACATGGAGTCTAAAATGTAGTGCATCACTTGGTACTAAGTTCACTCTTTAGGTGAACATTGGGGGTGAATCAGAATCCACATTCTACATATTTATTTTTATATTTGATGTGGTTGGTGGGTATATGTAGCCAGGTATATCTCTTTACATGTTACAAGTATGACCAATGACATTGGAACAAAATAAGCGTGACAAAAGGGAACCAATAGTGAAGCTCCTCCGCATTTGAAAAGGATAGAACTTGAGAATTTGATTGGAAATTAGCACCTACATCAGTCCACTATCTCCTACATGCTCTTTTCCTCTCATGGGTGCTTCTAACTCACTATCCTGCACATTTTTTATTTCCAAAATATTCATTGAGCCTTGAAAATAGATAATTCACCCTCTCTCTCTCTTGCTTATGGTTTCATATTATTTATTTCTTATTTCTTGTCCATTATTGTAAATTTATCATTTATATATCATTCATTATAGTAGTTACTACGAAACCAAATTTAATCACATTTATATTAAATCATTTTGTGAACCCAATCTTGTTCAAAGGTATTCTTCTTCCATGGTAAGACTTATGAACCTTTTACCGATGAATACCTTCATGATCTTCAGGATCATATCACCAAACACCCTTAAGAATTATATCTCCTATTTAGTTTTTTCCCATGAAGAGGGCGTAACTTTATTTTATCTCAACCATCAGGTCTCAATGATACTTCTCTTCCTATTTCAACACATGCTCATAATTCCTCCACCACCCTTACACCTATACATAATGTACCTATTTCTATGCCTACTCCTACTAATCACTTTACCCACTATTAATTCTCACACATGGCATGTCTCCTCTTCGGGTACCCATGACCTAGCTTCTTTATACCATGATTTACAATCCCAAATTCTTCAATTATAGCAAGCTACTTCACATTCTTCTCCATCTCTAGATTCCTCACTCCTCCTTCATAGCCCTTTTGCACCTACCATTTCATCTTATCCACTACCTCCCAACTTCATTACACCTAAGCTTCCCACCTTCAATGGCCATGGTGACCCTCGAAGCACCTTTGATCCTTCCATGTTGCATGTCTAGACTACGTTGATGACCATACATTGTTGGCCAAATTATTTCCTCACGACTTAACAAACTATGCTATGTGTTGGTTTTACAATCTACATGTCCATTTGGTAACTTATTTTACAACTCTATCCAATGAATTTCTCACTCATTTTTCTATAAATATCAGCACTAAAATATCCTATGCTCAATTATCTAAGATCAAACAAGGATCCAATGAGCACCTTGTGGACTATGTCTTGTGCTATAAGAATAACCTTGCTAAAATGACTAATGTCCTCGCTAACTCTAAATTGTAATATTTATTTGTTCAAATTATTTTACCTCCTCTCCAAGAGAGAGTGTTATCTTCGATACCTCTCCTTATTTTGATCAGTTGTTCCATACACTCAAATTACGTGAAACCAAACTACTATCCCTAGGAAAACTCAATTATTATGACAATTCATTTGTTTCCTCTTCTAGCAAGTTCCAATCCAAATCAGCATTCAATCCATCTCCTAAGCCTACCGATGCTCAACCCACTGTCAATGTTGTTTCTCCACCTACCATGCTTCAATTACAATGCCCTAGGAGAACCTTTATTAAGATGCCTTACGCACCTTGTTTCATATTACCATAACTCACTAAAATCAATCTCATTACTCTCCCTCCACCACTCAACCTAGATCCTTCTCACCCATATGGTCGTAACTACAACGAAAATGCACACTGTGATTACCACCAATGCAATGGCCACTCTACTAATCATTGTTTTAAGCTTAGGCATATCATTCAAGATCTTATCGATAATAATACAATTGATCTCCCAACACTAGTTGTTTCCAAAATGGTCAATGATAATCAAAAGATTAAAATATTTAATGAATCCTTACCCAATCATGACATACATATCATGTTGTACCTCCTCCTTCTTCGGGTCCACTTGATTTCCTCATTGTTGCTGCTGACATACCACCACCAATTATCACATTCTTATATCATGATCACCATGCTACATTTTCCTCTGATTCCTACACATTAATGCTTCTATTGGTACCTATACAGTCAATAATATTTTGTTCTATCCCTCGGCCCTTACTAATACATGATTTTTTGTGCTTCTACTAGCTATCAACTTCCCAATCTCACCAATCACTTTTCCAATCCCTAATTATTATGGTCATGTCATCCTTCCCATCACTGTTGGGCCCCTTACCATTTTTACACCATTCCTTATCACATATGAAATACAGGGTTGTGACATGGTCTTAGGTCTTCCTGGCTCCGCACCACTTAGGCTATTCCTTCCATGCTTCACCTTTATCTTAAGTTCATCCATAATAAGCAAGTTGTCACCATCAAAGGTATCCCACCATGCACACCATTTCCTCGACCCACTCTTGAAGCTATTTTTTCACCAGTCATGACATATAGTCCTCCTACATGGCTCAATTATAGCTCCATCCCTACACCTACCTCTCTTATTCATAAGCACCTCCATCATGACCTCGTCATCCTCACCAATATAGTAGTCCACATTTTCATCCTAATTTCCCTACTCGGGCAACCCATTTTATTTCAATGTTATCCACCCCTTCACCACATCAGGTCTCCTTCACATACACATAGGTATTATCCTACATCACTTTGCTCATGACCATTTTCACATACCCTCTCTTTATTGGATTCCAATTGAGGTGCCCTCACTATTTTCCATCGTTGGATAACTTTCCATCACTTGCACACTTGGGGTAATCACACTATTCCCCCTTTCTCTATCACCATTTGATGTCTCTATTTTCTACTCCTAGTTCACTTGCTACATATCACACTCTTCTAAGCATCTCTTCTTAACACACTTATTAGACTATCATTACTCGATGATGCACTCTAGTTCCACAGTTCATACTCGACTATTGAGGGTCTAATTATCAAATGAACCTCACATCCTCTACACTTCATGCTCAGTGCTTCACGATACATATTTTCTAGCATCTACTCTCAATCATACAAATAACACTCATTTCGATGACGCACTCTAGTTCCATGGTTCATACTCAACTGTTGAGGGTCCAATTATTAAATTAACCTCACATCACATAATTTTCATGCTTAACACTTCACGATACATATTTCCTAGCATGTATACTCAATCACATGCAATACATTCATTTATTGATGACACACTCTTGTTTTATGGTTCATTCTTGACTTTTGAGGAGCATTTATAAATTAACCTCATCACACATGCATCTACTAGGGGGAAACATGGCTCTCCTCCTTTTCACATCCTACACATTGTAGCACACCATCATATTTGCATAACATTTGCATATCTTGGTTGCATTTACTCTTGTTAGCTTATTCTACTTACATGTTACACTTTGTTTCCCATGCTAGTTGGATACTTAGTATGTCATTATCTTTTCTATATACACATGCGTGTTCACTTGGTATCTTGAGGTGAATGTAGGACCTTTCAAAAATTCATACACAATGCATGATGCTCAACACTACTCTTTAACTAGTCCCTCCAAGGCTCCTGGGGGAATCTACCTTTACTACTCTCACACTCTACCCATCACTAGGTTCTATTGTTGCATTATTTACTACTTCTCATTACTATCACTTTACCTTTCTCTGATCTCTACATGCGTTGTGACATACTATTTATCTCTCTAACATACTAATGGGTGCTTCATGTGTAGCATTTTCCTTTCAATATTACATACAACCATGGTTATCTATCATTTTTCTTACTATTGTTTGTTATTGTTTTTTATTGTTTGTGAGCTATGCCATATGTCTTACTTGATCATTATATGCTTTTGGCCGCTTCGGCCCTGATTGTCTTGTGACATTATGAGTGATGTCCCATGTATGAAACCTACTTTTCGCAATCCATCTTGTCTTCATAGTTGTTTGTTACATTATTTTCTATTGCATGTTAGCTATTGTTACACTAACACTTGTTCCTAGTCCATATTGTTTGCATGTGCCTTGGTTTCCACCATGCACATCCCCTACCCCTTACAGGTATCCAATATCATATATGCATATCAATATATGGTCCTCTCATTTGGGCCGCCTTCTCCTACTTTCATCACATGCACCCCAAATGGGGGCATCATTTGGGTGAGAAAATCACCCTCATAAGTAATACAATGATATAGATCATAGTAGAACATTATAGATTTGGAAATATAACACGAGTCCACGAAATGTCCCAAAATCGACTTAGGTCACAAAAACAGATTGGACACTAGAACCTAAATCGGGAAGTAGTGTTGGGCGCTTGTGTCCCACCGGTATCTGTGTCGTGGGGTAAAAACAAACATTTTCTCATTTCAACACAATTTCAAAGTAGTTTACAACACAATTCTCTACAAAGCAATAACTTGACTCTAGTTTCATAATCCTGTTTACATTTAGTTTACATTCGGTTGCAAAATTTACATAAAGTGATGTGTCATATATAATGGAAATTATTTGGGAAATGTATTGAATGGATATTAAAATAAATCTCTCTCCCCAACACTCTCCTCTTAGCATGAGATCGCTCAAAAAACTTGTCCTTGGCTTGAGATCACCCAAAAAACTCGCTCTTAGCGCGAGATCACAAAAAAACCTCACCATCAATAACAAAATGCATCCAAATCCAAGATTACATCTCCAAGAAAAATAGGAAAAATTTATATATTTTAGTCTCGTAGACATCAAGTGCACTCTTTCCATTTACATGCTTTTACTTACTTATACACATGTTACTCTTATATTTTCATATACAGGACTTTGACTACATTATCAATCTTCTTTTTAGTTCCATCCTTGTACGCAACAAGAAGTATCTCACATTACAAGCACAAGCTCCAACACATACGCTTCACCCCTAGAGTCTACCTCCCCTTCATAGTTTTCATGCTTCACTTTACGATCAATTCACGCTTCACTTGTCCACTCGGTAAGATATCATCTACACTCTTCTCTACAAGATCAAGAGGTATGCATCTTCTATCTACTTTATGCTACTGATTATTCACTCAACATAAAGTGGGGGAAAAATGTAGACACAAAATCTATGCACTTGAGTACATTTATAGGTCTTAGAGCATGATAATATATACATGATTCATAAGCAATAAAAATAGTGATTGACAATGTATTTTGGGACTTTCTCTTTGTTTCTTATACTTTTATTGAATTTACACACCCTACAACCCTTTCAATATTTAAATGATTTTTCTTTTATGGCCTCGAGACACTAGCGTCCATTTAGGATGAGAATCGCTTAGGTGTTCCTATCTCTTATAGAAACTCGATCTTATTTTATTTCTTCTTACTATGTTGGGTCTCTTTTACTTTTGGTTCATCTCTTACAACTTTTGGTTAGCCTTTTAGTTTTCGATTATGAGAATTCAAACAAGGGAACCATATATATACATAGTTATATCTCCCAAATAAACGGCCAAGTACTAATCATTACTTATCCTCACAAAAGCTTGCATTCAAAGGAACAAGATAACTTAAAATAAATTCCTCTAGTACACTCACACAAGGGAAAAGGGTTGCATCACTCTGCATACACATCATAAGAGGGGGAAGTTTATTTTATTCTATGACACACATTTAATAAATTGTTACATTCCAGATCTATCTCGATATCATTGTACAACTTGCACAAGGGCACCATAGGGCATCATTGCACACACATACACACAAAAATACATGGAGTCTCGAAATGTAAAGTGCAAAGACTCAAGATTACTAAATTTACTCTTCGGGTGACCTCTAAGATCGAGTCTAAATCCACATTATACATATTTATTTTTAGATTTGATGTGGTTTGTGGGCATGTGCATCTATGTATCTCTCTTTGTAGGTTACAGGTACGACCAACAACATTAGAAGCAGAACCCAGAGTGACAAAGGGAACCAACAATGAAGATTCTTTTACACGTAAAAGGAAAGAACCCGAGAACTTGACTGAAAATTAGTGCCTAGATCAATCACTAACACTCGAGGGCTCATGTCCTCCCGATAAATTTTGTCATGCACATTTATGAGTTCTAGAATCTTCACCTTGAGCCACGACACCTTGCTTTCGTATTCATTTCAATAGTTCCTCTACCCAGATTGTCCTCAGTTGTGTGAAATCAACTATGTCACTGTACGTACCCAAAATTGTAGGGTACTGCACCGTCAAAATAACATAACACGTTCCCCAATGATGATACAGGTCTCCTCGCAAGGTGTTCAAGATCCGGAAAATCTCTCCAAGTATGTGTTAACATCCCGCATATCCCGCTTAGCCCTGCGTGCTTTGTTTTCTCTTCTCCCCTCCTTTTCTTTGTGTTTTGGTCTTCAGTGATGAAACCACCGCCCGCTTTCGAGGGTGTGGAAGTGAGTCCTTCACGTGTTTTCCAGAATGATCTTTTTAACACAACTCGTGTAAATTTTCAACGTTTACCAGCTTTTTTCACTGCCTTTGCTTGTATTTATGATTCTAGTTCCCTGGAATAGTGTTTTGGCATTGTTTATGGTTTAAGAGATCAATTTGGTTTTCACCTTTGGGTAAATGGGATTCTATAAATAGCTGGCTTGTGCTCAAGCAAATGGCCCCTCAAATTTGCCTCTGAATTTCTCATTCCAATAGTTTAGCCTTTCCTTTTGTTTAGGATTCATAGTTTCATTTGTTAGATGTATAGTTAGCATTGTTTAGCTGTCAGAAAGCCACATATTCTCCTTGTGCAAAGTGTTGTTGTCATTTCATCCAAACCAATTGGAGTAGGATAGTTTGATTTCAATAGGAAGCCATTAAAGTTACAAGTTTTGTTCATCCAACAGGATAGTTTAGTCTTTGGACGTTTTATGCTGCATGACTCACAATAAATCCCACTAAGAATTGTATAGACCAAGCTCTGTACTCTTGCGCTATCCCTCTCCTACTCACATTGTATTCATTTGCATCCTAAGCTACCTTTGTTCCAATATCTACTTTTGTTGATGCTAGCATTACATGCTTTTCTGGATCCATGTGAGCACGAAAGAATGAGGAGATCACACTGAGGGGACAAGGTCACACACCATCGGATTCGCCACTGTTCCGCAGAATCCAGGTTCTAGCTTTCAAAGTTCTAGTTAAAAGCATATCAAATAGAGTAGCTAATCATTTCATTTCAATTAAATTTTACTTTCGATATTGCCAGGGAAGCTATGGGGATTGATAGTTTCTGAGAAACTATGATTCACTCCTCACTTTTGAGGTAGGATCGAGAGTCTTTCAAATAGAGTAGATCAGTTATCAGGTTATTTAGAATAGATCTACAAATTACATAGACAAGCAACTATACTCGGTCGCTTTGTTTGTTTTAATTGTGTTATTAGTTTAGTTGTCAATTTTAGATATATTAGATAAGTTTTCTTTAAAATCTGTTCAGTAGTTTAGCAATATGCATCAGACTTAGAAATATACGTAAATATATCTTGCATGTTTAGTTTATTCTGTCATTAATTAGCTTTATATCACTTGCTTTTGTATGACAATCACGGGACCTAGAGAACCTAAAGAATACGTATTTGAGCCAATCGTGCCCCAACCCAATCTTATTACAGCAATAACTGATATAGATCAAAACCTTAGAATCCAAATCTTTCGAACAACAATGACTTACAACAAATCAGCTCACAGTTAAGCGGGTTAAATATAGAAGATGACCAAGTGCATACATTTTGGTCAAATAAACCAAACTACAGATTACCCTAGATAAGTATCCACATGACTATAGAAGGACTTGAAAGAGAGAAAATGTTTGGTTGTGATCCTTTGGTCCCACAGCCAGATGCAGGAGACACTCTCACAGACATAGATACTAGCTTAAGGATTCAGGTTGCAAGAACGCCTATAAGATACTCAGAAAAGATTACACAACTGTTAATTCTGAACGTAGAGGCGAAAAGGCATACGACTATTAGATACTAGGGATTAGGGACTGATTCCACACATGACCATAGCAGGTCCACAGCAACCACGAATCTATGGTTGTGACCCACAAATCCCATAACCCAACGAATCCACAGGTGAATCAGACATAGATGTTGGCTTACGCACATTAGTATTTCAGATCTACTCCACTTCCGCCTACCATCATCACACAATTATCCTTGTTAGACATAGTAGCTAATAAGGCTAAAGATTTTTGGACTAGACTAGAAATCAACCATAGAATCCACTATATATCCATCATCCATCATATGACCCTGTCTGGAGACATACACGAAACCATCCCAGGTCATTTTCCACGTATCCCACAACCTATAGATCGGATCACGCCAGAGCTCGATATTGATTGGAGCCTTCGAGCATTCATCCTTACCGACCGATCTATCACACCAGTTTAGGTTAGGAGGGCCTTCTTTACCTTAGATTCACAGATTCCATTAGTGTGTGTCGAAGATATAAGATTGCCTAACTAGTTTACCCATACCCTATGCATAATCCATCCCCACCGGCTGTCTCGGCATGACCTCGGGAGGTCGGGTGTGAGGAAGAGTCACTTGTAGATTCCCATGCTCACTTGTCACTTTTCCATCGTACAAAATTGGTGAACCCGATGTGAAATGAACACGCAACCTTCTGATACCTCACTAAGCCTTCACATCAGCTTCACCAACAAAATTGGTGAACCCGATGTGAAGAACACAACGCTTTCACTATTTCCTATTTCTTCCACCTTCGCTCCTTCCCATTATTCTGTGGGTATTCATATACCCCGAATATGTCAGGATTCGATGCATATGGCAGACCTCTCCTAGGTCTCGAGGCATACTACACTCAACTGAATAGACATTCATCACCCTCGCTCTCAGTATGGGGTGACAACTATTCAAATAACCAATTATCAACACAAACTCCACCTCCAAGGACTAGATATAGTTCATCTTTCCAAACAGAGGAGTTGGATCAACTCGCTCAAAGACAACAAACAGAGCCTTCAGGCTTGAACAATATGACATTCATAGGAGAATATGGTTCATCTCCTCAGGTGCTGCTTAGACCACAAATTAGTAGACAATCAGATCCATACCCGGTTTTAGATGGTGAGCATTCAGTGTGTTATGACAGAATGAACAATGCTCTCGGAGTATGTACCCACCTATAGGAGGTTTACAAACACAACCGAGATCTCTTCTCAAGAAAATACCTCCATGCCACTACATATAGGAAATGCCCTCAGGGAAACTTGGTAGGGAAACGATCAGTTCATAGCAGGGTATCACATGCCTATACAATATCAGGATATACAACAAATGCCACTAAGGCAAAATACCGTGACTTCACCAAATGAATTCATTTCAACGTTAGTAGAAAAGGTTAGGGGGTTAGAACTTGCTCAAGCAAATCAAAATTCCCAATTCATGTAGGTAGGAAGTTCCAATCCTCCACACCATCCTAGCCAAGTAGATCTCCTCACAGGAATGGGCACGTTGGGCATGCCTCCTCAGTATTCACAACAAACACCAACTAGAACCACCATTTCTAACATCGTTCCGATACCTCCCAGTCTAGTACAAAATAATCCATTCCTAGACAATACCCCTTCATACTTAAACATATACTCCAAATCACCACAGGGAGATATGTTCTCCTCTCCCAACATGTTTACTCAACCACAGGGGTTTCCTTATGCCCCTACCAGTGCATACGCTATGCCATATCAACAACCCATTCCACCGCCACCCCCTCAGCAAGTACCATCAATGGTCGAAACCTACGGAATAGGGACTTATTCAGAATATTTGAAAGAGCCCTTAGACTTCACCATACGAGGCATCATACTTCCAAGACCTCTTCCTGATTTGCCCAAATATAAAGGGGAGGGAGATCCAAACACATATCAAGGCCTATGCCACAGCCATTCGAGAACTGCTCCCTTGGGATGGGGTTGTTGCCAAAATATTTCCCAAAATGTTAGAAGGTATCACCCTCGATTGGTATTACAGAATACCTGAAGCCTCCATCCATTCGTTTAAACAACTTCAGTTTCTGAGTTCATCAAGGCATTTGATATGAACAAACTATTGAGAACAGGAATCAGGGAATTCTTGCACATTAAGCAGGAACACAATGAATATGTTGCTCATTTCATTCAAAGATGGCGTACAGTCCTCTATTCTTCGGCAAGTGCTCCAAATATGGATCAGATGGAACTATGTGATTTATTCCTTCATTCCCTCAGTAGAGAGGTGAAGGAAGAAGTCCAAAAGTTCCCACTAAGGACTTACGATGAAGTACTTGAGAGCGCTCTCCGAATAGATCAAGCTGCAATAGATAGCGGTCGCAAGACATATGGAACAAACGGGAGGTTAATCACCTCCAACCAAAATGTTACGACTTACCCCACTACCACAAATGTCAATCAAGGACCTAAAGTCCTTAATAAAAATCACAGAGTGACAACAGATGGAGTAACTGATCAGGCTAAAAGGGTAAATGTTGTGAATACTCCACCACTAATGAACAACCAACGAAACAACAACTTTACCCCAACAATCAATGCAGTGGATTTTAATCATCCACAACAACAACAAAACAACGGAAAAACCTTACAAAGGGTCCGAGCCAAAACTCAACTGGATATCAAAACCAGAACCAAAACCAAAAACAACAAACACAAAACTTTAATCCTAATAGGAAACGGTTTGATCAGAGTTTTGGGCCACAATATGCACCAAACAGCAAACTAGGAATTACAATCCTAACTCGTATTGTGGTTTTCACAAAATATGAGGCCATGACACTAGAACGTGTCGTGACTACAATAAATTCATGCAACATTTTCTAGAGGAACAAAGAAAACTTTTCATAGATATGTTCTTGGCCGATCTGCGTCACCCACCAAATACTTTCACGGGGGTAGTTTCCCCTCAAAACGCACCCCTCAAAATCTTTAATGATCCACTCCCAAATCACAATAACAACAAGTTAAATCCAAATGGGACAAATAAGGGCATAATAACAGGAAACAATGATCATGAAGCCTCGACTTCACTAAATCCATTAGTTGCACCACAATTAGGAAGTCAGCCATGACCCAAGATAGTCGGTTTAGTGGAATTAGACATCGAACTACCCATGGAAGCTGTAACAAGGACACGAGAGTATTCCTCTCAGCCAAGTCCAAGTTACCTACCGGAGACAGATAACATCCAACAAATATTAGTAAAACCCATGGGTGCCTACGATTTAATTAGTGATCTAACGAAAACCTTCTCGCACATTTCTTTTTTGGACTTACTGAAGAACTCTCCCACCCATAGGGCTGCTCTTTTAGAAGCATTAGGTTTAGGTCATTTAATTAACATCACTCCACCTCCCGAAACATAGGTAAACCATATAGACTTTGATATTCACCCTCCAGGGACAGTCGGATAGGGATATCAAGTTTATATTCAAAATAAACAAAATGCCAACAGACGTTGAGATTACACATGCAGAGGTGATCCAACCTTATATTTGTAAGTCTGGGTTTATAACAATTACGTTAAACGTGCAATGGTTGATGATGGGGCAGTAGTTAACATAGTCCCCTTCTCTTTCCTTCAAAAGCTAGGGTATGGAGAAACAAATTGTTCCACGACTCAAAATACATTAAGAGGCTATGATAGCCTTAAAGCCACGTCGATTGGAACTATAATACTACCGGTCACCTTAGGACCCAAAACAATCCTAACTAAGTTTTATATTATAGATCGGGAAACCAACTATAATATGATCCTTGGCCAACCATGGATACACCGTATGAAGGCAATCCCCTCTACATTATTTCAAGAAGTAAGATTCTTGCATTTAGGAAAGGTGTTCGTAGCCAAAGGCAATCCAAAACCATTCGATATACACCTAGCAGACCTGAAGAAAAGGCCAGGCACTCATTTTGAGTTCGAACTCCCAACAAACCAACTCAATAAACCCACCAATGCAAAACCGGAAGAAAAGTTGGTACCTACAACAGATCTTGAGACTATGAGCCTAATCAAGACTATTCCAACCCTCAAGGATGAGGCTAACATTGTCGAAACCGTATCATTAGGAACTACTGCAAAGATTGTCGAGTTATTAGAACAAGATCTACCAATGTTCCTACCATTTGATTCTGTAGGCATGGGATATACCCTAGGTGTTGGTTCTCTTCCAGCAGAGGATCTCTGCATGGTAGAAGTAGAAGATGTTAACACAAAAAATATCCCAACATCTATATTCCCAGCTAAATACTAGACTCTCCATTTCGATGGAGCTAGATGTCGTTATGGAGCTGGGGCAGGTGTAATCTTTACTTCTCCCGAGGGAAAAATCCTACCATTCACCTTTAAACTAAATTTTGAGTGTACAAACAACGGCGCTGAGTATGAAGCCCTCCTCCTTGGTCTCATCTTAGCTAAGAGGATCGGTGTTAATAACATCATGGTGTTAGGAGACTCACAATTGGTAGCAAACCAAGTCTCTGAGGTGTATGAAACTAGAGCTGAGCACTTACAGCTCTACAAAATAGTTGTATTGGATTTGAGCAAAGAGTTTGACTTCATATCAATTGAAGCAATCCCACGAGAACAAAATATTCTCGCCGATTCTATAGCAACCTCAGCATCACGCTTCACTCCAAACAGCGAGTTGGAAGATACCTATTTCATGATATCCCTTTGTACTAAACCATTGGTGAAAAAATGTCAAACCCTCTTTTAACAAACATAGATGAGAACAAATCTACTATCCTAGACCACATTGATAGTGATAGAGCCACTCTGGATTACTTAAATGCCTATGCAAGCATTACATCTCACCCATCACGTGATAGATTTGTCCTTAATCCCACATTCATCTTCTTACTTTGGAAATCCCATGATAGAGCTTCCCCCACAAAAGGAGCTCAGCATATACATGGTAGAGAATGGAGACGATCTGGAATTACCTCCAGCTCCGCCTGAGTTTGAAGAAGGTAATGCTTCTTTAATCGAAGAAACAATTGATATTAACATCGAATGGAGGATGATCCAAAGATCTTGAAATTAGGATCTTCGTTAACCCCAGAAGAAATAGAAATACACACTCGAATCCTCAAGGAGCATCAGAAGGCCTTCGCATTTAACTATAAAGAAATGACAGGAGTTACACCGCACATTGCGGTACATAACCTCGTCACCAAGTCAGATGCAAAGCCAATTAAACAAAAATTGAGACCAATGAAACCTAAGGTAGCTCTCATGGTAAAGGAAGAGGTAATGAAACTCCTCCAAGTAGGATTCATCAAACCAGTCGACTACTCTCAGTGGGTATCTAATATCGTTCCCGTTCTCAAAAAGAATGGGAAAATACGCATCTGCATAGACTTCCGGGACATTAACAAAGCATGTCCTAAGGATGACTTCCGTTACCATCCATAGACGTCATTGTTGACACAACAACCAGATTTGAGCTTTTGTCTCTCATGGATGGATTCTCAGGATACAATCAAATCAGAATATCCAAACAAGACCAAGCTAAAACCACATTTATAACTCCTTGGGGAACCTATTGCTACGTTGTTATGCCATTCGGTCTCAAGAACACTGGCGCTACATACCAGTGGGCTATGACGTATATATTTCATGATCTTATTCATAAAATTGTGGAATCCTATGTAGATGACTTGTTGGCCAAATCCAGGAGAGGCGTTGTGATCACCCGAAAGTACTCGCGTCATTCTTTCACGTCTAATAGAATACGGAGTCATGCTAAATCCAGAAAAATGCGTCTTTGGTGTGATAGGAGGGAAACTCCTAGGTTACATTATATCATCACGAGGGATCGATGTTGACCCAACCAAAATTCGGGATGTTCTTGAAATGGTCCCACCTTCGGATGAATCTGGAATTATTTCATTTCTCAAAAAACTTGGTGCTATCCGGAGATTCATCCCAGATTTAAGCTTTGCCATTCATCCAATCAACAATCTACTCAAGAAAGATCATAGTATTGATTGGACCGAAGACTGCAATGAAGCTTTTAATGCAGTTAAACGTTTCTTGTTATCACCACCTACGCTAATGCCACCTAAGCCAGACCACCCGTTAATCTTGTATTCGCGAGCTACCAATGTCTCGCTAGCCTGTATCGTTGGCTCAAGAAGATGATGACAAGAGAGAACGCGCGATATATTTCATTAGCTAAATGTTGCTCGACTATGAAACACATTATACACAGGCAGAACAAGAATGCCTTGCCATAGTCTTCGCAACCAAACGCTTAAGACATTACATGCTAAATCAAGAAACGAGGGTCATTGTAAAAACAAACCATTTACGAACCTTCCTCACGCAAGGGTCCTTGTCTAAAAAGGATGGACGCTTTATAACCTTAATGGGTGAATTTGAATTAACTTTTGTAAATCAAAAGTCCGTTAAGGGACAAATCATAGCAGATTGGTTAGTTGACAACCCATTAGACGGAGATAATCTAGTCAATTTGGACTTTCCCGATGAATGCATATATTACGTTGAAACTAGACCTCCCATCTCTGAATGCCCTTGGTATACTGATATTATTAATTATATCATAAACCACACATATCCAGAAGGTGCTACACCACAACAAAAGAAGGTGGTTACGCATTATCGTAGCTAAATACGTTATTATAGAACAAGTGCTCTATCGTAAGGCTTTCGATGGAATGCTTCTAAGGTGTGTTGACACAGAAGAATCCAAGAAGATCCTCTACCAATCCCACAGTGGAATATGTGGAGGCCACTTTGGTGGTCATGCCACCGCCCGTAAAATACATCGGATGGGCTATTTCTGGCCCACTCTAGAACACGACGCAGTAGAGTTTGTGTGAAGGTGTCATAAGTGCCAAGAATTCTCCCATGAGATTCACATACCAGCACAAGCTCTACAACCAATCGCTACTCCATGGCCCTTTTCTATGTGGGGCCTAGATTTGATAGGGAAATTCTCCCCCTCATCTATAGATGGCCATAATTTCATAATCACGGCCACCGAGTATTTTACCAAGTGGGTAGAGGCTATGCCACTTACTACTATACCGGGTTCCATAATCACCAAGTTCATTTTGAACCAAATCATTTGCAGGTACGGTGTCCCACAAATCATTATCTCAGATAATGGGACTTCTTTTAAGAATGACGAAGTTCATGAACTATGTAATAAATTTAAAATAAGCCATCATACAGCCTCCCTATATTATCCTCAAGCCAACGGATAGGCTGAAGCGACAAACAAAACATTAAAAGCCATTCTTCTTAAAATGGTGAAAGAAAACAAACGAGATTGGCATTTGAAGTTATATCCAGCCTTGTGGGCCCACCGAACCTCAATAAGAACACCAACAGGAGCGACTCCTTTCTTGCTAGTATTCGGGGCAAGTTCTCTCGCTTGAGGTTGAAATACCCAATCTCGTATCTCATTAAAAGGAATTTTGGATGAATACTCTTACGAGAGAAGCACGTCTCTCCCAACTAGAAAGCCTAGATGAAGCTAGGTTAGATGTTGAACAATAGCATAGAATCTATCTTTGATGGGGATGTGCCGGCATTATAACAAGAAGGTCTATGAATGAGACATATATGAAGGTGATCTGGTTCTAAGGCTAGACAACCGGATCGATAAAAGATCCTGGCGAAGGAAGGAAGTTCCGACCCAAATGGTTGGGCCCATACCAAGTCACGAAGGACTATGGAAATGGTGCATATCTCTTATGTACACTAGAGGGTGAGGAATTTGGTGAAACAGTCAATTCCCTACACCTTAAACGATTCTACGCATAAGCGGCCAACACTATTTGTATAAATATATCTACATTGCATCTTCATATAGTTAGGTTCATTTTGTCTCGCTTGTTTTGTACAATTTTGTGATCAAGGAACTCATTCTCAAAGTAATTCATTACAAACTTCTGATGGTATTGGCATAAACACTCTAATTATACTTCTTCATTTTATAATGTCATCACCTGTTTTGAATCATTTCATCAAATAAAGATAGATATGACAAAGCCTTGATGGTAACTATACCAAGATCTGCGGGCTTGCTCTCACTTTTGGTTTCTTCCTAGGATAGGTGTCTTGCCCATGGTCTGTTCTAGAAGCTTCATCGTGTCACATCTATCCCATATGTATATCTCTTTAGAAGTAAGAACATACTGACATTTTGCTCAAATAAACAAGTCAAGTATAGATCAAATAGAAAATTTTATTTTTACACATTTCCTTGCCTACCAACCTTCGGTGATAAGCTTGCATCTCTTACTAGTGACGTAGGGTTGGGAAAGGATGGAAATGCCCTTACTCGCCTATGCCTTGCCCATGGTGATGAGCCCATACTTCTTACTAGTAGCATGGGGCAAGGTATAGGGGGTCCTCTTGACAATGAATGTTGAAGGTAGTCAGCAACCAAATTCAAATGAACCTTTGAAATCTTGAGTCAAAAACAAATGAATCAGATGTCCAAAATTCCAAGAGAGTTCAAAACCCTGAAACCCAGATTTTGTCTACCATGTGGCCATCTACGGATCTAAGTCTAGATAAACTACAAAGCAAGTTGCATCCCAAACTATGGAGTCACTCGAGTAGAGTAAGTTTGTAGCGTCCTAATTTGGTTCCACCAAATCTTTTTCTATCTCTCATCACTACCATTTCAACACATTTCATAACTTGTGCCCTTTCTAGCTCTCGGTGATGAGCCCTCACATCTTACTAGTTACGTGGAGATAGGAGTGGGGCAAGTTCATCTGCTCATCATACCGGTTTATCATCACACTTTGTCAAAACAAATATGAAGTACCGAAAAATTGCTTATAAGAAACTGGAGTTTAAAATCACATTGTGTTTACATTATCATATATCAGCATCACGAAATACAAAAAGAAAGTAAACATTTTATCATTTGTTCTCCATTACATACATTCTGAAAAGCATATAAACATAACATTATAGTTTACATATGGAAAAAAAAGCCATAAATGCCAAGAGTCTGATCCAAAAAAAATATATATATATAAACAATCAAGTTTCCTGTACAATGCCATCATGTGCTAAGCATGGTCAAAATGCTCAAAGAGCCCGGAGATACAAAATACATCATAAAAAATAGTCCAAGAGAGCCAAGTGGCTTCTCAACCCCTATGAGATCCCTCTGAGGGTGCACGCCCCCATCTAGGACTCCGGCTACACCGGCGCTCTGAATGCATGAAGGGCTCATGATCTCGAGGAGCAGTTGTGGTCTCACCATGAGAATGACTCCTCATCAGGCACTCTGTTGTCCTATACCCCTGCCATCTCGGTATCCACATCCTAGATAGGGGCACAAATGTCGGTATGCCTACCAGTTGCTAAAGGCTCCCCTGCATCCATGAGATAGCTCTGCACGGGTCTTCTCCATAGGGATCATCAGGGTATCGGTGCATACCCGGCGAATCAGGTCTCGCCACTCATCGGCAGTCTCTGCAAGAAAAGGAGAAAAGCCAATTAGAAATAATCAAGAGATAAAATCAAACGTAAACAAAAGGAGAGGTAACAACTAAGGCAATCATAAACTAGAAACAAATGTTAAAAGGAAGGATGATAACTCACTCGGATCGCCGGGCCTCCAAGATGGATCTCAGGGTCGCGCCTACCACAGATACGGCCATTGGTCGGGTGCACTCCTCCTGCATGTGGCCGGGAAACATAGTGTCCCACTACGGACTCATCCTCCCCACCAAGGCCCTGAGAGAGCGGCTCCTCTGAAGCTAGTGTCACCCTCTCTGCACTCTGCTCCGCCCTCTCTGCTGTAAAATATCCTGAGTGTCATGCCACTCAGGATCGTTGTCCTCCTCTCCACCTGACTCACTAGCCTCAGCCTTGGTCTCCTCCTCTTTCTCTCCCCCTGTGAACTCCTCAGACTCAAATTCTATGTCAATGGGGTCGTCGCTATGTGAGCGGGACCGGTGGCAATCTAAAGTAAGGGTGCCTGAGGAGCACCGACTCTCCCTCAAGCACATACTACCCACCTAGCCGCAATAGGAACACCAGGAGTAACAACTGTCCAACCCCGGCCTCTAGGACCTCCCTGGCCTCTCGAACTGATCTATATACTGGGACCACTAGGGGAAGCATACCCACGTAAGGTAGGAAAAACTGCTGAGGCACTCAACCAAAAGGGTGTATCTCCACCCTCCCCACCCTGTCAACAAGCTACCCTATGGTGGAGCAGGAAATCAAAGTAAGAGCCTCCTCGCCCCATAAACCTACCATGGCTTGATAAGGTGTGGCCTCCATGTCATCAGTGGTCAGGGAGGTGATTGGCTAGTGAGGTGCTCTGAGCACTGACATGTCTGTCCATCTGGCTACCCTCATAGCTCTAGGATCTGCCACCTCTACACCTCTCCCATAAGGGATGAAACGCTCGTAGACCCAGCTCATAACCAAGGTCGGATGGCTCAATGACTGCCCCTGCAAACGGACCACCCAGTACAAATCATGGTAGGTAGTCCCAAGAATGTTAGCTCCCCAGGCATAAATCCGACCATGTCCCTCAATCTGTGTAATAATGGGGGACCAGCAATAGAGTAGAGTGTCTCCTCCCTTGTCCCCAATCAATCTCGAGGCAAGGATCCCCATAATGGCCTGACGAATCAAGGGGATAGGCAGGTTAGGAATAGATTGGACCCTCACCCCCTTCTTCGAACCAGTGGAGATAACTGCATCTCCCATGTATGAGGCCCACTGTGCTATCTGAGCCCGTGAAGCTGTCTCAAGAGTGAGATGTCTCTCGATGATCGGGACCCCCAAGATATGGTAAACATCCTCCAAAGTAATGGTCCACTCACCTCGGACCCCTGGTAATCGGAAAGTGTTCCGATCAGCATCCCAATATGAAAATAAGTCACAGAGTATGTTACATGACGATACAACATGCGGAACCTGTGATATACGCAGTATACCAGCCCTCTGAAGAGTGTCCTACTCATCCTGAGAAAGGGCATCTAATACTGCTGGGAGCCAATCACACTCTCTCTCTCTCGGCTCCATCGAATATACTCCTCCCTCGCTGCATACACCCAAAAACACACAAAACAGAGCAAGTTAGTATCCAAATGACTTTAGAAAAATCATGAAGACACATAAGAATGCTAAAAATGCAAAATTAACTTCAAAAGGGTGTTGTTTGTGCATTCTGTGAAGGACCGCCGCCTGAGCAGGGCGGTGGTTCCGTAATCACCACCTTAAAGGCGGCGGTCTTGTAACCACCACTGCGAACGGGGTGGTGGTTGTGTAAGCCACCGCCGCCGCTGGGGTGACGGTCGTGTCCCAAATTTCCGTACGGGTCACATGACCTAAAAATGCATAGGCGCCCCCTAGATAGACCTATTAAAACTAACATTTTCAAAAATTATCCCCCCATGACAAAGATTTCAACATTTTAATCTTTTGGGGATAAAAATGATAAATTGAGAAAAACTAACCTGTGATCTTGTGGGTCGGCGTTCCGCTCATGGAGGCATGATCACGATCTTGTCTTGAACGTTTTGACTATACTCTCATGAGAAACCATCACCGTGGGTCCCAGAGCTCAAAATCAACCAAATCAATGCGCATAAATGAATAGGAAAATGGGCCCACTTTTACATATATAACAACCTGACTTGTTTTGAATGCCCCTTTCCATGAGGTTTGGAGCGCCGACGGAGGTAAGTTCTTATCCCCACACAAATGGTACGTCCTCATTTCATGATATTTTAGTATTTATTTTTCGATCTACTTTTGTCTATCTGCACTTGAGTTCTCTTTTCATTTTGCAGGTAGCGGGAATTTCGGATAGCATCATTTCGACACACGACGCGTTGAGGTATAACTCCTAACTTCCCATTTCAGGACCACCATACTCGGACCTTGTTTTACACCTCTTCATGGCTAAAACGATTCTCCGAGGGGGCAATATGTACGTACCCAAAATTGTAGGGTACTGCACCATCGGAATAAAGTAACACGTGCCCATATGATGATACTGAGTCCCTCACGGGGTGTTCGGGATCGAAAAAGCTCTCCACGGTATGTGTTAACACCCCACATACCCCGCTTATCCCCGCATTCTTTTTTTCTCTTCTCCCCTCCTTTTCTTTGTGTTTTGGTCTTCAGTGATGAAACCACCGCCTACACAGGCGGCGGTCTCGTGACCGCCACACGAGCATGGTGGCGGTCCCTGTAACCACCGCCCTGCTTAGGGTGATGGTCCTTCACGTGTTTTCCAGAATGATCTTTTAAAGTGACTCATGTAAATTTTCAATTTTACCAGCTTTTTTCACCGCCTTTGCTTGTATTTATGATTCTAGTTCCCTGGAATAGTGTTTTGGCATTGTTTATGGTTTAAGAGATCAATTTGGTTTTCACCTTTGGGTAAATGGGATTCTATAAATAGTTGGCTTGTGCTCAAGCAAATGGCCCCTCAAATTTTCCTCTGAATTTCTCATTCCAATAGTTTAGCCTTTCCTTTTGTTTAGGATTCATAGTTTCATTTGTTAGATGTATAGTTAGCATTGTTTAGCTGTTAGAAAGCCACATATTCTCCTTGTGCAAAGTGTTGTTGTCATTTCATCCAAACCAATTGGAGTAGGATAGTTTGATTTCAATAGGAAGCCATTAAAGTTGCAGGTTTTGTTCATCCAATAGGATAGTTTCAGGTGCTAGATGTTTTATGCTGCATGACTCGCAATAAATCCTGCTAGGAATTACATAGGCCAAGCTCTGTACTCTTGCGCTATCCCTCTCCTACTCACATTGTATTCAGTCTGCATCCTAAGCTACCTTTGTTCCAATATCTACTTTTGTTGATGCTAGCATTACATGCTTTTCTGGATCCATGTGAGCACGAAAGAATGAGGAGATCACACTGAGGGGACAAGGTCACACACCATCGGATTCGCCACTGTTCCATGAGAATCCAGGTTCTAGCTTTCAAAGTTCTAGTTAAAAGCATATCAAATAGAGTAGCTAATCATTTCATTTCAGTTAAATTTTACTTTCGATATTGCCAGGGAAGCTGTGGGGATTGATAGTTTCTAAGAAACTATGATTCACTCCTCACTTTTGAGGTAGGATCGAGAGTCTTTCAAATAGAGTAGATCAGTTATCAGGTTATTTAGAATAGATCTACAAATTGCACAGACAAGCAGCTATACTCGGTCGCTTTGTTTGTTTTAATTGTGTTATTAGTTTAGTTGTCAATTTTAGATATATTAGATAAGTTTCTCTTTAAAATTTGTTCAGTAGTTTAGCAATATGCATCAGACTTAGAAATATACGTAAATATATCTTGCATGTTTAGTTTATTCTGTCATTAATTAGCTTTATATCACTTGCTTTTGTATGACAATCACGGGACCTAGAGAGCCCAGAGAATACGTATTCGAGCCAATCATGCCTCAACCCAATCTTATTATGACAATAACTGATATAGATCAAAACCTTAGAATCCAAGTCTTAGAACAACAACAGACTTACAACAGATCAGCTCACAGTTAAGCAGGTTAAATATAGAAGACGACCAAGCGCATACATTTTGGTCAAATCAGCCAAACTACAGATTACCCTAGATAAGTATCCGCATGACTATAGAAGGACTTGAAAGAGAGCAAACATTCGGTTATGATCCTTTGGTCCCACAGCCAGACGCAAGAGACACTCTCACAGACATAGATACTAGCTTAAGGATTCAGGTTGCAAGAATGCCTATAAAATACTCAGAAAATATTGCACAACTGTTAGTTCTGAACGTAGAGGCTGAAAAGGCATACGACTATTGTATACTAGGGATTAGGGACTGATTCCACACATGACCATAACAGGTCCACAGTAACCACGAATCTATGGTTATGACCCGTAAATCCCACAACCCAAAAAATCCATAGGTGAATCAGACATAGATTTTGGCTTACGCACATTAGTATTCAGATCTACTCCACTTCTGCCTACCATCATAGCACAATTATCCTTGTTAGACATAGCAGCTAATAAGGCTAAAGATTTCTTGACTAGACCAAAAAATCGGCCATAGAATTTGCTATATATCCATCATCCATCATATGACCATGTCTGGAGACATACACGAAACCATCCTAGGTCAGTTTCCACGTATCCCACAACCTATAGATCGGATCACACCAGAGCTCGATATTGATTGGAGCCTTCGAGTAGTCATCCTTGCCGACCGATCTATCACGCCAGTTCAGGTTAGGAGGGCCTTCTTTGCCTTAGATTCGCATATTCCATTAGTGTGTGTTGAAGATATAAGATTTCCTAACTAGTTTACCCATGCTCTACGCATAATCCATCCCCCCCGGTGTCTGCGAACACGACCTCGGGAGGTCGGAGTACGAGGAAGAGTCACTTGTAGACTCCCATGCTCACTTTTCACTTTTCCATCGTACAAAATACTCTCACTTTTCATAGGGTTTCATATTATTTCTTTCTTATTGATTTTCCATTATTGTACATTTATCATTTATATATCATTCATTATAGTAGTTACTCGAAATCATATTTAAGTAACATTTATATTAAATCACCCATGCATATTTATAGACATTCAATGCATTATGTTGGTGGTTGAAGGTAGAAATATGATGATTTCCCTCTCTCTTTTCCCTCCTCTCTCTTTCCCATTTTTATATATTGCAAAATGATACCCATTTGTTAAGGTTGGACCCTCTTGGAATCGGTGCATCCTTCTAAAAGTGTTATATGTTTATTTTGAGTTGTTGACCTCAGATTTGGATTTTGTAATGTGTTCATGCCTTCTTCCTCCATTGCACTGATGATTTGTGTATCCTCGTAAGGAAATAAATTTCATGTTTTGTGGTTATCTTCTGCCATAGTTGGTATTTTAATGCATATTCTTGTCTCTTCATATACTTTCGGGTATGTTGTGTATGTTTCTTCACTTTTCAAGGTTTATTTCTATTGTGCATTATGTGAAAAATGTAGTTTGAATGCTTCTACGGAACATGGACCTCATGTCTACCCTCTCCTCCTTCACTTTCTACCATTTTCCCTCATATGAAAGTATATTTCCCCCTCTTCTTGAAATACTATCACCTCGGTTAGTTTAGGATTTCCCTTTCATGCACCTCTCTCTTCCCCTAGTCCCTTGGATTGTTAGAATAAGATTAGGTAGTTGCATTTCTAGTAGTAGGTGTAGTTTAGCATTAGGAATAGCTAGGGAACCAACCTTCTATGGATTTATGTATCAAGTAGCAAGTCCTACAACTTGAGAGACAGTCTATATTACCCAAAAACAATGAATGCTCATTTATTCATTCATGAAAAATTAGAGGGTGTTTTTTTGGTGATAATACAAACTTATAGCTACCATGTGGAAGCATATTAGACAAGTTTTAAAATATAATGGTGTCTCATATACCTAAGAAACCACAATACAATCTTCCAAGAGATTTTTTGCAACTAGTTTCCCAAAAATGAAGTGTGAGCTTATTTTTGGAGACATTGTTTTTGACTCATAAGGGCCATATCCCTACTAGATGGGTGACCAATTTCCTAGTGTTTCCAAAGTGGGCATGGATTCAAGTATATAAATTAAAAACCTAATTTGAAAATTTTGAAAAATCATCCTAACTTTTCTTGAATCATTTAACTTGCCTTGAGATGAATTTATTTGTGAAAAAATTATGCTTATAATCCAATTGTGAACTCTACCTCGGATTTGTAAAACAACCTCTTAAAAGGTTTCCCAAACAAATGTCCTAGTTTCCCATAAAAATTATGTATAAAATTAAATATCATACATTTTCAAGTGAAAACATGCAAAATGTGCCGAAACATTTATTCTACTAAGAGAAAAATAAAATACTCCTACTCTAATCATGTACAAAATTAGCTTCAAACAAAGCCACAAATTGGTTGAGAGAAGTAAATCTCTTTCTTGATGAAATATTAGGCCAAAGAATCAGCTTTGAAATGACCATGGAAAGTGATGGGAATGAAGTTATATTATGCATATATTATTTGTTAGAATATCAACTAACTTGGGTAGAAACACCTCTATGTGATCATATTTTTGTTTTGGAGGTATTGAAACTAACTTTTGATGCTTTAGGTTTCTTTCTCATGCTCAAAATAAGCATGACTTGTGGTAACTCAATTAAAATATCTAATCTAAGTATATAATTGAATACCCAAATTAAAAATCCAATGGACTTCTTTTACTTGATTTTCCCATTTCTTATGTGTTAAACTCCATATATAGAGCTATTAGACACATCTCCCTCATCTTAAAAACTAGATAGAGCCATGATCTCTACCCATGAAGGATATTCAATTGAAAAATAAAATTGATACTCATAGTCACTCATGATATATGTCATGAAATTCTCAAATTCATCAAGTATGGAGGATAGTTCATATTTCTATCCTTGACATGCGAGAATCAACAACTTTGATCTCTTCTTCATGTGGAATGTTTTGATCCATTGAAAATTATCTTACTATGTTTTCTTACCAAAAACATCTATGTTTCAACCTTTTGCTCTATATTTTATTCCTCAACCTCAAAAATGAATTTTAACAACTCAAAATCATCTCCCTCGGCTTCATAGAGCTCCATTTGATGGTCTACAATATTTAAGTATGATCCTAGTGATTTAGAATTGTAATCTCCAAGGATGGAAGAAATATCCAATCATGTAGAAAAATGAGGATCAATGCATTTAGTTAAAACATCTTCCAGAGCCTCCTTTTCTTACTCAACCTTTATGTGAACACCAATAGTGTTGAAAAAAAAAAATTTCTCCTTCTCAAGCTCAATTTGATTATCCTCCAAATTTTCATGACCTATTTCCAAGGTAAAAACCTCTTGGTTAAGAAAATGTGCAATCTCGTCATATAAATTAGAATCATGACACTGTGAAAAATGTGATCTCATGGTATGCTATGATAAAAGTCATCTAAATCACTAATGAGACATTGGAAAGAGGTTATCCACTATCAAATTTATAAGGTAGTGTTTCCTCAATATTTTTTTCTCTCGATCTCTTCCTCTGAAACCTTCAAATAACTCTCTATCATGTGTTTTGATCTCTAAAAATCAAGGGTTTAAGAAAATTAGGTGTGATTTAATTTTTTTCATTATAATCTTCAATATGTTTGAACGGTTTAGAGTTGAAATATGTTTGGAGTGTTGTGGGTTCTATAATTTGTCCCATCACCATAAAAATGAAAAATACCCCAATCCACTAGTATAGTTAGGTAATTAGGATTATTCAAAGCTAGATAAAGGATGTGAACAATATGTGAAATACCAAAAACCCTCAAATATTCATGAAAAAACTTTGGAGGATTTGGTTAATTCCTCAGTGATAGTGGGAGGTAATTTTGTAATATATGAGATATGTTTGGGGCATGATGAACCTATTTGAAGTCAAATGGAATATTATGAACGATAGGGGCTTCTTGGGTCTAAAGTGACATATTGGGAGGATCAAAAATTTCATGAATATCTTGAGATGAGTCATAAAGTGATGGAAGAATGGGAGAAATGGGGGTGGGTTTCCTCTTTCTATCCTAAATGATAATCTTCTTAGCTAGTATAGCAACATCATAAGCATGAGGAAGCGTTAGTGGCTCTTAAAGACCGAACCATGATAGAAAGATCATAATTAAACGTTCTTATATAATACAAGAATACCACGCTTTGATTAGGTTCTAAATTATTTAAGGTGTTTCCTCGATTCCTTTTGAATCTAAGGTTGAATTCTGAGATAAGCTCCATTCAGATCTTATAGCAGGTGTTAAGGTATTTCATGAGAGATATAACATCGAATTCTCCTTGAACTATTTCTCTAGTTTCTCTCACTAGTCCCATGTTTAAATATATTGTGAAACCAAAATTAGGTACAATATTGATATTTAATTTTAAAAAGAAGAAGAAATAAGTTTGAGACATACATTCTCTTATATGATATTCGGATGGAATGATGATTTTCTACATATTTGATATCTTTGAAGAGGGTTTAAATTATCATTTCCATGAAAATGGGGAGGGTTTTAGGTCTGATTTGGGAATCTCATCCCACTTTTTTAAATGGAGGGGGTAGATTTGAAATTAGGGAATGGATAATCTCTTTGGAGATCCATGGAAGAGTGGAAACATAAAATATGAATAGAATATGAAGGAGTTAGTTTGAAGCTGGAGAGATGGGTTATATACGAACCAATGGAGTCACTAGGTTCTTAAATAATGAGATTCACAAACCATATGAGATGAGAACACACTAAACCTAAGTTTTAAATAATAATGCTATGTATTGTGAAAAAATATAGAAATTTACTAATCAAGAACAAAAAATTACGGAATAGATCAATTAATAAATTAAAAACAAGGATTAAATAAATTATTTAGACAATTCACTCCCAAAAGGCATGCCAAAACTATTTTCATATGAGATATGCATTCTTGAGAACCTACAAATTTTGAGTAATTTTTGCATCTCATCCACAACATGGGATTGTCTCTCAAGTGTGGGACTTGGCAATGATAATCTGAGACCTACAAAAGAGAGTGACTCCTACACTAAATACTCTAATGCTATCACTAATACTAAACTAAACTATTGATTGTAGAATAAAAAGGATGTCTCTCCTTAAGGAGGAGAGAAGCAAAGGTTAGTTTTCCTTATTACATTTTTCATTCTTTGGAAAAATATGTTTTAGAGGTTCAAGGGTATAAGTGAGTGCTACCACTCCATCATGGAGTCATCTTCCTTATTCATAAATTCATCCTAGATGTAATTGCAAATGACCCCAACCCTCTTTCAACTCTTCCTCCTCCCAATAGCCCTGTATTAGAACTAAGAATCCCAACTTTCGTGACCTTGTTTCTGAACCTCCACCTACTAAGTGGATTCTTAGAAGTAACAAGAAAGATAAGGAGATAATTGGAGTGGAAAGCCTTCCGGTGATCAGTCATGATACTCCTAGTGCTCAGGTCACTCCTTCTATACTTGAAAAGTTTAAACAACAAGCTGATGCTTTGAAATCTATTGAAGATAATGTTGATTTTCTCTAAAGACTGGTAGCAAGATCACCACAGACCCTGCCTCCATTACTCAGCCTACAAGAGGAAGTAAAATCACTCTCTAGTCAAATCAAAGTACTTGAGGATAAATATAATAATCAACTTTCCATTCATAGAGTAGTTCTTGACCTCCTTCAGTTCATATTAACCAGATTTGTGATGTTAGTGGGATTCCTACATCAGCATGGAAGAATGGGAGGATCACTAAGAATTTCTTCAAAGAGACCAATTTGGACCCTAATATCGGGGCAACCATGAATCTATATAAGGCACTTAGAGTAACACTTAAGGTGTATAGAAAATATGTGAATTAGTTCCTTTTGTGCCTTTGTGTTCTCAGTGCATTTGTTGTTCTATTGTTTCAAGATGTTGTTTTTTGTTGTTAGTTTTTCGGGCTTCTTGTAGGTAGTTGGCCCCTGACTTAGTACTCTTATATTTTTATCTAGATTTTTGGCTTTTGGTTGGGGTGTGGCCCCCTGTTTCAAAAAACCACAATGTACTTTCATGTTTATCTTGGTTGTTGAGCCTTTTTTTATTGTATTGCAGGGTATGGTCCCTTCAAAACCATTTACCTATAATAAAAAAATTGGGGAGAATAGGTGAATAGAAATCTAAGAGGAAAAAACCAAAAAAACTTTCACCTTGCATTAAATCATAGTATTCCACACATTTAAGACATAACATATAAAATTATGAAAATATATCCCATACACATCATGACATAAATGAAAAAAGAGGAAATAACACAATAACATAATACAAAGGGTAGATATGAACCACAATCAACACCATATTATTTCTCAAAAGTATTCACATTTTATTACATTAATGGGGAAGGAAATGAGTGCATTGCACAAGATCAAAATAGAGTTATGTAGCTCAAAATGTTTAGCCAACATTTGGTCATGGTAACTTTTCATTCAAGAGAGATGATTTAAATTAATAATTGATTTTCATTTATAGAACAATAAGAGAGGATAAAAAATGTCATGGAAGATGCCTTTTCATGTTTATCTATTTAGAGAAGGATCTCAAATATCAATTTTGCCCAAAATGAATAAATTCACCCAAAATTCCTCTAGGAGTATATTCCAAGGATCATTGAGGTTTACCATCATGGATTATGTCTTGGTTTACTAGTAAAACTCTTACTTAGCTATTTATTAATGATGTTCCCATCAAATGAGGAAAGTAAATGAAAATTGAGCCCTTGCTTGTTCAAAATGGCCATGAATACAAAATTGAACCATTTTAATGTCTTAATCCTTGTTTAAAATATCATTCAAATATTCTTTATATGCTTTGGTGAACTAAGAAGGAATATTCAACCTCAAAAAATTTATTGCAAGCTACGAGATAAATTGTGATGTATTTATGACTGATTTGGGTGTCGTTTTGATGTGAAAATGAAAAAAAGAATCCCAAAAATATTTCACTAAAATCTCCTAAGTATCTACACCATCTCCTCTAAAACTAAACTTAGATTGAAGTGTTATAAATTTTACACTTTGAATGCTACTGGTTGTAGGTGAAAGCGAAGCTCCTAATCAAAAGATACAACCATTTAACCGGTCCATGTCTAACCACCGGGATGACATCCTCGAGCCCAAAAATTCACTAACTCAAACCATCAAATTCAAGTTAGTGGAAAGCTTTCGAACTAAATCTAATCCACATGTATCTTGTCTATACATCAAGCATCGTTAAAGCTGCTCTTCATAAGGTTACAATGTTTGGGGTTTATCATCTTTGTAAATAGGAGGCACGATGTGAAACGCATGTCTCACATTAGTGCTCTCATTCATCACATGGCCCAAAACATAGATGAAACACTGATTAGTTCCACTCATGTTTTCATGTACTATATGTTAGACATCGGGTCCATTCATATTTTTCATATAGACATTGAAAATTGGTCTCAAAACAACATCTCATGGGAGCCGATCAATAACAAGTGTTCGTCTACCATGCATTGTGCATTAGAGAAACAACAAGTAGGAGTTTAACAAGGGTGGGGGAAAATTATATACAAGTGAAAATCTATCACATGAGGTTAAAATTATAAGATTGAGGGTCCTTGGGGCAAGTGAATATTTTTAAAATCTGTGGGAAACAAGAGCGCCGATAGGCGATGCATTTCATGTATCGATCTCTTGGAGAAAATTGTAAATCACTAAGTCTTGACCTTGAAGAGGTGTCAAGTGTCCCTTCTATGACCCATTAAATTTGATTACTTTATTCCTTAAGTGAAACAATAAAATGAACATCACCTCTTTGTTTCTTTTCCAAAACAAGTTGAATTTTTCTAAAAAGATTTGGAAAGTGTATTCTTAGATCCACCTTATGGAAGTAGTTAAGACGAGTTTTAAAACATAAGGGTGTCAATAAACCTAATAACCAAGATTAAAGCTTATAATACTTTTTTGTTTTTGCAAACACTTTCCCAAAAATGAAATGTGAGCACATTTTTGGAAAAAAATCCTTTATAACATTAACATGTACTTTCATATCTAAATGTTTGGGAATTTTTATACAATTTTAATTATTAATTATTTTCAAGTTTCAATCCAAATTTAATAGGAAAACACGTCATCATTAGCTTTGGGTGAAAAATTTTGGTGAGCCCACCTACCGACCTTAGAAAACCTTTCCTTGCCTCTAGATTTTGATATTTATTTTCTTTATTTCGATTTTGAAAATTCAACTATGATATTTATATATTTATATGATCAGTTAATATTTCACTAGGGTTTCATTCTTATTACACCTCTTATAGGGTTTATATAAGTTCTAGGATTTCATATTTTGGTCATACCTTGTTGTTTTATATTTTGGTATTGAATTCCCTATATGTTTAGTGCTAGGATTAGTGGATAACCCATTAAGTACACAAAAATCCATATAGTGTTAAGAAGGACACACATCCATTGGATGACATTTCTTCTCCTAATACTAATGACATAGTTTACATTAAATACATGCCAAGTAATGTGTGACTAATGCCATTATACTAAAAATTACAATGAAACTAACCTTGAACAATATAAAAACTCTTAAAATTTCAATCCTAATGAAGTTTATGGTGTTAACCATGATAAAGTTCAATTATTATCTAATTTTTGCAAAGGTTTTCAATTAAATTTTCAACACATTGATAAAATCATCTAACATCTACTTTTAGATAAATTTTATATAGATCAATCATCCAAAATAAATATCTCTTTTGAGGTATCGATAAACCATTTTCATCTACTCCACCTACATCTAGTGTGTAAAATCCTACATCTAGTATATTTACATCTATATTTGGTATGGGGATACCTATAGTCATTTAAAACATTCCTATCTATTCCACATAATTCTACTACTCTTACATATTCTATTGTGTATACACATAGATATTTGAATACCTTTTTGATGCATATTCCCTCGTGTAATTCATTCATGAATTGAAAGCTAAGGTGTCACTATTAGAATAAGATGTGTCTAGGAACTCTTATTATCGATTCACATGCTCTACTTCATAATACATTAGCACTTGAAGTGGATTCTTATCCTTTACTAATGGGTTTTGTCTCTTTTAATCTTCCTATATATGAAAGTAAAGAATATATGAATCAACATATGTACTCCTTTCACACAAAATGTCTAGATTATGCTTTACAATGATTCCCATGGATTCTAAAATATTATGCTATTCAATATTTTATATCTTTCATTACATTGATCAGTAAATTCTTAGCATACTTCTCAATCAATATTAGTGAGAAATTTTCCTATTCTCAAATGTTAAAGATTAAGCTTGATCCCTTACAATATTATATAATGTTTTCAAAATTTTGATCTTTTAATGAAGTGTGACCTATTTTAAAGGATTTTGAATTCAATCTTATAAAAATGAACAAGATTCAATGTGCCCAATATACAATCTGAGTGCAGTAGTAAGCCATAAAGTTATCAAATTTTCAAATCTAATGACAAAAATAATGAAGAAAAAATAGTCGATGTTATATCTTAAATGTATAAGATTAAATTATAATCCCCTCTTAAGAAATAATTCACATAGATATCTATATCACTACGTATTATAATTAAATGGTTATTTGAGTATAACCCCATGTTTATCCTTTTGTATATAGAGGTTGATGTGAGTAAACAAAAACATAAATCATTTGATGTTAAAGAGCATTATGACTATCATTTTTGTATTCTTCATTCTAAAATTTTATGGGACAATCTAAAACATGTCGTCAAGACCTCATTGATATGCAAAAATGGAATTTGAAACTAATCGAGAGGAATCTAGATCACTAGTCAATGAGAATGAAAATATAAAAATATTTAGTGATCCATTATCTCAACATGCAATATATTCTAAAGGAAATCCTAAAGGTTCATCATGTGTATGATACACATACTCTTCTTGATTTTATAGCAATTCCTTGGATGTCATTATTATAATTATCGGTATTAGTTTGACTCAACGCTCTACTATCACATTTTATGAACATGAAATCATGGATGATGTTTTGGATATAATGCAATATGTTTTCAAGATTATATTAATAAACAACCTATCTATAGTGTTAAGGTTAAGAATAGATCTTGTGATAATATGTATAGCTTGAAATTTATCAATATTTGGGATAAAATGAATAACATTTATAACAGTTCTCATTCTAAATTTCTAGCATGAAAAAATGAAAAATTTAGACATCATAAGTAAGCCCGTCATTTGAAAACCTATCTCCCGGTCATTATGAACCCTTCCTCTGGCCATCCTATCGAGTTGTGCAACCCCTCCAGGTTCGTGTCACCCTCATTCCTACAAAGATTAAATTTATAACATGGTTTTCAAGTGTGTTTCATGTGTATGGATGTATTCCTAAGGTGATTGAAGAATTCATTGAGATCCAAAGTGGAACAACTATCCTCAGAGGCCTAGAAAGGGCCATTTTCGGTCATTTTTCACTTGGAGTATACCCTGTAGAAGCTAACAGGGAATAATCAATACATATATGAGTTATGTAGGAGAGATTTATTTTTATCCAATGTAGTTTAGGGAAAATATGTGGAATAAATTGATGTCAAGAATCAAGCAAGCAAGAAAGACAGAGAGTTATTTTAGGTGCGAGGGAATGTTATACTCAAACGGTGAAAGATGACTTGTTCGAGATGATTACAGGAGTTTCGGGAAGAGTTAGGAGGAAAAAAATAGTCAACAGAAATATATTAGAACCCTCCATATGATGGACATGTAATGTTTTTTCCAAAACTCAAAAATATTCTATGATAATTAAGGACGCTCTAGCTTCCCCTTTGAGTCAAAAGTGGAACATGCCTAGGAAATAAAATTTCAAGAAGAATTGGCTCTGGTAATTAATGGGATGATCTCAAAAAAAAATTAAGTCATAATCATATAATTTTTGACCCCAAAACACCATTCAATGCTCTAGGACAAAAAAACACTCTTAGTGTCGATTAAACTAAAATGGAAATAAGTGATCTATTCTAGTTTAATCGGATGTTATGTAAAGCAATAAATGACAGCTAAATAAATGAACCAAACAACTAGGAAAGTAGAAATGTGAAACCCTAATGTGCAAGAATAATTAGAAAGATTTTAGTTGATTCGACGGTTATTCGAGACTATGTTACAGAATAAACCGAGATGAATGGAATTTAGATGTGACCACCCATGAGTTCGAGAAGGTATAAAACCAATAAATCTAGCTAGATTGGAGATCCTAGAGAAGGATGGGGGCACCTAGGGCTCCCTCTTATGAGATCGAGAACCTTGAGTACGTGTAGGAGGTCCGAAACTAAACTTGCAATGTCATTAGATGATGCGAGGCCTTCACCACTTTTTGTCACATGTATTTCGTTGCCTTTGTAATGGATGTCATGAGATAGTCGAGTGATGAAGAAGAGACTGAAAACCCCATGCCAAGCATCAAAACCATAAAAAGAAAGATGCAAATGATGGGTTCAAACTTTCCTCAAAGGCCACAATGGTGGACTTACTAACCAAGCGATGCACTACATTTCAAACCCAAATATAGTTCTAGGCGAGTGTGTGAAAGTTGTGCCCTAGGTGCTCTTGTGCCAATCACAATTTGTAAAGTAGGAAGCTATAACTAGATGTAGAAATGTAATAAATGGTGGATGGAATAGAATAAACTTCCCTCTTATGCAATGTGATTCAAATGAACCAACCTTGTCCCTTATGATGGAGTTAGATAGATCAAATGGAGCCTTTAATGGATACAACCTTAGGTGATGATAGTAGTGACTATTCATATTCCCTCATTATGGTCTCATAACTTTATATTTGTATGGTTCTCTTATTCTAATTTCGTAACTAACCCTGAAGAGGCTGACAACTAAAAATATAGAAAGCTCAAATGGCTAAAAAGTTCCCAAAATGTGTGTATAAAGTGGAGAAAGGATCGTGGTACCCCGAATGGGATCGGGGTTCCCTAGTACTATCCTAGATGCCCTAGTTAGGGTAGAATGATGCGGAATGAAAAAAATAGACTAGGAAAGTATGTGTTGAAGGTCAGCGATAACAATTTGAAAGTAAAGTAAAAGGCCAAAGGACATGGGCTAGTTATTACTTTCTTTAATCAAAAAACCATATGAATAGTAGTATGAGACCGGGACTAAATAATACCCAAAGTGTGTGATTTAGTGTCTACATTTTCCCCACTTTATGTTGGTGAGTGGAATACTCGGTAACATAAAGTAGATAGATATGCATACCTGATGTCCATGTAGAGTGATGTAGAAAGTGTGCCGAAGGACTAGACAAAGTGTGGAGTGAAAAAAATATGGAGCATGGAAACTAAAGATGCAAAAGAGAAAAAGTGATGAGAGTGAACCTAGGGTGGAAACGCGTGTGTAGTTTTCGATGTGTGATGTACCTACATGTTATTATGAGGTGTGTGTTGCCAAAAAAAAATGTGTTGTTGTTGACTACTTTCTTCTCATACGAATGGACTGCAAGGAGAAGATGATCAAGTAGTCAAATATGCATGTATATATGTCAAAAACACATGTATATAGTAAAATCATGTAATGGAAATGAAAAAGGAACATGTGCACTGATCCATGATGAGAAAAAGGGTGAAGAAAGGATATCCTATAACTACAAGTTTTTTAGGTGATTTCATGCCACCCTGGCCAAAGAAGTGTGGGGAGAAAGTTACATTATTCTCTAGCCATAATCTGTTTCCCCGAAGATGTATGAAGATATCTTTTACCACCTAGTTTTTGGGTGATCCAATGCCACTGGCTGAAGTAGTGTAGAAAGGAAATCCATTGTATCCTCTAATCTGTAATTGCTCCCCATAATGCTAAATACAATCATGTCTGTAAAATTCATTTTGTACAAGGTTTGTAGATTGGTCTAAACCCACTCATTGTATAAACCACAATGCAAGGACATAAACTTGAACTAAAATGTACCGATAGAGAGCATTGTGTATTGTATAAAGCCTCAAATGATGCCCCTCTTTGGGGCACATATGACGTCATAGATAGGAGGCTGCGGCCAAAAAAGAGGAGTAACTGAATAAATTTTGACCTATAGGGGGAAGGGAATTTGTTTGGTAGAAACCAAGGAACACACAAACAAGTGGATAGAAAAAAGTGTTAGTACGAACAAGCATGCATGTAAAATACAAGTGTATGCTACGTAGACAATGTAGAAGCTAGAAAGTAAGTAAATACACAAGAAGAAAATCATAGACCGCCAAGGTGGGTTCCAAACATGGGACACCACTCACGATGTCAAGGCACTCAATTCCATAATGACCACATATAACAAAAAAAGTGTGCACACTAAACAAAGGGAAATGCCCACATACAAGAGAAAATAATAGACAAGCAATAGTAGAAAAAAAAAAGTTATATATCCATGGAAGCAAGTAATCCTACAAAATAGATGTTACACACAAAGCACCCATGAGCATGTTAGAAAGATAACCAGTATGTTAAAAGCGTGTATAACCAAGTAATGTAAAGTGATAAGTATAAAATTAAATAATAACACCTGTAGTGTACGAATGTGGAAACCCCCAATGACCGTTATAGGAGTGGTAGAAAGCGATCATCCATGTTGCATGTAAGAGACCTATATCTATGATCACAACTAGAGAAAGGCATGAACACTCATGTGTGTATGGTAAAGATAATGACATACAAGAGATCTAGCTAGCATGTGTAGTAAAGTGAACATGAGCAAGAAAATGTAAGCAAAAGTAAATGTAAGAACATGTTGTGGATGGATGGAGTTGAATGCCCCCCGAGTGAATGGAGTTGTATGAAATGAGGTTCATTTATTTTTGCCCCTCAAGATCAATAATGAACCGTAAGCGAGAGTGTGTCACCGGGAGAGTTGAAAGTCGAAGTGTGTATTATATATAACACGTTGTGATGAGTGTGTATGTGTGTTGATGATATGTGACCTAGAGATGAAGTGTGTGTGTGACCCTTGTAGCTGAAGCATATATCACGACAAGATGTACGTAGGAGTGATCGGTTATCCTAAATCGTATACCACTACAAGATAAGTAGATGGAGTGATGATGTAGCCTAAAGTGTATACCACTACAAGATGAAGGAATATGTGACCATTTAGCCTATAGCGTATGTCACTAACCTAGTAATGTCACATGATATAAGGTTGAATGATGAACATGTGAGTATGATAAGGTCCATTTTATTTTTAAACCCTCGGTAGTCGAGTATGGACCGAGGAACTAGAGTGTGTCATAGGGTAGTAAGTGCAACGTGTGTGAGGAGATGTAGTATATACGGTGATGATAGATGACCATGTAGAGTGTGTGATATGTGGTATATAATATGAAATGAGAGATGTGTAGATCATATAATAGTGTGAAGATGCACTCTATGTGATATGCATGATGAGTAATATATAATACAAGACTCATAGAAAATAGGAGTGTGATGCATATATGATGAAGACTAATATGATGTATGATGTATAGATAGAGTCGCCAATGTCAAAATTATGTAGAATAAATGTAGAGTGTACGATGTAAGATGTATGAAGAGTCGTAATGTGTAGTATCTATTGTGTAGTGTGTGGGGTTCATGTGTAGTATGCCCTCAATAGTCAAGTGTGAACTGAAGCACAAGTGTCATCGGGTAATGGTCTATGCTAAAGTGTAGATGAGTATGCCTATGCTAGGAGATTGATGTATGATTATGCATGTATGAGAGATGTGTTGACAACGATATGAGGGGGGATATGTGTGGATGTTATGCCCCCTAAGTGTGTGTGAATGAATGAACTATCCAATAACAATTAAGGATAAAGGTCCTCCATCTACTCGTATGCATGTGGTGGTGAAAGCTATGACTATGTTCTAGTAGTGGTGGTATAGTAAATAGACGTTGTCGAGGTGAATGAATTATATTTTCATGTGATGAATGAATATATGATGAAAGCGGCGTAACAAAATGTTTCAGTGATGGAGATCTATGTGATGCCAAGTGCAAAGGTGATGGACATCCTCACGGAATAAAGTGAGGTTGTGATCCGTGTCGATATGGAGTAACCATCCTAGGAATGGGCTGATACCACATGTGCATAGGACTAGCAGATCAGTGAGGCCACGTAGATGGTGTGAAACTAGGTGAACTAGGAGTAGATTGTACTTTTACTAACATGGAATGTGATGTGATAAATGAAGTGGGAGATGCATGAATAAATGCAAAAGGATATGCGACCATGGGTAGATGGAGGTATAACGTTAATAGAGATAACTTGATTATTACGAATAAATTTGAGCTGAAAGTGATTCATAGAGATTAAATATTGATATCTACATATCCAATTGAGACCAAGAAGCATGTCACAACCGTCAACTACATTTCCAACAAGGAAAGGCACAAGAATAGTAAGAGGACCAACCATAACATGTAGTTTGACAACACCATAAGGTTTGTTCATAGGATATTCAATTTGTGAGAGAGGGAAACCAATAACACGAGAAGTGGAATGGAATGTATGATAATGGGCCAAGAGGGGTTAACCTTAGAATTATTGATGGGAACCGAACCAATAGATGCATTGATGTGTAAGTGGTTAGATGTGAAATTCAAATGATAATCATGGTTGAAAAATTAGATGACCGATGCAGAAGCGTTAATATGTGCAAATAAAAATTCAAGAGCTCTGATGCAGGAGGAGACACCTCGTTATATACATGATTAGCGGAAGAGACAGATGCTTTCTTGTCACATTGTTGGGGTTGGTTATTAAAATATTTGAGTTTACCCTTCTCAATGTTTGGTGTAGAGTCTATAGGCTCTGGAAACTCAATTTTTTTGTTATGAATAAGATCTTGGATGATTGTGTGGAGTTTAAAACATCGATTTGTAGAATTTCCCACACATCTATGATAGTCACATCAGAATTTCTCATTGTAATTCCTACCTTTTGGTCATGATGGGTCTAATTCGAGTGGTGGAGGAAGCGTGATAAGATTTATCTCAAGAATTTGTTGCAATATGAGATGTGGGGCCATAGGAAAGTTAGTAAACACATGCCTAGGTGGTGGTGATTGAACCTCTTTAGGAGTAGTGACTGCATTGACAATAATTTTGGTGTTAGTTGGTTTAGTTGCATATGGATTGAATAGTGTATTGTTTGGGAAACAAGTGGAAGATGAGGTTTTCTCCGATATTTAAGCTTTATTATGGATAGAAGTTTGGTTTCACAAAGCTTAAGAATGTGAAAAAGTTAGTCGAATGAAGGAGAGGTATTAAAGAGAACACTCTCCTAAAGTGGTGGTAAAAGACTCGAATGAAGCAGTTCTAAAGCTCGAGTCCGCTAGCACATTTTACATCTTAGCAAGATTATTTTTGTATTGCAAAACATAATTTGCTAGGTGTTCATTGGAGCCCTATTTCAGTTGTGTTAGTTGATAAAAAGAGATCTTGGAGTCAATATTGATAGAAAAATGGTAAGAAAAGCATCGAATAGATGCATGAATTAAGTTCTTGAATGAACAGGTAGGTCGTAAAACCAATGCATCGCATAATCATGGAGACTATGGGGAAATATTTTATCCAAAAGAATGTGATCATCAGTAAAATCAAGGCAAGCTAAATGAAATGCTCTAAGATGTTCTTGTGGGTCACCATGCCCATTGAAAATGGGAATCTTAGGGGTGAAAAAACTAGGAGGAAGCGGGTAAGTGGAAATGGTGGGTGTGAATGGAGTATGTAATAACAAGGTGGAATCTAAAGATGGAGATGCGTGATCACTACCCTATTTTAGCTTACAAATTTGTTCTTGAAGATCTTGATAAAGAGAAGTTAAGTCCTTTATACTAATGATGAAACATGCCGTGTATGAGAAACTAAAGGTGGTTTGAATATATTGGTAGGAGTATTGATAGAAATGGGAATAGTAGAAATGGGTGGAAGAGTAGAAGCAAGAGATTGAGTGGAAACAAAAGTTGGTATGGCCACGAAAGCGGTGAGCTCCGCCAGATTAGTAGCTTCCTCACGAGCAACATGTAAAAGTAATTCTAGATCTTGGGGATGTTTAGAAATGTGATCATTAATGGCCTTAAGATGTGCTTCCATAAAATCATCATGATATTGAGCCATGACGAGAGAAGAATAAACCCAATACAAAAGGTGGATTTGAAGGACGGGTTCACCAAAATGATTAAACTAAAATGGAAACAAGTGATCTATTCTAGTTTAATCAGATGTTATGCAAAGTAGTAAATGACATGACTAAATAAATAAAACAAATGACCCAGAAAAGTAAGAAAGTAGAAATGTGAAACCCTAATGTGCAAGAATAATTAGAAATAGCTTAGCTGATTCGACGACTATTCGGGACTATATCATGGAATAAATCAGATGAAAAAAATGCAAATGAAACCATAGAGGAGTTCGGAAGTTACAAAACCAATCTACCTAGATGGACTAGGGCACTTGGAGATGGATGGAGGTGGATTTGGGGAACCTTGGTCGATATCTGGGTGCCTTGATCTATGTAGGAGGCCCAAAAACAAAACTTTCAAGGTCACTAGATGATCGAGGCCTTTGTTACACCGTATTTCGCTTTCTTGTAACGGATGTCGTTGATAGTCAGTGATGAAGAAGAGACCTACAAAACCCCAAGCCAAGCATCAAAAACATAAAAAAATAAAGATGCAAATGAAGGGGTCAAAGCAGGTCCTCTGCTGACCCACAATGATGGACTTACTAAGCTGAGTGTTTCTTTGCATTTCAGATCCAAATGTAGTTCTAAGTGAGTGTGTGAAAGTTGTGCCATATGTGCTCTTGTGCTAGTAACACTTCTTGAATTAGCGAGCTATAACTAGATGTAGAAATGTAATAAATGGTGGATGGAATAGAATAAACTTCCCTCCTATGCAGTGTGATGCAAATGAACCAACCTTGACCCTTGTGATGGAGCTAGATGGATGCAAATGGATCCTTTAATGGATGCGACCTTAGGTGATGATAGGAGTGCCTAGTGCTCTATCACTCATTATGGTCTCATAAATTTATATTTATATGGTCCTCTTATTCTAATTTTGTAATTAACCCCGAAGAGACTGACCACTAAAAATATAGAAAGTTAAAGCAGATAGCAATTTCCCAAAGGTTTGTGTAAAGTGGAGAAAGGATCGGGGCACCCCGAATGAGACTAGGGCATCTCAGGGCATCCCAAGATACTAGCACTGGAACCCGGTTAGGGGTAGAATGATGTGGAATGACAAAAAAAACTGGGCAAGTATGTGCTAAAGGTTGGAATTAATGACTGAAAGAAAAGTTAAAAGGCCAAAAGATATGGATTAATTAGTACTTTATTTACTCAAAAACCATATGAATAGTAGTATGAGACCGGGATTAAATAATACTCAAAGTGTGTGATTTAGTGTCTACATTGTCTTAAAATGCACTTTGTGGGTGACATCAACATTTCAAAAAGGATTGTGTGCACTTTTTCATCTTTTTGTCTCCTTGTATTGTCCCCAAGGTTAAAAAGCGGGACATGGGGGACATAAAAGTGTGCCCCCATCATTTCATAATGTTTCCCTTTGTTGACAATTATCTTTGCAGATGAACCATCAAAGTTGTGGGATACCTTAGGGAAGTGGGACGTGTGCCCTAAGATAACCTCCAAATTTTAAAGAAGTTGGATCTTCTCTATGGTGTGAGGTAAGGTTAGAGGAAAAATAAAATGAAGTGTAAAACTAACTAAGGTGATACGCCAAAACAAATCTTAAAAGACACAGAGATGGATCCTGAGAAATTGCTTAAAATAGACGAAGAGTGTTTAGCATGGTCTACTATTTTTTAGAAGTATCTTGGATTATCAGAGGTCGAGAAGGTGTAAAACATAACAATATGTAGATGATAGATGCATATAGAAAACCCAAGGGCATATAGCACGATAGATCTTCAAAATTATCTAAAAACTACCAACAATAAAAGATGAAAGACACAAAATATTGAAAGCTAAAATTCACAAAACAATAACTCTTTATTCATAGAGAAAATAATACATAAAGGTCGATACGGTAAAAATTACAACTTTCTTATAGAAACGAGAACCTTGCTAAGGCTAGCCAATACAATAAATAAGCATAGGATCCCTTTTCTCCACCGTAGTCTATTTTTATTTTTATTTTTCTCCCCCCCTCACTTCTGGATCAGAACATTTCTTTATAGATCCCCTTGGCTCTCGCTTCAATTTACGGAATAATATCTTCCAGCCTTGTGACAGCATTCAATTTTCTTATAAGATCTTTCATTTCTTGGGAAATATCTCAAGCGCATGTTGGTGATATTTACAATTGCCTTTAATTCTTCCAACTTGCGCTCCTTCGGTCGGTGATGGGTCTTCTCTGCCATGTGGAGGAAGCATACTTGTTTGAGGGCCTTTCATGGGGATTTGTATTCAAAATTGTTCCTAAGTGACGTGTGGAGGGTGCACACTTGTTTGAAGGCGTTTCCTTATTTCTATTGTTTGAAATTGTGCTCAGATGACACATGGAGAACCTGTGTGTTTCTACTATATTCTTGACTTTTCAACCTTCCTAGGTAACTTTATCGAGCCTGAGACACATGGACGATACGACCTTGAGTTTTGAACACTCCTTCTCTTCTTCATGCCCTAAGTGCACCAAAGGTACATGTGGACATCTTCCACATTCAGCTTCATACTTAGTCAAATTTAGGCTTCAAACGAACAAAAAAACTAAGGGCGGGGTGACAAAAGATGGTGGCTAGTAAAAGAGTCTTATACAAAAAGAACTCTATAGCTATGGCGACTCACCAAGGGACTCTGCACCAGTCATGGAAGGATCCAAAAATCCTCTCAGCCTCAAAATTCAAAATGTAGCCTATGAAGTGCTATTCGTACTTGTTGTAAATCAGTCTAATATTCGAGCCATTCTACATTTTTAGGGTAGGTTCTTCACTGCAAGGCATGGAAATCTCGATCCAGCTGGATTATCTCCTTGTGGGAAAACTTTTGGAGACTCCGCACTACTGCGTGCAAGTGGCACTCCAACTTCATGATTGGGTTTAGGATGACCTCCACCTTGGTGATAGTGGAGCTCTCTTTTAAAGACTAAAAGACAGTCTTGTCTTGTCATTTAGCGATCAAGAGATTTTGAATTTGGTCATTTGATAGATTTGTAGAGTCATTGGGGAAGGGGAGGAAGCCTAGCTGGACCAATTTGTTGATGCTCTGCTTCTTCTCTTTGATCCCCTATTGGAGCTGGGTCAAGAGATTATGGCATTTGATAGATGCTTTTTGCAATTGAGAATCTTGTTGATCTTCGCAGCGATAATCCACTGTTTGTGATTCCTGCCTTGTAGGGTATATTCAAAAGAATATTAAAGTTTTTAAGTCAATAGTAATGATTCGGGGACCTTGGCGGATACAAAGCTGCGATGGTGGAGGTTGCGGTCTCCACATTTGAGTATAACCCCTGTACATCGAGATATAAATCTAATTACGGGGCTAGATTCATTTTTGAGGTGGTAATTCGAGTCAAAGCAAGAGGTGTATAGCTCTACACCAATGTTACAATTCCCCTTTTATGGGGTTGTTGTCCCAATTTATGGGTCAAGTCCTTGACCGCCAAGTATCCTCATATTATTTCAACCTTTTGTGGAGGATTCCCTTTTATACCTCAATGGTGCGTAAATTTTCCTAGATCATAGCCACCACCACCTTTCTTGAATCAATCTCCTGTTGAAGGGATCCTTTTCTCATGTGAGAGAGAATTGGCCGAGGCCTTAGATGTGGAAATTTTGGCATCTAGAGTTTTAGCTTCCGCCTGAGAAGCCACAAGGACTTATTGTGATGGAGCTTCCTTCAATTCCTTGCGGAGATGTTTGATTTCCTTTCCTTTTCCTTTATATCAGCTTTTGGGTTAGCCATGGTGGCTTCTACCCTAGGGAGGTTAGATTGTGCCTTTTTAGCTGGTTGCTTTGCTTAAGGTAGTCTATCATGACTACGGCCTCAATTTCATTCATTAACTCAACCTTATCCTAAATTCGAACTCTGAGAGGTCGACCACGACAACGCTAATAGAATAGTCATTGGGTTGTATCTTTTCTATGGGTTTGGATACTTGGGGGACTAGCCACGTGATGGTCAAGGAGATTTTTATGTTCATATAATGATCGCATCTGATTTTTTTCTCCTGCTGACATTTCTTTCTTCTTCTACTTCACCCTTCTGCTATCTCGGGATTCCTTGGAAATTTTGGCTTGACTCAAAAGTTTTAGGGAGAAGGAACCACCCCTACTATGAATGGGAACCCAAGTGGAAAACCATATGGAATTGTAACTAGTGGTTGAGGTTTGTGAAGTTACCAATACCGAATAAGGGCCTATCACCACCTGAGGGGAGAAATTTGGGATGGTGGAGGTAGGTTGAGGAAAAAGAGGGGCTCTGGGCGGACGAAGTGTCTGTGATGGGGTGATTGACAAAGGGAAGCCCACTAAAGGGGAAAATGGTAGAGGGGAGGATATTGAAATGGAGCCTCATGAGGAGGGAGAGGGGAGGAGATGCAGGAGCCACTACCGAATTTAAATTTTTGTACGGGGGCTCGGCATTGATTCCTCCATAGGATTTTCACCCGAGGGAATTAATGTGGGTTGCAGAGTGGGCGTCCGAGCCGAAGGATCTTGATAAGAAATGGAAGGTGGGGTCTTACTGGAAATTACTATTAGTAGTGCTCGGAGGACTCTGCGGTTGATCTTACGGGCCACTCGAGGTGATTGTCAATGTATCCTCACTTTCGGCATCGACCCATGATTTGTATCCTAAAACTCCTCCCATTTCTCATCACTAGATATGCCCTCAAAATTGAGGGTGGTTTTCCCAATCTCCTTCCTATACTTCCAATAGGCTTCAATATTTTCTACACTCTAGTCTCTCTTATGCGGGGATGATCGATTCATTTTTTCATGGTGAGGGTGGGATCATACCTGTTATTTCTTGGGTGGAATGACTCCCAGTATAGAATTGGAATGTCACTAAACTCGATGAATAGGTTGGGAGACTCTCCCGAGGGGACATCCTTCTTCAAAAAGTTCCACTGGACTCGTGCTTATAGGAGTCTCGAAACCTTGTTACGAACTAGTGTCGTTGCCATCATCCCATCTCGAGTCATACCTCCGTGAGTCTTTAATTAGGGTGAATCCGTAGGAAGCCATATTTTATGTGAGGCTATGCTCTTGCCTTTATTTTAATCACACTAATTCCTTCTTTTCTCAAGGGGAGGTCAAAAAGTGCCTTTTTTACAGAAGCCAAATTCAATATCCAGGAGTACCAACTGCATGGATATCTCAAGACCCACTACCCATGACGTGAGGACCCTCGAGAGCATAAAGTATTCATCTCAAAAACCATGCGGTTGAATCATAGAATGTCCTGGTCCAAAAAAATAATCACAAAGGTACGTAGGGGGTCTGCGAGGATGGATTGAATAGAGATATTCATTGCATTTGTTGACCCCCTTCAGGGTCAAGTTCGAGAAGGAGGGGATCCACAAAAGCATTAAAAAAATTCATATACGTCGATGAGTAGGATACTACATGAGTCAAGCAGAGACTTCGGAATGATCTTTTAGGGGTCTACCTCTGCATCCCATAGAGTTAGAGTCATGAATTGGCTAAGGTACTAGGAATTCGATATAAAATAAGGTGGAACAAATATGAAGAATACCTAAAGGTGGAGTTTACCGGGAACCTAGCAAGCTACTCACAAATAGATTCCACAATGACTTCGGTGAATTCAAAGTGGTACGCCTACTCTTTCTTTATGGACCTCATTTCGAGCAGGCCGCCATCTACCAATCACTGGACATTCCTATCCGAATCTTGTCCAAAAATGAATGTTAGAGCAAGCATCGACAATCGCCATTAGTGACTTTAGGGGAATGGGGAATCATGTGGTTCCTAAACAACTGATTATGTCTTCCTTAACTCCCTATTGAGAAATGAATCTTTATTCTAGCATTGAGCCTAGATGCTTTGGAGTTTGGACATATCATGGAAACTAGCCATTGGGTCGTAGACTAGAGCCAGCATGTCCCTGATAGCTTGAGGTGTAATTACCACCTTTATGTTCCTACCCTGGATGATATTGGTGTCGAAGTCAAAAAAACCCGCGCACATATGTATGAGCTCTAGGTACGGGTGCATGAGAGGAACCATATATTGAGAGAGTGTCATGATCCATATTCTTAAGCCAAAATCCTCGAATTTCCCAGGTTAAGAAACCTGGCGTAGGCTGCCTCTCTTAGAGCTTTGGGCTTCTTGTTGAGAATAGGGTTGAAGACATCGTCGACAAAGTTAGAAACCATTAAAGGTTAAGCGACCGAGACCCCCATCAAGGAACCTCAACCTTGATTGTAGAGGGCATGGGGGTGTGGGATGTCCTACATAAGACTTCACTTGTGGTGTGGAGCTAAAAGTCTCCATGGCAGTTTTTAGGATGAGGAGAAGGCTCTGATTCTTTTACTCAAAACTCGAAGACTGGTTGGAAGACTCTATCATTTGAAATGAACTTTGTTGGACACTCCCAACTATCTTAAATAGTTGCCTTAACTTTTAGAGTAATGGCTTATGCATATATAGAGTCACATCACATAACAACCCTTTTTAATTAATGACCCTAAGCACTGAAATTTACGTTTTTGAGAGATTCTATATCAATTCTCAATTTTTTTCCCCAAATATCTTAGGAGGATGTTGGATCATTAATTTCAGGGAAAATTAGGAAGATGCACTCCCTCCAAAACTTCAAAAAGAGGCAAGGGTGATCTGCGAGGGACACGTGTCTAAGACACTTATTGAAAGGGACAAAAACAAACAAAGCAAAAATGAGGAAAATAAAAACTATACATATGATACAATATTTAAAATGAAGAGACTCAAAGGAAAGGTTTTAAGTGAATCCCATTTACCAGAATTGCAAAGGTTTCCCTTATATGGTTTCAATTTCAAAGGCATTGTGCTTCTTGCATGCGTTGATTTTGAAGGATCCTATCCATAAGGGGTTAAATTTTCCATGATTTCCAGGCTTGGCAGCCCTTGCATCCCATTTCAAAACTGTAGTACCAAATTTGAATTTTGGTTCCGACATCTTTGATTGAACCAAGTTTTCACCACTTGCTGGTGGCTGATCATGGCTTCATGAGCGGCCTCCCACTTATCTTGGAGCTCTACTAGCTTGGCGAGTCTTACTTGCATCACCCCATTTTCCTCTATCTCAATTTGTTTTAATAGTTGTAATGCAGGGATTTCTAGGGAAATCGGCATTACAACACTTTTCCCGTAAACTATTTCATATGGTGAGGCTTTTAGGATTTGTTTACTGACCTCCCACTTATCTTAGAGCTCTACTAGCTCAGCAAGTCTTAATTGCATCACCCCATTTTCCTCTATCTCAATTTGTTTTAATAGTTATATCGTAGGGATTTCTAGGGAAATCAACATTACAACACTTCTCGTAAATGATATCATATGGCAAGGCTTTTAGGATCTATTTAGGTGTGATTCAATCATCCCATAAGGTTGTTTTGATATGTTCATGCCATAGCCTCTTATGTTCATTTCCCATTTTTTATGATCCTGGTCAGATTTTTGTTAGCGAACTCTTCTAGACCATTTCCTTGTGGGTAATAATTGGAGGGTGTTGTCAGATATATCCCTTTCTTTACAGTGAAGTCAGATACTTTGGCCCCCAAAAAGGCCTTAGCATTATCTGATATAATAGTTTGGAGGGTCCGAAGTGAGTAGTGATATCCTGTAGGAGTCCTAGGATCACGTTCTCGGTGGCCTCTTTTAGTGGAACTACCTCCGCCCATCGGGTGAAGTAATCGATTGCGGTGAGGATCCATTTTTGCTCGGCGCTTGAAGTTGGGTTGACCATACCGATGAAGTCTAGACCCCATTGTGAAAATGGTTCCTCAATTAGGATGGGGTTAAGAGGTAATGCCGCATTCCTCTAAAAACCTGTATAAACTTGACAAACCTTGCATCTTTTATTTGCTTGATAGACGGTGAACAGGATTGGCCAAAATTACCCTACTTGCAAGATTTTTATAGTTGTGGTTTGAGTAGAAAAATGGCCTCCCGAGCTCCCATGGTGCAATTCTTGTAAGATCATTTCAGCTTCTTCATTTTCTAAGCACCTTAGCAGGATTCCATTAAAGTTCCTTTTGAAAAGTAAATCATTGATCATGGTAAAATTGGATCCCTATTGCCTATAGTACCTCCTCTTTTTAGGGGGTGGCTTTGGTATTTCCTTTCGCATGAAGCGGATCCTATCCAAGACCCACTACCCGAGTCATTTTCTTGGATATAGAGTATCTCTTTGGGCTCGTCGTTAGTCAAGGGCATGGGGTCTTGTGTTAGATATTGACATAGGCCCCTTCCCCATACTAACTTTTTAAGTTTTACCTCAATGTCATATTTGAGGATCTTAGTGATCCATTTAGCTCTTTTATTTGTTATCTCACCCTCTGTTATATATTCTTTGACGTTAGAGTGTGCCACCATAACCTAGATTCTACTATGAGTGACAAGGTTCCTAAATTTCTTGGACCTTAACTATAGCATAAGCTTGTCTTTCTACAAAGTTATACCTTGTTTCATAGTCATGGAGAGTTTTTTGAAAAGAAGGCGACCGAATGTTCTTCTCTTGAGACTCTCCCTTCTGTGTCAAGCATAGATGTTACGCTATGTTTACCCCTGTATACATACATGATGAAATCCTTTGAGAAGTTTGGGTTACGCGATGCAGGGTGGATGTGATATCCCCTTTAATTACCTCAAAGGCCTGACAACCTTTAGTGGTCCATTTGAAGTTAAGGTCCTTCTTGAGCATTAGCATGATCGGGCGGATTGTCCCAAAAAATTCTGAAATGAACTTGCTGACAAAATTAATCTTTCCTAAGAAATATTGGACTGCTTTCTTATTGACTAGAAAAAGGCAGTCCAGGATAGATTCATCAAAAAGATTTACATCAATCCCTTTACTTTTTAATTTCAATAAAAAACTTGCAATTTTATATATAAAGAATCGGTCATTAAAGTACCCCGGTATAAGTGGCATAGACCGTCTTCTTGCATCCCAAAAAAATCTAGCTTCAACTCTTTCTGGATCAATAGAGATTCCTTCCTTTGAAACAATGTGTCCCAGGAGTTTTCCTTGGGGTACTCACGAAAACACATTTCCTTGGGTTCAAAGAGATCCCAAATTCTTGGCATTTCTCGAATACAACTTCCAAGGCATCAAAATGATCCTCTCATAGTCTTGGTAAACATTGTGAGATCATCTAGGTATATAAGAATTACCTTATTGATCAATGCTCCAAACACGAATTCCATGGCTCTTTGAAAGGTAGCTCCAACGTTTGTGATTCCAAATGAAATTTTTGCATGTGCAAAGGTTCCTAAAAGGAACAATAACCAGATCGTACCAAGCCAAGAACACATATGCTAATCAAACACCACAATCAATAAGATGAAAGCAATTCACCAGAATAACTTTACACAAAACCTTTGCAAACAAATGAGTAGCAATATCATATATTATTATGGAACTCAATGAAATACAATGAGAATGGGCCTTGCTTATATATGCAAGGAATAACAATCTAAGAACCAGTCAAGGTCATAGATCAAGCCATAAATCATGGAAAGAACTAGTCAAGTCCATAGATTTATGAGAGAACTAGACATCAAGGATCTAGTCAATACCATAGATCTAGGAAAGAACTAGTCAATACCATAGATCAAGGAAAGAACTATACCTAACAACTAGATAATATCTCCTAATATCTAAATAAATAAAAGAAATATCCACACACATAAGTGGGTGAGGATAAATACAATAAAGGTAAATAATGTACCTAGGTGAACATGAGCTAAGGTAAATACCTACTCTAACAGTTCCCCATTTTGTCATGAAAGTGGTCTTATGTTGGTCCCCTTCCGCGAGCCATATCTGGTTATAGCCTAAAAAACCATCCAGCAGAGAGAACCTTTCTGAGCCTATGACTATTTGTAATATCTGCTCCATGGAGGGTAAAGGGTAGTGATATTTTAGGGACACTCTATTTAGGTCTCTGAAATCTACACAGAGCTGAATTTCGTTGTTTTTCTTCCTTACCGGAACTAGGTTAGAGACCCATGTTGTGTGCTTGATAGGAAATATTATTTTGGCCTCTAGGATTTTTCTCAATTCCTTGGCCATGAGGGATTCTATTTTTGGGTTCACAAGCCTCTATTTCTAGCGTATGGGCTTAGTTCCTTCTTTGAGGTCAATGGTGTGTTGGATGATATCCTTGTTGTAACCATGTAGGTCATCATACGTCCAAGCCATCACTTTTTCATACTTATGGCATAGAGCCACAAGTATTTCCCTTTCCCTTTGAGTGACTAATCTCTCGACTTTTAGCTTCCTCTCATTAGTCACTTCTAGCTCAACATAATCCTCCTTTACTGCTATAAACTTCCTTTGATCTGAACTAGCATCATTAGAATCAAAAAGGATTTCTAGTGTTATTAACCCTTTCGGAAGTTTGTTCATATTCAACTGAATAATATGATCTCCATAAGCTTATTCAATATTGGATTGGATTTGGTTTGCAGTAAACTGGTCGATTCTTTGAAGGAAGTGTATAATATGTCGGTCACTATTAAAACCTACCAATGATCGATGTTATCAGGTATAGAAGGGCGGATGATCAATTTTATGGTACTTTCATTCGCTATCAAATCCTGTATTGGGTTGAATTGTGACCCGATTAAGGCCATCCTATCAGCCTCTATATTTTGGTCTCGGGGAATAACCTTGATATTAAAGGCTTTGAAATATTTGATGAGATCCCACACCCTATGTCGATAGGACCTCATTCTTGTATTTTTGTGGTGGCAGTGTTCCTTACCTGTGTTACTACCAACTCGATTCACCAAAGACTCTCAACTGTTTGATGCCTTCCTTTTTTTTTCGTGGCCAAGCCATGTATTAAGGCCTCATACTCTTCTTCATTGCTGGAGCAGGTAAACTGGAAGTGAAATTCTGGAGTATCTTCTTTCCACTTGGGGATAACAAGCATATTCCATCTCCTAAGCCATTTTTTCTTTTATCTCCATCGAAATGCAGGGTCCATATATGGGAATATCTTATGGGATTCCCTTCTCTTTTATCCTCTTCTTTTACCACCTTTGGAATCGTGGAGTCCTCATCAAAAATGACGTAAGTACCCAAACCAATTGAATCAAATTTCTCGAAGGGATCGCTAGGGGAAGGTTGGCTAAATGACCACCTATTTGAAGATCACCCTCCTCTATATATGATTCCTCTTCTCTGGTGATCATATCATGGGAATCCTCAAATCTTGAGACCGTTTGGTTTGTTATATGTTCCTTGGAAAGGGGTTTTGATAATACCTTCATCTTAGACCCATACTTGGTCTACAAAATCAGATGGGACCAATCAAGAGACATATAGCCTCCTATTTTAGCTATGAAATCATGGGAGAGACACATTCTAAATACTGGCGGAATGTCAATTACTACTATATCTTGTGGAATGGTTATGTTCAGAAGCAATTAAGTCGTAACATGTGAGAGCCTCTTGATAACTCCTATGGTTTGGACTGATTTTCCATCTAGTTATATGACTCCTTTCTTTAAGGGATCATATTCAATTCCAAAGGCATCTGCAATTTCTTGAGGCATAACTATAGTGTTTGAGCTAGAGTCTATCATGGAGTTATGCAATAATTTCCTACCTATGATAAGAGTCATAAAAAAGGGGTTGGGCCTTGATTTACTTACTTCTCCTTTTGATTTAACAACATTGCCTCTATTGGGGCTCGAATTGCTTTTACCTATTCCTTCTCTTTCTGGTGGTGGTTGGGTCATCATTTGATTTAAGTGCTTCTTGGAGAAACTCCTTTTGCTCTGGAATGCCCAAAAGATCCCACAAGGATACATTAGTTGGCGCTTTCTTGAGTTGTTGGACCACATTGATTGGCACGGAAAATGATGTCTTAGATGGTGAATTGTGTTTTATTCCTTCAATGTGGGATGGAGGGAATCCTGATTCTAGATAGTTCTCAGAGATTCTTTTATAACCATCGGCGGTGATACCATGATGGTGGAGGCTCTAATTACGTCTTGTTAGTCGTACTTGGGATAAGAGCGCTGTCTCTATCATCCTTTTTTGAAGCGAGTGTTGTAATTAAATTGAACTGGCTTGGAAACAGTTGCCTCATTTGTAAATATGAATTCTTCTCCTTCTACCCAAGAGAAGATCGCGTGCTCCAAAGTGATCTCCACTTCTGTTCGGGGACATCCCTTGAATCTATGTAACAAAGGCCACATTTTGGACTCCCATGGACTGGTAAGGTCTTGATGTGTTAACATCATAGCCTTCCCTTGCTCTTTGTTTAGCTACCTTTTGTTGTAAATTTCCTTGGGGACAGTCTCTTGGCATGTGGGAAATATTATAGGGGAAGCACCATGCGTTGGGATCTTTTGCCAAATTATTTTTCCCGAGTACCATTTCTCTTCGCTATTGGGTGGGATAGTCTGGAGTGGTGTTGGCACTGGGATGAGTTGGTTAGATGACTACACAAATAGTGGCCTCTGGGTATTCTAATGTTGTGAGGGATAGGTATTCTTGCCACCCTAATAGCTTTGATAAATTTTTCTTAGGTAAGCACTCTAATTCCTTTTCAGATTTACTATCTTGTTAGAGAAGTTTCTAAGGATATTTTTGACTTCCCCATTTCGGGAGAAGATGATGATGATGTTATAGTGGGAATTGGTGCAGAATGAGAGGATGGGTAATTATTTTAGGATACATTATCAAAGGGGCTCTCGAGGGAAGCTTATAGGCATCTATTAAATTGTTCTTGCTTGGATCGCAATATCATATGCTTATGGTAAAGAATCCCCTCCTAATGATTGAATCATCACAAAAATATCTGAACTCGGAGTTTTCAAGTAAAAAATAATAGCGATACCTACAAGTGGCCTTGCTAAAACAGAATCCTTTGCCATGTTTTGTGAAATCTAGTGTTAAAATCAGTCATAAGCTCTTGCAGACCCTTCTTGATGTTGATAAGTTGTTGTAGGAGTGAGGATATATCCCTTTTCTCATTGAATCTTTCTACCAATACATTTCCCAGTTGGTCCCAAGTACCGATAGAATTACGGGTTAGTGATCGGTACCGATCCAGAGCCTTCCCCTTAAGGGAAGCATTTACTGCAATGGCAAGGCAATTTCATGTTCCCTGATATAATGTACCACGCATATTTCCACTACATCATGTAGGTGTTTCTCCGATTCTTAAAGCCTTCTCCACTAAATTCAGGAAACACTTTTAACGCATTATCCAAAATAGGATTCCACACCTCTGGGGGTGCGGGTAGGATGAGAGGACTTCCTTGATTCCATGAAACAAACTGCCTCAGAGGTTGAGCTTGGAGATGGGCCATTAAAATAGGTCTGAGGGTTCTAGTTGACGGTAAGAAGGGCCTACCTAGTGGAGGTGTTGAGAGTGTATGGTTCGGAGGGTACATAGACTTTTGAATCTGTCTACCTCTTTCATTGCCTTTGTGGAGATAAGCGTAAGTATTCAAACACACCTTCTTCTCTTGTTCTCACTCTTGTTCGCATTCATCTCGTAAACTAGAGAATACCAAACTTAGTACTACTTTGAAATCAATATATTTTCAATGATGGAGTCTTAAGACATGTAGGAGTTTGTGTCCTACCGGGCGTGTCGGGAAAATTGTTGACGATTATCTTTCTGGATGAATCTGTTAACATCATGGGATACCTTAGGGAAGTGGGACATGTGCCCTAAGATAACCTCCAGATTTTAAATAAGTTGGCTCTTCTCTATGGTATGAGGTAAGGTTAGAGAAAAATAAAATGAAGTGCAAAACTAACTAAGGTGATATGTCGAAACATATCTTAAAAGACACAGAGATATGGATCTAGAAAGCGCTTAAAATAGTCAAAGATATTTTAGCATGGTCTACTATTTTTAGGAGTATCTTGGATTATCAAAGGCCGAGAAGGTGCAAAACATAAAAGTATGTAGATGATAGATGCATATAGAAAAACCAAGGGCATATAACACGATAGATATTCAAAATTATCTAAAAACTACCAGCAATGAAAGATGAAAGACATAGAATATTGAAAGCTAAAATGCATAGAACAAGAACTCTTTATTCATAGAGAAAATAATACATAAGGCCGATACGGAAAAAATTACAACTTTCTTCTACAAAAGAGCCTTGCTAAGGCTAGCAAATACAATAACTAAGCCTAGAATCCCTTTTCACTACTTTAATATATTTTTATTTTTATTTTTCTCCCCCCTCATACGGATCGAACATTTCTTTATAGATCCCCTCGGATCTCGCTTCAAAGTCCAGAATCGATCTTCCACCTGAAAAACATTCAATTTTCTTACAAGATATTTTATTTCTTGGGAAATATCTCAACTTCATGTCGGTGATATTTAATATTGCTTTTAATTATTCTAACTTGTGCTCCTTCAGTCGGTGATGATTCTTCTCTGCCATGTGGTAGTCGTGCGCTTGTTTGAGGGCATTTCCTGGGGCTTTGTCTTCAAAATTACGCCTAAGTGACACGTGGAGGGCACGCACTTATTCGAAGGTGTTTCCTTCTTTCTCTTGTTTAAAATTATGCTTAGGCGGCACATGGAGACCCTGTGCATTTCTACTATATTCTTGAATTTTCAACCTACCGGGGTAACTTTATCGATCTTGAGACACATGGGTGATGCAGCACAAGTTTGAGAACACTCCTCCGCTTCATGCCCCAAGTGTGCCAAAGGGACACGTGGACATATTCCACATTCAACTTCTTACTTAATCGAATTTAGGCTTCAAACAAATAAAATAACTAAGGTTGGGTGATAAAATATGGTGGCCAGTAAAATATTCTTATACAAAAATAACTCTACACTTACTTAAAACACAACTTGGTGTATTGGGTGGATTATAACAAGAGTTAAGTTTCCCAAGTCCCCTAACCATGATGAGCACACCTCTTGGTGAATTTTCAAGAACATGATGTCCCCTTAGATTATACTCAAGGTTCAAGGGGGGAAAGGGGGACACCAAAGTGTGTTCCCCAATCTTGTCTCACTTCTCATAACTTGTAACTCACAACTTTTACACCTAGAGCACCTCACAACTTGCATCTAACTTGTCCCCTTCTCATGAGCTAAGACCCATGGTGCATTTTATCACCCATGTTGTCCCCTCAAATTTTCCCCAAGGTGCAAAGGGACATGGGGGACATAAAAGTGCGATCCCCTATGAATCACTTCTTCTCACAACTTACACATCACCTCTTTTGCACCTAGAAATAACCTAAACTTGAAAATAACTTATCTCCATGACCACATCTCATGATCCGACCTCATGGAACATTTTTGATTTGGTGGAATCTCATTGGATTGAACCAACATTAAAATGGACATGGGGACATGAAATTGTGATCCCCATCCTTCCACTCAACCCCTGGTCATGTGAAAAACCACTTTCAAGCCCCATAATTTATTTTCAACCCATGCATCTCATTCACACTAAAAAATAAGATTCCACTTGTCACCATCTAGTGAAAATAACACTTTTAACCTTATTTTACCCCTTGCTCCTATTTCACCCTATTTTTATGTTGCAACTCCATGCAAACCCTCTTCCAACCATGATTAAGTTATCACTTTACGTGATGAGTTAAAAGTTGCAATTGAATATGTCTAACTCCTCCTCATAAACACTTAATCATTTTTTTGAACTTCAAGGTGATATTTTTTTCCCTCAAAAACTCCATTTTTGTACAATTATTCTTTTGGAATTATTCAGAACCATCAAGCTTGGGAAAGGAATTCTGCTCATATCTCCAAAATGGTGTACCCAATTTTGATCAAATTTTACCAATGTACTCCTCCAAAATATTCATTTAAGTGACTATAAGATCACTTGCCATTGATTTTATGTACAATTTTCTGAAGCCATTTGAAATTTTTATCCCCTTGAGTTTCCTTTTCAAATTTATGGAGTTTAGTGAATAAAAATCCTTGAAAATAGGAGTGGAAGGTCTTGAAACAAAACCAAATCTTTTGAGACCAATTTCATTCTAATATGACACCCAAAAGACCTCCATATAAAAATATTAAGTGTGTAAGGATTCATATGTCCAAATATAGTAAGTTTCCAAAAATAATGAATTCTTAGGATCTTTGTTACTCCAAATAAGCAAAAACCACCAAAACAAAAAAATTGTGAAAACTTACTAAAAATGGCCACCCTAGTCAGGACCTTCTAAAAATAGAAAGTCTTACAATCAAGATCAAATAACTTGTATAAACTCACATTCCACCTATCTCATTGCTTTTTACCACAATTTCAAGGTTAGGAAATTCTCTTACGGCTCAAATTAGAAAGAAATCCCTCACAGACTCTCAAAAACTTACTCTCAAGGTGAGTTCCAAGATTGCGTGTTTTAATCCATCGTTGTAGTCACAGAACGGGGTCTTCATGGTAAAATCACTTGGCGAATTTTCACAGAGATAAATTGTGAAGTTCAAAAGAGTCATGCGGATAAAGGAAATGATCTCCACATTACAACTATGACCTTGTGTTTGATTCTCTTTCGAAGAGGGACATTATGTGAATCACATCACAGTAAGGAACAAGTCTAAAAAAACTAGTGCAGGTAAAATATTTCCACTTAAACTGTAGGCTATCGGAGTACCCAAGATCACCATGTTTACAGGATCAATAAATCATCATAGGTTCAATTGGTGCAAGTTTCACAATAATGCTTTGGAGTGTGCCACCATCTAACAAAAGAAGGAGATTATAACAACCATGTTTCAGTCCAACAAGAGGTTAGAATAAGAGAATTTCATTTAGGGTAAAATAATTCTATCTGGAGGAGCATCCCTATTTCAATGAGGAGCAGAGGAGCAAGAGTGCCTCAATATACTAAGTATGATTCCATTAAAAAAGGAGACATATTTGTCACAAAGATGAATTTTGGAGCCAAGAAGGATAAGGGGATGATCTCCATGTCCTATGTTCAAAAGGATCATCATGTTTCCATGATTGAGCAACCATCTCAAGTTCACATGGTGTAATTCACTTAGTAGTTTTTTTTAATCTTTTATTGTCTCGGAATGTGTTCGCATCTCACAAGGGGAAGCTTTTTCAGTCACGGTGTTTTGATTCAACGGGTGGTCAGAGGTCAAGAATCTCATTCATGAAGCATTTCCTCAAAGGTCCATCAAAAGTAGGTTCTTCATCAACAAGGATATTTCTCGTCTCCGTATTTCACTTCTCTTTATTCTTCTCTCTCCTCCCTCCCCTCTCTCTCTCTAACATTCTATTTCTTCATTGGGAATGTACTTTTTCACTCTTTTGTCTTATTCACTTAAGTGACTTAATGTTGCATTGTAAAAGTCCCTTTTCAAAAAAAATAAAAGGACTTAGTTTCATTCCTAGGGAATTTGAAAATTCACATGATGGTGAGATGAAAATTCACATGGGGAGAGGAAGAGATAATTTGTAAGCTATAAATTGGGATGTATTCTCCATTCCAAAGGGTTAGCAATTGTTTATTGTTGTAAGTTGTTGGATTTCACTACTACTTCAAGTAATAAAGCTACATTCTTCTATCTCCTTGTCTATGTTATTCCATCCTCTCTACTTTCCAACTTTGCAAGCATTCTAATCTTGTACAACCAAGAAGGAACTTTGTGTCTTTGATTTATTAGTATTACTTTGGCTCACACAATTGATTTCTTATATTGAATGTGGACCTACTCTAGTTACTGTTGGTTAGAATCTACTAGTGCCTACTCACAACATTAACCCTCTCCCCTATTTCTCCTACTCCCCTTTACCTCTCTCCAAACTAATTCCTCCCTTGTACAATGTACAAACAATTTGCCACATGTTTAGTAGAGTATTCCTATGTGATCCCTAGTCTAATTCTCACCCCACAATTTTAGTTTGTTTACATTCAATAACGGGAGCCTCCCATACCCAAAAAGGAGGGGCTTAACCTGTAATCCGTTGGTGAAAACTAATACTATGCAAGGCAACAAATTATTTCTCCAACAATAACCTACTTCTTGACCTTCTTAAAAATTAATGAAACATATTATGTTACCCTTGAAGTGGGGAAAACTATTCTATCTACACCTTTTTGGTTCTTCATATCATTAGAACATATGATATGTTAATAGGATACCCTTGGCTACATAAGTTTTGTGTTATAACTTATACTATACATATTTGTGTTGAATACATATATTGTAATGAATTTTCAAAGCTCGGGAATCCCTTATGAGTCTCATTTGACAGTTCTAGATATTATTAATGATTCTTCTCCTTGCATGGAAATAGTTGCATTCCCTCTACTACTTCCTCTATTCATATAGTTCCTAATCAAGTAGTAGGAATGCCTATACTATCACCAATCAACATAAAATATGATAGAAATCACATTAATTTATGTCAATTACATCTCCTTGAGCATTATAATCTAATCAACAAGTCCACAACTTAATATTAAAGTGACACAATCTCTTATCTAATAGGTATGAGCAATTTTCATAGCATAAATTCTTCGTATATTATTCAATGAACAACATACAATTTTATAGGCAATTACACCTACTATAAAATAGGATCCTTAACAAAATACATATAACTACTAACTTAATATTATGAGTTATTCTAACAACTCATAACATACATAACAATATAATAACTACCCAATGAAGCACTAATATGAAAATATTCATAACATTCCCCCCTTAATGCGAACATGGTAGAAAAACATTCACACACTCATCTGCAGTATGCTCACCCCTGTGAAGCATGTCCTACTATGTGACTCATGACATTGATACAAAAGAAAGGATCTCTCCTTCCATGGTTTTAAATAGGCTTACCACAAACCTTGACATGAACATGCCCCATCAAATTTCTACCTTGTGTGGTTTTCTAGATCTCCCACAAGCCTTTTTAAGATCCGTGAACTGACTTACTCTTGTGTTTTTATTCACAACTATGTTTGTACATCAGTTAATTATATAGGAATCAAATCACTTACTTATTACAAATCAAAACAATAAAAATCACACTGGAAATATTTCACAGTACATCCTATAAGAATCACAATGTTCTTAATTGCAGCCATTGTTGTCGATCGTTGTCACTTGATATCGAACATCATAGACAACTTCCACTTGCCATGGAAGTTTCCCTTGGCGTTATCGGTTTGGCACATAATGGAAATGGAACATTGGTGTCATATTCCCCCCAACAATGTGAAATTTCCCTTATTTACACAACCAAAAACATTGAAAATAAAATCGTACCATACCGCACACTATTATATGGATCTTATTTTCTATATCTTGTTGCACATGATCACCATTGCTAGTGAATGTATTCATTGACTGATCATCTTCCAATGAAGTACGAAAGTCAAAGGATATACATAGCCATAGGATCTCTCAATGATCATCGCTCTCCAATACAATTGTTTTCCAACATCCACACACCATACTAAAAAGTAGAAAAAATGAAATCCACACCACACAACAGAAAAAACAAGTCACCATGCCAGAAGTGCGGCACCATCATTCACAACTAACGAGAGATTGTTGATTGACCTCCTACCTCGATGTCTCCATCCTACGGTGAAATATGTTGCTTACTCAAAAATGCAATCTTGAAGCACATATGTTTCCACATTGTGTTTATTTTCTCCCCACAATGTGAAACATTGTTTTATTAGACATCGGGTTACACCGAATATGCGTCGGTGAAAAGTGAGGTAATTTTTTTTTACTCTTCGGACTTTTGGCGACATTGACAAATCATGACTATACTGACTCGGACTATTTTTATAGACACAAAAGGACACTTTATAATGACAAGGACTTTGATGACACATAACTCTACTCAAGATGACAAAATGATAACTTATACATTCATTGAATGTTGACGATGATAAAATCAATCGATTATCACAAAATCCAACTATACTGATGGATTCAAATAAAACTTAACTTATAAAACTTTGACATTAATATACAACTTATAAAAATATATAAAACAATAATGGTAAACAAACTATACTAAATATTCAATTAGACCCAATACCTAAAGATTACCTAATAAAACATTTACTCAAAGTATTATCATAACAACGGAAATAGACTAAGCTTATATGCAAGAACCTAATCGACTTATAAATGAGATACTATAATTATATTAACTTGTAAAAAGACAATACTACGAATATTACAAATTTTGACTTTAAAATGGACTATACTTATATATAAGAAACCATGAATAGACTCACTTTACTTGGGTGGCATGTAGACGTGTGGAATGTTTTTCAGTGCCTTCATCTAATACGAGTGCAATATGAAATGAGATGGATTACACTCTTGATTCCATTGGAATTGTAATGTGGCCGAGTGAAAAATTTGAATACGTTTGAAGCTCTGAAAACAAGCAATGTCAAGCTCAATGAGATGTTGGCCGTAGGAAATGAGCTTTGAATGGTGCACAAGAACACGTTGTATATAGCTGGAAGAAGATGGATCATGCATGCAAATAAAAGATGATTCAAGGCAGATAACAATAGAGCAACAAATAATTTGCAGACTGCAGTAGTGCTTAATGATGGTGATTCCAGGTTGTGAATGCTTAGACTCTAAAATAGCTTGAAATGTTTCGACAAATCCTAAAATAGAATAATGCATATTAGAGGCTTCATGGTCAGTGCATGCAGATCAGGATTACACTTCTCAAATTAGACAGTTTTCTGACACTGTGTATTCGATCTAAAATAAATAGATCATGCGAATGGGTTTTATAATGGCAGATCCGAACTAACACATGAAAATGTAGTGATCAAGCATGTTGTAAATACTAAGTAGTGCCTGAACAAGAGATTACTTGGCACGAGAAGGCTGATAAGATGAATGCACATATGTCTGCGTTTCTGGATAATTAGATGGAATGCATGAGGCTTGGAGTGTCAGATCTCTTAACTAGCGATGGAAGCTTGAACCCTTGACATGTGAGAACCGTAAAAATTAATTTCAAGAAACTAAACTAAACTCTCAAATCACATTGATGAATTTAACTCACATGGAACACCATAAATTATAATGGCCCTACCCCTAGAAATGATTTAATTTATCATTCTCTCACTAATGTCCTGCTCTGAAACCAAATGACAGGTATGAGAAATTTGCACAACAGAAACTCTCTGTATATTATTCAATAAACAACATACAATTTTATAAGCAATTACGCATCCTATAAAATAGGAGCCTTAACAAAATACATATAACCACTAACTTAATATTATGATTTTTTTAACAATTCGTAACATACATAATAATATAACTTTAATATAATAATTACCCAATGAAGTTGTGAAGGAGAAATGAGGGGGAAGAAACGGCTAAGTGCCGGATTTGAATATTTAAAAATTACACATGGAGGGGCTAGGAACATTTTTTCATGTTTGATGTCCTTCACCTCGGGGACATAAGGGACATCATTTTCCACGGTAGTGTTGGATCGACACGTGGTGCTTGATCCGACGACAGGGAATGGATGCTTCAAAAATGCACATGGGGGTTGAAAGTCGGTCACGTGGGTGTCCAAAAGACTCCCTATAGGGTGCAGGCACATTTTCCAATGTCGATGTCCCTCACCTTAGGTAAATAAGGGACATCAAGCCACGGTTGTCCTGTAGCTTACACGTGGCGCTTGATTCGACGCGGCAGGGAATGAATGCTCAAAAATGCACCTGGGGGCTAAAAGTCGATCACGTGGGTGTCAAAAGACTTCCCATAGGGGATGGGTGAATTTTTCAAGGTCTGATGTCCCCCAACTCGGGGACATAAGGGACATCGAGTTTCCACGTTGGTCATGGAGCTAACACATGGCGCTTGATCGGCGTGAGGGAATGAATGCCCCAAAAATGCTCTGGTGGGTGGCCGAATCACAAGTCTAGAGGTCATATGAGGGTCCCGAGAGGTCACATGGGGCTGGGCGCATTTTTCATGGTTTGGTGTACCTAACCTTAGGGATTTCGAGGACATGAAATCTCGCTTGGGCTCCTAGTCTTAACATGTGTCCTCCCAAAAATGACTTAAGTCTGAACTACCTTTGAGAGGGTAACTTGGAGCGATGATAACTCGAGCTCCGGTGGAATTTCTTTGTGAAATTTTATATGATACTTACTGGAAATGGAATTTTGAATCAATGGTGGGGATCATATGTCTTGATACATCCATATGATCCCTAAAAAAGAGAATTTTTGATTTAAGACTCACTTGTACCTCATAAACATTGCTGTAGATCCATGTACCAAGGTGTTGTAAAAAATATTATTTCACCATCATGTAGGTATTGGAATCCTCTTTTCGGATATGTTTTTTTATTCTAACTCCATTCGGAGCTCTTGGAATCTTCTTCTGAAGCCCAACAGTTGTTTTAGGCTGTGAACTACCTAGGCTTGTGAACCCTGTTTTCACTCAAACTGCTCCAAGTCTTTCAAAGCTACCAAAACCTTCCAAAATAATTTCCATGATGTTATAAGGTCTTCAATTCACCTCCATATTGAATTTTTCCCTTTTGTTCCACTCCAGGGGGGTTGATCTAGTCCTGGGAAGGCCAACGATAGCCCTTCCCAATACTGCCAAAAGATAGTGTCTTTTCATAACTTTCTAAAATAACCTAGGGGCAATGAGTATAATTTCATAATCACCTAGGCAACCAATTTCAAATAAAATAGTGGGTGACCAGATGTGGATTTGACTAGGGGTTCCTAGGAATGATAAAAACATGAAAATTTTGGCACAGGGGTATAGTTGTCGTGCTTGAAAACTTCCAATTTCCCTGTTGCACATTTTCACTACAACAATCTCGAGAACTATATCTCACCCACCCAATTGTTTATCAACCCCGATCTTGTTTTCTCATCCCCGATCACCGTCAACCTAGCCCAGTCATTGTAGACCCTATAAAGCGCCACATCAAATCTACTTCGATTGCACCATCTCTGCTCACCACTATTTATGCATCATATCTATCATCTCAAAACAAGATCTTTTTAATCCTTCAATTAGCTATGCACATTACCATCGACCATACTAGTTAGACCGGTGTCGCCGTTGACCCGCTCGAGTTTAGTTTGTTTTTAGCATATTTCATTCTTTGGATCTTTATTTCAACATTTTTAGCTTACATGATATCTTTGGTTTATATTATTATCTACATCCTTCCATCACTTATCATCTATAAATCTTCATTATCAAACGTGGGTTGACATCCATCCTAGAAATTTATCGCTTTCCCAGGAATGACCTTATCAGGAAACCCACCATCCTATTTTATTAATATTTTTCGTGTTAGCTCCTCTTTGTTTTGCAGTCATCAAGCTCACAACAGAGAAGTTCCTACACCCGTAACTTTAGCATCACCATCATCATCTACACCAGGAGGTAGCCTTAAACCCTCCCATAGTTTTGAAGTTCCTTTATTTCTTGTATTCATTTGCATTAACTTGTCACACGGGAGCGGAAATCTTGCCAAACACTTTGGCACACCCGGTGTGCCCCACCCTTCCTCTTCAATGAGTCCTTTAATTTCTTTTTTTTTTCATTTCCATTTTCCCGTATTCCATTTCTTTCTTTCCACTAACCTCACAGGTAGGAGCTTCACTTTCTCGTGTGCGTGGTGGTTTACTTGCTTGGATCAACAACGCGCTTTCTAAAAATAAAAATAAAATAAGGAAAATAGTGTTATCCAGGTATTCTTCTTTTTGTTCCCTATTTTCTCCTTTCTACATCTTTTGTGTGTGTTCTCATCAAACTTCACATTTCATTTTTGGGCCTAAAAATAACACCTTCATTCTTATTTTCTCATCTAGTCTAAGTAGGAGGTAATCTGTTGCATTCACTTTCTCCACACACATCCAAACTCACACATCAAACTTACACATCTCAAACATCATCTACTGTGTGGAACTATAGGGATTTCGTCACCCAATAGGAAATCTGCCATGGTGTTATGGCCACATTATAAATTTTATGACTATTGGTATATTGGCTAAGCGCCCGACACCCTTATCATTGCGGTGCGTGAAGTGTGGGGTAGGCCCCAATATCGTGCCCGCAGTATTCATGAGATATTTGTGCCTCACGTACCTTTTGGTATATAAAGGATGACATCTAAAACATCCTGAAACCAACCTTAGATCAACCATTTTCTAGGTTCCCTTTGAGCCTTTTTTTCTTATTTTTTCACATCTTCTAATAAACAAGATAATTAAAATATTATTTTTTGTCTTGTTTGTCTTAGAAACATCTACATAGGTTCTCATTTATTTCATGTCCATTCTTATTAGATATCAAATCATAAAAATGAAACAAACTACCTCTTCTAACATCCCCACCTCTAAAAACATCACCCAACAAACATATGCCCTTCCTACTAGTTCTTTTGTTCCCCCCATCCTGTCATTTTTATGGCTCCTAGTGAACTTTTTTTTTCCATCCAGACTCATTCCCACATTGAAACAAATCCTTTCATATACCACCATTCAGTCCCTTTCAAACCAGCTACACCTTCATCTACAGCTTTCTTGGAGACCTTCAGGCATCCCATTATCCCTCTCGGATGCTCAGAGTTCTAGGAACTCCTAGATGCTAACCCTTTTACTCTTCACAACTATCTTCTCCGTAAATCCACCAACCTTCCCATCAATGGACCCCTCTTCAAAAAAAAAAATCTATGATTACCACTCTCACCCTTAATCCACTTAATTCCTCTCCTCTCAACTTGCCATTTTATTACCTAGATCTATGAACGAGCTTGTCATGGCGCAACATGAACTTGGCTCCTATCAATCTTATATTCCGATCCCCATACTCATCAATCAAGTCTTTGGTGCTCCTATTTTTCTCAATCTTCCTCGTATCAACACCAATCCCTCTTCCTTCCATCCATATCACTTCCTCATCCACTATTGTCACCATTAGCGCCCCTTCTTAAATTCTACAGAATTCCATATTCTCCTTCCACCACCAAAGCATCATGATTAGACATTTGTTCCTATCTCCACATCCCAAATCCATGCAAATGTCATCACCTCACAACCCCACCCTTCATAATCAACCCAAACTCATCAACCTCCTCTCTAGAATGTCTTCCGTTATATCTTTCCTAATCAATCCACCCAGATATCTCAACCACCTCATACTTACATCCCCACTCATCCCATACAAAACCAATCTAACATCCCCACTTCTCAACAAACACAACCACATCCATCTCATTATATCCCCATATCTTAGCAACATCCTATCTCTCAGCCTATTCAATCATAACCATTCAACTATCTCCCCCTTACAAACCACCTCCAAAACACCCACTTACACTCAACACTATTAATCAAATACTCACCCAATCCTTTTACCTCCTATAATCCACAACCCCACTAATCAACCTATCATTCTCACATGTCTAATGACCCTATGAAGGCTCTATTAAGTAGGTTATATAACCTCGAAGTTTCCACCTTAGGTCCCAAAATACCATTCACCTACGAAAAAATTTGTAATGATCCTATCCATCCATCATTTCCTATCAAACCTTATCCTCCATATTGGGAACTCCATAAGTTTTCTAAATTCAATAGTAAGGAGGACCCTCAACAACACCTTCATGCCTTCAATCATGCTTACTACCTTATTACACATGATGAGGACCTCATGCTCTGTGCTTTCCCCATGCCATTGTTCAATCCTCGCCTGGATTAGTACAATGGGCAGCACTCCCTCTTTTTATTCACCCAACTCGTTTAATTATTTTTATAAAACTTCTCCATTAATATTGCATGTAAATCACCATCACATAAATTTTATTCCATTAAACAATTCGATGAGGATTCCATCAAACATTTTCACCAGTGGAAAGGAGTCTCTTGACTGTGTCTTGTCTTTCTCCATTCCTCAAACTGAGCTTATTGAGATCTTCTCCCGATCTTGTGCAAATCATATCTCATCAACCCTCTAGATATAATCTTTTAAAACCTTTGAAGAGGCATTCACCATGGCTCATAAACTGGAATTTTACACCCTTGAGCAAGGCCACGTCAAACTTAGATCCAACAAACAAAAACCCAGTTCACTAAGACATCCAATCACAACAAAAAATCCAAAAATGCCTAAAATGTCATCATTATTAAATCTTCTACCACATCTACCTCCTATACCGAGCCCCCACAAAGGATTCCTTGACCTACTCCTAACTATACCCCCCTTGGGGAGTCATATAGTTCAATTTTTTATAATATCATGGCTTCCTATTTCATTCAAATTCCTCCTATCGCCTTGTTGACGACACACGTCCTAAGCCCATGTGGTACCGTGAGGACCACTATTATAAACACCATCAGGTTCATGGTCATGACATTAAAAAGTGTCACACATTCAAAGACCTTGTCCAATTCCTTATCGATCGAGGGGACCTTCATCTAGATAATCCTAATGCCCCTCCAAACCAACCTCTAGACGTCTTCAAACAACCTTTCCTAACCACTTGCCAAATAAACAAACAGATCCTTCCACATCCCAAGCACCCAATGCTCACACAATTAACACCTTAAATCAAGAATCAACATCATCATTCGTTCCCATTACCCCTCCATCTACCTTACCCACCTTTATTCCTTTAACATCTACAACTACACCGAAATCCACGCCCATGACCATCTCTACCAAATCTATATTCACCCTATACACATCTATTGCGCCCACATATATTGAATCTACATCTGGCCCGCCACATCTACATCTTCTACATTCACACCTACTATATCCATACCTATCTCTGCATCAAAATATATTTTTACACCCATGCCTACAACCCCTTCTTAACCCATACCTTTGATTGAATCCATGACTACATCTTCACCCAAATCTACCCCCATATCCACATCACCTCTTAAAACATTTGTTATGCAAACATCCTCACTTGGTGTAACCACAAAGGATGTCTCAATACCATCCTCATCTCCCATAACTATTACCACTATTATACCAACATCTTCAAAATCATTTATAACTCCTTGTAATCTCATCAAACGCATTATTAAAAACTACTTCCATATTTTATCCCCACATGTATTCAAAAACATACGCCCGCATCACCTAGTTCTATCTCTGAAGATCTCCCTATTGAAATTATCATCATCCCCGCCAATGGTAAAGCCTCACATCATAAATCTAAGAACCTTGGCATCCTCACTCAAAATTTCCCCACCCATCCGCATAAGAAGTTGGAGCTTCTTCCTCAAAACCCCATCAATCCAAATATCCCACTATCCAAACATTTATCTTAGGGCCTCAACCTTCTATTTTAGGACCGTGCCCTTCATCCAAAACATCTACCACTACCCAACCTCAATCTAAAACATCTATCACTCCCCCAAAATCCACATCTAAACCATTTGACCCCCTTCAAAATCTATATATAAATCATTCATCCCTCTTCAAAATTGGAATCAAAATACCTAAAGAAAAATCCAAACCTAAGGCTCCTACAAAGCCCCATAAGATAAACACTCCTCTCTTACCTTCATCATCATCCCCTAAGTCAAATCCTCCTAAATTCCATATCACTTCACCTTCACAAACCATCATTATATTGAAATCATTCAGTGTCTCCTCCAAGCATTCGCAATCACCCTTCTCCCTATCAAGTATTTTGATCCACGAGGGCCAAAACCCAAGTGGTTTGACTCCAACACATATATGCACTCTACCATCATGTCCCTAGTCATGCCACCTGAACACTTTGTAGGTCCCTTTTCACCCTCATTGACTATTTATCAAATAATATGATCTTCTCATCGAAGAAGATCACCCTCTCCCTTATACCATTTAATCCACATCCAAACCCCATCCTCCAACCAAGTCCGCAACCTCTAAATCCTCTTCCTCATCCATGTATTTCATTGTTATCCCCCTACCACCTTTACCTCTCCTAAGGATGGTCCTCCTCTTTATATTGAAGACGTATGTATCACCACCCACTCTCGCTCTCATGAGCCTCAACCATCGAGCAATCCAAATCAAATGTCATCATCGTTTTCCTTCCGATGAGCCCACTTCATCTCCTTCCTCATCTAAGGCTAAGGTATTCATCTTAGCCATTGCCACCAACCTAGAAACCAAACACCATCGAGAAGATAATTGTAAGGAAACTACACCAAGCCCTTGTTAGGATGTCTCTTTACGAGCTTATCCAAAGCTTTCCCAATCATTGAAAGGCCCTCATTGAGGCCTTGCACCATATTCTCATCTCATCCAAATAATATCACCCCTTTACAACCCCTTTGGGATCTCATCACTTCCTACACAATTTCCTTTGATGATTTGGAAATTTTGGACATCTCACCTAAAGACCATGACCTCCCTCTATTCATCACTCTCTGCATCAATGACACATTCATCCGCCACTCTATGACAAAAAACGGTGCCAACATTAACATAATCTCATCTCACACCTTAAACTAGCCTTCCTAAATCCATAGTCACTCAATCACCCATGGTCCTCTGTGCCTTCAATGAATTTTTCCCCCTATTTTGGCACGATTATCTTCCTCCATTTCGGTGACAAACTCTTCCATGAAGTCTTCTACATTATTAAGGGGAGTTTCAATACAATGTCTTTCTTGGGTACCCATGGATTCATGACATGCATTTTTCCCCCTCCACTCTCCATCGTTGCATAAAATATGAACATGAGGGGAAGATCCATACCCTCCCCACCAACCTTCCTCCATTCAAGGAATGTCACATGACCTATCGGTCAAATGGCGTTCTCATCCCAAATCAAGACTCATCCTCCAAAGCATCCACTAGTTCTTCTATACCTACATCTAAACTACCTAATGATAAATCCTTTGATAATGTGATGCAACATCTATCTCTGGGGGAGTATTGAATCCTTGCTCTTAATTCTCTTCCCTCCCTCAATCGACTTGGTAGACCTAATAAAACACTTATGTATCAATCAAACATCGGGGATATCATTTCCTTTGGTCCACCTCACCCAAAACCAACCTCATCTATGGTGGCATTGATCGCCCTTCCTCTCATATTGACAATCAACCTCACACCAAACCTTACACCAATGGCTTTGATTTCCTCTATAACAAATCCTTTTCCTACACCTACCTCCACCGTTGCACATGGAAGGGATTCAACCTAGGACATTATAAATGAGGTATGTATGACTTTATCATTAACCAATCTCACGAGCCTCATGAGAAATTCGTATTGGGTTTCAAGGAAGAACCCACTGACACCCTCATGTAACCTTCTTCTACATCTCCCATGCACATCGATTCATTATCTATTCCTCCATCGATGACATCGTGGAGCTAGATGACAATATGTCCCTTTCCTCTAAAATTTTTTAGTCTCCACCATCACCCTAGGATCAGTCACTTACCAGAATGGGGGTGAAACTAGGTCCCTTCCTCTCATTTTCCCTGACATGGTAGAGGAGGATTCCCCTACCATCAATATTCTCTAATGCATCGATTAAAATTCCATCCTTTCTTACATGGGGACAGAAGATTCCTATCTTCATAATACCTTACCTCTTGAAACATCCACCCTTCTCAATGAATCCACTATCGACATCAACATCGGGACTCCGCAACAACCCAAAATCCTTAAAGTTGGCCAATCTCTTCACCCACAAGAGATAGAAGCCTTTACCACATTTATTTCCAAACATAGCTACGCCTTTACATGGGTGTATGTCGACATGCCAAGTCTCAATCCAGCCATCATTTTCCACAACATCATTACCATTCCTGATGTTAATCTAATTAAGAAAAAGAAATGTTGCATGCACCCTTGCATTTCCCTCCTTTTCAAAGAGGAATTAAAATGCCTTCTTTCTAATAAATTCATCCAACCCATCGACTATCCCCAATGGGTTTGAACATCATACCCATTACAAAATCCTCTAGAAAAATTCACATTTTTCTTGACTTTCAATATTTAAATCTCACTTTCCCTAAGGATGACTTTACCCTTCCCAACATTGATCGGTTAGTCAACTTAACGGCCCGAAATGAAATGCTCTCTCTTATGGATCATTTTTTTGGTTATAATTAAATTATCATCCCATTATAATACCAACATAATACTTCATTCATCAACCCTTAGGGAAACTTCTTCTATCGTGTTATACCCTTTGGTTTTGTTGGGTTTTAAAAGTAATTTTCATAAAACCACGATCGGGGACAAAGAAGTCCCTCCTCTTTAATGGGAGAGGTTCCCTTATTGAAAGCAAGCAAGCAAAACTTATGCACAAATGTACAACTTTCAAAGTGAGGAATCCTGATACTTTGCAATGTTTCATGTCAAACCAGATTATCAATACAAAAAAATAGAAGAACTAAGGAGATGGGAAAGGAAGAACAATATCAATACTTTCAGGAAATATAGATGGCAGAGTATAACCTTATACGTATTGAACAAAGGAAATGCATAATAGAATCATTCACTCTCAAATGATATAACTCCACAGACACAAAGCTCCAGAAATCACACCAACAAGAACACAAAGTTTATTTTTGTAAAAGATAAATGATTTGCAAGCCTCAGATGAGGAAGGAAGGAATAACAGAGGAAGAAGAGGAAAGAAAAACTTTTGTATTGATCACTTTCAAAACTATAACATTTACAAAGTACCAGGATCCAACCCCTTGCAATGAGCCAATGCTCTTACATTTATAGATGAAGAAGAGAGAGAAGAAGAAGAGGAGGAAATCAGATTTGGAAGCTCAACCACCAAACATTAATGCCCCTGTAAATCCTCCTTCAATCTATCAAGTCTGGTTCTTAATGGTCGTATGCACGCGTTGGAGAAGAAAGATATCAGATCAGATCAAATGTGGCTCTCAAAGCAATCGATTACATATTAATGGCATGAAAACATTTTCCATCAAATCCAAATGTCCAGTCAGTTCTTCAAGTCTGTTTAGCATGCTGGAGAAGGAAAAATGGCGGATCGAAGCAAATCCGATCTGGAAAAACAATTAGATTTCGCATTAATGGAAGGAAAGACGTTTTTCAGATTTCAACCCATCAAATCATGTTGAAAGTAATATTTTATGCTTCCATGGCATAGAGGAGGTCAAGATATTTCTAATGATATAAAACTTTTCAAATTTCGAGCTTTGGATCGAAAGTTATGCCCATTTGAATATTTAAATCGAATTACATACAAAATGGCAAAAAGTAATTTTTGCAAAATGGATCTCAGGCCCGAAATTGGAATTACGCCTTTTAGAGCAAAAAATGCAAAGTTGAAAAGTATCCCCATGCCTCGCAGCCCACTTTTCATATAGTCCTAACACATGTCCATTTGGCATCACCGAGGATGTGGCTCTCTTTTACAAATTTACTTTATTTTGAGAAAAAAATTCAAAATGCTCCGACGACCCACCTCTCTGCTTTGACTTTTCAACGACATATTCAATACATGCCTTCAGTGGAATTGCGGCCTAGTTTGTAACTTTTACTCCTTTTTGGAAATAAAACCAAAATCTTCAAAGTGCTCCGACGACCCGCCTTTGACTTTTCAACGCATGACTTAACACATGGCATTACCTGGCTTCAGCGGGGTCGTGGTTCACTTTCTAACTTTATAACCTTTTTGCCAAAACAAATCCAAAAACTTTAAAGTGTCCCGACGACCCGCCTCTCCGCTTTGTCTTAAAAATCACCACGTGTCCTTTTGCAGGCCCTCGACATCCTTTTATATTTTTACGCCTTTTCACCAAAACAAAGCCAAAAACTTTAAAGTGCTCCGTGATACGCCTCCACGCTTTGAATTAAAAAAGTGCCACATGTTCATTTGAGGGCTTTAGGAATTATTTATAACCTTATGCCTTTTTTCCATAATGCCTTAAAACATAAAGACGACCCATCTTTCCGTCACCACTTCACCAATCAGGATCCTTCGGGCCTCGAGGCCAACTTGAAACCGTTGGTGTGTGTATTTTCCACATCATTAGATGATTCATCTAACTTAGGTGAGATCTTAGGTCCATGTTTCATTTAGGGTCATTGTGATACTCTCTTATGCATCATTGGGAGTTACACTTCTATTCTGGGAATGTAACTCCCCCTCTCTACTCGATTTTTCATGATTGTAGCACTAGGGGTTACTCAAGCCTCCTATATGTACACCCCATTTGATCTATGAGATAGAGGAGAGTTTTATGGCTTAACAGGTTCTTCCCGTGTTTCAAATCTTTGCATGCACATTCGGTTGATGCTCACTCCTCCCGAGATCTATTCATGCTTTGTTGTTCGCACGTCCGTTGATGTACACATCGTCCCTCATGATCCTCTTGCCATGGTTTTAAACCCTCTTTTAGAAACTTTTGCCAAAATTAACAAAAAGTGTCAAGTTCATTAAATAAACCCACCATACCACATCCAATCAAAGTCATCCATGTATCCTTTTATGGGCCTTCGGCATCCTTTTATACTTTATCCCCTTTTTGGAATAATTGCTCAAAACACAAAAAGGGGCCGACCTTCTACTTTGCTTCAACCAATCAAGTATCTTCAGGCCTCGAGGCCAATTTAACATTTTTGCCAAAATGAATCCAAAAGTGTTAAGTTCACCAAAATAATCCACCTCACCACATCCAATCAAATATTTCCACGTATCCGTGGATCCGAGAAAGAATTTGACAGGGAAAACACGATCGTGGGAAATAAAATGCGAGAGGAAAATCGCCATTAACACCTAAATTTGAATTGCTCTTCATAGAAGGAAGAATTGCAGATAATAACAAGCTAATGCGATCCATGGCCATAGAAAAAGGATTGCCCATTTCATTTGAATGGAGGAAACAAATTTTAAAGCACACTAGACGGAAAGGGAGAAATTTTAAACCGTGTGGTAGATCGGGAATTTTTGAATGAAAAAGGGAAAGATTGAAACCGAGCAATAACGACATAAAAGCATGAATTTTTCATCTCTCCGGACCTCCTACTTTCTTTCAAATGCTCTTCAATGGCACCAACTCAAAAATTTGAAATTTGACTTAAAAATGAGGGGAATTTTGAGGGCGACAACAGCTGGCTCTTTTTGGGGATGACTTGGCTTGGACAGAGGAACGAGGAAAGATCAAGAACCATAGAAAAATTTTGGGAAAGTAGACCAGTGCCTTATCCATTGGGAAAATAGATTCAAAAGTGAAGCAATACGAGAAGACAATGCATGTAAGGGAAACAAACCAAAAAGGAAAAACCAAAAACAAAACACCATATATACAAAAGGACTACCAAATCCCCTAGGACTTGAACAACTTCAAGTATTGCCCACTATAAGGAAGTGGGAGAGAAGATCCATCCATTAAATCCAAGTAGAAGGATTTTTCTCCGCACAAGTGTCTAATTTTAAAAGGACCAAGCCAAAGAGAATCAAACTTACCATGGCTTCCTCGAGGTTCATGTCTTTTGTCCCACAGCAGAACAATGTCTCCCACTTGAAAATATCTAGGTCTAGCTTTCTTGTCAAACAAATACTTCACCTTTAGTTGATGAGCTGAGATTCTATCAATAACTTGCATTTCGTCTTCATCCAAACCTTCTAGAGATACATGATCCTCTTGTCAAATAATTTATGAAGCTTGAGTCCTCAATAGCCTTCATTAAGTGCAAGGCTGATAATTCCACTATTACTGGAAACTGAGCCTCAACACCATACACCACCTAGAATGGAGACATCCCAATTGCTCTTTTGGGTGTAATTCTATCTGCCCAGAGAGCATCATAGAGCTTCTTGTGCCAATTCCTTTGAGAGTCATTCACAAGCTTCCAGACAATGGTTACCAAATTTTTATTTGTTGATTCTGCTTGTCCATTCCCTTGAGGATAATAGTCTGAAGAATGAGCAAGTGAGATTCCATAACCATAGCAAAAATCCATCATCTCAGAAGAGGAAAAATTAGAAGCATTATCAGTCACAATCTTGTTTGGTACCCCAAACCTTATCAAGATGTTCTCCTTGATGAAATTACACACCATCTTAGAAGTAGTGATTTTGACTGGGATGGCCTCTACCCACTTTGTGAAGTAATCTATAGTAGTCAGCACATGAGTATGCCCAACACTGGAAGGGGGGTTAAGAGTCCCAATGAAATCCAATCCCCATTGTTGAAAAGGCTCATCAATCACTACTAGTTTGAGTGGTAAAGCAACCAACTTAGGTCTCCCAACAAAAGTCGACAGGCTTCACACTTTCCTACCCATTTTTATGCATCTCTCGAACAATGTAGAATAGTAGTACCCTACACGAAGGATTTTATGAGTAGTGACAGTAGAAAAAAATTCCCTCCACAAGCTTGATCGTGAAAAGCTGAAAACAACTCCTCTCATGTTGCTCTTTGTCTACACACTTCAAGAATCTTCCATCTATACCTCTTTTGAATAAAGCATTTTCCCATCATACATATTGTGCGTAACTTAGCTTGGTAGGTCTCTTTTCCTTGGCACTCAAGTGGGATGGACATTCTCCATAGGTAAGAAAATGTGCAATATCATCATACCACTCATTTGTTGAAGCGAGGAAGAGGAAAACAGAACATCAACTACTTCTTTGGATAATTCTTCATTATCTCCTTCAGCAATAAGCTCACATAAGCCTTTACCCGGAATAGCCTTGTTGGCTTGATATGAAGGTCATATTCTTGGACCTTTTCTACCCAATTACCCCTCTTAGTTCCAAACTCCCGTTGTGTAATAATAGACTTGATGGTTGTATCAGGTACAAACACAACAGAGTGAGAATTGAGAATATAAAAGTGAAATTGCTTAATAGTTTTGACTACTGCAAAATTATTTTTCTCCATCATAGTATATTTCAATTCATGATCTTTTAGAACATAGCTCATGAAGGAAATTAGAAGTTCATGATCCTCGAATATTTCGAGTTAGCACAATATCCAGGTACTCTCTGTAGCATAGCAATAGATGACAAAATCCTTCCTTAAATAATGGCATGCTAAGATGGGAGTCTTTGCAATGGATTTCTTGATACCCTCAAAATATTATTTTCTTTCCTTTCATCATCTGAGTAATGCTCATAGTCAGCTCTGCGCAAAATCTGGAATGAATCTCCTCAGGAAATTGATCTTACCAAAGAAATATTGCACACCCTTTTTGCTTGTGGGAAGAGGGATCTGTTGGATTGCTTGGACTCTTTCTGGATCTATCTTGATTCCTTTCTTGGAAACAATATGTCCGAATAACTTTCCTTCAATAACACGAGAAGACAAAAATTTAGGATTGAGAGAAACTCAATGTTCTCTACATTTTTGAAGGATTGTTTCAAGGTTCTGAAAGTGATCTTCTCTTGTTTTGGAAAACACAGTCAAATCATCAAGATACACAACAATGCATTTTCCCTTCAGACTGCCAAAATCCAAGTCCATTTCCCTCTGAAAAGTGGCACCAGCATTGATAAGGCCAAATGGCATCCTCTTATAGGCAAAGGTGCCCCAAGGAGTAGTGAAAGCAGCTTTTGTGTTGTTCTCGGAGTACTAACGTCCACCTAATTGTATCCAGAGAATCTATCCAAATAGACAACATTACAAAGCCTAAGATAGCTTACAAAACTTGATCCATCATGGGGAGAGGATAGTTTCTTTAGAGAGGCTTGATTCAAATTCTTGAAATCCACATAGATGAGGATATCACCATTCTTCTTCCTCACAGGCACAATGTTGGCAATCCATGTTGAATGATGTATAGGGACGATAATCTTTGCTTTTAGCAACTTATGGATCTCTTGGAAGATAGTATCAGCAACCTTGGGATTATACTACCTTTTCTTCTTCTTAAAAGGTTTGATCTTAGGTTTCAAAGGGATATAGTGTTGCATCTCCTTTGGTTAAAAATCCTTGAGATCATCATATGAATAGGAAAGAACATCAGCATGCTTTTTCAATAGGCTCGCTACCTTCTTTCTTTCTTCTTGAGTGCAGCACTTTCCAATGTTTACCATCTTGGGTTCATCATTACTTCCAATATTGACCTTCTCATACTCAGTAGATTGTTGAGTCCCTTGAGAAGCTTTAGATTTGATGGACCTATCATGTTTATCAAACAGATCTTCTAAGCTCACTAGTCCTTTGGGAATCTTGTTACCTTTCAACTTGATACAACCATCTTGATCCATTTCTTCCTTGATATCATCCTCATTAGAGGGAACATACTCTCTAGGTAGAGCTTCACTTCCTTCAAAATATAACAAGTCAAAGTTATCCTTAAGCTCCAAGAAAGAGAGAAAGTGTTGATCATCATTGAAAACCTGCCAGTTGCTTGCATTATCTGGCACACTGGGCCTATGAATCATTTCAATGGTAAATTTCTCTTGAGATAAATCTAGATGAGGGATCAATAGAGATCCTAAGACAACTAGAGAATCAGCTCTAGTATTCTTTTCTCTTGGTACATCTTTAATGGAGAAAGCATCAAGGAATTCAATAGAATCCCAAACAAGACTTCTGTAGTGTCTCAATCTCCTATTCTTTACTTGGTAAAGATCCCTTACCTACTTCACAATTAACTCAACATCACCACGGGAAAAAATATTCTTTACTCCCATTCCTTTTGCTACATTCAACCCAAGGATGAGAGCCTCATATTCAGTGGTATTATTTGTATTTTCAAAATGAAGCTTGAAATAAAATGGATGAATCTTCCCCTCAAGAGAGATCAACACCACACCAGCTCCGAAGCGGCAGAAGAGCAGCAGCTACCATCAAACTCCAAATTCGAGATGCCATTAGGATCATAAACTACTTCCTTAGTAATTTTTGCCTCATCTTCGACATGATCATGTAGTTACCATGCCCTATATCCTCATAGAGTATTTTTACTTTTGGATCATCAGTCTTTTACACAATATACTCCGCTTCTCTGGTAGTAACTTCTTTATTTTCCCACAGGATCAAATCATGTGACCAGTTCATCTAAATTTCACCTCCTACCTCCTTACAAAAATTCCTACTCAGCAACATACCATAGGAGGGAGGAATATCAGACACCAAAATGGTGGCTTTAACCCTTTTACGGAAAAGCAACAAAGGCTACTTGTACATCTTTAATCCTCCCAACCAAAGGCACTTCTCTACTCTCTATGGAATAGCAGGAACAAAAGGTACGTGTTAGATTCAAGCCTAAGGCATGAGCTACTTTTATAGGACTTACATTGTCGATGCTCCTGAGTCTATAACACAGTTCTTAAGTTTATGGCTAGCTATGAGGAGAGTCACATAGAATGGTTCAATTTTATCATTAGGGGAAAGTGGCTGCAACCACAAGATTTGGTTAAGGTGAGGAAGATGGAGTGGGTAAAATACCTTTAGAAGTATTGGATGAGGCTTTAGATTTGGAATTTACAAAGTTCACCATTTTAGCAAAAGCTTTTGGATGAGTCTAGTAAAACTTTGCCTCGAGATTTGGATTTTGGTCTTCTTGAGATGGTCAATGATATCAAAAGATCCAGAGGTGGATGGGACATCATTACTAGGAATAGGAGAGACTTTTGATTTCTCATATTTAGGAGTTTAAGGACAAGAAGCTTTGGAAACAAAGGTAGAAGGAGAAGGATTAACATTACTTACCTTCTATGTGGAGGCAGTGGGAATAGGGGCTCCTCTTCTTGCAACTATTGGAATAGTTATAGGATATTCCTTGGACTTCTTAGCAGGATGCATCACTTTTTATTTTCTGTTTGTTTGGTCCCTTGTCATAACAGCATATGACTCACTATTCATATATATCACTACTTCATCATAGTCATCTTCATCATCCAAACCTTCAGTGGTGAGGAAATGAATTCTAGATCCATCAAGCTCCTCCAGTTCTTCATCAACCTCTTCTTCTGGCTCTTCATAGTATTCATTAACCTCCTCATCATCAATTTCTTGAACTTCATAAGTTGCATTGACTGGAACTTTGAGGGGTGGGCCTTCAATAGCCAATCTAGTCTGAGAAGAAGGTAACTGGTTCCTAGGCTGAAAATTCTTCCTTGGAATGTCTTGATAAGGATCATGTTGAGCCCATTGCTTTTTAATGGCAATGAGATCATTTTCCAACTTACATACTAAATGATTTGAGTTAGCTCCAGGAGAGGAAGAAGAAGAAGAAGATGTTTTAGATTTGGAAGACTCTCTTCTTAACTTACGGACATGATCAGTCATCCTCAATCGATAGCCAATCTCTCGATCAGCATACAGAGTTGTAAGGCTAGCTCTTCTTAGTGCAAAACTCACTTCAGGAAATTGAGCATTGAATAAGAAGCACTTTTGGATTTGATCAATAGGACGAGTGTTCTGTGGGATCTTATGAATCATCTTGTTAAATTTAGCCACAAAATCCCTCATGGGCTCATGTGGTTCCTTTTTATCGATATATTTGAGCTAAGAGAGTATGCGCATCTTCAGCAGATTTGAAATGTTTCTCAAACTCAGTTGTCAGGGTGGCCCAATGAGTAATTGACCCAGCAGGAAGATGATAGAACCAATCAGTAGCATTGTCTTGCAAGGTTTCCACAAAGATCCTGATAGATACATCTTCATGTTCAATCCCAAGAATCCCACATGCAACACTGAAGGCTGCAATGTGTTCATCTGGGTGTACTTTCCCATCACCTCTAAATTTAGGAAAAATTTTCCTACTACTCTTGGGTAACTCATGCAATGGCTGAGGAAGAGCAAGAGGCCCAATCCATTGTCCCCAAGGCAAAGGTGCTGCCATTTATGGGAAGATTGTTTGAAGGGGAATTGAAACACCAGCAAGTATCGAGAGCATGAATATTAGGGATGAGTTGTTACGGAGGAATGCTATTCTTGGATTTTCGGTCTTGATAGGAGGTGTGCTCACGAGCGGGTTCATCTATACTTTTTTGCTAGAAGAAGAGGGACGTTTAGTTGCTCTAGAATTTGAAAATGGGAATCTTCTACCCCAAGAGCCTTCTTCCCATGTGTACACCATAGATTCACCAGATCAAAAATGATCTTGAAGTTGTTTTAGAAAGGGATAAGTTGGAACAAATCCCCGGAGTCACCAAAAACTGTTGGGTTTTAAAATAGTACTTTTCATAAAACCATAGTCAGGGGACAACAAGTCCCTCCTCTTTAATGGGAGAGGTTCCCTTATTGAAAGAAAGCAGCAAAAATTATGCACAAATGTACAACTTTCAAAGTGAAGAATCCTGATACTTTGCAATGTTTCATGTCAAACAATATTGTCAATACAAAAGAAATAGAAGAATTAAGGAGATGGGAAAGGAAGAACAATATCAATACTTTCAGGAAATATAGATGGAAAAGTATAACCTTATACGTATTGAACAAAGGAAATGTAGAATAGAATCATTCACTCTCATAATAGATATAACTCCACATACACAAAGTTCCAGAAATCACACCAACAAGAACACAAAGTTTCTTTTTGTAAAATATAAATGATTCACAAGCCTCAGATGAGGAAGGATGGAATAGCAGAGGAAGAAGAGGAAAGAAAAACTTCTGTATTGACCACTTTCAAAACTATAACATTTATAAAGTACCAGGATCCAACCCCTCATAATGAGCTAATGTTCTTACATTTATAGATGAAGAAGAGAGAGAAGAAGAAGAGGAGGGGGAAATCAAATTTGGAAGCTCAACCATTTTTCCAAAATCTTCAAAGTGCTCGATGATCCACCTTTGACTTTTTAATGCATGACTTAAACGTGGCATTACAGGTTGTGGGTCACGGTTCATTTTCTAACTTTATAACATTTTTTCCAAAACAAAGCCAAAAAACTTTAAAGTTTCCCGATGACCCGCCTCTCCACTTTTTCTTAAAAATCGGCACGTGTCCTTTTGCAAGCCCTCGACATCCTTTTATATTTTTACACCTTTTCACCAAAACAAAGCCAAAAAACTTTAAAGTGCTCTGGTGATCTGCCTCCATGCTTTGAATTAAAAAGTGCCACGTGTCTATTTGCGGGCTTTAGGAATTATTTATAACCTTATGACTTTTCACCATAATGCCTTAAAACAGAAAGATGACCCACCTTTCCACCACCGCTTCAGCCAATCAGGATCCTTCGAGCCTTGGGGCCAACTTGAAACTTTTGCCAAAATTAACAAAAAGTGTCAATTGCATCAAATAAACCCACCACATTGCATCCAATCAGAGCCATCCACGTATCCTTTCGTGGGCCTTCAACATCCTTTTATACTTTATCCCCTTTTTGGAATAATTTCTCAAAACACAAAAAGGGGCCGCCCTTCCACTTTGCTTCAACTAATTAGGTTCCTTCGGGCCTCGGGGCCAATTTAACATTTTTTCCAAAACAAAGCCAAAAGTGTTAAGTTCACCAAAAGAATCTACCTTGCTACATCCAATCAAAGATGTCCACGTATCCTTGGATGCTTGGGAAAGAATTTGATAGGAAAACATGACTATGGGAAATAAAATGCAGGGGAAAATCCGCCATTAACGCCCAAATTCAAATTTCTCTTCATGGGAGGAAGAATTGCAGACAAGAACAAGCTTAATGTGATCCATTTCCATAGAAAAAGGATTTCCCATTTCATTTGAATGGAGGAAACAAATTTTAAAGCACTCGAAGGAAAGAGAGAAATTTTAAACCGTGTATCGGGAATTTTGAATGAAAAAGGACAAGATTGAAAACGAGCAATAACGACATCAAAGCATGAATTTTTCATCTCTCCAAACCTCATACTCTATTTCAAACGTTCTTCAATGGCACCAACTCAGAATTTTTAAAATTTGACTTAACAACGAGGGGAATTTTGAGGGTGACAACAAGTTTGAAAAATGTAGGTTCCACCTATAAAGCATGTTATGACCTATATCTTCCACAATATTATCCATAAAACCGTAGAGGATTATTTCGATGACCTCTTGGGAAAATGTAAATTTAAACAGCGCCAAATTTATATCCTTGAAACCCTCTTCACACATTTTATCCAGTTATTCCTTCATCTTAATCCCACCAAGTGTGTGTTTGGAGTTCTAACTAGAAAACTCCTTGGCTTCATTGTTTCCATCAGGGGCATTGAATTTTACCCCACAGAATCAAATTCACCCTCAAGATGCCTCCTCCTTCCAATATTAAGCAACTTTGTAGTCTTTAGTTCAGACTTTGATTCATCTACCACTTCATCTCATAGCTTTTTGACCATTGCCAACCTTTCCATCATCTCCTTTGCAAAGACACCCAATTCAATTGGGATGCCAATTTTCGAAAGGCTTCGATGACCTCAAGTAATATCTCTTATCACCACTTGTGCTCACACCTCCACGTAAGGGGGATCCTTTCTACCTCTACATCTCAACCTATGATCATGTTGTAGATGCCATTTTGCTGTGATGATGAGCAAGGTAGGAGTAATCTATCTATCATATTAGTTGCACTCTCCTCGATTACGAAACCCACTACAAGAAATCTTAAAAGTTGTGTTCGCGCTCTTCTTCTTTGCTACTTCTCAACTTCATAATTATCATCTCAATCAAAAACCTTCATCTTTGTTATCTTCAATCTCATCAAAACCATGCACTCCAAACCTTATCATAATTATCACATCACTCGTTGGCTCATGCTCATGACCAATTTCAACCTAGATTTCATCTCTCGGAAATCTATTAAGGGCCAAGCCATCGTTGATCAACTCGTTGAAGTCCCTCTTCACGATAACCATATTCCTCATGAATAATTTCCAAATGAATCCATCCATATCATCGATCAATAATTTTATCTCCTCAAAATGACGCTTTTCTTTGATGGATCCAATGTCGGCAAAGGGGAGGCACTAGTTTTATCATCATTCCTCCTTGGGATACCCTTATCCCCATCATGTATAAGCTTAACTTTAAGTGCACTAATAACATAGCTGAGTATAAAGCCCTTATTTTGGGTCTCAAAATTGATGTCATGTTTTGCGTCTAAATCCTTGAAATTTATGGTGACTCTCAACTCATCATTAATCAAGTGAAAATAACCTATCAATGTAAAAATGAAGTCCTTCAGAATTATAAGGACATCACCGAATTTCTCCTTGAGGCCTTTGATAAGTATAATATCCAATCCATCCCTTTCTCATCCAATCACTTTGTAGCTACTATGGTATCCCTCATGTCTCTCATCTCATGGGAAACCGAAGAATCCAAACTCTCCATTGTTGTTCAACGTCTTGATCATTCATCTCATTTCCATGAGATTCCTCGCATCAATCTTGTTGATGTAAATTAATTGAATCTCTCTGGTACTCTCATATCTTCGACTACCTATCTGTATCCAAAATTCCCTCGACCTATCCAAAAATGGGAGGAGGTAATTTATTCAATGTGTTAACCACTATGTTATCCTTTGCGTCGTCCTCTACAAACGTGGATTAAATGGCACCTTACTACGTTTCCTAAAATCGCATAAATCTACATTCATAATCTAAGAAGTCCATGACGGTATCTGTGGTGGACACTTTAGCGGTTTAGTTGTCACCAAGTGCATCCTTTCTCTAGGTTATTACTAGCCCACTCTTAATAAATATTGTTGTGAATATGTTAAAAAGTGTACTACATGCCAGTAGCATTCAACCTCATTCATATTCCTAGCTAGGCCTTGCATCCGGCTCAATATATGTGACCTTTCACAGTGGGGCCTCGACCTCATTGGTCTCATCAATCCACGATCCTCTCAGCGTCATCATTCTATCATCAATGCTTATTGATTACTTCACCAAGTGGGTGGAAGTCATTTCACTTGCGTCCACCACATCTAATAAAAAAATTTATTTATTCTATCAACACATCATTTGCGGCTTCGCATTCCCCATAAAATCAGCACGAATAACAGAAAGTACTTCAAAAACAAATATATTTATAATATTTTCAACTCTTTCAACATCAAGCTTAGGTTCTCTTATCCTTATTATCCTCAATCTAATAGGCAAGCCAAAGCCACTAATAATACCCTTCGCAACATTCTTGTTAAAACAATTGTGATCAGGATGTAATTGGCATCTTCACATCCCATTCACCCTTTGGGCCTATCAAACTAGCATCCACACATCTACGGGCATTACTCCTTTCTCCCTCATCTATGGCTTTGAAGTCGTTCTTCCCTTGAAGTTCAAATCCCATCATTATGTGTCCCTCTCCATGACTTTATCTCGATAAGGACTATCGTTAGGAACATCTAACCCAACTAGAATTTCTAAATGAACATTGCTTAATCACTCTTCAACATAATCTTGTTTATCAAGATCATATCAAATGTGCCTAAAAAACATCTCAAGGAACACGACTTTAACATCGGTGACCTTGTCTTAAAAGAAAATCAAAATGTCACTACTCTAGAAAGGATCCAATGTGGAAATTTTTCTCCCAACTGGATTGGACCATACATTATCACACATAATTATGGGTTCGGAGCCTATCACTTATCCTCCCTCGATGGTAAAATGGAAATGAAACCTCTTAATGCCTTGCACTTGTGACCTTTCTACTGTTAACATACTTACTAGCGTGATCTTAGTCACATCCTAAGATCTCATTTCCATCACTAAGCCTTTCCATCTCTCATCATAATGATTTGGAATTATGTGGTCTATCGTCACTAGCCTATCTATGACCTTAAATATGGGCACCATGAATTTTCTCATAACATATTCCTTATGGAAAATTTCCTCCTTCTAGGTGGGAACCCCATGATCATTACATCCATCACCCTCTTATATACCTACTAGAACCATGCTAAGGGTCCACAGGTGTCACTTGTACATCTTATCTTCCCCTCCCCAAGTGGTTTACTTAGTTATCCCCAACTCTATCCTAAAGTAAAAATTATGGATGCTCATATCAAAATTTATCTTGTCTAAAAATAGATTGATCCCTTGAAGGACAATTTTTCATATAAAGCTAAAATTATCAAAAGTATAGATCGATCCCTCAAAGGAAATCTATCATGCATATCTTAACTGTCATCTAAAAATTCAAAATAAAAATACAAAGCAAAATCCTAAATCGTAGACCACTCCCTCGAAGGATAGCTACTCTTTTATATTATGGAAGTGAAGGCTTCCCATATTGTTCAGCCTTCTTAAAATTTCAAAATAAAAATTAATCATGTCAAAACAAGAATCCCCAAAAAGCTTCTCACATCGATCAACTTTTCCATCATCCACGAAATTCTCGCATCGATCATTTTGTGCCATATTTCTCAGAGTTGGGGCATATACCTAGGATACCACACCTAAGGAGAACTTATTTTCCCTATATAATCTCCATCTTAAACCCTTTTTTTTTGTTACTATAGTGGGTCTATAAGCACACTCTCCATATTTTCCTCAGGGTCTTAAATGTGACTAACTATTGTTAGTTATGTGTTAACACATGTTAATGGTCACAAGTGCATTGATCTCGCATTGTTCCCTCTCACATTTTTCCTCTGATCTAGTTTAAAAGCATCTTTTCCACGTACACTCCCCTCTATGATGAAGTGTACTTTCTCTACTCGAGTCACCCCATCTACGGTCATGCTCTTTCCAACCATGCTATCCTAAATTTTACACCCATATCTAATCCATCTATTACATCATTCAATCTAAATCCACCATATATCCCTAAACATATAAATCATCATCCATCAAATCAAAACATCACCTATACCTACATCATCTCCTACATCTAAACATATATCCATCCATCACATAATGTATTTACATCTAATCTAACATATACATCTAAACCCATCACATCTATTCTAATCTAAGTCATCTCATATCTACCATCTATCACATCATTTCCCAATCAACATATATCGTATCATCACATCAAATCAAATAATAAAAACATCCTCAATATACATCACATCACATCCAAAACAACATCCATAATATAATCAAATATCCACATCCATCACATAAATCATCAAACAACACATATAATCCACGACACAATTACACACACACATATATCCTCACAAAAATTGTCTATACATCCATGATAGGCCTTACGGGCTCTATCTCAAAACTCTATACATCAAAATATATGTAGAATGTTCACCCACTAAGTGGTGAACTTCAAATCAGATAATCTAAGTACTAAGCCATGCTCTCCTATAACGGCATCCTCTCCACCTCCCTCTCTGCCTCATTGTCTATCATCTAGGCTCGGATCACGCCTCGATTATGCCACACTTTTCATGTTACCCGACATTGTTGGATGTGCTACTATCCAGTGGTCTCGCTCCCCTACTATATAATATGCATAACGTGGCACATATAGTAGTCTAAATGTAACAGTGCACTCGTAATAGTAGACTCGGTGCCTTGAACTACTCTAGTGATACAATACTAGGTGGAGCCATCGATCGGCTCTCTATGAATCCTCTAGTGCCTCACTCCACGACATTGTAACTATGGATTCAAGATCTCAAAATATGGCCTTGTAGGCCTCCCTCTTCCTACGATATCGATCCCACTACTTGCATGGCAGGTCTCTCTCTTGGCGTAACCCCATGGCCTCTTTTCATGCCACATCCCTCTCCTGCCATGTAGCATCTAAATCCTCCTATAAGTAGGTTATCTCGATTGTCTCTCCCCCATCTCCACTCTCTCCTCTAGGCACTACCTACTCTTCTCCTGCATACACCTTCATCTCCTCTCCTACCTACCCAATCTCCTCGGTAGCCTTCGCTTCCTGCTACCGAGTCCACGAATCCATGTATCCCTCTCCTACCCCCACATCATCATTGGCATCCCAGGGCTCCCCCTCCTCTGTTAGTGGATCTTCCATCAGAGACGGGAAGATGCCTCTTTTTCTCATCTCACCTATATTGAATAGGTGCTCTAGCTACACCCTACACTACTTTGAACTGTCTCATCACCCTAGTGAAGGCATGACCTCTATCATCTCGGGCCTCCTCCCCTATACCCACTTCACCCTCCTCATGCCTACGGAATTTGTGCATCTTTCCCCGACCATGCAAGAAAGCCTTTGTATGGCCTCCATATCACATCATTTACAACCAATCTCCCTAGTTTATCCTCATACCACTCCTCCCCCACTTCTCTTGTCTTCATGAGCGTGGTCTACTCGTTATCTCAAGAATCCTATTGTTAACTCAATATGATCCCCATTCACTCATGGAATCCTGTGGCCTCACTATATCTATATGCTCGTATGCCCAGTAGTGAAGTAAGAAACCCACATTCATTTCTATCCTCTTCCCATATATGTAAATCCACAACTCATAATAAACCTATGTAAGCAATACAACACCAAACACAAACATTGTATGATGCTTCATTATATCTGCTTTATTACCCCTGTTAGTGTCCATGGAAACTAGGTTTCAATTGATTACGATAAAGCATAGCATGAGATCATCATCATAATCAAGCATATAAATTTGATCCTCGGCATCGCCAATTGGAATTGAGCCTCTTTATGAAAATCCCCCAAAACAAATGCAATATGTGCGACATTGGCTCCAAATAGTTGAGTCAATACTCCCATCCTCCCCTCTGCCATGATAGGCACCACAAGGCCCCGGATTGGAAGTCTCAAAATATGGTACACATCCTCTAGTGTGACCGTCAACTCATCCATCTTGAGCTAGAATGTGCTCTTCTCGGGTCACACCTATCAATCATTTTTATCGTCATCCCTTTATCTCTCAAGCACCCTCTAATAGTGGTGGAATCTTCCTAGCCCCACTACCACGGGTGATCCCACTCGGTGTTTGTTACCTCTCCTCTAATCTTATCAAACAATTTCGGGATCCGGTTTCTCAAATACAAAGTGTCTCTAGCCTATAAACACCAATTAAATGATCATCCATCAAGCATCTCATCATCAAAATCCAACATTTCAATCAAGTTAACCTAATATTTACCTAGTTGATGGTGACTCCCTTTGGGTCGATGCCGACTTGTCTCCAATCAATGGTGACTGCCCAATCGTCACCAACCGGCCCTTCCCGCCTATCAATTTTCTAGTAAAAATAAAAAATAACCAAAAAAACAAACAAAAATCAAAAATTAGGTTAGGATTCATACTTTTATTACTCGTTAGGTCCTCTTGTGCTTCCTCACTCAACCACTTTGGCATTCATCTCTCTCAAAATCACACAAATATTTCTCTCTCAAAGCTCTCAATTAACAAATCTTGCACAGTGCAAATGAGCCCCTTTAGTCGCCACGTTCGTTTATATAGGCACTTTGATCTAGTCACTTTATCGACTCTTCCCAATCACCGGTGACCCAAGCCATGTCATCAATGATCCACTCTACCAGTCACCGTCAACCCAAACCCTATTTTTTTCTTCTTTTCCCTCGTCTTGAACAATCTCTTCATTAAATTTTCCTTTACCCTATCTCAAACTTGTGTCACACATAACACACTTTATCTCATATTACTATCGGTATATCCCGCTTCATGGCCATTGTTGTGCCCTTCTTAGGATACCATTGTTCATCTTAAAGCCCACCCCTATGGCCATATTTTATCTTCGTTGCACCTAAGATGTATCATTTCACTTCCTCACACTTGAAGGATAGTGCATAATATCTTACCCTACTTTGTTGTTTGGCCTTCTGTTAAACCATTTCTTTGACCATCCTTGCATTTATTTGCGCATACTTTTGATGTCTTCCTTTGACTCGTGAGGTCCCCTGACACTTGTACATCCATCCAAGAAGATTCCCATTGGATTCCCTCCATCTCGTAGTGACTTTGGTTGACTCATAGGGTTCGTAGGTCATTAGTGTCACCTCCATCATAGGTCGTGGTATGATCCTACCGATGTATTTCCAAGGTCGCCATGCCATTTTTTTGTTTTTATCCCATCAATGATCATCCCCCTTCACTTACAACACCTTATTTCTTTTCCCACATATTTCCTTCCCTCATCCCTCCATCTATCTCTTTCAAACTCGCCATCGACTCTCCTTTGTGTCATCGATCCCTAGTTTTAGGTGGAGCACCTCAACCATCATCTCTCATCTTGCTTTAACACAAACCACTTGACAAAAATGGGAAAATGTAAACACCACTTGTCGGTACGTTGTCCCCGTCCCACGTTTGTTTCTCTTTTATCGTCATCTTACGCATTCATCCTCTCCTTCCTATTTAAATTTCTATTTCTTATCCTAAAATTCTCAATTCCCACCTTAAACCCATTATTATTTTTCATTATTCCTAATCCCACCTAAGTACCCATTAAACCTATCTATTATTTTAATCACCCCACCCCATTCCTAACATTAATATTATTAACATTATTTTATTATTCATTTCCCCCATTTAATGCCCTTAAATTCCTCACCTACCTCCCCCTACTTTCTCCCCACAAATCCATGCAGCCATAAAATAACCCGCCACCTCCATTTTAGCCGATATAATACCTCAATCTTCAAAATAAAATCTGACCTAGTTTTTAGTTTTCTCCACCACCGATGACTCATGTAGGTCATCATTGGCCCTATTTAAACACCTTTAGCCCCCTCTCAAATGACTGAATTTTTTTAGATCTATGGTATCCTTGTGTGTTTACTTCCTTTTTCCTCTCACGTGGAGCTATTGTCACTAGTTGGAATCAATATTAACACTCTTTGCATGTTATCATTAGAGCTTTGTATGTCTTAAAGTTTTATTAGAGATCTCTTTTTTTTGCTTTTGTTTTATAGGTTTTCGGGTTTGCTTAGAGATCTACCTATCCATTCATCTATATAAAATCCTCTACATGCCCCTTTTCCCATCCATCAAGCTTGTCAAATCTTAAATATCAATCCAGTCACCATCAACCCATCCGGTCGCCATCAACCCACCTTATGTTAACCTTGTTCTTTATCTCGCACCATCAACTACTACATTCCATAGATTCCCCTTCATCCCAAGAACTCTATCTCAGCCACCCACATGTTTATTAACCCGATCTAGTTTTCTCAACCCCGATCATCGTTGACCGGCTCAATCGTTGTTGACCCTACCATCTCCCACATCCTATCTACTTCCGGTTATACCATATCTTCTCACCATTGTTTCGCATTAGATCTAGCATCTCATAATAGGATCCAGATTAGTTCATGTTCATCCTTCAATCATCTCTCTGCATCGTTCATTATACGTCTTAAAATCAACACGTGATCTTAAGCACATGTGACCTCCCGAGGTCGTGTCGGGACAGCCATGCAATGAAATGGGTAGATGGCTATATGATGGGATAAATAAGATGGATAGGCGAGAATGTAAGAAATTGAATAACAAGTGATCAAGGAAATCAAATTTCCTCAATGGGAATTATGGGAATCTACTCATCTAAAGCAATGAATTCTTACCTCACTTGGGTGGGTGAAATGGAGCAATCGAGGAGAATGGACACACGAAGGATTCTATCAATGTCAGTGTCACCAAACACCCTTTGAACTAGCTACGGAATGCGGGGGAACTATCATGTGTTTGCCTCATAAAAGTCTCCAGACAAGGTCATGGAGGTGTGAGAGAAAACGTGTGAATAGGAAAAATGGGTGAATTGTGGGAACTAGTTGTGACCAGGTTGACTTTGCCAAAACTTGTAAGCACTTTGTCTTCTTTGACATTCAAAACTATAAATTTTGAGATGATAATGGGTGGAAGCGGGGTGGTCTAGAAAATAAGATATCTAATGCCTTGGTTAACGCCGCCGGTTGCGGTGCTAGGTTTGGTTGTGGCACCATTGCATCACAAACATAATCTATTATTTATCTAGGGCCTTGAATTGTCATGTAGGATATGCAAACTAATTAAAACAATGAAACAAACAAACTCGCAACGGAACCATAAGAGGGAAAGGTCAATCCTAAGCCAACTAGGGATGCATGAGGAGTTGTGTTAATTATTGCTAATTAAATCTATGTCCTTAATTAACAAATGGAAACAAGCATATTTAAATTAAAACAATTCAACTACTTTCGTCAAATTTAAATAAATCTATGTGTTTCTAGCAGTTAATTAACAAATGAAAGCTAACTAATTGAACATAGGAAATAAACTAACCTATTTTTTTGTTATTTTTGATGATTTTGAATAAAGGGAATAAAACAAATAAAAGAAAAATAATTAATATAATCTAATATTTTTATATTTTATGCTTTTGGAAAACAAAAGAAATACACACAGACAATTAAAGCTTCTTCTAATTAATTGAAATTGCTTCTACACTAAAATTAACAGAACTAAATAAACAAACAACCGGATGTGGCTATTTCCCTATGCAGTGGATCTAATCTATTCTAATAAAACATAACTTTTCCAATTTGTACTTGTGGATATACAACTTCCTTTGTTATTACCTCAAAGTCATGGGAAGAATGAAAAGCTTCTCAGAAGCAATTATTCCCCTGAAACTTCCCCATGATAGAAACAACAAGATCTATGGAAGCTTACAAAAATGAAGGAAATTACAACTAACACTAAACAGATGTAGAATCCTCTTCTAGAAAAACTTCTTGTGCAAACCCATAGGGATAGGCAGGGAAGCATCTTTCAATAGAATCTTTGTACAAAAAAAAAAATACAGTAATTGTGCTTCTTTGAATTAATATACTCTAACAGATTATGGAATAAAATATACTCAAACAAAGAAAACTTTAAGAATCCAAATACATCCCCAACCTAGAAGTGTAGAAATGTGTGAGTTCAGTTATGGTTTTGCTTTTTTTTCCCTCGGACTTCTTTTCCAATTTGGTGATCAAATGAGTCCAGAGAACTATGATGACTTGTGTGGAAGAAATGATGAAGAAATGCTAGAGCTGGAATGGCTTGCAAGCAATCTAGTAGTAATGCAGGCAAGAGAATAACAAGGCAAGAGAACTGAGCTTGATTTTATATTTCTTGGGGGATTACGAGCAACACATAATAGTTCAATTCAAAGAAATAATCTCCCACCAATGCTATGAGTATAAGTTTGGATCTTATAGAAAAATGGTAGGAAAATGGTCTAATCCATTTGACAGCCAAGGAATTCCACATCACTTAAAAAAGGGGTAGTTAACTCACAATTAACGTAAGGAAGTGAAGCATAATTTTGTACACATCTAATGATCTCAAGAACAACCAATTTGGTTAAGAAATGTACGTTAAAAATGAGTTGAAGAAGGTGACACACATTCAAAATACGTTGGAAGAGGCTCGGGAAAAAGTGCACATAACCACCGGTCTACGTAGATCGGTGGTTAAAAACCACTTAATGGAAATTGTGTAACCGCATTTGCTCAGAAAAGAAAAGCGATCGCAAGGCGGTGTCAAGGCGGTTGCGTGTCGGCATGGTTCCATAACTTAAAGCACAAAAGCTAAGGAAAAGCTAAAAAATGATAAAGGAAGCCAAGAAAGGCACAAAAATGGATAAGAGAAGCAATCTAGGCTACAAATATTTACTAAAAATGAGAAATAAGACTTGAACACCATTGGAATTGATAGTTTATCATCATTGGGGATTTTGAATCGTTTCGATAATGTAGCACGTGTAAAATTGGGTGCGTACATATTTCCCCTTGGAGAAACATTTTATCCATGAAGAGATGTAAAACGTAGAGTCTAAGTATGGAAATCCCAAATGGGAGGGTTAGAAATTATACATGATACATCCATGTGTTGATATGACGCCCATCCAAGCTTCCCGTGACTGCAAGAAGTAAACGAGAATCAAGTGCAGATATAATGTAGAATTGACAAAACATGCTAAAATAAAATGACAAGAGGACTTACCATGTCCTTAAGGATAGAAACATACCTACGCCTAAAGTACTCCATCCCTATAAAAAAACACACACACACACACACACACACACACACACACACACACACTCAAAATAAAGTTAGAACATGCTATATATAACTAAATATTTCTAGAAATCATTTTCACTCACTCGGAGTTTTTTGAGCTCTATATCACCTATGATGGTTTTGTGTGCAAGTAAATTCAAATTGAAGAGCACTCAGACATGATGGAATCCCAATCGGTGGGAGGAACAATAGTTTAGGAAGCTGGTGAGTAAATTACATTTTTTATTTTAATGATATTATGTGAAAATATGAAAAACATATCTTAGAGCGGCGTTTTTAGTAATTTTTATTTAAAATGTTCACTAGGGGTGTCATATGAGATGTGGCTTTTATTTCATCAAAAATGGTCAAAATTTATCTTTTTTTGCATTTTGTGGGGCCTAGGGTATGGCTCAATTTCCATGGATGCAACCACCGTGGTGATTGCACAACCGCCGCTCTACGTAGAGGGGTGGTTACACAACCACCATGTCGGTTGTGTAACCGTCAAGGCTTAAAGTCTTAAGGTAGCATTTATGCGATGGATATGCAATCGCCACTCTGTGTGGAGGGGCGGTTATGTAACCACCACTCTGCATAAATGGGTGGTTGTATAAATTGCTAAGGCAGATTTAGAATTTGACTAAGCATGATAAAATTTTGATTTTTGAATGTTTTTATTAGCTTACTTTTCACTAAGAGGTTCTAACTTTCTCTTTTCTTGATGTTTGTGAATGCATGGTCAGTATGTTAGGTGGAGCAGGGATATATAGTGTGATTGGCTCCCTCCCATTTTGGATTCACTATCTTAGGAGGAGAGAGATCTACTGCATAAGGACGAGATATGGAGGATATCCCAAACTCGATTAGTGAAACCTATTGACCACTTGTTATTTGATTTATTGGCTTATTGGGATGCAGACGGAATACATTCAGTTTCTGGAGCTAGGAGAGTGGACCATCACTCTTGAGGAAATTTACATGATTCTTAGAGTTCCTATCACTACAGCGTAAAGCTAGCTCGGAGAGTGCAAGGTCGGTGGATGTATCTCTCGTCAGTGGGATAGCGATATGGGAGATGGGTTAGCACTTCATATCGGTGTCAAGAAGGGGATGAGATTATTATCGCAGTTACCTTCAATCATATCCCTTCCTTGCACAAGGATGTTATTGGCATCTTGGCTTCACACTTGGTTGGCAAAAAGGGCGGGAGATTATAGAGAAGTATGGTCATACATATACATGGGGTGTTGATATCTTGGGCACCACATACCATCATCTATCTTGAGTTGTTATATTTAAGGGAAAGGCCCTCATTCATCCTATATTAGTGATGAGTTAGATCTATGAGCGCATCATTCCTTATCGGATGTGAGTTTGGATTGTAGACCCGGGAACTATCGGGACCTCAACATGGACAATCATGGCTCCACAAGAGGCGACACTAGTTGGTCACCTCACTTACTACTAATGATTTTGTCATGCAGCCCTACCAAGGGATGGTAGGTTTATGAGGTGATGAGAGGGTTATTATGGTGGCCTATAGTACTACGGTAAAGTTAGTGGATAATACCAAGTAGGGTCGAGATCCACCCGGTGGAATGAGTACCATAGCACTTTGGACTCTCGTACATTGATTCACTTCCAATAGTCCAAGCAGTATACGGGGGGCATTAGAGAGGCTAGAGCTTCCCAAAGGGGGAGCTCAAGTGGACTATCGTCATACCTAGAGTATCGATTTGTAGTTCACAAGTTGTACAAGACTCTGCACGGACCCAGGTGATCCTACGAGATAGAGGCCAAACTCACTCATAGTGGGGAGGAGGATGAGGTGAGGCATAGACTAGGGAGGAGGGAGATGAGGAGACTAATACAGAGTGGAGACCCACTAAGGAGGTTTTCGTTATATCCAGTGGCTGAGGTGAGGTTGAGGTGAGGCCGAGACATTGTTCACAGAGAAGACTTTCTCACATATAAGAGGAGGGGACAAGAGGATATTAGGGGAAAGGAGGTTCCCGTAATAGCTCCACCACCACCACCAACACTCGTAGACTTGACATTATAGCTAGGAGATCAAAGTAAGTAAAACACTCTTCCCTCGACTCTACTACTTAGACTTAGAATTGTTCTTGAATTATGCATTATATGTTTTTGGTTTGTTAAAACTTTTTAACTTTCCATTGTTTTCTCTTGTATTTTCCACCACCGATGATGGTTGGCGAGACTTTATTCATTGGATATTGGTTGACACTTTTCTCCTTCCACGGGTAAGACACGAGAGGAGTTTCTTGCATATGCGGAGTAGCCACAGATGGCCAAATGCCATATTGATGTATTTGCACTAGTTTGGCGAGTTGCAGAGGTTCTCACCACAATGAGAGTGAGATCACGGGATATCATACGGGAGAGAGGAGACAACGGTAAGGCCATTCTCGCAATGAGAATACCTTTGGCAAATCACCTACCCCATATCACGGTCACTCTCATTGTTCGGTACATAGAGGCTCCCACTCACACCATAGGAACCATATCGGGAGCTCTAAGCATGCACCTTCATCCAGATCCCATAGAGAGGGATAGGCTATATGCCTTTATTTCTTTGTTCACATTTTTGAGACACATATATCGATTTTTTTATTTTCAACTCAAAGATGAGTGTTTTGACCACACTCACAAGAGTGTGATGGCATTGTATACAAACTTGAACTCATTATATATATACATATATACATCTCTTTTTGGTTTGGCTATTCTTTTGTAAGAGTTTAATCGTTCATGACTTACCTCATCTATGTACTCTTAGATGTGTAGAATCTCGATGATTTTTTATATGATTTTATGGATGTATGTATGGATGATGATGATGATGATTTAAATGTGTAACAGAATGATTTATTTCTTTTTTGTGTTATATATATATGTAGCGCATATGAGGACAAATTGCAAACTTAAAACATTATTTTGAAGCAATATTTGGTATTCCTATTTTGTTGGCAATATTTGATGAAAGTGATATAATAAGAAGATGAACCCACTTTATTCTTAACCCCACACAACCAATAAGATGTGAGGACTCAACACCAAGAGCCAAGAATGATGTGAGTTATATGACTTTTGATGAATGAGAGTGGCAATATGAAGACAAAGTTTTGACAAAGACCCAACCGGGAAACTACAACTCAACTCTAGGCAAGGCTAACTATCTAGTTAGAATGTAGTTTTCTTGCAAGTTTAACTAGACTTTGACCCATATGTGGCCTCTTGATTGACAAAATCTAGTTTTATGGATTAACTCTCTTATAACTCATACATCTAACTCATTTTTATGATTCCAAAGACTCAAAGAACTTTTTAGTTGTTAACTTGTTTACAACTTATTGATTTATTTGAAAGGACCCCCTATGTATTACCCCATGCTACTAGTAAGAATCATGGGCTCGTCACCAAGGAAAAGGCATAGGCAAGTAAGGGAACTTCCCTCCTTTCCCAACCTCATGCTACTTGTAGGAAGCATGGGATCATCACCAAAGACTGGTAGGGCAAGGAAGTGTGGTATTATTTTGCAAAAGAAAGAATTTTTATATTTATTGTTTGATTTGTATATATATATATATATATATATATATATATATATATATATATATTGACTTTGAATTGTGATTTTGGGAGGGAAAACTTTCCCTAGCCTCAACCCCATGCAACCAGTAGGATATGAGGGCTCACCACCAAGGGTTGAAGCAAGTGAACAAGAAATCCAGATGAAATGTTTCATAATGACTTGTTATGAGAGATATTGTTAGGGAAAGATGTGACACCAAGAAGCTTCTAGTACAGACTATGGGAAAAACACCTAAGCTAGAAGCATTTGTGAATAGAACTAAGTGTGTAGGTATTGGTAGGATCAATGTCAAAACTTCATCTACTAGGATGATAAAAGATTGAATAGTTTAGAGATGATATAATGAATAGTTAAAGAAGTATGATTAAATGCTTTTCCAATTCTCATAAATTTTGAAATTCACTTGAAAAATAAGTTTCTTGTTTCATAATGTTACAATATGATTATGCAAATGATATGCAATGTGGATGCAATAGTGTACATGTGGAAATGCAAATGAACTATGTGTAGAAGCATTTAAGGTGAATTGAATTGACTAATTCACCAAACTCCTCACCTTTTAAAGTACACAGATGATACATGCCATTCTTATAGTCCTCCATGACCTAATATGGACCTAACCACTTTGGTCTAAAATTTCTTCCTTCACCGGTCTTTTTGTCAATCCGGCTATCCAATATTAGAACCAAGTCTCCTACTTGTATTTATCATTCATAAACCTTTATATTATACTTCGATGGCACATCCTGTTAGCATAGACGTGATGACATTTTTCATATCTAAGTTGAGCTTTGTCAAGAGTTTCAAGTTGAACCATATGTGCTTCTCGATACCCATATTCACGTAAGATGCCTTGTAAAGATATGTGAAGACTAGGTATTTAAACCTCCAGGGGTAAGACCGCTTCAAATCCAAAGACCAAATAATAATGGGTTTCCCCAGTAGGCATCATCTTGACTTCCTATAGGCCCACAAAGCTGGAAATAGCTTTTAATGATAGTCACGCTTATTCTCCTTGACCTTTTTGAGGATTATGGACTTTAATGTTTTATTTGTAGCTTCATCTTGTCCATTGGCTTTGAGGTAATATACAAAGAGGCTTTGTGATGTGATATTTTGAATTATGAGCACAACTCATGCACCTCTTCATTCTTAAATGACATGTCATTATTTGAGATAATGACTTGTGGGACTCCATACATGTAGATGATCTGATTCAAAATGAACTTGGCAATCACAGACCCAAGCACGGTAGTGAAAGGCATGGCCTTGACCCACTTTGTAAAATATTGTGGCCATAATAATAAAGTTGTGGCCATATGTTGATGAGGGAGAAAAATTCCCTATCAGATCTAGACCCCAAGTAGAAAATGGCCAAGGTGTCACAATTGGTTGTAGAGCCTGAGTAGGGATGTGTATCTCATGTAATAATTCTTGACATTTATGGCACTTACATACATATTACACAACATCATGCTCTAAGGTGGGCCATAAATAACCCATTCGATGAATTTTCCGAGTGGTAGCATGGCCTCCAAATTGACCCCCACATAATTATTTGTGGGATTGAAGAGAATCTTATCGACTCTTCTTAATCCACACATATTAAAAGCATGTCGTTGAAGGCCTGCGTGATAGAGCACTTCTTCTACTATTGCATATTTGGCAGCTAGGACACATAGTCGTTTCCTTTGTTGTGAGGTCGCTCCCTTAGGATACATATGTTCCATAATATGATTAATGATATCAGTGTACCATGGACATGATGCAATGGGAGGATTTTCTTCCACATAAAATACACACTCATTAGGGAAATATAAGTCTACTAGGTCTTTATGATCTATCGGTTTTCCGCCAACCAATCAGCAATAATTTTTCCTTTGATGGAATTTTGGTTGATGAAGGTGAGTTTGAATTCACCCATAAATTTAAGAAAATGTATGGCCTTTTTAGATAAGGTACCTTGAGTCAAAAAAATTACAACTGATCATATTTGACTATCACCCTAGTCTCTTGGTTAAGCATATAATGTTGTAACCTCTTTGTTGCAAAAACTATTTCCAGACATTCTTTCTCTACCTACGTATAATGTGTCTCATAGTCAAGTAGAGTGTGACTAATGAAATAAATGAAATGCTCATGATTATCATCATCTTCTGTGCCAACATGCAAGCTAGCGAAACCTCAGTGGATCAAGATTATAATATCATAGGACGGTCAACTTTTGGTGGCATGAGTGTATGTGGTGACATGCAAAATAGTTTTACCGACTCAAATGCCTCATGACATTAAGAATTCCATTATATATCACACTCCTTCTTCAACAAGTTATTAATGTGATGGACGGTGCAAGTTAGATTGGGAATAAACCTGTGGATTGCCCAAAGTTTACCCAGAAAAGACCTAATGCCTGATTCATCGAAGGTGGATTCATCTCCAAAACCACTTGAATATTTGTTGGATCTACATCAATTCCTTGATAATAAATGATATAACCCAAAAAAATTTCCCCACGTCACTCACGAATACACACTTTTTCAGATTCAACGTTACACCATATTCAATAAGATGAGAGAGGATAATGTGAAGCACCTTAGGGTGATCACAATGTTTCTTGGCCTTAGCCAACAAGTCATCAATAAAAGATTACACAAGCTTATGAATAATAATATGGAAGATGAGCCAATGGGGTTTGGGTGGATCAGTTAAGATGAACGGTTGTGTCTGGATCCACCTAGGTTCAAATCCCACTAGGCGCGATCCCTTCGGGGTGGTTTACCGATGGTGGCGGGTGTTGCATCACCGGTAGGTTGTGATGGTTTGGTGGTGGCAGGTTTTGCATCACCGATGGATGCGAGATCATGGATTTGGTTGGTGGTTCTTGATGATAGCATAATTTTCATTGTTTGCATTGGCGTTAGCGATAGAAAGTGGCTCTAAAAATGGTGGTGGCAGAAAATTACATCGTCGATGCGGGCTCGGTGGCCATGGTGGTTTGTGTTGGTCTTAATTATAATATCTTGTCTAAGGACATTGTTGTAGGGTGGGGCCCCACCAACCCTCCGGTTCATAGCTCCAGTCAAAAGTGTTTAACAATTAAAAAAACATCATGGAAGATGTATTTCATAGCTCATTGATAGGTGGATCTGGTGTTTTTCAAACCAAACGATATGACTAAGTAGAAAAAGGTCCCCCAAGGAGTAGTAAAGGTATTCTTAGTTTGATCCTCCTTAGAGATCTTTATCGATTGTATCCATAAAAGCCATCCATAAGTGAAAACAACTCATAACTAGTTATTGCATCTACAATGAAATTGATGGAAGGAAATGGAAATTCATCCTTAGGATAGGCTTTGTTGATGTCTCTAAATTCGATACAAATGTGTATCTTCCCATTCCTTTTAAGGATCAGGAAGATGTTAGACACCCACATGGAATATTCCATTGGTTTAATGAAACCTCCTTAAAGAGCTTCATTACTTCTTCTTTAACCATTAAAGCCACCTTTGGCTTCATGGGTCATGACTTCTACTTCATGGGCTTGGCATCAAACCTCGTGACGAGGTTGTGAAGCACCACGTCAGGAGTGATTCCCTTCATTTCCTTGTAACTAAAGGTGAAGTCTTTTGAATGTTCTTTGAGCACCTTCATATACACTTCTATCTCATTTGGAGTCAGAAAAGAACCAAGCTTTAGGATCTTGGGATCCTCCTCTGTCCCTATATTGATATCTATGGTTCTTTTAATAAAATAGGTGTTACCCTCTTCAAAATCATGCGAGCTTTAGGTTTTCTAACTCTTCGTCCTCTATCTCAAAGATATCAATACCCTCCGATGAGGAAGGATACAACATGTGACCTCTAAAGTAGGAGGAAGGGTGAGGTATGAGAGAAAATCCCCTTTTATGGTGTGCGGGATGAATATATGTATAAGTATTGATGAATCCTAGTATTTCCTCATCATTATCCATGAAATCCATGGTGGAAGGCTCATTCTTGTCCTCAACATATGTTAAAATTATGTTGGTTGTCACTTTTCAAAATAGGGGTTCGAATCGAACCGAGACCGTAAACTCGGTTTCCTTTAGGTCCTTACTCATACAAAACCATGAGGAATACATGGCCATGGAATCAGCCAGTTGATTATGATCTCTAGGTATGGATTCAATAGAAATGAAGTCAAAAATCTTACAAAGTTCTAGTACAACTGATTTGTAGAGTTATAGGTGCTCATCTCTAGTCTCATAGACTTCAAATACTTGGTTAGCAATAAGTTGGGAGTCACCCAAAACTCTCACATTGTTGACACCCATCCTCTTGGATATGATGAGACCAAGAAGAAGAGCCTCATACTCTATGGCATTGTTTGAACATTCAAATTTTAATGTAAAGGTAAAATACGGGACCCTCCCCTCTGGAGAAGTAAGGATCACCCTTGCCTTTGAGGTCTTTGTGGTGGTACTTCACATCATCATAGTTAAGATTCCATCATTCATTGGGGAAGATATAAGTTTGATCATTCATAGAATATTCCACTTTGAATTCCATGTAAATATCTTCAAATCCATTGGCTCGAAGAGTAGTGATTCTAAGAGCATGGCCTATGCCCAAGGAATCAAAAGAAATAATGATAGGCAAATCATTCTCTAGAATATTAACTATCTCAATCGTAGTTTTTGTTGATACAGTTTATACTATGACGATTTTGTTTTTATCGGGGTTTACCCCTTCAATTTCCTTAAGGGTTTCCAAATTAGTCGTAGGGACAAGCTGGGACTCAGGTTTCAAACCACGAGGATTTCTCAACTGATTATCTAAGAGATCGAACTCGGTATGAATCCTGAGTTTCTTCTTTAGATTTTCCAAATGGATGTCAAATGGCTTTGGGTCACCTGAGCTATGAAAACCTTACCCAAGTGCAAGAATCTAACCTCTTAGAACAACGTGGAAGGGATTTCCTTCATTCTATGAATCTAGGGTCAACTAAGAATCATATTATAGTTGGTTTCTTGATCTATAATATAAAACTCAGTCAACACATTCTTTAGTCCAAGGGTAACCAGAAGCATTATAGTTCCAATAGAAGTTGCTTTAAGGTTATCATAGCCTCTTAGCATGTTTCGTATTGAAGAACAATTAGTTTCTCCATATCCTAGATTCGAAGAAATGAGAAAGGGACTATATTAACAAAATCCCGTCGTCTATCATTACATTCTTAACATAGTCATTGTAGATCCAAACCTATAGGTTTAATGTAGGATCACCTCTCCATGTCAACTCGAGTTAGTAAGCATCTTGCTAATGTCGAACACGAAACCAACATCTCTCTCAGGCTCCCCGGGGGGTAGACATCAAAGTTTATGTGATTGATTTGGGCCTCTAAAGGAGGAAATATGGCCAATACCCAAGGCATCCAATAAATATAATTTATGTATTGGAGAATTCTTCAACAAATCAAAGAAGGAAATGTGGGAGAAGTTCTTAATCAAGTCTGTAATGAAATCATAATCTCCTACCAGCTTGGGAGCCACCTTTGGCATATCTCTCGACATAGAAGGATAGATGGGAAGAGGTTGTGAAAAATAATCTCAGGTATGGGTTGTTGTGTTAGCTTGGAGTTCGGTTTCTAGCTCCATAAGCCCACAATCTTAGCCTTATTTCGATCATCTAAAGGAGTGGCTAGAGGATTTATAGATGTAGATGCCTTATGATTGTTGTTTCCAACAAGCATCCCCTTGTTAGTACCATGAGGATTTATATTTCCATTCTTAGGGCACATTTGAAGTGGGTCTCTATAAACTCCAAGAGTATAATTCTGAGGGAAATGAGTCCCATGTGAGCATTTTATGGTGGTGCTTTAAGATTAGCCAAAAACATCTCAACAAAGAGCTACCTTTGGTCCTTTGGAAGTCTTTATATAATTTTTTTGCAATCATGGCACGTACGAGTGTCATGTCCTCTAACCCTATGAAAACCACAATTCAAATCAGGATCGTATTCATAAGGTCTTTGATTCTAGTTTTTTTGTGGTCCATAGTTGCTACTATTATTTTTTGTTGGTTGTTATAATTGAAGCTCGGAGGCCTCTGGCCTTGGTTATGATATTGATTTTGTAATTTACTCAGATAATGGTTCAAGTATTGAATCGGGCCCTGGGTCTTGAGATACTGTAGATGTGGAAGAGGGCGAATGAATTCCACCGCATTAATAGAAGGATTGAAATTATTACTCCTTTGGTTTTCACATTGGCATTATTGTTTCAGTTATTCGTATTGTTGGTGTTGAGAACGCTCAGATTCTTGGATTGGTCAATTACGCCATCCATCGTAGAACCATGGTTCTTATTGAGAAATTTAGGTCCTTGATTATTATTGTTTGAACCATTTGGGTAGTTTGAATTACCCTGAGAGGGAGTGACCAGTCTCCCATTTGAGTCATACATATTTTGGCCACTATCAATTTCCACTTGGTCAATGCGGAGAGAACCCTCTAAGACCTCCTCATAGCTCCTAAGAGGAAAATTTTTCACCTCCTCCTTGGTTTCTCGATTGAGGGAATGGAGGAACAAGCTGCAAAGCTTCATTTTATCCATGTTTGGAGCACTGGCCGAGGAGTAGAGGACATGCCACCATCTCTAAATGAAATGGGTAGCGGATTCATTATGCTCTTTCTTAATATGAAGGAATTATCGATTCTGTTCTTAAAAGTTTGTTCATATCAAAATCCTTTATGAAATTTGAAATACGTTGCTTGAACAAATGAATCGAGGCTTCTGGTATCTTGTAGTACCAGTCGAGAGAAATCCCCTCCAAGGTATTGGGGAAAATCTTAGCTACAACCACATCCCATGGGAGTAGCTCTCTGATGATAATTGCATACACTTTGATATGTGCATTTAAGTCCCCCTCCTCTTTGAAATTTGGCAAGTCAAGAAGCATTCATGGAAGTATTACACTTCGTATGGTAAACTCAAGGGGATCCTTAATATATTTATCATATGTACCCAATGCATAAGACTCTACCATGGATGACCCTTGATGGGAGATGGGGGAGGAATATGAGGCTAATATGGTGCATTATAAGAATTTGTATGGGTGTAAGACATCCCATAAGGTTGTGCATATGATCCGGGAAAAGAAAACATGTCCCCCTATGGTGATTTAGAATACATGTGGAACTACGAAGGAACATTTTTGGTATGGAGTAGTAGGTGCGAAACTAGGGAAAGTCGTATTACCAATTGGGCAGAATTTGAAAAGGGACACCCATGTAAACCGGAGGAGGTGAAGGTGCGAGAGAACATAACCAAATTTCTTCACATGGTGGGGATCTTGCCTGCCACCCTGTAAAAGGTGTAGCATGAGAAGGTTGGGAAAGCTCTAGTTCCCTAACTCTATCCACCAATTTTGAAATTACATCGCCCACATACGGTTTGCATTTGACTTAGGCATGTTCGGGTCTGGTTTGGAAGAAAAGGCACATGATGTCCTGTTATGGATTGATCCATGGGAGGTCACCCCTCTTTAGATGTATTATATGTTGTAGGAGGAGGGGTAGCAAAGTTGTTCTAAAGAATAACATCAGTGTACTCTTGCATCAGTCCAAGGACTGGTCTATTGCATTAATATGCTCATCACTTTGGGAAAATCATGCCAGGAGTTCATTATTTGGCAATAGGTAAGACAGGAGAAAACTAGATTACATGTTGATTTGTGGTCTTGACAAAAATCGAGGATAGAACCCCTTCTCTGCTTTGTGAATTTCATGTTATTGGATCCAGGAGAGCTCAGGTTGCGGGCTATGCATAGGTTAATAAATATCCTCAATCCTAATTGATGAACCATTTTTGGCACCTTTAGGAGAAGGAATGTGAGGGGAAGTTAAATTGGATGAGTAATTATCAATCCACCCAGATAGTGAGGGTGACTTTTTCGTAACCATATGGTAATAAAACGCTTCAATACCCAAAATGGGTCTTTCGTATTCTTGACTTGACATATTTGGGGGTATATAAATACCTGTAGAATAATTGGAGAGGAGAAAGATGGATGAAAGAAGGAAGAAATAGAGAAACAAAAAGGAACTAGTCCTTCACATCGGGTTCACAAATTTTATACGTCTTAAAATCAACACGTGATCTTAAGCGCATGTAACCTCCCAAGGTCGTGTCGGGGTAGCCACAATGGAATGGGTAGATGGATACATGATGTACTAAATAAGGTGGATAGGCAAAATGCACAAAAATGAATGAAAGTGGCTAACAAGCAATCAAGGCAATCGAATGTCCTCAATGGGCACTATGGGAATTTGCTTGTCTAAAGCAATGAATGCTTGCCTCACTTGGGCGGGAGAAATGGAATGATTGAGGAGAATGGACACATGAAGGATTCTATCAATGTCAGTGTCATCAAACACACTCTAAAGCTGGCTACGGAATGTGCGAGGGAACTATTGATCAAAATGGGTGAGGTAAATTTTTCAATTTTTAATCATCTTCATGGATCTAGGAACTCAACATCAATTTATTGGTTCAATTACTCCAAAATTGATTAATTCCTAATTATATATGCACCTCAATCTGATTTTTAATCATAACACTGAAATGTGCATTCGTTTGAACTTTGTGGATTATGGATACTGAAATGAAATCTTCAATCCAATTTCCTGTTTTAATTGATGAATTACTTAACCAAATTAATAAAAATCTATTATTGATTTTATCTGATCAAAAGCTTCATCAAAAATAGAAATAAACATCCACAAAATGAAATTGATAATAGAGTTCACCCAAAGGCTACATCTCCAAATTCTTGAAAAGAGAATCGATTTATTTAAAGTCCAAAGAAGTACAATTACCCTTCCATAATGACAATAGACCTTTGTAATCTACAAATGGGTTGATACCAGACCTCATAGAACTCTGTAATTTACCAAAAACCATTCTAAAGTCCATTTGTGGCCCCTATAGTGTCTTCACAATGTGATCCCCCTGCATCTTTCTGAAAAACACCTACAAATGGAGATTTTTAAACATTCCATCAAAACAAATTACATATCTAAATTCCTCTAGGAATTTTGAGCACTTTTCATTTTTACACCATGATGAAATTCTGACCTCTAAAGGCCTCAAATCTAAGGTTGAATGAATTATTCTCCTACTAGTTCTCACACATTCTTTACACTGTGCTTTGATAAAACCATGCGAACTCAATTTATAACTCATTGAGCCACCCAACTCAAGCGGTGAACCGTGTTGGTTTATTTCCGCGAGTTTGGGGTTCGAATCCCACCTCAACCTTTTATGCTAACGGTTTCACATTTGCATGGGGATATATCCCACATGCCGGTGAATTTGGAGGGTGAGGTTTTAATAATAGGCATGGGATCCTATCTACACGTGGAAACAACCACACTTTCCCTTTTTGGGCCATCAATGTCCCACCAAGACGTGTTGAGCTTCCCATAAAGGTCGAGTTTGTAACCTCGTTGTGGTATGTGTATCACCCCTGTGTTACGTGTCGAGATATACGTGTATGTTGGTTCGTTGTGCCATGTTTAGTAAGGCACCGAGCTGTTAAGTTGACCCCGTGTAATGATGCACTATATTTGGTTAAGCACCGAGCTATATGCCTAGTTGATTGGGATCTCCGGTTATTGATCTGCCCAAATAATATGTGAAGTTGGCCGAGTTCATATGAGATATTCCACCAAGTTATGGGATATACTATGGATATGCTATAATGTTAAACCTCTAAATAGGCTTTGGTTGAGTCATGTAGAACAATAGGCCGATAATATAGGACATAATCCCGAACAATGTGGATAGTGTAATCGATTAACTCGGTGGGGAGTTGATCACCCCACCGAGCTAAAAAAGTAGCTGCTTTGAGCTCAATTTCAACCCTACTGATGCATAATTCAACCCTCCATAAGAATATAGTCCCACATTGGATGAGTTAGAAAAATATGTGGCATATATAATCGAAATGACGATAATGGCAATATGAAATAAAGGTGATAAATGCACGCCTCCTACAAAAGAGTGTGTCAAACCTAGCTAAGGGCCCCCAGGGCCTAAAAATAGCAGGGCCTACCAAAATTTTTGTGTGTCGAAGACTAGAGACGCTCAAAACACAAATTTTAACCTTTTTCACCTTTTTTTCCAAATGTCACTTATCAATGCGTAATTCACCTATTGAACCCCGTTGACCAGTTTTCAACCCAACCTTTGACATGCGATAACTTTTGCGTCAGGACTCTGTTTCTAGATTTTCGCATCTTTGTCGAAAGGTATTAGAACACTATACAACGTGGTCATATTTTAGGTAGGTTTGGGAAAATTACAACACCCAAAAAATCCTCCGGATCAACTATCATGTGTTTTCCTCATAGAAGTCTCCAGATAAGGTCATGGAGGTGTGGGAGGAAACGTGTGAATAGGACAAATGGGTGAATTACGGGAACTAATTGTGACTAGGTTGACTTTGATAAAACTCATAAGCACTTGTCTTCTTTGATGTTCAAATTTTTCAACTGCAAGATGATAACGGGTGGAAGCGGTGTGGTTTAGAAAATGAAATATCTAAGGCCTTGGTCAATGTATGCCAATTGTGGTGCTAGATTTGGTTGTGGAACTTTTGGATCACAAATGTAATCTCTTTGTTGTCTAGGGCCTTGAATGGTCATGTAGGATATGTAAACTACTTAAAACAAATAAACAAACAAACTCTCAAAGGAACCACAAGAGGGCAAGGTCAATCCCAAGTCAACTAGGGATGCGTGAGGAGTTGTGTTAATTCATGTTAATTAAAACTATGTGCCTAATTAACAAATGGAAACAAACATATTTAAATTAAAAAAATTCAATTACTTTCCTTGAATTTAATTAAATCTACGTGTTGTTAGCAGCTAATTAACAAATGAAAGCTAACTAATTGAACAAAGGAAATAAACTAATCTATTTTTTGTGATTTTAATGATTTTGAATAAAGGGGATAAAACAAATAAAATAAAACTAATTAAATTAATCTAATATTTTTGTATTTTATGCCTTTTGGAAAATAGAAGAAATACGCACAGATAATTAAAACTTCTTCTAATTAATTGAAATTGCTTCTACACTAAAATTAACAAAACTAAACAAGCAAATAATTGGATGTGGCTATTTACCTGTGCAGAGTGGATCTAATCTATTCTAATAAAACATAAATTTTCCAATTTATACTTGTGGATATACAACTTCCTCTATTATTACCTTAGAGTCATGAGAAGAATGAAAAGCTTCTTAGAAGCAATTCTTCCCCTAAAAATTTCCGGTAGAAACAACAGGATCTATGGAAGCTTACAAAAATGAAGGGAAATTACAACTAACACTAAATAGATGAAGAATCCTCTTCTAGAAAAACTTCTTGTGCAAACCCATAGGGATAGGCAGGGAAGCAACTTTCAATAGAAGCTTTGTATAAATAAATAAAAGCTATAGTAATTGTACTTCTTTGAATTAATATACTCTAACAGATTATGGAATAAAATCTACTCAAACAAAGAAAACTTTAAGAATCCAAATGCATCCCCAACCTGGAAGTGTATAACTGTGATAGTTCAGTGTTGGTTTTTCTTTTTTGTCCCCTCATCTTCTTTTCCAATTTGGTGTTCAAATGAGTCTAGGGAATTGTGTTGGCTTGTGTGGAAGAAATGATGAAGAAATGTTGGAGATGTGATGGCTTACAAGCAATCTAGTGGCAACGCAAGCAAGAGAATAACAAGGCGGGAGAACTATAATTGTTTGTGTATTTCTTGGTAGGATTATAGGCAGCATAACAAAGTGTAATTCAAAACAATAATCTCCAACCAATGCTCTGGGTAGAAGCTTGGCTCTTATAGAAAAATTGCGGGAAATGGTCTAAGCCATTTGGCAGCCAAGGAATGCCACATCACTCAAAGAAGGGGCAATTAACTCACAAATAACAAAAGGAAGGGAAGGAGAATTTTGTATGCATCTAACGAGCTCAAGAATAACCAATTTGGTTAAGAAACATGCGCTAAAAATGAGTTTGAAGAAGGTGACACGCATTCAAAATACGTTGGAAGAGGCTTAGGAAAAAGCACACATAACCGTTGGTAGTGCATAGACCGTGATTTACAAAATTGTCGTGGTGATTGTGTAACTTCCACTCAAGGTAGTGATAGTTAACTTAAAGCACAAAAGCTAAGGAAAAGTTGCAAAAATGATAAAGGAAAGTAGGAAAGGCATGGAAATGGATAAGAGAAGCAATCTAGGCCAAAAAATATACTGGAAACAAGAAATAGGACTTGAACACCATTGGAATTGATAGTTTATCATCATTTGGTATTTTGAACTTTTTTGAAAATGTAGCATGTGGAAAATTGGGTGTGTACTGATCACCGTCATTTGTCAGTCGAGTCGACCGGATCATCGTCGACCCACTCAGGTTTGGTTTGTTTTTCAGCATCTTTCATAACTAGATCTTCATTTCAGCATTTTTATCTTACATCATATCTCTGGTTTATATTATTATCTGCATCCTTCCATCACTTATCATTTATCAATCTTCATTATCATAAGTGGGTTGACATCCGTCATATAAATTTTTCACTTTCTCGAGATTGATCTTGTCAGGCAACCCACCATCCTATTTTACTAATATTTTTCATGTTAGCTCCTCTTTGTTGTGCATTTCGTCAAGCTCATAGTGGAGAGGTTCTTTTGTGCTCATACCTTTCACATCACTATCATCATCTACACCAGGATTTATCCTTAAACCCTCCCATAGTTTTGAATTTCCTTGATTTCTTGTATTCCCTTGCATTAACTTGTCACAGGTAAACAATTTCTTCATGCAAACAAACCTTTGTACACATTTCCTTTTTGGGCTCTTGAGAAAAGGGACTTCATAGGTTTCTTCTCATTGGGCCTTAATTCATCCTCCTCTTCTTCTTTATCCTCTTCATCCTCCTCTTCTTGCACACTTTTTTCTTATCTTGGCACCATTTATCATCTTCTTCACCCTCTTCATTCTCCATGCATGTCCCCTCTTCATTTTTGCACGGTCTTACCTCCCGTGTTTACGTTATTCTTCCACTACTACACAATGTGTAAATAGTGCCACAAATTTGGTCATTTTTGTGTCATAAATTAACCTTTTTGGGAATTTTCTAGTGTGTTTCTTGAAATTATTCCTATTGATTTTTACAGCACAAAAGTGACACAAAATTGATGTGAATAGACAATTTTACTTGTGTCCATTTTGTGTTGTTTTGGCACCAAATTTGTGCCTAATTTGTGTCTACCTTTCACCACACAAAATCAATGCAAGACCAACTATATTAACAACGTAGGGTGGCACAAAGATGATGCAAAATTCATTTTATAGTGTCTTTTTTAAAATATTATAATTAATCGTAATTACAAATGGTATAATTACGAATAATTATATTGCATTTCTTTGTTTGTTTAGAACTATTAAACATTAGATACTAAAATATTGAGAAATTGTACAAGAATTTGAAAAGTATCCAAATATTATTATTAATAATAAAAGAAGACATCACTTCAATTCAAAATGTAGTTTACAATAATATATTACAGTGTAATTTCGAGGAAGTATTAAGGGGTTCCTTTCGAATTATAAAACAAATATATGTAAAGATATGTTTTAAATATCCAAGTGATTGGTCTCATTTTCCTCCCCATGGTCCTCAATATCTCCTTTCTTTTCATGAACTTGATCATATCGATTCTCCCCATCATCATATTTATCATGCTCCTCATCTTCGTCGTGATGCTCACAATCTTCTTTCTCTTCTTTAACTTGATCATCCTCATTCTTCTCTAAGCCCTCTTTATCCTTCCAATTTTTTTTTCCATGAATTTTTTAATCATAAAATATTAAAACTGTGAAATTTTAATTTATAGTTTGTGTGCACAAAAAATTGAACACTACATGTATTATCGGTACAAGTTGATTATCTTGGGCCCATTGATTAAAGGCTTTTGTGTTCCATCCCAAATCTTGTAATTTCACACAATTTATTTGTTTCATGCTTCTTATAACGCTCTTCCTATGAATACAAGTATATGATTAAATTACATATATTAATATTTTATTTTAAAATATATTAAAACAAAAAACATAACTCTATAAATAACTTATATAGAACCTATTCTAACTTTTTTCAGTCTAAAGCGATGCGTCACCAACAAACCTTTTTGGATTCTGGATTCATACCCCTTGAGTGCATTACTTTTAATACTTTCATAAATTGTAATATGTACTAAAATTTTAATCGATCACCATATTATAAAATTACCATCGCATTCTTATTGTAGACCATATTTGTCTTTTATAAGACATTAATGGAAAGTAGACAACATAAAATATCAAATTAAAGAAAACATGTTTATCAACCAAAGTGAAAAGCTTTAAATAGTCCTATTCACAATTCAAATGTCAACATATATCATTTATGTCATTAACTAAATTGAATCCATATTAGTGTCCTCTATTATCCACCTATCACAAAAACCGAAACAAGCATCTTTCTCTATTTACGGAGTTTGAAGACATCCCCTCTCATGATCTATGTTTCCTTGGTAATGAACCTACAAAATTTAAATATAAAAATTATTTTCAAAATATATATTATTTTTTAAATTATTGATGTAACGTAATTACCCTTAAATTCCTATTTATTCTCCTAAACCCTTATGATGTAAATTTTCCAATTAGCTTTGGGTCATAGTGGGTCCTCCCGAATTGAAAAAAGTTACATCAACCAGTGTTATCTGTATCTCAAGTGTGATTTACAACCACTCTAGATGAAAATATGAATGAATCAATTTTTGTGTTTAGTTAACTATTGTTTTATCATGTTTTACAACCACAAAAATAGAAATCACTAAAAATGACATATAAAATAAATGGAAAAAAACTAATACAATGATAAATTATTCTAACTCAAATAAAATATATTCAAATACTTACTTTCCTTGGAGATCCATTAATATCTTCATATAATCATTGATATAGAGGTTAATTTTGAGGTCCCGTTGCACCTACTTTTTATAATTACTACGAACAAGATGAGAGGGTATATCAACATTTATTCTTCGGAGAGGGTGAGATTATATTGTCGTCTCCCCTTAATCCATACTGAGTATTAGGTCATTCACACTTTTTGAGGAATTATCTCACCATTTCACTTTTATATTTTTTTATTTTTAAAATGTTGAGAGGGACCATCCTCTTATGAGGATCTAGAAAAAAATTTGACTCATTATAAAAGAATGAATTAAAATCACTTTAAATAATAAATGAAGACTTTATACCTCGGTGCAAATGAATCCCTCATCCTCATGTCGGTTGATATGGGATGTAGACCTGTCATAATCAAGTTATATTATAATTTTTCAATTAAGAGAAAACTTTTATATTAACAAATAAACTATAAATTTATGCCTTCGTGTAGGGGACACCCTAAGAGCATATGGCTCACGTAGGTCTCTGTAAGTAGTATACATGTCAATATGAAGATGTATAATTATAATTTTAAATATGAAAAAATATTATCTAATTACAAAATATATTATTAACTTATACCTCTATGGTGGGTGCGCGAGATGTCGATGAACCTCAAGGTGACACATGGGTTTCATCTAAATCTACATCTATATCATATTACATTGGACCTTGATATCTAGATCCAACACAAGTAAATGAATTAAATATCTTTCGAATAGGATGCATCCTCTCTAATATCATTTTGAAAAAGATACCAAAAATAAATATATTTTTAAGTGCATCAAATACAAATTTATGCCCAAATGTAGTTTCTAATGAACATGAGAATTATTCTTTGAATTATAATGTTATGACAAAATATTTAATCATAGTCTATAAGAGACGAGAATACATGACAATAGGAGAAAAAAATTTATTGAACTCATCATTGATGGACACTTTGTTGTAGATCTTGATGACTAGGAGGGGCCCTAGGTGTATGGGCAAAGTGGGGTGGTCTTTCTATAAATGCAAGAGGATTGACATTTTGATCATAATTGTATACTATATCATCCATATCAGAATATGAAGAGAGAACAACATGCCTTGCAGACTCATAAGTGGTATGGACTTGGTTAAAGGGATAGTAACCACTATGTTTTTATAAGGCATGAAAGAAAGACATGGTCACAAAAAGAATAAGAAATGCACCCAGAAAAATCACACACATGCCCCAAGGCATCCCTAGGGTGTGGAAAATAATAGGCATAATGTGAAGGAGCTAGCAAGATATTTCTTACATTCCACTTTAAAATTTTATGTTGATTGAATATTATATTTTGGCTTGAGGTTTATGTAATTTACCTTAGTGTTTATTAAACATTCCCTATTGTTTACACAATTTGCCCGAGGTTTACATAAGTTTATATAGGGTTTACATCATGTACATTAGGATTTACACAATATTACTTATATTGTACACAATTTACCCTACGGTTTACATGATTTATCCTAATTTTTTAGATTTTTAGGATTTACATAATTTACTTTCAAATATATTATAGGTTTTACACAGTTTATCCTAATATTTACATGTTATATCATACAATTCACATACATTATTTATCAAATTCAAATAAAAATATGCATACTTTTAATATGGGATTTGTCACATATTCTTATTATTCTTCCCATGGAGGGGTGTATGGGCAAAGTGGGGTGGTATTTCTATACATACAATAGTATTGACATCTTGATCATAATTTTATACTATATCATCCATATCAGAATATGAAATGAGAACAACATGCCTTGAAAACTCATAAGTGGTATGGACTTGGTTAAAGGGATTTTAACCTTTGTTTTTTATAAGGCATGAAAGAAAGACATGGTCACACAAATAATAAGAAATGCACCCACAAAATCATACACATACCCCAAGGCATCCGTAGGGTGTGGAAAATAATTGGGTAATGTGAAGGAATTAGCAAGATATTTCTTACATTTCACTTTAAAATTTTGTGTTGATTGAATATTATATTTTGTCTTGGGGTTTACACAATTTACCTTAGGGTTTATTAAACATTCCTATGATTTACACAATTTTCCCTAGGGTTTACATAACTTTTCCTAGGGTTTACACAATGTACATTAGGGTTTACACAATATTCCTTATATTATACACAATTTACCCTACAATTTAAATTATTTATCCTAAGGTTTTTAGATTTTTAGGATTTACGTAATTTACTTTCAAATATATTATAGGTTTTACACAATTTATCCTAATATTTACATTTTACATCATACAATTCACATACATTATTTATCAAATTCAAATAAAAATATGCATACTTGTAATACAAGATTTGTCACATATTCTTCTTATTATTCTAGTGGAGTGGCTTATTGCCTTATAGGTGTTAGTTTTACTCCATATTTATATCAAATCCCCATTTTTGTCGATGTTGTCCTTTATGATGCCTCTATTCCTTTCTCTTCCTTTCTGTATTTTTTACTATTTCCTCTTACTTCTTGTTATCCTTTATTTTTTTCCCTACGAGTTCTCCTTTCCTCTCCATTTTGTTTTCTTCTTTCCTCTTGTTTCTACCAAAAAAAAAAGAAATAAAATTGGATTTCCTTTGACATCCCATTTTATGTTTTCTTAGGTTAGAGGTGGTTGTGGCAAAAATGTGGCATGAATTTGCACCACATTTTTGCCACCCCGACATTTATTAAAAACAAAAACCCCAAATCACTAGACCCATAAAAATATAGACTATATAAGAGTCTAGATAAGCCCCTATTTATATTTGGGTCATGTTTTCCCCTATATCCATATGAGGATTGGGAGAGGACGGTCCCACTTATCGATCTATAACATTCATTTTCCAAATTATTGATCTATCTAAGGTTTGTTGCGGGAAAAATATGATAGCTAGGAAGGGGAAAAACTATAGATATACGTAGTTGGGATGGATATATAGAGAGAAACAACCATTACTATCTAGAGTGAAATATTATAATTTAGGGTTTTATATTAGTGTTTAGTGTGTTGTGTGAGTGTTTAAGGTGTTCAAATTGTGTTATTAAGGGTGATGCACTAGTGTTTAGGGTGTCATATTAGTCTTTAGGGTGTCCCATTAGTGTTTAGTGTGTTTTATGAGTGTTTAACATGTTGCATTAGTGTTTATGATGTTTGAACTATGTTATTAAGGGAAATCGATTAGTGTTGAGGGTGTCACATTAGTATTTAGGGTGTCATATTAATGTTGGGTGTGTTATGTGAGTGTTTTTTCTATTGGATGAGTTATTATCTTTGTTGCATCGATGTTTAAGGAGACTAAATTATGTTATTAAGGGTGACCCATTAGTGTTTAGGGTGTCTTATTAATGTTTAGGGTGTCCCATTAGTGTTTAGTGTTTTTATGAGTGTTTAGGGAGTCTCATTAGTGTTTAGTTTTTTTAGTGTGTTTAGAGAGTTACATCGGTGTCTAGTGTGTTGTATGAGTGTTTAAGGAGATCATTAGTGATTAAGGGAATATAAATTATATTATTAAGGGTGACTCATTACTGTTTAGGGTGTCATATTAGTGTTTGGTGTGTTTTTGATTATTTGATGTGTCACTTGAGTGTTTAGTGTGTCGTATGAGTATTTAAGGTCTTCCATCAATGTTTAGGGTGTATAAATTAAGTTATTAAGGTTGACCGATTAGCATTTAGGTGTTTTATTAGTCTTTAATTTTCCCATTAGTGTTTAGTGTGCATAAATTATGTTATTAAGGATGTCCCATTAGTGTTTAGGTGTCACGTCAATTCTTAGGGTGTCATATCAATGTTTAGTGTGACCTATTAGTGTTTACAGTGTTACGTTATTGTTTAGGGTGTATTTATTGTGTTATTAAGGATGTCTTATTAGTGGTCAAGGTATTAGTTTTTAGGTCATCACATTAGTGTTTAGCATGTTGTATGAGTGCTTACATATTACATCGATGTTGACGGTGTTTAATTTTTATTATTAATTTTGACTCATTAGTGTTTAGGTGTTTATCAATGCTCAGGATTCATATCAATGTTTAAGTGTGTTTTATTAGTTTTAAATGTGTCTAATTTATGTTACTACATGTGACCCACTAGTCTATATGGTGTTATATTGGTGTTTAGGGCATCGTATCAATGTTTAGGGTATTAAATTAGTGTATATGGTATCATAAATATGTTATTAGGGGTTACCAATTAGTGTTTAAGGTGTCATAATAGTGTTTAGGATGCCATATTATTGTTTGGTGTGTTATGTGAGTGTGTAATGTGACCTACTAGTGTTTAGAGTGCTACATTATTGTTTAGGGTGTATGAATTGTGTTATTAAGGGTGTCTTATTAATGTTTAAGGTGTCTTATTAGTGTTTAGGGAATCACATTAGTGTTTAACATGTTGTGTGAGTGTTTAGGTTATGTAATTCCCTAAAATTCACAACCCAAAAAGTAATGAAGAAAGCTGGAATTTTGTTGTTGTTGTTGTTGTTGTTGTTGTTGTTTGACACAACTTTTATTACTTCAACACCATAAGACACACAACATTGCTCCCATATATAGTCTAACACTCACGGTTTCCATTAACCAAAAGAACACATAACTTATAGTTTTATTTTTGTATGCATTTTATTCCATTACTTAAGAAATGTTATACTGCGGAAGCATAGCTAACGCCACCAAGACAAATAATACCAACATCTCAAATGAGGTTCATTTTATTTTTTGGGTTCTTTCATGGGTTAGTTTCATATCTCTAGTCTCATAAGTTCTTTCAAAGTAATTTCATTTTTTTCCTTATCAAGAAATTGGTTTTGATATGCATGAATTTGAAGTGCGACCCAAAACACACTCTATCCATCATGCTCAAAAAATATTCTTACTTCTATTTGCCTATCCATGATAGGTTTTCTAGCTCACATTTCTCTACATGGTTCATTCATCATAACAAGTCTAAGGACTTAAAAATAAGATGACGAAGTGACAGTCCTTATTGTAATAGCCCTGATAGATATGTTTCACACTAGGAATGATTCATAGCAAGTCTCAAATTGTTTTGCGACATATAATTTTTCAATGATGTATTAATACCTTATTGTTTATGTTCACACTTTAACCATTTTACAAGTAAATACTATGTGGGATGAAACATGCAATAGGGTTTACCAACCCCTTTGTACTATTTAAGTACTTTCCTAAAATTTTCGTATCCATCGCTATATGTTTTGTAGTTCACGGATTATATTTCACATATGCCACCCAAAAATAATAAAAAGTCATGATACAAGTTCTCAAATAAGATCAAAATATACGGTCTAGAGAAATCCTAAAATCGTAAGTCACACCCACATATACCTCTTTTCACGCTATAATCTACAGCCATATTACCAATATAGTTCATCCAACACTCAAGGCCAATATCTAACATAGGGTTAAAATTTTAATTAGTCATTTCATGTGGCAACACCATTCATATGGTGGCTCCGAGGAAGCAATCTTAACTCAAGCCACTAGTAGAGATGATAAAATCACCAACTTCCCTCTTTTGATAATTTCTACATTTATCTCATCATCAAAAGGTAAGGTTTACCATTATATTACGGTATTAGTGCTTTTCCTTGATCATTTCCATCTTAGGGTGAATATTTTGATAGAAGCTTGACAATTTTACATTACAATTAAACATACATAAACAAGTACCACACCCCTTCATTTTTATTTTATAACAAGTTTTATTTAGTTTTATTTTGATTCAAATAAGGATTTCCCATTGGTTTACTAACATGTGGGTTCTACCTCACCTTGTTGTTTATTCATGCTTGTTTGATAACCTTTTAATGTCACATTATTGCATTTGTTAATTTCTCCCACAAACCAACGTGACTACATTGTTTAGTCACATACATAAACTTAGATTTTCAAATTCAGCCATACAATTGTGTTGTTTAGACACTTTCACTCCTCATGTTTTCAAATGTAAGACTATACCATTTGACAATTGCATCATACATACTTACACACATACCAACACTAACTACTAGGTTTCTAGGAATACACATGAAGATAGTGTCCACGTACATATCACAAAGGTAAAATGTAGGTCCTTTAACATGATTAATAAATATCATGCACTCATCTTACTCTGTCATTCTTGGATAGCCAACTTCTCTTTGATTCCAATTTTAAAAGAAAACATACAGTTAACATGTGGTCTATAATATCCTTCACGAGGCTTACTAAGATAAGGTCCTCATGTTTTCTTTTAGGTTATCATCCTAAAAGGAGTTAACCATTTGTAATCCCAATAAGGTTTTATGATGCAAAGCATATCATTCAATCAGTCACTCAAGAAAGTTAGATGAATAAATTCAACTTAATTCAGCCCTTTAGGCTTATAAAAATGCTCTTTTCTCAAGTCTAGAAAGCCTCCAAACCTATAGTTCTTTCCCTAAATGCCCAAAATAACTTGTGAAATGCCCTGATAAATGTTTATTATCCTCTTACCATGCTAACACAACCATAAAATTAGTTAAAATCAAAAGAAATGTCCAATTTGACTTCCCTTTGCAAAAGCGCCCTTACAGCCTCTTAAGAGCAATGCTTGAGGTGAGTTAGTGGATAGAGAAATCTACAAACTCTCAGAACAATCTAAAACAAATTCGAGCACCCATTATGATCCTCTAGGTGCGGGTTGAAAATTATGGCTCAAATCCCAATGTAGGCCCATTTTCTTCAATATCTCTCTTCTAAGCCTAATCCTTCTCTACTAGCCTGTCCAAGATGAATTTCAAGCATAACTTTTGATAGAGTGACTCTTTCTTCTATCTAGTCACCATTTAGAATACCCATTTGGGATTTCCTTCTATGTGTAAAATTTCATAGGACCTTACTTTGGAAAAATTCTTCAATTTTTACTATCATAAGCCTCAAATTAGGTCTTCTTGATTGTGCTTTACCTAAATTGAGGCCTCCCTAGATTATTTTAAATCATGAAATGATGAAAATCTATGAGTCTAGGAAAATATGAAACTACCTTACAAATTTCAATCTCAAAACTCTAATTTTGAGTTTAAATCCCACAATTCTCTTTTTCACACTAAACCTTAAGAGGGTTTTACACTTAGTTCGAGAATGGTATTTTCCTCACCATTTGCTTTGTTCTTTATTTTAATGCTTCTAAAAACCTTTAATATGTCTATGTCAATATTTAGATACCTTAAAATTTGACAGTGGGTTCCATTCTTTACTTAAACATGCATTCAAATAATCAATTACCCTATTATGCCCACTGAGGTTTTTAAATAGTTTTTAGTATTTCTTAGAAAATAACACCTAAGTCTTACATTATAAGGTCTTAATCAGGCCTATGTATGTCTCATATATTCTTCTTAGACAAAATATTACACCTCTTTAAAAGGGTTTTCTCTTCTTGATATTAATCTTGCCTTGATTGTAAGGTATATGCAATTTCTACATGATTCTTCCACATGTAACAATGCATAGACTCCAACCAATCATCAATTACACCTTCTAATTTCCAAAAATAGAAAAAAATAGTTCTTAATCATACATGTGTTCCACCAATGGATAATATTAGAATCCATGATCATTAATGCACCAACACATATTGTGAGCTATCAAAAGATTGTTTGCGAAACAAAATTCTTCCTTTTGCATGTTCTTGGAGCTCCAAAATCTTCTTTCATTCGACGATTAAATGAAAAACAGTTACAATTCAATCTTTATACCACCCTTTTCTCTATTTTTCTGTATAACCATCAGCTATGGTCATAAGACAATGTTATATGGAGGTTTCCATTTGAAGTAAAGGAGCTTAATAACAAATTTTTTTGAGTTAGATGACCACAAAGCACCAAGAAGGATCTTTTAAGACAACATTATTATTCAAAAACCCCTAACTAACCTATTGAAACCTCCTAAGACACCTACACTATACAATAAAGCCAAAAGTGGTTCCAACAAGCTTCAAAAATTCAAATATGCCAAAATGGAGGGAAAATGCCAAATTTGAATTTTTGACCTCTTGAGCACAAAAACCAACATGAAATGATTCCTATGAATTCTAAAGACTCTAACAAGCCAAAATTTGTTATGAAATGACTAGAATAGACTCAAGAGTGATGCTCCTGCATCATATTCCCAAGGGAAAGAGAATGATTCCCCATGAACTTCTTTGCTTGCAAGTTGATCTTCTCTTTATTCATTTTTTCCGATTAAACATGAGCTTTTGAAGGTGATACTTGACTAAGTTCCACCATGATTGGTTTACCTTCATCAATCTGTACCATGCTTTTAAAAATTTCTTTATCCTTTGATTCAGTCATGTTTTTAGTAAAATGGGTGTGATAGGATTGTATGTTGTCTTCTTCACCTTGTGCACGAGATTATGCATTCGATGTAAGTTTATTTGAGATGATATTCCATGATATTTCACTTTGTTATGGTGCCCTTTACATATTCCTTATGCCTTTCCTGGTTCATTTCATCCTCAAGATTGGAAAATAGTAATTTTTTCTTGAAGTAATCACCGTCGTGTGGTTGTTCCTTCATTGTTTCATCTATCATACTTGTATTCACAACATTCAAAGAAAGATTAGATTGAAAAATTGGAGTTACTTATCCATTCTTGATCACCACTTCCTCTCATGTGTGATCTCTTCTTTGTCTTGCAATATTTTTCCTTCTTGAACTGTTTTAACACACTTCTAAAGACTATTTTCACTTCCTTCAAATTTTGATTCCTTCTTTTCTTCATAATTCTCTAAATCAATCTTATTCTTGTTTTTTTGCTCCTAAGATCTCATTTTGATCTTCCTTTTCAATGTGGTCTATAGATTCACCTTCTTCATATTTATTACTCATTATTCTTTACATGTTACTTTGATATTCTTGTTCTCCATTCAACTACTTCCACATTATCTTGACTATACCAATTGTGTTTTCCATCACTTCATCTTTCTCTATCTGCTAAAAGAATGTTTAAAACCCATTAGCATCACTCTATGATGGTTTTCATACCATGCTTAACTATCTTTCAGTTTATTTAATGTATGTTTGACTCCATCCTTCAAGAAGGTGTATGTGTTATCCTATCCATAATGAATAACATTCCTATCAAATTTTCATGGCCTATCTAACAAGAGATGGCATGCATCCATAGGAAACACATCACATAGAACTTGATCATGATATCTACCAATATGAAAATTAACTAAACATTTTTGACTAACCAACACCTGATGATCTCTTTGAACCCAATACACCTTATAAGGCTTAGGATGCTTCACTCTTCTCAAATTCAACTTTTCAACCATTTCAGAAGAAACTAGATTATTTGTGCTACCATTATCAATGATAAGTTTGCAACATTTACCTCTTGTCTTGCACATGGTCCTGAATAATGTCCTTCTTTGGGTTGGTTCTTCATTTTTCTTGCTTGCATTCATTAATACTCTCCTCATCATCAATGATTCACATGTTTCTAGTTCTTCCACAAGTGATGGTGATGCCACACTTTCTTCCTCATCAGCATGTGCAATATGATTTATTTCTTCGCTCATTCTACAGTTCCTTGTTTGTGGATAATTTGGACACTCAAAAGACCTATGACCAGAAAACTTATTACATTTGAAGCACCTAAGCTGTGAAATCACCTCTTCCTCTATATGAATGACCACCTCCAACATATTCACATCTTTTAGTACTACTGTGTATTTGGGATATTTTTCTATTCCTCATGAGTTTGTTGTTGTTGTAAAAAAAAAAATGACTATTTTCCTCTACCTTTTATTCCACTTCATCTACCTCTGAAGTATTGTCTCTTTTTCTAAACAACTTCTATTCTTCTTTCAAGGTTACTTGGTATACATCTTCCATTGTTCTCAAGTTAAAAATATGATCTCATATTATATATTAACTAGCAAACCATTCACATATCTATCCACCTATTTAGCATCATCTTCTATATGACCAGATCCCATTGTTAACTTATAAAACTCATCAAGTATATTTAGCTACATTCATTTCCCTTTGCCTCAAATTTTACAATTTCTTAAACAAACTAGTTTGATAATCTAAAGGGATAAACTTACCTTTTAGTTTAGAAACCATCATGTCCCATAACCTGATATTTTCCTTTCCTCTGTTCACTCTTTCCTCTTGCACAAAATCCCACCAAATAACAAAGCATGCCCTATTATTTTAGTACAAGAAAACTTCACTTTCTTATCCTCTGTTATACCCTTAAAATCAAAATATTTGTCCATTTTGCAATCCAATATATTAACTCCTTTGGATGCATGCTTCCACCATACTTTGATACCTTCATTTTAGGCTTAGTACCTACTCCCATGACTGATTTTAGGATTCTTACCTTTGGTCCTTCTTCCTTTAGCATTGTCTCTGCTACCACCTCTTTTTCTTTATCTTCTTTGTCATTGTCTTCATCCAAAGCCTTACCTCTTCTCTGAGCAACTTCCAATGATCCCAACATGTCATGTATATTTCTCAACATGGAAACTAATTCATTCTCCCTAGGCTGTGATATCATGTTGTCCACTCAAAATTCCCGCTACGATAAGAGTAAAATTTCAAAATTTTGAGTCTAAGTGTTTTTCTCTGAAGTGCCTAAGCCGTAAAATTGAAAAAATCGTGTTTTGGGTCATTTTGTGTGATTTTCGGAACTGTCGGAACTTTTTGTCCCAAGCTGTCCCAAGTACGAAAGTGCACTCTGTTCCCGATCGGCGAAATCCCAGAAATTTGTCCCATTTTCGGGCCCGTCGGAAGATTTTTTCCCAAGTGTCCCAAAACTTTTTGTGCGAGTTGTTTGATTTCGGTAGAAACACCGAACCGCGTACTTCGCACTTCCATGTCTCAAATGTCCCAAAGTTAAAAAGTGCGAGCTTTCCAATTTTCACCCAAAGCCGAACGAACGCGTACTCTCAGGAACTTTTTGTCCCGAATGTCCCAAGTCAAGCGGGCCCCTTGTTCCCAATTTCGGCCGAACCACCCGAACCGCGTGCTTGGCGCATTTTGTCCCAATCATTCCAAAAGCATATGTGCATCCTCTCCTGTTTCACCCGATCGGTAGAGCCGCGTGTTTCGCGCATTCGTGTCTCACATGTCCCAGCGTGCAAGTGTGATTCACACTTAGTTTTTCCCGCTCACTCGAGGTATGATGCTATTCAAATTGGTGGTTGTGTATTGATGCGCATTAAATTCATTCCTCTCTCCAAATGGCTATATAACGAGCATTTCCCCTTTGCATTTGTCACATTGCTTCCATCTTATCTTTGCTCGAACCCTTACTGATTTGAAAACTGCGCAAATATCCCCCTTTGCAAATTCCTTCCCGAGTCTAGGTTGCGGCTCAAGACTATCAATATGAAGATCAAGTTTCGAGGACGGAGCAAATTTCTTCGGCTTGAGTCTGTTAGCAATATTGGGGACAAGCTCGTCATCTCGACCCGGTGATTTTGGGCAAGAATGGCAGATCTGACCCTACACCAATAGCACAAGCGATTCATGATAGCGGTTTGGCTTTGCTGGTGGTTTCCCGATCTCGATGCAGTGTGCCGTCACGGTGCTTTCATACGGAGCTCACTTCGACCCCGCCTCAAGTTAATTGACAAATGTACATGGGGAACTCATTGCAAGCTAGACACTTGCCGCCATTGGCGCTGCTCGAGGATTCCGGAGTTGGATAATGCTATAGTCGTCTCCGGGATCAAGCACGAGACCCTATTCGACCAAGACAGGTGACAAATACAAGGCGTGAGTGGCGAAGTCTTGGTTGAAGAACCCTAAGAAAGGTGCTTCTCGCCTAACCAAAACCCTCTTAAGCAGATTTCAATGAGGAATTGTCAGGACTTCATAATCCTGCTAGCTCGGGTTATGGGTTTGCCCTCCACCAATGAGTTTCATTTCTGGATGTGCCCGCTCATCAGCATGGTGTGTGAGGGGACACAAAATATCAACTGGGCAGAGATCATCAGTATGAATTTGGCGGAGCAGCTATCTAACGTTCAGCAAACAAAGAAGTTCTATATGACTTCATATCTGATGTATACCCTAGCAGCATCAAGGCAGTGGTTTGGCTTCTCCTACATAGATACACACAAAGATGATCCAGTGTATGCCCTCGCCGCATGATTCACCACGGAGACCAAGCAATGAGAATTTGAAGGGTCAATGATGCTTTCACCATGTACGTGGTCAGATTGCTCGAAGGTGACACTGCTAGAAGGTTTTCAGATGAAGCCATGAACTTGATATCGCAGTATGGAGCCTATTTCATCCAATTCAGGAAATTTTCCTATATCAGGCTTGCTGGCTATGAAAGCACTCCTCTACGGCTTCCCATGTTCTGCAATGATAAAATGGCCTTGATAGAGATATGCAGGCAACTAGACAAGTTGCACAGAACTTGCAGAGACAAGAAGATTTCTGGCTTGCACTTTCCCATCTCTACGGGAAACTACACATGCAAAACTTGACTCTGGATGCTCGAACATAGAAAGAGCCACGGTCCCTATCCTTTGTTCATTTCTTCAAGCCAAGAACTGCTTTGACTTGAAGAAGTTTATTGAAACAGAACATCAAGATAATCTATCATCATAGGGCGAATCTGAGAAGACTCTTTGGTGATGCGAGATGATTTTGAAGCCGAGGAGAAGGCATTGTGGCGGGTTCTCCTGCATTGATTCAAGAACTCAAAGTGCATACCAAGTTCTGACGAAGGTCTCGAGGATGATGATTCGATCTATACTCGTATGAGTATGAAAATGTGATTAAGCACACCCCTCTGGAGGACCTTGATTGGAACAGGAAAGAGAGGGACGATCTGGCTGAGATTCTTGCTCCAGTCCTAGTCAGGACTAAGGTGCAGTTCGATAAGAAGATCCGAGAATTCAAGAGGCACTCGGGAGAATCTAGTTCCGAGGGTGACTCGACACCGGTAAGAGAGGCATCGGTTCAAGTGCGAAACACTAATGCAAACCCCTCCTGCCTCATCAACACGAGGACCTGTTGAATCTACTCCCTCTTCATCTACCCAGGTATATAAGAAGAAACTCAAAGAGGTAAAGAAGGAGCCTGCAGAGAATGACCCTCCAAGAAAACAGCGAGTTGCCTATAGGGCCAGAGAACATCATTGTTCTCAGTGAAAGTGAAGAAAGTGAGATGCCAACTCCTGCAAATGTTCCTGAAGATCCAGCAGATAAGGACAAGGAGGTCCAGAGCACTGAACTTGCAGGTGCTACTGATTTTTCTACCGCCATTGCCTCCAGTGCTCTACTCACATCTCAGCTTGAGTCAGCAAAGTGCTGCGAGACCACGAGTGTCATGAGCTCCTGTCTCTTGGTCCCCTTGCTTCTCCTGTGATTCTTCTTCCTCTTTTGCTTGGGTGCAACCTTTGGTCGACAAAAGGAAGAGAAAATACTCCTCTCAAAGCTTGGGACCAAATTTCGATCTTTATTGCTGACCTTGTTGGGCACCACTCCTTCTCGTGCCAAGAAAGCCAGAACCACTTCCAGAATAGTGTCGATGCCCAAGGTCGAGTAATTCTTGGAGATTGCTAAGCCTACGGTAGACAAATCGAGAATCGGACTTGCGGCATCGACTTGGAGCTTTCAAGAATCCCTATGGGAGAGTCTACTCACGAAGGTGAAATTCACAACCTCTAGGAAAGCTTGATCCACAAGAGTCATTGGAAGGGTAGAGAAAGGGTAGCAAACTATTAAATAGTTGGAAGAACAAGCCCGGATTCTCACGGGTTTCATCAAATCTCTTTTATCTAAGGATAAAGTCTTGGACCCTACCCATTGACTACTCTTCCACCTCCTGTAATTCTAAGCCAAGATGAAGTGCAAAGTATCAAAGATATGCACAAGTATTCGTCATGCATGGCAGAGCTATTGCTGAAAGCCATGGTGGATGACATGCTTGTTCTTTGGATTAAACTTCATCAATGAAGGTTTCAAACTCCACGAAAAGGTGAGTAATGTGCAAGCTGAAGCTCTCCTCCACTATCAATACCATGGATAAAGAACTAAAAATCTGGAGAGCGGTTGTATAGTAGACCTTCGCCTTATGGGACAGACAGAGATGAGAACATCTTCTTGGCGAATAAGATTTTCGATGATGCTAAGGACAATCTATCAAAATCCACGGGTCTACGGCGTGGAGTGGAAGATCGAGTTTTGGAGGAAGCTTTGGGAGAAATGAAGAGCAGTGCGAGAAGGAGAAGCTTTCAAGACAGCGTTTATTCTTTGCTTTGAGGATATACATTGTCATCTTCAGGATGAAAATTCTGGTGTTTCCCTGTCCTTGCAAGAAATCAAAGCTCAGTTCAGAGCTTTTGTCAAAGATAATCTATTCAAGGAAAGCTCCATCTCTAAGGAAAAGATGAAGGAAATTTGTTCTCTTGAACGCCATTGAAGAAGCAAATAAAGATTATCATACTCACGTCGAGTTTGATAAAGAGATGGAGAAATGTCTGGGATTTTGGACTCAGTCTGCAGCCAACACGTCAGTTCCACGTGGCAGAGACATAGCTGAGGCGTTGAAGAAATTCGGGCGGTGGATTACAGAGAAGACAATGGGTCCCTCCCCGGTGGCGCCCACTGTCTCCTTCTCCTTTCTTTTCTCTTCTTCCCATTCTTTTCGTATTCTTTGTAATTAGTTAAGGTATTGTAATGGCGATCCTTAACTATTCTTTTATTAAAAGAAAGCGGTTCTGAAGAGTAATCTGACTTGTAAGCTATATAATGGCCTTTCCACGCCATTTACTGAGAGAGGAAGAACTTGGATATTTCTTTGAAAGTGTAAATAGATCTTAAAGAAATCAATACAAAAGGGCTTTCCATTCTTTGTCTATCTAATTCTTGTTATCTCTGTGTTTTCCTTTAATATTGTGGAGATCATCTTGCTCTTAACTCGTTAGTCTCTCGATTGCATCTTGTTCGGTTTTGCAAATACGGTGATCTTGTACAACCAAGAAGGAACTTTGTGTCCTTGATTAATAAATCGAAGAAGGTTATTTATGGAACTTTGTGTCTTTAAATTTAATCTCATTCAACCAACGCAAATGATCTTGTTTTAAATTCTTTGAAGCTTCGCATACACGAAGAATTATTCTGCTATCTATAATTAATGATATGCTTATTCTGCTCATCTTTTATTCCCTTTCCTCGGTCCTTGTGTAATTGATGATCCTTGTCGAAAACACTTTCGTAAAATCCAAGTTTGACCATAAAACAATGTTACGTACATTTGTAAATAAGTTCGTTTCGAATAAGGAACCTCTCCCATTAAAGAGGAGGGACTTCTTGTCCCTTGACTGTTGCTCTTCTAAAAGTCCTATTTGACGACCAACGACCTTCTTTGACCACTATTCTAGGTGGCATTTTGACTATCCTTTCTTCTTCTTACAAATACCCCTTTTCACTTCTTGTTTCTCTTCTCCATCTTCTCTCTTATCCATCTATCTCTCTCCTCTTCTCTATTACCAAATGATTGAGCATATCATTCAATCAATCACTCAAGCAAGTTAGATGAATAAATTCAACTTAATTCAGTCCTTTAGGCTTATAAAAATGTTCTTTTTTGAAGTCTAGAAAGTCGTCAACCCTACAGTTTTTTCCCTAAATGTTAAAAATAAATTTTTCAATTCCTTAGAAATTTTTAATATCCTTTTACCATGCCAACACAACCATAAAGTTTGTTAAAATCACATGAAATGGTCAATTTGACTTCCCTTTTAGAAAATTGCCCTTCTAACCTCTTAAGAGCAATGTTTGAGGTGAGTTGGTGGATAGAGAAGTCTACAAGCTCTAAAAACAATCTAAAACCAATTTTGAGCACCCATTATTCTCCTCTAAATGTGGGTTGAAAATTATGGCTCAACTCCCAATGTAAACCCATTTTCTTCAATATCTCTCTTATAAGCCTAATTCTTCTCTATTAGCTCGGTATAAGATGAATTTCAAGCATACATTTTTCTATACTAACTCTTTCATCTATCTAGTCACTATTTAGAATACCCATTTGGGAGTTCCTTCCATGTGTAAAATTTCATAGGACCTTACTTTGGAAAAATTCTTCAATTTTCACTATCCAAAGCCTTAAATTAGATCTTCTTGATGGTGCCCTCCTAGATGATTTAAATCATGAAATGATTAAAATCTATGAGTCTAGGGAAATATTAAACTACCTTAAAAATTTCAATGTCTAAATTTGAGTTTAAGTCCTCCAATTCTCTTTTTCACACTAAACCCTAAGAGGGTTTTACTCTCAAACCGAGAATGGTATTTTCCTCACCATTTGATTTGTACTTGGTTTTAATGCTTCTAACCACCTTTAATAGGTATGTGCCAAAATTTAGATACCTTAAAATTTGATAGTATGTTTCATTCTTTACTAAAACATGCATTTTAAGCATCAACTACCCTACTCTGCCCTTGTGAACAAGGTTTCTAAATAGTTTTCAAGTATTTACAAGAAAATAATACCTGAGTCTTACCTTCTAAGGTCTTGATTAAGCATGTGAGTATCTCATATATTCTTCTTAGACATAATATTTGACCTCTTTGAATAGTCTTTCTCTTCTTTATATAAATATTTCCTTAATTGTAAGGTATATGTAGTTTCTATAGGATTCTTCTACATTTAACAAATCATAGACTCAACCAATCATCAATTACACCTAATTGCCAAAAATGGAGAAAATTAGTTCTTAATCATATATGTGTTCCACCAATGGATAATATTAGAATCCATGATAATTTATACACCAACATATACCTTGTAAGTTATAAAAAGACTATTTACAAACATAATTCTTCCTTTTCCATGTTTTTAGAGCTCCAAAATATTCTTTCATTCGAATGATTAAATAAAAATAGTTACAATTCAATCTTTATACCTCCCTTTTCTTGATTTTTCTTTATAACCATTAGTTATGGTCATAAGACAAGGTTATATGGAGGTTGTCATTTGAAGTAAAGGAGCTTAAGAACAAAGTTTGTAAGAGCTAGATAACCACAACACCAAGAAGGGTCTCCCAAAACACTATTATGATTCAAAAACCCCTAATGAACCTATTAAACCCTCCTAATACAAATATACTAAACTGAGGTCTCCCTAGATGATTTTAAATCATGAAATGATTAAAATCTATGATTCTAGGGCAATATTAAACTACCTTAAAAATTCCAATCTCTAACTTTGAGTTTAAGTCCTCCGATTCTCTTTTTCACACTAAACCCTAAGAGGGTCTTACACTCAGCCCAAGAATGGTATTTTCCTCATCATTTGATTTTTACTTGGTTTTAATGCTTCTAACCACATTTAATAGGTATGTTCCAACATTTAGATACCTTTAACTTAAACAGTATGTTTCATTCTTTACTGAAACATGCATTTGAAGCATCAATAACCCTACTCGCCTTTCGTGAACAAGGTTTCTAAATAGTTTTCAATATTTCCAAGAAAATAATACATGAGTCTTACCTTCTAAGGTCTTGATTAAGCATGTGTGTATCTCATATATTCTTCTTAGACATAATCTTCAACCTCTTTGAACATTTTTTCTCTTCTTGATATAAATCTTTCCTTGACTATAAGGTATATGCGGTTTCTACATGATTCTTCTACATTTAACAATGCATAGACTCAACCAATCATCAATTACACCTATTCCAATTTCCAAAAATAGAGAAAATTAGTTCTTCTTAATCATATATGTGTTCCACCAATGGATAATATTAGAATCCATGATCATTTATGCACAAACATAGAGTGTAAGTTATTAAAAGACTATTTACAAACAAAATTCTGCCCTTTCCACATTCTTGGAGCTCGAAAATCTTCTTTCATTCAATCTTTATACCTCCCTTTTCTCGATTTTTCTTTATAACCATCAGTTATGGTCGTAAGACAAGGTTATATGGAGGTTGTCATTTGAAGTAAAGGAGCTTAAGAACAAATTTTTAAGAGCTAGATAACCACAAAGCACCGAGAAGGGTCTCCTAAAACAACATTATGATTCGAGAAACCCCTAATGAACCTATTAAAACCTCCTAAGATACCTAAACCATGCAAGAAAGCCAAAATTGCCTCCAACGGAGCTTCAAAATTCAAATATGACAAAATGGAGGGAAAATGCCAAATTTGAATTTTTGACCTCTTGAGCATAAAAAACCAACATGAAATGATTCCTATGACTTCTAAAGACTTTAACAAGCCAAAATTTGTCATGAAATGACTAGATTAGACTTCGGGAGTGATGCTCTTGCATCATGTTTCATATCATTTTTCCATTTAGTATACATGTTTAATATGGTATCCTAAAATTGTAATCTTATTTTCTCTATGTTAGTTGATGCCAACATGTACTAATACAACTAAGATCATTCTTACAACTTTCGTTCTCTACACTACAAAGGTGATTACATGTAAGGGCATTCCATGAGAATAAAATTAATCTTAGATCATACTTTTTAATCATGTTCTTTCCTTCCTAGTTCTCTAATATTTAGTAAATAACACAATAAACACCTTCATCAATTCACACATGAGCATGTTATAAAATGACATTTCATTTTCAGTTAATAGATACATCTACACCCTTGAAAACATATAACTCGCCATTATTATTACACCCACATCAAGTACCCATTTCATAACATCGCACTACAATAACATTTTCATCCTAGAACTAGCGATGGAGAGAACTAGCGATGGAGAGAACTATGGTGATGCGGTCTCTGCAGTTTTGGCTGCAGAATGTCTGCGAACTACGATTCAAAATGCTGAGGAAAGGCTGTTCTGTAGCCATAACCGGACGTTTGTGGACACGGGTACGAACGATGCAAAAGCGGGAGGTACAGTCAGCGCGGTTTCGGCAGTTCTGGCCGCGGAAAGTCTGCGCAATATGACAAAGTTTACTGAGGAAAAGCAGATCTCAGACCACAATCGGACGGCTGGAAAAGAAAATGAGGATATGCTGCGATCCACACCTTTGGCCTGGAATAAGCTTTTTCAAAGCCCTAACCTCAAGGTGGGTCCTAAAATCACTGATCATTTTACATGGGAAACGGACAAAGAGGGTGCCACCTGTCTTAAGGTCCCAGATGGATTTGTTGATAGAGCCTTAAGCAAAACAAACCTCTCCCTTGTTGGTAAGTTTCTTGGCTCTAGACCTAATATTGATTTCATTAGAAAATGGGCTTTGAGAAAATGGAAACCTAAGGGAGCCCTAAGCATTACTGTTATGCCAAAAGGTTTTTTCCTGGCTAAGTTTAACCAGCAAGAGGATTTAGATTCGGTGTTGCTGGGAGGTCCCTGGTGGCTAGGAAATATGGGTCTTTTTTTGAAAAAATGGTATCCGGGTTTTGATCCAAATACTGAAAATATAAACACCATTCCAATCTGGTGTAGGCTTCCAGGGCTGCCATTGCATCTATGGGATGATGAAATACTGCTAAATATTGCAAAATCCCTAGGTGCACCTATTGGGCTTGATGGACCCACAAGAAACAGATCCAGGCTTGCTTTTGCTCGGTTCTGCATTTTCTCAGCCATAGATCAGGAGATTCCGGAGCACATAATCTTGAAAACTCGATTTGGATCCTGGACCCAAAAAATTGAAGTTGAAACCTTAAGATGTAAGCTATGCCATATCATTGGTCACTCTGACAAAAACTGCTCCAAGAAGATGACCCTCCCTTTGGACTTTGAACAGCCTGGGATAGACTCAGATCTGAACAAAGTTAGCATGGACCCAAGCAAGGATAGGAAGATTGATGACAAAGGTCCCAGCCAGAAGGATTTGCATCTAAATAGAGGGAAAAAAAAAAAAGGGGGGTTTAGAACTCATATAAAGAAGCATCTTGTCTGGCGCCCCAAAGCTGCAACTTTAGCTTTGCCTGAAGCTCCCAACAAAGAAGTACTGGACAAGTCGGTGAAGGCTTCTTCGGATTTACCTTTTGAAACATCTGTGAAAGAAGACTTTGTTAAGGTATCCATGGAAGTAAACGAGCATGATGGTTCAGTGATGGACATTTTAGTCCCTTCTGGATCAGAAGAGAAAGAAATTCAGTCATTAATTAGGAATGAAGCTTGTAACAAGGAAGATATGACAGAGATTGAGCCTTTGGAGATTCTCTCTTCTGGAGAGAATGGTATTGCGGATCCGCTGCCTTGTCCCAGCATTACAACAGTGGCTTCGCCGGTCTACTCTGCGCAGCACGAGCGAGCCTTCGATCACTTGCACGGTGATTTAGAACAAGAGAAAGAAATTCAGCCATTGGAGGAAGCTGATAACAAGGAAGATATGACAGATCCCAGCATCTCAACAGTGGCTTCGCCGGTCTGCTGCAGCGCCAGAACAGCTTCTGATCACTTGCCTGACAGTTTGCATAAAGGACATGAAGAAGGAGAAATCACGCCTGCCAAGGAAATGGAAGATCCAGACTCTGGATTCACATTGGTCATCTCAAAAAAGAAAAAAAGAATGAGAGGTTTTGAAAGGATCCCAGATTCATTGTATAGTGAAAAAAAAAAGGAAATTGACAATTGGGACACCTCTTCTTCTAGAACAACCAGGTCTTCTGCTAGACGAACAGCTGATTTTGGAGGAAGCTCAAAAAGAGGAAGACCCTCTAAAAAGACTCTCAGAGCTAAGAAAACGGAGAGGGATATTGCAGATGGGGTTCAGCGACAACTGAACCAGCAAGCAATTCCAACTACCAACCATTCCAAATGAAGATTATATCCTGGAATATCAGAGGCCTAAATGGAAACTCTAAGCAAAGAACCATCAAGGAGTTACGGGATTCCAGTAACCCCAGCATTTTGATTCTTCAAGAAACTAAAATGAAAGCAATGACCATGGTTAATATTAAAAAAATTGGGATAGTTCTGAAATGGCGGCTGTCGATTCTCAGGGAGCTTCCGGAGGATTGGCTACTCTTTGGGATAGAAGACACTGTACTGGTATGATTCTTAGTGCTAATATTAATCATCTAGCAATTAAATTCGTCACTATTGAGAAAAAGTGTGAATGGATCTTGTCTAATATTTATGCCCCTAACTCTGCTAGTGGTAGAAGAAAACTATGGGCTGATCTTAAAATCTTTAGAAATCAACATAGCTCTGCCAACTGGCTCATTATGGGAGATTTCAATTCCCCTCTAAACCCAGGTGAGAAGTTTGGTGGAACCCCCACCTTCTCTAATGGTATGGAGGACTTTGCTGACTTTATTGCTGAACAAAACCTCATTGATGTGGATCTGCATGGTAATAAGTATACTTGGAATAATAGAAGGCTGGGAAAGGAGTTCATTCAGGTGAGACTGGATAGGGCATTAATCTCAGCAAACTGGATTCTAAGCCAAGACTTTTACCTATCTTCCCTTCCAAGAATTGGATCGGATCATAATCCGATTGCTTTAAGCCTTCTCAATTGGACTAAACCAGCAAAAAGCACATTCAAATTTGAAAAAATGTGGATGGAGCATGATGATATCTATGATAGGATAAAAGAATGGTGGGTATGGAATGGGGAAGGCACTGCTCAGTTCAGATTGGTTCAAAAACTCAAAAATGTCAAAAAGCAAGTCAAAATCTGGAACAAAAGGGTTTTTGGAAATATTTTCGAAAAAAAGAAAGAGTTAAAACAGAAGCTTCAGGATCTGGAGTTAAAAATGGATACTTTGGGAAGATCGGTTGAAGATGAAGTAAATGAAAAGAATATTCTTTCTGAGTTGCATACGATCTGCAGTAGGGAAGAGTCTTTTTGGCGCCTTAAATCTAGAGCTATCTGGCTTAAAGAGGGAGACAGGAACACAAAGTTCTTTCACATGACTACTCTAAAACATAGAGCCAGTAACAGAATCCTTGAGGTTTCTAAAAACAATGGGAACAACACTAAAGATCCAAACAGCATCAAGAAACAAGCGCTTGAATTTTACAAGAATCTTCTTAAAGAGAACAACGTCAGCAACCCTGAAGCTATTTCCTTCATGCTGGAGGCCATCCCTCAGAATATCATTGAGGACCAGAAATTCAGAGACATCACTAAAGCTGTCACGCTTGAAGAACTGCAAAAGGCTGTTTTTTCTCTTGAGGGGGATAAGGCTCCTGGACCGGATGGGTTCTCTATTAATTTTTTTCAGAAGTTCTGGGAAATATGCTCGGAGGATCTTCTCAAAGCGGTAAATGAATTCTATAGAACAGGAAATCTTCTAAAAGAGCTTAATAACACGCACATTGTGCTGGCACCTAAAAAAATGGATGCAAAAGACTTCAAGGACTTCAGACCTATCAGTCTTGTTAATGCTATCTTTAGAATCTTCACCAAAATCATCACTACTAGACTGCAGCTCATAATGAATGACCTCATCTCAAGGCAGCAGAGTGGCTTTATTAAAGGCAGGATAATACAAGACGGAGTGATTATGGTGCATGAAACTTTACATTCCATGGAAAATAATAAAAAGGCTAATATGATCCTCAAGCTTGATATGAATAAAGCTTTTGACAAGGTTTCTTGGGTCTTCCTTGACAGGATTTTATCTAAATTTGGGTTCACGGAAAAATTTAGAAAAATTGTCAAGTCTTGTATATCTACAGCCAGGTTCTCTGTGGTTGTTAATGGGGAGCCTGTGGGTTTTTTCACCAGCAGCAGAGGTCTAAGACAAGGAGACCCCATCTCCCCCTTACTCTTCATTCTCTTAGCTGACAGCCTTAGTAGAACAATTGGCAGAGCGGTTGAGAACGGCCTTTTAAATGGATCTAAACCCGCTTCATTCAGCCAAGCTGTCTCTCATCAACAGTTTGCGGACGACACAATCCTTCTTCTTCTGGCCTCAGTTGTGGAAGCTAAAGCTATTAAGGCTTTATTACAACTCTATGAATCTGCTTCTGGGCAAGAGATTAATTATGACAAAAGCACCATTTTTTTCTTTAACACCCCTGAGGAAAGACAGCTCAAGATTGCTAAAATTCTGGGCTGTAGAATAGGTGCTCTTCCAGCAACGTACTTAGGCCTCCCCCTTGGCACTAAGAAAGTCTCTCACATGGTGTGGGATGATTTGTTGATGAGATTTCAGAAAAAGATGGCAGGTTGGAAAGGGGCCACTCTCTCTAGTGCTGGTAAGTGCCTTCTCATTAAAAGTACACTCCAAAGTCTGCCCATCTATATCATGTCACTTTTCAAAATTCCTTCTTCCTTCAGAGAGAAAATTGAAAGGATTCAGAAAAAAAATTTATGGCAAGGCATGGAAGAGAAGTTCAAATTTCACCTAGTGGCCTGGGATAAGGTCTGCACCCCAAAATCCATGGGAGGGCTGGGCATAAAAAATATTGAGAAAATGAATGAGGCACTCATCGCTAAGATGGGCTGGAGATTGCTATCTGAGAAACAGCCCTGGATTGATGTTATTAAAGCAAAATACTTGAATCAACAAGCTGTCTACTCCTATCTGCATGAAGAACAACTACCCAATGGTTCCATTTTTTGGAATAATCTGGTCAAGAGTAGAAACTTCATCAAGCAGGGCAGCAAATGGAAAGTGGGGGATGGCAGTGAGATAAACTTCTGGGAGGATAACTGGTTCAGTGACAACCTCTTGGAGAGATTTGGGATAGCTAAGGACAGCCTTATAAGCAAGTATGGAACTAAAGTCAAGGACTACATTGAAGGAAATGGCACCAACAAGACTTGGAAAAGACTTTCTATGGAGCGAATTGAGCTGAAACAAATTACTTCCTCCCTTCAGGATCTTTTAGACCTCTTCCCTTTAAGTCAGCTGAATTCCAAGGATGAGCTGGTTTGGAGCAATTCACAAGATGGGAAATACTCAGTCAAATCTGGTTATACCAATCTTTCTCATAGTAACCAATCTGACTTTAACTGGAACAAGATCTGGATGCCTGAGTTAACCCCCAAAATAAATTTTTTTCTTTGGCTGGCCATCAGAGGTAGAATTCTCACCACTGACAATTTGATGAGAAGAGGATTTATAATTCCTAATTGGTGCCACCTTTGTAGGAATGACTATGAAGACATTAGTCATCTGTTCATACATTGTGCTTATGCCAATAGAATTTGGAGCTTTGTTCTTTCTAAATTTGATGCTCTTTGGGTGTTGCCGAAGAACCTTAATCAGCTATGGAATCAATGGAACCCACCATTCAGACATTGTGCTATCAAAAGAATCTGGAAATTAGCAATCCCACACTTAATCTGGAGGATTTGGAAGGACAGAAATAATATCATTTTTAGAAATAAGAAGCAGAATTATAAAATCAGTATTGGCAAAATTTCTCAAGGTATCAAAGAGGACATGGCCAGATTTAAACCCCCCAAGAACAAGTGTTATCCTGAGAATGAAGAGCACATTTTATCTAATTGGCACATTGGAAATTGGAGCAACCCTGGGAATAGTGTAGATAGATCTTTGATTAAATGGCATCCTCCTGACTCTAATTGGTACAAGCTGAACTTTGATGGCGCCTCTAAGGGAAACCCTGGGACAGCAGCTGGAGGAGGAGCAATACGAGACCACAAAGGTAATTTGATTGCTGCTTATGCTGGAAAAATGGGAATTCAAACCAATCATTTTGCCGAAGCACTATCTGCTCTCTGGGGCTTGAGAGTTGCACGGGCTCAAAATATTCAGAACCTTATTGTTGAAGGGGACTCCCTTAATATCATTAAGCTTCTTAATCAGTCCTCATCTCCCAGTTGGAGTATTAAAGACTTTATCTCTGAATCCATAAGCATTTGCCACACCTTCAATAGTATCAGAATCATACATACTTACAGGGAAGGCAACAATCTGGCGGATGCACTGGCCAATTATGGCATTAATATAAATTTTACTGTCTGGGATAATGATAGTATCCCTAATCAGCTTCACAACAGCATCCATGCGGATCTTCATAAGCAAGCAATCTCTAGAGATAAGCCTTAATCTTTGGAGGAAAATCAAAATCATCAATTCTTTCACACGTGCTGCTTTATTCTATATGGCGAGGCAAATAATATCTTTTTCAAATAATAGCAAGATCTATTTAAGAAACTTCAAGTGGAGTCATCCAGATTTGAAAATCACGCACGCGGGAGGTACAACGGCTGTTGATATCCGGATGCCAAACTCCACGAAAACCGATAATAATTACAAAGTGATTGTTGACAGGGAAAGGGTTTTCACACGCGACTTCCCGCAGGCTCAGTTCAGCAATTACGCAGCCGTTCGTGAGAAGACCAACGGCTACAGTTCCCAGTCTTATGCGATCTTCAACAGTAAGAAACGAACTGTTCTTCACGCTCAGCGGCATTCTGGAATTTGTTGTAACCTGCACACCACTGAGAAGATGGGAGGACCTCCCTGTCAAATTGAGCCGTGCGCGGACCCTGATTGGAAGGAAAACACCGAGCTTTGGAACATTCTCAGCATAGGCGGCTTCACCAGCTTTGTTGAAAGGGTGCAAGGACATGATCAAAGTATTTCAGTACGCTTTGCTAAGGAGTGGAAAGAGAGGACTGTCGACTATGGGGGACAGAAAATTCTTGTCAATGAAGAGCTCATTCTTTGAAGCGGCTGGTCTCGGCTGGATGGGTACGCTTCAACAAAAGGGTTATCAAAGAAAGCGAAGAAAGAAGATTTGTGGAGGAAGATGAGAAGCTTATTTTTAGCACAATGGGTCTGCTTGTAAGCTCAATTCCATCACCATTTGATGAAGTCACTCGCATGATGATTCGTTTCATCTCCTTGGAAGGTAGGTTTGTTACTGTCCCAGCTAAGCATCTCATCTTTTTAAACCACTTCCGTAGGAATAGATTGGTTTGCTTCCCTCATTATCTTTTAAACTCTCTTGAGCGCTCCATTTTGGAGTTCCAGAAGCATACCCAGGCGGTTCCCTTGCATCAAGGGCTTATTTTGCTAATTCACAAATACTGCCTTCTCAAGTACCCCGGTCTTCCTTCCTCTCCTAGCCCGGCTCCGATGGGCTCCGCTGCTGCCAGTCCTGCTTCTCCTGCTGCCTTTGCTGCCCTTGCTGCTGCCCCTGCCACCGGTGCTGCTACCCCCATGCCGGCTGCACATGTCTCTCCTTCTATTCCTCCTACTGCTCCTCCTGCCACCCACCTCGCCTCTACCTCTAAACGTCCACTCACCAGGGCTTCTAGGAGACTCAACCTTGAGACTCTTGCAGCAGGGAAAGAGCCTCTTGATCTTGACATTACACGTGACCTGCTAAACATAAGTAGTGCCAGTCCCCAGGAAGCACAGATGGATAGCTCTTCTAAGAGGCTGGAGGCCTTAGAGGCTGAGATAAAAATGCTGAAGGATGAGGTCAAAAACCTAGCTAAGCAAAAAGGTAAGAAAAGCATGGAGGGGGAAGGGAGCATTGACAATAGTCAGATTGAAGACATATACAAAAAGCTGACCTCCTTGGACTCCCGCCTTGGGAAGGCTAAGACTAGGCATGATTACAACATTGCCGCCTTTAGGGCCATTGAGGAATTCATCGTGGGGCATGCCAAAAGTGTTTCCAACCTCAGCGGTGTCCCGGCTGCACTTTGGGGCAATGAAAAAGAGAGCAAAAGAACCATCGAGGAGCTCGATAAGACGGATGCTGCCCACATGACCGCTTTGGGTATGTTTCATGCTTGGAAAAAAGTCAAGATCAGTGTTGATCAAGCAGCCAAGAAGTAGTCCTGCATGCTTCTACTGCACTCTTTTGTTATTCTTACTGTTTCTTGGTTGTCGAGTTACTGTTTTTTTTCTGATGTTTTGCTGTTAAGTCTCGCTTGTGTAGCTGTTTCTGGGCTACGTGGAATTTCATTGTATTACCTGGACTTGGTTAGTCCTGCTATGTTTCTCACTCTTATTCCGGCTTAAAGGCCTTATTTTGTATTCAAGGGTATAGTCCCTTTCAAAAAACTATTTGCCATTATTAAAAAAATTTTCAATTATTGTTATGAATCTAAAAAAGTGACCAATATATCCAGAGTGGCTACAAAAATGATTTCAAAAATTAACATCCATGACTCAAACACATTATGTCATTTCCCATCCACTCCCCTATATGTATAGAATCCCTTTAAATTGACATAACTCGTTTTTGGAAACCAAGGTTCAATTTATGACTATATTTATAGAGATGCTTATTGTAAATGCAATAGTTCATTCTTGCTGCAAAATGACAAGTGGCCTATAAAACCTACTTGCAAAACTAGCTCCCAAAGTAGTTTTCTCAAAACTAAAAAGTTGATTACAATTGTCATGGTGAAACTCTAGAGGTATGTGGTGGTAGATATTCATTTCCCAACATGGATCCCCAAACCACGAGCCAAAACCAAAATGAATTTCTAACTTTTGGCAATTGTCCCATGTTGCGAAACAAACAACTAGGTTAAGAAATGCATGTTGTTAAATGATTAAATGATCACTTAAATCGGGTTTAAGGATTGATTTGATATTACATGTCACCAAGGAACACATTTAAATGTTGACATATTTGCTACAGTGAGTCAATGATGCATTTTACATGTCATTTTTAAAAAAATTATTAACTTTTGCGGGGGTGTTTTAAAGTAGAGTATTTGTACGAAAAACTTGCATTCAAATCACAACTAGTGGTTACATTTCCCAAATATTCTCATTTATGTTTTCAATTGGTCTCAAGTAAGATTATGTGAGAAATTTCATCACTCCAAAATTGTCATTCTAGTTGTGTGAATCCAAATAACATTCACCCATTTGGGAAACCATGGTTGATTCTATTTAAATAACACACCCATCAATTTGATTTTAATTTCAATGTAATTATGAAGGGAAAACTAACAATACGAGAATCATGCTAAAAAGGGAAGAAAACCATGCCCGTGAAAAATGAGGCAATGTACAAGAGGTGCTCTGAGAAGGCCCACATTCGGGATCCATGAGACCATATTTCATTGAGGCATTTTGTCAAGCAATTCACATGTCTTTTATATATAATACCATTTGCTCGCACAACCCATGTTCTATCTATCAAAAAACCACTATCATAACCCAATTATCGAGATTTCCATATATATTTGTTGGAAAAATTCTAACAAAATTGTTTTCATTCATATACAAATCTCCATTTAAATCCTTTTCCAAACAAGCTAAATTTTTAGTAGCTCTACAACCATTATAGATGTTTCCTTATTTTGCAAGGTTGTTCAAAAACATAGCCATAAGTCTTCACATATGGTGTGAATACAAGTTATACCATTCTTCCAATGGTTCCCCTTAGTGTGTAGGATGGAGGATGCACCCGAGTTCATGGTGTTTAGTTTAAACTTGTAAGAATGGTAGTTGTTTAAATATTTCCACAACCTATTCACATACATACTTTCAAGAATTTTTCATACACTTCCTATGCCTTGTCCGAGTGTCCCCATTTTCCCTACACGTTTATTACAACCTTTTCCATTGTAACACAAGAAAAAAATAGACCTCCACATTTTAACAAGAAAGAGTATGCTAGAAATGGAGGTATATTTATCGACCCCATACGCCATTGGTACACCTCTACAAAGCCCCTCACAACTCAACGCATGTCTATGTTTCCAAATAAATGATATTAGTGCCAAATTATTAGCTTGTTTGCTTCTCTACTGTGCATCTAGGACCTATAGTCTATCTTCCAACATCCCATTTCAACCAAATAAATAGTTCCCAAGCTCCCAAAATCTAAAAAAATGGTGGACGTTGGAAGAGGTGATCTAAAGGTTTGGGCACCATGTATAAAGAGGAAACACATTTTAATATAAAAAAATGTTACAAACATATGTTTGCATACTCCTCTCACCTATAAATGGTGTACGCAACAAGTTAGAACCCTAATTTATAGTAAATTTTTCCCCCAATTCCTTTCTACTCTCAAACACCATGCCCCTATGATGGTGGCCACCTCTCTCGCTAACATACTTTCCCAAAACTTTAGATACATTCAAGCCATAAACCCTTCAACCAAATCTAGGTTCTTCCATGACAACGGTTTTCTAAACTTAAGCCAAAAAGATAAGGACAACAAAATGACCTAAAATCCACTACAAAACTACTTTTCACATTAATATATTTTATATTAATTTATTCATCATCTTCCTTTGACTTCTTTTCCAAAATTATATTTTCTTTTATTATTATTATTTAGCATTCACAAATAAAAAGGACCTTCCTCGCAACCTTTGGGACGAGATAGACTTGACGATAATAAGAGGCACTACTTAGGAAATGCATAAACGTGATTAACAATTGACAACAACACATATCACATTGAAAATTAAATATGATTACAATTTAGGTATACCTATGTGCAAACCAACATCACAACTATCAACCGACTTCATGAGGAAACTTCGCAAAGACTCCCTTTCATGGAAAACAAAAACTCGTTTGTGCAAGGGAATGTTATTTTTGAAATGGCATTTGATCTCAAATAAGTTAACTTGTAAAGGTAAAACCTCACTAACACACCAAATCGGGTTTTATGACAAGGATCATCAAAAAATTTGAGTAAAAAAATATAAAATCAATTGTTGCAAATTCAATGGCCTTTAAATAAATCTCGTTATCCAGTATGACAAAGAATGAAACTACATTTACATCTGATTATAAGATAATATTCCTCGATGCAACACAATGTCAAGGTTAGCTAGAGGGGCACACAAGTAAAGAGGGAACTGACAATGACTAGGGTCGGTTAGCGAAAAAGGTCTTATCACTAAATCACAAATGCAAGGGATAAAAAAATTTGAAACATATCCCCAATTATTCATATTCTATGAAGATTGGTAGTTCTTTATATTTATTAGTCATTTACTTATTTTCCTTTATACCAATTCCTTGATTCAATGTTGGTAATATTTTCATTATTTAAAAATTAAATTTTAAATTTCTAGTAGGTTTCCCACTAACACAAGACATCACAACATCATAAAAGCTCTAACGTGACAACACAAGGAACTCTACAAAACACCCTTTTAGTACATTTTCATGGCTATAACCCAAAAAGACCACCAACCCAGCCATGGAAATAAAAATACGATCCACACATCTAGGAGGGAAATTAACAAATCACACAACTTGTTCCTTGTATTATATACTTTATACAAATGGTATATACTTGGTACATCCACAACATATAACAAAGGTATGACCAAAAAAATCATTTATAACAAATTTCACATGACCAAAAGTAACAAATTTCTCTGTGTATAGTGCCCAAAGAATTCAAGTATAACAATATATTTAAAAATAAGCTATAGTCCAATATCTCATCCTCTCCTAAATGGAATTAAAGGAACAAATAAAGAGTATCAAGTATCCCTTCAAAGTATGTATGTTGGTGAATCCCACATGGCCCAAAATTACACTATCCCCAAGTAATTCATAATCTAAAAGAGTGTGAAATCCTAAAACATGACCATGGATTTTGAATTGAATATCATATCCATCTCAACGGTGAGCATCATCATCACATGGTACCACCGTCCACCTACCAAGTGGTATTGAATATCATAAAGGCCAATCCACCAAATAGTACTAAGTATCATGAAATTCATCCCACCAAAGAAGAGTAAGTATCATAAGAGTCTCTTAACCATAGAGGACTAAGTATCATAAGATTCACTCAACCATAGAGGACTAAGTATCATAGTATCCAAGTGAAGTTCATTCACTCCATGGTCCTAGACACACAGGGCTCTATTACCTCAAAACCAAGGGCATTCATGGATCTCCAAGAATAAAAACATGACACACCTGGTGTACCCCATATATATGCACACTACGAACAAGGTAGAACCAAATTATCAATCCATAAGAAAATCCACATTAAGATTCTTGACAATGAATACCAAGTGGGATCAAATACATAAAGCTTCAAATTACAAACATAAAAACTATTAAATCTCAACAACTTAAGAGAAATGGCTAAGTAATCACATTCAAAATATGAAAAAATATCAAGAAATGAAAAGTAAACAAGAAGAGACTATAAGCTTCACAATACTTCAAACAAAATTTTGGTTATGAGAAGGTCAAGTTTATGAATAAAATAAACATGAAAATATCCACATCGAATAATTGTGTGGCTTTTCGCCAACTAAGGGGTACTAAATCGGTGAGCATATGTCTTGGCATTGAGAATCCCCTAAAAGTATAACATGATAGTTGATCAAATGATGTAACATCTATATTCTCTATATGAATCATCATCTCCAAACTCCCACAAGGCTCAACATAGTCATAACCACACAAAGGTCATCCCTAAGACAACTAGTTAAGGAGAGAGGAAAAATTACAGGTTTCTATTCCTTTGAGCCCGAGGTTCCCACACAACACAATATGCATGACACCCATTTGAACACAATCCCATAAATACCAAATGAATAGAAGTGGGTTTCAGTATATGTAATTATCCACTTCTTACATCATACTTAGCTCAAGCGAGAATGGATAATGGTTTCTTTTTCCTCAATCTCCACACAAACCTTTGATACTACCCGTAGGGATCATCAGTGTATGGTACACAACACTACACATTAGCACATCACTAACACAATGATTCATTACACATAACAACCATAACATCATACACATGGGTATACATACCAGGTACAACATCACCATATGTTCATGGCTTACAACATGTCAAATTTTCACATGAAGCACGAGAAGTGAAGGAAGAAGACTGGAAGGAATGGAAGCCTTAGCTTAGCTTGTATTGGCTTGTCATAGATCAAAAGAGGTGGCGTACATATAGGGGAGTGAATGTGTAACTCCCATGTAAGAGAAGATTCCTCCATATTGGAGAAGAGGAGTTACTTTCCCAAATAGGAATTTAACTCCTATGACACACTTACACATATATGACAGATTTTGTAAGAGAATCTATCATAACTAAGATGACACCTAGATCCATGTCCACCTAAGTGAGATAACTCACCCGGTGAGGTGGAATAGCACTAAATAAGTGAAGAAAAATACTACTTACACCAACACCCCCTTCATCATAACTTAGGATGAGGTGGCAATTCAAAAATGAGAAATGGGTCCCTAAAGCAAAAAGCCGGATGAGGTACCCATGTACAAGAAAAAGATCCCAAGAAGTGAAGGAAAGCCCAGTGGGAAAAACATCCACCACAAGAGAACAAAACACTCTCTAATCTAAGAAAGATGCCAAAAATGGGTCTCGGCCATTGACGAGCCTGAAAGGGTACCCATGTACAAAGAGGCAATCTCTCGGAAAGAATAAGAAGAGAAAAGAAGAGGGAGACGAGAGGGATGCAGAAGATGGCATAGACGGATCTCGAACTCGTAGCTCAGGAAGTCTCCCGAAGAATGTCGATGACGAGATCCTCTACCTGCTGGGTGAAGCCCACCTACACCAAACAGTGTTCCTACCCTTAGGAAGGACAGAAATGACGCACCTGGAAGTCCTCCCACTCCACAAAGGAAACTGAAGGTAGCAACACAAAGAACTATGATTCTGGTGCACGGAAGTGTGACATAGGTCTAGTGAGTGAGTGTCAAGGAACTTAAGGTAATGCCACGTGAGTAGAGCTGTCGAGTGAAAAGAGGAACACCGCGTAAAGGATTTCCAAGTGATGTGAAGGGAACAAAACATCCTCCACAACAGAAAAGGGATCCACATCTGAGGGTGGATCAATGAAGGTCTCTGGAAATGTGGAAGTGACATGATTCCCGAAAGGGGAACTCCAAACAACAGAGATGATGAACTCCTCTGAAACACATATAGATGGATGCAGAACCTATAGTGCGTCACAAGTAAACTCTACGAAAAGACAACTAAGGTCAAGTAGATACTCATCCCAATGAGGGGGCTCAACAAACAGAAGAGCGATGTCAGATAGGTATGAGTCATCCAATGAAGGTAGAGGAGTGGAAGGGGCCTCACACACTGCTGAAGGTGGAAAGGAGGCTAGTGTAATGACTGTATGAGGCTGAGTAGGAGACCGCTTGATATCTGATGAGATGTAGGGGGTGACAACACTATCTGGAATGGTGAGAGAAAGAGGAGAGAAGTCCTCTGTAATGCTCTCTGCATCAAAACTGGGTGTACAATCCTCGTCATCAGAAGTAGAACCAAGCGAGCCTATGTCAGTGGAACTGTCATCACATGAAGAAATGGAGGAGATAACTGAATCAGCAGCAGCAACAACGGTGGCAGTATGTGAATGGTCTCCATAGAAGGACTGAAGAATGCTCCAAACACGATGAGGTGGATCTGAGTCTGCCACGTGAAACCAAAGGGAACGAGAGACGTGCATCATCATGTGACCAAAGATGTGGTCGCAAGTGTCGAGAAATTCCTCTAGATGATGATGATCAGTGGGTGCAAGAACTAGCCCAAGTAAGAAGGCTGAAATACCCTCATAGGAGAAGTAACGTTCCATGGAAGCATGCCAGGTGAATAGGTCTCTCTCTTGGTGAGAAGTGGCGGAGGCGTAAGGTGATCCTATGACGCTCAAGTGCGGAAAGAGCACTCTCCATGATGCATAATGCAAGATGCACAAAAGCAAGACATCGAACTTGGTCGATAATGCATCTGCGTGTGAAAGCCCAAGAGTACTAGCCAACCCCGAGAATGCGGCACTTTATAAAGTAGTGTGTTTACAAAACGATAATCCCATCATGTAGAATGCAAAAAAACATGCAACTTTGACTAAATAAGTGCTCGATCAAGCAACGAGTCAAAATTTATAAAAAAACAATTCCATGAATCGATGAGAAAATGCTAATAATCCTGCAAACAGATTTAAAAAGTGCTCTAAATGGGTGCAAAGGGTGTCATGTGACTACTCGTTGGAAACGACATCAAATTTTAGCAAGGGTTTGTTTTGCTTGCGAGGGGGGATTAGCCTCCTGCCAACCCCGGACCTCGCCCTCCGTCTTCGACACTCAAAGGAAGGGCATAATACAAGCAAAAATAGTGCCTTGAAATAATTTACAATGCCATGAAAATGTTTTTAATCCTTAAAACATTAAAAACCGGTTTGTTTTAACCTACAAACAATTTTTAAAAGGAAGGCCGAGCTTATGTTTCAAGGCATGGGCCACCGAAGCCTGCATGAATGACCGAGCTAGGATCAATCTTTCTTGAGTTATGCCCGAGTTTAAAAGCTCTTGTTGACCAAGCCAGGATCGGTGTTGCCGACACGAGGTGTTATAACGGTACAGTGCACAAGGTAGTTGGAGTTGGTTGATACGACCGAAGGGAGCTAGGGCCACATGTGCGAGTCAATGTAGGCGAGCAAGAGCATCCACGTGTTGGGTGAGTGGAAGAAACCACCAAAGACCGGTGCGGTGGTGACCACGTGCCCAAAATGCAATAGTGAAATGTTTGCAGAGTTCTTTGTGCTAGCTACATGAGTGAGCATGCAGGCCAGTCGATTGTATAGCAAATGGTGAGAGCGGACAAGTCTAACCTACTAAGCAGAGAGTAGGTAGTAACCGCCGTTGGGTTTATGTGTTGCGATTCGTAGGTGAAACCTACGAGAGGTTTGCAAAAAATGTGCCAAGGAAGATGATGGAGGTCGTGGTGGGCGATGTGCGGGCAGTTTGAACAGGCAGAGCAAGGAAATAGATCGGGCTAGGTGTTGAAACCGATGTGCACGAGCATTCAAACAAAGTTGAACCACCTACGTGCCTAAGCATTCAAAAAACTATGTGTAGAGACCGGGCCGGTGCAAACAGTATTTGATCTGCATTAAAGAAGATCAAAGTATTTGCCCCTTCCTCTCTGCGCCTGATCTTGTTTGTCCGCTGCAATGAGAAGCCCGCCCTTCTTGAATATTTCCATGGCGAGCTTGGTCCATGAAGGAGATAAGAAAAATCACAAGATCCAAATGTCGAGCCAACATTTAGCAGAGAAAATCCAATACGAGACCATGGTGGAACATTAGCAGACTAGGAAATATAAATCCACGTGTTCCATTCATGGTGGCAGAGGCAAAAAGAAAGTAGAGAGTTTAACCATCAATGGTGGCTACCCAATTTTTCTAGCTTTTCCCCTGCAAGAGCTAAATCTAAAGCTATGAAACACCTCTAAAACATCATGCAAACCCCTCAAGGTTAAAAAACCATGAACACCAAACACTCAAAAAATGAACTGCGAAACCATGAACAACCCAAAAATACACCCACAAGAATCTCAAAATATGCAAGTAGAGCACATGCAAAAGCGAGAGCTTACACAAGCAACTACACGGTGGAGCAATGATGGTGAGAAACATGATTCCGGTCCCCACGCTCGATACCATGAAGGAGTGAAGGATGAAGACCTAGAAGGAATTCACGTGCATCAAATAGTTGCACTTCACCAAAGTGTAGGAGTTGCGAGATTAAAGCAAGCAAGCTTTGTAAAGCAATGTGCATGCATATGAGAGCTCAAGATTCGAAAAGTGGAGTGGAATGGAAGCCTTAGCTTAGCTTGTATTGGCTTATCATAGATCAAAAGAGGTGGTGTACATATAGGGGAGTGAATGTGTAACTCCCATGTAAGAGAAGATTCCTCCATAATGGAGAAGAGGAGTTACTTTCCCAAATGGGAATGTAACTCCTATGACACACTTACACATTTGATAGATTACAGTAAGATAATCAGTCATAACTAAGATGACACCCAAATCCATGTCCACCTAAGTGAGATGACTCACTCGGTGAGGTGGAATAACACTAAATAAGTGAAGAAAAATACCACCTACACCAACAAAAAGTGCAAGCACAATACAATTCGGGTCATAAGGTCACCATATGCCACAATTCACAAGGAATGAATGTATTTATTACATACAAATATACACATACAATAATACATGATGACACAACATCACAATATGACACTTTTTCCATGAAGAATGTTTTTATCATGCAACACATTGCTTGGACATGTATGAAATAACTAGGTGATACAAAATTATAGCACGTTCATAACTCATAATTGTGTGGTTTTTCACAATTAGCTTTGTAATGCATGCACCATACATCTAGGATTATCGGGGTACATACATCATGAAACAAAACTATAGTTCATAAACTCATACCAAGTGGTAAGCACAATAGGTACATTCACAACATCACAAGTATATATCTCATTAATAATGCAACATAATACAATGTGACTCTTCCACCATCATACTCAGCTATAAAAGAATAATAATTATGATATCCTATAATTACAGTAGTGATAACATCATGATAAGTCAACAATGTATCTATAATGTAGTATGAAGTGAGGTTGAGAAGATTCAAAGATAAAATCTAGTGTTCCATGAAGGAAATAAGTATTTAAGGTGCCAAATACTACCAATTACCATACATACTTATCACAACCACTGAAGTATAGAAGTCAAGGGAAACTAACCAATATCTTAATATCTCCCATACCAGTATCTATATGTCACCCATAGTATTATTGTCAACAAGCCACACAAAACAATTAATCAACCATAATCTAAAATTACCTATGGGGTCTTATGCAAAATGATTCCATGGGACACATGTTTTAACATATAAATGTGGACTCACTATACAACATGTTCACAAGGATTCACATGCATATTATAATAGGTAGGGTAGATAAACACTATAGACACTAAATCATGCACTTTGGGTACATTTCCAAGTCCTAATCACATAATATTGTTCATATGATTCCTAAGCGAGAAAACTAACAATTAACAATTGTTATCACAAAAAAGTAGCACCCTAGGATTTTTGGTTATGGATCCCTAATTTTTGCTAACATGGGATTACCTCTCAAGTTGTGGGACTTGCAAACTTGAGATAATCCTCCAGAGAAAGGTGACTCCTCTTCCTAATCCTACCTACCACTACTCCTAACACAAGTAAACACCTATCTAAATCTATTGTAACATTCCAAGGAAATAGGGAGAGAGATGCATGAAATAAAACCTACACTAAGAGCGGTGATACAAAAAGAAAATGAGTTGTTATAAACTCTTCCCAACCTATAAATGGAGAAAGGGTGAACCTAGAGAGGGTGGATAGATGCACCATAGACCAAATTACACCATTCCCAAATAAGCACAAAACAAATGAACCCTACAATGACACAAGAATATGCACATATCTTGCAAGCATGATGAGAGGCAAGTGAAAGCAACACAAATAATGCAAAGGATTGACAGTTGAATCACAAAACACCATTTACATTACTCCATAAAGATGCATAGTACATCACTTTAGCAAGAAGAGACAAGAAATTCCATTACAAATATTTATAAGGAAGGATTGAATCCCCAAAGAATAATATGGGTGCATGGGGAGGAAAAATGACCAACAACCTTGAAATATGCATCCCTTTTACAATTTATAGAGATTTGGAGAGAAGAGAGAGAAACTTGAAAAGCTCGAATGCATGTTTTTCTTAGCACTCAAAACTCAATTAATGATGTGAAGGTAGCATGGATGATTTTTCTAGCCCATGTTTCATGTACCCTTGTATGCAGCAAAAGGAATTGGCACCCATGATGAATTAATGGTGGTAGTTAGATGTACAATGCAATTGAGTGCGGGAGAATAAAATCCATTTTTTACCCTCTTTCCATAACCAAATCTGAAATATGAATATTTTGAGAGGACTCGATACCTTTCCGTAAAGCCCAAGTTTGCGTGAAACAAAGCTCCCAACAAAAATTTATGGTATTTTGAAGTTTGCGAGACCATTGGGAAACCGGGGTCCATTGCGATACTTCCCCTTACTTGCGGTGATCCGACCCCTTACTAATTCCTTTACCATCGGTCATATCCAACTTCTTTACTTTCTTATTTTGGGGAAGTAAATCAATTTGCATCCATTGTTTTTCTTTACTTTTTCCATTTCTCATTCTTTGCGGTGGTCTAGAAGTGTTTTACTTCACTTTGCCCTTAGTTCATCAACTTTTCCACATTACTTTACTTCTCTTATTTTTAGAGAAGTAAAGTAGTTCAAATTACCGCATGACTCTATTTTTGCATTAGCCTTCACTAGAGAGGTTAGAAATTGAATTACTTCCTTGGGTGGCGAGCCAACTTGCCATTTATCTCTGTGAGGATTTACTTTGCAACTTGGTGCTTCAATGGCTCAATGTTTGAGATTTACCCTATTACGGTGTTCGAATTCATTTACTCCTACTGTCCTTTATCTTTGTGCATAGCTCTTGCATGGCTTGGTGACTCCCCATCCAATGGTGTTTTGCATTACTCGTATCTCAGTGGGTGAGTCAACTCATTAACACCCATTGCTTCCCTTTGCTAGCTCGTTTTGCGGCCTTTTGTGATGCAAAGACTTTTGCATCCCAATCACCACTTTGCATTGTTTTTTTCCCACCGAACTCGGGATTCATTATGCTAAACGCATTTGTCTTTACTTTTCTAACCCCTCGGTCATAAAGTTGAAGTCATACGATTCACTTCCTAACACCATGATGACTCGATCAAGCCCCTCATTCTTTTTGCAATGAACTCAAATTTTTTTGCTTGCACTAAACTCAACCCTCGCTACTTATGAGTAGTCACCTCCACATTCACCATAATATACTGCTATATCACTCATTTATTGTGTTGATATTTAATGATTCTACTTCCCTTAGCCCTCTTTCCAACACAAGTTTTGTTCCCCCATTTCACCACATTGCATTGTAACTCGGCCAAATCATTGCGGCGATTCGGATGCTCTTGCTTGGCTTACTTCCGATCATTTTGGTTTGAAGTTAAAGACTTTTGAAATGCCACTTTACATTGGTTGTATGCTTGGGAAAAGCAACAAGCGAGTGTGGGAATCTACTGAGTAACTCTTCCGCGTACCCGACCTCTCGAGGTCGTGCCGAGACAACCGGTGGGGATGGAATATGCGTGGGATGCAAATGAACTAGTTAGGTAATCTAATGTCTTCGACACGCACTAATGGAATTTGTGAATCTAAGGCAAAGAAGGCCCTTCTAACTTGGGTGGTGTGATAGATCGATCGTGAGGATGACTGCTCGAAGGCTCCAATCAATATCGAGTTAACGCGTGATTCGATCTCATGGGTTGTAGAATACGTGGAAAATGACACAGGATAGTTTCGTGTATATCTCCGAGATAAGGTCATATGGTGGGTAATGAATATAATCGACTCTGAGGACGATTCTCGGGCCTAGTCCGAATTCTCTAGCTTTGTTAGCCATTATATCTAGTAAGGATAGTTGTTCGATGATGATAGGTGGAAGTGGAGTGGGTGGAATACTAGTGTGTGTAGGCTAGTGTCTATATCTCTGGTGACTTGTGGATTCATTAGGTTGCGGGATTTGTGGATCACAACCGTAGACTCTTGGTTATTCTGATCTGTTATGGTCATGTACGAAATCAAGTCCTAATCCCTAGAATCTAGTAATCATACGCTTTCTCAGCTTCTATGTTTAGACTTAATAACTGCGTGATTTTCTCGGAATACCTCACAGGTGTTCGTGCAACTGGATTCTTAAACTAGTATCTATGTCTGTGAGAGTGTCTCCTGCATCTGGCTGTGGGACAAAGGATCACAACCAAAGGTTTGTTCTCTTTCGAACCCTTCTACAGTCATGTGAATGTTTTCCTAGGGTAATCTGTAGTTCGGTTGATTTGACCAAAATGTGTGTGCTCGGTCGTCTTCTATATTTAATCCTCTCAACTGAGAGCTGATCAGTCACAAATCTGTTGTTGCTTGGAAGACTTGTATTCTAAGGTTCGGTCTATGTCAACTATTCTTTGTGACGAGGTTGGGTTGAGGCACGATTGGCTCAAATACGTATTCTCACGGGCTCCCTAGGTCCCGTGATTGTCATACAAAACAAAATGTAAATCTAACTGTAGCAAAGCAAATTCTAACTATGTGGAATAAATCTAAAACATATATAACTTCTATTTTTCTATGAGACTTTCTAAGAATTTAAGAAAAAGCGATTTAAACGTATCTAGAAATAACAACTAAATAACAATTTAAAACAAACAAGATAACCGAGTGTAGTTATTTGCCTGTGCAATTTGTAGATTTATTCTAAACAAATAAAATAGCTCATCTAATCTATCTACAAGATTCTCGATCCTACCTCAGAAGTGAGGAGTGAATCATAGTTTCTCAAAACTATGAATCCTCACATGGCTTCCCTGGCAATATCAAGAATAGAATTTCTTGAAATGAAGTAATTATCTACTCTATTTGATATGATTCTAACTAGAACTTTGAAAGCTAGAACACGGATTCCATGAGCATGTGGCGAATCCAATGGTGTGTGTGATCTTGTCCCCTCGGTGTGATCTCCTCATTCTTTCGTATTCACGTGAATCCGAGAAAAGCATGTAATGCTTAGCATCAGTGAAGTAGATATTGGGACAAAGGCGGCTCGAATGCGGTGAATATAATGCGAGTAGGAGAGGGATAGCGCAAGAGTACGGAGAGCTTGGCTTATGCGATTCCTAGTGGGATTTCTTTGCGAGTCATGCAACATAAAGCATCCGAACACGAAACTATTACATTTGAAGAGAAAAACCTGTAACTTTAATGGCTTCCTAAGCTATTCTACTCCAATGGATTGGGTGAAATAATAGTACTACTGCGCACAAGATGGGTATGTGGCTTACCAACAACTAAACAATGCTAACTAAGCATGCAAGGAATTAAAACTATGGCTTCTAAACAGAATAAAAGACTGAACTATGAAAATCAGAGCATGAAAGTGAATGAGGGGCAGACCATTTGCTTGTGCACAAACCATTTATTTATAGCTTTTCATTCACCCAAAGATCAAAACCAAACTGAACTCTAAAACAATAAACAATGGCCAAACACTATTCCAGGGGACCAAAAACATAAATGCAAGCCTAAGTCGGCAAGGAAAGCTGGCGAAACGTTGATTTTTACGTGAGTCGCTTTAAAACACTTTCGGAAGAAAACGTAAAGGACCGCTGCCCCTGATCAGGGTGGTGGTCACGAGACCGCCGCCCATGCGGAGGCAGCGGTTTTGTCATTGAAGAGAAAAAGGCCAAAGAAAAGAGAGGAAAAAGGAAAACAAAGGACGCGGGGCTAAGCGGGGCATGCGGGATGTTAACACACACTCGGAGAGCTTTTTCCGAGATCCCAAACACCTTGCGAGGAGACTGTATCATCATTGGGGCACTTGTTACCTTTGTTAAAAGACAAGAGTACCTTACAATTTTGGGTACGTACGGTGACTTGGTGGCCTATTCATTTTGGCCTTTGAATACCACTTTTCTTTGCTTTGCGACTCATCGCTTCATGGAGTTAAAGCTATCTCATTCATTGATTTCTATTATAGCAACTCGCCACTTTGTGTGGAAATTGGAATGGAATTTTCTTACCTTGTGCCGACCTCTATGACTTTGAATTAAATCCCCCTAAATTTTCTCTGCAACACTCTAATTTTGACCCACCGACTCACTCCTTGCGAGCCTAGTAATGAGATTTTCCTTTCATGCCTTCTCCTCCTGCGTCCTCGATCTCTCGTAGCTTACCTCCTATATGCCTTGGCCTGGTATGAATCCCTGTCTCGGCCTCCATTGCACGAGCCTTTTGCTCGATCGCCCACCTGATGCCTCCACAAGCCGAGCTCGGGAGCTCAGCCCAAACTTTTCATTTTACAATGAAATCCGAGATCGCCGAGCTAAAAGGGCTCGACCCTAGCTTGTCATCTCTTACCCCTGGTTCATGGTTGACTTGGCCTCTTCGCAAACCTACTCGCGGTGTGGACCAATATGCCTTTCATCCGAGCTCTTAGAATCTAGATCGCTTGTTGAGCTTATCCATCATGCCCCTCTACGGGCCTTCAATATTCTTCCCTCTGCGAGGAGCTCTCCTCCATTAACTTCATTTGCCGCGAGTTATTCCGATGCAAAGTTTGGCTCAACCTAAGCTCGATGACATGAGCCCCCCCGATTGCACCCCAACCCGTTGAACCTAGGCCCAACTCATTTTCCCATTCTCATGAACTCATTGCATGCACCTCTCGATGGTGAACTCCATTCCTTCTTTACTGTAATGTTAGCTCATCATCGAGATCACTTCCGAGCTCGTTACCCTCACCTGTGTTCCCTCTTACTCACCGGTTGAGCTATCTCCACTTTGTAATCCATCTAGATTTCCATATAGCTCGTCAATCTACTCGGAAATATCATTCTCAACGCGCTACCTCTTTAGCTCAACCGAGCTATTTTTAACTCACCCACCTGGCTCGGGTGAGTTGGTTGGGTTTCACCAAACACCGACCCCCTGTCACCAAACCGCCCCTAATTTTCTTGCATTTTTGGGAATTTTTAGACCAGAGGGTTATGATCATGACCATGGGCTACCAAGGGACCATTTTCCCATTCTATCCTATCTTGCTCACCTACGGGGCCAATCGGGGCTTACTTCTCTCTTTCAACTAAGCTCTTGAGCTTGAAAACCTGAAGAAGAAAAAATCCTTTTATGACCTCATTGCCTCTAGAACACTAAAATTTATCCCGAATGAATATTGTAAGCTCCTAGATCACTGAAACTACCTAAAAATCAAGTGAATACACTTCATGGCCAAACCAAGGCTCAAATAAAGGCCTCCTTGTTATGCATTTCACCCTAGGGGTGAAAATGGATAACAACAATTGTCTTTGGCCTCTTTGTCTTTGTTCATGTCTTCTTCTTGGCCTCTTACACCCTACAACCCAATCGATGCTTCACTATTTTATCTTTTATCACTCTGGACACTAGTGTGACTAAGTTTCTAGTGCCCAAGAGCCCCCTTCCTTCTTGATTCCCCGTCCTCTTTGTATTTTGTTTGCCTCCTTTGGGCCTCTTTTTATCTTTTGGGCATCTTGTTTTCTTATGGGTCATCATTTTAGTTGTTAATTACAAAATTCAAACAAGGGAATCATATAAATATAAAGTTATGTGACCAAAATAAAGGACCAAGCTCTAAGCATCTATTATTATCACCTAAGGTTGTATCCAAATGCATTTCAAGAGCATCAAAGCATCCATCTAGCTTCATTCAAGGGAAAAGGGACTACATTTTCTACATACATGCATAGGAGGGGAAGTTCATTTTACCATCCGCACATCTAATTACATTGCTACATATACCTACTTGCTCTCTATCAAGTGCATCTTGCACAAAATCCACCTAAGGCATGATTCTTGCACACACACACAAGAGAACTACATAGATTCTAAAATGTAGTGCAATGCTTGGTCGTAAGTTCACTCTGTCGGGTGACATTTGGGGTCAAACTGACTCCTCGTTTGCATCTTTTTTTCTTTTAAATATTTGATGTATTATGGGGTTTTATATGAGATCATTTATTTTGCGGGTTGCAAGTAAATTTGGTGAACATATAAAGACATACAAGTGATCAATAGAAAAGACTAGTGACACTCATGCGACATAGTAAAAATTATTTTTGAGGTTCTACGCGGTCACGGGAACCTATGGAAGGTCTTTGGCACCTAGGTGCCCCTAATCCATTCAAGCACGCTAATCCCGATATTTCGATAGTTACGTGATTTTATGGGCTTGGTTACAACATTTTGCCCTCTTGTTTCATCAATTTTCTAGCTCAGTACATCTTCACGATTATTACGAAATTAGCTAAGTCTCTTATTCCATCTCTTGCACTTAGGGTTTCAAATTTATTAGCTTACTTGCTTGTGTCATATTTGTACTTTAGCGTTGTATCTATTGCATGTGACTCTGAAATTAGGGTTTAGCATAATTCTTATTTTTGTTAGATCCTTACATGCAGCATGGATTCTTGGCATTTTACCTCTTACCAGTCCCACAACGGCTCTATGGGCATCTAGTTTTGTGCACATCACGGGTGTTATTATTTCGTTTTATACTACTTCCTATTCTTCATAGCACACTACTCCATATCGGATCATACATGCTTTGACATACTTTTAATCTTTCTAACATGCTAACGGGTGCTTCATGTGCAACATTTTATTTATAGGTCTATTTCTTTACCATGGTTTTATGTTACTTTATTTGTCATTTTTGTCATTGTTTGCGGGCTCTACCCTTTGTCTTGTTTGCACATTGTATGCTCTAGGCCACTTTAGCCCTGATTATCTTGTGACATTGTGAGTGATGTCCCATGTTTGAAACCCTCTCTTCGCGGTCTACTTTGTAGTCTTGTTTGCTATATTACACATTGTTTTTAATATGTGTATTTTTCTTGTTTGCACTAACACATGTTTCCAACCACTTTGTTTGTGTGTGCCTTGGTTTCTACTATGCACATTCCTTCCCCTATAGGGTATCAGTTTCATATCAACATTTGGTCCTCTCCTTTCGAGAGAGGCATCCTCCAAGCGACATCACATGCACCCCAAACGAGGGGGCATACTTGGGTAAATCAATCACCTCGTTCGGTAGTACTTAGTCATATTTTAGACCTACATAATATAGTAACAACACAATCACGGTTCAAAATCTAACTCGGGTCTTCAACATAGTACATGAGATGTCGGTGCCTAGACATAGACATGAGCACCTTGGCACCCCTAAACCTTCCTGGGTGCCTATGACCAGGGGAAGTTACAAAATTTTTCTTAGATCAACGAGTTTTGAAGTTTACACAACGGTTTTCACAAAATAGGCACAATCCTCCAGAATTTGCATAAAATTTATCTCCTTTTTCTATTTACATTGGATCAAACTTGAACAAAGCAGGATCACACCATCTGCAGTGGTGTATAAATCATCGAGAAATAGTCAAGGTTGGAGAATAACACTAGAAATTTCTCCCTAACACTTCTTCTTTTGTGGCATGAGATTGCCCAAAAAATCACACTTGGCATGAGATCACCCGAAAAACTCATTCTTAGCGTGAGATCGCCCAAAAAAATTGTTCTTCTACAACATTTTTAGAACATTTGTTATCCTTTTCACTCGTCTTGGATCAGGTGCACATGTTCCTTTTCACATTTTTACATACTTTTGCATAGTTTTTACATACTTGGATTAAATTTTTCACATATAAACATATTTGACTACTTTTTTTCTCCTCTCTTACTGAGATATGTCCTTATGGGAAGCAACAGTCACATGATCAAGCACATCGAGCAACAATTAAAATAGGTACAATGCAACAAAACACATACGCTTTCACCCCTACATTCAGTTCCGCTTCTCCCACGCTTCATTTGTATCACTCCATGCTTTTTCTTGTCTCCTCAAGCATGTTTTCACCATCAATCTACATGGTCATCAAGTACATAGCTCTTATCTACTTTATGTTATCAAGTATTCACTCAAAAACATAAAGTGGGGGACAATGTAGATGCTAAATCACACACTTTGGGGGCATTTCTAGGTCCTAATCACATACTACTATTCATATGATTCCTAAGTGAGAAAAATAGTAATTAATAGTTGTCTTTGGCCTATTTGTCTTTTCATGTCTTCTGTTGGCATCTTACACCCTACATCTAATTTGATGCTTCATCGTTTCATCTTGTATCACTCTAGACTCTAGCACCCAGTGCCCCCTCCTCTCAGGTGCCCCTAGCCTCTTTGTATCTTGCTCACCTCTTTTGGGCCTTTTTTATCTTTTAGGCATCTTGTTTTCTTATGGGTCGGCCTTTTAGTTGTTAATTGTGAAATTAAAACAAGGGAATCATATAAATATAAAGCTATGTGACCAAAATAAAGGACCAAACTCTAAACATTTATTACTATCACCTAAGGTTGCATCCAAAGGCATTTCAAGAACATCAAAGCATCCATCTAGCTTCATTTAAGGGACAAGGGACTACATTTTTGTATAAACACATAGGAGGGGAAGTTCATTTTTCCATCCACACATCTACTTACATTTCTACATCTAGCTACTTGCTCATTATCAAGTGCATATTACACAAGAGCCACCTAGGGCACGATTCTTGCACACGCGCTCATGCGCGCGTGAGAACTATATGGAGTCTAAAATATAGTGTAGTGCTCAGTCATAAGTTCACTTTTTGAATGATCTGTGCCGAGGTCAGTATGACTTCCCATTTGCATCTTTTTCTTTTTAGGATTTGATGTATTTTTGGGTTTTGCAGGAGATCATTTGTTTTGCGGAGTTACGGGAAAATTTACAGACATCCAGCGACATATAGGTGATCAACAACGAAGACTAGTGAAACTTGTGCAACACAATAAAAATCATTTTATGATGTTCTACACAGTCATAGGTGCCTATAGAAGGTCTCCGTGATTAGCTAGCACCCTTGACCCGATCTAGATGTTCTAGTCTCGACATTTCGATGCAGTTTGTGATTTTTTGGGCTCGGTTGTGAAATTCTACCCTCCTATTTCATCAATTTTCCATCTCAAGTACATCTTCAAGATTATTGCGAAATTAGTTAAGTCTCTTATTCAAACTCTTACATTCGGGGTTTCAAATTTAATAGCTTACTTGATTGTGTCATATATGTACTTTAGTGTTGTATCTATTGTATGTGAATCTGTAATTAGGTTTTAGCATAATTCTTATTTTTTTAAAATCAAATACCACAATAACTCCACATAACACACCACCATGACTCAATATAACACTCATGTTAAGTACATACAAAAAATCACATAAGAATCATTTCCTGTTTAGCCATAATTTCAAGTGATTGAACCTCGTCTCTGATACCAACTGTAATACCCCAAAAATTCATAACCCAAAAAGCATAAGTAAAACTGGTGATTTGTTGTTGTTATTTGACACAACTCTTACTATTTTGACATTGATCATAAGATATACATTGTTGGGCCCACATATATGCTAATGCTCATGGTTTCCATTAGCCAAAATAACACATAATTTATAGGTTTACTTTCATATACATTGTATTCCATTACTTGAGAAATGTTAGAATATGGAAGCATAGCTAATGTCAAAAAGACACGTGCTACCAACATCTCAAATAAGGTTCATTTTATTTTCCAATTTCTTTCATGGGTTAGTTTCACATCATTAATCTTGTTAGTTATTTCAAAGTAATTTCAATTTTTCTTTATTAAGAAATTGGTTTTGATATGCATGACTTTGGAGTATGACACGAAGCATGCTCTAGCCATCACACTCACAAAAATATTCTTATTTTTTATTGCCTATCACATGAAAAAAATTATACTTCATATTTCTCTACATGGTTCCTTCATCATAATGATTCCAAGGACTTACATAAGAAAATATGACGTAATAGGTCCTTATTGCAATAGCCACAATATATAGGTTACACACTAGGAATGTTTCATAACAAGTACCAGATTAGTTATGAAATCTAATTTTTCAATGATATATTAATACCTTATTATTTATGTTCACACTTTAACCAGTTTATAAGACATTCTGGGTGGGATAAAGCATGTAATAGGGTTTACCAACGCATATTGAACTCTTTAAATACTTTCCTACAATTCTCATATCCATTACTACATGTTTCATAGTTCGAGGATTATATTTAGCATATGCCACCCAAAAACAAGAAGCATTGATGATACAAGTTGTCAAGTAAGATCAAAATGTACATTCCTAAAGAAGTATTAAAAGCATAATTCACTCCCAAATATTCATCTTTTCATGTTATACTCTAGAACCATATTACCAACATAATTCATCCAACACTCAAGGTCAAGATCTAACATAGGGTTAAAATTCCATATAGTAATTTTGTGTGGAAACAACATTCATATGGTGGCTCCAAGGAAGCAATCATACCTCAAGCCACTAGTAGAGATGGTACAAATCACTAACTTCCCTCTTTTGACAATATGTATGTTCATTTCATCCTTAGAAGGTAAGGTTTACTATAATGTTATAGTATTATTGGATTTTCTTGTTCATTTTCATATTAGGGTTAAAATATAGATAGAATCTTGACACTTTTACATTACAATTAAACATACATAAAAAATTACCACATCCCTTAATTTTTCTTGTATAACAAGTTTTATTTAGTTTTATTTTGATTCAAATAAGGATTTCCCATTGGTGTATCAATGTGAGTGCTCCACCTCACCTTATTGTTTACTCATGCTTGTTTGATAACCTTTAATGTCACATTATTGCATTCTCTAATTACTCCCATGAACCCATACAACTACATTGTTTAGTCACCTCCATTAACTTAGCTTTCCAAAGTCTCACATATAATTTTTTGTTTAGACACTTTCACTCCTTGTGTTGTCAAATGTAGGACTATGTTAATTAAAAATTGCACCACACATACTTACACACATACCCGCACCAACTACTAGGTTTATAGGGAATACACATGAAGAAAGTGTCCATGTACATATCCAAAAAATATATTGTAGGTTATTTAGCATGGTTGATCAATATCATGCACTCCTCTTACTTGTGTCATTATTGGATAGCCAACATCTCTTTGATTCTAATTTTGTAAGAAAAACATATAGTTAACATATGGTCTATAATATCATTCACAAAGCTTACTAAGATAGGGTCCTTGTGTTCTATTTTAGGCTATCATCCTAAAAGGAGTTAACCATTTGTAATCCCAACAAGGTGTTTCGTATCATTTTTCCATTCATCATACATATATACGGTATCCTAAATTTGTAATCATATTTTATCTATGTTAGTTGATGCCAACATGTACTAATACAACTAAGATCATTCTTATAACTTTCTTTCTCTATAATACGAAGGTGATTACACATAAGGGAATTCCACACAAGAAAATTACTCTTAGATCATTCTTTTCAATTAGGTTCTTTCCTTCCTAGTTGTCTAATATTTGGTAAATAACACAATGAACACCTTCATCAATTCCACACATGAGAATCATATAAATGAAATTTCATTGTCATTTAATAGATACATCTACACCCTTAGAAAACATATAACCTACCGTTAGCATTACACTCATGTCAAGTACCCATTTCATAACATCCCAATAAAATAACATTTTCATACTCTTTACAAGAATAAACAATTACATTTCCATTATATCAATAAGAAATATTTATCATTTTTAATTACATTACATTCAGATATTACATGTTACTACAAAACCAAAAATAACGTTATTGAATCCTTTTGTCTAGGGTACTGCGACCAAAGCATGGTCATCCCAAGAAGCTGCAATGGTAATATTATACAATATAACATGCTCCATGTATGCATATTTTCCATTAAAAATGATATCAAAACTCTTTGCATGTAGTTAGAGAGGGTAAGAAAAACATTTTTAATTTATTTCCATTTTCAATCTTAGAGAGAGAGAGAAACCCAATATTTCCTAGAAGCAAAATTCTTAATGCAAGTAACAAATAGAGGTTTCATATAGTCATGTGAATGTTTCCTAAAATTATCTCAATAGTTATTAGGATAAAAGGGGGTCCCATAACAGTTTTCTAGTTATTGTTGCGGATCTATAAAAATGACCAATTTTGCTGTGTGTGGCTACTACACTAAGTTTGAAAACTAATATCCATGAACACATATTATTTCAATTCCCATTCACTCCCCTATATGTAGAGAAACCATTGAACTCGATTAAACTCTTTTTTGACAACAAGGGTTCGATCTATGACTACCTTTCCAGAGTTGATTATCATAAATGCACTAGTTTGTTCTTGCTACAAAATGACAAGTGGCCTACAAAACCCGCTTGCAAAAATAGATCCCAAAGTACTTTTCTCATAGCTAAATTTTCCCAAAATAGATCCATAAACCATGATCCAAAACTAAAATGAATTTCTAACTTTTGGAAGTTGTCCCATGTTGCAAAATAACCAACTGGGCTCAGAAACACATGTTTCTAAATGATCACTTAAATTAGGTTAAAGGATTGATGTGACATTTCATGTCACCAGGGAACACATTTAAGTGTTGACATCTCTACTACGGGATTTAGGGAGGCATTTGTATGTCGTTTTAAATCATCTTTATTAACTTTTGCAAGGTTTTTTAAGGTAGAGTATATGCATGAAAACTTTCGTTCAACTCAAACTGGTGGTAGTATTTCCCAAATTTTTGCATCTAAGTTTTTAATTGATCCCGAGTCACATTATGTGAGAAAGGTCATCACTCAAAAACATTCATTCTAGTTGTGTGGATCTAAATAATTTTCAATCGTTTAGGAAACCATGGTTGATTTATTTAAATAACACACCCATCAATTTGATTTTAATTTTGATGATTATGAAGGGAAAACTAACTATATGAGAATAATTCTAGATAAAGGAAGAAAACCATGGTTGTGAATGATGAAGAGGTGTATGAGAGGTGCTCTAAGTGGCCTGCATTTGTAATCCATGAGACCACATGTCGTTGAGGCATTATGTCAATAAGTTCACATGTCATGTGTATATAATACCATTTACATTCACGACCTAGGGTCTATGCATTAGTAAAAACTATCATAAGCCCACTCTCAAGATTTCTATATATACTCATTGGACGAATGCTAAAAAATTTATTTTCATTCATATACAAACCCCCACTTAAATCCTTTTCCAAACAAGCCATATTTTTAGTAGGTCTACAATAATTATAAATGTTTACTAATTTTTAAAGGTTATTCAAAAGCATATCCATACGTATTCACATATGTTGTGAATACAAGTTTTCATTCTTCCAATAGCTTTCATAGATGTGTAGGATGGAGGATGCACGAGTTCATGGTGTTGGGTTTAAACTTACAAGAATGGTATTTGATTGAATATTTCTACAACATATTCACCCACATACTTTCGGGAATTTTATCATACTGCTCATATGCCTTGTGTTAGAGGCCCCATTTTTACTACACGTTTATTATAACCTTTTTCATTATAACATAAGAAAAAGCACACCCCACATTTTAACACAAGTAAAGAGTATGATAGAAAGGGAGGTAGATATGTTAACCCCATATGCCCATGGTACAACTCTCTAGATCCCATAACAACCCAACATAAGTACATGTTTCCAAAGAAATCGGAATTATGCCAAAATATTAGGTTGCTTACTTCTTTGCAAGCATCTAGGACCTATAATGGATCTTCTTATGTCCCATTTTAGCCAAATAAAATGTTTCCAAGATCCTAAAATATAACATGAATTAAAGAATGTTGGAAGAGGTGATCTAGAGGTTTTAACATTTTGTATAAGGAGGCAACACATTTTAATGTCAACAACTATCATAGCCTTTCATATTCAACACTCCTCTCACCTATAAATGGTGTACACAACAAGTTAGTGCCCCAATTTTTGGTAAATGTTTTCCCAATTCCTTTCTACTCTCAAACACCACACCCCTATGATGGCTGCCACCTATTTTTCCAACATGTTTTCCCAAAACTTTGCATACATTCAATCCATAATCCCTTGATCAGATTTTGGTTCCACCACAATAGTGTTTTTCCAAACTCAATCCAAAAATATAAGGACAAAAAATGCCCTAAAATCCACTATAAAACCACTTTTCACATCTTGATATGTTTTATATTAATTTATTCATTATCTTCCTTTGAATTCTTTTCCAAAATTTTGTTTTATTTTAATTTTTATTATTATTTTGCATTCACAAATAAAAAGGACCATCCTTGCAAGATTTCGACAAGATCGACTCAACGATAATATGAGGCACCACTTAGTTAGTGTAAAAATGTGATCAACAATTGGAAACAACAAATGTCACCTTAAAAATTAAATATGATCACAATTTAGGTATACATATGTGCAAATCGGTGTCCCAACTATCATTGACTTAACAAGGAACTTCACACTGAGACTCCTTTCTTAGAACAAAAACTCATTGGCAAGGGAATGCTATTTTGAAATGGATTTTGATCTCAAATAAGTCAACTTGTAAATTTATAACATCACTAACACACCAAACTAAGATTTACAATAAGGCTTATCAAGAATTTTGAGCGGTTAATTCAAGTAAAAATGTCTAAAATCATTTTTTTGCAAAATTGATGGGCTTCGTATAAAGCTCGTCAATCAGTCACGACAAAGCAAGGTATTAAAATTTATTGCATCAATGTTTAGATTGTTTAATTTGTGTTATTAAGTGTTACCCATTAGTTTTTATGTGTCATATCAATGATTTGGGTGTTGTATCAATGTTAAGGGTGTTTTATTATTTTTAGGGTGTCTAATTTGTGTTACTAAGGGTGGTGTAGAATAGTTTTAGCTAAATACTTTCCAATGTTATGTCTATTGACCTTATTTTCATAAATTTATCACCATTTATGCTAAACATGATATCACCAAAATTTTAAAAGAATTTATAACATTAATAGTAAGGATATGAGTCTACGAAGGATATCACAATCAATGTCAATTTTGCTCTTGTGGAAACTACTCAACATGTTACAGCAAAAACAATATACAATATTTAAATTAGAAAAAAATAGGACACCGCTTTTGAGTCATAAACATTAATAATTGACATATTAAAAATCATAGGTAACAACGAACATTTTACAAAATAATATTACAAGGAAATGGATTTCGCTGAGGTGGAGGCGGTGGTATTCCTTAATTTCTATACAAAACTCATACCATGATTGTCTTGGTCTAGGTGTAAGTTTTGTAAAGGATCCATAATATATAGGTATTTTATAAGGTACATATAAAACCTTGTAAATGAATGTCTTGAAGGGTGGCGACAAACAATTAAAAATTTTCATTTGTTCAGGTAGATCTTCTACGAGGTTGTATTGCAACATGAGTTGATGGTAGAGGTGACACTGAAGGTGATTGTGTAAGTGAATCGGAGGTGATGTTAAAGGTGGTGTAGGGGATGGAGGAGGATCCTCATCTGAGTGTAAAGGTAGTGATGTCCCACAACACAACATTTTTTTAATTTTTCAAAAATTTCATCTTGTTCATCAAATTTATATACAAATCATTAGAAAAAATATCATCAAATTCTTCAATTTTTATAAAATCATATACTATGAAAGAAACAACATTTTACATAACATAAGAGATACAACATTAGATGTTTTCCAAAAAAATTATAGGAAATTCAATTGTGAAAAAAATAGGTTTCAAATAACCAATACATATACATTAATCATTAGTGGTAACATTATTTTTCCCCTCAATCTCACCGGTGTTGCTTTTCCTTTAAAACCATAGTTAATTAGAAGACCTTCACCAAATTTGACATTTTTTATCAACTCTACCATGACATAAAGTGGTAATATTGGCCTTTTCATTTCATCTTATTTGTCATTGGTACACTATAAATTGACAATTGGGAGATATAAGATGTGGGTTTTACCCCATATTTAGCAAGAGCATGAGCTCAATCAAAATATTCAATTCAACATATTAATGAAGAACATTACAAATATATAAGAATGGTAGTATAACCATTCACTCTATAAATAGGTTAGTTGTTCTAACAACTAACAACTAACATACTCCTAGAACAAATACATTATTTTTTGTAAAAAATCAATTACATCAATAAAATCACCTATTTATTGAATAGACCTCTCCATTAATTAATATTTAATTATACGGAGTACAAACCTAAACTCATTAATATATCCATGCTAGGACTAATTCCAAACACGCCCTCCTTAGTGCTAACATGGGACGAGAAACTTATTATGGAGAAAAATCATGATGTTTGAGATTGGTCATTTGTTGTCTTCATCTACTAGGGTGTCATTAACGCATGAGGTTATCATTTCTTTGTATTCCCCCTTAAATGTGAAAACCCCTCGAATGTCAATTACAACTGAAAATACATCTTAATTACGAATTAATCCCCTTTATTTTTTTAAAATAAAATTTATTTCAACTTATTTTTGTAAATGCATTTTTCTAAAAGTATTTCCTTCCCCATTTTTCAAAAAAAAATTCCTTTCCCCCTTAATGAGAAATTCAAAAGGAGTTTCTTTTGTTATGTGTAGTAGTTGAATCTCAAACTTTCCTACAAGTCTAGGACTCCACCAACTAACATTTCAATTGATCACGTTCAAGTGGAGGAATGATAAAATTTAATAAACTCGACATGTCAATAAAAACATAAAAATACCAGTTTAGGGTTAGGAGGAAAACAATGATTCAAAGAGAGAATCATGGAGGTCATCACGCCGCATGATGCCAATTTTTTTTTTTTGAGTTGCATGTGCCACCACCTATTCTTTATCACCACACCGAGTTCAAAGAGAGAATATGGGGGATGAATTTGAGGTAGTCAAGCCGGGAAGGGTTATATGGCAGCATTTAGAGAAAACAATAGATCGAGAACAACCAACAATTTTTTGGATCCATCAATCCAAGGCAGGGTCCTCCAAAGCAATGTAAGAAAGTATGGAATGGAATAGAGGAGCTCACTTTCATCATGGAAATTAGGTTGATCTCAAAACCTTTTCCATTTTCGAGCTTCTAGTTGTATGATTTCCTTATATACGAATGATTTTATTTCATCCATAAAGTATCACATGTTCTAGATGGTGGGTTTCCCTCCTCTATTTCTTCTAGTCTCAAATCGCTTAAATTTTGGATGGAAACACTTAAAGATAAATATGATCTTCCACAAAATTAGACATCAAAGATAAAGATATCCGAGCAGGATTTGTAGAGCAAGGATCTAGGATGAGCTACATGAGGTAGAGATCGTAATCTAAGTCTTAATCTCATCAAAGGACTAGTAGAGCTCACCCAAAACTAGATGCCATCAAAAATTTAGAGATGAGGAAATTAGCATATATCATAAACAATATTATAATGCATGATTCATATTGAAATGAGATGAGATCAAGTTCCCTAATGCAAACAAATCTATTTACAATGTAAATCTCATGCATACAATGTGAAAGCTGTGATGTCAAATCCTTATGCACATGTATACGCCCATGTAGAAAAAATATTTACATTTTTCAATGTATTTTATTTTCTTTTCTTCTTCATCATGCAGATCAATAAACTTGAAAAACATATCCTTAAAATCCTATATTTAATTGGATTTTACAAACGCTCAAAAGTTGAATGGCCCCAAAACTTGTAAACATTGTTTTTATTTTTCTAATTTTTGGAATGCAAACAATGAACAAAATAGAGTGAAAATTGTGTATAGAGTGAACACGATACAAGGATTAGATGATGCAAGTGAATGGCGGATGTCGAGGGGTTCATTGCGAGTTCCGTGGTATTTGATAGTACCATTGAAAAACATGCAAGAAGGATGGACACTACAAACTCTAGATTTTGTGTGAGGTCCGTGGTATCCGCTAGTCCTTTGTTTACACCACTTGACTTTACAACAAATGGATGACACATAGATAATAGAAAATGGGCTTATACAAGGTCTTCTCTACTCACCCATTTCCATTATCTAACTTTGCAAATGAAGCATGAGTGGAGTGAAATTCAGAGAGGCCTCTTTCGAGAACCTACTCTAATACCAAATGTGGGTTTTACCCCATATTCAACGAGAGCATAAGCTCAATCAAAAGATTCAATTTAACCTATTAATCAAGATCATTACAAATATATAAGAATTGTAGTATAAACATTCACTCTATAAATATACTAGTTGTTCTAACAACTAACAATTAATATACTCCTAAAATCAATACGTATTTTGTTGTAACAAATCACTTACATTAATAAATTCACCTATATATTGAATTGACCTCTCCGCTAATTAATATTTAATTATGTGGAGTACAAACCTAAACTCATTAATATATCCATGTTAGGACTAATTCCTAACATAGGATGTAAACACATGCATGTACTATTGATGAAACCCGAAATATTTTTAAATGCATAAGGGCGTCCATCAATGTACATATGATCATGCATATGTTGATTTTCTCTGGGGATATATGAATTTTTCTTCCATTGAATTTTCATTACAACACATGCCATATTTGGACATACTTTGAATTTGTAGCTCACCACATGAGTCCAATATGCAAACTGGTACATTGGGCCATAAAAATGTAATATTAGCAGACCAATTGAACATTGAGTAGTAGACCCAACATTAATTTTCATCAAAGGAATAATACAAGACCTACATCGCGAATAGTAGAATTTTGTATCATGTAGCTCCACTCACAAAATGTGAATTCTTCATAAGGTGATGGAAGTTATTTATCCATTGGCCAAGCCCTATAATGTTTCCAATTGGGGAAATCAAATTGATATTTCTTCAACACCTTAGGAAGAAGTTCCAAATCATATTTGGACTCTTCCTCATAAGGTGTAATATGATATTTTCCCATTTTTGCACGCAAATTTGTCACAATTATTGAATACTTTTTGTTTCTCTATGCACCATTGAAAATTATTTTAGTCTCTTCCTTTTCAACACATTTTCACAAATTTCTCTCTGTCAAATTCATATTGTCTTTAGAATTGCCCACACTATCCATATTGTCTACATATGAGTGTACAGATGATTTTGGACATGGTGAAGAGAAAATTAAATTTCCAAAGGAAGACATATTTGTAACAATAATGATAACTACATTATTTTATAAATATTAGCTAAAACCAAATACCAATAATAAAATTACAACAATATCATTATTTTACAAAAACTTGCCAAAATTTCCAGGTTACAATTTTTCATATTTCCATTTCGAGATAAGGAAGGTTCCCTAGTAGAAACGTACTAAAAATGTCGAAAGCATATTGAAGGCATGTGTATTGTTTAAAAATGTAAATAAATATACTATCTCAACATTGGGTGAGAATCATTTTGTATTCCCGTTTTTACATTAGAACAATTCTACTTTACATTTAAATGAGAAGCATTAGTTTGCAAGAGCTAGAGATATGTAGAAGGTTTATAAGGGTTTGTGTGTTGTTGTTAGGGTTACAAATATATTTTTAAATGTATGTTGTTATTTGTTAGGATTACAAATGTTTTAATAGGCATGTAACTATGCAAATTGAGTTTATAAGGACTATAAATACTTCGATGACATGACTAATTTTTAGTGCTTTACACCCATAATGAATCATTTTGTATGCATAGTCAACCTTCTTGGCCATCTTGGCTATCTTGAGGAATCTCTAAATGTTATAATCTAAAAGCTAATTAAACTTTATGTGGTTATGTGGACATGTTTTATTGGTGGTTGGATGAGCTACTAGAAAAGAACTAGATGGTATTTATAAGCTACAACACTGATTGATTGTATCCCCAAGTTTCTACATTGAAGACAAATGTTGTGTAATGTAAACATTTTTGAGTTCTTATAGAGCTCTAAAATGTATTTCATTAATTTTGTAAGTGCATATTAACAAAAATCCCTAGAACATGTCTTTCTTAACTTCCTTATTATAATTATAAGTATTGTTGAGTTTTACATTTTAGCATTAGGGAGTTTTCACCTTGGTTGACCTTGTGCTCATTCTAATTCTCTAGGGAGTTTTAGAATACCCTATAATTACTTTTAATCATGACATGGGGTGATCATTATTTTCTTGGACATTGTATCACATACAAAAGTAGTGCAAACAACCATATTTCACCTTGTGAAAACTATTTCGAACCAACATGAAAAAGGAACCCACATTTATTTTTCTTACAACCTAATGTTTTAATCATTATTTTAACATATTTAAAATGATGAATAATTATCTAGATAAATTTTACCTTAAGGGAAGATAATGTAAAATCATGAAAAATTTCACATGTAAAAATAATGGATAAAGTTGGAGTTCATGTTATATGAGAATAAAGTTTAGTAAAATTCAAACTTTATCACAAGTTCGGTGAAGTTAATTAATTTTATTGACAAAATTACTCAAGGATATGTGGTCCCATGGAATAAATTTATTATAATGTGTTTTACCGACACTGAAACAAAATTAATAACTTATTTTTGAACTTGATATCAACTATTTATAAAATAAATTAATTAATATTCAAATAAAAAATTAACTTATCTTTAGTTTTACACGGAAAAACACTAGGTTATTTGAGCTTCTTCTCCAAATTTGCAAGAGTGAAAATGAGAGGTGTAGTGAAAATGACATTCACTTGGGATTAAATAGGAAATGTGGAGCCTTGTGGTTAAAAGTGTGATGTAATTCCCATCACATTTGCATACATTTGTGGAACTATTAGCACATCATTTTTGTGTCAAAAATCCCTTCAAAAAATCCCATTCACAAATGGTAGCAAAATTGATCATATTTTCAACATTTTTAACAATATATGAGTTAGTGTTCCTCATCTTGCATTTTTCGTCCTCACACTATCCTTCTTCATCCTCAACATTGATGACTATGGGATTCATATTTGAGGGTGGCACGGTCTCCTTGCCGAGTCTCATATGATCTTCTCCTTTCTCATGCTCATAATCTGCATGTGAGGAGGATGTTGTATGAGTGGGTACTCTTGGAGGAGTTGTTTGTGTGGGCATGCCAAAATATATTTCTTCCCATTCCATACATGTAAGTGATCATGCCCCACTATCCCTTACATTTGTGTCCATGTGTATTAGTGTGATGACTTCTTCCAACCTTGGTATTGCATTGGAAGGTTTATTCAACTCACTTTCCTCAATTATGTGAGTTGCTTCTAAGGTTGGACATGGTGCAAAAGTTATTGATACATCCAACCATTGTTTTTATTTTTCAAGGGCTTAAGATATTTTTCTTCTGTAGGAAACTCTTGAAGAGTCAAATGTATTTTCACCTATGTTGACCTCTTGATCCCCTTTTCCCTAGTCCCAAATAGTTGGAACATTTCTTCATCTGGCTCTTCCTCCACCTACTTGCCAATTATTTTTGTGCGTATATGCATGGAAACAAGTTACACAAGGGGGTCTTAAGTGGACATGTTTTCCTAAAAATTGAGAAACTTGTACTTTCATTGATTATTTGAGGTACTTACACTCAAAATTTGAACAAGATATAAAAACATGAATTGTTGCATTTTGAGTTTAGTTTTCTAATCACTATTTTTTTTTGCAAATGATGTTCAAGTGTGGGTGGTAAAAAATTTAAAATTCAAATAATTACTTGTATTTTTAGATAAAACATAGTCAATAGTTGGTATGTTTCAGCCCTCAAGTTTTTAGCATCATTTAGTATCTTTTTAAATCCTTCTGTGGAAAGTTAGATAAGGTTATCTAGTATGTTACATATATATTTTTAATTTTGTATCATAAATATATATTTTAATGAATTTTACAAGTAAATAGGTATTCAATTTGATTAAAACATAGTCATTTGAGCGTTTGCCCCACACAACTACCTCAAAATTGTTTGAAATTGATATTTTTTAATGTGCATAGAATTAAGTTTAGTACGCGACAAAGTATAAAAAAATTGAATTTGGATGCATACATCAAAAGTTATATGCATAAAGTTAGACATGTATTTTCTTTCAATATAATGGCATATGAATAAATTTACAAATATTTAACATGATGTAGTATGTTTATAGTGATCAAAAAATAAAAATATTGTATCATTAAAAAGAGAACAATTCAATCTTCCTCGTAGTCATGATTTGTGATGAGCCCTCCTAATTCCTATGTAAACCCCCATTTTTTTGTGTCATCATTTTGTACTAAGGTTGATATTATCATTTTGTAATTAATACTTTAGTATATTTGAAAGGAAGTTTTGTGCATAACCTTGTTATTTTCATCTTGTGTATGCTTCTTCAAATGATTTTAAATGGATCTTTATGTGCGTTAACAATGTGTTTGAAGAACATATCTTAAGCCAGTACATGACTCATACATGGAATAGCACAGGACTCGCTCATGCACTAGCACAAGACTCTCTTTTGAGCATAGGACTCACCTACACATTGGCACAAGACTCGCTTGGAGTGTAGGACTCGCGTTACGAGGGCACAAGACTCTTGTGAAGAAAGCAAAGGAATCGAGATGACATGAAGGTGATTTGATTCAGCCAGCACATGATTTGACATGGTAAAAATGGCATGAAACGTGGACTATTATCTAAGACACCATGTGACTTAGGAGGATCATGTAAGCTTGACTTAACACACAATTGATTGGAGACATGGAACAAATGAACAAAACAACTTATAATCACCATGATTATAGGGATTCAATGCATGATCTTTGACATCTTCTAGAAATGTTAAATCATCTCAACTAAGAGTTAATTAAGGAATCCATCTGTAGTTAACAAGATGAATTTGATCTAAGTGTGGCATACACTTGTTCTTCCATAATTGTAATTCTTTAACAATTAGCTTTTTTCATAAAGGTCTTTTAGTTAGAGTAGTAGTTAATTATTGCAAATAATCCGTCCTCTTCTAGAGTGACAAGGATTTCTCTTGATATAAAAGGGAATTTGTAGTAGAATTGTAGAGTTAGTTCATTGATTGTTGTTGAAGAATTATTCTATTCAATAAAGTGCATGATTCTAGGATAAATCGACTTGTGTGATTTGTAATTCTAAATCGGATCAAAGGGAAGGAGAAAGGGCCACTCCTCCCCAATGTGAAGGGAGAATTTCTTGTTTATTTAATCTCTGTTATTCAACATTTGTTCAAATTACCAAAATTTCATTACTTTCAGTATTTTAATTATGAATTCAATAATCTCTTGTTTTATCAATAGATTTCACTTCTTAATTGCATTTAGAATAGTATTTGATTGAGTTCATTAGTGAATACATGTTGAGCATGGTTTCAATCATTCTCTTTGTTGCAAATAGCCATGGACACTGCCATGGAATAAAAATCAAGAGATAATTAAAGTTTGAGTATCAATGACATTCATCAATTTGATGAAATTTTTGTATGAAATGCATAGAGCATTCCATGCTTGAAGTTGAAATTTTACATGGAAATCTTTCGTGCGGGAGAATGATAGGTCTAATCCTTTGGCTCAAAAATCCAAGGCATTCCCGAGGCTCGAGGGATGTTTTGGGAAAGTTAATTAAAACATGTACACATTGTATAGTGCATACATGTTATAATGTGTATGAGTTATGTATTACATTCACCACAACCCTTATGGAGCAAGAACATGTACATGCTCTTGTTGTTTAGTGGTTTTAAGAGGTTTTGGATGTGACGGAGGTTAGGTTAGGGGAACATATTTAGTAAAATAATTGTTAATTATTATTTATACTATGTATAAATACTAATAAAATAAATATACTTTAAATTTGTTTTATTAAATATAGTAAATTAGGGTCACTTTGCACTGATATAACTAGTCATGTAGCTCCAAGAGTTACATTATAGAAGATAGTTTATCAAAATCCAATATGGTCAGTACTAGTTATTTTTCAATATTTCGCATTGAACGTAAATATTTTGGGATATAAATTTTTGATCGGTGTTTGTTTAGGGATAACATATAGTCATTTTGAGGTTTTGGGGCCTTCAATTGGTTGGTAACATTTGTAGGAGTTTTGGATGTGTCAAAATTAGATTTTACAAACCTCACAACTCTAAAAGATAATGACAGTTGCTAAAAATATATTGATTCATGAATTTCCTTAGAAGACACATCAAATAACACACACAAAAAAGTTTCTATTAATTTTGACATCTATAAATACCACTTCCACTATCGAGACTCTTACAAATAAAATGAGCTAAAACCATAGAGCTATTACAATGGTGTTTCTCTATAGCCCTTCACAAGATTCACTTATTTGGCTCAACTCGACTCTCTTCCCTATGTTTCACCACCCTACCCCCTAAAATTGTGAACTTAACTCCTTTTATGTTTTCTTAGGTTCTAGATATTTCTACATTATAAGTGTGTTCATTAACTTCTCTAAAATACCACATTATCTTTCTCCATGACCTCCTACATTTGTCAAATCGGTGGTTAAGGATAATCAATCCTTGAGATCTTTCTAGAGATCTATAAGATCATTTATGAGGCATGCTTGTATGTTGACCTTGTTTCTTTTGGTGACACGTGTCCATGGATAATTTCTCTTCATGACTCTTTGTCTCTCCTTTATTTATCCTAAGTCTAATATTCTATGACATTTTACCTTCATATCACATCACTTTTACACATGCAAAATCATATTTTCCCCTATCCTAAATAATACCTAACCACCTAGATAAACTTAATCATTTTCTAAACCACCCCAAATCAACCTAAATCTATTTATTTATTTCCTAAAATCCATTTAAGACTATGTTTAACCTATTTCTAACTCCCTTATCTTGACAAACAAACTTATCATTTCCCACATATAAAAATCATCTATAAACCTAAATTAGATAAATCTAAACATAAGCAAAATCAAAACAAATCTAACCTATTTTCAGCTCCTCAACAAACAAACACATCCCCAACCACCCAACAAATTAACACCTCGAAATCCAAAATAAAAAGCCTTGTTTTGGAAGTTGTTTCAACCATTTTCCTCACAAATCTTAAACAACCCAAAATCGGTGAATTAGGTAACTCAATTATTTAAGCTATTTTTCGAGCCTCTCTCTAGGATCCTCAACTTCAATTCATGAGTTTTTGCTTTCAATTTGGTTTCATAGCCTTGTAAATCATCACTTAATGTACTTGGATATCACTTAATCAACATCAGGCATCACCATTTACCTTCATTGATAATTTTAGAGAAATTTTGGACCTCTTATGGATCATCACTCCATCACTCAACCTATAGATTACACCAGCTACCTACATCATCCTTCATCAAGGTTAGAAGATTCATTTAGAATCACATCATCTTCTCGGGTGTTTCTTATCTTATTATTCATCAATTTTACATCATTTTTAAGCCTTTATCAACTCTGAAATCAAGTATAAATCACCAAACATTTAAATTTATTAATTTGTTCAAAATTCACTAGAATCGGCAGTGATTATCCCAATCACCAGCGATTCTGTCATTTTACCTTTTCTCCAATTTTTATCAACTTTCATTATAGTGTCCTTTTTTGTCTTATCATGTCTTTTGTCACTAATATATTTTCAAGTATGGATTACTTTTAGATGGAAATTGGTGGCCCTTCTCATGAAATCACCAACATTCATTCTTTGTTGATAATTGACATCCTTTTTTGGGAACAATATGATATCTTGCATGATCTAAATTTGTGTGCCATCCATCACACTCCTTTAGATGAATTGAGACAACATTTTTAGTTTACTCAAAAATCCATCAAGCAATAGAAGAATAATATTGAGCACACATATTTTGATTACATCCTCATTGAATTTGAACTTGTTTGGGCTGCATCGAGTATAACATGAACAAGACTTGCCTTTTGAGATTGATTTTGAGCCATAGTCTAATCTATCTCTCATCCCTCTTTATCTATCTCATATCTTTTTTATAGTTTATCATTTTTCATATATCTATCCTATATCGATTTATCATGTATCATTTATTTATTTCAATCCACTTAATTGTTTAAACAATGAGCTATGACATCCTTTGAGGAAGCCCTTTGGATTCCTATAATCATCCTTTGTTGAGAAGCTCACTTATCCATCTTTCTAATCATATCTTGTGTAGTGTCTTTGATTGCAAGTTTTCCTCGTAGGAAAAGAGCTTGTACACATCTTTTGCGGAGGGCAATTTCAAGCATTGTCAATCAACATCTATGGGTATCATTAAACCCCGCACCTTTTGAGTTTGGTATATTTCTATTTTCTTTCTTTGTTAATTCAAGTTAAAGGAGTAGGAATATTTCTGAACATATTGGCATGCCCGGTGGGACAGAGTCCCTTATTTCATTGTTTCATTATTCAAATTTTCATTATTTTTTATTTTTTGGTTTTATGTTCAATAATCACTAGTGATTTAGTCAATTGCTAACGATCGGGTGAATCATCAGGTGATTGATCAATTATCGCCAATGATTTTTTAAATACTTTTGATTACTTTATATTTCTTGTTAATCATTATTTTCTATTTTGTTTTATATTTCTCACTAACTTGGTTTTGCAAGTTGTTATCTCTGGAAGATTTACTTGTTGGATTGCTTATTGCTAAAACTAAAACAAATCAAAAATTAAAAAAGGAAGTCATTTATCATAGTGAGTCCTAATCCTTCTTTTTGTTTTCTATACTACATTTTTTTGTTTTCTCTCATCAAAATCAATCTTTCATTTTGGGTTTAAAATGAACAATTACATTCTTCTTGTTCACATAGTTTTTAATTAGGAAAGTTAATTGATTGCATTCACTTTATCTTTCCCCACACATAACCAAATCACTCAAACATCAAACATGCATTTAAACAATTCTTCCTAGGTGATAACTATTGGGATTTCATCACCCAATAGGAAACCGACTCATGTTCTAGTTAAGTATAACAAATTTGTGTTGGTATATTGGCCAAGCACTGACTCCCTTATCACTGTTGGGGACTGGACCATGAAGTGAGGGGTAGGCCCCAATACCAAGCCCCGTACCTGTTGGAAACAACAACAAATATTTGGGCCTCACATACCTTTGGTATATATCGAGGATGCTTGGCCATAAACATACCTAAAACCAACCATAGTTTGCCATTTCCTAGGACCCATCAACCATTTTTCACATTTCACTTTTCTTAATTAAATCAAGATAATCTAAAATTTATTTTTTCTTTTTTTTCTTGTTGTTTTTAATCAACCACTTAGTTATCTTCATTTGTAGGTGATTGTGTGTTTTTTACTATGGTACTTACTAGACAACAAGCCCATAATCAAACTTCAAAAAACATGTCTACATGCCATTATCTACACCATTACAACAACATATCCCATTATCTACGCCATTACCTACACCTTATTACAACATCAAACATCAAATTCCACTAACTCAACCAATCATATCTACTCTTTTTTATAAACATCAATGAGCTAAGGATGAATTAGAAGAACAACATAATGAAGAAATTTGACAACATCTCTTAGATTATGCACACCATCATCATCATCATTAAACATCCCACATAGAAGAGTTAGAACCACCTCATTCTCCTAGCTCTCAATCAACATCATCTGAACCTCCTTTCTTTGATAGTGGAGATCTTGTTTTCAAAGACATGTTAGATTCAAACCATGTTTCCCTTAACGCTTATCTTATAGCTAGGGTGTCCAACTCCAACCATTTGTATCTAAACACACATTCCTGATCCTTCATCTGTTATTACACATCTTATTGATTCAAACCAATAACCCGTTATCCAACAAATATATTCATATCAATGAAACCATAAATCCAACCCACTGAAACATCTAGTCATGTCTTAATTCCTATTTTTAGTCTCATATGATCTCTTCTCAAGACACATCTACCCAACAACCCACATCTTCACCCAAGCCTTCTATTGGTCCACACACCCTAACATAATACTAGTTCTTCCTCATCTACCCCTCCAACATATTGGTTGTCTGAGACACCTCGGTGAGTTCTGTTGTTATTTCTATTTTCATATCTCAACCACCATACTCTCAATCGGTCAGTAATCTCATCCAAAACATCACTATGTCCATTCCTGCATCTATTCCCTTAATCAATACTAGTGTGATATTACCACCACTCATCTTATTTCAGTCCAATCCTTTATACCCCTTGTCTCACAACATATTCCACAACCATCACAGCCATTAATTTCCATACCAAAATCTATTCCTATTCAGAACATCCCACAACAAGCACCATCTTTCTTCTCTGCCTCTGCAATACCCTTCCAATAACCACCTCCTTATTCACAACCTTTTACCACCACATCTATCCCACATCCTTATCAATATATTCAACCGTCACAACCATTAGTGTCCCAACCTACTTATAACATCCCTACAAACATCCCACCTCAACAAAATATTCCTCAGAAAACATTTCTCAACAAAAGCTTTATGTCTTAATAAAACATATTATCAACAAAATATCCCTCAACAAAACATTCCTCAACAAAAAAAATCTCAAAAAAAATATTCCTCATATGAAACAAAATATTCCTCAATAAAACATTCCTCAAAAGAACATAGTCTCAAAACATTTAGTATCAACAAAACATACCCCAAAATATCTACACAAAATATCCTCTCAGTTCTCATTTTAACTGGCTCATCCTCCTCAATAACATTATAACTTTGATCCCTCTTTGAGCCCTCATGAACCACATATCCAATCTTGAAGTTGCTTCATCAGGACCCAAGAATGTGCTCTCTTATGACCAAATTTTCAATGAGCCCATTCACCCTTTAGTGTCATTTAAAGTATATCCACCCCATTGGGAACTTCCAAAGTTTATCAAATTTTATAGCAAGGAAGATCCTCAACAACACATTTTTTTTTCATGTCATGCTGTTATCTAATAGCCCATGATCAAGATCTCATGTTGAGGAATTTCCCTATGTCCCTTATCGGTCCTACCTATGGATTGGTATAATAACATCCCTCAGTACTCCCTTTTCTCATTTACACAACTCACACAAATTTTCCTAGAACATTTCTCCATAAACATAGCCCATAAAATCACTATCACTGATCTCTACACCATCAAACAGTTTGAGGATGAGTCCATTGCAATTTTTTTCCCATTGGAGGGTATAATCAATCAATTTGTCCTTCCCATTACCACAAACCGAATTGATTGAAATTTTCTATCACTCATGTGCTAAACACATTTCAACAACACTACAAATCCAATCTTTCCAAACATTTGATGAAGCTTTCACCATGGCCCATAAGTTGGAACTACTGAGCTCTAGAAGAAGGTTGAATTAAATTCATCCTAAGAAACCATGAACTGAATTCCCATCTAAATCATCTTCTAGTCCTGAAAAATCCAAATCATCTGCCAATGCTAATTTGTAGTAATCAAATCCACTCCTAAGGAAAATCCCACTACCGAGCATTCCTGACAACAACATAGTTACACACCCATAGGAGAGACTTATAGTGCAGTCTTTGACAAGTTTCTCATTCTGAAACATGATATCTCTCCCACCCATCCAACCTATCGATACATCTATATCCAAACCCACTTGGTATCGAGATAATGATTATTGTAAATACCATAGGGTTAAGGACATGACATTGAAAGGTGTCACACATTCCATAATGTCCTTCAAGATTTGATTGACAAGGGTGAACTCAACTTAGACAATCCAAATGCACCCCAAATCAAAATCTTGATATATTTCAAACAACCCTTTCCAAATCATGCCCCATCCACTAATCAACCACAAACAAACATCATTCACACTCACCATACTATCAACACCATCACTAAAAACACCCATTCTAAGTCCACATCAACACCTATTGAATCTAAATCCACATCTACAAAACCAACATCAACATCTACTAAACCTACATCGACATCCACCAAGTCCTCATCCATTAGGAACACTACTAAAACCATTCTCCCATCCTTGTCACATGTTATTACTGAATCCACTTCCACACCAATCACATCTTCTAGCATAACCACACCTATCTATGCCTTGATTTGAAAATATAACTATGATACCTCTTGAAACATTTATGACACAAACACCTCCCCTAAGGAAACCACGAATTATATTCATCCCCCATCTACAAAACCAATCATCTCTACACCAACAATCCAAAACCTAAAAATATACAACTCATTTAGATCTCATCAACCACATCATTCAAACTCCTCTTCCTTCATCAATATCTACCTCTACATCCACACCTAGCTCATCTAAAACCACAAAAGGACCTCATAAACAAGGTGTTGTTCAAGTTTTTAAAATCCCTTACTATACCTTCCTGAACAATACCATTTTCATGGCCCTCGGCCTTTTCTTCCACCTCCTCCTAGAAAGGTCATTTCCACTCCTAGTAATCACCTTGTCATGTCAAGTCAAAGCCTATCTACCAAGCCTCCACATTGGGCCCTCATCCTTCATCCATCACACCATCTAAGACTCCTCAAGTGAAAAAAACCCAACAACCCACAATCAAAGTCTTACTTCCTCTAGAGGATAAGATACACAAAACTTCATTACTATCCACATCTACACCTAGGGGTGTTATGAAACTATTCTAGATGACCTCCTCCAACAATCACTTATAACATTACCACCTCCCAAAATATCTGACCCTCGAGGATGGAAACTTGTTTGGTATGACTTCAATGTCTCTTGTGATTATCATAGGACACGAGGTCATTCCATAGAGGACTATAAGGCCTTTCATCTAATTACTCAGAAACTTGGTAATTTGGCCTTCCTTCCTTCCGAACCACATGCAACATCATCATCTTCATCTAAATCTAAATAACCCATGTCTAAAATCTCTCCCCATCAGGTTGATGATGTTGTACACATAACCACTCGCTCACAGAACTACAACACAGATCCATCTGAGCCTAAGAAAGATAAAAATTTTGTAGCCATACCTCCACCTCCAGAGTTAGTCACTCCGTCAGATAACCCTAAAGTATCTATCTCCATAGCTCCTGAAGCGTCTAATCAAAAAATGTCACCCAAAGCCAAAGTTTCAATACTCACCACACCACCCTCATCATCCACCTCAGTGTAGAAAGGTCGTTATCAAATAGTTACACCAAGCTCCCATCAAAATGTCATTATACGAGTTGGTGCAAACATCACCTTCCCATAAACAAGCCATGATCGAATCCCTTCAGTCAATATTCATGCCTTCAGATGACCCTTCATCTTTCACAAACTTTTTAGGGGCCCTTAAAGCATCCACAACCATATCATTTGAGCCATCGAGATTCCCTCACTTAGACTAGAAGAGCATGACTTACCACTCTTTATCACCACTCAAATAAATGATGTCCTCATCAGAAGGGTCATGATTGATGGGGCACATCCATCAACATTATATCATCCATTTCTTTCAATCAACTTAAACTATCTCCTTCCATCATTGGTCAAACTCAGTTTTACTATGATCCTTAATGACACTATCGCACCCACATTAGGTATTATTATCCTACCACTTAAATTCGGCGTTAAGACCTTACATGAACTCTTCTACATTATAGAAGGAGATTTCTAATACAACATGTTGTTAGGATGCCCCTAGATATGCACTATGTGGTGTGTTCCTTCTACACTTCATTGTTGTCTTAAATATGAATATGAAGGTCAAACATTCACAGTCCCCGCAGATCAAATCCCTTCTTCATGATTGTTATATGACATATCACCCAAATGACATCCTCATGCCTAAATCTACATTAGAATCATCTGATGAAGCATCTATATACACATCCATCCCTTCATCCAAACTACAGATGATTCTTCCCTTAGTGATGTTGTACAATGCCTTACGCTAGGGGAGTACCGCCTCCTCATGCTCAACTCTCATCCCCTCACCTAAGACTTATGGTTCCCTTTACAAAAAAACCCATGTATGAGCCTAACGTAGGGGATGTTATCTCTTATGGTCCCACTTATCTCAAAACAAACCTTGTCTATGGGGGATGTGATCATCCTTCATCCCATTCTATCAATCCACACCACACCATGCCTTTCACATTAGACTTCAAATCCTAGATAATCTATATTTTTCTTATATGTACCTTCATCATTGTGCATGGAAAGGTTTTTGCCTTGGCCATTATGAATAGGGAATACATGACTTGATTGTCCAATGCTCCCTTAAAACTTATGAGAAATATGGCCTAGGTTATGAGAAACCTAGCTCTGATCCATCCAAACCCACTACATCCATACATATCACTGAACTTGAACCATCATCACCTACAAACCCTGAAGATCCTATGGACATAGATGACACCGTATCCATCCCACCTAACTTTTTTTTATTCAATACTATATCCTTAGGACCACTTACTTATCAATCTAGTCACTCATCAAATCATTACCTCTTATTTGGCCAAAAATGGTTGAAGAAGATTTACCCACTATAGATATCCTTCAATGTCATGATGACCAGGACATCCTTTCCCATATGGGATCTGAGGATCACTTCCTTTAAAAATCCCTACCTTCGATACACCAAATCTCCTTAATGAATCCACCATGACATTAACTTAGGAACCCCTCAAGATCCTCACATAGTTAAGGTCGGTCAATCACTTAATTCACAAGAACTAGATGACTTCACCTCATTTTTAGAAAAATATTATCAATCCTTTCACTTGGTCATATAGTGATATGCACGGAATTGATCCCAACATTATCATACACAACATCGTCACATATCTTGATGCTAAACCCGTTAAATAAAAACTTCGTAAGATGCATCCTCATATATCTCTCCTTGTTAAAGAAGAGTTACAATGCCTTTTATCCACTAACTTCATCATACCCATTGACTATCCACAATGGGTCTCTAACATTTTCCCATAACTAAAGCCTCGGGAAAGTTATGCATCTACACAGACTTTAGGATCTCAATCTTGCTTTCCTAAAGATGATTTCCCCCTTCCAAACATAGATCAACTCATTGACCTAACATGGCCATGAAATGCTCTCCCTTATGGATGGATTTTTTGGTTATAATCAAATTCTTATCACCAATGATCAACATAAAACTTCCTTTATTACTCCTTGGGGAACCTTCTATTACCATGTCATGCCATTTGGTCTTAAAAATGCAGAGCTACTTACCAACGTGCCATGACCTACATTTTTCATGACCTCATCCACAAAATTATCAAAGACTATGTTGATGATCTCTTAGGAAAATCAAAATCACAAAGATCACCTCGATGTCCTTGAATCCATATTTACTCGTCTTATTCAGTATTGCCTTCATCTCAATCTGTAAAATGTGTTTTTGGTGTTCTCACTGGAAAATTTTTAGGATTCATCATATCTATTCAAGGTATTGAATTTGACCCAAAAAGGTTAAAGAAATCATTAAAATGCCTCCTCCATCAATCTTAAACAAAGCATAGCCTTTCAAGGTAAACTACAGTCCATCGACATTTTATATCATAACTTTTGATCATTGTCAACCATTTCATCATCTTCTCCTGTGAAGGATTTATATTTTCATTGGGATTTAATTTGTCAGAAATCCTTTGATGAAATTAAACAATATCTCTATCACCACATGTGCTCACACCTCCTCGCGAGGGGGGCCATTTTATCTATACATATCTTCTTCAAAACACGCTCTAGGATCCATGCTCGCTCATCATGATAACTAGGTCATGAAAAGGCCATATATTATATCAGTTGCACACTCCATGATTATGAAACTCATTATTTGAGGTTGAAAAAATATGTTGTGCCTTATACTTTGCCACTTCAAGATTTGTCATTATCTTCTTAATCACAAGACCTATGTCATTACTAGCTTTAATCCACTTAAAACCATGCATTCTAAACCATATCATAGTGACCATATAACTCGATGGCTTATTCTTATGACTGAATTTGACCTGAATTCATATCACAAAAATCTATTAAGGGCAAGGTTATATCATAGACCAGCTCGTTGATGCTCCCCTTCCCAATAATCAACTCCCTCATGAATACTTTCTTGATGAATCAATTAACAATATCGATGAATATGAATTCATCCCTATCAAAATGACCCTCTTCTTTGATGGATCTAAGTTCCAACAAGGGGGAGGGGTCGGTGTTGTTATCATACCTCCTAGGATATTCCTATTCCTTTATCATTTAAACTTAACTTTGAATGCACTAATAACATGACAGAATATGAAGCTTTGATCATGGGTCTTACTGACCACTATTCTCCTAGGTGTTCACATCTTAGAAATCTATGGAGATTCACAACTCATCATTAATCAAATCAAAGGAGAATACCAATGTAAAAATGAAATCTTGCAAAAATATAAAGCCAACGTTGATTTTCTCCTCGATGCACCTTTGATCATTATACCATTCAAACCATCCCGTGATCTTCTAATAAATTTGATACAATGGCCTCTTTAGGAGCCCTCATCCCATTAGAAATTGAAGAATCAAAAGACAACACTCAAGTATCCATGTGGTGTTCAATGATTGGATTACCCCTCACATCAAAATGAACTCCCTCCTATCAACATTGTTGATAATGATCAATTGATTTGTGGTATACACAAATCTATGACTACCTTCTGAATCTAAAATCCCATCGACTTATCATGTAGTGCTAAAAGATCATTCCTTCAATACGCCACCCACTTTTTCATCATAGGTGGTATCCTCTACAAACGTAGTTTTGATGGTATCTTGTTAAGGTGCCTTAAATCACATGAATCAATCAAAGTAATCGAAGAAGTCCATGATGGTATTTGTGGTGGACATTTTAGTGGAAATTCCATCGCTAAACATATCATATGGCTAGGGTACTACTAGCCTACTATCACTAAATACTATTGTGCATATGTTAAGAAATGTGTCAAATTCCAACTCCATTTAGACCTTATCCATGTCCCAGCTCAAACATTATAACCCACTCAGGACTTATGGCCTTTCTCTCGGGGGGTTAGACCTCATTGGTGTTATCAATCCTAAATCATCTCAACAACATCACTCCATTATCACAACTATTGAGTACTTCACTAAATGGGTTGAGTTATCCCTTTAACCTCGACTAAATAAGGACCTATCACCAACTTCATATATCAATACATCATATGTCATTTTGGTGTTCCTCATAAACTTGTCACGAGAAATGAAAATATTTTAAAATAAAGAACTTAAAAATATGTGACACCTTCAACATCAAACTTATCTTTTCATCACCATATTATCCCAAGAAAATGGATAGGTTGAAGCCTCTAATAAAACACTTGTCAAAATCCTTATGAAAATAGTAGATGATGTAGGTAAGAATTGGCATCTCCAAATCCATTTTTTCTCTTGGGCTTATTGAACTAGCATTCATACTCCTATAGGAGCTACATGCCTATTCACTTTTCTATGACTTTAAGATGTCTACCTCTGAATTCCAAATTCCATCACTTCATGTATCCCTTAAAGACTTCATCCGATGAAAATATCATCAAGACCACTTAGCACAACTTGAATTATTAGATGAAAAATGTCTAATGGCCCTCGAACATCATCAAGTCTATCAAGAACGTTAAAACGAGCTTATAAAAACATATTAAAGAGTGTGACTTTAAAATTGGTGACCTTGTACTTAAAGAAAATCAAAATGTCACTACATTAGAATGGAGTAAACATGGAAAGTTTTCCCCTAATTGGATCGGTCCATACATCATCACTCACAAGTATGGGTGGGAGTGTATCATCTCACTTCCCTTGATGGTGAACTGAAAAGGACCTTTGAATTCCTTGCACTTGTAGCCTTTCTACTATTAAATGATTGATCATCATGATAGTAGTTACATCTAAGATATTTTATCACTCCATCAAACCATCCATCTTATCACAGTAATGATTTGAAATCATGTGGTTATCCATCATTATCCTAAATATACCTTAAAGATGAGCACCATGGCTCTATTCATCATCTTTCACTATGGAAAAGTTCCTCCTTTGTAGGAACCCCTTAATCATTACACCACCTACCATGTACCAACTAAAAACATGACATGGGGCACGTGTGTGTAGATCATATACGCATCTTCTCCCCTCCTGAAATGGTCTATTAGGGTCTTTCCCTCAGTTCAAAAATGTATGTAAAAGTCATTGGATGCTTCTTATCAAAAAAATAAAAAATACAATAGATTGATCCCTTGAAGGAAACTATTCAAAATATAAAATCATTATCAAAAAAAAAGTAAAAAGTAGATTGATCCCTTGAAGGACAGATACTAGTTAAAATCATAGACCAATCCCTTGAAGGATAGCTATCTATAAAAGATCAAGATAAAAAATAAAAAATGTAGACCATACCCTCAAAGGATGGCTACCCATGTAAAAAGCTTCTTGCATTGATCAACCTTCAAAAATCAAAGCATCCTAGGAAAGCTTCCACATTGATCAACTTTCCCATTATAGAAAACTTCCGCATTGATCATTTTGCTCCAAAATCAATATGTAAATTTGGGGAATTTCCCTATGAACCCATTAAAAAGGAGAACCATTTTTCCCATATTGATCTACACATACAAAACCCCTTTCGTGTCTAGGAAGGTACATTTATCTCATTCCACCTTTTTACTAAAGATATTATGTAACTATCTATTGATAATCTCATTTAACTTTCATTATTAAAGCTACAAGTGAAAGTGCTTTCAAATTTTCAAAACCCATCACGTATGTCTCAAATCCATAATGAGGTAATCATTCCATTTTTACCCTATCTTATTAGTCACATTTTGATAAGAATCCATTTCAAAATCACATTTTAAGTCATGTCATACATAATCATTTAGACATTCAAAAACATTCTACAAACACACCATATTTTCTATCATCACATTTATCTACTTACATAAATCAAAATCCATCATACTCTAACACATTTAAATTAAAACATATACCATAACATCATCATAAACACATGAAAATTAAAAGAGATATAGACCATAAACCACGTCACCATCATATATATAAATAAAGTCCAAAATACATCATGATCAATACATATAAAAATTCATACATCATCATCTGATGTCATATCACAACATAAATATATCAAAATAACAATGTCATATACATCTAAGGCTTCCAAGATCCATACATCAAATCTATCATCAATACATATCATCATCAATAAACTAGAAAGTCTCCAAGAACTCGCTAGCAGGGACAATGCTTCCCTCTCCTCCCTGGGACACCTATACCACCAATAACTCCAGCATCACCACTGGCTCCTCCCTCACTACCACCTCCTCTCTTGATCTCTGAGGTGGGTGACCCACACTCCCTGCACTCACACTAGGGCCTGCCACCTTCATGGCCAAATGATCAACATATAATACAACATCCGGGTAATCATGGATCACCATGTCAACTATACTGCAACTCTTCCCATAGTGTCTAATAATGGGCCATAGAAATCATCCCGAAACTGTAGATTTCACCCTCTACCCACTAGCATGTTCCTCTCTTCCCACTAGTTTGTGCCATCATAGCATGCCATCTCTTAACTCTACACCAAAAATAGAAGACCATGTAATCCCCAAGGCCTTCTTTAGTGCATCTCTCTACTGGCGGTATCTATATCCCTATCTATATGCACTGAAAGCCTTGAGCTGAACCCTAAATCCTCGAGCCCATCCTACTCGGTCACTACATTATCTCACTTAGTCACTATCATCAAAATCAATCAAAATATCTCTGACCCCCATGAGATCATCTCTCTCTCTTTGAGTCATATCCTCTCTCTCCCTCCACCATGGCCTTCTTAGTCATCACCTCTGCAATAATCTCTCTCTAGATATCATCATATCCTCCTCCTCCTCATCATCATCATCATCAGAAACCTAGATCACATCATATGCTTTGCTCCTCCCTCCACTTGAGCATGAACCCGTCTCACCCATTTTACTACTCGGGTCTATCAAAATATCTCAATGATCAGGTCCACTATGCTCTATACTCTGAGTAACTCCCACATCATCAATCGACACAATGTCACCATCATCATTAGGGCCCATAGTCCCCTCCTCCTCAAAAATGATCATAGGCCTCACCAAAACTACCCTCGGGGTCTTTGTATCTCCATCCTCCCATCTATACTAACGGGCTCCTCGAGGCACACCTGAATCAATCCAAACTTCCTCCTCACTTGATCAAAATGTAATAACTCATACTCTCATGCTCTATGATCCTAGACCCATGTATCCTTTTGTGTGCCTATAAAACTCATGCTCACAACCAGGCCAATCATGAAAATATAAGTAAGGCCTCCAAACAACATCCCCTTCCTGTAGCCCAAATAAAATCTCTATAAAAGGTATCTCTCTTCTTCTTCTTCCCCCATCCCTTATCCTACTACCATCTCATAAAACTAACATGACTCTCATCAATACCCCATGGTAGGCCCAATGGATGAGAAATAACAATATGCTCGTATTCCCAACACTATAATAAAAATCCAACATCAATCCCATATCGCTTGTGGGCCTTCCAAGCCCACACTCTCTAAATGTTCTGTGTAAGTAAAGTGGGGCCCCACTCAAATATTGTGTGGTCTCCATCATCTCCGCCACTACACTGTCATCATCTAAGGGAATCGCCACCTCCCGAATTTAGTAAAGAAAAACATGATATGGTCATCATCATCATAGTCATCTTGGTACAACCATCTCTCCTCAGGCTCATACAATGCCTGGTATGCAAATTCCCTTGACTCATATCTCACATGTTGTGCCTCATCACCATATAACCTCTACATCACATCAACCTCTCTACCTCACTAATAGTATAAATCCCCTCTCCATGGATAGGAAATCTCATAATTCTGATGAACATCCTCTAAAGTGAGGGTCATCTCTCTAGTAGGCAACCAAAAAGTGTAGGTGGAAGGATTCCACCGCTCTAATAATGCTAGTATCAAACCCCTACATTTTTGAATCCATCTATAATCCCTAATGCCACCGAAACCCATAGCCTCAATATGCTCCCAATCATCATCTATCATATCTTCCCTCACCTCATCTAAAATAAGTGGTATATGATCTCGGATCATTAGCTTCACATCCACCTGCAAACACAAAACACAAAACAAACATAAAATCATCACAAAACATCAATATATCATTAACAAACATATCATTAATATAAATATTAACATTATCAAAAAATATCTAAAACATTACATCAATATTAAACATCAACATCAACATCATCACCAAATTGGCATAAAAACTCCACAAAACATTGAAAACATTCCATAAAAAATCATATTTTTTCATCAAAAAATCAAAGCGCCACATAAAGTTAAATCACTTAGTGATTCACATCAAATAGAAATTGCATGAATCACTAGTGATTAATTCATTTCATTTAAATTAGGGCATCCGTATGCCCCCAAAATGACAAAAATTCTAAAAACTACCAAAAATCAACAAAAACACATACAAAATAGGTTAAAATGACTTACCTATGCCATAGTGGGTTTGTGATGCCTACTCAATGAAGCCATTGCATCCAAATCTCTACTTTTCCTCTCAAAATCACATTTTTCACCCAATCTTCTCTACAATTTTGTATTTCACTTGGTAAAAATGAGCTTATCACATTGAAATCGGCTATTTATAGCCCCTAAAATTTTACACAGCAATCATCAACGATGATTTGCCATTAATCATGTGTGATTTCTTCATAATGCTAGCGATTGTCCAAATTTAGCGATCGTCCCATTTTTGCATCCATGCCCATTTTTATCAAATCATCACTTTTTCCATAAAAGTGTCTCTTTCAAAGGACCCTAGTCCTTGAAACATTAAATATCGACAAAAATGAAATCAACATTGGGATTCATCATATGACTATGGGATGCATGCCCTTTGGCCCCCATCACTTGACTTTCCTCATCTATTTAGCCTACCTTCACGGATCATACATCTATAGGTATCGAACCCTTTAGTTCCCCTATCATTTGATTCCTCAGTAGCACATCTATTTGGTACCCCTTGGACTAGGGAAACTTTTTAAATGAAACACATAACAAATCCTATCTATCACAAATTGTCAAAGTTAAATGGGTTTTCCTACACCTGTGTTGCAGTCACCCCATTTTGAGGGGGATCACCCATACAAACACCTCATCATTTTTTTTATCTAACACTTTTTCATTAAACCGCTAGACAAAAGGGGCAAATGTAGACACCGAAAATCTACACCCCTCATTTTTATTCAATAAAAATTAATCAAAAACATCGATATTTCATACCCACCATTTAATCACACTACATTATTAAAATCATTTATCCTAAGTCTAATATTCCATGACATTTTACCTTCATATCACATCACTTTTACACATGTAAAATCCTATTTTCCCTATCCTAAATAAGACCTAACCACCTAGATAAACTTAATCATTTTCTAAACCACCCAAATCAACCTAAATCTATTTATTTATTTCCTAAAATCCATTTAAGACTACTTTTAACCTATTTCTAACTCCCTTATCTAAAAAAAAATCATTATCATTCACCCACATATCAAAATCATCTACAAACCTAAAATTAGATAAATCCAAACATAAACAAAATCAAGTATAATCTAACCTATTTTATCACCTCAAAACAAACAACATGTCCCTAACCACCTAACAAATTAACACCTCGAAATCCAAAACAAAAAGCCTTGTTTTGGAAGTTGTTTCAACCATTTTGCCTCACAAATCTCAAACAACCCGAAATCATCGGTGATTCAAGTAATCACCAATGATTATTTAAGCTAGTTTTCTAGCCTCTCTCCAGGATCCTCAACTTTAGTTCATGATCTTCTTTTTTCAATTTGGTTTTAAATTCTGTACATCATCACTTAACACTTGGATATTAGAATCAACATTAGGCATCACCATTTACCTCCATTGAGCATTTTGGAGCAATTTTGGACCTCTTGTGGATCATCTCTCCATCACTCAACCTACAAATTACACCACTCACATCATCCTTCATCAAGGTTAGAAGATTCATTTAATCCACATCAATTTTAGGTATTTCTTGTTCGATTTATTCATCAATTTTATACATCATTCTAAAGCATTTTACTTATTCTTGTGTATCAATTATAAATCACCAAAAATTTGAATTTATTAATTTTATTTAAAATTACTAGAATCATTGAGTGATTGCGATAATTCAATCACCACGATTCTGTCATTTTACCTTTCTACGTAATTTTTATAGTTTTCATCAAATATATTTTTTATATCATATCATGCCTTTTGTCACTAAATATTGGTCAAGCATGGATTACTTTTAGATGGAAATTGGTGTCCCTTCTCATGAAATCACCAGCATTCATTATTTTTCGATCATTCAACATCCTTTTTTACTGGGAACAATATGATATCTTGCATGATCTGACTTTTTGTGCCATCCATCACGCTCCTTTAGATGAATTGGACAACATTTTTGAGTTTACTCACGAACTCATCAAGCAGTAGAAGACTACTGGCATGCATATTTTGATTACATACTCATTGAAGTTGAACTTTATTTGGGTGCATACGAGGAAGAACATGAATAGGACATGCCTTTCAAGCTTGAGTTTGAGCCATAGTCCTTATCTCATCCCTCTCTTATCTATTTCATATATGCTTTTGTATCAGCTTATCATTTGACATATATATCTATCCTATATTGATTTATCATGTATCGTTTATTTATTTCAATCCACTTAATTATTTAAACAATGAGCTGACATCCTTCGAGGAACCCCTTTGGATTCCTGGAATCGACCTTTGCTGAGAAACTCGCTTATCTATCTTTCTAATCATATCTTGTGTAGTGCCTTTGATTGTAGTTTTCCTCCCGGGAAAGGAGCTTGTACACATCTTTCATAAAGTGCAAGATCGAGCATCATCAATCGACATCTACGGGTATCATTAGACCTCACGTCTTCGAGGTCGGTATATTTCTATTTTCTTGTTTTGTTTATTCAAGTTGAAGGAGTAGGAATGTTTTAAACACCCCTTACATAAGTCCTAAGTTATATTTAATGTTTATATTAAATATAATTATAAACAATAGAATATAGTTAATAAATAAGAAATCTGAGAATATTTCTATTCATTAAATATATAATATGGGTTTATATAAATATTACTCAACCAATTATGGTTGAAAAGGTGTTTTTGGGGACATACCCGATCACCCATTTAAAAAGGGAACTTGGGGCCCATTGAAATGTGGTGTGGAAAATATAACTTGAAGTGAGGAGAGGTGAGAGGTGAAAAATAATTATTGTAATGTTTTTTATAAATATGGATAGCTAATTTTTATGTGGGTTGTTTACCTCAAGAAGGTTTTCCTGTTGTATTATTTACTTTTGTATATTTATCTATATTCTTATATTGAATTATTAAACTAACTTATAATTTGATTTACCTATGTCCTCTGTCATGGTACAAAGTGAAGTAAAAGTTTTGGGTATATTTAATTAAGTTATGTAGTTTGATAAAATGAAGGTTGTTAAATTAAATAATTTAATTTATTAAATTTTGGTTGGTAAAATTTAGTTGGGGTGGTTTTACCCTAGGTTATAAAAGTGGGTCCCATCCTCCTTTGAATACAACTATTTCTCTCCCCCAAAAAAAAAAGAGAATTCATAATTTTCAAGAGTGGGTCCACTTTGGAATTGTTTAATTGTTGGTAGCAAGTAAGTCTTTTTGGTTATTATGTTTACCTTTGTTAAAGCATTATAACCAAAAAATCTATTTTTATTTTTCTTTCAATATAGATATTCAAAATTAATGAATAATTCACAATTTCTTCAATTAAAACTCGTGTATTTGCGATTAACATTCTCTTCATCATCAAACCTATCGATTTAATAAAACATTGGGTTGCACTATATCAAAGCTCATACCGCATACATTAAGTGAGAAAGTAATGCTTCTCATGTTTGGTATTAAAAGTACTTATTTACTATTGGAACCACCTTTATATTAAATAAAATAATACAAAGTGTTACATAGTAAGGGGTAGTCGGGAGTGGACACGGCCCAAGAAGAAACAAATCCCAAAGGGAAAAACAACACACCAAACACAACTAAAAAGGCTGGGCCTAGGAATAATAAGCAGAGCCAAAAGTAAATGAAGAAGTCGACGCCATAATAGACGAGTGACAGGAGGCTCAAGGTGCCCTCTCTTTTCCTTAGACCTCGTGACAATTGTCCAATTCTAAAGGATTCAAATCTAATGAAAAAACAACGTGAGGGAAATCCTACTCAAGGTCTGAATCAGAAGATTCAGATACATGAGATCTCTTAACACAATCGCCAGCAGGGGGAGTTTCATCTCTCATAGCCTCTGAAATATTAGGAGGAGGATCCTCTATAGTTATATTTGTTGTGGAGGGTTGTCAACCTTTAGGTCGTGAGGAAGCCACTTTTTTCTTTTTTTGAGACTTATTGAGTGAACAAGCCTCTTGAAGGTGTCCAGTTTGATGACATAACCTACACCGGAAGGCCGTATTCTCATAATCTAGAACCTGTAACCACTTGAAACCATCATGAATTAATTCCAATTTTTTGGAAGACCTTTGTTGAGGTCCACTTCAATGCATAAATGAGCATATGTGAACAACTCATGCTTAGACCGTTCATCATCCATCTTGATGAAATGACCAATAGAGTTGCCAATAGCCGCACAAAGCACACGGGGGTGCCAAAAGGGATCAGAAGATTTTGGAGACGGACCCATACTGGAATTTTGGAAACAACCATGGTAGAAGGATTGAAATCCAAAAACCATGGAGTGAGAAAGAGGCCATCCCTACCCCAAAACCAAGAACCCTCAATAAGAGCTCGATGATAATCAGTGGGAGAATAAAAATGAACAATAGAAAAACCCTTAGTACAAAGTTGAATCTCACATGCATTGGACCATGTGGAGTGAATCCATTTGTGTAAATTTGTTGTCTGAGGCCAAAATTTATTAAATCTACAAATAATTGCAGAAGCTTTAAGGGCAGAGATGGAAGAGACTACCTCAGACATAGGAAGCGTAACCACTAAAATCTCCTTTGTTTTATCCACAATGTAGGGCTATTACAAATATATTGTAACATTATTAATAAGTTGTAATATTATTAATAATGATTTAATACAACTCATATTAATAATATAGTTAATAGTTGTGTGTGAGTGAAGTTGTTGAATAAACAACTCACGTAGCTATTTTGGAGTGTGAGTGATCCTAGGGATAAGCTTGAGAGATTCATGGAGAGAGATATGAGGAAGACTAAGTGATAAGACTTGACTCCTAGATTATAGGATCAAGCATTTGTATAAGAAGCTATCTCTAGATGAATACAATATCTGAATGATTTATAAATTTAATATTATATTCGTTGTTTTTTTAATGTAATTGTGCGATGTTCAACGGTGGTATCGAGTTGGTATACGATCCTCGAATTCATGGAAAGAAGAATATTTCTATTGTGGCATTTTAATTCTTCTAATACCATTCCCTGCGTGGACAAGAGGCATAGAGATCTGCATGTATGTGAGAGCGACAAGGAGTAACGTGGAGGCTTGAAGCTGCTGGTGTGTGGAAGCTGCGTAGTCTTCAGCAAAATGTTGGAGTGGCCTACACATTCTTCATTCTCTCACCTGCGTGGAGAGACGAGAAAACTTGCGTGGTGGAAAAGTGCATGAAAAGGAGCATTCTGAAACCTACGTGGAAAGTGCTCATCTTGTCAATTTTTGCGTGGAATTCATTAAAAGATCTGCGTGGAGATTGATCTTGTCGATTGCGCAATCCTATTTGATCTCGGCTTTAATCGTAGAAGAAAGTGAGTTCCTTGAAAAACTGTGAGTTACAACGCTTTTGTTCCATTTTTACCATTTTTGGACATAGTATTGCCATTTTTGGACGTAGTTATAAAAAAAAATCCATTTTTGGAAAGGGGTCCGGAAAGATGTTGGATTTAAAATTTGTAGTTGCCATAAATTTTTGCTGGTAACTCAGATCAAGATGATGTTTTTTCAAGTTCTACGCATTGATCCTATTCTTTTTGCTACTGGATAAAAAAATATTTTTCCATTTTTGGCAAATTTAAAATAAAAAATTAAAAATTAAAAAAATTTGTCGCACTTTCGCATGTACGCGATGTCCCAGTGAGGGTGCATTATCGGTTAAAGCCCGACACCCGGGAGAATTGTAATATGAGCCTAAAAGATATATTTGCTAAGTAGCAAACTGATGGAGGTTGGAGGCAACGAAGGAAGGAGGTTGATCAGCGACCTCTCGTCAAGCACCATCGACAAGGCCGTGGTACTGATTTGGTGGCCAAGTATTTTCAGTTGTGTGTTTGCTTTCAGTTGTGTGGTAGATAATAAAAACAGATGATACATTCTGTTATTGTAATGTGTGAGAAATTCCTATATGTAACCTCCTAGAAGAAAACATTGTAGAGTATGTCTCTAAGTTTATTGTAACACTCATAGATTTGGAAAGGGTTGGTGGTAGATCCAGAAAACCACATATGTAAAAAGGTAGATAAACTTTTACTGATGTAGTGGTCCTCTGACTGCCTTCCTTCTTTATGAAGATGATCCACCAGTGGAATGTCGAGTGTGTTCTTTTCATGGAGTAAATGCGGGATGCATTCCTTCGCATAGTTGTGGTCATGTGCAAAGCAAGACAATCAGCCAGTTGGAAGTTTACACACCTTTCTTTGATCCAGATTATGAGGCAAGCCCGTGCAACATGTTGCAGAAAAAGGAGTTATGTTATACCATGTCAACATTAGGGGAGTGTATATTGGGAATTAATAATGTTAACAATAGGGGAGTGAATGTTACAAATATATTGTAACATTATTAATAAATTGTAATATTATTAATAATGAGTTAATACAACTCATATTAATAATATAGTTAATAGTTGTGTGTGAGTGAAGTTGTTGAATAAACAACTCACGTAGCTATTTTGGAGTGTGAGTGATCCTAGGGATAAGCTTGAGAGATTCATGGAGAGAGATATGAGGAAGACTAAGTGATAAGACTTGACTCTAGATTATAGGATCAATCATTTTTATAAGAAGCCATCTCTAGATAAATACAATACCCTCGATGATTTCTAAATTTAATATTATATTCGGTTTTTTTCAATGTAATTGTGCATGATGTTCAACAAGGGCATAAGTAGGATCCATAGCCCTTGAAGATCCTTGCCCTAATTTCTAGCAGCAGACCTCCACCAGAAAAAATTTAACGGGAGAGAAAAAATCATATTTGCTTGTCATTGAAAATAGTGAAAAGGCAAGTGCGGGAGAGGAAAAACCGGCCCGGCCGAGGCGAGACCGGTGAACCCTAGCCGCAACGTTCCATTTGACCTAGGTTATCTTTGTTTATTTTTATTAAAAAAAAAAAAGTACTTGTTTCACTCCCATTGATGATAGAATTATAGATTTTTCTTCTCAAGATCTCATTTGGTGGTAGTTTTAGTACATTTCGGTCTTGGGTAAACCACTGAATATATTGTTAAAAATAAACATATTCTTGGCATCAACACTCAAATGGTTAATAAGCCTGATGTTCTAAGTGGCAAGTATGATCCCTGTAATTCTATTAGTAAGTTTTGAAAAATTCCAATTTGTTACATGAAGAACTTAATGTAATAGGATACAAATCAAAATGTTTATGTAACTCTATCTAAAACATCACATAATTATTTATATTAATTTAAAAACAATTTTTGGGGGTCAAGTAGCTTCTCGGTATTATATTAGATATATGTGTTTGTGATGATCTTGAATGAATTTTACATCGTGTAATGGTGTACCCTCGAAAAATCTTTCAATGGGGTAATCTTAGAAACCTGATGTATTTGGCTTTGGCATAGGATTACTAGAACTTGTTACTAGTAAAAAGATTTGGATTTTGGTAAGGAAACTAACCAGAAAGTAGTAATGCTAAAATTGGGTTAAAATTTTACATCAAGATAAGAAATTGGACCTTCGATAGATGAAGATCTAAAAACCAATTATGACAGACTTAAACTTGAGGAAATGGTGCAAGTGACATTGTGATGTACTAAATTTCCCCTTGGTCACCATCCTAACATGTTTGAAGTGGTTAGAATGTTGGAAGTTATTGGATTGGCAAAAATTTGGGAAGCATCATAGAATTTTGACCCTCCGAGTATAGGGGTGTGGAGTTCATATCCAAGATGTATTAAAACTTTATTGAATACTCCTCGTTGGTTTTCAAGCAATAGAAATTTCGAGGACATAGATGATATTTTTGTGAAGTGTTGCATCCAACATATGCAAATGTTCACATGGGTGTGTGGATTCTTGATGTATTTTCAAAGCATCTTGAATTATTCTAGGAAAGATTGATCATGTAAATTTCCAATGATAATAGATGCACTATGATGCGAGGCCAAAATTTTGATGATTTCTTGTAAAATTATTCTTGTATATGTTTTGACCAGATTTCTTCAGGTTGCATTTTCCCAAAATGTTTTTTCTACAACAGATTGAGGAGTATAAGTTTGACTTAACTATTATGTAACTTTCTCATATTTTGACTTCATCGAATGATATTGAGATTTCCTATGAATTCTAGAAATTTTGTTGTGGATTAGGCATGCCACATTTGAACGTGCTATAAAAAAAATATAAGATTCTTGGAGGTAGTTATAAGTGCAACCATATTCCCCATGAGTTCCTCTTTCTGTGAAGTGCTTGAATTTTGTTTCAATCGAAAGTTGAATGAATGACTATTCTCACCCTGTCAATTGTAATCCTCGAAGTTAATGGTCTAAGTGTATTAAAAAATTATGTTCCTAACTTTGAGTATACCATTGTGGAGAACACTCATAATTTGTAGAACTAGTTGATTGAAAGGCTAAATAGCAACATCTTCCTCTACATAAAATTTGACCTCATTAGTTAATCATCTTATAGGAATTGCCTACCTTACATTAGTTGATTTCTTCTTTGTACTTTCTATACATGAAAATTATTATTCTATTAACATAAATATGTTTTCTATGCATTTTGAAACAATTAATTATACTAGACTTGTCTTCCTTTTAGGTTTTTATAGTTGTTTTAGCAATATTTGGATCCAGGACCTTTTCATGGAGTGGAAAATTTCAAAAATATTTAAAACTATGTGGGGGCTTTGGAAGTCTTCTATAATTTAAACTATACTCCATTGTAATTAGGCCCATGTTAGAACCATTGGGAAAATATACTTGAGATAAATTATAAATCTTAGATCGTAAGAATTATTTATTTATCACATTACTTAACAATTTTGGCAATGTTCTTCTCTTTAGGTTTTGATTGTTTATTACATTGAAACTCCTTTGAGCATATGTAGGTATAATTCAAGGCAATTTGATGTTCTCTTTTTACGATTATTGTTGTTCAAGGAAAAATAGCTCATGTAATCATATATCCCCTTCTTTCGAATTTTCAGCAACTACATTATGCACCTTATGATTGCCTTATTTGGGAAATCACTTCATATTAAATTACGTGGATTCTTCTACGGATAATATTATATTCATTATTAAAAAGATAATGTTATTTTTTTGGATTAAATTTGAAGGCTTTTTACACCTGTAAAATAAGTTTTTGGTGATGATAATTTGTAAATACTTCCCTTCTAAATATAGTGTTATTTAAGTTAGGTAAAACCTATAGTACTTAGGTAATTTTTTTTTTTACCTTTGCTAATATTACCTTAGGTAAGTAGGTTATTTATATAGGTAATTATATATTTGGTTATATTATTATAGCCTTATTATTTGTCATATTTTTAATTCAAGTATATTGGTTTGCATGGTTGTTTGGTTAGTTCAAATTGTGCAGACCTCACGGTTGTTTTTACTCAATTTTCAATAGATATAAGCATTGTAGCTCTCATGACTTGTACTTGATTAATTACATATCAATAAACGCATCAAGCTTCCATCCATGTTCCCCACATTTTGTATCAAAAACAGTTAGGATCCTATAAAGTTACCAAGAAAGTGTTGGACAGTGTCATGATAGATATTAAGGATTTTGGAGAATAATTTGTAAGCATTGGAGAGCCATAGCTTCCTCCTACAACTTCCTAGCCCCATCCCTGCATCCCTACACTGGAAATATCTCAAGAGCTTATGCGATCAATTTTAAGAAATTTGCAAAAATTTATCTACACTAGGAAAGTAGGAGCCACTCAAGCATTGTAAATCTGCACTAGGCCTAGTTCCCAAAGAAAAATTTTAAAAAAAAAAATCCCCAATAGGGGTTTTATCACTAAATTTAGCGAAAGAGTTAGTGATAAATAATTGTAGCCTTCCACTATATTTAGTAGGACATGCACTATATTTTATGGGGTCATATCTGCATAAATTGAGTGAGTTGGATTGTTTTAGAGTTAAAGCGAGCTGAAATAAAGCTTTATAATGAGTTCTTCTAACCAATTACGGGAAATTTGAAGCTCCAAAAGGAGTGGGTGATGCAAAAATAACTAGCCAAGATGAGCGGACGTGCTCTCCACATACAAGTGGAGTTAACATTGTTTGAAAGCAACCTATCTAAGTACCATGTCGGACCCCAAAAGAGGGTTTAAAACCAGAAGCGAGGATCACAAGGACGACGTGCACATCAAGACGTGCGAATGACAACGTGAAGATATCTCAAGAGGAGCGAGCATCAACCGAATGTGTATGCAAATATTCAACAAATGGGTAGAACCTCGATAAGCCACAAAACTCTCCTCTATCTCATAGATCAAATGGGGTCTACATATAGGAGGTACTGAGTAACCCCAAAGGTCTGCAATCATGACAACTCTAGTAGAGAGAGGGGAGTTACATTCCCGAGAATAGAAGTGTAACTCCCAATGACACATATGATGCCTTGATGCACCGACGCGTAAGAGAATCTCATAATGACCCTAAATGACACATGGACTGCGATCTCACCTAAGTGACATGACTCACCTAATGATGTGGATAATAACACACACCAACCACCCCCTTCATCGTAACTTAGGATGAGGTGGCAAGTCGAAACAAGAAATGGGTCACAAAGACAAAGCTTTGATGAGGTACCCACATACAAAAAGGTCCCAAGCAGTGAAGGAAAACCCAGTGGGAAAAGCATCCACCACAAGAGAACAAAACACACTCTCTAATCTAAGAAAGATGCCAAATATGGGTCCCGGCCATAAACGAGCCTGAAAGGGTACCCATGTATAAAGAGGCAATCTCTCGGAAAGAAGAAGAAGAGAGAAGAAGAGGGAGACGAGAGGAATGCAGAAGATGCCATGGACGGATCTGAACTCTGCAACTCTAAGAAGTCTCCTAGAAGAATGTCGATGACGAGATCCTCTACCTCTGGACTGAAGAAGAGCCACCTGCAATGAACTGTGTGCCTACCCTTAGGAAGGACAGAAATGACGTGTTGGAAGTCCGCCCACTCCACAAAGGAAACTGAAGGTAGTAACACGAAGAACTCTGAGTCTGGTGCATGGAAGTGTGACATAGGTCTAGCGAGTGAGTGCCAAGGAACCGAAGGTAATGCCACGTGCGTAGAACTATCAGAGTGAAAAAGAGGAACACCCACAGAAAGGATGTCCAAGTGATGTGAAGGGAACAAAACATCCTCCACAACAGAAAAGGGATCCATAGCTGAGGGTGGATCAATGAAGGTATTTGGAGAAGTGGGAGTGGTAAGAATCTAGAATGAGCACTCCCAACAATGGAGATGATGAACTCCTTTGAAATACTTGTAGATGGATGAGGAACCTGTAGTGCATCACAAGTGTACTCTGCAAAAAAAGATGACTAAGGTCAGGCAGATACTCGTCCCAATGAGGGGGCTCAACAAACAGAAGAGCGATGTCAGATAGGTATGAATCATCCAATGAAGGTAGAGGAGTGAAAGGGGCCTCACACATTGGAAGTGGAAAGGAGGCTGGTGTAATGACAGGTGTGAGACTGAGTATGAGACTACTCAATATCTGATGAGATGGGAGGGGTGACAACAATGTCTGGAATAGTGAGAGAAAGAGGAGAGAAGTCCTCTGTAATACTCTCTGCATCAAAACTGGGTGCACAATCCTCATCATCAGAAGTATAACCAAATGAGTCTATGTCAGCGAAACTACCATCACATGAAGAAATGGAGACAACTGAATCAACAGCAACAACAACAATGGCTGCAGTATGTGAAGGGTCTCCATAGAGGGACTAAAGAATGCTCTAGACACGGTGGGGTGGATCTGAGTCTGCCACGTGAAACCAAAGAGAACAAGATACATGCATCATCATGTGACCAAATATGTGGTCGCAAGTGTCAAGAAAGTCCTCTAGATGATGATGATCAGCGGGTGTAGGAACTGGCCCAAGAAAGAAGGGTAAAAGACCCTCGTGGGCGAAGTAACGTTCCATGGAAGCACGCCAAGCTGAATAGTTCCCTCTCCCGGTGAGAAGTGGTGGAGGCTATAAAGTGATCCTACAACGCTCAAGTCTGGAAAGAGCACTCTCCATGATGTGGAATCAAAAGTGCAAGGTGCACAAAAGCAAGACGTTGGACTCGGCCGATAATGCATCTACGTGTGAAAACCCAAGAGTACTAGTCAACCCCCCCAGAATGTGGCACTTTATAAAGTAGTACATTTACAAAACTGACAATGCCATCATGTAAAGTGTAATAAATCATGCAACTTTGACCAAGGAAGCGCTCAAAAATGAGTTGCGAGTCAAAAGTTATGGCATTATTACGATTCCCGCAACTAATGGAAAATGCCAATAGGCGTTGCAAATGGATTAAAAAAGTGCTCAAAATGAGTGCAAAGGGTATCATGTGACTGCTCGTTGGAAACGGCATAAAATTTTAGCAAGGGTTTGTTTTCTTGCAAGGGGGATTAGCCTCCTGCCAACCCCGGACCTCACCCTCCATCTTCGACGCTTGTAGGAAGGTAAACAAGACAAGCCAAAAACCCAAAAATTACAATGACGATTAAAAATGAAATGTTTTAACACCTTAAAACATTTAAAAGGTGATAACCCTAAAATTTTTGAAAGGTGATAATGATTTAACAATAATCAAAACCAAAAAGGAGATACCACTCTGCTTAGGCGGTGTTGACAAGCGCAAGAAAAGCCCACGGTGTCGGGTGTCACCAAGCGGTATAGGCTGAGTGTAACCAATGGTGTCGGGTATGCGGGATGAGTGATGGTGTCGACATGGACGGTCATAGGAGCGGAGTCGAGCAATGCGCGGGAACGACTGAAGCGATCTATCAACGAGTGGAGAGGAACGCGTGGAGTAACCGAGAGATGTAGGAGCCCAAAAGCGAGCTTTGGAGGTGAAACATGCACGAACCGGAGGTGTCAACATAGGAAAGGCATGAGCTGAATGGACCACCAAAGAAGTCATCTAAGAAGGTCGTAAATCGAGCAGTGGGAGTAATAAGGAACCTGCGGCCGAAGACTTTGCAAAAGAAAACCAATGCACGAGCTAGATCCAAAACAACCCAATGGCATGGACAAGAAGAGAATCCAGAGAGTGGAGCGAGGGGCAAGAGGCAAGTTGTGACAGAGTAGAGTTCACGGGCGGTGCAAAACTACATGCAGACAAAGACTTAACAACCAAACCCGTAGCAAAGAATCAACATGTAGAATGAGCCAAAGATAATGCAAGAGATGAGAGAAGAGGTGAGCGAGTGAGATGGGGAGCCATCTCGGTTCCATCTCAGCAAGCTAGGGCTGAGTTAGGCCTAATACAACAACAACAACCCTCAAAAACCTCAAAACCAGCACAAGCAACAACTTCAAACTCAGATCTACAACCTGAAAATGCTCCAGAACTATATGCAAACCAAAAAAGCCTGAAAACCCATGAACACGAACAGACCCAAACAAGAAAGTGAAACCCACGAACACGAGCAAGCAAACTGGAGGTATGAATCCCAAAATCAATGCAAGAAGAGCATGAATGGAATATCCATTACGACACATGCACGAGAACTAGATATCACGCCGGAAGCCAAAAATGCACAAAAAACCGAAGAGTGCACGAATCCACAAGATCTGCTCACGATACCATGAAAGAGGGTTTAAAACCCGCAAGCTAGGATCGAGGATGATGTGCACATCAACGGATGTGCGAATGGCGGTGTGAAGAGATCTCAAGAGGAGCAAGCATCAACCGAATGTGTATGCAAAGATTCGACAAACAGGAAAAACATCGATAAGCCACAAAACTATCCTCTATCTCATAGATCAAATGGGGTGTACATATAGGAGGTGTTGAGTAACCCCCAGTGTTGCAATCATGACAACTCGAGTAGAGAGGGGGAGTTACATTCCCAGAATAGAAGTGTAACTCCCAATTACGCATATGATGCACCTTGGCGATGCGGATGCGACGCACAGATGCGTAAGAGAATCTCATAATGACCCCTAAATGACACATGGACCTACGATCTCACCTAAGTGAGATGACTCACCTAATGATGTGGAAAATAACACACACCAACAAACCCTCCTCACATCAATCCCAATCTAAGCTATTCCCATATTAGGTCATACACGAGCCATTGACCTACACAACAAAGTAAACAAATGGATCCCTACGCGGCGTGCAAGTGGGTGAGCTAATAAAATTACATCGATCTTCAAAATAGATTTGAGATCTAACCAAAGCGAAAAGATCTAGGGCAAGATCAATAACAAAAGCGTTCAAAAGAGAATAAAGCTAAAGTATAAACCCTAGAAAAATATGTAGCCTCGGCCATGCGGACCTTTCCTTTCTGAAATGTCACTAAAAGGTAGGATTTGTTGTCTTTTAAGCCATTCACAAATGTTTGGTGTGTTTATATGACAATTATGCTAATGCATATTATAAGCACACAAGCACTTAGGTGCCTATAAAAGGGGTATAAGTCATTTTTAGTGAAAAGGTTAGCGGGTTGAGCCCCTTTCCCACCCCATTTTGAATTTTGGTGACAAATTAATTAGATCACCGAAGTTAGTGGTGAATACCTTTGTTAATCCCTTAGTTATAAATAAAACCCGACTAGATTTAGGAGAAAACCTAATTTTGGGGTAGTATTTTCTCCTCATTGCTACAAAAATTGATTTAGAGCAACTTTTGTAAAGGGTTTTTCCTATAAAGGCATATTTTTTAATGGTTTGTGGGATCTAGTCATTTTGAGCTAGGACAAGAGTAAGAAGACTATGATGAATTTACACAATTAGTTGCATACACTGAAATTCAACCCTAATGAGAAAGTTAAGGCTTTCTTGCATAGAGTTGTAACATTGAGGGCTTCACTTCTAACCTTGGGAGAATAAATACCAAATGATGCTCTCAATCCCATTATTTTGGGAGAAATTCCTCCTCATACAAAATTTTTGTGATGAAATTAAACTTATCGAGATCATACCATCAGTTTTGAGAAGTCGGTGAACTTGTTGTAGCAACAAGAGGCATTGTACAACAAGTATGAAGAGGAAGAGTAGGAACTTTCTTCTCATCAAAAAGGGAAGAACAAATCGCATTCTTCCAATAATCCCTAGAAGCATAATCAGTAAGGGGATGAGTAGAAGAAAAAATTTCCTATTTTTAGGAGAGAGCATGATTTGAAATATTGCAGTCTACAACACATAAAAGAAAGGGTCATCTAGCAATTCCATACCTAATAATCTGTAATCTTAACAAGGATAATCTAGCTACAAACAAGGGAAAAGAAGGGGAATCGGAGGAAGAAATCCCATTAGTAAGGAAATGTTGAGTAAGAGGACTGCTCAAAGGATGAGGAATTCTTGTACACTTCCCATTCCAGTGAAGCAATCACGTCTTCTAGTGATATATAATGCATTAATTTAGGATCCACTCGACACATGACTGGACATAAATAATGGTTCTCCACAATTAGAGGCACACCATCCAAAAATTATCTTTCATTGGGTGATGAATCTTCCTACACTACCCAAGGTATTGGGAGCATTTCTCTACCTCTTGGTTTATGAAATTGTAGGTTATCGGATATTTTTTATGTTCTGATTTGATGAAGAACTTGTTATTAGTTAGTCAACTTCTAGATCACAATCTAATGATTGATTTTACTATTGGAACCGCCTTTATATTATATTAACAAAATAATACAAAGTGTTACATAGTAAATGTGGTTGACAATGAACACGGCCCAAAGTCCAACAATGCCCACAAGGATACACAAAAAAAGGCCATAAGGGATACAAAAGCGGCCACGAGAGCAACGAGAGATCGGCCATAAGGGCAAAAGAGATCGGTCTGAAGGAAACAGAGATCAACCATGAGGGCAACAAAAATTGGCCACGAGGGTGACATAAAACCAATAAAAAGAAACTACATTAAAGCATAGTCAGGCACACGTAGCACCTTTGACACTTGGAGGTGGTGGTGGATAATCTCTCGGCGGAATGAGGCCAAGTGTATTAGGCTCATTAACAGGGGGTCAACCATCCAATCATCCTGATCTGGAATCTAAATATTGAGCGAAACCATAATCCCCCAACCAGGTGGAGGCAACCATCTAAATCTAGGCAATTCCCTAGGTGGAGAACCCCGATTTGAAGATTTGGCGGTGACTTTTCCTCTCATAGGAGGACTCGATCGGAGGTTTGGAAGAGGAGGGGCCGGGGGTAAGCTGTGGAGGAGAAGGACAAGCACTCTAAGAGTGGTTGCAAGTGTGGATGCAATGTCTGGGAGGTGGAGCAGGAGGATGAGGACACATATCATCATCTGGAGGGACCCAGCTCATGGTGTAAGGTGCACTGTCCCAATGGTCAAGCAAGCTGCTTGAAGGTGATAAAATTCGAGCCACTTTTAAGCTTGGGCACTGGATTTGCATACATACATCTGAAGAAATAATCACCACCTTTTCGTTGTGAAAGCTCAGAAGTGGGCTCACATTGCTAAAAAAAAGCATTATTCCTAGCCTTCCAAAGTTGAAAGATAATAACATAATGGAAAAAATTCCAAATAGAAGCAATGTAAGTAGGCCAGTTAGCATAATATCTAAAGAAGCAGTCTTCCAATAAAAAAACTTAGGATGATAAGGTTGGAAAAGGGAGTGTATCCATCACTACGCACTTTAAGCACGGGAAAGAAATAGAAAACATGCTTAAAAGACTTTGGATGACCACAACAAAAGCCTTTGGGGTTAGGGATGCCAATGTGGCTTAACCGTTCCCCCAAAGGGAGGCCTTGGTAGATTAGGCACCAAAGAAATAAATTCAACTTAGGGTCGAACAAAGGATTCCAAACATGATGGAGGCGGTGAAGCCAAGTGGTAATGGAAGAGTGCAAGTTCCATTTGGTATTAAGCTTTTCAATGGAAGGCGAAACATGGGAAAAAGGGAATAGATGACCCCAAGTTATATTTGAGCAAAGGTATATCCAAATTCCATCTCCAATCCTTCCACCAAGTAGTAGGTGGTTGTAGCCCAAGTTTGTGCAGCATCACATCTGGCATAAGAGACTGTATTTTGAGAACTGAAGGCAAATCCGTATTGGCTAGCTGAAATTTCTATTTAAGCTCTAGCCAAAGGATCTAATATCTTCTAGAGACCATATCTCTAATAGTGGATATGCCTTTCCTAGCAAGCCTCAACATCTTGACATCAGGAAACTCTGCAAGGGGCAAGTTGTCTAATGAGAAAATAGACTACCACTAGATGTTATGATCATTGAAGGATAGGCCAGAACAAAAGCCATCTCCAACCCACCACATCAGGTGCTTCACTACCTCAAAATATTTCTAGATGCTCTTCACCATGAAGGTACTAGGTGTTTTAACTGACACTCTAGTGATTAATAAAGTATGAAAACCAATATTCTTCGAACAATTCTTTCCATAAGGAGATCCAGAAGAGATACAGTGTCGTAATAAAATTTTCCAAGCTTTATTACCATGAATGCTATGAATTACCCACTTGGCACAAAGAGAGATGCTTTGTCTGTACACATCAATAATACCCATACCACCCTGGTCCCATGGAAGTTTTCAAATATCCCACGCCACTCGGTGGAATCCTCCTATCTATAACTTGACCATAAGTAGTCCCTTAATAACTTAGCTAGCTTTTCAAAAGAAGTTTGAGAAGGGCACCGAGTAAACCACATAGTAAACTCCGAGTAGCAACCAAAATCTTAGTGCACACCTAGAATTTTACTGCCAAGGACAAGGGTCGAGAGACCCATTTTAGTACCTTTTGTTCAACCTGATCAATGACGAACTACCATAGAGTAGTAGAATTACTATCAAAGGAAAAGGGGATACTAAGAAATAAAAATCTTTCATCTCGTTATATCCATTTCTAGGGGTAAGACTCAAACTAATCGGGAATAGGCCAAGGGCTTTGGTGGAACCCCAAATACTTAACGAGTTGAACATTAAAACCTAAGACTTTGTAATAAATATCTAAGAAGAGAAGGTTTCTGAATGTTCATTCGGATTCAACTAGAGTGAGAAAGGAGTCATCGGCGAAGTGGCCATTGATGATCTAAGTCTTGTGATTAGGGATAAATATACCATGAATGTGCCCACACTCAACTCTGTCTACAATGAGATACCCAAGAGCATCAACAACCAAGACAAAGAGAGTCAAAGCAAGAGGACAACCTTGTCTTATAGATCGTAACAACCCCATGAAGGGGGGACCGGTGACAGATTTGATGATGAAGTGAAAGGACTTTTATTCTTATGTTATTTTCCTGATAGTTGGGATAACTTGGTAATGGTTGTTAGTAATACAAAATATGCTAATAATGTTTTAAATTTTGATGATGTGGTTAGTATAATCTTGAATGAAGAAATTCGCAGGAAGAGTACAGAGGAATCATCATCTGGGAATGCTTTGAATGTAGAAAGTAGGGGCAGGAAGAAGGAGAGATCCAAGAGTAAGAGTAATGGGAAATCAAAGTCAAGGGATAGTAGATCTAAATCCAGAGGTAAGGGAATTACTTGTTAGAAATGTGGAAAGAAAGGACATGCAAAGAAATATTGTTGGTTAAAGGATAAAGAGAACCAACAACCAGACAAAGGTAAAGAAGTAAATCTTGCTGCAACAAAGGTAATGCAAGATGCTCTTATTCTTTCTTTATATAATAGAATTAAATCATGGGTTTTAGATTCAGGAGCTTCTTTCCATGCAACCCCTAATAATGGTTATTTCAGAAATTATGTCCAGGAAATTTTGGGCATGTTTATTTGGGTGATGATACACCTTGCAGTATTCTTGGTAAAGGGAAGTTCATCTAAAATTGTAGAATAGAAATACATGGGTATTGAAATATGTGAGGCATGTGTCAAGCCTCGAGAGGAATTTATTTTTGTATGGAAACTAGGTGAAGTTGGTTGCATGGTTACATTTACAAGAGACTCTTGGAAAGTCACCAAGGGTGATTTTGTTGTGGTAAGAGGTAAGAAGGTAGGAACATTATATTTATCTACCTGTGTTACTGATTTCTTTTCTACATTATCTACTTCAAATTCAGATGTATGTATGTGGCATAATCAATTGGGCCATATGAGTCAAAAAGGAATGCATATCTTAAAGGCTAAGGGTAAGTTATCAGATTTGAAATATTTAGATCTTGATTTCTGTGAGCATTGTGTCTTTGGAAATCAAAAGAGAGTGAAATTTCTCAAAAGAGAGTGAAATTTCTCAAATTTGGGGCAACTAAGAAGGAGCAAAAATTGGATCTTGTACACTCAGATGTGTGGGGACCAGCTCAAGTAGCTTCTCATGAAGGATCCCAGTATTATGTTACTTTCATTGATGATGTTATAAGAAAGGTATGGGTTTATTGTATTAAACATAAATCTGATGTTTTTGAAACTTTTAAAAGATGGAAAGCCCTTGTTGACAATGAATCAAATTCAAAGTTAAAATGCCTTAGATCTGACAATGGTGGTGGTGAATAATGTAGCAAAGATTTCAATGATTATTGTTCGAGTGAATGGGATACATAGAGAAATAATAGTTCCAAGAAATCCACAAGAGAATGGTGTTGCGAAAGAAGGAATAGGACAATCATGGAATGTGCTAGAAGTATGAGGATACATTTTGTATTACCCTTGCAATTTTGGGAAGAATCGGTTGATACTGGTGGTTTATTTGATTAATCGTGGGCCTTCAAGTTCATTAGATGGAGGAATACCAAAGGAATCTTGGACCGGAAAAATAGTAGATCTTTCTTTTCTTAAAGTTTTTGGTTGAAGCTTTTGTGTATATTAATAAGGAAAATAGAAAAAGTTGGATGCAAAATCCAAGAGATGCACTTTCATTGGTTATGGATCTAGTGATTTCAGATTTTGTTTTTGGGATTTAGAGAATTATAAAATTATTAAGAGTTGTGATATTAAATGGAATGAAAAAATAATGTACTGAGGATCAAATTTTGGTACTCAAGGATGGCTGGTTGAGAAGTTTGTGGATGAAAATGAACTCTTAGATTTAAAAGTAATATTCGACAAGGTTACACGAAGAACTAAAGGTGTCGGTTGACCCCGATGGCATCGATCAACATAAGTGGTATCGGTTACAGAATATCCAAACCAGCATGGATTAGGAGAATCGACATTGGTTACTGGATGACCGACATCGGTCATTGAGAGATTTGGATACAAATGTCCAGGAGGTCCAGAATGAGCCTCCGGTACCCCAAACTCATGTGAGAAGGTCACAAAGGGTAAGTAAACCTCCATAAATATTTATACCTTCTCTATTTTATTTATTATTGACTGATAATGGTGAACCAGAGAGTTTTGAAGAAGCAATGCAAGATGAGACCCACGTGCAGTGGGAGCATGGCATGGATGAGGAGATGGACTCCTTGGAACAAAACTAGACTTGGGATTTGGTTAAGTTGTCAGCAAGTAAGAGGACATTGTAGAATAAGTGGGTTTACAGGATCAAGGAAGAAGAGGGTGGACAAAAAGGTACAAGGAAAGGCTTGTAGTAAAGGGATTTACACAGAAAGCAAGTATTGACTTTGGTGAAATATTTTCTCTTATTGTTAAGATAACTTATATTTGTACTATATTGAATTTAGTTGTAGTAGAGGATTTGCATTTAGAGCAACTAGATGGGAAGATGGATTTCCTTCATGGTGATTTGGATGAAGAGATTTATATGTAGCAGCCGCTTGGGTATGAAGTCAAGGGTAAAGAGAAATTAGTGTGTAGGTTGAAAAGGATCCTATATGAGCTCAAGCAAGCTCCAAGGCAATGGTACATGATGTTTGATGGTTTTATGCATGAGCATGGTTACTTGAGATGTGAATCTGGTCATTGTGTTTATTTCAAGAAGCTTTGAAATGGGATCTATATTATTTTGTTACTATATGTGGATGATATGCTTATTATAGGATCTAGTATGCAGGACATTGGTGAGCTTAAGGGAAATCTAGCTCACACATTTGTTATGAAGGATTTAGGAGATGTAAAAAGAATCCTTGGCATGCAAATACACAAAGACATGAAGAACAAGAAATTGTATTTGTCTCAAGAGGATTATATCTACAGGGTGTTATAAAGGTTCAAGATGCATAATATAAAACTGTTAGTACACCTATGGCTAGACACTTAAAATTGAGCAAAGATCAGTGTCCTACATCACAAGAGGAGGTCAAATACATGACATGAGTTCCATATGCTTCACTAGTTGGGAGTCTCATGTATGTTATGGTTTATACCAGACCAGACATTGCATAGGTAGTGGGAGTGGTGAGTAGATATATGGAAAATCTAGGTAAAGAGCATTGGAAAGCAGTCCAATGGATACTCAAGTATTTAAGAGGGACATCTAGCATGTAGTTATGCTATGGAGGTTCAGATATTTCATTGTGTGGCTATTTTGATTCAGATATGGCTAGAGATCTAGATGGTAGGAGAAGCACTACTAGATATATTTTCATTGTAGGTGGGACGGAAGTTAGCTAGATTTAAGATGAGAAGGTTGTGGATTTGTCTACTATAGAGGCAAAGTATGTTGCATCTCTGAGGGGCTAGCAAGGAGATGATATGGATGAGTAGATTCATGAAAGAGTTGGGAAAGGAGCAAGATGATTGAAAATTGTTGAGTGGATGATCAAAGTGTAATTAATTTGGCAAAGAACTCGAGCATTTCATTCGAGAATGAAACACATTCGATTGAGGTATCACTTCATACGGAAGGTATTGGAGGACGATTAGTTGAATGGAAAAGATTCATACGAGTGAGAACCCTGCGGATATGCTCACAAATATGTTAGCAAGAAGGATAATTTGGAGCTACACTCCACTTATTGGTCTTCAAGTTTGAGACTTGAGGAGGAAGAAACAAATCTAAGGAAGGATCCAAGAATGACGTTGTATAGGTCTATTGTTGAGTTGTGGAGCTCAATTACTTTAGATTAGCATGCAATGTGAAATTTTTTTGGAAAACGAAGAACGTCATCAATTATGGAGGGACGGCATCGGTCACCTATGGCGAGTGACATCGGTCGAGCAAGAAGGAACCGACATCGGTTAGGGATAACTGGCGTCAATTACGTGTGTGGATGTTTCAATTAACTCACGGGAATTAGATCTATTTTATTATTAAAGCAGATCTATTGATTGTAATTTCATGGCTAAGTGCCTTAAGTTTATATACACCTATATAAGCATGAAAGTGGGGTTTAGAAGTAATAATTAAGAAGAACTTGCAAAAGTTTATGATTATTGTGAGAGAGAGAATTATTGAAAAGAAGCAAAATCTTGAGAGAAATAAAGTATTGTACATCTCGAGAGGTGTGGAAGATTGAAAATATTCATTTTATATCTTGTGAAAGCTTTGGATAATAGATTGACTTATTTTTGGTGGGCGTAGCCACATTGGGTGAACCACGTTAAATCCGGTGTTGATTTATGTCTCTTGTTTTGTGTATTTCTTTTCGTAGAATATCCACTTTTATTTACATGTATGATTAGATCGATATATTATCTGTCAAAACCGGTGAGCTAAACCCAAAAATAATATCTCCAAGGGATTTGGTTCTACAAGGCTTCTTGATACATCCTTATAAGATCATTACCAACAATATGCCAAGAAGCTTTGTAGAATTCACATGGAAAACCATCTAACCGGGAGATTTATCATCAACAAGACAAAGAAGGGAACCATGACGCTCTTCCAAGGTGGCATCACAATTTTTCCTCTCTGTTGAGTCAACTTACTAGGGACAATTTGTTGGTCCGAAAATCATCTTTGGACGGATCTATGGATAGGCGAGCCGATAGTGTGCAGGGCATAGCCCCTCTTTGAGTCAGCAAAGCGAAACTGGTTTATTGCTATTCTACCAGCAGGAATCTATGCAAGTCTCACAGATTCTGCCTTCGGGGGTTTGGGATCTCATCCCAGTAGGGGTGTTTCCGACCGCGAAAAGAAAGGAAAGGAAGAGGGGATGAAGAAAGAGCAGGTCCGAAGGAAGAAAAGAAATGAATTCCAAAGTAGAAAGGTCAGAAGGTTTATGTTTTGGGATTGGTAGTAAACAGAGCCAAACCTACTTGCATAAACAAACAAAGCAATACTGATGATGAATAAATGACAAAAAAGTAGATATGAATCTAACAGAATAAACACATACAGATCTAACATAAGAAAGGTCGATCATAAACACTGAATTTATTCAAAGACAAAGTCTCAATATTTGTATTACTGTTTTCTTCTGTTACAAGAAAGCTCAAAGTCTTTTTCCTTCACTTCTATTTTTCATCTGAAAGATATTCATCCATCCCACAATACAACAAGTATTGGGGTATATATAGAAGAAGAAGAGAAAAGAAGGCAAAAAGGAGCCAACAACTATTTGACTTGATGGATGACATCATCCCATGATGTAACATGGATGACGTCATCATTTGTATCAACACACTTCAGATATTTCCAAAAAGAAAGACGGAGAAGAAAAAGAGAAGAAGAAGAAGAAGAAGGTTATTCGTCATCATCATCCTGCGGCCGAAAGGGGGTGGACTGCTTTTGTTGCTCCTCGGTGACGAGATATGGGCGAGAGCGGTATTCCATGAACTTGTTGATTATTGGCCCTAGTTGATCCTGGGAAGGATCCTTGTGCCTATCACTTATCGCCTCACAAGTCTCCCGCTCATCTATGAGCTTCTCTGGGAGTTTGGAATAGTCCTTTTCGCCTCAATGAGGAACCCGATGAAGTCCCTACAGGCCAGCAGGTTGTTGATAGATTCCGTGTCAAATGTGACCTCTGGCCCCATTCCTTGAGAAGCGATCTCCTTGAAGATCCGGGTGGTTTCATCAGCTTTCCTTAAAGTGAAGGAAGGAGTAAGTAACCCTGGCGACATATTAAGAACAATTCGTTCCATTTGGTGCATCGCATCCAGGGCTTCTTCCTTGACTTTGTCAATCTTTTCTAGAATAAATTCTAGCTGATCCACCTGGTAGTCCAGAGTGGACATGATTTTGTTGAGGGCCCTTGGATGGCCGAAGACGCCGAACTTGACCAGATCTTCGACTGAACAGTCGAACATTTGTTGGAAGGTCTCGTGCTGCAATCTGGCATGTTCCAGCTCTTCTGATATGGGCCCTGCTAACGCTTGGAGCTCTTTATTCGCCTTACTGATGTTCAGGTACAAGTCGGAGAACTCGGTGATCACTTTTTCACTGTCTTTGAGGATTTGGCTCCTCCAAGCGGAAACGGCCATACCCTGCTCGCCGATCTTGGCATACTCATTAATTTTCTCCTGGCTGAGAAGCTCAGAAGTCTCGGCGGCAGTTGTGGGAGGCGCACTACCCATCTTCTGTAAGGCTTGGAGCAGATATTTGTTTTGCTCCTTCAGTTGCCTTTTCTCTTCCTTTATCTCTTTAAGCTTCTTGCAGAGGGCGTCAACTGCAGAAAGAGCCTCCCCCTGAAGACTTTTGGAAGATGTCCCCATTGTGACTTGGGTCACAGTAAAATCTGTAGGAGACAGATCCTTTTTCTCTTTGAGGGGATTGGGGTATGTGATTTCCATAACTCTCTCCCCTACAACACTTTGAGAGAAGCGTGTGACAGGCTTCTGCTTCTTCACCCCCTTAGATGGGATCACGGAAAAGTCCATCGGAGCGATGGGAACTTTCCTCTTTTGCTGACTTAGCTGCTGAGAGATCCAGGCTGGACCTATGGTAGAAGGACCAGGAAACAGAGGAGGGGGCAGCTACAGTAGTAGAGGGGAAAAACGTGGAGACACGTGGCGGCGGCATTGAGAGAATAGCCGAAGAAGTGCCCACGGAAGGAAGGGAAACTGCAGCTGCGGAAGACATAGGAAGGGAAGGGAGCTCGGAGATGAGGGAAGAAATGGAGGAGGACAGATCAGCGAGGGAAGAGAAGATGGACGAAGAGGCGGGGGAAACAGTAGAAGAAGGGGAAGAGGACACGACCAAAGGGATGGTCGCTTGAGTCACTCGAGGAGGGGAAGGAAGAGAAGAAGAAGGGACGGAAGGGACCTCGGTTGTGGTGGCAATGCCAACATCCTGAGTGGATGGGCCTATTGTAGCTTCCTCTTCTGCTTCTTTCTCTGGCGAAGCCAGAGTTATTACCTGCTCGGGTGCCGCGGAAGGAGGACTCTCAGGGGCTTCTTTCTGAATGGCGCTGGATTCACCTTCTACGCCTTTGCCTTTGCCTTTAGGCTCTGTTTGGATCGTGGAGGTGCGTTACCCAATGGGGAGGTCGTGAAATCAACCCCGAGGTAGATTAGTCCGTTCATCCGGCACTAATGCTCTGTCCTACGCAAAGTCTCCTTGACCCTCTCCTCAATTGTCTGAGGGGCTTTAGTTCTATCAATGGCCGGAAAGGGCCAATTGTCCCCATCTGTGTCAGTATATACCTTGTCTACTTCATCTTCTGTAGTTTGGAAGCCTTTGGGGACAATGGCTATCCCATATTGGATGATTTCTGCCAAGGCTAGGTGAGAATGATCCTTTCTCCTGAGCTCCACCTCATGGATGATGTCAATGTAAATGTCCTCGATCTGAGGGACGTGGATTGGGTCAAGTTTCACCCTTGGCAGACAGCTCCTTGGGTCGAAGGTAGGCCTGGCTGGGAAGTCATGTTTCAAATTGAGTAACTCCAGCTCTGCGAACATTTCCTTCGCCTTGTGGTGGGTAGAGCATGTATATCGGCCCACTGTGAGGGGGAAAGGAGTTCCACCCTTCTTTCTTTTCAGGCATTTCTCGTGGTATGTGATCAGCTGCCTTGACAGCTCCAGCAGAATCAGTTTAGGTCCAGCATACCTCGGTAGCCTGGTTGGCTCTCCCAAAAAGTTGGCAGCCCTTAGATAGGTGAATGTGGGAAACTGGGTGAACAAGGCCCCCCATTTCTCAGTGGCTGCTACTATGCTTTTGGTCGTGCGACCATAAGTCATATTCGGCCTCAATAGGCAGATGATGTGATAGAAAAACACATCGTTAATTTTTGTGAATTGGGAGATGCTATTCTCCAGCCTCAATTCCGGGTAGTACTCGTATATCTTGACCTGAGGCCAAACTCCACTCCGCGTCAGGCCTGGATAGTCCCTCTCTGATGCTGCAGCGTAGACCACGTAGGAGTTCATATGGAATGTCCCCGTTGTGCTAAATTGTTGTAGCTGCTCAGAGATTGTGCTGCTTATAATTTCTCCCCAGCAAAAGCGCTGATCAGGCATATTCTTGTTCATGGTCTCTAAGTACCGCAACATCCATTTATGGAAATAATGGGCATCAGAAAGCCGAAGACCCTGCTCAGGAACGTAATGGTGTCACTGAGCTCCTCTGAGAAGTCACTGCGGTGGATGATTTGGGGCCACCGGGTTACTACCTTTTTGTTTTTCAAGTAAACCTCATTCATTAGTTGCATACACTGATCTGCATTGTCATCCCATGCCTTAATGCAATCTGCTTGACTGACGGCCACAAAGTGCCGGTGGTGGGGTATGCCGAGTATTCCCTCAAAGTGACGGGCAGTGAGGTTAATGACTACCTCACCCTTGCTGTTTACGACACACCTTGTGTCTTTGTTGTAACATTGGGCAATCACCATCAAGAATTCATTTTTGACAAAGGTCTTGTCGGATTCCACCGGTGAAGTGCAGGGCACTGCCTATCAGTTTGTCCATCCATGGACTCCTTGTGACTTTCTGAGTTCTAGCCCAGAATTCCTCCATATCAATATGTCCCAATTCTGAGTCTCTGACGTCCATGCTACACTCGGCCTGGGACTCGGGCATCCTGACCCTTTGATATTTATATTTCATCTCTTCTTCTGTAAGTTTGGCCTTTCCTTTGGATTTGGTGGGTCTCTTGCTGGATGTAGACATATGTTCTTTCGAACTCAGTTGCTGATCTGCATGAAGAAGAAGCGAGACCCAATCCGAAAAGGTTGTATTAGCCATTTGATCTTCCATTGAAATGTTAGCAGAAGAAAGAGTTAGAGATTTTGAGACTCAGGGCGCATGGCGCATGAAAGCTGCAGCTTACAGGGCTAAATAGGTAAGGCGCACGGGGAAAGTGTGTTGCAAGGGTTAAACTGGCGCCAAAGGTGCATGGCGCATGAATACTGCAGGATGCATTTTACAAAAGGGCGCATAAAAACATCGTGTTGCACGGAGACAGGATGCGCCGAAGGCGCATGGCTTTTTCATGTTACATGGGGATTTGGTGCGCCCTTTGGCGCATGTATCTTTTGTGTTACATAAACTTCTCGTGCGCCAAAGCTAACTTGGCGCAGCGCATGGAGGGTTTACATGACATAATGCTTTTGCAACGAAGAATACGCCTGCGCTTTCAAAGTCTTGCACTTGGCGCAGATTAAGCCGGTGTTGCGCAGATGCAGGGTGCGCCAAAGGGGCGCATGTTTATGCGATGCAACAAGGAAGGTTGGTGCGCCATTGAGGGCGCAGGGCTAGTGTTTGCAGCAGGCAAGATGGGTGCGCCATTGGCATGGATTTTAGTCATGTTGCAGGGGTGACAGATGCGCCAAAGGGGTGCAACTGTTTTTGATGTTGCAAGACGCGCCGGTGCGCCAAAGGGAAAAACAGTCATCTTCATTTCTCTCTTCATTTGTTTTAGCAGGGTTATTGGGCAATGAAACGGCTCATTTAAAAGGAAATAAAACCATGTTTTTCAGACAAGTTCCCCTACCAGCAGATCTGGACAGAGGGGGAGGGATATGGGAAGATAGCAAAAGGAGGAGGCTAGATCAACATTTTGATATCCCCAAACACAAACTAAAACCAGACCACCAAGCACAAAGAACCAAAACGCAAAACGCATGGAAGAGACAAGAACACTTACCCGGATAAATAGTGAGAATCTGGCAAACGGGTCCACAACGCGTTGAAAACGACGAGGCAGGGGCTGACAGGCCAGAGAAAATAATCACGTGATGCGTCTGGTGAAAATGACATTTGTGGGCGCGTAAAAACATATATATAGGTGAGCTAGTCATAAATGTGCCACCAACTTTATAAAGGGCGCATGAAAATTACTGTCGACATAGGAAAGTATGCGCCCTTTGGCGCACCAAAGCATTTGTCAGCATGAAACTAAGCGCGCCTTTGGCGCACCAAAAGTTGTGTTGTCATTAGATTATGTGCGCCCTTTGGCGCACCGAAAAGTAGCACAACAAAAGTTGTGCTAACATGAAGGCGCATGCGCCTTGGCGCACGCAGGGAAGACTCAACATACAAGGCGCACCAAAAGTCGTGTTGACACTGAAAAATATGCGCCAAAGGCTTTAAAGGGGGCGCACCAAAAGTTGGTGTTACATAGTAATTCCATGCGCCCAGCCAAAAAAGACCAAAAAGACTAAGTTCGAAAACCAGATTTCCCGGGAAGGGATTTTGCAATGTTTCGAACGCAAGGGATCCCTAACGAGGGATCGAAACAAAATTTTCGGTATGGTTATCGGTAAAATTGCCCTTGTCAATTTTACGGGATAACACAATTTCAATACATTGTTGCGGTGTTGCTTGACTCTCGAATGAAGTTTGTTGGTCCCTGGAATAAAACGTATAATGTTCCACAAACATTGCGGTAATATCCGGGATGGTCATGACTCGAGCATGGGAAAGTTAAATTGCCTTAATTTGATCCTTGGCATATGTAGATATGAGGGATTTAAAAAAACCTTTGGAATCTTGATCGGTAGTTTTAAGCTAGTAAAGTTGAGCACGTACCGAGTACCCTTGGCCTTATGATGTTATATGACCTTGATTGATGTCTAAATTGAGCATATCATGTTATGTTGTGGAGCATGTTTTCATGTGTGGAAGTGTTGAAGACTATACACTCTCCACGGTTTTTATCGCCGGGGTTCGAGGTCGGGCCCCGAGTGGGGATCCGGGGTGATAGCCCCGATAACAAGGGTTTGGAGGTGCAGCCCCAAGAAATTTTTGGCCTCGAAAAACATGCTTGATATCTTGGGAAACATGTTCTTCTCATATGGGCGGGAGTTTTGACCCATTGGTTTTATAGTGCACGGTTTGGGCCCATGGTTTCGGTACCCATGGTATTGTAAAACTACTTAGCGAGTTACTTATTGATGTGCTTTTGGGATTTTGATAGGAATACCTATCACTTTGTAGATATGTGTGAGTTAAGTGTTAATTAAATACAAGTCAACATTGTCTTCATCCTTATGAAAAATCTTCTTCTTCTAAATCTGGAGTGCTCCAATGCTTGGGGATCACTCCTTTTCTGCGTGGAGCCTAGGTTTTCTTTTGGGGGCAAGTAACATGGAGATGACCCAATGTTCTACAATTTATACATCTAAAAGCAGTATTTTCATAGTCTAAAATATGGGAATAGCTAGTGTCACCCATTTTAAGGGTCATCCTCGTCAGGGAAATCCCTTCTTCGAGATCGATTTTAACGTAAATCCTAATAATAATATATATATACCGCTCTATAACCTCTAGGCATCGACCTTAATGAACCACCCAAGGAGATTTCCAATATCCTTCAAAGAAGAAGTAAAATGAAGGGGTAGGTTTGGAAACCTCACCCATATTGGGACCTGTGTGATGGAGAAGGTATTCAAGTCAAAATCTAGAAACCATGGGGTGGTGAAAAGTCTCGTTGAACCCCGAAACCAAGAGCCCTGTACATGGATCTCAGATAATCATGTTGCTCATTGAAATAGAAAATGAAGTAACCCCGGGCACATAGGAAATATTTATAGTTTTTAGTCCATGTGGTGTGAATCTAATGGATAACTACATTTGACGATGACTAGACACCATTAAATCTATAAATCAGGGATTTTTCTTTAATGTCTTGCAGAATGGTTTAAATATTCTTCATCCTTGATTTCAAGACCGGGGTTTTAGAGGCTTGCTCAATGATGTAAGTAGGGGAGGGGAGAAGGTGTTGTTGGGAATTTCGAGGATGAGGCGTTATTAAATAGTGCCTCCTTGAAAGAGACAGAGCTACGATTCTTGGCCCCTCCCAAAAGAAAACCAATCACAAAAATCAAGGAATCCTTGGCTATCCTGTAGGAGAAGAGAGGAAAATTATCCACAAGTAATTTTCTCGAAAAATAAGGCCAAAAAAGCCAAGCTTATAGCCTAATTTTTGGGCAAGAGTACGAACTAAAATCTGGATATGCTCTGCATTGTCGTGAAGTGGCCTGGGGGAGCGTGTGTCAAGGCATTAAACACAGTAGTTGAAGAACATGTAGACTCCTACATTTCTTTCGCTACAATAGAACCATCAGAGGTATTACCAAGTTGAACTAGTATGGGATTCGAAATGGGAGAAGCCCCAGACCAAAACCATCCTCCATACTCATAGTTGGCCTCACAATCCTTTTTGTTACATTAAACACCTATTATTCGCAGTGGAGTCCCAGACCAAGTAGTGCCACCATCATTGACCCTTTTTCCACTAAAAAAGTCATCTTGCACCATAATAATGTCATTGATCCGCACAACAACTTGTGGTAAAAAGAAGATTCACGGATGTTTAGACCACAACCATTCTAGGAAGAATGACATGCTTTGCGTAGACGAAGAAGAGCCACTGACGCATGCACCAGACAGGGAGCTTAGGGAGGTGGAATGGCTAGGGTTTGCAGGGGAGCCCATCAGGATTTTTTTTTAAATGTTGTATTTGTTACAAATGCCAAAGTATCGTATTTTCAGCCCATTTTTCTTCTCGAAGACATGATAGTAAAATGAATTGGTCCCACGATTGATAATTTCATTGTACACTAATCATCCACAAAAATATTACCTCCTCTATGAAGTTACTGACTTTGTAAGAGCAATGAATATTTAGATTTTATGCGGGTGACTCAACAGAGAAACATTCATATAAAATTGATTATTTGGTACCTTGAGTTGGACCCCACCCCATGTAACTCTGAAGGAAATAGGGGTATGATCTGACAAAATAATGTATAGTCGGGTAGTGATTAGAGAGTGACCATTAGTTGCTAGCTCAAATACTTATTGCTGAGATAACATGACACAATCTAGCCTTTTGAGCACACATGCTGGTCCTTCTCAAAAATTGGACCATGTAAACCAATTTTGAGAAGTAAAGTCCCGCCGCCTTTTAAAAAGTGGGTTATTAAGGCTCAACAATTTTGAAATAAAACCATGCTTCATGCTCACCAATACACCAATACATAGGAAGGGCCCCCATTTTGTCCTTGGGATGTTCAACCATATTAAAATCACCACAAATCAACCAATAGGAGAGAGGAAAATTATCCCCCAACCAACACCATAATGCCGACCTTTCTGGGCCATCATTAGAAGCATAAAGATTGAGCACACCAAAAGAAAAGCCATTAATATCCAAAATAACCCACACGACCCAATTGTCAGGATCATGACCCATGGAAGAGATCATGCCAGAAAATATAGGGGACATAGAAATAGAAACACCACCTTTTCCTTCCAAATGAGAAGAGTAAAAATGTGTATAATTGAGTTATGCACATTAATGAAGTCTGAAGAAGAAAACCAGTAACTTTAACCTCTTGTAAACAAATAATATCTAAATTACCAATTAAATGGAAAGCATGCTTCATAGAATATTTTTCTTGAGGATTCTGTGAGACCTCTAACATTCCATGAGAGAAAATTCATGGAAGTTCAGACATAACCATCTCCCATGTCCCCTCCTGTAAATCATCTTATGAGCTCAAAATACCAAAATTGTTGGAAAGAGTGACAAACTAATTTGAACTAGGTTGCTCTATCGGAATGGTGTGGCACTTAGCCCCGTTTGGCCCATACGCCTCCATAGAATTCTCCCTAGGGGGACTCCAGGAATGACATTGGGAGATGGACATGGAAGCAACCATCCCATCTTGTTGTTGTTGCAGAGAAGAAGTTGGTTGGTTCTGCAAGGGTGGGGATGGCTTCGTAGGATGCAGTGGGGTGGGTGGCATGGATGATAGAACTGACTGTTGGTGAGAAGAGGAAGGGGAGCTGCATAAGAGAATTTAGACCCCACTCCCTTTTTATTGTTCATAGTGGTCCATTCCTCATATGCGGCCTCTTTCATCTTGGCATCAAGCTTAGTATTAGCAGGATTAGCACGTTATAGATGCGAGCATAATTGCGAATGCGGTGGTCGAGGATTGTGGCAAAAACAAGTGTTGGAAAGGTTGAAATAGAAAATTTCTATGAGATACACATAGACCCGAATTGAATGTCGACATGGTCCCACATATAAGAGGCTAATTCAACCTCCACACAAACTGTTTGTGCGAGACGTGCATAAAAAAATGTTGAGGCTCATGACAAATGACATGGCCGAGGGGACTAACAATATCATTTAGAAAGGGCCAAAGTTGTAAAGGCAACCCAGGTAACTCCACCCATACAGGGATTTGAAGTGAAACTTGACTGGATGGGTTAAAATTGGGCATCCATTTAAACAAGACAAGCAACGTGTTACCAATGTACCAACAAGCGGTGCGCTCAAGCAAAAGTTGGACTTGCGAAGGCTCTCGAAAGGTAAAAAGATAGAACCCTTTGGTGAGATTCTGGATACCAGTAACCTGGATGTCAATAGTCTCTCAATGGTTCTTAATCCACTTTTGTAAAAAATACTCAGATGGTATGCGACCACAAAAATAAGCTATCAAGTAGTCATTACTATAAAAACGGACAATAGGATTTACAAACATAAGATCAATAGTAACATCTGGGGGAGTTTTAGTTTCATTACCTTGTTGTACACCTTAGGGAAAAATTTATGCATGCATTTGGGATCCATTTTCAACGCCATTTCATATAGTTGTTGCTACAGGAGGGTTAGAGGCCATTATATAAGCAAACACCGCCCTAAATGGGAAGAGTTATTACCCAAGTCGTTATGAAAAGACAATCTAAATGCAAATGGTGACAAGATGTGGGCAAGAAATGACCGACACAATAGCTCACACAAGCGAAGGCATGCGTAAAACCTTAGCAGAGCCAAATTCTTTCATTCTAAAGATTGATTTTGATTATAAATCGAGGTAAAAAAAAATTGATTTGAGATAAATCCATAATCTTGAAAAATTGTTGTGAGAGTTTCAAATATGGGATGGATGTTCCAGCTCTATTTTTCCACAAAGATGATTAGGAACTTGTGGCTAAAAACACATCCTCCACATAATTGTGGCATTAAAAATGAAGCTTTTGAGAAATTCAAGAAGTTTAAAGTGGTTGTTGAGAATGATACCGGTCATAAAATTATATCTCTCCACTCAAATCGAGCGGGAATTCACCGATAATGAGTTCAAAGCCTTTTGAAAGCTCATGTGATTCATCAAAAATTCCTCCTCCACATACACTCGCAACAAAATGGTGTTGTTGAGAAAGGAATCATACTATCATGGAGATGGTGCATTGCATGATCGATGATTCAAGACTAGAAAAGACATTTTGTGCCAAATAAATGAAGACTACGGTGTACATGTGAATAGAGTTCCCACAATTTCTCTTGATGGAGTAACTCCTCATTAAACATGGTCAAACTAGAAACCATCCATTTCACACCTCAAAGTATTTAAGTGAAAATTTAGCATGCACATACCCAAGTATAAGAGAAATAAGGATATGAAAATAGAGAAATACAAGTTCTTTGGATACTGATGAAGAAACTCTTGGGCCAAGCTAATGGATACGAAGACCAGGAAATTCTACACCAGCGGGGATGTTGAGTTTTTAGAAGAAACAAGTTGAGAGTCCTTCCACAGACTCACCCGATCTACAAAGCACCCCTATTGTGAAAATAAAAATATATGTTCCCACTGATGATGACAATGATGATGTGGATGATGACAATGATTAGATAGGACCATAACCCATGAGAACAATTTAATGTATGCCTAAGTGGTATACAAACATGATTTGAAATGTAAAATTGGATGGTACTCTTAACACATCCACTCTCTGGACCACAAACTTGAAGTAAATCTCATGAAGAGGTAAATTTTACCTTGATGAGTAGAGTTGTTGAATGTTTGATCCTCTCTTTGTCGGGGAATTCCTATAGGCTAAAGCTTGGAAATATGTCATGGATACTAAGTAGTATCAATCAATAATGAAGAATAACACACGGAAGCTTGTCGATATTCCACCAGGGAATAAGTCCATTGGATGTAGATGGATTTTCAAAACCAAGTACAAAGTAGATGAGACTATTGACAAGTACAAAGCAAGACTTGTAGCAAAGGGGTATGCTCATAAGGAAGACATAGACTATGAGGAGACAATTTCTCCCACATCTAAGATCAAAATGATTAGGATGATCTTTTCTCTAACTGCATATTTTGGATGGAAATTTCACTAGATGGACATGAAAAGTACCTTTCTAAATGTATATTTAAAGGAATAAGTCTACATGCCTCAACCAAAGAGTTTTGTTGTACCTGGAGAAGAAGTAAAGGTATGTAGACTCATCAAATCATTGTATGGTCTTTAAAAAGATCCATGATCATGGTACATTAATATTGATGATCATCTCATTTAGAATGGATTTGAGAGGAATCCATATGATCCTAATCTCTACCTCATGAAGTAAGGAGGAGAGATTATCATAGTTTTTGTATATGTCAGCGATTTAGTAATCATTGGAAGCATAATGAAGATAATCAATACAATGAAGAAAGTTCGAATTGAGCGTTTGACATAACAGATATTGAGCTCATGCACTATTGTATTGGATTAGAAGTATGGAAGAAGGAGAATCATAATATGTCAAGAAAGTGCTCGAGAAATTTAGGATGATGGGTACGCACGCCGATTCTTTAGACACACTATGGAGAAAAGAATTCGAGTTGTCTCATACATATCCATCTCCTCACGGTAAATGTAACTCTCTATCAAAAATTGATTGGGAGTCGCATTTACGACTTATACTAGACTAGATAGCCTCTTTACTGGTCATCCGTCTTTCATGGTTCATCAAGATCCCAAATTTTTCATTGGAAAACAACAAGGCGGATCTTGAGATATCTTAAGGGCATTATGGATTTTGGTCTAGAGTACAAGAAGAATGATTAGTTATTTTTACTGGATATTTGGATTTAGATCATGCATGTAATATTAATGATAAGAAATCCACTTCTAGATTTTTATTCTTTTTGGGATCGGTCCAATATCATGGGGAAGAAAGAAACAAAACTTTATTTACGGATCTTCCACTAAAGTTGAATATTGTGTTGCGGTGGAGTGTATGTGAAGTGATATGGCTACGTCACATACTTGAGGGACTTGGAGTACCATAAGAGAAATACACCACATTATATGTTGACAATGAAGGTGTTTTGAAACTTGTTTGTAATCCAATGTTTCATGAGAAAATAAAACACATTGAGGTACAAGTTCATTTCATTCGTGAGCATGTTTTAAAGCACAACATTTACGCTTGAGCTTTTCCCAATAGCTGAACAATGAGAAGATGTTTTTACGAATTCACTTGCACGTGACAAATTCAAGATGTTCATAGAGTTCCTCTCCTCTTCTCTTGAGGCAATGTAAAATTAAGGGAATAATGTTAGGTAAAACCTATAGTACTTAAGTAATTTTTCATTGTTTTACCTTTGTTATTGTTACCTTAGGTAAATAGGTTGTTTACATAGGTAATTATATATTTTGTTCCATTGTTATAACCTTATTATTTGTTATATTATAGATTCGTGTATATTGTTTTGCATGGTTTTTGGTTAGTTCAAATTTTGCATGACCTCCTGGTTGTTTGTACTCGGTTGTTCGATGTATATAAGCATTGCAGCTCTCATGGCTTATACTTGATTCATCGCATATAAATAAACTCATCAAGCTTCCATTCATATTCCTCAACGACAATTTATACATTAAATATATAAAATAACAAGAATATTCTACTTTAACTAACTTTTTTGTATATTTATGTACATTAACATAGTTTATAAATCTATATAAAAATAGAAATTATATTTATAATATTCAAGTCATATAAGATGTTTTTCAAAAATTTACAAGTATTTTATGATTAAAATATCGGGAAATTATGGTTGAAGGGATATTATTCTTTTACTCACAAACAATGATTTTACGTCTATTTCAAAGGACGAGTAAGTTACAAATTGTACTTAGCTTCCCTCAAGCCCTCAAAGGGTGTTTCCCCTTGACCCCATTGGGGTTGACCCAGACCCCCACCCCACCCCAGTCTAGTGTTTAGTACCATTTGCGATCAAAATGTCGCCTTTACCTCTTGTATAAGTGTAATGTAACTTATATCATTATGGTTTTATTATCTAGACATTAAGTTTGAATAACTTAATATGTGATAAATAAGAAAAAAATTGTATGCACATCACATGAAACCTTGGGGACACCCATATTTATACGTATTAGAGACGTCCAACACTTCGATTGTATACAATGTTTTTCAATATTGTTCTTAACATATTGATCATGATTAAAATCGGGAATATTATCTGATCTCAAGTGAAACCATTTATCTTTAAAGGATGTGAAGAGCTCATAAATAAATATGATATTTCTAAAATTAAAAAAACATTGTTGGAAAACTAGTGTTGACTATTTGTCCCTATAAATTATTTGTGAAAATTAATTATAATCAGTTTATTATTGTTTTACATGTTGATAATATTCATTCAAAGATATCAATCTAGTTTTTCATGTTAAAAAATATTTCAAGTTAAAAATTATATTATTGTATCTCAATCACAATATATTACTCATTTACTTAAAAGGTTTACCATGGTTTATTATAAACCTATTCTTTATTGAAGTTGGTTGTAAACTATATCCTAAACCTGCATGAGAGAAAGGAAACCCTACTCTTTATAGGAAACTTGTAGGTAGTTTGATATATCTTATTACCACTAGGCCTTACATTGCATATGTATTAAGAACTACTTCCATATTCATGTAAGAACCATATTTGAATCATTGGAAGCTAACCAAAAGAATACTAATATATATTCAAGGAACAAATTTTGGTTTACATTACACTTCATCTGATAATACTTGTTTATATTGATATTATGATTCTAACCATACCGGCGATGATCTACGTCTAGATATGTTTTCAAGTTTGGTACAGTTGTCATTACTTGGAGTAGCAAGAAGCAACCAACAATCTCCATCTCTTCTATTGAGGTGGAATATAGAAGCGTAATGTAAGAAGCAAAAGAAGCCACGTGGCTAAAGCGACTATTGGAAGAAATTCACATGGAAGTTAAAGGAAGTAATCCTCTCTTATGAGATAACTAGAGTTTTATTGCTCTTGCAAATAATCCATTTTAACATCAATGGAAAAAACATATAAAGATTCATATGCATTTCATCCGAGAGAAGGTTCTCTACGGTGATATAGATCTCGATTGTGCCCCTTGAAGATCAAGTTGCAAATATATTCATGAAGCCATTGTGTGATGTGAATTTTTGCAAGTTTCATGCAATTCTTGGCCTTTTAGAGTTTCCATTGAGGAGGAGTTTACATGAAAATTCCACCTCCTAATGGTCAACCATGTGTTTTATTTTTCACCTCTATACTTCTTCTCCATAAAAGCATTATAAATATCTTTTATGATCTAAGTAAACTTATTTATTTAAGTTTATTGTGTAGTCTAGTAATAAAAATTATATTGTAAAGGGGGTCGTTACTTTATAAAATACTCCTAAGGTGCTTATAGCTTATCCATGAGAAACCATGAGATGCTGATACCACAAATCATGCTCATCCTAAATCATCACTTCGATTTATGGATTCCAAATCCTTTTGTACAAAAAGGTAAGTTTAGCATGATGGTGTATAAATCCTTCAAAAGTGATATGCTAGCCTAAAACCCTTATCATGGTTTAAGGATTGTAAATCTTATTGTATAAACATGTAATGTTGGCATATAACCCCACTTAACATTAAGGGGGAGTGTTGGAACATAATATTAAGTGGGTTATTAACACTATACACAAGTTCCTAAGTTACATTTAATATTTATATTGAATATAATTATAAATGATAGAATATAGTTAATATATAAGAAATATGAGAATATTTCTATTTATTAAATATAAGTTATGGTTTTATATAAATATTACTCAACCAATTATGGTTAAACAAGTGTTTTAGGGGGGACATACCCTATCACCCATTTACAAAGGGCACTTGGGGCTCATTGAAATGCGGTGTGGGAAATATAACAAAGTGAGGAGAGATGAGATGTGAAAAACAATTCTTGGACATTATTGTAATGTTTCTCTTACATATAGCTAAAATTTATGTGGGTTTTTAACCTCTTGAAGGTTTTCCCACAATAAAAATGTTGTGTTATTTAATTTTGTATAGTTATTTATATTGTTATATTTAATTGTTAAATTAACTTATAATTTGATCTACCCAAGTCCTCGTGTCAATACATTGATAAAACACCATACAACAAAACACTTTACCTTTACCTTGCATTTCATATAAACATTTTGATTTGTACCTTGTGCAACCAACATGCATTGTGTAATCAAACCATTGTGTAATAGATCCATATCACGATTTTTTCAACTAGTGATGCAATTAGGGCCCATTAAACCCTAAATCACATCATATAGTAACAATTGATTTAATGTGCATGATGTTATTGAGGCCAATTGATCCCCAAATCACATAACATCATTATAATTAAGTTCATAGGGCTTAAATTGGCCAAATTACCTCTTTGGTTGAACCAATCAATCAAATGTGTAATGTGTTATGAAATTGGGAATAATTGAGGCCAAAAACATATTTATATATTCATAAACATTAAGTTTGTATGGCTCAAATTTGTCCAAATTTGATCTCTGTATGAATCAAATGACCAATTAATAGAATTATTGATGTGATTTGGGAAAATTAAGCCCTTAATTTGCATCATATATAGTCATAATAAGGTTGATGAGGTTACTAATAGACAAAAATTACATCTTTAACTAAGGAAACCTAATTATTGGTTTAATTAATGATGAAAATGGAGAAAATTAAACCCCAAATAACAACATATTGTCACAATTAGGTTAATGTGGATCAAATTGACCCAAAATGCATCCTTGATTGAACTAATTAAGATATTAGCTCAATCAATAGTGAAATTGGGGCCAATTGACCCTGAAGATAACCCCAAACCCTACAAAATGAAAATATCACAATTATACAATCATTACGTAATCTAACATGAAATTGGAGTTTGATTCATTGTGTGATCACATATAACTCTTCTTCACCTTTTTTCATACCCATTGTTTTCTCCTACTTATTATGGATTATCCAAATTTATTCAAGGCGTTACTTATGTCTTCATTATATTTATATCATATGTTTAGCTGATACCCTTCTTCTTTTCTATAACTAGTGTACATTCTTTACCTATAATGTAATTCCAACCATTGACATGCCCACTTCTTCTTGATTGGTGAATATAATCTCCACAATTACCTTGAATGTTTCATGATCATAGGTCCAACATATTATGTTCCCATTCACAATTTGATTATTTCTTGTCTTCTTTTGAAGTCTGCAAGTGCCTGTGAGGATTGTATTTTCCTCTTCTTGAAAATGACGATGATATTTTTCTAGTACATTCTCATTTAGTGTCACCCTCTTATAACTATTATTGAGTTATTATTCTATAATGTCATAGACACAAAATCATGCACTTTAGATATTATTTAGTCTTGGTCTCATACTATTATTTAGAAGGTTCTTGAGTGAAGAAAGTAATAATTAACCCTCGTCTTTTGGCCATCTTCTTTTATTTTATTTCGTCATTCCCAAACTTTTATGCCTACATGCCCAGTCTATTTCAGTCTTTTCCATTGTTTTAGCCTCGATTGGGGCACCCAGTGCTAGCTAATCTTGGGGTGCCCATGGGTGCCCTAGTCCCACCAAGGGTGTCCCGATCCTTTTCACACTTTCCCGACCACTTTTTGGGCTCTTTCTAGCCATTTTACTCACTTTGTGCCTCTCAAGTTTGCAATCAATGCTACACAACATGATATTCTTTTGAAGCTCATAACTCATCAATTATTCACTTGCCATCTACTCATTGTTATCCTCATTATCAACTTGCAAAATATCACAGTCTTCCATATTGTAATTATCATCAAATCAATGGACATAATGACAATGATTTATATGCTTTACAATGAAGAATCCATCATCTTGAGTGTCAAGGTTTCATCTCATTCACCACACAATGTTTTGTTACATGGTCATCTCCACTTGTTACATCTCAATGGGTTTTTAAATATGATTCATCTAATGAGCATCATGTCATCATTTCTAAGGAAATTCAAGAGCCACCTAAGCAACCACCCCTCAAAATCAATACAACACCTCTTCTCGAGTCATCTACGACATCACCAAGTCAACATAAACAACCTCCTTTACAACAATTAATGCAACACCTCTTCCTCTCAAGTCATCCACAACATCACCAAGTGAAATTACACAACCACCTCTCAAAATCAGTCCACCTTCTTCTCCTATAAAATCTTCTACAAGTGTCATCAATCCCTCATAAGCTAAAACCAATCACTTTTTCAAAGCTACTACTCCTACTTGATGAACAAAATACATCTCAAATTCCACCACCATCTTATGGTCCTACTGTTGCTTTGGGATACCATTATGTTGGCCCTCTCTCTTATCATGACACAGACAACACTCTCCCACAATGGCATGGCACCTCTCGCATCGCTACATAGATCTCCATCATCATAGTACACTTGGGGGGCATGACATCTAATAGAATCCCCCTCCTCATATTAAAATATGTGCATCTCTTTCATCTTTGCATTATCATTCATAGGCATACTCATTACACATTTTAGCGTCGTCATTACCCGATAACACACTCTTATGCTTGATTCACACCCGATTGTTGAGGGAATTACTACACATGAACCCCACACACTACACATTAGGCATCACACATCTCATGTCATACATTCTACATGTAGTCTATAACATTTCAATCTTTACATATATTCATATCATACATATTCTATATACCAAGTCTTCATCATACATATATCACACCTCTATTGTCAACGAGTCTCGCATTACATACTCTTATCATGCATATAGCATAATGTGCATCTTCACATTATTAGACTATCTACACATCTAGCATTTCATTTTATACACTACATATCACACACTTTATACATCACATGGTCATCTATTGTCCACACACATACTATATTGTCTTCTATGCTTTGCACTCACTACCTTATGATGCAATTTAGTTCCTCGGTCCATACTTGACTACCAACGATTTACAAACCAAATGGACCTTAGACTCCTCACACATTTACTATTTGAAATTTCATCATGCAAAACTTCTACCCTAGTTACATACACTTTACGATAAATCATCACATATTCTATCGGTTTGTAGTGGTATACACCTTAGGTTATATCACCACTCCCTCTTTTCATCTTGTAGTGACATACGCGTAGGATTAAATCATCACTCATCCATTCATCTTATAGTGATATACGCTTACAATAAATCATCACTTATATGTTCATTTGGTCGTTATATATGCTTCGGCTATAAGGGTTCATGCACACATCGTCACTAGGTCACATCTCATCACTACACCTATACATTCATCACAACGCATTAGACACAACACACACTTCGACCATTTCCTGATGACACACTATTGTTTATGGTTCATTCTTGAAAGTACTGATGGGGAAAAAAATGAACCTCCTTACATACATTTCCATTCATTCGGGGGGCACATGGCTCCTATCATCCATCTTGCATTCTATTCCATCCATCCACAAACATACTGCATATTATGGTTACTTTTACTCTTGCTTACTTGTGTTTGTTCATGGTCATTTTATTACACATGCTAGTTAGATTGCTTGTATTTCATTTATCTATAACATCCACACATGCTTTTTCATGCCTTTTTCTAGTTGTGATCACAAATATATGTCTTTTACATGCAACATGGATGCTCACCTTCTACCCTTCCTACACTGGTTGTTGGGGGCATCCACATTCGTCTCTTCTAGGTGATATTGTTTCATTTTGTACTTAGCACTTTACATTACTTTGTTATACATGTTTTTTACATACTAGTATATTTCTAACATGCTAACGGGTGCTTCATGTGTAACATTTGTTTTGTAGGGATATTTGCTTCCATACTTGTTTGTTACATTGTTTGTCATTGTTTTTTTTTTTATGCGGGCCTTGCCGTATGTTTGGTGTGCACACTTGTTTGTTGTTTATGGCCATGATGGTCTTTGCGTGTCTTGAGACATAATGAGTGATGTCCCATGTTTGCAACCCGCTTTGTGAACCTTTCTTGTCTTCTTTCGTGTTTACATTACTTTGTTTGGTAACTTACACCTTTGTTTGCGTAGCTTATATACGATTTTCTATATACATCTTGTTTTTACTAACACTTGTCTTTGTCTATCCATACTTCTTTGTGCGCACCTTTGGTTTCTACCAAGCACATTCCCTTCCCCCTACATGGTAGAGTTTCAGAGTACATGTTATTGGTCCTCTTATGGGGCCACATCCTCCTATCTCGCGATGTCCCATATGCCCCCAAAGAGGGTGGCATATGTTGTTGGTCCTCTTATAGGGTCGCATCCTCCTATCAACGATGTCACATGCACCCCCAAAGAGGGGGAATCATTTTGGGTTTTACAGTCTACACAACGCGTTAATATCGGTTTAGTTTAGTGCACTTTTCGCCCTTGGCATGTTGGGTTTACACACAGTGAGTGAGTTCAAACTAGTCTACGAACTCCATACACAACAAATTTTATAGTAGATGGAGTCCTTAGCATTTTGGGAAATAGTTACAGGCTTGGAGGTTACAATGGGTGTACCTCCCTACACTACTTCGTTCTTTGGCGTTGAATCGCCCAAAAAACTAGGACAGTACAAAGATCTCTTCACACACAGTTTAGGGAAGCAATTAAAGGTTGGAGGACACATAGCGTTTCCTCCTTATACTTCTTTGGCCTATGGCGTCAGATCACCCAAAAGACCCCAATAGTACAGGATATCATTTCTACACTCTTTCTCTTGACATGGATCAGGTGCACATGTTCCATTTACACTCTTTCATTTGCATATGTTACATTCACATACTTTTACATGTGTTTTTTACATTGCGTTTTTACATACATATTTGACTACTTGATCATTTTCTCCTTACAGGTCTGACCGTATGAGAAACAAGCAGTCAAATTGGGGCAACGATGATGGCATCAACAACAACACTTCATGGCAGCACACTTTGCATACTAACCATGTAGATACACTACACACATCAGCATCAGCACACATGTTCTTCCCTAGGTTCACTCTCATCACTTTTTTGCACATTTTCATCTTTAGTTTCCATGCTCCATCATATTTTTGTCATTCCACACTTTGTCTATTCCTTCATCATGCCTTCTTTGTTACTCTACATCGGCATCAGGTATGCATCTCTATCTACTTTATGTTATTGAGCTTTCCACTCACCAACATAAAGTGGGGCAAATGTAGACACAAAATCATGCGCTTTACACATTATTAGTCTCGATCTTATACTAATATTTAGAAGGTTCTTGAGTAAAGAAATTACTAATTAACCCTGTCTTTTGGCTATCTTCTTTTATTTTATTTCATCATTCCCGACCTTTTACACCTACATGCCCAATCTGTTTTGTTCATTTTCTGTTATTTTAGCCTCGATTTGGGAGCCAGCTAGTACTAGGGTGCTCATGGGCGCCACAATCCTTTGAAACTTTCCCACCACTTTTTGGGCTCTTTATATCCATTTTAGATCCTTATCTTTTTGGTGTTAAGCCATTTTGGGGTTAATTGTGAAATTAGACCAAAAGAACCCTATAAATATTAAGTTATGAGACCATAATGAGAGACCAAGCACTAGTCACTACTATCATCCATCTAGAGTTGCATCCATCTATTGCATTAGATAACTCCATCACAAGACACAAGGCTAGGTCATCTACATCACACACAACATAGGGGAGGATTTTATTATATTCCATGCACACATTCTATTACATTTTCTACATATAGTTATTGCTCGCTACTTCACAAAGTGTGGTGACACAAAAGCACCTAGGGCACATTATGCACACACTCACCGGAACTACATTTAGGTCCAAAATGTAGTGCAACGCTGAGTTAGTAAGCCCATTGTGTGTGACTATTAGAGTAGGTATTTACCTTAGCTCATGTTCGCCTAGGTACTTTATTTACCTTTATTATATTTATCCTCACCCATTTATGTGTGTGGATATTTATTTTATCTTATTTAGATATTAAGAGATATTATCTAATTGTTAGGTATAGTTCTTTCCTTAATCTATGGTATTGACTAGTTCTTTCCTTGATCTATGGTATGGACTAGATCCTTGATGTCTAGTTCTCTCTTAAATCTATTGTCTTGACTAGTTCTTTCCATGATTTATGTTTGATTTACGACCTTGATTTGGTTCTTAGATTGTTATTCCTTTCTCATATAAGCAAGGCCCATTCTCATTGTATGTCATTGAGTTCCATAATAATATATGATATTGTTGCTCATTTATTTGCAAAGGTTTTATGTAAAGTTATTCTGGAGAATTACTTTCATCTTATTGATCGTGGTGTTTGATTAGAATTTGTGTTCTTGGCTTGGTACGATTTGGTTATTGTTTCTTTTATGGTATCAGAGCAGGAGATTTCTATTCACATCCATCTGTAATTTTTATTTTGCAAATAAATTCTTTATATATTCATATATTCAGAATTTGTTCGTATTTTGTTGCTGCGTGCATTTTTATGCAAAACAACGGCTTCCATTGGATCCGAAAGGTGGTAAAACCCTAAGATCAACTATAAACTTGACCTTTTTTGGAGGTAGTCATTTTTTGGTGTTTTTTGTTGTAGCAGGGAAATGTGATGTTCACCTCGGGATTTGTGCCAGCAAGAAAGAAATGTAGGATATCAATTTCTAGGTTTTTTTGATTTTATCGAGATCCACGATGGGTTTTTTGTCCATGATACAACGTTTCTAGGTTGCGTGAATGAAGTGTTCGAATCTTTCCTTTTTGGAAGGGGTCCATGGGTAGTTGTGCACGGAAAATCCGCATGATCGCTACTATACTATTCTTTTGGAAGGGGTCCACGGGCAGCTATGGACGCAATTTCGGCTAAGTTCAACGTCTTAAACTTTTGGGAGTTACATTCTTGTATCTATCATGGATTCTGATAATGACATGTTTTTCTCTGAAGTGTGTGGACTTCAAGAGGATATTGTTAAATTTGTGGAAGAAAATAGATCACTCAAGAAGTGAAATTCTCTTCTACAATCACTCATTCATGATAAGGATATAATAATACACTCCCTGCAGCAAAAACTTGCTATCCTACAACATCGCCATCATATTGTGGACAACCATATCCATGCTCCTAGTCCACTTATAGTTGTTGTTCTTGTAGCCACTTGACATTAATAGGTCACCTTTGAGCTTGTTCTGCTCTTGATGCTCCTAAACCTATGAGGCTTGTTACTGCATGCTCTTCCACATTTGTGCCTATTATAATACCACATGTTATGTATCCTACTTATTCTCATATGCATGGCTCTTTTGAGAAGCATACCACTGCATTCAATTCTCGCATGCTCTATTCTATGGGTTTCACTAGCAGAGGTATTGGTAGACATTCACAAGGTATTGTTTCCCTATTCCACATGTTAAGTGGAATTCTCGCCATGACATTGGTTTTTGAGAAAATACTTCATTGGGATCACACATTGACAAAGCTCCTATTTTTGTTCACTCGACTCTTTCGAGGATCATGAGCAACACATGAGTTCGCACCTTCACTCAGGCTTGAGAAACATAGGCTTTTAGTTGTTAGAAACGATCAACCTAACACACATTCTAATGTTCCTTTACATGCACCCATTGTGCATTTTACACCAAGTCATATGTAGATATCTTCTTCATCCATACGTGTTGATTTGGGGTGGATATTTGATCACTCGTGGTGGTGACATAGGCATTCGTTGAGAGGACTCTACAGGTGTGGCTCCTCCACCATTTGGCATCTTGCTTCACTTTGTATACCTTCTACATTATCATGCTCATTGTTTTCAAAAAAATTCAGCAAGTGTAGTGTATTTCTCTTATTTGTTGAAATATTTTGTATCTGTATTTTCAACACTTTTGGCATGTTGACAGTCTCTCTTGCATGGGATCTATTCTAGCGAAGCCCAGTGTTATTTTGTCAGTGTTCGAGTAGTTGATTTTGGGAAACTCATACAGATCTGTGGTGTCACTCTACCCATTCAGCAGTATGGGAGGGTGTGGTGTTGATATTACTTCTTCGGGTTTCATGTACTTGCCTTGTTACCTTGGCTTTTCTTGGATCGTGGCACTCCTATTTATTTGGATCTTGTGTCCTTGTCTTATTTCCTTGGTTGTTCTTGGATCGTGGCACACCTATTTGTAGCAGTTGATCACATTATGTTTGGTGTTTGTTTTTACACTTTCAACATCACTCCATTGACAGTCTCCTTGTATGGAGCTATTCTAGTGAAGCCCAGTGTCAGTTGTTTTTGAGTTCTGTGATCGAGCAGTGGATTCAGACCATAGTGCACACCAAACTTATTCAACATTGTATGAGTTTTTTGAGATGAGCTTCTTGGGATGCCTTGCAACGGGTTTTTACTCTCTTTACTTTGTTGTCACTAGTTTTGGGTACCTTACAGCGTCCCTTTTTCCCAGTTATTATACATGAGTACCTCATCAGGACTAGTTGTCGAGACTCATACTGTGGACATGCCACTTCTATTTTATCCCCTAGCTTCACTTGAGGGGGGGTATTAGATTAGGTATTTACCTTAGCTCATGTTCACCTAGGTACTTTATTTACCTTTATTGTATTTATCCTCACCCACTTATGTGTGTGAATATTTCTTTTATCTTATTTAGATATTAGAAGATATTATCTAGTTGTTAGGTATAGTTCTTTCCTTGATCTATGGTATTGATTATATCTTTGATTTCTAGTTCTCTCTTAAATCTATTGTCTTGACTAGTTCTTTGATGACTAGTTCCTTCCATGATTTATGGCTTGATCTATGACCTTAAGCTGGTTCTTAGATTGTTAGTCCTTGCCTATATAAGCAAGGCCCATTCTCGTGTATTTCATTGAGTTCCATAATAATATATGATATTGTTTCTCATTTGTTTGCAAAGGTTTAATGTAAAGTTATTTTGGTGAATTGTTTTCATCTTATTAATCGTGGTGTTTGATTAGCATCTATGTTTTTGGATTGGTACGATCGGGTTATCATTCCTTTTAGGAGCTAAGGTCAGTCTAACCCATTCATTTACATTCTTTTTTAGGGTTTTGATACTCCTTCTTGGTCTTTTATAGGTCTTTTCATCATCTTGGAATATCGGTGACATTTGCAGCAATGCAATGAAGTTAATGTGACACACAACGAGGGTTTTGGACCATCTACTGAATTTGTGAAGATCAGTTTCAGAGATTTTGAACATACCATGGCACTCATTTTACAAACCAAAGCACCCATAGGTGCCCCAATCCATTTATAGGTTCTCCAGTCCAGAGAATCAACCCAGATCCATCCTTTTCAGAGCTCCTACACAATCATTCCTGCTTCAATATTTTCAAGTCACCTCTGCGACACGAGTCTCGCAAGAATCCTCTATTCAACTGAGTTATTTCCTCTTCTCTCTTGCACATTAGGGTTAGCATTTCCTTTTTCATAGTTGCTTATGCCATCTTTAAATTTATTTACGGTATCCATTAACCTTATTTACAGCTATTCATAGCTTAGATTAACTAGTATATATATTACATAATTTTAGTTAATCAAATGCATAATTTATTTCAATTGTTTCATGTCCATATATGTCTTTATTCATCATTTAATCCATTTTACAATCAATGTGTCATTGGTGTCTTTATTACACAATCGATCATTCTAGATCTTGTGTCAGATCCCATAAAGGAATCGACATCTATGTCACCGATTTCTCTCCTACAACAACATAAAAGGATATTTAAAAATAATTTCTCCAAATGTTGATGTAGATTTGATTTATTGTGAAACATGTGGCACTTGAATCATAGTTTCAACCCCATATTACAATAAACTAAGAATACAATAAATTTAATTAGCACAAATATTAATGAAGGGAACTGTCTCTTTGTCCATGGAAAGGAAATGAAATTTTGGAGCTCTATTACATTTTCCACCAACTCCTACCCTAGATTTTGTTGAATGGTATAGCTATTCATGTGATGCATTCTTTCATTTTCCAACTCTACCAATTATCTCTTGTTCTTCTTTTTGAACAAATGAAGATATCATGGGGTCCTTAGATAGATCATCTTCTTTCCCAACCCTTACTATTGCTAATCTATATTATCATGCTCAAGGATTATCTTTTTGTGTGGATGGGAACCAAGGTCGATCCCCTACATTATTGATTGTGAGGACTATTTTTGTGGGCCACAATTTAACTTCTTATATTTAATACTTTACTATGATTTTGAAGGAACTATTGTGCATATGTTTATTATTTTTACTTTGTTAATTCTTCTTCGAAATGGCTTAAATAGATCTATTTGTGAAACATTAAAACATTAAACTATTGTGAAATATTGCACTTTTGGAAGAGTATGTGTTGAGTTATCACAGGGAGCGCATGAATTAATTCATGCACAGGGAGCACATGTGTAGGACTCTAATTGAAGTGTTGGGACTTGACTTTGGACTAGGACTCACCCACGTTAATAGGGAACTTAGAGTACCACATCAAGATCATCCAGGTCATTGACCCTGATTCTCCAAAGTAGGAAATTCACACATACATGTAGATAATTCAAATTATTGGAATCATAGCTGCAACACCATATCTTGGACATAAAGTGACACCATTAACTCAACAAACATTCCACCCAACTTTGAGGATGAAGTACTCCAAACTAAAGATCTTTCATCACCAAAATTCTCTTCAATCGAGTTAATGAGTTGAAGAATCTTCAGCAATGATTGACTCCTTCAAAGGATCCAATCACGGATTTCCTCTTCAATTGTCATGAATGATTCAATTCAAACACTTTAAGGACTACCCCTTTCATTAATGTATTTCCCAAAATAGATAGCCATCATTTCATTAGCATTTAGTTAAGTAGACTTAGTCATTTGGAATAACTAGTTCTCTCCTAACAGAACTAGAACATCTCTTGTATAAAAGAGATCATGTACTTAGATTTAGTGGTTTGGTTTTTAGTCATTTGATTCATTATAAAAGTGCATTTTCAATTCAATAAAGATATAGATTTAGGGAAATTTTGTTGTTTAAATTCAAGTGTTAAACTGATCGAAGGGAAGGAGCAAGGGCCACTCCTAACCAATGAAAAGGGAGTTTACATTTATTTCCTTTCTATCTTTGTGAATGCATTTATTGTTCCAACATTGATTTCATTACTTTGATGCATTTATGTTTCCATGATCAATGAATTTAAGAATTTTCCAATTTTGTATTTCATTTTAGTTTTCCTTTCAAGCATTTTATTTTGTAATCATGATCAGTTCAACAATTTCTTAGTTTTTGTTACTAAAGTATGTACTACAAATTCATTCCTATTGTTTCCTTTGTTGCAAACAACCATGGACACCACCCTGGATTGATAGAATAATATGATTAAAGTATGAGCATCAATGACACTCATCACTTTTTGGCATCATTCGGGGAATTCAAGGTGTTATCAAAGGTTAAGGTGTTAGCTAAAGGTACTTGCTTGTTTTTCTGGTAAGTTTCCATTCAGAAATATCATTTCCATAACTCTTTTTTTTTAAAAATTAGAAGACCTTGTAGTGACAACGAGAATCCTCTGAGTTTGGAGTATGTGGAACACACACAATTAAGTTCAGTACTAATAGTTAGGGAACCATTTTCAGTATGATAGGATTGTATGTTTAGACCTAGAGACCATAGAGGTAGATTCGTTAGATTAAATCCTCAAAACCCCCTCAAAACATCATGTGGAACAACTTGTTGACCAAGGAAGAATGGATGATGAAGTACATAACCCCAATGGTGCAAACAATGAAAACCCTCTAGTTGGCAGGATGTTTACCTACCCTATTGAATTAGATCCTAATGAGATGCTCCTATGAAAAATATATCCCCATCAATTCTACCAACTTTTTGGGGATTAGTTTAGAGGACCCTGACCAATTCCTTTTTGAGTTAAGGTTTTATGCCAAACATATGACTACACTTCTGATACCCAAAAGCTTAAACTATTTCCCTCTACTCTAAAAGATGTAGCTATGAGGTGGTTTATGGGTTTAAGCCTGAATTCCATTCATAACTGGGAAGAAATGGAACAAGCCTTCTGGAAAAGTATCAAGGATTATTATAGAGTGAGGGATAGGAAAGAAGAGCTCTTTCAAATTCAAAAAAAGGAAGATGAAAGTGTAGAAGATTACCTGGATCGGTTCCTTTTCCTTCACAGAAGGTGTGGTACTGGCCTGGATATTAACCTACTTAAAACTTTATTTCTTAAAGGGTTGGATGAAGACACACAAGAAGCATTCAATTTAATGGGAAAGGGAGACATGAACAAGTTAGAGTTCATAGACATTATCGACCTCTAGTAGGAATTACTCTCGAACTCACCCCAATTTGAGAAGAAAAAAGGAAAAATGGCCAATGGGGACCTATCCAAATTAAGGGAAGAAATTGCAAATTTGAGAACAGACCTCTGGTTCAACTCAATACAACTATGGATAGAGAAAAGGCTAGGAATACAGAGCCTTTGTTCATTTACTTACCCAAGATGTAGAGCTAAACATGGACTTAAGGACTATCCTTTGGATAAGACAAAAATTTGTCTTCTCTGTGAACTCAAGCATGCCATAGATCAATGTGGACTACTTCCCTTGCTAAAGAATCACCTAAAACAAAGCAACCAAGAGGAATATGAGTTGAACTATATGGCTCAGAGGCAAGGAGGACAATTTCAAACCAATCAAAATCAGCCCTACATCCCAAAATCACAATGGACTCCAAATCAATGGAATGCACCATGGCCATATCCTCCACCTTGGGTTCAACAAGCCCCACATAGGAATGGAGCCCATAGTGGAATGCCCCACCAAATTATTATCAACAACCTTGGGCTCCACATCCAAACATTCCACCATATCAATAGTTTAATCCTCAAGTACCAACAATAGTGGAATGCACCTCAAGGATCTGGGAAACAATACTATAATCAAAGAAGACCTCAAGGCCAACAAGCCCTGTTGACTGGACCCACTAATGTTGCCCAACCTGATCAACCTACCCACCACATATTCTGCACAAACTATGTGGCCAATCCCAAAAATGTGAGGTAGGGAAACCCAAATGTATATTGTGGAATCGATAGAAATCCCATAGTAAACTTCGGTGGATTGCAAGAATATTTTGTTGCGTTTAGGGAAGGTTGCCTCAAAACCTTCCTCTCTGTGATAGAGAAATTCTGAAGAAATAGAAAAACTAGAAGAAATGCAACCTAGTTCCATTGAAGAAACTCCTCAACCAAACAAAGACATTCCTTTTCCATCTAGGGCTTTTTCGAGAAACCAAGTATTGTAGTTCTGATAAATCAGAGTCAAAATTAATACAAGGATTGAGGAAGTTAAGTATTGGCATTCCCCTATTGCAAGCTCTTAAGGAAATCCTGAGTTAAACAAAACAATTAAAGAGCTTTGTTTCAAGGCTCCAAGAAGAAGGAAGAACCAACCTAAAACCATCCATGTTGATGGAAAGCTAGCTAGTATTTTGGAAGGGAATATTCCCCCTCCTAAATATGGAGATCTGGAAGTCCTCTTGTAATAGTTTGCATAGGAGAGGTCAGATTCCTAATGTTTTGATTGATCTAGGAGTTGTCATCAATGTTATGACAATAGATACTCTATCCACTTTAGCACTTCTGAACCACAGTCCACATCTATAGTTTTATAGATGGTAGACCGATCATGTGAACAAACCCAAGGGAATAATAGAAGATGTTACCATTACCATCGAATCCTGGGACTATGCGGTAGACTTCATGATCATAAAAACAAAGAATAGAAAAATTGGATACCCCATCATCCTAGGATGCCTTAGTTAGCTTATCCATTTGCCCCCCTTTTGATTTACAGGATAGGGAATATGGTGATCACTAATGGTCAAGATTCAAAGAAATTGTCATTATACCCTGTTGCTAAACCATTTTCCACAAAAACAAACAAGGGTCTAAAGATGATTTGATGATTCAGATGATATCATCTCCTCTCTTTCCATGGTCATAATTCAAGAGCACTCAGATCAAATTCAATGTGATTACCATGAACTTGGTGCTAGACATAGTTTGAGTCATGTGCGCTTGAGTCCTATGCTAGATTCAATTGAGTCTCTTGATTCACTAATTCAAGTCTTCATTGAACTTACAAAAATAAGAAATTGATTTTTCTATCAAGCCCTTCTATCCTTTTGTCTACTAAAAACTAACAAAAATGAAAGAAATGATTTCATGGATGGAGATAACAAGCCCATTATCTATTTTTTGCAAAAATATAGATATGACAGAATCTATTTTCCAAAACATAACTTTTGTTCACAGGTTGTTACCACACATGTGTCCATTAAATGCACTCTTAAGAGAATAACTTGTTGTAGATTCGATTCACCTGATACCAAACAATTACTATTCTTCTAGAAAAACATTGACAATTAATAGTTGGTTGACTGATCAGAAGAAAATACCTTGTTCAAACTCCTCTGCTCTCATCCCCAAGATTTTTCTTGGGAGTATAGTGACATGAAGGGTATTCACCCTAGTATTTGTACACATCACATCTATACCATTGATTCAGACCAGTTAGACAACCTCAAAGAAGAATAAACCCTGCTCTAAGAGATATTGTGAAAATTGAGATTGAGAAGCTTTTAAATGTAGGATTTATTTATCCAATCTCAGATAGTCAATGGGTTTCTCCTTTGGTTATAGTGCCTAAAAAGAATGGGAAATGGAGAGTTTGTGTGGACTATAGGGAATTGAACAAAGCCACTCATAGGGATTATTTTCCATTACCTTTTATTGACCAGGTTTTAGACAATCTCTCTGGTAAGAGGTACTTTTCATTCCTTGATGGATTTAGTGGATACAACAGATAAAATGGCCCCTTGAAGATCAAGATAAAACAACTTTCACCTGTCCTTGGGGGACATTTTCTTACAGAGTGCTACCTTTTGGGTTATGTAATGCCCCTGCTACTTTTCAAAGAGCCATGTTGGCAATATTTTTTGATCTCACCCATGATTGTGTAGAAATTTACATGGATGATTTCATGGTTTATGGAGCAACATTCCAAGAGGTGGTCAACAATCTGGATAAAGTCCTTGCTCGATGTGAAAAGCATCAGTTATCTTTGAATCATGAGAAATGCTTATTCATGATGGAACAAGGTATAGTGTTGGGCCATCATGTCTCAATTGAGGGAATTAAAGTTGACCTAGAAAAAAGTTAATATCATTGTAAAACTGCCATCACCCACAAACCAAATTGAAGTAAGAAGCTTTCTTGGTCATGTCGGTTACTATCGAAGGTTCATTTCAGATTTTAGTAAAATTTGCTTCTCCATTATTTTCTCTTCTAACTAAGGATTTTGAATTTAAATGGACAAAAGCATGTCAACAAGCTTTTGATGCAATCAAAGACAAGTTGATAAACACACCAGTGTTGAGAGGTCCTAATTGGAAGCTACCCTTCCATATTCAAATAGATGCCTCAAATGAAGTAGTAGGTGTTGTCTTGGGACAACAAGAGGAAGGAGAACCTATGCACATGCCATTTACTACATTAGTAAAAATATTTTCCCTTTGAAAGGAACTACACAACAACTGAGAAATAATTTCTAGTAGTAGTTTATGTAATCAACAAGTTTAGACATTATATTATAGGATATGAAGTGATTGTTCATATTGACCACTCTACTATCAAATATCTAATGAATAAACCTTTAGTGCATGACAAGATTGTAAGGTGGTTGTTATTTTACTGTAGGAGTTTAACATTAAAATCATTGAAAACCAAGGAAATCAAATGTGGTAGCTGATTTTCTCTCCAGACTTACCACTTTAAGAAGAAGAAGAGCAGTCAATGATGACTTTCTAGATGAGCATTTGTTTGCACTTTCCACTACCTCTCCTTGGTATGTAGATATGGCTAATTACTTAGCTACAAGGAAGTTTCCAAACTTTTTCACACCAAAAAAAGAAAGCAACTAATTAAACAGAGTGTAATGTATACTTGGTTAAATGGAATTATTTTCAAATGTGGGCTTGATCATGTCTTACGTAGGTGTGTAGCTGAAAATGAAGTATTTGACATACTTAGAGCATGCCATGATGAACCATCAGGAGGGCATTATTCAGTTCAAAGGACCATTCACAAAGTTCTTGGAGCTGGTTACTTTTGGCCTTCCTTGTTTAAGGATGTCAAAAAGTATGTGTGGAGGTGTGATCAATGCCAGAGAATGGGGAAACCAATGTTTACATCAGAAATGCCACTCAGCCATAGGTTGTATTGGAACCATTTGAAAAATGGGGGGATTTCATTGGACCCATGGACCCAACTTCCCAAGGAAAAGAATACATCCTAGTTTGTATTGATTATGTTACTAAGTGGGCTGAAGTTCAAGCACTGCCACATGCAAGGGATGAGAAAGTTGCATATTTTCTTTATGAGCATATCTTTCAAAGGTTTGGAGCACCAAGATCCATTGTGTCAGATCAAGGACCACAATTCATGTCAGGAGTAATAAGTTCTTTTGTAGAAACATATCAGTTGAAGCATAAGAAGTCATCTCCTATCATCCATAGTCTAATGGCCAAGTGGAAGTTACTAACAGAGAGTTGGAGAACATACTAACTAAGACAATGGACATCTCAAGGAAGAATTGGGCTCAAAAACTACCAGAAGCAATATGGGCTTACACACTACTTGGAAAACAACAATGGGATTTACTCCCTATGAATTAGTCTATGGTAAGAATCCAATTCTACCTATAGAATTTGAGATTCAAACCTTAAGGGACAACTGAAGTGGGCATTGATTTTGAAAAGCACAACATGCCAAAATTATTCAATTAAATGAACTGGATGAAATTAGACTTCAGGCATTACATCATATTGAGATCATCCAACAACAAAGAGGCAACTTTGGCATGATAAGTAGATAAAGCCAAGGAAATTTTAGGTAGGGATTGGGATTTTCTATTTGATTCAAAGTATAAAGACTTTAAAGGGAAATTACAGATGAGATGGATGGGCCCGTATCAAATTGTAGAAGTATTTGACAATGGGACTATCCAATTGGTTCCAATAGATGGTGAAAGAAGGTAATGTTGGTTAATGGGCACAAACTTGAGGTTGTACCATAAACCAACATCTAAAGAAGAGTTTCAAAAGGAAATTCAAGAGGATTCAGATCTGAACTGTGTGGGAAAAGTTTCTTTTCCCAACACAACTTCAGACTTGATCAACCAACTACTAAGAAATAAAGAGGGGTGATTGAAAACTAGAGATGGTGGTCATCCTCCTCTGAAGCATTGGTTGAAAACTAGAAATGGTGGCCAAAAAAAAAAAAAAAAAAAAAAGAAAAAAAAAAATAAATACAGAGACCGAAAACCAACAATGGTGGTCTCCCCCAAATCTGATCATCAATAAAGGAAGTACCATGTACGAAGGGAGCATTACACCAGCATGGGAAATGGTGGAGATTTGACAAGTTTTAATATCAAGGTATGCGTAATTAATTGATTCTTAAATGTAGGAAGGTTTTAAATTATGAGTTGTTAATTATTGAACATCGTGCACCTTGATTAACCATTTCATTTCCACTCACTTCACACGCTTCTCAAATCCAAACTAAATCCATAATTCATTTCCCCATAATGTTCACACACATCCAATCACCTCCATTACCACCTCGGGATACTAGCATAACTTTCCAAATTCAGTTATATTTCTTGCATGCTAAGTTCATCCCATTTTCACTTTCCAAATTAGACCCTTCCATTCCTGCACTGCCACTCCTCCTCTGCTACTATCACTCTAAAATTTTCCACTTCCAGTCATGTGCCTTCATCCATATTTCTATCTACTCTCAAGTTTAGATATGGGGCCTAGGTTGTGACATGAACCAACAAAGTTCTTTGAGATTTTGGCTGATACAAGGGTAGTTGAAATTTTTGAAAGTGTGGGATGGCTGGATTTTTTATTGGCATATGAAGAATTCAAGTGTTTCAATGACTAAAGAATTTGCAAGGAATATGGAAGAAGGGCACTCCATTATCCATGGTAAGAAAATTCCCTTTTCTCCAACTGTAATCAGTCATCTTTCTGGTTTACCTAATGAGGGGTTAGCAGTAAGTGATAGGACCATGTATAATGAGGTAATTAAAATATTTGTAGTTGGGAAGAAAGAGAAACTAACATGGTCATAGATAATAAAAGGAAAAGAAAAAGGGGTTAAAAGAATAACTATACCGAACCTTGGGCTGAAGTGGCCAAATGGTTGATTAAATATTTTACATGTGAGGGACAATATGAAATTGTATTGGGTCATGTATTAAGAATGTTAATCCATCTTCGACATGGTCAAAACGTGCCTCAAGTATAAGATTAATTTTCCCCAATTTCTATATGAATCCATTTGTGTTGCTATAGAAAAAAAAATTTTTGGGGGATCCATATTTGAAATTCTAGGGTTTGATCCACTTAATATGCAAACATCAGTTTGTCAAAAAGAAGCATGGGGTGAAGAAATGGTTAAATTTTCAAAAATAATGTGCCCTGAATCTGTGGTGGTTGTAGAACAAGCCCCCTCTACCTCTGTGAGACCCAAGAAATGTCTCAAACTTCAAAGCCTACACCTACCCTTCATGAGACACCAATTGATAATCCCCTGTCCCAAGAGGAACAAGAAGTAGCTGAAATAATGCAAACCCCTGGTTCAAACCCCACTGAGTCTCCTAGCAATCAGTGTCCCCATCTACTCCTGACATAGAAATGGAAATTGAGCATTCTTTTCCTACAACTGGAGGGTCACCTGATAGAGATAAAGGGAAGGCACCTATGGAAGAGGGAGAACCTAGTTCTCCCCCTGATTCTGATACTATCATGCCCCAAGTCCTTTCCTTGTCCAAAGTTCAGTTTGAGCTACAGATAGCTCAGGAGAGAATAAACCAACTACAATCACTTTGGAGGCCAAAGAAACTCATTTCTCCTAAAAAATAGTTGTTAAGGATCAAGAGGTTCAACAAACATGCATAGGGAATAATAGCACAATATGAGGAAGCCACCCTTTAGTTCCAAAAGACTTTAGAGGAATGAGAACAATGAGGTAAACTCCCTTCAAGCTAGAACCGAGGAGCTTGGAAAATCTCTTGCTCTATTGTAAGAAAATAGAAGAGAGCAGAGAGCTCATGGCCATGGAAGATCAGGCCATTCAAACTGATTTTGTTTTCCCTCAGATTATTGTTTTGAGAGGTATGGCTAAGTGGATGGAAGAGTGCTACAATTAAGAGTAGTGGTAGAGGAGAAAAAAAAATTTGAAAGAAGAAAATAAATTGCTAAAAGAAAATGTGCTTGATAGTAAGTCAACTCTATGATTAGGTTCTTTCTTTTGACCCCCTTCAAAACTTTTATGCATTATTTTTAAAAGAACAGTTCCTCAAATGGAAAATATCTAGGGCTTGTGAAATGATGGACATAGAGTTTGAGGATGATAGACAATTTGTAGCTGCATATACTACAAGAAATGATGTTGAGAAAAATTTTTTGTGTGAATTCTATGTTCACAAGTTTCTTCTCCAGAGAAAATTGAGATTCCAATCAATCTTTATGTGGGAGAAGTACAATTAAGGGATTTCATTTCCACACTAAAGACATCAAGGTGAATGGAGAGATCAAGAGAAGAAGTTTTGTGCAAGTCAAAATCTACCATTGGCCTCTTAATGAGGCATGATTTACCAACACCACTTTGGTTTTTCAACAGGTTTCGTTCACAAGTGTATTATCTACGTCTAGTAGATAGGTACACAGATATTCTTTAAAATTGTGTCAAGAATTTACAGAGAACAGGTGATCCCCACATTCAATGTTAATTTCCTTGCTTCCCAGGTCGATATCAGCTACTTGTAGAGCCATATAAAAGGAAAGAGGTCATTTCACCAACAAACCTCAGATGGTCATTAAAAATGAAAAAAGATATCTCTGCAAGATAATTTTGGACCTCAAAGAACAATGGATTGGTATGAGATACAGGCCCCCACTAGTCCTTACACCTGTGCCATGATGGAATTCAATAGATGACCAACTAGAAGGCAACTATAAGACTGGAGGGATAATGTTGTTGATCATTTTGGATTCTCTAACACATCTTTGGATGAAACTTGGAAAATTTTTTCCAATGAATATAATTGTTCTAGAATTGTAGAGCAATTGAATGCTAGGTAGTAGGAGGACCTGCTAAACCTTTAGTCCGGGGAGTGATGAACCCCATTTTGTGATGTTTAAGCCATGTTTATCCTTATACCATTTTGATGTCATAGTGCATGATGAACAATGTTAACTTCTTATATTTAATACTTTACTATGATTTTGAAGGAATTATTGTGCATATGTTTGTTATTTTTACTTTGTTAATTCTTCTTCAGAAATGGCTTAAATAGATCTATTTGTGAAACATTAACTACACTTTTGGAAGAGTATGTGTTGAGTTATCACAAGGAGCACATGAAGACTTAATTCATGCACACATGACTCTAATTGACGTGTTGGCTTGGTGCAGGACTCACCTCCATGTTAATAGGGAACTCAGAGTACCACATCAAGATCATCCAGGTCATGACCCTGATTCTCCAAAGTAGGAAATTCACACATACATGTAGATAATTCAAATTATTGGAATCATAGTTGGAAACACCATATCTTGGACATAAACAACACCATTAACTCAGCAAACATTCCACCCAACTTTGAGGATGAAGTACTCCGAACTAAAGATTTGTCATCACCAAAATTCTCTTCAATCAGTTAATGAGTTGAAGAATCTTCAGCAATGATTGACTCCTTCAAAGGAGCCAATCATCATGGATTTCCTCTTCAGTTGTCAAGAATGATTCTAGTTCAAACACTTTAAGGATTGCCCCTTTCATTAATGTATTTCCCAAAATAGATAGCCATGCTTTAGTTAGCATTTAGTTAAGTAGACTTAGTCATTTGGAATAACTAGTTCTCTCCTAAAATAACTAGAACATCTCTTGTATAAAAGAGATCATGTACTCAGATTTAGTGGTTCAATTTTTAGTCATTTGATTCATTGTAAAAGTGCACTTTCAATTCAATAAAGATAGTAGATTCAGGGGAAATTTTTGTTGTTTAAATTCAAGTGTTAAACCTGATCGAAGGAAAGGAGCAAGGGCCACTCCTAACCAATGAAAAGGGAGTTTACATTTATTTCCTTTTGTCTTTGTGAATGCATTTACTATTCCAACATTATTCCAATGCATTTATGTTTCCATGATCATTACTTTTAAGAATTTCCATTTATGTTTCCATTTATTTTTTTTTTTCATTTTATTTTGTAATCACAATTTTTAATTTTTTTTTTGTTACTAAAGTATGTTGTGAAATCATTCCTATTGTTCCTTTGTTGCAAACAACCATGGACACCGCCTTGGATTGATCCATGAATAATATGATTAAAGTAACACTTTTTCCACACATCTCTATGCACTTACCCTTATCCTTTTCTTTAGTCATAAGTAGTAAAACAACCAATAAGATTGGTTTCTTGCCATTATTATCTATACTTGGCTCAGGGCATAGATAATGGATTTGTGCTTTTCTACATACGCATCCTTCCCCTTATACTAGTATGTATTGTAAAAATTATGTATGCCCATATTAATTTTAGTACATGGATTTTTATCTTCTCCGCATCCTTAATCCAATTAATGGATTGCATAAAGTAATCTCTAGTGAAAGCAAAGGGAAATTTTATCAAGGGGAAAATTTTTCGCTAAATCAACTTAAATTTCCTAAGGAGTAGTGTTGCATCACATAAAACTATTCTTCTCCCTCTACTTGATTAGGTAGTTAGCATTGTATTCTAAAATCCTCCTTAAAGTAATTATGCATGTGTCTTAGCTTGATTGTTGAGTTTGATCTTATATGCTTTGTTGAGGGTAAAGGGTGTAAAAATTTCCTTTTATTGCTATTTGGGTGACTTATTTTCCAAGGGACACAACCAATTAGTATTTTTAATGCCTTCTAAGATGTGTATTTCATGAAAAACTAGGAGTAGAAGTATTGTGCCTCATGTGAACTTAACCCCTGCCTTATTATGCACAAGTTTTACATCTTGTATGATTCCCTCAACAATGTATTAGGAAAGGTTTTACCATGTCCCTTGCACCATTTTGTGTAGGATGTGTGAGAACTTCTTGTTGGTCTCTATCCATCTTCTTGTGTTGCCCAATTTTGATGTCGAAGGCATGTTTTGACTCTTGTAGTTAGTTCTTTACCTATGAAATCGGAAAGGCACGCTCACCTTTTTATAGTTCAAGAGATCTTCAACTTTGATCAATCTCTTTTTCCTTATGTAAGTTATGTGCCAAGTCTTCTCAGATTGATCAGCCCAATTTCTTTACTGTTCAATGAGTGGGTAATTCTTATGTGCCAACCCACAAAGTAAAAGTAATATTCATGGATGTGTGAGATTAAATATTGTAATATCTCCATTGGTTTGTTAAAGTAGGGAAGATCATAGAGATGAAGGACACTAACTTTATTTAATGTTTATTTCACATTATTTTCATAAATAATGTTTCCTTTTCCAATATTCTTATCTGTTGTGTGCACTAAATCTCCATTCATTATGTTTTCCAACCTAGGCGTGTGATGATTGAAGATAGAAATATTGCATGCACTAAATGTTTTCTTCCATTTCTTCACCTCTAGAAAATCCTCTAGTATTTCATTTATAAGTTTAGTGGTGGGGTAATGTGAGACTTTGGTTCCTTTTAGCCTTCCTAATGATCCATAGGACATGCGGGTGGTCAAAAGCTCCCTATTTCTCCCTAAATCATTATAGTAAGAAATAGAACTCGATAGATTTCAATGCATGTTGGAACACATTAATTGGACACCGTATGCTCCTAGTATTAATTGTCAAAGTTCATGGTCAAATCTGGTCAATGTGTAAGTGTAGGTCTATATTGCCCTAACTCATGCACATAGTCTATTTGTGTAATTTATAGTTGATCGTGGACGTGTTTGGTCTAACCCTCCAGTCTTTGAAGGTGTGCAAAAATTTGGTTTCAATAGTGGGGTTCACTTATGTTTGAAGGGAACCGACTACCATGGTATATTAGTGTGATTTTCATTTTTCCAATTACACTATAGTTTTATGCCACATTATTTCATGTCTTGTGGTACTGACACGTGGTAGGATAGATTTTGGAGTAATTTTCTATTACTACCACTTACCTACCAACTCATTGGCTGAGATGTTTCAACTACCATGCTAACTCATCGAGTTGTTTCAACACTCCGAACTAATGGGGTTGCCCCTGTAACCAACCAACTCTATGGTAGCACAACCGAGCTACTTCAATAATTACACTGCATGAGCTCCCATGGGGTACACCCCAAACTTAACAAAACAGAGTTGTACATGGCCGTAACCACATCCATCTAACCGACCCCTCACCTAATATAAACTAAGGTGAAGGATTTTATGAGGGACATGTTGTATTATTCCCAAACAACATTCCAAAACATGTCACTCAGGTGGGATTTGAAACATTGACCTGTAGCAAAATATTAAGCACTCCAACCAAATCGCGCACAAATTGCAGTGCAGTGGTTATTATGTCACATTTTCTATTTAAACAGGTATTCGGTCTGATTGTGTAATGGTGGATAAGGGAAGTTTGTGAACATGTCCATTTTTATCCCATTTAGAGGCATTTTCAAAATTTTGAGATTAGAGATATGTTCATAATATCCAAACAATCAACCTGAGCCTTGATTTTCCCAATTGGTGTTCGTTTGACATCGTTTTAAAGAATTTTTTTCGCCATTTTTGACATAGAACATGGGGAAATGGATCGTGCAAGTGCCACAGGAAGGTGGAGGATATTGTTGATCGAGTTCAAAGTCCTTCGAAGATTTGTTAAGTAGTTTTCTTGTAGGTTTTCAGATCCAGTATTCATTTATAAGATTTCATTTGTACTTGCAAATTTTATTTTTAATGGATCAGATGGCATTCTAAGCTATCCTAGAGATGTAGCCCGATCAGCGAGTGAACTCCGTTATCAATTTTGGAGTTTGTGTTTAGTTTTGCATCTGTTATTTCTAATTTTTGCATATTTAAATTAAATTTTAATTAATTGGGTGCAATTTTAACACTTTTACACTTTGTTAAATAATCATATTTTGATCCTTTTGATCGTCTGAAACTAGAAATAATTTATGAGTTTAAGATCATATTTTTGATTCGATTTTGGACATATTTAAATCAAATTTTGGATCAAATTTTAATCAATTCCTATTTAATAATTCAAGAAAATGATTAAGTTTTTAAGTATCTGTTTTTTATAAAATATTTAAACATGCGATCAATGTTAGTTTATGGATCAAATTTTAGTGTGAGTTGGTTAGAATTTTGGATTAACTTTTGATTGCATTTTTGAAATAATCTTTTAGTTGGTTTAAATCAATTTGTGTAGACATATGGACTTGTTGATCTTCCATTTACAATGTGTAGTTTTTGAGAGTACATGTTGTTTGCATAAAACAAGAAACCATCGATGAAAGGGATAGTTGGATTTCACTTGATCTCATTCATAGGTGATTAAGGTATGGAATTGGATCTAGTCAGCGTTAGCATTAGTCACAATGTTTGGTGAGTAAACCATATTGTGAAGCTTTATTTTATAGTTTAATAACTATATTTTTAAGCTTATGTCCTTTAATTAGGAGAAAGTGAAAAGACCATTCAATTTTGAGATATGGAAATGGCATTTAGACATTGTTCAGGGAATTGAACATTATTTTTGCACTCATTTACATTTGTGTACTAATTGGTTATCAGTTGATTTTATATTCACAACTTTTTCCTAAGCATTACAAGGTGTAATCTTTAAGTTGTTTACAATTTAACATTTGGTTAACCTTTGCTCTACAGGCTGCATAGTTCTCAGTTTCTAAATGAAGGTAAAATTATTCTAATGTTTCTAGTCTATACAAAATGGCTATTTTACACAGTTTTGGTTTTGATATCCATGTTTGTGGCATGTTGGAAAGGAACATGCCTTGTTTTGAAACCATTTCAAAACTATTTGAAAACATGAGGTTTCATCACTACCTCGTTATACAAGAGGTTTATATGGTGTAGCCTTCTATTCAAGTTGTTGAACCGGGAAGAGGGATCAACCCTTGATTTGGTAAAACTAATTTCTTGAATAATTTTTATTTGCATAGTTGATATTGTTGATTAGCTTGCATTTTTCAAAGCATACTTTTGTGGGATTTGTGTTTTATGAGAAAGAACATTTTATCATACAATTTTAGCTTTGAATCTAGTTTTTGGAGTCACCTATGGGGAAGAGATGAGTGACATGTTTATCGTGTTTGGATTTCCTTCTCACATTTATGCTTGAAAATTTCCATTATGATTCAAACAACAAAATATACAAATTTAGTTTAGTATGTCTAATTTTGGATTTGCATTTTTTGTCATTAGTGTGCAAACGTATGGATGCTTATAAGACATGTTGACTAAAATAAGCTCACCCTTAATTTTGGTCAAGTAACACACTTTTCCCCCTTCTTGCGCTTCAACTAAATTTTTGCATATTTCAAGCACTCGATTTTTTTTTGAAAATAGCTTCATCAGATGGGAAATTTCTTCCCCTTTCTAGAAAGGTAAAGAATTCCTCCTAACTCCTTGTATTTTTCAAGTTATGGGCCAGTGGGCCTTAGGAGGAATATTTTCCCAAAAATCCAGTTGTGGGGCTAAAAAGTTAAAGTCAATTGCTGACCCACGAGCCCGTGAAGAAGGAAATTTTTGGAGAGGACAATTAGAGGGTGACACGTCATTGACGGAGCTATGGACCCATGGAGGTTTCGGGTTTTGCAACTTTTGTGAAAAAAGGGGAAAAAGGAAATTTTGAGCCCACGAGCCCGATTTTCACCATTTGCCCTAACTTCGATGCAAATCTTCGAGAGGGCATATCTTTCGATCAAAGCTCGGATTTCAATGATTTTGGTACCGTTGGAAAGATGTTAACACCCTCTTCACCATGGAAGCTTCAATTTTGGATTTTGGTGGGGTCTGATGGGAGAAAAATGAAGAAACGTCTCAAGAGGGAAAAAACGCAAAACAAACATCCAACCACCGAAATTTAATGCGGTATGGCACCCATTTTTCTCTAGCATGGTCAAATACATTGGAAAATGGATTTGTAGAGGTGCCCTTGAATTTTGGGGATCAATTTAATGATGTTGTCGGTGGTTGAGCTTTTGAATCCATTTTCCCCCTTTCTTCTTTCTCTCTGGTTTTCATCGATATATATTGTAAAACTTGTCATTTTGATAGAAGAGACATTCTGGGCATAGAGAAACTCTATCAAATTTGTTTCTCGATGCCATTTTTGAGCAACGAACCTTCTCCTATGCTGTGCAAGTGTATTTGTGCCTCGAGCGAAATGTAATGGTCTGTGCACATTTTAGAGCAATAAAACGTGTTTTTGTGGCGTTTTTCAACCCTTTACATGGTTTTGTTGTTTCCCCATGCCTCTCCTTCTAGTTTTATTTCTATGTGCATGTATATCACATTTGTAGATGTAGGATATCATGTTTCATGAAGTTTTAATGGAAGATTTGAAGATTTGGGTCGTGTCACTTCTGTCTGACCTCCCTCATCTCCATTTTATCTATTTCTTTCTCCCTCAACAGAATGGCTCGCTTCCTTTTCTGGTGTATCACCGTTTTAGTGTAGGCTTTCATTTTCTACATTTTCTCTCTCTCCTTGGTCCCTTGGAAGTTAGATTAGGTTTAAATTTATTTTTCCTGCATTGGAATAGCTTGTGGCAATTAGTTTAAGAAGAGGAACCAACCTTCTTTGGAGGATCATCTCAAGTTCGCAAGGTCCCACACTTGAGAGATGATCCCATGTTATGCAAATCATACTAGATGCCCATTATCAAGCTTCAGATTTGAGAAACATCTAGGGGTGTTGTGATTTCGCACTAACAAGACCCATTTGGGCACCGTTTGTAATTTTAATTAATATACAAACTTAGTGCATCCACACGTGATATTTGCACATGCTTTAAGTCCCTTATTTTGGGCATTTATTTGTAACTATCACATGTGGTTACAATTAGGGTGTACATTTATTACACTAACAAACTGGTTTACAGTTGTACTTGGTGATATTTTGCAGTGATTAGAAGTTTCACCGATTTGGAATGTGACATTTGTGTAGGAAGTTTGATTATATCCCCAATATTACATTGGATATATATTTTGATATTTATTGGTAGTTTTAGGGATTCAATCTAACTCTTGCCTCTTTATAGGCATTGTGCAGTTTAATTTCTAAATCATTTCCATGATATTTTGTAGTGATTTTCTAGTATCACGGGGTTAGTTGGAAACTTGTTGAGAAAGCGTTTTGTTTTATATTTTACACTAATCTATTTTGGGTGATATTTTACAGTGATATCTTGTCGTGAATGAAAGTTTCGGAGGTTCAATGGACACTCACCTATTATTGGCATTTGGTTGTCTATTTCATACTAATCTACTTGATAATACTTTGTAGTTTCACATGATCAATGGACACTCGCCTATGTTTGGCATTTAGTCGTCTATTTCATATTGATCAATTTTAGTGATATTTTGTAGAGTTGACAATTTTTATAGGGTTAGTGGACACCCACCTATTATTGGCATTTGGTCTTCATTTCATACTGATCTAATTTTGGCAAATACAATATTGGTAAAATCACAAGGTTTGAATTAGACACTTTGTTGACAAAGTGTTTTTATGTCATTTATGTAATAAGAATTTCAATATTTGCAATCTTAATCACTATGTTATATTTTGGTTTCTGTATGTTGGTGTAATGTAGAGAGTTGTTTAGCAGATTCAATGGGTGACTGGACTTTTGGGGACCAAAAGGTTTTTATTAGGAGGTGTAATCCATAGGACATTATGGGTGGTCAAAATTTCCCTATTTCTCCCTAAATTTTTATAGTATGGAAGAGAACTATGATAGCTTTCAAATTGCCTATTGAAATGCGTGAATCAAACGTCGTATGCTCCCGATATCACTATTCAAAGTTCATGGTCAAACTGGGTCAACATGAAAACACATGTCTCTACCACAGACTCATCAGACACAGAGTCTATTTCCATAATTCAGAGTTGATCGAGGAAAAATATGATTGTGGATGTGTTTGGTCTAATCCTATGTTCTTCGACAACATGTTAAAAATTTGGTTTCAATAGTAGGGTCCACTCTTGTTTTGGAAGGGGACCTATCTGCCATGGTTTATTAGTGTGATTTTTATTTTTCCAATTACACTATAGTTTTATGCCACATTATTTCATCTCTTGTGGTATTGAAATGTTGCGAGAATAGATTTTGGAGTAATTTTCCATTGCTACCACTTACTGTTAACTCATCGGCCGAGTTGTTTCAACTACCATGCTAACTCGGTGAGAAATTTCAATAGTCTAAGCTCGTGGGGGTTGTGAATTCTGACCAAGTCCCAATGCCAAAGCATGATCGAACCACTTCAACAACTATACATTGATCTTACACGAGGGGGAGTTACAACCCAAACTTAGAAAAATAGAGTTGTGACGTGGCGCATCCATATCCATCTAATCACCCCCTAACCTAATATAAACTAAGGTAGAGGATTTTATGCGAGACATGTGGGATTATTCCCAAACAACATTCCAAAACAAGTTACTTTGATAGAGTTAAAACCTCCGACCCCACAAAAAAAATTAAGCACTCTAACTAACTCACCCACAACTCGCAAGAGGTTATTATGTCACATTTTACTATTTAAACATGGTATTTGGTCCGACTGTGTAATGGTGGATAAGGGGTGGTTTGTGAACATGTCTATTTTTAGCCCACTTAGAGGCATTTTCAGGAGTTTAACAAAACTAGAGATATGTTTAAATTTTCTAGATGATAAACTTAAGCTTTTGATTTTCTTGATTGGTGTTCGTTTGCCATAATTTTAAAGAAATTTCCACCACTTTTGATGTAGAACATGGGGAAATGGATCATGCAAGTGCCACAGGAAGGTGGAGGACGTTGTTGATCAATTTAAGAGTCCTTCAAAGATTTGTTAAGAAGTTCTCTTATAGGTTTGAGATATGTTATTCATTTGTACTTGCAAATTTGATTTTTAATGGATCAAACGTCGTTCTAAGCTATCCATGGAGATGTAGCCCAATTAGCGGGTGAACTCTATTATCAATTTTGGAGATTGTGTTCAATTGTGCATCTGTTAATTCTATTTTTTTGTAGATTCAAATCAGATTTTAATTTATTTCAACACCTCTTTTAAAAGATCGTATTTTGATCCTTTTGATCATGCAGATCGAAACGATTTATGAGTTTAAGATTAGATTTTTTATTCAATTTTGGAACATATTTAAATCAAATTTGGATCAGATTTTAATCAATTCCTATTTAATAATTTGGGAAAATGATTAAGTTTTTAAGTATCCGTTTTTGACAAACTATTTAAACATGAGATCGGTGTTAGTTTACGGATCACCTAGTAAACGTCATAGTATTATTTCCCTTTTTCTTATTTTGTGTAAAAGAAATGAATTCTGTTTCTTTGGATCCTCTACAATGTATTCTTCTTCTTCTCCCCTAAAAGTTATTTTATTAGGGTGTTACCCAAGTCTTTTCATGAAATTGAATCTATGGAACTAAATGTACTAAGCTCACTCGAAGAACTAGATTCTCACGTGACCCCTTCTTGGAAACCTCCTCTAGTCTAACCTTCTTAATTTTATATTCTATAATCCACTTTGATTTACTTTAGGGCAGTTAAGTGCCCCAAAGTTCTTCATCTTATCAAATAATCTTATCCTCCATTTCTTGATGACTAAGAAATATTTTTAGAGCTTGGATAATTGTTAGTCTCCACCAAATCCTTCTAACTCCTTAGCCACAAGTTACTTCCACTATTTCTCTATAACTATCCTTGGTATTAGTACCTTTAAAATCTTGCATTGTTCCCTAATGGTAGAAAGAGTTTAGGTTTTTACGTGCTCTAATTAGTTTTATACTCATTTTTCACCATTTCCCCCTCCGAGCTCTCGATCGTTTGAATTCTTGATAACTTAAAAATGAATTCTTACCCTCCTTTTATACCTCTTTGATTTAGGTAATAAAGATAAATTGAATGTACCTATCGGTGTGAGATTTTGATTCTCTCACCAACCACATTCAATACCAAGTGGCTAATAATTGTTACCCACTTCTTGTTTTCATGATTTTTCCTTTATTTACAAATTTCCACAAATTAATTCATCTACTTATAGATTTGTACCAAAATTTTATGGATTTTTATTTCTTTTATCCCCACTCCTATAATTCAATTATTAGGTCGTGTCACATTTCCTTGTGTACTCCCCCTTCTTTACATGTTTCCTCGCCCCACAACCTTCCTCGTAAACACCTTAGCTTTTCCACTCTGTTGCACATCTAGTTGTGTCTTTACTCCATGCGTATGCATGCAATTTTACAAGAATCGGTGTGCACAAGTTTCTCTTACCCCTTGTATTGGCCTATCATGCCAAAGTGGGAACTAGAGTGATCTCACTGAAACATAGAAGGTTTCTAGTTTAATTAAGGTTAGCATAGTCACACTGGAAATAGATATTCAAACATAGATAACTTGAAATCATAAAGTAACTTAACACATACAATGCACAAACATGATCATCACTCTAAAACACATGTTTCCCATTTAATAATCATCACTTGCCCCACACACATAATATCCAAGCAACTTATAGACTCGTGTTATTTATAAATAAACTCTCTACTCTAAAAAAGATACAAAACTCCACACTAACAAAGGATCCCTCGTGGGGTATTTATACTAGTGGGAATTTCCGTTCACTAGAGTCTCTAAGAGTTATTAATATCTCGTGGGTTCAACTATTAGTTTAAACTAGTACATCAGTAAAGCGGTGACTAAATATAGCCATCGGTTGTCATACCTCTACTATGTATCGTAGTACTTCTAGAATTTCATTGTCTATATTTAGTCAAGTTCTCATTTTATCCATTCTTTGATCAGCTCCATATAAGTGTTCTCATTTGCAAATCGCATCTATTCTTGGCTTTGTCTATAGTTGGTCCTCTTTGTCTGTATGCCTTTGTCCAAACTTATCCTTGTTGTATGATATTCTATTATTTTTCAATGTTGCCTCTTGATCCTTTCTTACTCGGGTTCTCATTCATCTTTATGGACACATTATTTCTACTCACATTCATGTGTTTTTCCATTATCTTCCTTCCCCACATGCTCACTTCTTCACCTCGTGCATGCTTATTCTCTACTCTTCCTCTACGCACAACCTACCCCAAAGTTTTACACATCTTCCCAAAGAATAGTAGATAGTGAATCAAGATTGATTAATCCTATTTGTTTTCATGCTAAATTTCTAACATGTAAAATTGAAAATTTTGGCCATGAAAACTAAGCCCTCACTTGAAAATTTCCTCTCCCGATCACTATAAACCCTTCCTATGGCCAACATGTACACAATTTCATCCTCATTACGAGTCGGAGGAACATGCCAAAAATATTTTTAAGTGTTCTCCATTTTTATGGATTTATAACTAAGGTGATTGAAGAATTCATCAAGATTTAAGGAAGAACAACTATCCTTGGAGACCTAGAAAGGGCCATTTTACAACTGGTGTATACCCTCGGAAGATGACAAGGAATAATCAAGCCATCCGAGTGTTTTACAAGAACAAAATGAAGCTATAGAAAGGAATTTTAGGGAAATTTTTTTGGAATAAATGGATTTTGGGAACAACTTGAGAAAAACAGGGTCATTTTGGGTGCAGGGAATGTTATACTCCAACGGTGAAAGCTGAATTGTCCGGATGATTATGGGAGTTTCGGGAGGAGTTGGAATCTCATAAAATACTAAATGAAAAGGTCTTAGAATCATCCACATGATGGAAACCTAAAAATTTTCTAAGTCTTCAAGATTTTCGTGATAGCTCAAGGCACTATCACGCTGCTCCTTCGTGCTTAAAGGGTGAATGGTGCCAAAATTCAAATTTCAGGAAGAATTGGATCTTGATAATTTTTGGTATGATATAAAAGGTAATTTGGATTCAAAAACATATAATATTTGACCCCAAAACACCCTTTCATGCTCTTGGGGCCGAAAAAGCACTCCGGTGTCCTAAAATGCACTTGGCAGGTGACATTAACATTCCAAAAAGTATTGGGTGTACTTTTTCACCTTTGGCATTCCTTAGATTGTCCTTTAGGTTAAAAGGGGATATAAAAATTTTCTCCCCCATCTTTTCAAGAGGGTTTTTCACTCAAAACACAACTTAGTGTGTTAGGTAGATCATATAAGGAGTTCATTGATGGAGTCCCCTTTCCATGATGGATTGAACCCTTAGTGCATTTATTAGCATTTGAGTAACGTTTGATGTTCCCCAAGGTATAATGGGATAAGAGGGACACCAAAGTTTGCTCCCCGTGTTGGCTAACTCCTCGTAACTTGAAACTCAAAACTTTTGTACATAGACACCTCATAACTTGCATTCCACTCCCTACCCCGCTTAATGATCAAACCCCCATGAAACATTTTTGATCTAGTGATTTCCCCTTGGATTGTACCATAAATAAAAGGGACATAGGGGACATGAAATTGCACTATGCATCCTTCCACTCAGCCCCTGGTTAAGTTAAAAACTACTTTTAAGCCCCCAAAAGCCATTTTTAACCCCTTATATCTCATTTACACTAAACCGAAAACAATTTAAATTTTTGAATTTAAAAATCTATGTTTTTTCCTCCAAAATCCATTGTTTCAAATTTATGTTTTTGGAATTATTCAGAACCATCAAGCTTGAAAAAGAATTTTGCTCATATCTTCAAAATGGTGCACTCAATTTCTATCAAATTTTGCCAGTGCACTCCCTTCAAAAATGCCTTAAATTTGACTATAAGAGTACTACCATTAATGATATATAGTTTACTGACATCCGTTTGAAATTTTCATCCCCTGGAGTTTCCTTTTCAATTATATAGAGTTATGGCAAATAAAATCTTTGAAAACTGGAGTGGAAGGTCCTGAGACAAAACCAAATCTTTTGAGACCAATTTCATCCCAATTTGACACCCAAAAGACCTCCATCTAAAAATAGTAAGTTTTGTACGGTATCATATGTCTAAATATAGTAATTTTCCAAAACAATGAAACTCTCAAAGCATCCGTGTACTCCAAACAAGAAAAAATCATCAAAAGGTGAAAATTGTGAAAACTTACTAAAAATAGTCATCCTAGTTAAAAGACCGATAAAAATATAAAGTATTACAATCAAGATCGGATATATTATATAAACTCACATCCCACCTATCTCATTGATTTTTTCCACAATTACAAGGCTAGGAAATTATCTGAGGGTTGAAACATGAAAGAAAGCCCTCGTATGCTACCAAAATATTAGTCTCAAGGTGAATTTTGTATAACACATTTATATGCAAGAAACTAGATGATTCAATTCATATTTGAAGTCAAAGAAGGGGGTAATCATGGTTGAATCATTTGGGTATTTATCACAAAGGTGAATTTTGAAGTTCAAGGGAGTCATGAAGAGGAAGGTGGTGATATCCACATTGAATTAACTATGACCTTGTGTTCATTTCTCTTTCCAAGAGGAGGGTCATCATGTGAATCACACCATGGCAATAAATAAGTCGAATGAACTAGTGTGTGTAAAAAAATTCACTTGAACCACAAGCTACCGAGGTATTCAATACCATCGGGTTTGTAGGATCAAGAATTCATCACAGTCCACTCGGTGTAATGTCTCGCATGCAGTGTTTTTGAACACTCGTTCAATGCCTTAGAGTGTGTCCACATCTCGCCAAGAAGGATATCGTAACCATAATGTTTCGCTCCAACAAGATATTAGAAGCAAAGAATATCATTCACAAGACATTTCATCAAAGATCCACCAAAGATATTCTTCATCAACAAGGAGCTTTCTCATCTCCATATTTCACTTCTTTCTCTTCTTTCTCTCCCCCTCCCTCACTCTGTAACATTCTATTTATTAATTGGGAATGTATTTTTTCACTCTTCCGTCTTAATTACTTAAGTGAATTAATATTTCATTGTAAAAGTCCCTTTTCAAAAATAATAAAAGGACTTAATTCCATTTCTAAGAGAATGTGAAAATTCACAAGTGTTGGTGAGATGAAAAGTCACATGGGGAAGAGGAAGAGACAATTTTTGTAAGTTATAAATTGGGATGGCTTCTCCATTCCAAAGGGTTGACAATTAATAATTGCTTTTATTTTTGGGATTTGTATAACTACTAGATTACAAACAATAAAGCTACACTTCTTATATCTCCTCTCATATGTTCTTCTACTCTCTCTCTACTCTCCAACTTTGCAAGCATTGTAATCTTGTACAACCAAGAAGGAACTTTGTGTCTTTGATTAATGAATCCATAGAACTTTATGTCTCTAATTTATTAGTCTTACTATTACTTACATGGTTGATTTATTCCTATTGAATGTGGACCTACTTTGGCTAATGTATGTGAAATATGTAAGTCTACTCACAACATTAACTCCCTCTCTCTATTTTCTCATCTCCTCTTTACCTCTCTTCAAAGTAAATTCCTCCTTTGTACACTTTGTATAAGAAAATTTACATAGGCTTGGTGGAGTATTCTGTGTGACCCTAGCCTAATGATCACCCCACACTGATTGTATTTAGTTTTCATTCAATAAATGGGAGCCTCCCCATACCCAAAAAGGAGGGGATTAGCCTCGTGACCGTTGGTGAAAATAAATAATCTTCTTATAAAATAATATTTCACCAATAGTTTTGGTGACTCATTAGGAATATATTCCTTTGTGCACCCTTAAAAGATATATGAAAAATAAAAAGAAGATATTTGAAACTCACAAAAACCATAAAACATAAATCAGAAATATGGAAACTCGTTCATTTGAAAATCCAATCTTCGATATTTGTTATAAACATGTCATTTTCAAGAGCTACAAATTTCCATTTACATAGTAGAAAACCTTACACTATTTGGAAGAAAAAAATATGCACTTGATTTGATTGAGCAAGTGTAATTGTTGATCCCATATTCAAAGAAATACAACAAGTTGATTTCAGACTTCCTATTATCTAGGTAACAAGACAAATTCCTAACAATCCACTTGAAGATCCCTCTATAGAAACAGTTGCAGAACCACTTGATCTCATTCCTACAAAATAGGAAAAAGAAGAAGAAGTAAAGGATAAATAATAAATAATGGTTTCACTTGTGTTATGGGGACAGAACACCGGTCCACTAGCATTGGCTCCTCCACTTCATGAATTACCAAAAGGATTAAGAAAGAAATTTCCCAAATTCTATGGAGATGGAAAACAATGTTTAGATGATCATATTACAAATTTTATCATAGACCTGTGGCATTTTTGGAGTGGGACATGAAGATGTTTCCATTCAACTATTTGTGGAGTCATTACAAGATGCCACTGTAGAATGGTTTTACTACTTACCACCTTGCTCCATTACTGATTGGGATGACATGAAAACCAAGTTTAAAGAAATATTCAAGATTGTGGAAGATGTACATGCCCTCCTTGCTCAATTGGCTTATATGCAAAAAGAACCGCAAGATACCATGAGATAATTTATAGAAAAATTTAATAATTTGATCAATAAAATTCCTACTAGTGCTTGTCCTCATCGCACATAATAAAAAAGGTTCTTCATCGATGATCGGTTTCTAAAGTTGGGTTCATACTACTAAAAACTCAACCAAATACTCTATACAATGCTCAAGAACTTTCCATTGAAGTGGAAGATGACCTTATCATGTCAAGGAAGATTAAGAACTATTCATTGAAGAATAAGGTCTAGAGTTTCAAAGATGAAAGTGTTGATTCATTCATTCTTGCAAAATTTGGTCACCGATTTGATTTCTTTGGAGATGGAAATTGCTCACAATGCCTCATACCAAAACCAAAAAAAGAATCAAATTGTGGGAGCACACCTGAAATCTCACCTTAGAAGATCTGCGGTTAATGCTATATGTGGAACATGTGAAGATGAATGAGAAGAAATTTCTAAATCAGAAATTGAAGAAGAATAAGAAGATGGATGTGTCAGGATTGGGTATTTTGAATACTTGCCAAATGAAGACTCTAAAGTATCCATGGAGGATATGAATAGTTACTCGTGTGGAGTATTCACCCACTTACAAATAGATAAATAATCCTCTTCTTCCATTGCCTAAGTAAAGCACTTGAATCCTCAAATCGAGACTCCATAAAAATAAAAACAAAAGGAGGATCATTGATTCCCACTTTTGTGGGCCATCCAAGAAGAATCCCGACACTACATCAACCAAGACTCCATCTATCTCTTCTGTTAAGTCTCTTTCATGTCTTCTTGTCAAATCAATTTCTACTTCTATTGATCCTACAAATGAAAATCTTACTCATGTCAAGGACATCATAGTTCTTGACGTGCCTACCACTTCTTCACCTTTTGACATTATTGACCATGTTAAGAAATTTAAAATTCAAATTTCTGAATCTGAGTACTTGAAAAACTCACCCAAGTAATTTGATAGACTTGTCCAATTTATCAAAGGAAGTAGTTCAAATGTGTTCCAAAAATGTTAGCATCAAAGAACCACTTCCCACTCCTAGCACCACTCCTTCTCATTACCTTTTTCCTTCAACATCCTCCTCTTTTGGGAAGGTAGATCCTTTCTATCTTGCTTTGATAGTCAATGGATATAAATTGAATAACTACATTATTGACTCTGGTGCAGCCATGACATGATATGATGCCCGCAAAATTTGTTAAAGATATTAGTCTTACTCTCGCCCCACTACTTGCCATTGTTATTCCATGGAAACCAAATAAGTACCTCTCATTTGACAAGTGAAGGATGCTCAAGTATCATTTGTAAATTTTCCCAACAAGAAGATCACGATGAAAATATTTGTGGCAGACATTCCAACTTCGTATGGTATGTTGTTAAGCCAGATTTTATATTGGGATGTTGGTGGAGATATACAGATGGATTGGTCATATGCCACTATACTCATAAATGGTAAAATGAGGAAACTCCTTCCAATAAGGAAAATGAAATACATGGTCCCAAAACTAGATGATCTAAGGGTAGACATCCTATTTCAAGATTCAAGGTAAGGAAAATTCTTCATAACTTCATATGATGAGCTGCCCATATTGATGGAATATCAAGGTGTGAAAAAGTCGGTCATAAAGCATCATGATGATTTGATGAAGGTGTAATTTGATAGCGTGTACTTCCCATTGGATATGGATATGACCTCTTTTCTTGGTGATGATGATTATAGAAACCTTGATTTACATCAAAACAATCTCAATATGATGAGAAATGTGGGTCATAAAGACGAAGTGACATCAAATGACTTCTTAGTAGGTGAATTCCAAACTTTCGATCATATTCCCAAGGTCTAACATGAAGGATTTCTTGGTGAGTATGAAAATGATTGTGAATTTAAAACCTTCTCTTTCCCAGAGAGGATGAATACCTTCTCGGTGAACAAAAAATAGATTTAATGGTGCTTGATTCTCGTAAGGATGATTCCATTCAAGAAAAGGACCTTTATATCAAAGAATGTATAAATGATAAGGTGCTTGGGTCTCTTAAAGTTGACTTCCCTTAAGAAAATGATGTTTTCATCATGGAGATGGATTTTGAAGCTTAAAATGGTCAAGATGGGGAAATGATGATTTGCATATTTCATGCCCAACCCTGTGCTCATTTTATTTTCAAGATGATGAAGCATTGTGCACATCACATCATGGTAAGCAACAAGTCAAGAATGAGCCGATATGTGTGAAAGAATACTGTTTGGAGAAACGGGTAAAAATAGAACACCAAGAGACTTGTGATAGTGTTGAACTCTTAAAACATCTGTTGAGAACCAGCTCAAGGAAACAATTGTCATGAAGTAGATGATAAATAAAGGTCAAATTCCCATCAGAGATCATAAGCCTCAGTGTGAAAATAGTAAGCTTTGTATGATCAAGACTCATTCTTGTAGCAGTAATAGAAAATCAACAATTGGAATGAATTTGGAAATAAATGAGAAAATGGAAACAAAATGTCAAAGCAACAAAAATGAGATATCTAAGTGGACCCTCACTTACAAGAAAAATCATGCAAACTTTCTCAAGAAATTGAGAAATGGGTCATATTTCAAAGTGAGCCATTCAATGGATTTGCAGATAAAAGACATTCGGTGTTACCCATGCATGGGTAAACATTCAAAGAAGAATCGGTGCTACAATGAAAATGGGTTGTCCCTTGCATGTACCATAGGTGATGTAGGTTTATGTCATGGTTCCCCTCATTGTGTGTTTCTTTTTCCGCTTTGTGTGTTTCCTTTTTTATCGTGTGTTTTTTTCATTTGTTTCTTGGTTGTGTTTGTAGCTTTGCAAGTTTTTCAATATGGTGATTCCATGGCCCAATAGACAAGGCACTAGTTTGCTACCCCAGAGATACTTGAGGTTCTTCATTACAATTACGGTCTCATTTCCTTGAGTTAGAACCAACATTTTTCATGCTAAATTTCTAACATGCAAAATTGAAAATTTTGGCCATGACAACTAAGCCCTCACTTGAAAATTTCATTTCCTAGTCAATGTAAACCCATCCTCTAGATCGCATGTTCACAATTTCATCCTCAATATGGCTTAGATGAACGTGATAAAAAAATTTCATTTGTGTTCCGTGTGTAGGGATGTATGCCTAAGGTGATTGAAGAAGTCACTAAGATTCAAGGAAGAACAACTATCCTCGGAGGCCTAGAAAGGGCCATTTTGGGCCATTTTGCAATTGGTGTATACCCCGAGAGATGATAGCAAAGATTCAAGCCATTTGAGATTTGTACAGAAATAAATGAAATTATCCACGTTAGTTTAGGGAAAATTTGTGGAAGAAATTGATGTCAGAACAACTTGAGCAAGACATGGTCATTTTGGGTGCAGGGAATGCTATACTCCAACGGTGAAAGATGACTTGTCCAAATGATTATGGGATTTCTAGGAGGAATTTGAAGCTCATCAAATACCAAATGGGAAGGTATTTGAATCCTTCACATTATGGAAACATAAATGTTTTCCTAAGTCTTTAATATTTTTGTGATAACTCAAGTCATTCTTTGTTGCTCCTTTGTTCTTAAAGGATGAATGGTGACAAAATTAAAATTTAAGTAAGAATTGGATCCTGATAATGGATGTGATGATCTCATTAGGTGATTTGGAGTCAAAATAATATAATTTTTGACCCCAAAACACCCTTCCATGCTCTCGGGGCCGAAAAAGCACTCTCTGGTGTCCTAAATTGCGCAGTCTGGTGACATCAACATTTCAAAAGGATTTGGCAGAATTTTTCACCTTTGGTGTCACCTTGGATTTTACATGATGTGAAAAGGGGACAATGGTTACACCAAAGTGTGCTCCCCCATCTTTTCAAGAGTTCTTGTAACTTAAAACACAACTTAGTGTGTTAAGTGGAAGATATAAGAAGTTAAGTGATGATGTCCCCTTCCCATGATGGATTGACCCCTTGGTGCATTTTTTAGCATGTGATGTCCCCTTATATTGTACCCAAGGTGCAATGATGACAAGGGTACACCAAAGTGCACTCCCGATGTTGACTAACTCCTCACAACTTGAAACTCACAACTTTTGCACCTAGGCACCTCATAACTTGCATTCCACTCCATGCCCCCACTTCATGATCAAACCCCCATGGCACATTTTTGAGCTGGTGATGTCCCCATGGATTACACCAGAAATAAAAGGGACATGGGGACATGAAAGTGTGCTCCACATCCTTCCACTCGGCCCTTAGTCACGCGAAAACCACTTTTAATCCCGAGGAAGCCATTCTCAACGCCCGTATCTCATTATTGATGCCATTTTTCACAAGTCAACGTGGAATCTAGAGAGAAAGTAATGGAGCTATTAATCAATATGGTATGAAAAAATAATACGAGGGTCTCAAACCGATATCTCCTAAAAATTTTCAATTTAATATGCTCAAAATATTATTTGTTGAAAACCAAATGAATAGTTGACTCCCATGATTAAAAGCTTAATAACATTGAGATGGTTTCCCTCTCATTCCCATATCATGTAGTTGTCTCTTTTAATATGAAAGATATATATGCATCTAACCTAGCCCTCATGGTAACCCCAAGTGTTTTGAGGAGTAGAGTGAGTGGATACTGATGAACACATAATATTATGGTCCACATATACGAAATCTTTAATGTTATTGGTATGATAGTACAAATAGGATTATATGTTTATCTCCTTTTGAATGATTTGATGTGTAAACATATTTACTTGGTTTTGTAAGTTTATTTGAGAGAGATGATTGACAATCATAACACCAGTTTATACAATGAATACACAGAAAATAATATTCTTCTCTATATTGATGTTCAGATACATGTGGCTATTATATAGCCAAAACAACCTCCTACAAAATAGGGAGGTGTTATAACAATTAACACTATTTAGTTGTGATTGTTACTCCCGTAACAATACACAACTCAACACCAATAATATATTATTGTTTATATAACAATAATATATTAATAACATATTAAACTATATAATAATAATTACCAACGTAATTATTATCTTACACAATGTAAATACTAATTCCTAACATTCCCCCCCTTAGTGTTTACATGGTAGAAAAACATCCACACACTCAACTGTAGTATGCTCACCCCTGTGGCATGTCCAACTCTGTGACTCATGACCTTGATCCAAAAGAAAGGCTCTCTCCTTCCATGGTTTTAAACAGGCTTACCACAAACCTTGACGTGACAGAATCTCATCAATTGTCCACCTTGTGTGGTTTTTTGGATCCTCCCACAAACCCTTTCAAGATCCATGAACTGACTTACTTTGGTGCTACTGTTCACCACTATGCTTATACATCAGGGAATTATGTAGGAAACACAACTCACCAAACTGAACAATAAAACACATACTAAAAATATTTCACATTACTTCCTATAAGAATCGTAATGTTCTTAATCGTAGTCTCTATCATTGATCACGCCACTCGGTCTCGAACAACACATAAAAGCGCCACCGCCACTTTAAGCTTTCCTTGACTAAGTCGTTTTGGGTGCAGAATGGGAATGGAACATTGGTATGTATTCCCCCCCACAATGTGAAATTCCAAATAAGAAATCAAAAAGGGAAAAATGTATTGTGTTGTATCACACTAACTAGATCTTGTTGTCTTGATCTTGCTGCACATGATCACCATTGCCAATGAACGTATTCACTGACCGATCATCTTCCAACGAAGTATGGTAGTCAGAGGATCTCTACAGTCAGAGGATCTCCGTAGTTTTCTGCTCTCTTATACAATTCTTTTCCAGTATTAACAATAAAGCACACCACTCAAAGCAACAGGAACACTGCAAACTGAAGCACACTGAGAAAATGGAAACCACACTGAAAATCATATACTCACACCATACATATGCCACCACAGCTTCTGCGCGGCCCCGTCGTTGGTGACTAACGAGAGGTCGTTGAATGACCTCCATCCTCCTGTGCCTCCGTCCTCCATTAATATGCTACTTAACTTAGCAGATTTGGAATTTGAGGCTCAAAAATTACACACCTTACCCGAACGTCGGATTCCACCGAAAATGCGTTCGTAAGGCAAATTTATTTTTTATTTTTCGGACTTAATACAATGACATGACTTTAACACTTGACAAGACAATAATCCTAAAATCACCTATTTAACATTGACTACCTATATTCACCTAAACACAATATAACAATGTTGACAATACAACTTTTTGACTATGGACCCAAGAAGACTTGACATCGACTTTGATAATTGACTTGACGGACATACTTTTGATGATAAAACAAACATTGACTCTTTTGATAAAAATTTTGACTTTGACAAAAAATACTTATTATAAACAAAATTGACTCAATACCCTATATCCCACTCCTAATACATAACCTAGTCTCTTATCATATACGATTTTTTTTTAGATAGAAATTTAATAAAGAATAGACTCTTGAGGACCAAATAAATCCCACTATTACCACTACAAACAAGCTTAAAATTCCAAACTAAATAATACCAATGACATTCCTTTATGAACCATACGTGGATGATTAAACAATTTTACCATATTACAAACTTTGGACTCCAACACGTTACTAAAGAAAAGAACATTTTTTAGACTAACCTAAATATGACTTGATACGGGTATAAGAGCATGTAGACTTCTTCCACTCAAACAATGACTCCTTAATTTATACGTAGGTCTGCCCAATGGATGATTGACTGTGCATACATATTTGCATAACAGGATTTGATATGCCGACAAATGCCGATGGAAGTCACAATGTCCCTTTGTGCAGTGCACGGAGACTACAACGGTGTGAGAATGCTAATCGTTGAAATATCACGGACTAATATTTGTTGATGCAAGTTGAGTGGATCTTACAAGTCGCCCTTCTGACTTGCACGGTAGCAGAGATAGTCGGTAGTGACTGTAATAAAATAGAAAACGTTGTTTCTCACGACTTGACCTTCCCTATGCCAATGTGAGTTTGATCTTGGTCCAAAGAATGCCAAACTTCATCGAGATCCAACGCCTACTAGATTTTACGGTATATTAATAGAATCAGACCAAATTTGTTTGCAGATCCTCACGTGAGGTAACAACTTGCTGAAGGTGCAAGATAGAACATGCCAACCTTGATTGTAAGCAAGATCTTATTAGAATAAAATGAATGCATGCGTCCCACAATAGTGATTTCCCGAGCTTATCACATATTCCAAACACTTTTTCTCCCACAGTCTCAGATCCGGATGACAAAAATTTATTTGCAGAGCCTCCCAATACAGTTTGAAGAACCGGTCAACACAAAGAATAATCCAGATTTAGGGCGATACAGATATGAAACTAATCTATTATCTTCATACGACACTCAAATATTCTTGTGCATAAAAGAGGGCAATATGCAGACATACATTGCCCCTTAAATTCTTAATATATTCCTTCCATCACAATTAACAACATCGAAGAAAAAATATCTTCACAAACTTAATCGAAACCGCTCTGAAACCAAATGACCATCATAACACCAGCTTTATACAATGAATACATGAGAAAATAATATTCTTCTCTATATTGATGTTCGGATACATGTGGCTATTATATAGCCATATACATAGCCAAAACAACCTCCTACAAAATAGGAGGTGTTATAACAATTAACACTATTTAGTTGTGATTATTACTCCCGTAACAATACACAACTCAACACCAATAATATATTATTGTTTATATAACAATAATTTATTAATAACATATTAAACTATATAATAATAATTACCAGCGTAATTATTATCTTACACAATGTAAATACTAATTCCTAACAATGATTACCTTAAAACAAGTAAAACACAATGTCTCCATAATTACGACAGGTTTCCTCACATGTATCAAAGATTATATAATCTTATAAATTAATTATTTATTATACAAATATGCATAATACAATAGTAGTTTATTGTGGTGGTTGTGAATTGTAATTTATGTGAGTTATCAACAATTAATTTATGACCTTAGTATTCACGTCAATTTGATAATCAATACCTTAAATTTGATGTCCTTTTAACTATGACTTAAGAAGTTTTTTTCTTTTTGCTCAACGAAGTCAATTGAAAAATTGTAATATTTTGGTCGTGACAGTGGATTTTGACCCTCGTTTTTCCTAAAAAGGGTTTTTCGGTCCCAACATATTGATGCAACTAGGTTGACGATGTTTGTCATTGGTCAATAGGGAATTGAAAGAGAAAAGAAATGAACTCGTAATCACTAAGATATACAAAAATCTAATACAAGGGTCTCCAAATTGAGATCTATGATTTTTTTTTATTGAAAATATTAGCTTTCCATTGGTTAGGTGTACAAAATGCTTAGTTGGCTTAGTGTAAAGGACTAGGGGTATCCATCTTTGGAAAATTTACTAAGGATACGAGTGTGGCCTCGTCCCTTTTTTGGTATCTCCTTATAACTTGGTGAGTGGCTAGGCAACACATTTTACACACGCCATCCTCACCATGAACTCGCAACCCATTTAATATTAGTCAACATTTTTCAATTAAATATATCTAAAATATTATTTATTAAAAAATAAAAATGGACTCCACTCTCAATGTATATATATATATATATATATATATATTGATGAATAAGATCTTATATTATATTAACAAGTAAAATGATATAAGATAATTCACAAAAAATCGGGTAATATGGCAAAGACACCTTAAAACCATTTAAACAAACTAGGCCAAAAGGCCTAGGAATATCGAGAGCAGAAGGCATCAAAACATAAAGAGCAAAGATATTAAGTCACCACTACAAATTCTTGTCCCTGCAGGGGCGGGTCTTGATCATGCTAACCAAAGCCAAGTAGGTCTTTGTCGAGTCGGGCACATCCCACTCGAGCCGTGATGGTTTTCTTCTTGATATCTTGGGGGGTCCAAGAGGGTGAGATGACAAGCACCAACCTCAAAAGCTTGTCTTGTGGGCAGAGGAAGACTCCACCCATCATGCTTATGGGGATCGAGTAGAGGCGGCGAGCCCCAACCTTGTTGACTGGGAGGTGGGGGATATCCCAACCCCGGTGGCGAGCTGAGAGTCGAGGAGAGGAGCTCCTCTTGGGAGGTGGGCTAGGAGGGGACCGACGAACACAAATGAACAAGCGACGCCGAGAACAACTCAAACAACCACTACCTCTCCGTCACCGCCGACACCGCCACGTGGCGGGGATCGACAAGAAGGGGACGCAGAATACACACACAACATTGCAAGTGACATCGCCCCGATGGCGTAGGAGCGGCTGCAGATGTTCCACCTCTAGCGCCACCTTATTAGCTTGGACTTAAATCTACAACAAGACATTAGCGATAACCATAGATTTGTTATAAATAGAGAAGGGATGATCAATATCAACACTAGAAAACAAACAAGCATTCATTTCTTTCCATAACAAAACATAATTTCCCCTGTCAAAGCATGCTTTTTCAATTTCATGTATTTAAAATATTATTCACTAAAAACCAAATGAATACGAAAACTCCCCATAAGAAAAAGGTGAAGGTTAACATCTATACTCAGTTAATCTAACCCTCGTGTGATAGCGATGGATTTGAGGAGCAGAGTGAGTGATAGCTCCAAAAGCACAGATAAAGTGGAGGAGTCAACACAAGGATAGGGATTGGAAAACAGAGATGAGAGCCGCTAGAAAAAGCAGATGAGAGCCGTCTGAAAGCAAATCCGTTAGACAAAGCAAATCCGTTCGACAAAGCAAATAAGAACCGTTGCTGTCGGTGAAAAAATTGTATATATAACCCTAACCTCCCTCCCGTCTTTTCATTGTGTTCATTTCATTCCATTATTTTTGTAATTGTCGCGTTGTTTGTAATTGTTGTGTTGTGTGCCCACACTGTACCATTCTCATGTTATTGCTTTTGTTTTTTACTTTCTTCTGTATTGATTGGAATGAGATGAGATGATAGCATTGCATTGGTAGAGGGAGGCCCAATCTACAAGAGGAATATAGCTTTGCATTCGGAGAGGGAGCTGAGTTTACAGCAGGAGCATTCCATTCCATTCCATTGCTCAAACGCTAGGTAACCTACTATTACCATTTCATTTCATTTGCTTAAGATGCAATGTATTTCTTTGGTTCCTTCGGTTGACTGATTTACTGATTATTTTTTCAGTTTATAATCACCTAACTTGCAAATAAATTTATTTCAAGATCTCCTGTTCTATGCTACAGCCCTAATTATTGTCATAATTCTTAGTTAGACCAGCTGATCAGGCCTTCCTTTATACTGTTCATATTTTTTTGTTTTAATATTTTCAGGTATAGAGTTACCCAAACGCCCTATTTCTATCAGGTCATTTGTACAGACTGTGACAGAGACCTATTATGATTGACAATGTTTTTAGGGATGTTTAAATTAGATATCAGATTCTTTTATAAAACTTTAGGGCCTTCCCTTACTATTAAATATATTTCAAGATCTCCTGTTTTTAGCTACAATCTAATTATCGTCATAATTCTTAGATGGACCAGCTCATCTGGCCTCCCTTTATGCTTTTTTATATACTTTATTTCAATCTTTCCGGGCATAGAGTTACCCAAATGCACCTATTTCTATTAGGTCATTTGCACAGATTGTGACAGAGACCTATTTCTATTGACATTGTTTTCTAGGGATGTTTAAAATTAGATATCAGATTCTTTTATAAAGTTTTCAGGCCTTCCCATTTGTCTAAAATGTATATGGAAGTAGTTTTCAAGGGTGTATTTTCACATTAGCCACTTGCTAAATTTAAACAAACAGAGGTGTTTGTCTAGGTAATTCTTACTATCCAATTAAATATAAGAGTAGTGTGTCTAATCTTCCTAGAGCTAGCATAGCTATGTTTGAAAATTCTGCACCTCTGCAAGTTCTTGGTAGGGAAGTCAATGAAAACAAAAACTGACAAGAGTAATATTTAATATATCAAGGTTTGTTGGAAAATTGCCTACTTGATCAATCAGAAAATTAAAGACAAAATCCACAAAGAGTTTGATTAGTTATCTCCCATCACACATGTATCTCATGCCTACTGTTAAAGATCAAGTATGCAATGAGCACACCATGAGATGATTTCACTTTAGTACCTCAAACATATCCATCAATGGTGCAAACATCTCCAAGAACACTACGAATCTTCTATTTTATACAACTGATCCTTACTGTCAGATGCACACTGAAAATGTTATTCAGTAATAGGGTTTGATATATCATAACATTTTTAGGGTTCCGTGATTGGGTTTTATAGTTTGTTATCAGAAATTCTCTCGATCATACTTCTAACAAACACATGACCCTAGTTCAGTCCTGCCACTTAGAATTCCCAAGTTCAACACAAGGTTTGATAGATTGTATAATTTGCAAATCCCTACAACATAGATAGCACTGATTAACCATTTGACAGGCTTCTAGCCATGTAACTGAATATTTGAATTATCATACATTATTTGTAGAGATAATGAAACATCCTCAATATTCCATCGCAGCTCATGATCAAATCGCTTAGTACTGTAGGACTTACGAGCATTTATTTAGGGCAATATTTTTTCAGTTTACATATGCCTTTCAAGTCTACATATAGTGCAGGAAAAAGTCCAAAAGACTATGAAAAAATTAAAATCAAACCACCTAAATTATCCTATTAAATCTTAGTAACACATTAAAAAAAGCTGAGAAGGCATGAAACCAATGGCCAAAGGAAACCTCTGTAAAATCAGGAATACTCTAACATAAAAATGACTCCAAATTTCATAACATGTAAGAAAGTTACATCAGATAAATGTCATGTTTAATGTCTCATTTTCATACCTAGATATGACCCTAACTTGTAAACCTTCCAGTTATTATCATAACAAAAGATTCAAGACAAAAATCCAAAAAGATGACATAGATGCATGGCTGATAACGTACCTGACAGCATACTATAGACATGTATAGAAACTAGAACCTTCTAAAATTAGATTTCATATAAAAAAAATCAAACGATTTTGCTGCTTAGATACAGCCTCACTTGTAAAGTCTTCCAATTATCATCATACCTTTAGTCCTACATCCATCAAGATAATCCTACATCCATCAAGATAATAGAAACCTCTACACTAGAACAAGAGTCCGAAATAGCATCCAATATGATACTAGCATGTATTTAGGGTGAAAATTTAATAAAGCTATCCTTTATTTGTATTGGATTTTCTATTAAAATATTAAAGTCATAAAGGAAAAGGACATTTGTGTGTCATCACAATGTTGTAAAGGCTACATGAATCATAGAGGTTGTATTGAAAATGTTATAGGAAATATTTTCATAGAAGTTGCAGAAAATCTTGTCATAGGAATTACAAAGGCACTTGACATGATGAGACATTTACAAAGAATCTCATATGTTACAAAGAACTACAAAGAGTCTTCTTACATTAAAGCAGTTACAAAGAATTTAGGTATCATGGGGAGTTGCAAAGAACCATTTTATAATGAGGCAGTTACAAGGCCTCTTAGGTTTCGTAATGAGAAAAAAGTACATATTTAATATGCCTTTAAGCCTTAGTGAAAGGCACTTTTAGAGTGTTATGCAGAGAGCATAGATAGCAAAAATCTTTAAACAAGTGCAGTGTCCATACTGGTCATGGAAGTCCTTTAGGCCTGAATTGGCATTCAAGAAGAGTTCCTAATAATTTATAAATATTTTCTCGTTTCAATATGGTCTGTATTTCCTGCAAGTTTCAGATTGTTGTCAGTCTTTAAAAGAAAAAGTGCAAAACTGTGTAAAAATGTCTTAGTTTTCCAATTTCATATGTTGTTTTGATGTTTATTATCCATTCCCAGATTTGGCTCTCATCAAATCGAAGTACTTGTTTGCTAAGATCCTCGCCTTAGAAATCAAGTTAATTTTTTTCATAAATTAGGCTTGTATGTTGTTGGGCCCCTCATTTTTGCCCCTCATTGTATCATGCCAAAATGATAGGTAGCCGATATGGGTATGGGAGTCCGGTATGGGAGTACAACGATTTTTGTAATTGTGTTTCTCATTGAGAAGTTCAAGCTCATTGTTGTAAACCTCTCTTAATGGGTATGGCATTATCTTGATTTATTTGTTGTTAATGAACGCTTTTAATTGCCAATGTATGGCTGCATAAAACTAATAAATTAGAAGTGTTTGGGACATTTGCATTTTGTAAAATAAATGGGGCCCTACAAAAGGAACGTTATAAGATACCTATCGGATTGAGAAGAGTGCATTAAGAGTGTTGAAGCACAACAGTGGTAAATTGAGACTTTAAATAGTCTTTGCCACTCCAATCTTGAGTTATGCATTAATTTCTACTTAAGGTGCTCTCCTCTTTTGCTGCAATGTCAACAAACTAGCACGTTCCTCTTTTGCTGCATTTCAACAAACTAGCATGTTCCTCTTTTGCCACAATATTAGCGGAATCTATCCTTGTCAATGTTCAAGAAATATCTCAAGTTTTCACAGCTTCACAACCATTAAATTTGGACTTGTTAGTTTGTTACCTAAATATCAGAGTTTCTTGTTGTGTAAATGTTCAACCATAGTTACCTAAGTCTTGGGGATGGGGGACAGGGGGATGAAGGGATGAGGTTTACGAGATGGTGAAATTTTTCCCAAATTTTAGGACGGTGGGGGATGGCTATTGAAACAATATATATAATTATTAATATTCAATTATTTTAACTTTATTTAATGAGATTTAGGGATTTAAACTGTATTTAATGTGTTTTAAGTACATTCGAGATTAGAATTCAATGTTTTTGTTAAAATAACTGCTTTTTTAAAAGTAAAAACATCAGAAAACATTTTAAATATTTTTAATAAATAGGAGATTTCCCAACCAAGTCCCCAAAATGTTTGGTATGTCACCAAAATTCAGGGACAAATCCCCACATAACAAAGTGTGTTCAACAAGTGCCTTATATTTGTTCCTTTGCAAATGGACAATCCAATTCACCCTCATCTTGCTGAAGTGCCTAGCTCCTTGTAAGTCAAAGCATGACTTGACTCATATAGAATCACCATGCCATCAATACACCTATCCTTATTGAAATGAAATGAAAGATTTTAATGACGTCCACGAGACTAAAGAGTCTATGGGACCACAGAAACAATTATTTTAATCAGATTTCAGACTCCTTTCAATATCCGCTCTTCGGCTGTGAATCTTGAGGATAAAGCCTGCTGTCGCTGGAAGCTTTGTTCCTTCGAAGAGTGCCTCCAGTCTGTCCACCTTTAGGTTGTTTTTGTACTGAATACGGATATCATCATATGCTGAACACTCCATGACAAAATGCCATTCTGTCTCGACGACCCCTTTGCTGCAGAAGAGACAAATTCTCCTTTCCCAATCTTCCTTTGGAATAGTCCATCTACCAGTTTCACATCGAAGATGATGCGATCCAGTTCTTAACTGCGCCACTAGAATTTTTGCTTTACCCTTGATAGTTGTCCCTAGATAAGCTTTTTCATCATGTTCCCCAGTGAGATTGAATTCTCTAATATAATGTGCTTTCTTTCGACCAATCTGACCCGTCCACATGGCAGTCCTGAACTTTTCTATCACATAATTTTTTATTTCCCTGTTGCTGTTAGGACACTCCTGCATGTTGATGCCCCATTTGTACATCCATTTAGTATTCTGATTCATCCAGGTTTTCTTTCTGCGTTCCAAAGTGTCGTTTACAACTATTGTAAAGCTTAAGTTCAACCTTCAACATCTTAGAGCTTGTTAGTCCTTTACACAATCAAATTTCAACAACACAATTGCATTGTGATATTCCTTAAATGACAATGGTTTTCAACACCAATGCCAGGCACCAACCCTTCTATTTATGATGTCTCAAGGAAAAACAAATTAGGGGCTCATGTGAGATTTTACCACCACATTTTGGTGTCTTTAAAAGTTCCGCACATCCCTAGGCTTCTAAATCACTTGCAATACAAGACTAAATTCATCTTACAACATCCTATTATGTTAATGCAGAATGGAACTTACACTAATTTGACACAAAAGTGTCAATCAATACTTGTAATGAGCATTCTTGGACCCTAATAAAATATTTGGGCTTTGTCAATCGCAGTATCTTCTAGGTCAAATACAACACAATTACATTTATATTTATAATACAAAGAATGTTGATGCTATGCTAGTATTTAAATTTTTATGTCTTTTCTGTTGTATCTTGTGAAAGCACTTGGTGCTATAATTTCTTATTCAATAGAAGAATAGTAGGCTATACAAATAGAACATCCCACTATTCCATTTGTCCTAACAACCATCACACCCCTGCCATTTGCACCAAAAATTCTAGTTCAAATACAACATGATTAAATTTCTATTTATAATACAAACAATGTTGATGCAATGTTAGTAATTAAATTAATCGGTTGTTTCCATTGTATTATGCAAACACTTTGCACTATAATTTCTTATTCAATAGGAGAATAGTAATCTTTACAAATAGAACATCACACTATACCATTGCCTACAACCATCAAGTTAATAGAAACCTCTACACTAGAACAAGAGTCCGAATTAACATCCAATATGATACTAGGTTGTATTTAGGGTGAAAAGTTAATGAATCTATTTTTTGTTTGTATAGGAAAAGTGTTCAAATATTCAAGGCATAGATAACAAGGACATTTGTGTGTCATCACAATGTCATAGAAGCTACATAAATCATAGAGGTCGTAATGAAAATGTTACAAGGAATATTGTCGTAGGAGTTGCAAAAATCTTGTCATAGGAATTACAAAGGCTCTTGACACGACGAGACAGTTCCAAAGCATCTCATATGTTACATGTGGAACTACAAAGACTCTCTTACATTGAGCAGCTATAAAGAATTCAGGCATCACGGGGAGTTGCAAAGAACCATGTCATTGTAAGGCAGTTACAAGGCCTCATAAGTGTCATAAAGAAAAAAAGGTACATATTAAAAAGGCCTTTTAAGTGTTAGTGAAAGGCATTTTTAGAGTATTATGTATAGAGAACGGATAGCAAAATTTTAATCAAGTGCATCATCCATACTGGTCATGGAAGTCCTCCAAGAAGCTAATCCAAGAAGAGTCTCTAATAGTTTATAATTTTTTTGGTGTCAATATAGTCTAGATAATCTTTCAATTTTCAGTCTTCAAAAGAAAAAAGTGTGTTTTTTAAATGTCTTAGTTTTCTAGTATCTTATGTTGTTTCCGACGTTTCTTATCCATCTCCAGATTTGGCTCTCATGAAAACCAAACACCTATCTCCTAAGATCCTCTCCTTAGAAATCAAGGTATTATATTTTTCATAACTTAGGCTTGTATGTCCTTGAGATCCATTTCTGGCCCTCATTTCATCATGCCAAAGTGACAGGTAGCTGATATGGGTTCAGGGTCTGGTACACTGGGGCTACAATTTTATGTTGCTCGGGTATGGTTTTGGGTGCAGCCATACATTAAGCATATGACATATTAAAAAATATAGCCAATTGAACAAATTAACCATATAATATGCATAGAGTAAACATAATAAGTTAAATAACCACAAAACATACTGATATTTCAATGCCACGTGTGATGATATTCATTGGTCGAATTTGGAACAAGTACATTGTGCAAATTTACAATGCATACACAATTTTCTGGTCGCATTCTTATCACAATTACTACCACTTGATGCGCCTGTTGTCCTAGTTGTGTACATGATTGTACTCTTTTATCAGTGTGTCAACAAATTTAGGTTCAATAGCATGGGCATGATTCCAATAGTATGACTTCCACCAGCCCTCGACATGTAATACCACTTTCGAAAGTTTAAAGGTGATTTTTTAATGCCTCAGAAGATATCAACAGATTCAACCAGGTATCTACTGCATCTCCATCAGTTCTAAACTAAACGAATATATCTTGAGATTACTTGTGCCTTGAATGATGCCCGACATAAGAAAGCTAAGGCTGCAACAGATAGGTAATGTGCTAGAGAATATGATGAAACTGATCAATCATGTCCTCTCTCTGCCCTGAAGTGCATCTTCAATGCTTATTTGATATCGGACAGGGTGTTATGTATCCGTACCCACATTGTTTTCCATTTGAAATCATCTAAAGCAACAGGGGATATAATCGGGTGCCTGGAGGTAATCTGCAGGGTTGCATATTCCTTACCCAAACTTCATGTATCCTGATCTTGTTCAACAAGATATACATGTACAAAAATGATCCTTCTGATCCAATGATTCAGATCCAGGAGTAATCTGGGGGGGGAACGCACTAAGTTGAAATCTAACGTGTTATTGGATGGAAGGTGTTTGTATTGCAATTCATGAACAACAATTAGAGTGCATAGACAAAGAGACCAGAAGCATAAACTCATACGCATGAAACAAATGAGATCATTGAACCGTGAAAATATAATTTTTTTTAAATATAGATTTTTTTTTTTGTTGAGGTTACCTAGGGAGAGGGCCCTAGCCCTTTGTGGCATCACCAGCCCACACCGGCCGTGGAACCATCTAAGGATGGAAGTTTAAGCTCTTGGCTAGCCCATGGATTAAACCACATTATCGTGGTGCCCTATCACCAAGGTATCCAAACCGTCGGTAGTAGGCCGCCTTAACACGGAGCCAAGATTTGAACCTTGGACCTCCCAATTACTAGGAGACCCAAGAACCGTTACACCACTACCTGTTGGATTAAAAATATAGAATTGTAAATCAGAATTGCATCATCTGAAATTTCTGTAAACTAAAGATAAATACGCAATACGACCGTAGGAACTTAAGACTAAAACTCTTTAGACTAGACAGTTGGGAAGATGAAATTGCTTGTTTAACAGTGCTACAAATTCTTTACACTGGACTAGGGTGTTTGGTGCTAGTGCCAAGTAGTGGTTGTGCTGTGGCTGACTGGACACCAACGGTGGGACCTGCATGATTTGAGCTGCCACCTGCTCACCCACCTTTCCTTCTCAATGGGAAGACATCTTACTATTTGTGCATTTCCTATTTGACATATGGTGTAACTATTTTTTCTATATCCCATCTGCTTTTCTCTCACCTTCTGCCTCACTATTATTTATTGAAAAATTCTCCTTGCTTTCTTCCGTCAGATGCTCATCTTCTATTTTGAATTTGTAATGTTTGATTATTGGTGGGTACTCTTCCTAAATTTGCATGGGTATGTTTGCTATCCTAACTCATGAATGAGTAGACAACAAAACCATATTAGCTGGATTGTAATGTAGAAATCAGAGCTTTAAGAACAATCTTACCCTTCCACCAAGCGAAGGAACCTCTGAAAATCCAGCTTTGATCATCAAATATCCCAAAACAGAATTAGAAAGATCTCTTGAGCAGAAGGAAGGAGAAATTCCTTCTGCCGCACTATTTAATTATTTATTGAAAAATTCTCCTTGCTTTCTTCCATCAGATGCTCATCTTCTATTTTTCAAATTGGTCCTTCAAAGCTCTTATCACCCAATAACCTTAATGTCAGAAGCAGCGTATCTCTCCCTCGATGAGTTCACCTCCATCTTCAGACAAGGGATTTATCTGCACTTCTTATATGGGATTTTGGGAAATATATTCACATTTAGAAAAATCCTAAAAATGGCATCAGTGAAAAGTGGCAGCAGCAAATGGTATGCCATGTATAGCACCTTTGGTTCTAGTTCTATACAACGCAGAATTTCTTGTTTTGTCCAAGCCCTTGTTTTCAGAGTAGTGGATTTTTCCTCTGCTCACATGGAAATATCCCTTGGCTAATGGCCTAACAGGTTTGTTCTATTGCTTGTGCACCTTCTGGTTTGAACTTGCCACCGGACTTACTCCATACCTTCCTGTTGTTATACATGTAGACTCCTATTACTCTATCCGGCATTTGTGGGAAATTACTGCAGGTTCCCTTGCATTATGCATTTCTATATGTTTATAAGATGGCTGCCAATAAGTAGTAAAATATACTATGGAAATGAATCAGCAACATGATCAAGATCTGATTTGTCTGATGTTTTTTTGTAAAATATCATTTCTAAGCCTCTGACAGTCTTGAAAGACTATAATATTCCAAAAAGGTAAAAAAATACACTCCTTAAGAATAAATTATGCAGAATCTGAGTACTAATTATTATCCTAGGTTGCTTCCAACACTAAAATGTTTCTTACATTTAATTGGAAAGTAGAAAATGAATGAGGTTTTCAATTAAGCTCTCCATGTGCAGTATTGAGTAGATGTTGAGTAACCCCTAATATGGTGAATTAATGCTGGTTCCATTAAAAGTTCAAAAGCTGGATTTATTACTAAAAATATGCCAACTTGAGATACATGCATCCTTTTACCCTGGCACAGCTTGAAATGGGAAAAACATGGGGTAAGGTGGCTCACCTCTTTTGGATATTTAACAGCTCTAATTTCATTAATATACAGGTTGCCTCCTTCAGTCGATGCATAGAAAAATATTGCATCGCTTATGGAGGTCATTCACCACTCTTTAGCAGATATTCAGCCTCTTGTGAAGTCACCCTCTTTTACACTGTATTTCGGGTCCTATGTGCCAACCTTGTAAATGAACTTTCCCACCACCTTCTTCCAAAATTTTGCAGATCCGAGACAATCAGGTTTTGTTTTCATTCCAGGACACTTGGCTAGGTTGTGCCTTTGTGGATGATCTATTATGATCCTTTTAGCACTAATTCGATGAGAATTAGTGATGTGGTGCTCTTGCGGTGATCTTGTAACTTCCTTGTTTCTCATTTGTCCAGCCATGTTAAATTTGTGTTTGGACTCCATTTCTTTGCCATGCATGGTGACTCCTTTTTGGATGGGTTTATCGATGAAGGGTTCCTTGAAAGGGTTGTTAAACAAAGATATCTTTTCTCCATTTCTAGGCTTTCATGCACTGAGGCATAAACTATTTATGCGTGTAAGGTCCACAATATCTTACCACATTTTGTTGCTGTAACATCTCCCTCGCCGCAGAGAACTAATTATCTTCAAAGAGGTCTGCTCCATTGCAAATTTTGCAGATTCCCATCTGGCTTCTTCCAATAGCTTTGCATTGGGAGAGGAGCCGAGTTTACAATAGGAGCATTGCATTGCATTCCATTATTCAAAGGTCAGGTAACCTACTATTACCATTTCATTTCGTTTGTTTAAGATGCATGCATTCATTTCATGTTTCTTTCTTTCCTTTAGTTGACAGGTCTATAGTGACGATTTTTCAGTTTAAAATCACACAACCTGCAAATAAATTTATTTCAATATCCTTTGTTCTTTGCTACGACCCTATCATTGTCATAATTCTTAGATAGACTAGCTGATATTACCATTTCATTTCGTTTGTTTAAGATGCTATACATTCATTTCATGTTTCTTTCTTTCCTTCAGTTGACTGGTCTATAGTGACGATTTTTCAGTTTAAAATCACACAACCTGCAAATAAATTTATTTCAATATCCTCTGTTCTTTTCTACACCTTTTATTGTCATAATTCTTAGATAGACTAACTGATCTGGCCTCCTGATATATTGCACCAGTGTTTCCTCGTTACTTGTACTTGAGGTGGGTGGGCATCATGTGTGACCATATGCACAAGAATTTCCATCTTCTGGCCTTCTTCCCTCATGGGTGTGTTGCTTCATTTCTTCTTTTTCCACCCCATGGCTCCGCTCACTCTCTTGGGGCTTGTCTACTTTTCAATGATGGGATCCATCTCCGTGTCTTCATCTGCACTGCATCACACTTTATCATCCCGCTTCTCATTGAGCCTTTGTGTTAGTTTCCCCTCTTATCTCATGCGCAATTTCTTCCTATGATGTTATAAAACTCCTTCTGCATGGACAGCTTATAGAAAATTGTGTCTTCTCGCATTGTCTAGACTCTTTACATATGCAGAACTAAACTTTTCATCCAAGGGAATTACAATACTTTGCTCATCATTTTTGAAGATCTTGAACTTCTGTTTAAACCTACATATCCCCTTTGTTGGCATAGCACCAAGGTCTGCTTAACAACGCCAGATAACTGCCCTCTTCATGTCATCAGCCATGTTGATGATTTTAAAGCCAGATATGAATAGTGCTCCTAGGATTTCCAGGTCGACATTCTTTAATGTGCTTATGGTGATTGCCTTTGTCTTGTTTGGATGTACAATAGATTCTTGAGTGTTGTAGTGAAGGCCTTCCCATATGGATCCCAACATTCTTGGTCAAGATATTAACCTCTGAACTTGTGTTAGCGCAAATACTCTCCATGTCATATTCGTTGATCTTTACTTCGATTAGCAATTCTTGGTCATACGTAGTATTATGTGCCACACAAGTACCTCTTGACTTTGTCAGCTCTGTTCCTATTGTCCTCGGTTTCGTAATTCTTTTATGAAGCTAGGTCTTCAACAAAGTCACTATCCCTTATATTATAACAAAGAGAAAACTTTGACCCATTCCCCCACTTCTCTTGGCTTGGGCCACTCTGTTTACCTTGTGTCCTTGAGCTCTTTGTAGGATCTTTCTCTTTGTCATTTATGATGGACTTAATCGACTTAATGATTGATTTGATTCCATCATAAATCTCACCTAAACATGGATGATCCATAGCAACAAAACTGAGCATACTCATGATGGGCTCAATTAAGCAAGTAATCCACACAATCCCACCACTCATTATCGAGGATCAACTTTTTTTACCTTTGTGGCCCTCAATGTTTTCCTGCCTCCATACACCCCAAAGATCGTTGATAACCATGCCACTCAACGCCTCTTACATCTTCACAAGTTGTCTCAAGATGAGCGTGTGTTAGGCAAATGGAGTTACAACAACCTAATAATTTTGTAGACACATCTGTAGCTCTAGATAGCAAGAAATCAGAGTAGAAGATAGAAATACATCTTTCTCAAGAGTATGCCATGTATAGGATGCAAAGACAAATAAACACATTTACAATACTAGTTATAATCTCTCTTTCTTGATTCTCTGCATATTTTCTAAATAGCTTCCACATGCACAGAACACATCTAAATCTGCATTCAAGATGTTTTCTACTGGGTCGCGTTTTGGGCTCCGAATCATTGGTTATCATCTTGCATGACCCATCAAACAATGTCAGAGTATTCAGGTCAAAAATCAAACCACGAGACCCCTCAGATTATCTTCTGTGCCACTTCAACAAAGTTCAGATGGAAAAGGACAATCAAATGCAAGATGAGCTACACGTGATGATGAAAGATGAAATCTCAAAAGTGCTCATAGAACAAAGGAGAATATTGTTCAACCAATTTCAAGAAGTCCTCGAACGACCTATTGTATTGACTTTGTCGTCAAGTAAAGCTTTTGGTTGGTTGTGTCTCCTCCTAGGTTTCAACAAAATCTAGACGCTCCTGTGTTTGAAAGAAAAAATGATGTAGACATAGTAGATAACTGCTTTGAGTAGTTATTCATATTTTTCTATGATTGAATTTTTTGACGAAGGGATAATTAAGAGTGCACTTCTGAAAGTTTCTTCACCCGTCAAGAAGTGGTGGCAAGCCCATACTTTGTGGGAAGAAGACCAAAAAGAAGGAAAGTCTATAACAGCCAGGATACTTTCTTGGAATCCTTCAAGGATGAATATTATTCTGAAGATGTTTATAAAGATCGCTACATTTAGTGGCAACAACTACGGCAAGGACATGACCAATCAGTCCAAGCCTACACTGATGCCTTCCATGACCTTTATGAAGCTAGGCTCATTCAAGTCAAAGGAGCTTAGAGTTCTCAAGTACCGTAACAACCTATTGCCATTCATTCAATCCAAACTGAAGCTAGTTAAGAGAAAGATGCCGGGAGAGGTCCAACGTCGCTATGCAGCAACCATTGAGGAGTCTAAGATGAAGGGAAAACATGACACATTGTCTAGGGCAACCCATACTTTGTGGGAAGAAGAACAAAAAGAAGGAAAGTCGATGATAACTTGGATACTTTAATAGAATCCTTCAAGGATGAATATTATCTTGAAGATGTTTATGGAGATCGTTACATTTAGTGGAAAGAACTGTGGTAAGGACACGACTAATCAGTCCAAGCCATTCACTAATGTCTTCCATGACCTTTATGTGAAGCTAGGCTCATTTGACTCAAAAGAGCATAAAGTTCTCAAGTACCGCAACAACCTATGGCCATTCGTTTAGTCCAAACTAAAGTTAGCTAAGGGCATGATGACGGGAGAGGTCTATCGTCGGTATGTAGCAGCCGTTGAGGAGTCTAACATGAAGGGCAAATGTGACATTTTGTCTAGCATCAAAGAAACCTTCTTTAGACAAAAACCACAATAGTCTAAGATAGGTAAATGATGTGACAAGCACAAAAGTAGCATCCACGCCAATGCAGTGTGCCATGTTTAACATACTTTACTTACATGGGCAGAAACAAAGGATGATGGAGATGATCCTTCAAATGGAATCATTGACACAAATCCTAGTGTTTCGGTAAACACCATAAAAACAACCCGAATAGTGGAAGATGCTGAATTAGAACGCGTCTATTCCATTCACATATGTGGGTGTAAGGGCAACCATTGGATTTTCTGATCGATGGCAGTAGCATTAAGAACCTCATCTTTTCGCAACCCTCAAGTGACTGAATCTTTGTACCATGCCTCATCCACAACCTTACAGATTGGGATGACTCAATTATTGCAACAACAAAGATATATGTGTTAGTCTCCCATGTTGTTTCTCATATTCTATCCCTCCTTTTAAAGAAGAGTTTGTGATGCAGTGCCAATTGGTGTTTATGATGTACTCCTTGTGAATCCATACATGCATAATTACCAACACGCATATAGTGTCAGTCCTCGCATCATAGTTGTATCAAAGGGGAGTAAGACATACCAGATTTTTGAAGTGATTTCATACTCAACACATGCCACATCAATGACCAAGAAGATTGCGCCTTACAACTATGCAATTTACGCATTAATACTCCACCTTTTACTGATGCACGACCTCCACTGACAAATACATATCAGATTCTCGATTTATACACAAAACTGTTTATGCAAGTATGTAGAGTTGTTAGAGCAAGTCAACTCCCACAACAAGCCTAATGGTTCATGAGGTTTTAGCTCGAAACCAAGGATCCGTACTTGCTTTCTAGACGTAATGCAGTTGGGACTATTGCATTACAAGCAGGGGCGATTGATCCAGGAGGATTTACCAACAAGGATTCTTGCGTTACTGCCAACCTTGTCTTCACAACTTGTTCACGTGATTCCACTTTAATGGATTGCAGTATTCTAGAACCTCATCCACAAGTTCACAGTATTTTCAAGACCATTCATCTGCCTCCAGTGGATTCCCCACACACTCTAGTAGTGGTGTGATGCAATTTCATGGCAAACTAAAAAGGAAAATTCATAACTCATACTGTGTGGAAGCACGAGGTGTCGATAACTTGCTTCTTGCAAACCCAATTATGTCGCTCAATGTAACTTCACATTATGCTAGAGTGTCTCTCTACATACCATGCATCTTTCTAGGTATGAAAATGGCCAACAGGTGAAGATTCACACATGGAGTCCCAAAATGGTTCAACTTCCATAACAGTTTTTCTTGCCTGTGTGACATTGAAATCTATAAGTATACACATGTAGCTTTAGATAGCAAGCAAGTAGAGTTTACGGTAGACACATACATATTTCTCAAGAGTATGCCATGTACATGATGCATAGATAAATAAACACATTTACTATTCCAGTTCTAATCTCTCTCTCTTGATTTTTTGCATATTTTCTAAATAGCTTTTGTATATGCATATAACACATCTAATTCTGCATTTAAGGTGTTGCTGTCGGATCACCTCTTGGGACCCGGATCAGCTAACAACCCCACATAAATGGAATTTCACTTGACTATACGAGCCCTTAAATTGTATCTTACACTCTGAGCAAACCTAAACATACCCCACTCCACTTGGCATTTGTATCTACGTGACATACTTCCAAAGGGGTGTGCATAACAACTTTAAGTGCGGAATGGTGATGTCACATAACTGTTGGAGGAGCTGGTTTTGAACGTTGCACAAGTGGAGTTGAGTCGGTGTAAGCAATTAATTAACCTTAAAGTTCTATAAGAGGAGAGTTGTTATTGTAAGAACCATTTGCAAAATTGCTATTAGAGAGTGATAAGAGTTTTAGAGGGATAAATATGACTAAGAGAAACTGTAAAAAGGTTGCGAACTAGGGTTTGAGGGTGTTTGGAGTGAAGTTAAGTAGTAGTAAGCTGAGTTAGGAATTTGTGTGTGAAACCATGAAAGAGAGGAAGTCACAATGATAAGAATGGAAAAAGGGTTTATTTTTGTATCACCTGCAACAAGACCTTTGAGAAAACTTGCAAGGTATGAGGGTGAAGAAATGGAATAATCAAATAAGTGAAGACAAAATTCATTCCACAGCGATGGGGATCCCGGAAGGAGTGGATGTAGGAAATGATCTAGAGACAAACAACTATACTTACAGGATGAGAGCATGTAACCACATGTTAACAAATCAAAAGAAAATAATTGAGAAAGAGTTAAAGATGGCATGGACAAATGGTGAGGGCAATCAAAAGATTGTAAAGGATTGCTTCAAGGATAGTGGGTCCTTAAGCTATGGGAATTTCCATATTTTGGGACTTGGGGGAAGTTACCTAGTGTCTCCTATCAAGAACCCACGGGGTAGAATGTTCTTTATAGGGAAAGATGTGAAAATAATCGTATGAATAATCAACCAAAGTTTGGGGCCAAAAATAGTGGCAAAGTGCGCGCCCAGAATCAGGAAACACAATAAAGCATGAGAAGTTGAAGATAGCAGTACGTGGCAATGCATGCAAAATTGACTCGATTGCTTCAAGGATAGTGGGTCCTTAAGCTATGGGAATTTCCATATTTTGGGACTTGGGAGGAAGTTACTTAGTGTCTCCTATCAAGAACCCACGGGGGTAGAATGTTCTTTGCGGGGAAAGATGTGAAAATAACTATATGAATAATCAACCAAAGTTTGGGGCCCAAAAATAGTGGCAAAGTGTGCATCCAAAATCAGGAAACATAATAAAGCATGAGAAGTTCAAGATAGCGGTAGGTGGTAATGCATGCAAAATTGACTCGATTGATCATGTATACACATAGGCAACAACGTGATTGATCATCGCAAATTTATCCGCGAGGCTATGAGTTAGTTTGAGCTCCAAAAAATGGCCTATCTAGTGCAAAGGGAGGGCAAGGCGGGATGAAAGTCAACTATGCAAAATATGTTGCGGAAGAGATCATGTAGGATATGAGAAGGTGAACAATGAAGAGAGATAATTGTTTTGATGGGGATTTATGATAATGATCATGATAGATGAGGTCGGTGTACTCGCAAGAATCCCTTTAGAAATGCTCTGGGCCGACCAACATTGTAGAGACTTCACATGCATCCTTTTGCGAGATGATGACCATCTCCTTTAAAACAAAGATGAGGGAGTCAGATGAATTTTTTTGAAGTGTATGAGGATGAAAAGCAGATTTCAAAGAAAATGTGAACGAGTACCATGATGTAGTATGGTTTTACATGAAGGTGCAATACCCTTTGGTTTTAGTCATAAAGGCTAAAAGAGATTGGGGTGATTGTTAGGGTAGCACCATACTTGCTCTCTGTGAGATGGTTGGAGCGTACTGCATGCAGAGTGAAGGATATAATAAGATAAGGCTACATAACCCCAACATTGAGGCAATGGATGCAATAAGGAATGGATTGCATATGAATTATTGGATAAAGGGCATATTGGAGTTGTCTCTTAAGGATTCAAAAGATGAGTTGATGGGCCTTGATGGAACCATTAAGTTGAGAGATGGCGCAAGGGAAGTTGTAATGATTATGGAGAGGTGACCGATTTTCAAAAGGACAACCAAAGTTAAATGTCAATCTGGACAAAGTACAAATCCCCAATCCTATAGAGTGATCCGGAGGATTTTTCACTATGCAGATCTTCCCTAAACTTCCCTAAATTTGAACCATGCTGAAGGGCTTCTCGAGACCTTTCCGACGGTATGCGTTGAACTTTCGAAACAGAGTCCGTCTGCAGATTCTATCGCCGGTCAAAGTCAAGGTTTTAAACGGGCCAACCTTGGTCAACAGTCCAATCTGGACATGACACGTGGCAAGGAGCAAAAGATGAAAGGTTGTTCGATATGGTTTGGGCCTCCGGTCTTTGACTCACGTTATGGTGGAGAAAAATAAGAGGTTCAACTTTTGTAACGGAAGGGAGCCCGACCGTCGTGAGAGCAATATTCTTGTTTGCCAACGTGGTGGGCTCTCAAACCACCACGTGGACGTCAATTTTGCACTATGAGCTTGATTTTTGCACTATGAATTGATTTTGCGATGCAGGTTGATAATCAGCTCGGTTGAGCTATTTACTAGCTCGGTGGGGTGATCAACTCCTAACCGAGTTGACCACGTTTACCACTTTGCTCGGGATCGGTTTTATCTCCTTATGGTTTGGGATTTACCTTATTCCATATTACCTTGGCTTTATCAACTTATTTCCACATTGGACGGAGTCAGGCTTAACAAATACTTGGCGGAATATCCATGTTGATTGGGCCAACTTCATATATATATGGATATGCGGGATCACATTTATATGGAGTGATCACATATAACTCGGACGGGCTTACAAGCCACATTCAAACCATTCCAACCGATCGGCCCACCATTTGGGCGAGTCAAACATAGCATACAACTTGGTGAATATTGGAGCGCCCACCAAAAGGGCATTTGGATGTGGCCAAAGCCATGGGTTAGATAGGCCAAAGTGCCTAATTTAAATTATAACTCCGTCCACTCCGCCAACACATGTGGGATATAACTCCACCCACAACAAAACAATTGACGCCAAAATACAAGGGATGGGAATTGAACCCGGAACCTCATGCCCCCAAGTCGCACCCGCCAACCAACTTGCCACCTAGCTCGGTCGAGCTAGAAAAGAGCTCGCCAATATATATAGAGCTCTGTGTGTTTTGAGGAGACCAGCCATGGCTGTTTGCAGTCAAGCTCAGTTTTGAGGCACTTAGAGGTAGAATCAGAACTTGGAGTAAAAATCAAAGTTGCTCAAAATTTCTCATGAAGTGATGTAGATTTTCTTGTGTAGGTGATTTTCCATCGCAATTGCATAAGCAGGCACGAGGAACCAATAGAGATCTAAATTTTCCAAGCACTTCTAGTCCGAACCAAGCCATGGAGTAAAAAGGGAAGTTGTTCAAATTTTCATAAGCTTTCCAGATATATAATTTGTTTTCATGAAGTGTTTATAAATCTCAAGTTGTAGGCATTTTTAGTCGCATTTGCAAGGGGATCACACTGTGGAAGCACTGTAGGAGCCACAAATCGTTCTTGGGATAGTTTTGCTATTTTTCAGAGTTCCTTGGGACATTGATCAACTCATTTGCAGGTATAAAGATATGTTAGTCATTATTGAAGGGTTAATTGTACTTCATTGGACGTTGAATAGATCGATTCACTTTCGTGAATCCAGAGACGTAGCCTTCGGGTGAACTTCGTTATCAATTTCGAGTTGTGGTGTTTATTTGCAGTTTTTTGGAAGCTTTTGATCAGATAAAACATTTAAATTAGTTTATTTGATTAATTGATAAAGTAATCACATAACTGGTTAAGTGGATCAAAGCTTAAAGATCGAGTGATCAATAACCCACATCATACAATGAATGCACTTTCAGATTTGTGAATTGAAAATTCAGTTTGAGTGCATAATTGAATTCAGCTTGTGAATTATTTAAATGGTTTTGTAAAAGAATCAACATATTCACTTAAGTTGGAAAAATCAGATTAATTGATCATTTTGGAAGAGTTTAAAAATTGGGCTTTAAGACACCCAAAATTGGATAATTGAACTCATGATCAATGTTGAGTCTATTAAATTTGTTCATCTGAAAATTTTCTAAGTACTTCAAAAAAAAATTTAAGTACCATTTTCGGATCATAGAGGGAAGAAGCAAGCACCTTTGGAGCCAAGAATAAAGTGAGGTGGATAATATTTGACCGCATAAGGGTAAGTTGAAAGAAAAGACAAAGGTGGAGAGAGAGAAAATTCAAGAAGAGGACGAGGAAGAGATTTTGCATGGCTCAAGTAGGGCTCAAATGAAGAGATGTCTCAATTAAAAGGTGAGATGAAGGTTGGTGAGAGAACACCGAGTGTTGGAATGAAGAAATGAAAAATTGAGACTCTAGGGATTACATGTAACATATATCTTTGTGCAAGTGCCTTTACATGATGAGGATGTATTCATGAATGATTATCAAGGGGATATTTATAGTGATTGAAAGGAGGAACAATTGTGCAATAGAGATGGAGCATTTTGGAGAGTGTGAGCAATAGAGATTGGAATCTTTACGCATTTAGTCTGCGCGCAACTTTCTGGGTTTCATTTCTGCGTGACTCTACCTTGGGCTCATTCTTTGTCCTTAGTTGCTTCCATATTTTAGGCTGCCTTTGCACTTTTCCTTCTCTTGTGTTTGTGCCTTCTCTATTTCTCGCGCAACATCCTTTCGCTGACCTCTTTCCTTAGCACGTCGACAAGTAGTCGCCTTCTTGTGTCTCTATGTAAATCTTCTCCAACATGCCCTTGCTTTTGCGCCTTGCGCCTTGCACATACTTCCTCTTATGCGCTTCCTATCACTCACTTCATTCTTATGCCGCTCAATATGCATGCTCTTCATGCCTCAACCAAATTGCTCCTTCCTCCTTTAGCTCCTTGTGTGATTCCTTTTGTGTGCTCCCAACACTCTTGCACCATGTTATCCTTGCACAACTCCCGAGTTGGCTGATTTTCTTGGGATGCTCTGCATCAAGAGGCATAAACAACCACTTGTATGTTTGTTGTGTCTTGAATGTTGTTTTCCAAATATCCTCTGGGTGGACTAGCACCTAATGGTATATTGACTTGAGTTAATCTCGGCGAATTATGCACACCCGAGAGATGTTCCGAGAATTCATTAATGTGCGGTAGTGGATACCAATCCTCCACCATGGTTTTATTGAGAGTGCATAAGTCTATGCAAAGGCACAATGTCTCATCTTTCTTGGGAGCAAGGATTGTTTGACTCTTTCTAGGAGAAGAGCTAAGGCTTGATCTTTTCGTGATCAAGGAGCTCTTGTATTTGGTGCCGAGACTTCATCATCTCCTTCACCATTCTCCCAAATTGATCCGTGGTATAAAGGCCTATTTGGAAGAGGGTATCTTGGAACCAAATCTACGCAAAGTGCTTTACTTTGCTATATTCTAGAAGACCATTGGGTTTTACGAAGACTTCGTTGTATTGCCTTTGTAAGTTGTTGAGCTGATGCTGCTGTGACAATGATTGCATTGTGCATGTTGTCAATGAATGCTTCCTCTCCCACACAGGTGTCTCAGGATAGACCACGAGCAATACAAACTTCTACATATGTGAGATGATTTCGTGACATTGTTTAGAAAATACAAAAGTGATTTTGGTTGTTAGAGTTGACTCCAAGAGATTGAAAAACTTTTGTGTGCACCATCAACCAGTGTAGTTTGGATTGATATGTAGCATCTTTGTCGTGACAAATCTTTGTCTCTCTAGCAAGATGTTGTAGACTTCTAGATGTGCGATGTCTTGAGTGAGTATGTCCTCCATGGTTGGACTTTGTATTGGAAAGTGCATTGTTGTTAGATCTATACACCCTTCATTTGTTGAAGCTACCGTAAGGAATATGGCTAGGTATGCATAGCAATGGTAAGGCCCAAACACTAGTTTGTTGCTTACACAATGATGTCCTTCGGCTCTCATTGTCAATGATAACATGAAGAGACTGACCCTTCACCCAATCCTTGGTGTACCTCTCCTTAAAAGTGTTTATGGCGTGTGGCACCGATGCTTAGACAAGTAACATCTAGATTAGTGTCATCTGTTTACACGAGAATTGATGTATATTATGCAAGGATTGTTGAGTTTGGCATTTAGAATTGTTGTGGGTGTGTGAGAGATGTCGATGCCATCACTTGTCACTTGATTTCTTCTCGCCTTTGTCCAAATTAGAAGGTGAAGGAGCCTTTTGGTTTTGCACAACCTTGTTGGGCTGCTCTCTTTGCTTGGCGTTTTACCTCTAATGTGCAAGAGGGTAAGATGCGTTGTGCATATGTGGGATCTTGTGCACATTGCTAGATGAGGAGGGAATTCTGCATCATCTTTTCCTTGGCTTTGATCTTGGTTATGTTACAATATGTTTGCACTCGACCGGATCTATTTTCTATAGTCGTGTATCCAAATTTAGTCAAATCTATTTTCGTGTGTTGTTGTGATTAATATCTATGTAGAGTTTTGAGGATATTCGTAACTTCATGCATATTCTGCCAGTTTTTGTATGTTTATCTATTTTGCATTGGATGCTATACAAGAAAGTGATTCAAACGTCTCATTTTTATTCACCTGCAAGTGTTGAAAATCTGTATTGAAGAGTTTTGGACTATGGTCTATGAGGGGAATTGTTCAAGGCAAGAATGGCCTTCAAAAGAGTTCCCATGAGTACAGGGAGCGAAGTGGCAAAACGTTGTGACTCCATATTATTTCATTGCCATTTTTATTTGATCCAACATTGGATTCGGGTTATGAGCGCTTGAATGTCATTCTTTTATGTGCATTACCATGAACTTCATATTTTATATTATGATGTGGTGCATTGGAATCCCCTCCAACATAGACTTTGCATTGGAATTGGTTGTGTTTTATGCGTAGAGCTTCTCATTTGCATTCGATCCTCCCACCTTAGCATCAACAAGATACCATGTGGCAATGACTTCCTCCCGCAAGCTAGGCCTTTGGTTTCAGCGTTAAGTAAAAGTCATTTAATTTGTTTATGTAAAAGTCAATTCATAAATACTTTTGGTGATAAAATTGGTATTAGGGTTATAGTCAATAGTTTTGGTTTTAGATATCAATGTTATATAGATTATCTCAAAAAGTTAGTTGAATTCTTTATTAATAGTTGTCAAGTTTTCTATAAGTCTTAAGTTTTATAGGTAGTGTTTTTAATCTAATGTGAGAAAATTCATTTAAGTGATCACCACTTTTTTAGTCTAGGGCTTAAAGTGTTTTTGTTGTGTCATTCATTTGAGTCACCATCAAAAGTTATTTGTATTTGCGTCAGTTGTTATCAAATTGTAAGAAGGGTCATTTTGTCAATCTTGTGTTAAATTAGTATCGTTAAAGTTAAACTATCAAAAAAAATTGCCTACATTTTGACTCAACACAATATTGCTTGTACACGAGTCCATCTTGTAAAATGAGCTACAAATCCTATTCTGCTAAGTAAGTAGCGACAAATTGGAGGATGGAGGCAACGGAGGTTGGAGGACATCAACGACCTCTCCCCAGGCACAAGTGACGAGGCCGCACAATGATGTTGTGGCATGTGTTTTTTTGGTGTGCTTTCAGTTGTGTGTTTTCTTTCCACTCTAACGTGGTAGAAAATAAGAACATAGATGACCTCTTCAATGGTAATGTGGGAGCAATTCCTATATTTTCCCTTGATGTAAGAAAGTGATGAGAGATGATAAAAGTACTGCAGCATCATGATATTTAGGTTTGTTGGTTGTCCTATAAAACCTTCAGTGTGTTTTGGTTGTTGGTAAACCACTTGTAAAACCATCTTGTTTGGTTGTTGGTAAACCACTTGTAAAACCATCTTTAAGGTTGTTGGTTATCCTGAGAAAACCATCCAGATCATGTACAAGCATCAAGGTAGCTCGTTGCAGTACAGAGTGATGTTTTCTCCCATGTTCACACTAAGGGGGAATGTTACAAATATTTCTAGTGTTCACATTATTTGTGATGTGATATTATTTTGGGATTATTGTTTATTGTTGTAATATTGTTGTACATGAGTACAATTCACACAAACCTGCTCCTTGTAATAGGATCTTGATATCCTATATATTTGTTCAATAATAATCAATGTTGCAGTTTGCTGCTTAATCATCTGTTACACCAGTTAAAGTTATGTTTGAGAACAAATTGGATATTTTAGATCGACACGACAATTCTATTTCCACCTTAGAAAAGCAAGACATTGATTTATAAATACTATATTAGCTACTTATTATATTACTGTGACAACTCTATTTCCATCTCAAAAAAGAAAGAACTTAATCTAAAAATACTATATTATTTACTTAATAGATTACCGACATGTAGCAGCATATCATTGATTATACAACATACAGATGATAAAGAACATACACAGTTTAGAAACACTGTGATTTCAAAATAACATAAATGGGATAGAGGTGACTTCAAGCAACATATGAGAGATAATGTTGTAAAATATAAGATTTAACAAAATACACGTTTAAATATCAACAATATTGAATGTTTAGGAGAAATAGTGAAATTAAATTTGAGTTGAAAAACATAGAAACCTCATTTATCAAGAAAAATAAGTGTTAGTTGAAAGAAAGTGCTGAAGAGAAATGTAAATTTTATATTTAATTAAGTGCAAGCAATAAAATTGGAAATGTTTTTAAGAAAGTTCTACAAGTAAAACATCCCAAAAAAATTGCTGTTAAAATATTCCCAACCTTAGCTTAGATGGCTTGGGCCGACACTCAAATATTGACAACATTTTATCATGATAGATAGTTAGATTAAATTATGACTCTCTATTCTTGAATGCTTTATTTCTATGAAATCCTTAATTTTATAGTTTTATGTGTATCCTTAGAGTCCATTCAATATGATCCTTAAGTTGTAATTTAAAATCTCTTATTAAAATTAATTTGATAATATATATTTAATAAACAAAATATTATTTTGAAAAAATACATAATAAATTTATAATTCTCTATGAAAGAATTGCTACATAGAACTTCATATTGGTAACTAAATAATGTAACAATAAATGATTGTATCTTTCAATTTACTTTTAAATTTAAAAATACACAATACAATTATAACAAATCCCTTACACGGTTACACCTCTTCCTAGATGTTTTGAAGTTTTTGGGTACTTACTTTTATTTCCAAAATAGTCCACAAACAAATATTTTTATACTTTATGTAATTTGATTGGCCTATTCAAATTCTTTCATTTGTGGACGTCCAAATACTTTATGTAATTTGATTGGCATATTCAAATTCTTTCATTTGTGGACATCCAAAAATAAGTACTAGCCAACAAAATTGGATTATTTTTCTTTCGTTTTGGCCTTCTTAGATCACTCCATTTTTGTGTTAGACGGTTTGTTTTAAGTAAATCAAAATACCCTGCGTTCTCCTACGTATCATTAAGTGGATTGTTTGAGTTGTTTTCATAAGATTTCATGGTCTGCACATGCATCCTCACAAATGCCCTATAACAATTTATTGGCGGAGGGTCCTCAAGATCAGACCCAACTAGGCATCGGGTAAGTTTAGTCCTACTCTTCCAAATCTGGGCATACCATAGTATATATTTTTATTATAACGAAGTACAACCATAAAAATAATTAACCACTCATCCTTGTTTTTAAACCCCTATAACAAATTATGGTATCTTGGATCAATAGCCCAATAGCCGAAGGATGACATAGACTTGGATACTATATTTCATGGTTGCTTCCCAAGTTTTTATTGTTTTTAAATGCTTTGCCTTAAAGTTGAGACAAGATGATTTTGTGAAATCATTGCACAGAAGAGGGAAGTGCCTTGTTTCAAGATGCCTCATTTATCGCCGATTGTTCGCGCATCACCTGTTTTCCTACACTTAGTTGAGCTTAAAACTGAAAACAGAGGCTACAAAGTGCTACAAGAAGCCAACATTGGGATTAGGTTTCGATCCTAGAACTTGTTGGATTTTCCCTCTTCTATTTTGGCCCCTTTAAGTGCAAATTTCACTCACGTAAATACTGTGGGAGAGAGATTGAGACGATGAAATGGAGCACAAATAGCATATGTTATTTGGGTAGGAACAATCTAAACCGTGGAATAGGTGCACGGGACATGTAAACATTATTGTTGTTTCCCAAGTTTTTATTGTTTTTAAATGCTTTGCCTTAAAGTTGAGACGAGATGATTTTGTGAAATCATTGCACGAAGTGGGAAGTGCCTTGTTTCAAGATGCCTCATTTATCGCCAATTGTTCGCGCATCACCTATTTTCCTACACTTAGTTGAGCTTAAAACTGAAAAAAGAGGCTCAAAGTGCTACAAGAAGCCAACATTGGGATTAGGTTTCGACCCTAGAACTTGTTGGATTTTCCTCTTCTATTTTGGCCCCTTTAAGTGCAAATTTCACTCACGTAAATATTGTGGGTGAGAGATTGAGACGATGAAATGGAGCACAAATAGCATATGTTATTTGGGTAGGAACAATCTAAACCATGGAATAGGTGCATGGGACATGCAAACATTTAATTCCCACATTTATGTCCGACATTTTTCTTTCCAATTTTCCTCACATCTTTGTCTAATCTAACAAATGAAATGTTGTCCAATAAAAACCTTTACACCATTAAAAAAATAGCAAAGACCATTTCCCCATATTTTCTCAAATTTTTTTGATTCTTTCGGTTGTGTAAGGGCCGGTTGTGAGCCCTATAACCGATGGACAATTTAATGGCACCGATCGAGCAACCCCTCCATATGGCTAAAAAAGATGCAGTCTGACATTATTTTTAAGTTCGATACTATATTTGATTAAGTTGAATCATGTTTCTCAATACTTATTTCATCATATCCGTGTGATAACACCCCAAACTTTTGCAATATGACTAACTAATAAAGACTAACACCATAGTAGCCTAGAGCCAAGCTTAAGTTTAAGAATGAAACATCATGATCAAAGCTTAAAAGCATGCATTAATGGAAACTAAATGAAATCAAACATCTAATCTACAAGCATCCTTACTATGTGAGATGATTACTAATTAACATAGACCTAATTAGATCTAAGGGCAATCAAATTATGTTTGTTGCTACTCCACAAATGGTGAGAGGATCTCTCTAACAATGGCTACAAGGCCATATTAGATATCCCTCTACTAACCAACATGAAGATTTGGATGCAAAGATTGAGCAAGCTAATCCAAGAAGGAAGTAAGGATCTTAATCATATTTATTATATGAGATACTAATAAAAGCATGGTGTAAAGTTTTAAGGTTGGAGCTTGGTCCTTTTTGTAGTTTTCTATTTGAGGAAAACTTGCATCTTGGTGCATGTGGGACTAAAAGCATAAAGTAGATTAAGGTTTGCTAATCATGATTAGTGAATTAACAAGTGATTAGCATGTGAGGAGCCTTAATTAACCAATTAGGGTCAATTAAGAGGCTAGGATAAGCTTTTGAAGCCTTTTGGAATGTCTTGGAGGGAAAAATGGTGATTTTGAATGGTTGGAAGAGGGGTTTTAGCCAATAATAGGGTTTATTGATCAAAACAAGGGTAAATAGGCTTAATTAGCTAATAATCGCTAATTGTTTGTTCGGAAGAGGATAATAACTAACGATGTGTCGTCAATTGGCATCTAGAATGTGATAGAGGTTAGTTAATCAACAAAGCGTCGTTAATTAACCAAAATAGAGTGAAACATTAGTTAATTAGCGGAAATCACTAATTATAACGAAATGGTAAGAATGAGGATAATTAGTGTGCTTTGAGTAATAAGACTGATGAAAGTGGAATTTAGGTGTCTACACCGTGCACCACCCCCGAAAGATTCTCTCCTTGTTTTCTCCTTGATATAAAAAATATTTTAATCAAATCTAGATCTATGTCAAAATATCTTTCCAAATTTGTCACCTCTCAAAAATAAAAATAAAATAAAATAATACCAACCTATCAATGTTTCTATATTAAAAAGTGCCAAGGTTTTACCTACGTTAGAAATAACTAACCTTATGTAAACCATGGAAAGACCATCCTATCCATCTTTCCTCTTTTGGAGAAGAATGGCTAGGGTGAAAAAGGAAATGCCCAACATTAATACATTTCCCACATTTAACTTTTTTATCTTTTCCATTTCATATTTCTAATGTGTAGAAATTATTTCTTATTTTCGTGCTATGTAGATATCTCATGAACCACTTCATTACCAACTTTCTAAAATTTAAATAACGTTAATGTCATGTTCTTCAAGTTCAAACATCATCTCCCATCCCCAAAATATTGTGCAATGAATGGACCCACTTTAGTGTACTATTGTTGATGTTGACCTACACACCCAAAAGCCTCTTAAAAGTTTTTTTTTTCTTGCTTTGGGTATTCTTTTTCAATTAAGAAAAGTATGGTTTACAATGTCCTAAACTTACTCAACAAAGGATTTCATGCCAAGAAAAGATGTTTCACTCCAAAGTACCATGATCGAAAAGGTAAGTCTCATTAGTCATTGTAACTAGCGGTGCTTTGAAGTTGTTGATAGGGAGGTGTTGAAGAAGTTAATGTTGAAGGACTGGAGGTGAAACATTGGATGGGGGAAGAGTCTTGATGAAGAAGGGGATTAAAGGAGGAGAAATTTTGTGTTGGGGAATCTGTTGGAGGGAACATAGGTGAACCTCGTTTTTTGTTTGATGGGTCACATATGGACCCCATGTCACTTTTTTCATACCATTGTGACATTATGTATTTAATGCAATGTTTGTTGAATATTAAAACTGTCTTGATAGCCGCCAACTTGAGAAAACCTTTTTGTTGGATTTACAACTTTTTAGATTACTGCAATCACATTGTTATGTATTTTAATAAGGTAAACATGGAAGGAAAAAAGGAAAGCGATAAACACAAGTGGAAACATAGTATATACCATGGGCAAGAGCACCAACTCAAGGGCCTAGACATCTACAACTCTAACGAAAATGTTGATTGCTTTTGTTGACGCTATGTTCTCTATTAATAGAGAGGATAAGTTGGACAACGAGGATGAGCTAGAGGGCATGGTGGGAAAAGGGTAGAAGCTTGTTGAACTTAAACATATGCAAGCTTCCTTTCTATAGGTGGTGGTGAAGGAGGCTTTGCAAAGCCTCCAAGGCTGGGAGGATGTGGATGTTAGGGTCAATGGCCTGAGGCTTGCCCCCTTAGGCATGGGTTATCATGGTCCCTCGGTAGCATGCAAATAGCTCAGATTGGAATCGGGTTAGACATTTCAAGATTGTGTTACCTCCTTTACTAAGCCTGTGCATTGTGTGAACAACTATACTTTTTAATGGGATTGTTGGCGAGCTCATTGGCTACATCCCATGGATATATTTAAGGTCTTCCAACTGTCTTGTGAGATAATATCTCCACTTCATGTTGTTTTGTAATGTGATTCCATCAGACCCTTTTTAGACATGCCACCCTCCTCCCACAGGCCAAAATGGGAGTTTAGAGCGGGGCATAGGAAACCATCGAAACTTAATGGAAGGTGGATTTTGTAGATGTAGTTGTTAGTGTTGGGGGTGGAAAGACCCCAGGTGCCAATCTTTTGTTGCGCAACCCACCTTTGCTAACTACAAAAGAACATAAATAAACCCACAATTCACAAATCCTCCAATGTGTCTACAAAACGTAGATTGTAAAAGCAAACACCATCACTTATATATACACAAAAAGATAGGCCACACCTTACTTTTTGAGATATCTCCAAATGTATGTTGCTTCAATGACGTGCGCATTGCACCCCATTTTCCTTAGCATTTTCCCCACCTCTGGACTTCTCTGTCAAACCCTTTCTTCATTGCCCCTCTTCCTCCATCGATGTTGGACTCCCTCAAGTTTAATTTCTTCGATGCATCTCCTTCGGCGTTTCCATTGCACAGTTCACTTGCAATTGCTACTTTATTTTTAAATAAAAAGTCATTAGAAAAAATAGTCAAAATACATGAAATGACACATGGCAAACTAAGAAAGAAGGATACCCTTATGATCGAGGCCAAGTTTTTTTTAACTGTAGAGTGCTTGATTGTGCGGTAAGTATTAAGACAATGGAGGCGTTTGTGGAGACAAAGGTAATATTGGAGCCATGGTAATGATACCCACTTTCAATCACAACAAGATGCCTAGGAGTTTTGGATTGGAATGAAAACTTGCATTCATCATAAAATCCTTCAAGGTAACATGAGAACATAGTTTGGTCTTCTTGTCGTATATTGAATAGGTATTTTTTATAAATTAGGATGAAGAAAAATGTTTAAGAGTTGATTACGGGATGTGTTCCTGCATAGGAAAAACCATTAAAGGGAGATTTCAAAACTGTAGGACAAACAAATATGAGAGGGTGGCTTTGCTCCACGTTGTCTATGTATGTGTATCTGGAGCTTAAAACATGAAAAACCGGTTATGTTGCTGGTTTAGGTCAAGCTGCTGTAAAACTATGAACATTTCAATAACTATTTGTCCTTGTTGTTCTCTTTTAGTGTTTTTTGAGTTGTGGAGATGATGTTTCTTGTGATTTTATGGTGGTGAGTTGTATTTTCATTTAGTTACTATTCAGATTCTATTCTGGTCGATTATTTTTCTGGTTCCTTTAAGTTTGAAAAAGGTTTTATATATGTTAACCTATCATCTGTTTTTTTTTCCTGCATTAGAAATCTGGTTCTTTGAGATATTGAAATTAGAGGTATACATGCACAGTTATATATATATAACGGTAATTACAATTCTTTGATCAAATATAGAAATTGTGTGGTTTTGCACCTAATGTGTCAATTGGATCCTGCAAATGGTTAGTTAAAGGACAATCAACTCACTACAGGAAGCAAAGCTGCAGCTCAAAATTGGCGTTTATATGGTATCAAATACTCGTAAATAGGATAATGAGAAAGTGTATGCTGCCAAATTACTTTAAACATGAATAAATGATACAAATGGAGGTGGTCAGTAAGTAGCTAGAACTTCATTTGTTGGACATGGCAGGATGCCTTAGTGCTTGCTTCATCAAACATAGTGTTGAGAGTTGTGAATACTATAAGATTTGTTTCCTTATGACACTTTAGGATAAGTGAGGGTGTTGGCTGTTGCATATGATTTGATTTTGCTCTGTATGGTTAGTTAACATAAGAAAGACAAGGTACTACAATATAAACTTACCAAGAATAAAGAAACACATTCAATCTAAACTTTCCTTTCTGTGTTCTCTGCTGTTTGCTGATAAAATTGCACGGTAGCTTTTTTCTCTCAGTCCTATGACACATTTTTCAAGGGATTATTATAGATATTGACATCGTGTTATTCATTGAATATGAATCTTATATAGGCCTTAGTTCTATAATTAACATTTCTTTTCATGATGGCTAAGATTACTTCTAAACATGGGTTTGTTTCACACTCTAGAGCTGGTCCACTTGCTGTATCTACAACTAGGTCCAATTCGTGAGGTCTGCACTTCTTTTCCCTGGAAGGGGGCAGTTGTCTTGCAACTTCCACCCTCTCCTCCTCATGAGTGGTGTAGCCTTTAGGGGCCCATGCTTATGGCCGAACTCTTTCTTGGTTCAAATTTGGGTCCATATTTAACTTGTACTCAGGCTTCGACCTGAGCTTTTGCTTCGGTTTTTGCTCCATACTTCTCTTAATGAATTTTTAGAATTGGCTGCCTCTCACAGTCTGTCTTCTTTCTTGCTGTTCTCACAAAACAGGTAGACTGTTTGATATCTTGGTCCATCTGCTGACCATGTTGTCTTCTTCTACTACCTTCATTTGGGGTCAAAGGCATTGATACTTTCTTGTGCAACATTGGTCTTCAGATATTTCTTCTTCTTGCCGAATACACTCTTCGTACTGTTATAAAATCTTTTGGTGTTGGGCTTCGCAGTTATGTTCAGCACAAAGATCTTATAAGATAGTGTAGTGCCTTGTCGTTGATGGTTATTGTTGACTGTCATTCACTTCTACATGGTTGTAGTTTGAGCTGACTTTGGAAAGGTAACCCCACCTGAAATGTTTGCTATAAAAAGCCACACTACCAAAAGAATACTATTGCAAAATTATAAACACATACCATGAACATGGTATAAAATATCATGAAAGAATCAACAATTTTGTTGTGTAGGTAATATATAGTACAATTATGTGTATAGAGAGGAGCCATCACATCAACACCCTTACCCTGACATTCAACTTGTTTTTTGTAAGATCAACAGATGTGCGTTAAGACACAACCATCTTCATTATGAAATATAACTAATACATACACTACCAAATCCAACAATATAGTCATTAAAAACATAGCAACGTCAGCTACCGTAACATCTAATTTATTAATATATTGATAACAATGACAGTACTAACATGATGGTCTATAGGAGCAATCCTAGTTAAGTGTAGTTTGAGATCTAATGCAGGAAAATGTTGTTCAGATCTATATTGGTGATATGTTGCTCACGATTTGTCTTGTGATTAGCATTCTTGGTATGCACGGTCTGCGATGTGATGCTGTTGACAATGCAGAGTTGGTTGGAAGTGTATTTAATGTGCAAAATAGGTGTGAAAATGCTATGTTAATCAGATATTACTCCATCTTGTAGGAGGATCTTGTAGCTTCTATGTCCAATTTGAAATAGGTTGAGGAACGAGATTTGAAGAGTGCTTATCAAGGGATCTCTATAATTGATGTAGTGGAGCTAAGTAGTCACCCGCCTTGCTTACAAATCTCTAATTGGGAGGAGAAGCAGGTGGTGAACTTATCCAATATCACTTTAGATAGGTTAATGTTAAGCATCAACGTTCTGGGTTCCACTATTTCTTCCAAGCGAATCCCAATAGAATGTTTTTGGTTGGCATTGAGGATGTTGCTATATCTCTTCCAAAAGTTACATCTTGAAAGGTGGATTGGGCTCTCTAAAGGCTTAATAGAAATCCAAGGGTCTTAGTAACTAAGATTGTAATGTTATGGTAGTGGTGAATAATTCTGATTACTTAGCTAAGATTACAGACCATTTATGTAATCATGGGAGCTATTGATGGATATCTCCTCTTCTTAGATGTTCTTTTTTAAAAGGAAGGCGGATGGTTACTTGACACACCAAGTGTCAGGAAGGCTGAGCTTAAATTAGCTCTTGCAAGCCTCATCTCATCACCACCCGAGTCTAAAAGGAGGGGTTTTGAAGACCTTGTCATCTAGAGCTTCCAGGATCTTAGAGCTTTCATGATCTTAGATGAAGAGAACTTGGAAGAAGAAAAAAAGATACTTCGTGATGGTATTCAAGAAGAAAGGATATGGTGGAAACTTGAAAGCCAATAGCAAGGGCTTTCTGGTAGGCAAGTAGTGCCTGACAAAGCAATGTTAAGGATTCAGAAGACCAATCTCAAGTGTTTTGTATTCAGAAGACCAATATCAAGTGTATCATAAGTAGAAGAAATTTCCAACAAGAATGCTAGGACCTTAAAGCCCCAAAACATTAATATGGCTCTTATTCCCCATATAGCAAGATAAGGATATCTCTTAAGATTTCTAAAGATCATTTGGAGCCAAAGCTGAAGATTGAGGTCTATTGCATTAAGTGCTCTTGTAGAAGACCATACATATGTGAGACTGGCATATCAATCCAAACAAGGATAAAGGAACATAGTGCGGACATCCATTTTATCAATGTAGAAAAGTCTTCGTTGGCAGAGCATTCAGATGGGGACTAAACAGAACATTTGTATTGACAAGGCTGGTGTCATAGTAAAGGAGGATCACTTTTACAAGTGACATTGAGGGAGTCGGTGGAAATCAACAAAAATCCAAATAAATTAAACAAGGAGTGCTTGAGCTTTAGTGAATCATGACAACCCTTCAACCTCAAACTTAAGGAGGCCCCAATACCTAAGAGAATGATTATTCAATGTATCAATTAGTTGTTTCAACTAAAGTTTGTAATGTCTAATTAATGATTTTAACTTTCTCTGTTGAAATACCTACACACCATCTCACATTTCTAAAAGAGTTACCTATATAATTAACTATAAACTGCAATTCTAAACTCACATATACATCTTGATGATGTGGATGTGAGTCTGCAACTTGCAAATGATTTTTTGATTGTATGGTAATCAATACCAAATTATTACGGTACAATTAGCTTTGTGCAATAAAATCCTGATCTTAGCTGTGTGTGTAAAATATGTTCTTTTAGTTGTATACATAAAAAAGTGCAGAAAGTGAGGATGAACGAGAAAAAGAAAGAAACCTCAGCAATTGATGCAGCAACTGCGAGTGTGACTTGAGTCTTGTGAGAGAGTTCATAAACACAATCCCCAAATTTACATTCACCAACTGATATTACAGTTACAACTTCCAATGCCAATAGTGCACTAGAAAATGGCCGTTCAGGATCTACAAGATGTGGTAAAAGTTGTATTTTATCATAGTGAATTGAAATGTCATTAATCTATAACAACTATCAAGATACCAGTAACAATAATTCCAAATTACTATCAGTTGGGTTCTTGCTAGGACATCCATATCCCCTCAATACTATCAGTTTTGTAACTTCAACCTAGGGATGTCTATTATGGCACATGATGCTATTGCTAAGTAGCATACATAATCAATCATCAATATACTACGTTCTGCATTCATATATATCCATTTCATAATCAAGACCCGAGGCTTCGTTAGACATGATAATAACTTAACCTTCAAGAGAATCAAATCACAAATCTATTGCCTTACATGGCCCTTGATTGTAACTTGAAGCACACAACCTTGCGTGAGGCAGCCCAAATTAAGACGTAAAAACCAATAAATAAATGATGGAAACTAATCTGAAAAATACCTTAACGAATGGTGTTTGGAGGCTTACGATACTTTTAATTCTTGAAGTGGATCGTAGTTTGTTGTTCCTGCCTAGTTAGCAAAAGCATCTAAATTCTAGGATTTGTTGTTGGATGTAAATCAGTGCATGGTAGTCAAATTCAATATATCACGTAGAGTGCTTTGACTTTTATTCAGACACTTATAGTTCAAACTTTTGAATCTTGAATCTCCATTTGACTTCATAAATATGTCCAAAACCAACTCAGTCCACTTAACTTTGAAGCTATATGAAGTTTCAAATCGTCCTTGAATTTAAAATCGTAAAGAAATATATTTAATTTTTCCCTAAATGAGCCTTCCCAAAAATTGAGACCAAGCCTTAGAAACCTGAGAACCTCCATTGTTGGTTAGGAAGTGTACAGATTTGTAATACAAGGAATAAGATTTAGAAGAGATATGGTTGTTTTCTGTTCGTTCATGAATCATAATTAATCAATATATAGGAGTTATATGCTGCTTGACAATTAAAATTCAAAAACTCCCAGTTAAGGGTGTATTTTCTAACATTGTAAGTTGTTAGCTTTTGATGAGCTTATTTAACATGTAGGTTGCTTTTAATATGTAAGTTTGTTCCCTTTCAGAGAATAGGCTTATATCTAGAGAAGGATTGACCGAAAGTAACAGAAAGTGAGGAAGACAGCAATCCATGGCTGTGTACGTTGTATTCATAGTCCTGAAAATATTATAATATCCTTGTTACTTGTAGTTGCTTGGTTTTTTAGTTCTCTTTACTGCCATTTAGTGAAGCTTGTTAGAAGGATTATCAAATGCTAATGATAATGAAAATTTATGTTAAATTGCTTACTGCAGCGTTACATCAGCTCCTGGTAAAGTTCTAATAACAGGTGCTTACCTTATTCTTGAGAAACCAAATACTGGAATCGTCCTTACTACCACAGCTCGTTTCTATGCAATTGTGAAGCCATTGCGTAATAGCATAGATTTGGGGAGCTGGGCTTGGGTACGTTTATTTGACCCTTTTTCACTTGCTCTCACACATCATGTTTTTGGATTTTCTTTTTTCAAATATACATTTTAAAGCTAAAACATAGAGGCTTTAAAAATATTTGCTTGGACTGGCATCTCTTTTTTAGATAATAATTGCCTCCTAGAATTTTATGTTTTTAACTTTTCACAGCAAGATAATGGGCAATAACAGAGTAGAAAACCAATCTTTCAAGAAGTTGACTTGAGATGAAATAAGTCAGAAATATAAAATGATAAAACAATGAGAATCCACCATATTCACAATCTGCGTTGCAGTCTTAAACTGTGTTAAAGTTTAAAAATAAAAAAGTATGCAGGATATTTTCAAATATTTATGTTACCATGTTTTTTCATTGATGTTTAGTAGATCTATGTAATGTCCCCTTTTCAAAATTAATTAATTCCGGATACCTGAAGCCTATTTTTATTATTTTCCGTAGGCTAAGGGGAAATTAAGAGAGGAAAATAAATTAGTGTTTGGAAGTTATAAAGGCAGATTATTGTACAAACATCTTGGAAATTCATCAATTATTTTCTTTGTCTACAAGTAGCTTCAGCTTCTACAATAGCAATAGAGGACGAAATCCCTCATTTGCATACAGGTTTGTGGACGAAAACCCTCACATCTGAGCTTGGCAATTCCATTTCAAGAGTTGCAGTGACAATTCAGGGTGCAAGTGTTCCGCCAGTTCAGCTCCAAACATTTGTATTAAGACATTGGTATTTTTATTGTAGCTGGTTCGCATTCAATAAATAGTAAAAATGATTTTTAAGCATTATGGTTCGCTGTTTTTATATAAAAAATCAGATTATCGCTGCTGTTATAAAAGTTAGATTTTTATTACTGCTGCCTTAGGGTTTAACAAAATTATCCAAATTTGTTAGAGATATTATTTTGAGGAATATTACAGTGGTATTAGAGCGAATTTCCTCGCAGCTTTGTGAACGGGAAGTTAAAAAAAAACAGAGGGAAAAAAATAGAGGAAGAGAAAAAAAGTGCAGCGTTGAACTTCATGTAGGTTAGTGACAAAGAAGTCAGGTACCAACAAAGGGAGAAGAAGAAAGCTATAGAACAACCAAAAGTCATGGAAAACAGGGACCCAAAAGATGCATGTTTTGGACAGACTTGTTCAGGGACAAGACAATTAGTTGATATGATGGGTTAGTTGATCCAAGCTATGTAGGGCACACGAATGTGCAAAGGGCTCCAAACAGTGAGGGAAGTTCTTTAAGGGTGAACAATAACCAACTCACTCAGAGGACGGTCACCGGTTCTACTGTTAGGCCCTTCCAACCAAACTTCCTATGTAGAGAGGAAGCAATTTGGGAGGCAAAAATTTAGCCTACCATAGCAGATGATATTGCTACTAGCTATGAGGAGTACATGGTACTTCCCGATGAGATTAGAGATGCCATTTCCCTCACCAATTTTATTAATTTGCAAGAAGGTTTTGGGGTGGAGTTCAAGAAGACCATGTTGAGGGGCATAAAAATGAAAAAAGGGCTTTACCGGTTGTTAATGTTGAATTTCAATTTGCTGGAATTTTCAGAACAACTTGTTGGTCCTCAAATCTGCACCCCTAGAGGATTGACAATTCTCCTCTAGGGAAGGGGGAACTGCTTGGAGTGGTGGTAGACCGGGTAGTGGTGTGTTGTTTTGTAGCTAGGGAGGGTCTAGCACTTTCCTTGGGATCAAGCCTCGGGATGGTTGAGGGGCACGTACAAAGGGGATGGCCTGTTCCTGTTACTTTTGGTCTGCCTTGAACTAGGGTGAGAGGACCCATGATGTAACCTGAATGCAGAGGGAGAGATGGGATCTTTGTTCCCTTGAGTTCTTTAAATGATGGGTCAATCTGGGATAAACATGGCCATGGACACAACACTTCACTCTCATGAGTTGTCACACAAAGTCTTTGCATATGCTTACCTCACTAGACATAGGTTACTATAGACAATAGAATTCAGGTTGCTCTTGCATTCTCTTGATAAAAGCTAAAGGGCACTTTCAATGATAGTTAGAGACATGGCAGCAAAAACAACGAATGGATGGAAGTATGGGGTGGGATTAATTGTTTAGTTTCAATGGAGATTTGGAGGGGGGAGGGTAGTTGCTTTTTATGACCTTGGTATCTTAGTGTTCCCATGGAATGAATCCATCCTTAATTGTGATGCTTGAAAAGAACAATCAATTTAACACGGTCTGTGAAATAACATTTGCATTCATTGATACTCAATTTGCACAAATGCCATCTACAGTCTTCACAATCCTAACTACAAATCATGGAGTTAGAGCTTAAGATAAAACACTTGCTATATTTGTCTTATACACCCAAAAGACCCTTAAGGGATTTACAAAAACTCTTCAAAAGTGATGTTGCCTTTAGGATTTTACAACTAGGTGAACTATTGCAAAATATACACTATTCTGCAATAGTCTCACAGTGACCAAAAGAATACAACTAAGAAAGACCCTTACGTACTTAACAAAGTAAAGCCAATGCAAGATAGTAACAAAACCAATATTGCCTCTTTCATTCCTTTAAAACAAGAGAAACGAGAAAGTATAGCTTGATCAAAACAGTGAGAATCTTATTCATGTAAGTTTTGGCTAGGGGACACAAACAAATGCCCTCAAAACTTGCTAATGGTATATACAACGCAACCACCTTAGCTCTTCCTCACAAAACTCGACACATACAGATGTTTTGCAAGAAACTAGAAACTGGAACCTAAAACTTTAATAAAAAAATCTACAACTACCCCAATCCGCCTCCTCGCCAAAATGGCAGACTATTACAATATATAGAAGATGAGAGAGAGAAAGAAGAAAAATCTGATTTCCCTCTTCACCCACCAACATGATGTATTAAAATTCTACAAAGGAGCATGTGCGACACAGCCGATGTCATTCATTCCTCTGTCTTGTGTGTTTAGAGAAGAAACAGACACCATACTATATTAAGTTGGGTGGTTGAACAAGACTGGGACTGCATCTTGAATGCAAAAGATGTTTTTTGCTTTTACTCCCACCAACTGCTATCAATTCCTGAATTTGATGACACCATAGTGAAGGGCTTGAAGAGACCTTTCCAACAATATAAATTTTGTAAGATTTGGAGCTATGGATCGAAAGATATGGCCCTATGAAGTTTTGTATGTCGGGATGAACAAGAACTTGACACGTGGCAGCCTTTGATTGGTCTTGGAGATTGACTCTGCCAACATGGTGCATCTTGAATGCAAAAGATGTTTTTGCTTTTTCTCCCAGTGCTTTGCTATCAATTCCCGAATCGATGACACCATAGTGAAGGGCTTGAAGAGACCTTTCCAACGATATAAATTTTGTAAGATTTGGAGCTATGGATCGAAAGATATGGCCCTCTGAAGTTTTGTATGTCGGGATGAACAAGAACTTGACATGTGGCAGCCTTTGATTGGTCTTGGAGATTGACTCGCCAACATGTACATTGCTTTTCCTTTGCTACGTGTCGGTCTTTAGTTGGGCATGTGGGGTTAGGCTTTGCTTACGTGTTTTCTCCCTGTCCTTTTGTTGCCCTTTCCCACTTCCGAACTTGATGCATTGCAGCGAAATTTTATTTATTAAGGGCTTGAGATCCGTCGGTGTCCATCACCCGGGAGTTTGACGGAATGCTTTGCCACGTGTCCCCTTAGGATTTGTTGATCTTCCACCACCACGACACCTTTTGATCGGGCCATCTGTTTGTTCTTTTCATTGTGTGTGCGTGACTCTGCCTCGCCCTTCCATCCTGACCCAAAATGTTATGGAATGCGGCTGATTTCGAGGGGGGTTCAAAGTTCGCCGGGCGCATCTACCTTGAAGTTTGCTGAAATGGTGACGCGTGTTCATCTTCGACGCTTGAGATTGTGCCATGCGTCAGCCCCTATCTTTGCCACTTGTCCAATTGACTTCGCTGACCGCTTGTCTTCTTCGTCGGACCTGAAGCCTTTATCAATTTCCGTTCATTCCGCAAACATTACGTTCGCGGGAGTCCATCTGCTCGAAGTGTGATGGAATGCTGCCACGTGTATGCCCTAGTCGTTGGATCCTTTGCCGTGTAGCCTTTATCAATTTCCGTTCATTCCGCGAACTTTCGTCCCGGGAGTCCATCTGCTTTCGAAGTGTGATGGAATGCTGCCACGTGTATGCCCCCTAGTCGTTGGATCCTTTGCCGTGTGGCCCTGCTGATTTTTGGCATTGAAATTGATGGCCAAATGCACGTCTGTTGATCTTTTAAGAGTAACCCGCCAATGCTTTTAAACTTAGTCTGCCGCGGGTTTGCGAATACCAATGGCTGGAGCTTTTGAGAGGTGGAATTTGACGGTCATTTGAATGTTCCGGTCTTCGTTAAAATGGCTAAGCCCATCTTAATTGAGTTTTTAACCATTCTTGCAGCTTTTTCCTTCGTGGTCGGGTTGCATGCTTTTGGACCTTCAGAGCTTCGGATTTTTGGAGCAATTTGGATCATTTTGGTGTTGATTGCAGGTTCTTTATGAAAGATGTAGACATATCTCAACCACCCGAGAGTTTGAAGTTTTTATACTTTGATTTACCAGTCTATTAAACCAGTCCCCGAAATTTTTGTTGAATATTTTCTTTTATTTGGCCAAGGCACAAAATTTATCACAAATTGACACTTCTTCTTGACTCAAACTGATCTTTGAAGCACGGGAACAATAAGAAACACACAAAACCAATTAAAATACACGGGGATTCATTGAAAAGACCAACTCAATCCAAGGAAGCTAGTTGAGCTCCAACATAACCTATGGAAAACAAATTGATTGTGTTCATGACTTTAGCAAGAATCATGAAGATGTTTTATTGACTTCTAATGTTTGCATGCGTCAACAAGATTCACTTGTTGAATGTGAAGAGTTCAAGGTGAAGAAGAATGCTGATCTTAACCCAAAAGTTCCGAGTCACAAGGTTGGGGATGTTGAAGATATCTCAACCAAGCTTCATTCAACAAAGGAAGGTGAACAAGTTGAGGACAACCAAAGGTATGAAAGTGTTGTGGATTTGTTGCTTCCTACTAAGTCATTACATATGTGTGGTCATCATGGACAACATAGTGGAAATGGTAATAGAGTGAAGAACACTTTGAGTGGAAAAGGGCACATAGATCCGTTCATACAAGTTCCAAATTGTGTGAACATGAGAGTTTGGGATCTGGTATTTGCAGAAGAGACTTGCAATTGCTCGAGGGAAAGCAATTCTGCGAAGGGCGGACTGTAATGCCCCCTTTTTAAAATTAATTAATTCTAGATACTTGAAGTCTATTTTATTATTTTTCGTAGGTTAAGGGGAAATTAAAAGAGGAAAATGAATTAATTTAATTGGTCCAAGGATATTTTAATATTTTAATTGGAAAAGGACACTTAAATTATATTTTAATCCAAAAAATTAATAGAATAAAATAATAATAGAAGGTTGACTTCTATTATTGGGGACTGAGTTGAAATTAATAAATAAATAAATAAAGAGAGATGCATGAATACCAAATCCTAAATTTAGGATAGGAGGTGGATAATGTATTTTTAAACGCGTTTAATCCTATTCTTAGGATGGGGCACGGACATGGAGGAGGAACTTATATTTTTAATTGTTCAAAGATCATGCATGTAAGTCTAAAAAGGGGGGCGCCCACTTTGGAGAGTGTTTGGAAGTTATAAAGGTAGATTTGGGGTTCATTGTACAAACATTTTCGAAACTCATCAACTATCATCCTTAAACCTGTATGCAAATGAGAGATTTTGTCCTATATTGCTATTGTAGAAGCTGAAGCTACTTGTAGACAAAGAAAATAATTGATGAATTTCCAAGATCTTTGTACAATGAACCCCAAATCTGCCTTTATAACTTCTAAACACTCTCCAAAGTGGGCGCCCCTCTTTAGACTTACACGCATGATCTTTGAACAATTAAAAATAAAAATTCCTCCATGTTGGTGCCCCATCCTAAGAATAGGATTAAACACATTTAAAAATACTTTATCCACCTCCTATCCTAAAATTAGGATTTTGGTATTCATGCAGTTTTGTTTATTAAGTTTATTTATTAATTTTAACTCAGGTGCCCAATAATAGAAGTCAACTTTCTATTATTATTTTATTCTATTAATGTTTTTGGATTAAAATATAATTTAAGTGTCATTTTCCAATTAAAATATAAAAAATATCCTTGGACCACTTAAATTAATTTATTTTCCTCTTTTAATTCTCTTAGCCTACGGAAAATAATAAAAATAAGCTTCAAGTATCCGGAATTAATTAATTTTGAAAAGGAGACATTACAATCTGAACTTTGAAGCAACCTTTTATTTATGTATAATTCATTAGGCAAAAATGTGACTGAACCAACCTTTTATTTATGTATATCTCATTAGGCAAAATGTGATTTTAGAAAACATTAGTACGAGTCCCGGTTTATGGATATTTGACCACTTGTTTCACTATATTCTTGACTATAAATAAATTATAGGTTGCATCCAAATTTGATTCTCACGAGTTGCAGACAGCAACTATTAGTGTCCAGTGGTGTTGAGGCATAGCAAATTCATGGATTCAGAAAGCCAGTTACTGATATAACTATTGTTGGCACCATTGAGGAACAACCCGAATTCCTATAGAAGCACCAAGCTGCGTAGAAGCCACTTGTATTTCTTTTTTTCTTTGCTTTGAATCAATGTTTGGGATGTAGCCTATACTTAGAAAATGAAGGCGAGAGTCGTGGAGGTGGAGTGGATTAAGTCTGAATCAGTCACCCTATCTGATTTTTAATTCTCCACTCCTATACCTCATTCCTTGATTTGTTAAGCTGTCTGGTTCAGTATTGACAATGTTGGGAATGGGTGTTGACATTTATTAATCTGTTAGCTGTTTGACTTGTCTGATATCTACAGAATCTTAATTGACTATGTCATTGATGCTTGAAAGCTGGTTTCTAATCTTTTTCAACTTCGTGTGATGATTTTCCAGAATTTGGTCTTTTGTCACCACCAAATTATGTAACTAATCTTTAAGAACCAAAACCCTAGGGGCGTAGATCTCTCATATGACTTAGACAAAGTGTTGCAAACTTCATTGGTATCTTTTACATTCTAAATTTGGGGCATTCATCACAGGCATGTAAATGAAACCTGCTGCACTTCTGGTTCTTTCATCAACTTTCACTTTTCCTCGAGGATTAGCAGGGTTTTTGTCCTTTCCAGAATTAATACCAAAAATCTCTTAAAATCAACAAGTTCTCCATCACAGTTTTCCTTGTAAGTTACTTTTTTATCATCCACTCTCTCATTTAGAAATGATAATGGAGGAGAGGAAATGGAGAAACTCACCTTAGAAAATGTGGATCATAAACTTCCTACAAGCGTGGAGTTTAATAGAAAATATATTCTGAAACAAAATGGCATTTTTTTGAAAATACTTCCAGATATAAAAGGAATGCAAAATATGTTGTATAAGCCCATTTATCCCTGCTTTTGTCACCTATATTATATTGATAAGTATTCATGCTTCTTGAAGCTTGTTTTTAAATAAATGATGAATCTTTCTACACAAAAAATAAGCCCCTTTTCGCACAACTCAATTCAAAATGATATGTAAGAGGAATTGACCTCATACTTCCTTTTCCAAAGCTACTCATACTATTATTGCACGATTGTCTCAGAATATTCTAATAATGTGACCAAGATAGTTAATAATTTATAATCTTGCTCAACATCAAACAAATTAAAACAAAGTCATGGCAAGGTAGGAATTAGGCATAATGAACCCAAACTTTTGATTTTCTATGAAAGCTTGTTTTATCCAGCTATTATGTTTTCTATTATTTCAGTATAATCTCTTATGTTGGCTACATGCTGGAGTTCTAACCATTGTCGAAAGGCTTCTTAGGTGTCATTTTGGGGTGAGAATATCTTATTGATTGTATCTTTTGAGTTTATCCCAAGGTTTATTGTATGGTTTATTTTCAGCTTTTATTTAAAGGGTACTGTACCACTTGAGGATGATCCCTTAAAATTTAGTAGTATAGGAGGGACTTCATCATATTTTAAATTTCACATGATTGAAAGAAATTTTCTACTAATTTGCGCAAGCTTGGCGAGTGATGCTACTCTTTGGGTGCAAACTATGCATGGCTTGAGGTATTCTTGATTTCTTGGTTTGTATTATCGTCCATATCCCTCTTGTTATATTATTCCATGTGTTGCCTTACCTTTTTTTCTTCAAGATCTTATCACTTTTTGACAAAGACTTTATAGGGTATCTATTGTCACCTCGAAGTTGCACCTTGATAGAGAATGGTGTGTGTACTCTCTCTTGTTGATAAAATTGGAACACCTCAAGGTTGTGGGTAACCTATGTCTGAGGTGAACCTCAGAGAGTTGGTTCCCTTGTGAATCACCTAAAAGCGAAAACTTAACAAGGAAAAGCGAGAAGGAATGTAGGAAAAGCGTAATAAGGGTGATACACCAATAATTTAACACATGCATGTAACTTTGCACACAGAGAAATCAAAGATCCACACACCTGCACAACTCTAAGCTATTTGCATGACAAATTCAAGGGTTTAGGAGAAAAGGATAGTGGTAGATAAGATAAGATAAGATAAATATATTAATGTCCAACGAATGACCACAAAAGTAGGTCAATGGGACTGCAGCCCAAACAATATACAAAGTGCGAGCGGGGACAACTCAAAACGAGTTCTCAAAAACAGAAAAGAAGAGAAGACAATAGAAAGGAAACTGAGCCAATACCCCCACAGGCGGGGGCAATGGGGCAAGCGGGGGTGAATAAACGAGGGAAGCAAAGAAGGGAATGAGAGGGGGGGCCAAATGAGGACCAAGGTCTAATCAGGAACGATAGCCACACCCCTCCTAACATTAGAGGTCGGCGAAAAGAAGCTCCTGATGGATTGGCAACCCAAAGAGGCGAAAACCTCCTTCCCTGCTGAGATCGAGCGGCGCGACGACCAGGGGGACGAATGGAGCTGGATTGCCCTCTGGTACGTGTGTGTATCGGATTCTGCTGGTGGTGATCGAGGGAAGTGTGAAGGTCCAACCGGGGGCGAACTAATCTATGCTGCTTTGTATCACGGGTCGAAAGGCTCTGTCGTTTAGTTCCTCCACCAGTGGGTAGAACCGGAAAGAAGGCTGTAATTCGTCTCGTGGGGATGACTCTTGGAGGGGGATGAAGAATCTGGTCTCGGAACAACAAAGACTCACGGATGTAGAGGGCAAGACACCGCTGGTCGATATATCTGAAGAAGACCGGGAGAGTCTGAATCCCTCTGAAGAGACAGTGAAATCGTCCTCTGATCTCATAGTATATGGGGCAGCGGAAGATGAAATGAGTCTCTGTCTCCACCTCATGAAGGCTACAGAGCCTACAAAGTCTATCCTCCCGATCAATGTGGTGATCAGTCTTGCACCGAAGTCTGTGGGATCTAACTCAGAAACCGGCCCTGGGGTATACGGAGGGCATGCATCCAGTGGCGAGAGGTGTACTGAGGTCGGATGATGAGTCCATCTCTGATTTCAAGAAAGTGCTCTGCATAAAAAGACATCTTAGGGCACAAACCCCCAGGGGGGTTCACCCAAGTAGTCTGAATGAAGCTCTCTGTAGATATCCTTCCGGATGGACACATCAACACTTGCTTGGTGGGCAAGAGATGACTGGGAGCATTCAGAGAATACTAGAAGGGGAGACGATCAATCTGGATACCAACTGAGTCCAACAAGGCAGAAGTCTCGGCAAACCAACAACGGCCCACAACCTGGGCAATACTCACAGAGGAACAATAGGCGAGATATGGATACTTGTCTTGCTCACCGGGAGATCACCAAACTTCCTGATACGGTGAAGAAAGGATGATATGTCAAATATAGTCTCCAAACGGAAAGGTCGGGCTCCGAACTCTGCCAAAATAATATGTTGGGGGACCGTCTGTTTGCATCTGATGAAACGGCGAAGGAGGAGAGTCTGAATCCTCTCAGCGGAAGCCCAATCTGTGTCCAAAAGGGAGGGCCCCAGACAACAGACCCATAGAGAACAGTGGGGCGGATGAGGGAGGTCATAAGAAACATCTTGGAGGAGACGTCCTGGAAGTGGTGCCGGAAACACTGTCTCTCGAGAATGGCAAGAGATCCATACCCTTTGTTCACTCTCGGCTGAAGAGCATGCCTCATACTGAATCTAGGCCCTGAGAACTGGACTCCCAGGTAGGTGTATGTATTAGTAATTTCAACCTCTTGCCCCTTGAAGAAGAAATGGAGGTGTGATGTCCGCAGCCCGTTGAAGACCATGACCTTGGTCTTACCCAGATTGACCATCAAATGCCGAAGATCACAAAATAAAGCAAGTGCATCAAGCTGTCTCTGAAGCCCCTTAGGAGAAGAGGCGAGTAAAACAATATCGTCGGCAAATAGGAGAATAGAAATCAAGACGTGGTGAAGAAGGCAACCGTCCCCTTCCTGAATGTGATCCCGAAGAAAAGATTCCAGCTCATCAATGTAAATGCCAAAGAGGGTAGGAGACAAGGGGCACCCTTGTTTAACCCCAATGGTGCTCCTGATGGGATCAGACAATCCATGCGCAATAGAGGGAGTAAATTCCACACTAGAGCAACATAATATTCCTATCAAACACAATGAAAAAATAAGAAAAACAACAATATGAGAGGGCAAAATGGAGCTTTTTTATTCAGAGGTACAAGTACAAGGCTAGGATTGCCAGAGCAAAACAACCCACAATGTGTATCCTTTCTACAATAGAAATCAACCTATACGAGGATGAACCAGCTCTGCCCCTCCAATAATAGATTGCTGTTTTGACTGCATGTTTGAACTGCTGTTTGCTTTATTTAATTTATTCTTCCCTTCTCCCTTATGTGCCACAGGCTGCTATTACTGCATGCTTTTAATAAAAATATCTCTCCTTTTGTGTGCCAACACTAGCATGCACAATTCCCTTTATTTTAATCAAAGTCCCGTTTTCCTCATGCACATGGGCTGGGCATTGACTTTTAATTATTCTTTATTTATTCTTTCCTCTGTCCATTTATGGCGCATGGCAGATTCTGGAACAACAACAACCTGTAAACTGATTTCTTTATTTAATAAAGTTCTTCACTTTATCTTTGTGGCGCCAACACTAGCATGCAAAATTCCTTTTATTTTAATCAAAGTCCCCTTTTCCTCATGCGCATGGGCTGGGCATTGACTTTTAATTATAAAAGTCCATTCTATTTTGTCTTTTGCATGCTTGTCTTTTGCACTAGTTCTATTTTGGACTGCTGTGTTTATTTTATTTGTTTTTTCCTTCTTTTTTGCTGGCGTATGGGCAGACCAAACAACATTTCATTCTTTTAATATTTATTCTTACCTTCATGCGCCACATGATCGAACAACAACGTGCAATTATAAATTGATTATTTAATATATATTCGTTTCCCTCTCTTTAGCGCCATAGATCATTGATAACAATTCTAAAAATAAGATCACTTCTCCTCCATCCTTTTCATGCATTCCTAAAAATAGAACTAGATTTCTCTGTTTAGTACCTTCATCTTTAGCCATGCTATTTTTAGCCACACTATTTCTAGCAACGCTATTTATAGCCAATCTTCCAAAAATAGCCAATCCTTCTAAAAATAACCAATTTTCCAAAAATGGCCAAGTGCTATTTTTAGCAATTCTCTGCGTGGAAAATATGGTAACATTTTGGCGACATCACGGGATTGTTTTCTGCTAAACAAAGAGATTAGTAGCCTTTTGCATCCATTGGGCTATGGAGTCACATACCTTTGTCAACAACTTGTATCCTCTGAAACAAAACAATTGAATACCCTCTTCAACAAAAGGAAAACATGTGCATGCAAGCACTTCTTGAAAAGACAACTAAGAAATTGAAAAAACAATGTGCATGCAAGCACTTATTATGCAAGAAACAAACCTAGCCTACTCCTAATCTAAACAAAGAGAAAGTAAAGCTAAACAAAACCACATATTGGTTGAGAGAAATAGCTTCATTTTCTCAGAAATTGCGGCCATGAGATCAATTTTGCAACTAGATCACATGGTATAAGTGCAGACATGGCTTGCACCATTGATTTGCTCAAAATATCAGCCTAGAAAAGAATAAACAACTCTATAGGATCCACACTCTGTCTTTGTAGATGTTGGGGCTGATTTTTGGCAACTTGAAGCTCTTTCTTATGCTCTGAAATGAGCACAACTGATGGCAACTCCTACGTGGCTCTAAACTAGCCAAATACTGATTGGACACGGTTTTATCATAGCTGATAAACTGATTTTTCTGATCTGCCCCTCTTCTTTGTGTGAAATCTCATCATTTGGAGTGCTTGAGGCCCTTTCTTACTCATATTGGATGCTTGTAGACTGATCTACAATTTCAATTCGTTCTTTATCACCATCAAAATATTCTAATTCTGATAAAACCTCCTCTTTAGTTTCCATGCTTGAGGAAAACTCCTTTTGAATTTGAATTTTGCTGATTTCCTCCTCTGTATGACTGTTTACAAGCTGATCTGAAGGTGATATAGGCTCAAGATTGTTGATCTGATCCTTAGAAACATTCATATGTTCCTTCAAAACATATGTTTATGTTGAATCTCAAGAGATCTTTGAAAACTTTGTCTAACCTTTGCATGTTGGTCATATTCCTTGTGCTGCTCTGTAACTTCAACCACTTTCGTGCACTCCTTCTCTATTGTAGGCTTAACCAACTGTGGAATTTGTTTGTCCTCAAACTGTAAGCTCCATTTTGTTAGATTTGGTTCATTCCATAATGGACTTGGGAATATGAGGGGAACGGTGGGTTGGGTTGCTAACTGATTTTGCAATGGTTGAGATGATTGGAGAGGTGTAAGATCTTGTGGAGGAGAAGATTTAAGAAAGCTAGGAATTTGGGCTCTGTTTGAAGTGGTTGGAAAGTAGAAGTAGGAGGGATGCATGCTAATAGTGAGGAATTACCCTATTGACGGGGTTTCCCAACACTCTATTGGTAAGCTTTCATCTCTTCATTCCACTCGATATTTGTGGTATCAATTCGGACACAAAGTCTATATTCTCTTTAGGGCTATACCAATTTGGCATAGGACCGACCCATGGGTAAGGTACCCTGAATCCAAGTTTGGTTGCCTTTATAGTACTTGTTGCCCTCATCTGTACCATTTTTATCTCGAAGTGTTGTACTGTATATGAAAATTTGCATATTCTGCTCCTTAAAAACACTATGAATGTTAGGATAACCATACAAATTGTTTGCATCATGGGTATATTCATTATGATAGGGCTTATAATATTGATTTGGAGGAGGATTTTGGGAAAAAAGAAGCGAGGGGGAATAATAATGCTCTTGGGACTGGGAATTCCAAGGAGGAATTGAAGTCATGATTACACAACCTCATAAAAATATGGAAGGATAGAGGAAATGGTCTACTGATTGAGAAAAATGGATCTTTGGGCCAATGGAGTCGCCAGATGCATTGAATATTTGTGTCTTGAAACATTGATATTTGCTAAGAACAACATCAACTTCTTTAGCAAATTTTTGTACTATCCCACCGGGCGTGCCAGAAACTATTGTCACCTAGAAGTTGCACCCTGATAGAGAATGGTGTGTGTACTCTCTCTTTTGTTGACAAAATTGGAACACTTAAAGGCTGTGGGTAACTTATGTCTGAGGTGAACCTCCAGAGAGGGCTGGTTCCCTTGTGAATCACCTAAAAACGAAAATTTGACAAGGAAAAGGGAGAAGGAATGCGGGAAAAGGGAAATAAGGGTGATACACCAATAATTTAACACATGCATGTAACTCTGCACAGAAATCAAAGATCCACACACTGCACAACTCTAAGCTATTTTGCATAATAAATTCAAGGGTTTAGGAGAAAAGGACAACGGTAGAGGGAGTAAATTCCACACTAGAGCAACACAATATTCCTATCAAACACAATGAAAAATCAGAAAAACAACAGTATGAGAGGGAAAAATGGAGCTTTTTTATTCAGAGGTGCAAGTACAAGGCTAGGATTGCCAGAGCAAAACAACCCACAATGTGTATCCTTTCTACAATAGAAATCAACCTATACGAGGATGAACTAGCTCTGCCCCTCCAATAATAGTCTCTTTTTTTTTAGCTGGATGTTTTTTTTTTGCTTATGATCCCTAGGGAGAAGGCCCTAGCCTCAAAAAAGCTTCCTGCACCAGTCCATGATATATACAATCATCTATGGACACAGGAAAAGTGAAAGGCACTTTATCGTGCATCAAAATACAAAAAAATTATATCTACATACTACCAAATATAGTGTAATTTCTTTACAAAAACCCTTAAATTAGAACCCAATAGCCATATCCATCCCAAAAGCCCCACCATGCCTTGGCAATGAAACCACAAAACTTCAAACCTCCATGCACAAGCGCAGGCGACTTCTTAGCGAATCTCCACCTCCGAGTTGCTCGTGGCTCAAGAAGAGGAGGAGTGATCCACACAAAGCACTCGGGCATTGCCACTTTGGCCTTTCCAGAAGCCAAAGACCTTGATTCTCAGCAACCACCTCCAGACCATGCGAGAGGGCCTGTATCCCACGAGCCATTGCATGAATGTGATACTGCATACTCACCAACCTTTCCTCCAAATCCTTTAGCTCCTTATGCAGGATGAATTGGCCCGACGAGTTTGAGATTATGTTGGCAGTGCTCAACCACCGAGCCACAAAGCAAAGATGCTTCACCTCCCCATAGATTGGTGGGTCAAGCATAAGCTTTCTCGGTTGTCACGAGATGACCACCTCCTCTTCTTCTGCGTCTACACTCTCTGCCACCGTCCAAACTTGCTCCAGCCAACCACGCATCGCCACATTCTTTATTCTTCCGCTCAGCAATCTGCGAAAGATTCCCCCAAAGAATTACTTGTCTAGGCCCGATGCCGCTTTTGACCAAACCCCTCCACCAAGCCTTCCCTCGACGCCATGCGACCCCAAGGCAAAATCGACGCAAAGCAGACAAGGCAGAGCGTCGTTGAGTAGACCAGGAATACTATCCAACAGAAAGGGCTGAAAGAACGCTTTAAGGGATGTACATCGCACACACCTGATACCTCTTTAATACAAATGCCACCTCCCAAACCAATAAATTCTACACACGCGCCAAAGCATTGAAATCTCTGCCCAAATCTTTCACTTCACCCGACATCACACAATGGGATGGGGAAATAAATGGGGGCGTCCTTTATAATCATTAACAATCACCAATCGATGCCATTCGTGCGTCTCTCTGCTAAAAGAACCTGAATATCATTAGGGAAGCCCGAATCCCAAGAAAGGGAGGTCAAATGATGATTATCCCATAACCACCGCCCCTCTATTAGCTAAGCAATCCGCCACCTTATTACCATCTCTCAAAGTGTGAGAGAAATTCACTTCAGAAAAGGAGACCAGAATAGACTTGATATTCGAGCAAATGGTTTTCAATTGCCACGCCTTAGGGGACCTTCCTTGAACCATATTTAAAATAGCCAAAGAGTCCCCTTCAATCCATATTGAAGCCAATTCCTGCACCTAGCTTCCAGTAATCCAAAGAGAAGAGCCATACCTTCTGCATAGTTATTGGAAGAAACACCACAGTCCATAGCCATTACCAAAAGAGGCTGGCAGTCTGCATTCCTGAACACACAACCACAACCTGCAATACCAGGATTGCCTTTTGAGGCACCGTCAAAATTTAACTTAATCCACCCCTCTGGAGGAGGTTTCCATGTAACCACCTTTTTTTCCTTTCTCCGCTTATCAGGGATTTTAACTGCATGTTTTAACTGCTGTTTGCTTTATTTAATTTATTCGTCCCTTCTCCCTTATGTGCCACAGGCTGCTATTACCGCATGCTTTTAATAAAAATATCTCTCCTTTTGTGGCGCCAACAAGACTAGAACAACAGTCTGATCTTTATTTATTCTTTCCTCTGTCCATTTATGGCGCATGGCAGATTCTGGAACAGCAGTAGCTTGTAAACTGATTTCTTTATTTAATAAAGTTCTTCACTTTATCCTTGTGGCGCCAACACTAGCATGCACAATTCCTTTAAGTTATATCAAAGTCCGCTTTTCCTCATGCGCATGGGCTGGGCATTGACATTTAATTATAAAAGTCCATTCTATTTTGTCTTTTGCACCGGTTCTATTTTGGATTGCTGTGTTTATTTTATTTGTTTTTTCCATCTTTTTGTTGGCGTATGGGCAGACTAAAGAACAGTTCATTCTTATAATACTTATTCTTCCCTTCATGCGCCAAAGATCAGAACAACAACGTACAGTTATAAATTGATTATTTAATATATATTCTTTTCCCTCTCTTTAGCGCCATAGATCATTTACAACAGTTCTAAAAATAAGATCACTTCTCCTCCATCCTTCTCATCCATTCCTAAAAATAGAACTGGACTTCTATTTTTAGCACCTCCATCTTTAGCTATGCCGTTTTTAGCAACGCTACTTATAGCCAATCATCCAAAAATAGTCAGTCCTTCTAAAAATAGTCAATTTTCCAAAAATGGTCAAGTGCTATTTTTAGCAATTCTCTGCGTGGAAAATATGGTGACAGTATCCCTAGAGCCGCCAAGCTGATTACTTACTTTTCAGTTCATCTCAGACATCGGAGGCATTAAGCACCCGTTAGATAATGCATATTCAGATGCGAACGGGGACAAAGTCAGTGAGACAATACTTATCTTTACTTATTTCCACTAGGGAACCCCAACTTTCTCCCTTCTTGGTGAAATATTTTGTCAGAAGGACAAAATGGGCTATTTGAGCAACGCTTGTGAGACAAAGTTTCTCCTCTATTATATGGGGAGGCTCCCGATTATTTGAAGTAGGAATATGTATAATAATTATAATCAAAATTGTGTTTAGGGGTTTGATCAGAGACCATTGGGAATGCAAGGAAAGAGTGGAATAGGGAATGGAAAGAATGCAAGATAGTATTTGGAAAGAAAGAGAGTAGATGAATAAGTGAATGCAAAGTTTATTGTCTAGCACTCCAGAGAATTTTGATTAAAAGGAACAACTTATTAACTGTTGCAGAAAATATTATATTGAAAGAAATTTGAAAACAGAAAAATATCCAAAAGACAAAGTTCTTACCAATAGTTTTCATTCAATCAAATCTGAAAAAGATACAAACTTTTCATTCTCTTGTACAGAATGAGCTACAATTGTTAACTAGTTGAAAAAGAACAAAAGTGGTAGAATGGATGTTGCAGCCTTGAGTGGGAGAAGAAGAATTGACCGATACAACCCCTTACAATGGCAAATGCCTTTGCTATTTATAATCTCAGCCCATAGCTACATTGTGACCACTTTATAACTAACTTTCCAGTAATTAAGTGACTTATCATAATTACATTTCACTTTGTCATTGAAGTCACAACTCAAAGTGACTTCATAACAAAAAGTACATTTCCCAATGAGAAAATAGAAAAATCACTTTAGTGAAAGATGGTAGAAAAGAAGGATAGTGTTAAGAAGGCCATCCGGCTGAGGAAGCTCCTTGAGTGATCTATGATTGCAATTTCACTTTCAGCACGTGCAAAGTGTATCTTGAGACACATCTGGCACTTCCTTCTCTTGAGGAATGAATGTGTTATCGAGAGCATCTATCCAAGAGTCTACTGCCTCCAAAATCACGCGAGCACTTTTGAACAAATTTGGAAGCTCCTTTTTGGCTTTGGAGATTGTATTGTAGAGCTTAACAAGACTATTCATGGAATCCACGCTTAAGTGTTGAGAGTGAAAATTATTACCTTTGATAACTCCTTTGAACTGATCCTTGAGCTCATCAACTTTCCTCAGTTTGGAGCCATCATCACCGAGTGGCTGACAACGCAAGTCATGCAAGTCCACATGGATCCTGGCCCTTAAGGCCTCACTCTTCTAAAAATGTAAAGAAAGATCTCCCGAGGCTTCTTCAAGTGTCTTGAGCTAATGTCCCCTTGCTGGACAAAATAGAAAAATATGGATTTTCCAGCAAACCCTTTTCTGAAAATATATTATAATCTGATTTTTTTTCAAGTAAAACCCTTGTAGGAAAAATACAAAATTCTGAGATCTGATTTTTATATAAAACCCTTGTAAAAAAATAACAATTTTTGGAAATTTCTGATTTTATCAAACCTTAGATCTGAAAATATAAAATTCTGATTTTTGCAACTACTTCTGATAAAGATATGAAAATAGCAATTTTATGGAAATAAATTGCAGAATAAAGTGTAGAAATTGTATTATATTTCAATGCAACAACTGATTTTTTTTTTGGAGATTTGACTTGGAAAAATGGCTGCAAATGATGATATCCAAGCTAGGACGTGTGACGCCAGCCCTAGGGTGATGACATTGGCCCTGAAATGTTGCCCAAAAGTGTGATGCTAATCTTGGAATTGCTTGAAATGATGCCCTAAGTGTGACACCAATTCTGGAATAGCCTGAAATGATGCCCTAGCTGATTTTCCAGTAGATATGGAATTTTCCTTGGCTGAATTTGATAAAAAAACAGATCTGAAGTGCAATTGTAGCTCCTGGATGGAACCACCACAAAGAACTAGAGGGTTTTCATCCCCAAGTCTCAATTCTCTAATGCTGAAAGCTAAAGCAAATGCTCAAACTCCACAATATGAAAAAGTTGAATGGCCAAATAGAATGCTTTCCAAATGAGCCCCAACTCCCTTTTATAATTTTCCTTTCACTTTTTCCAATGAAAAGCCCCCAAAAGCAACATCCCATCTTTTAATTTGATGTTGACTTGTTTTATTAAAAAGTCACATTATTTTTTAATAATAAAACATATGTTGCCTTTTATAATATAACATAAAGTTACTTTTTGGCCAACTTAGTTAAATTATTAATTTTATTCCCCTTTTACCACCCCATTAGCCTATGGGAAATAATGGATAGGCTAAGGGTCTTGGCTGAATTATTTTTGAGAAGGGGACATGACATGACCCACTTCTTAGATAAACCATCTTTTGCACGAGTGAAGGCATCTTTAGATAGGAGAATGTTCTTGGCTGTGGTGGCCATAGTGTGGACATCTTAGATGAGAGATCCCCAATGTGAAGCTTCCTCATTGATGACCTTCAATGTTTCATTCACTTTATAGGCAATTGCAACAATGAGCTCATGCAGTTCACAAACATTGTGAATAAACTTGCATCCATCCAAAAAAATAGTATCAATCCAAGTTTTGGTAATCTTTCCTTGCCGGCTGAAGCAGTGAACTTCTTCAAGTGCCTTCTAATCAAATTTGCTTATGGGAGAGATTGCCTGAGCTGAAGAGATAGGAGCCTTCGGATCCAAAAAGGTTTGGATGTATGACAAAAGTACTCAAACATACTCCTCTAGCCGCTCTTGAGTTTGCTTTCCCCTTTCAGTCCTTTCAATAAGTTTGGCACCAAATTCTTTGAAATTGAATGTCTCCTTCATGAGTAGGTTCTCCCAATGGAATCCTACTGAGACTGTAATCTGTGATAGTCATTACGGACTCATTCTTCTCAACCAATGGTTGAGCAATCTCCACGAACTGGGCACCAATAGCATCAAAAACCAGCCTTGACATAGTCTTGGCTTTCTTGGTAGTTTGAGACATTTGTAGAAGGCTAATAACTGCGTCATAAAATGGGGTGATAGCCTTGGCAATTTTCTACCTCTTATCATCAATTAACAACTGAAACTAAGAGAAGGGAGAGCTATTTGCAACAGTTGTGACGCTGATCCAAAGGGATAGAAGATGGAGACCAAAGAGGCAAGGTTTGTAACGGGACGGGTGATGAATGAGGGAATGAATGTGAAGAGAAGACACAAACACTTGCAATGGGTGAACGCGAAGGAGAATGAAGAGGATTCCCATTGGGGGAACCTTGAGGGTGAGAGAAGGGTTTTAACTTGTTGCACAAGCTCTTCAGGAATAATTGGGAAATCTCTCATGGGAGGAAGGACAATTTTTCCTTGCTATGGAGAAGTTCTGGCACCTCTTCATACTGGCAACTTTTGAGGAGGAGAGACTTGTCGTTTCTTCGGAGGACTCGTATTACCAAAATCTCAGTGTCCTTGACTTTACCTTATGTGACGTGAGGTCTAGGTGTCTTAATGCATATCTTTGTGGTAGAGTCCTAACCAAGGGTAGAGGATGATGATTGTGCGAGTCTTTTCACAATGGCATCCTTACTAAAAGAGGTGAGTTCTAACAACTTGCCAAGAAACCACTTTGTAGACCTCAAAATTTCAAAAGTACGATATGCCAGGTCACCAATCTCTCTAATTGATGAATCAATGGGCTTTAGGGGTCGTGTCATACAATTTTATGAAGTGTGGATCAATCATATCACTCCTATCATCGGCAAGACCTTCTGTAATCCACTCAAGACGGAAAGCCTTCATCTGCTCCTTGGTCGTTCTTATGCAATCTCTTTGGCGAACCTCGAGATCATCAGCACAATCCTTCGAGAAATCCTCAATCTCAGGTTGGTGGGTTATACTCTTGGCCAATCAAGTAGATTACTTTTGATAAAGCCCTCACTGTCAAAGAATTTCCTTTTGGTGTGTGAATAGAAATTGAAGGGTGGCATAGTAGATTTAATATTCTGCGCATCATGGGAATTCTTGTAGCAATAAAGACCTAGCTTGATTGGGAAAGGAATACCTTTCAACTTCCTATCTTAGCATTTGGAATGGATAATGCCTAATTGTCTACAGAGTTTAATAAGTACCAATTTTCCACTTGCATACCTTGGCAACTTATAAGGGTGACCTTCGATAAGCTTTGTTACAATGCCAAGTGACCTTCAATAAACTTTGTTACGATGCTGATGAGTTATACATCTTAGCTGGTGTGGTGTGCATGCCTTTGAGACTAGTCTGAACATTTTGAAGTGTTGAATGAAGCTTTCTCAAGAGCCTACAAGAGCAACAATAGAAATGTCTAGTAGATACTGGTTTTCTTTATAAACAAAGGTATATCCTACATGTAGGAAGAATTGATTCATTGAGAATTATATCTTCTTTTTCAAAGCTATGTCAAAGCAAAGACTTGATAAGACTATTGTGCTGACTAAAGGTTGCTGGAGAATTATATTTCTTTGGAAGGAATGATGAATGCTTCGAAGATTTAGAGATCATTGATCTTGGATGGGTAAATTTGGGTTGTCAATTTGATGTTTGGGAGGGTTAATAAGAAAATTGTTGTTGGTGTCCGAAACTCAGATTGATGTTGATGTGCATGGTTATGATTTTGACTGTCAATTTGATCTTCATAGGTTGTGCTAGTTATGTGGTAAGATGGATTCAAATCATTGCATTTTGTTGATCTTGAGCGAATTGATCTTCGTCGTCAATCTCATATTTGGGTGAGGTTGCATATATTAGGCAAAATGGTTTTGACTACCCGATTGCCATTGATCTTCAAAGAAGTAATCTGGACTGTCAATCTTGTGTTTAGGAGGGATGTCATATTTTAAGTAAAGTTGTCTCGAACATGTGATTGTTGTTGATTTCCTGGGATTTAATCTTGACTATCAATCTAGTCTTCAAGGGCATTGAGAAGAAAAGTACAGATGGGTCCCGAATGTTAGATTGACCATTAATCTTGCTAGTGAAATAATTTGTTGTGTTGCAAATTATGTGTTTCCACCAATGGTCACGGGCTATGCCCCTCCTTGTGTATGGGGAGGCTCCCATTATTGAATGTAAATTAACTAAGAAGTGTGGGGTGGCCAATAGGCCGGGATCACACAGGAACACTTCACTGAGCTTGTGGCAAAGTGCTTGTACGGAGTACAAGGGAGGAATTTGTAGTGATGAGGGATAAAGGAGAGAAATTAGGAAAGAGAGAGTTATTGTTGTGAGTAGGCACTAGCAGAGTTCACACACAATAACCAAAGTAGGTCCACATTCAATTAGAGGAAAGCAAGACTAACAAACCATAGAACACACAATTCTTTAGATTCATCAATCAAGGACACCAAGTTCCTTCTTGGTTATTCAAGATCACTATGCTTGCAAAGTTGCAGAATAAGAGAGAGAAGAGAGGAAAGCATAAGCAAAGGAAATGGAAGAAATGTAGCTTTTATTTCTTGTGTAGTGGTGATATAAAGCTTCACAATCTACAACAATCCACAATTGCTACAAAAACTAACTTTCAAGATCCTTTAGAATGGAGTAGCCATTCCAATTTATAGCATTGTAGATTGCCCTCTCATCTACCCCCCACATGACTCTTCATGTTCCTATTCCACTTGTGACCTTTCAATTGCCCTTAGAAGAGACAAATTAAGTACCTCTCTTATAATTTGAGAGAGTACTTTTACATTTTACAAATATTTTGTTGTCACTTAAGTGAATAGGACAAAATAGCAAAAAGTACATTCTCAATTGAAAATTAGAATATGGAGAGAGAGAGAGAGAGAAGATAGAAAGGAAAGGATTGACTGATCTGTGAAGAAGATCCTTATGATGAAGAACTTGTTGATTCATGATGCTCGAGGAAGAGTTTCCTAAGCGGGCTCCCTGTCCTTTGAATTCTTTCTTTGAACCGAGCTACCGCAGTGTCAACTTGTCTTCTTCAGAATGCAAACACAACTCAACACTTTGATCCATGCCCAGGGAACATCATTGATCTTCTTGCATTGACTGAGCCATCTTTTGCAATTTCAGAAATGGAGTCTCTGATGTTGGCAATAGACTCTAAGGTATCTTCATTGAAGGAGAGAGAGTCACCTACCTCTTTCTTGACCAACTCTGGAAGGAAACAATGAGTTCTTTTGATGATGAATTCTTGTTAAGTGGAGGAAATCCAAATCTCTGAACACAATTGCAGATTCATTCAAAATCTCAAAAGCCTCTTGTTCGCTAGAGTCAAGTTCGGAGATGGTATCTTCTATCATACCGTATCTTTCATCTATGATGCGGACCGAAACCGGAGACAAGTTCCCAACAGCTGATGCAAACACATTCTTACTCATGAGGGTGTGAGAGTCGAAGGAGCTCATCTTAGACACAAGTGGGAACACCTCATCCCAATGGATCTTCTCTTTTACAATCTCCTCCCTTGCTTTCTTCACTTGACAAAGTGGCAAGAATATACTTGATTAGAGAGAGGACCTCTGGAAACAATGTCTTACCTTTCTCGATGATCTTCTCAATCCATCTCTCGTTAGCCTTCCCTTGCATCATATAGCTTTGTGCTTTCTTGATCACCTCAGGGTCAAAGCTAGTGATTGGAGGAATGTCTTCCACAGGAGTGAAGGTGTTGAATCGGGCTCCAAGAAAGGTTGAATGTGAGCACTGAGGGTTTTACATGTTCCTCCAATTGCTCAATTGTTCGCTTGTACTCTTCATTTTGAGCAAGAAGGCGGGCATAGGATTACTGGAACAAATGAGAATCACCCTCATGCGAAGCTTGACCCAATGAGATGCGGATCAACTCATAGTTTGACAGAGTCATCTCCTCAATAGGCTTTACATTCTTAGGCCTAGCAACTTCTACATATTGGTTACCTGAGGCACCACTAAAGAAGCAAGAAGTTTTGGGCCTTCTTCCTTCGCTTGGATTTCAATGTTTTTGAGATAACTCCAAGGTCGGGCATGCCAACTTGTTGTGTTGTTCTTGGTTCACTTTCAAGCAATTCTTGAATCCATGGGAATGGCTCTTTAGGAATTGACATGATGTTGGTTGTCGAAGCATTTTAGGAGCTTGATGTAGGATCACTTCTTGTTCATTGTGAGAAAGTTTCGCCATTGGGGAAGACACACTTGGATGCTTTTGAAGAAGAGGATGACATCTTGATTCTTTACACAGGGTGGCTTTGCTTTTTAGAGGACAATGGATTCGAGATATGATGTTTCCAACTTGCCCGATGAGTTATGATGACCTCTTTTGATGATACGCTCCCCTTGCTCCTAGACACAATTGTGATCGAATGATGCTTTAGGATCCTCGTGGAGGGTGGATTTTCTTGTTTGAGCTGTGAGACAACTTTACAACCATGTGAGGATGGCAAAAAGCAGCGAGATGAGTGAAAACGGAGCCAATTGCAACTTTCTGCACCAAAAACTGAAACTTTCTATTTTTGGCAGGTGGGACTAGGAGTTCTTTATTTTGGGATATTTTGCTTTTTGCTCAAATTTGATCTTTTGGATTCCTTGGCACACTCAATTCACCTTCATTGATGATGCTTTACCATTTTTAGCAAGTTTCTATTTTTATCTAAGTTACTTTTTTTTCTTTTTTGGGAAAACTGCTTTTTTGCTCAAATTGCCTGTTTTGCCAAGTTTGTCATTTTCATTGTTTTTGAATGTTCTAATCAGAGAGATATTACCATTTTTGGAGGGTTGCTATTTTTAGTAAGTGGAAGCATCAACCACCTATTTTTAGAATGTGCACTTACTAGTGTCCATGCGTAGTGAAAATACCCTCATTAGATTCGACTCTCATCCTGGAATCCCGTGCTCCAATTTTTGTCGTGTTCCGTCGCTAGAACTCCTGCAAACTAAGAAAACAACTTCTAGGCACAAATTTCAGGTTTTGCTTGCTGTTAAAAAAATTAGGGCATCATCACATTTGGAGAAAATTTCACTAGAATCCGTTTCAGAGTTTGAAAGTTATGAATAAATCACCGTTTTCATGTTCATGGTGCCTTAGAAAGTTTTTGGCAGCATGGTTACTGTTTAGACAAGTTATGATGTTTTTGCAGGTTTCATGGCTTCAATAATGGATGACGAGTTAAACTGTGTGTGAAGGAATAGGCTTGCAAGTAAGTTATTTTATGTTTTCTAGCTACCCGCGTTACTTTTGCTCATGGTGAGAAAGTTGCTTGAGTTTTAAAGTTAGGGTTTTAACAACTTGGGGATAGGGCGCATTTTTGTGTACCCTCCGTCCCTTTGGGAATTGGGAGAAGGGGACAAGAAAATGTGCCTCAAGGAGATGAGGACAAGTGGCGCTTCGTGGTGCGAGATGGGAAAATATGGAGAAAACACTTGGGAGCCTGAGGGCTAGAAGTTGGTCGCATGAGGAACCTAAAGAGGGGCTAGGATGGGGCGCATTTTGTGTCCCCTTTGTCCCCTTGGGAATGGGGACAAGGAGGACAAAAAAATGTGCCCCCACCAGATGATGCCAAGTGTCACTCTATGATGCATCGTGAGGGAGATGAGAAAACTTGCATTGAGCACGTGGGAGCTGAGTTTGGGTCATATGAGGGACCAGATGAAAGGGCTGAGGTGGGGCGCATTTTTGTGTCCCCTCTGTCCCCTTGGGAATGGGGGACAAGAAAATGCGCCCTCACCGAAGGTGACATGTGTCGCCCCAAAAAATGACTAAGTATGAGAAGCGTACCTCGCACAAGAGAGAACTGAGTGGTCTTTTCAGATGAAGTTTTATATGATTTTGACTCCCAAGACCATTTCAAGAACAATGGAATAGGTTTCAGACTTCAATTTTGCTTGCATCTTCAAAAATTGACCCCTTTTTCTTTGGGACAATAGGGTGTGTCTGCCAAGAATGAGCTGCCTTGAGAAGCCATCAGGTCTTGTGAAAGATGTGATGATTCCACCATGTAGAGAATTCCTTCAGCTTTCCAATGCCTATTTGATTGACTCCTAACTCCTTAGGGAACTCCCGGAATCATCAAAACCAATTTTGATGAAGTTCAGTACCAATTTTGACTACATACTCCATACACCTGAAAAACCCGATGTTGCACAATCTGTCCCTAAACCTTCAAAACTTCCCTAAATCTTCCTAAATCATTTCCAACACCTTCATGACTCTCCAATACCACCTCTAGATGATTATGAGATTTCAGATCCTTCTCGGAGGGTGCACACCTGCCTTGAAATGGCCAAAATTGACCTTTCTATGCCTACTGGAAGACTAGTCATCAGAAGCACTTTACTAAATGAGATGAATAACCTTGTTAAAGCCTTTCAAACAATAGGAAAAATTTGTTCAACATATTGAGAGGACTTGCAAGGTTGGGATGAGCATGATACAAAAGACAAACTCATTTGGAGAGGGGTTTGGGAAGACATAGGAGTAAATTTTCACATTTTGGCCTAGTTGTCATGCTTGAAAGTTTGAATTTTTGAGCTAGCAAAATGAATGACAACAAATCTCCTAATAGTTCTTCCTATCTGTTAGTTTGATTTTCAGGATGGATCACATCAAAAATTTAAAAGGCCTTCCACATCTTATTGTTGTTGATTTTTAGAGATTAGATTTGAGGTGGAAATTGTTTTTTTGGATGGCTTTACATAGAAAGCAAAGGGGTCGCTTGCATATCCGATTATTGTCAATCATGTACGACATCATGCTAACTGTCCATTTGACTTTTAGAAGGTTTCAAGGCGAAAGGTAACGAGGTTCCCGAACCTCAGATTGGTTGTCGGTCTTGCAACTTTGAATCTCAGCCGTCCATCCGATTTTTGAAGGGATTGCTTTGAAAAGTAGAGTCGGCTGCACGATGACGAATTGTCAAATTCAAAGCAGAATATTTGACCGCCATTAATTCAATTGTTTACCTGCTCCTAAAGGAGTTAATACTTCCATTGGGGTTTTATATTGCCAATCAAAGAGAATTTGTTTACCACCATTGAAAATTTCTGCAAGCTTGCGACATTACACTGTTTTGATGGACTAAGTTGTTCTCTATCAACCTTCAAATTCTTGCAAATTGCATTCGACAAGCTGGGTAAGTTTCAGAACCTTCTCCAGATTATAACTGAGCTTACAAATTGTTGGGCTATGTTATGGCACTCAAGAAGGAAGATACGGGCAAAAAACCAGTAGTTTCTAAAAAGAGATCCTTATTTACAAACTATCCTTTTCCCCAAGAGTTACTGCACCTATTTGGTCAAGACTTCCACAACGTTTATAATAATCAGTAATTTTTTTGGATTATCTGTATATATTTTAGTTAGCTCTGATGTTGAGTCCATCTTTGGAACTAGTCTTCAGGTAAGTGGATTGCCTTTATTACTGCCTCAATATTGCAAACAGTACCTTCAAATAGGATTCTACTCGCAGCAAACGATTGTGAAAGCCCAAACGTTTACTTCTCTAAGGATTTAATAATTGGGCCATAAATGAGTTATGATGATAATGTCATTAAATATTCTCATGTCTAGCTTGGATGATAGGGTTTCCTCCAGTAGTTTGAGTACAAAGTTAATGGCTTCTCTTCTTACCAAAGGCCTTATCTGGGCTGTAACATATGCCACCAACTGTTTTATCAATGTTTATATTCCTATCGACTTTTTTGATGGGTAAAAGAAAATAATATTTTGTATAGTAATATATCTGAATGCAGACTGAAGATATCAGAATGAGAAGACCAGATGCCTCACTAGAAAAATAAAATCTAAGCAACTGACTAAGAATAACTATCACAGAACTCTGCTATAAATACTTACACATTTTCATAAGAGCTTAATGTATAAAACAAAGAATTGGAACTCTGCATATTGGCATGATATCCGAGTCTGAAATCAGTACACTTGGACTGCAAAAGTATACTTCTGTCCACGATAAAATTTACACTACATGATCCAGAATAGATCAGGAATCCAGTGGACAACACCCTAAATTGCAGAAACAAAATGTATTATAACTGAAAGCAATTTAATTACAACAATTGTAGCATAAAATAATATTGTAGACTTGTAACAAAATGAAGTTGAACCGTGAATGGATAGAAATAAAATATGCATATAGAGAACAAAATCTGAAGGAAAGAGTTTACAAATTCTTTGGTATGGGAGGCAGGTAGGGCTATCTCTGAGGAAAGATGCGAGCTACTTTTTTGGTGCTATTGCAAGAGGAAGGTAGCGATCTCGGAGAAGAGATGTGAAACCAGTTCTCTATTTGGATATTCTAAAGTGATAGCAAGAAAAGATGAGAAGTTACCAGACTGCCAATGCTTTTATACCTATTTTTATTAGGGAATGGATGGTCTAAAAATAGAATATGAAGTGATTTGACTTGGAATGCGAAGAGTCATAAGCATTCCCTAAGAAGTTGAGAGGTTTTTCATTACTCCAAACTCACATATATTTTACTATTTCTAGGTATTTTTGTATGTTCTTGTCTTTTGCATTCTTGAAGCCATTTGGATTGGTTTTGGCCTTGAAACTAAAGTCAGATGTCCTAACTAGTTTCTAGAGGCATGTATTTTGGGGTTCTTCCTCTAAGCTACGATCTAGGAGTTATGACCCCAACAAGGTGATGTACTAGTGATATTCTATTTTTTTGTATGTTTCCCATAATACTGTCTTGAAATGCCACCTGGATCATTCACTTTTTCTTGAGGAGCAAAGGACCCCATTGCTTCTAGTCTGATTTTCGATGAACATCAGAAACTATGAGTGCAGAAGTGAATTCCTTACACATAAGTGGGGTGGCTCATCCAAAGTTAACTTTTTTGATTTCGAAAACCTCTGTTTAGGGATTTCAACGAACTGACATATAAAACTATTGTGTTTTTTGTTCCTGCATAATTCACAAGATTGGAGATTCCAACACTGACTAGAATCATGACCTCTTCTACCACAATAATTGCAGACAATGTGATAAAAAAATTACCTTTTGTGTAAGTAGAATGCTCTCTTGCCATTGTTGAGCAGGTTGTTTTGCACACATGCCTACTTTAATGAAAGTGAGACCCATGATGGGTTGAGAAGACTCTTTGGTGTACTGAAGAGCAAAATTATTGGGCATCATTTTTGCTACGAGAGGTTTTTGGATTCCTTGGTCATCTTTGTTGAGGCCTTGACTAGGGTATCCTATTTTCTATAATAGCTTGAATCCAACTCCTTTTGTTTTTTGAAAACTATCAAATAATTATGGAGAATGATTAGAATGCGCAGAAACAAAATAACATACCATGTTTTCCATTGTTTCTGTCTTTGTATTTGCAACAAGTGTCTTCTTCTCGTTCATTTCAAATATAGCTTGTAGTATGATCTTGTTTTTCAAATTTCATCATAAAATGCTTGTTTTTGTGTAAATTGTTGCAGTTGTGCATAGCTTCCTTTCACCTTTCCTCTTCTTGGAGTAACCCTTTTGTGACAGTGCTTCTGAATTGGGAAAGATTCTTCTACATTTCTATCATCTGCTCTATGATAGTGCTAAATTTGGTCCGCAACCATTGGTTTTCATTGTGTAACCATTGATTGTATTCAAGGAGTGATTGGTGCTTATTTTCTGGTGCCAAAAACAGATCAACATATTTAATTTGTTTACTTCATCCATTTTTTCCTATTGGACTTTCCCATGGCTTAAAAATTCCTGCAAAATGTATGGATTTGTTTTTCTACTTTGATGCCCTTGATCTGAATTGGACTCGAATTTGGTGGGCAACGCTAAATTGCACAATCTTAACATGTTATAGGTGGACATGATTTAATTATAACTATTGCAGCATAAAATAATATCGTAGAAATGTACCAAAAGGAACCTTGAATGATTGGAAATAAAATAGATAGAGAACCATTATTGAATTTTTTTCAACAACTTTATGATATTGACATTCCATTTACACAACATGGCAAAAGTGTGAATGAAATTCGATTACTTCGGTTTAAAACCGGAAAATCTCAGCAAAAACGCATGAAATTCAATAACAATGTAATTTTCATAAAAGAGAAAAAAAAAAGAAAAAAGCAATTTTTAAATATCATTTCGAATAAAGTGTGTAGAGATATAAATAAATATAATACAAAAAAATTTCAATCACAAATATAGTGCGTAGAGATATAAATAAACATAATACATAAAAATGGCAAATACACAAAAACAATGTAGGGTTAAAAACTGTTTTACTGCTACCTTAGAGGATTTATGTACACAACAACAAAGGGCTACAGGTAAAATAATAGGCCATATTGTTGTAGAGCACAAATGGCCTTGTGTCTTTTCACCTAAACCCTCATTAGGGTAATAAATTATTAAAAATCCCTCATCGGGATTACAATTCAACATGGAAAATGAACCTACTCCAAGTAAAACTTAAAAATAAAGTTGCAATGACTAACCCAAACAGCACACTAAATTTTTTAAGTTGCTCATGTTTAGTGTGTTTATACCTCTAAGTGTAAAATGGTGCCAAAAAGAGACGTATATATATAGAAAACAAACTATAACAACTTTTTGAAAAACTCGGGAAAAACGTTGGAAAAGCTGGATGAAATATGGTAAGTTACATATACATTTTGGATATGGATATGGGTATGGATACGGATATGAAGAATCCGATATGTGGATACGACGATGTTTTTTTCTCATGTTAGGCTTTAGATACAATTGTATATAAATAAAAACATATATATTCTAGCCTAACAATTTATGAATTAACCACATAATATGCATATAAAAAACAAAATAACCACAAAACACTACTGATAATTTATATAATGCCAATCGAATGCCAAGTGACAAGTCACAGATGTCATGATAAAATATTAAATTTAATTATTATATCAAAAGTAGTTTTCAATATTTATGATATTCATCCTCGTCATTAAGGACATCTACATCAACATAACCGAGAGCACTCTTGCTTCCACTCCCATGTGGGTCCTGCGATGTCAAAGAAGTATCTAGTGTTGATAGGTGGGAATCGAAAGCATTCAAGTCAACTTCTCTTCATCTACGTCCCAATGTTTTATTGCTTACTTCATTGTACATGACTGCTTGTGGGATAAAAGGCACAAAGTTGGTATTTATATACAACTCCTTAGCCTTTTTTGCTTGCTAGCTTATTGCGCTCTGTGAGTGGATGAAGCTATATGTACTCTAGTTGTGCTTGGAGGAAGATGAACTTACAACGCATTGAGGCAAAGTCAATGTAGAATTATAATTTATGCTTTTGTGTTAAGTGTTGTTTTATGCTGGCTTCTTGACTTTTTAGGGTTTGCAATGTTTTAAAAGTTTTTGGACACTTAATGTTTTAATGTCGAGAAAAATAAAAAACCTATTTTTACTGTGCATATGCGTAGGATACGTCCTGGACGATTTGCATATGCGTCGGATATGTTTGCAGACATATTTGGTTGTATTCGGATTGTCCAAGACATATCTGCAAGCTTATTAGAAATGTATCTCGTCTTGGATATGTAAAGACATATTTTTCTACCCTGCAACCTACGGTATTGGTATTGTAGGAAAAATGTGGTAGGTTAGCGATTACTCCGATCAATTGCGGGTTTTTTTAGAGTAATGTTGCTATGATATGTAGGGCTATGTTTGAGGAGATTTGAGCTGCCATCTGTGAGGAGATGTGAATTGCTCTCTAAGAAGAGATGTGGGTTAATTTTCTCGTGCTTTTGCAAAAGGAAGGTGGCAATCTCTGAGAAGAGATGTGAATTTACCATTCTTTGTTCTACATATTAGAAAGTGGTAGCAATCTTTGCGAAGAAATGAGAAGCTATTAAATTGTTTTCCTAATAATTTATTATTTTTACATTTGAGTGCCCATGACTTCACATTTATATTTATCAAGGAATGAACAATCTAAAAATAGAATATGAGGCGATTCGTCTTCGAATCTAAGGAGCCATGTCATGCAAGCATTCTCCCAAGAAGTTGAGAGGTTTTATCATGACTCAAAACAAACAAAAATAGAATTTTACAAATTTTTAGGTATTTTCTACATTTTTGTATTTTGCATTTTTGAGGCCTTTTGGAGTTTTTTGTTCTCAAAACTTTAGTTGAATACTATGCATAGTTCAAAAATTTATGAGCTTTTAAACATATATTATCATAGTTTAAAAACTTAGACTCGGACATTACTTTGGTAGCCCAAAATTTTGACTCGTACTTGGGAGTTTCTTGGCTATTATTTGGCAACTTTATCGCTACTTTAAAAACATATAAATTCATAAAATAAACTTGAATAACATGTAAAACATTGTTAAATGACATGAGAAATGAATGTAGAGAATGCATAAGTATATTTTCTATTAATTTTCAACCAAAAAAGAGTACAAAATACAAACTACAATGCTCATAGAGTCATAGACTATAGTGACATAGTCATCAATGCACCAAAATATACTAATATGAAATATCAAATCATCTCTAGTGCCTAGTATAAGTTTGCTGCCCCTTGGAAGTGGAAGGTAAAGATTCCTCCTTTGCAACAATATCATCCACAAAGATATCATTTGCATCCTCACCAACCCCTCTCGGCTCAGGATGCCTCGACGCTGTTGCTTCCTTCTCCAACTTTGAGATTTCCTACTCGAGTAAGCATGGGCTCCTCATCATCAACAAATTTGTCGGCATGTAGATTGATATTATCCAAGTCAATTGCCTCATGACTCTCTGCCCCCTCCACTTGTCTCTTTGGAAGACGAAGATTGTATCGCACAAAAAATAAGATCGTTGGGGCATTTTGTTCTAAACTTGTCATGCTTCTTTGTGTAAACAACTTCAAACATGCTCTAATTATGTTCACACTAAAAATAATTACATGGCTGGAACAAAAGTGGATGACTAGTCCCTAAACATTTGGTGTTTTTACACCATATTTTTCCCATTACAAATATGAAAATAGAACATCGTAATTTTGTAAGTCAACTAGGCTTGAATAAATGAAAGAAGTCTTGTATCTACGAGTAACAAGACTAAAAACAAATGAGGCAATTTGTTTTTACCGGCCGAAAGGTGTTGCTTCTTTAACGCATAGAGTTGGAGAAAAGAGCCTCTCCTTTGCAATCATGTAAAATCTGTAGCTCCTCAACAATTGCATCTCTAGTTTCTTCCTTAGGGACCATACTCTTTATGCATATATTAATGCTATACATAACCTCTTCAACGGCCTTAAACAAATTAGAATAAAAAACTTAGGGTTCAAGTAGTAGGTAGTTGCATATATATGTTGGTGGAGTTGCTTGTTGATCTCCGATCAATCATGCACCAAATGTGTTAATATTTTCTTTGATTTTTCCCATAAAACTTTACTATGACCTCCTTGGTCATGTCCATGGCCCCATATGAGTAATTTTAGGTTTTCCCCCATCCACCAATTGTAGAAGTCTACCCAAAGCTCGACACCTAAAATAAAAGCATGCATAATTTTAAAAATTAAATTAAGAGAAATTTAAACCAAAATTTTGTAATAAATAAATCATAAATAAATAAAAGTTAAGGTTAGTGTTGAAGCTCAAAATTGCACCGCCATGAGTCATAGACAACCTAGGATTTTGAGGCAACATGGGATGATCTTGTAATGTGGGTGTGTTGGCTAGATTTTCTGCATAGCATCAAACCTAGGCAGTCATGAGATAAATCTCCCTCATTTAACCGGTGAGGCTCCCGTGTCAGATTTGTCAATAAAAATGTGTTATTATCTATCAGGGGTTTTACTTTAACCACTTAGTTCATGAACCATAACTAAGAAGTTTTGCAGCAAGTAAGCAGCTGTTTAAGAAAGGAAAGTTATAGAAGAAAGAAGTAAAGGAAATACAGAGAAGAAATGGGGAAGATGTGCATCCCAATTAGTAGATATATAGACAATTTAATTACATGCACATAGAAGAAATAGATATGAACACACAGAATTATAAAACAAAGGCAGCTCTAGAACTAGATCTAAAATAACACAAAGTTTATCAAGAGATCTAAGATTCAAAGCAAGAAACACAGTACACCGTGACACAAAGTTCTCCGGAAACCTGCTCCCTTGTATTCCTTTGCTCCAAGTTGCTTTGGAGTTCAAAGACAAAGTCTAGAACTCGGGATCGCTGCTTTACAAAGTCGATCGATCATTAACTGAGGTTCTTCTCCTACTTATAGAATGTAGGAGGGAAAGTACAAATGGAAGACTCAAACTGAACTAAAACATGAACAACAAGTAAAGATGACATTTGGCAATCATCCTCAACTAACTTCTTCTTAAGTGACACATGTATCACTTAACTAATAGAATGGTTCCACATGACTTCAAGTAATGGTTGTAAAACTAATAACTTAGAAGTTTTACAATTTCATCAGGAACATAGAAAATAGAACAAGAAAGAATAGAAGAAGTCATGCCAGCTGTAACATTTATGTCTTCTTCTTGTTCTGATATCGGATATACTTGTCGAACATGTAATTCAGCATCTTTCCATCTGTTTTAGCCACTGCTTCCTTCTCTGTCCTGAATTGCAGCAACCCTTCATTCAACACTTTGCTGCACGCTTCCACCTCTTCCAAACTCGGCCCAAACCTCATGATGTGCCTGCAGAGCCACCAGTCTACTGATAGAATTCATCGTGAAAGGCTTGGTAGCTTTATCAATTCTCTTTTGTACCATCAGAAGAGAACCTTCCAGGGAATCAGGCACTTCGTTAGAAACGATCCGCACGTATGAAGTAACACCTCCGTCCACTCTTTCCTCAGTGAAAGAAATGATACTGTCTGGTAAATCTGATGTTCTACTCTCAAGTGCCTGCATCCTCTTCAGCAAAACTCTCTAGATTTCCAAGCGGAAAGATACCGCAAACTCTAGTTTGCTTCCCCTTCTCGGATCCGATCGTACAATACTGCTCGCAATCAATACATCTCTCAGCTTGACTTGTTGATCTCGGCCAAAATACTCGAGGTTACTCTCTCGCTAATGTATTCATGCCTTCTACGTTTTCCATCGATTGCTTTAGTTGATTTCTTTGCATCGTTCATAACCTTTGGGCGGGTGGCACTTCCCTAAGTTGTCTGAAGCTTGATGAATAATCGATCCTTCTATTCAGTCAATAGCCTTTACTTGATTGCTTGCGTCCTCCATTTTCTCGCATAAGATGATCACTCACCTGCTCGAAATAAATTTGAATGGAAGGTTTAGCAACCTTGGTTATGATCTCACATAATTGAGATACTTGCTTCTGCAGACTCTTCTTTCTCCGCCTTTTCTGTCAAGCCTAAGGAATAAAGCGTCTATCGATGTCTGCGTGTCTGCTGATCAATCCTTCGGTGGTGGCTTGGCCGAGTGGTACTTTGGCTGTCACATCTTCCGCCGTGAGCTCCTCCACTATCTTTCCTTCGTACGGAATTGATATCTCAAAGCAAACTTCTCTCCCGAATTCTCAATGATCAACCTAGAAGTTGCTTTAGCAACTTTAGGCCTCTCGTCTCTTCGCCGAGATCCTCGGAGTAGGCTGCAAGTCGTGCTCCTCTAAGTTCATCTCCATTCTCGCTTTTGGAACCAACCGTGCAAAGCCAACCATTCCGAGAAATTACTTCTCGGAGAGTGAGAAGTCGGCGAGTGCACTACCATCTCCGCTTTGCATTCTCTCCGTCGAGAAAGTGCCACGGTGTTATAGCTGCCATCCTCGAATCATCCAAGGACAAAGCTCTTTCGAACTCTGCCATCTCTGCAGCCTTCAACATCTCCTCTGGAGCGGGTGATGAGCGAAGTGGTGAGGAGAGAAGGCGAATGTTGCGGATTCAATGAAGACATGGAAATGTCCTATTGTTGCGGTGCAATAGTTGGTGAAGTACTGGGTACTGGAGAAGCCGGAGTCAAAGCTATGGTTGTAGAAGTGATCTTATCTTTCTCTTGAGATCTTACGTACTTTCAACTTCTCGGACCTTCACGCTTTCTCCTTCATGCTTTCGCTTGAGGGAATCACTGTGCCGAAGTTGCCGTGATTTGATTCATCAATGCTTCATCAAGGCAATATCCCTTCACCAGTTTGAAGTATTCACCAACACAGCTCTCGACCTTTCTTCAATTGTGTTGCAGCCTCCCATGTTATTCTGCAGTATGGCTTTATCTCCTCCCATTTGATGGTAAGTGTCAAGTACCACATTCCCATCGTCTTTAAGATCCGCAGTATCCGTCTTTAGTCAAAGTCGAACACTTGCTTCTTTGTGACCCTCACTCGAAATCTCTCTTTCTAACCTCGTACTCACTTCCGCACTTCATCCGAAATCTTCTAACGAAGGCACATGTGCGTACTGGTGGGAGATTGTCTTTCCTGGCTACTCCGAATGGATCGAAGTTCAGGCATGCTGCAGGAAGAACTCTTTCTCATACTCGGATAACATTTGCGCTTCCATCCCTCGAGCTCTGTGAATGCTAATGCAGCTATAATATCCCACAGTGATTGGGAAGAAGCCCGTAGACTTGTGCCGCTTTGACTGAAGGTCGTGTAACTCCACAAGTTGCCTGCTCAGCTCCATGGCGATCAATCTATCATTCGGATACCTGGGCATCTTTATTGGTTCTCCAGAAAAGCCCGTAACCCTGAGGTATGTGAAATCTACAAATTGAATGAATAGACTTCCAATCTTGGACACGGCTTCCCACGCTTCCTTGCTTACCCTGTTGGCCTTCAAGTCTTTGTCTAGCCTGCAGATGAAATCATAGAAGAAGTCATCGTTGATCACTTTGAAGTCTTTCTCGCCTGTAGGTGCAGTAAGCTGCGGGTAGCACTCGAAAATGGGGTCCTTGGAAAGAACACCACATCTATCCAGCTTGGAAAAGACACCTTGTGAAGCTGCGCACATACACCAAGTATGAAGTCATCTTGAAGCTGAAAGTACGCTTCACGTTCCGAAGCTACTCACCGATGTTGCTGCTAATAATTTCCGACCAATTGATTATAGAATCAACCTTGTTGATTTCAATGGTCCTGATGAAAGCATACATCCATGTACGGAAAGTGTAGGCATTCGCTTCGCCATTCAACCTGCATAGCAATTTGACGACATCATCTGCCTCCTGCACCAAATTGGACCGTGGAAGAGTTCTCGGGAACTTTGAAGGGGATCTAGGCTTCTTCATGAACCGGCTGTTCATTATGCTCATGCAATCAGCTCTATGTTTCTCCCATCTACTGTCAGCATCCTGAATGCTAATAGAAGTCACCACCTTTCGCACTGGAATCTTCAGACAATAATTGATGAACTCCGCATCCAAACGAATTATTGTCTTTCCCGCAACATCACGCACTGATCTGGATGAAGGATGATAAGATCTAGCACACTCCATCACGAACTCTGGCAATTGGGCTATACATGGGAAAGCTGCAGCTCGGATAATTCCACTACTTTTGACCGCACGCATGAGTGAAGTCTTTCCCGCTCTGGATCTATCAATCAAATCAGAAAGAGGTTCTGGGCCTAGATCTGTGTCTCCTATGTCTGCAAGTTTGGAAGCAATGCATGAATCCATCGTGCTCTCTTTTTCATCTCCTTTCACCATGGCTTTGTCTATCTTCGTCTGAATAATTCTTTTTCTTCTAACTTGGCCGGATTTCTTCAATACTAGTGCAGATCTGGACAATTCTTCAGATTCGGAGGATATTTGCAATGTATTGGACATTGATAAAAACTCCTTTTCTTTTGTAAAGCACCTGTAATGAATTCTTGCAATTTATTCAGACAAAAATGGCCACTGGAGCATGAATAGTGAATTTAAATTATAAAAATCTGCACTTTTCAAGCTGCTGCCCCAAAAATTGGTGTTTAATTTGCACATAAAGAGAGCATGAATCCTTTCAATCAACACCTGAGCTCCTGTAACACCTGTGGAAACAATTATGCAGACAAAGATCAACCTCCTCCAAAGCATGCGCCAAATCTGGAAGCTTTTAGCCTTGTTAGCACTTTGTCTGAACAAAATCCTTCCTTTAATGGGGCGCACTTTTCCACTTGGCTGCAATTCTTCACCTGTGATTTGAATAATTCACTCATATGGCTGCCCATGCTTATATAACCTTCACAATTCTATAATTAATAATTGCCCTAACAATTAAAGGCAATTAATTAATTAAAAATCATGTTTTTCTCTTTTAAAAATAGCATGTTTAAGGACAGCCATCCAATAAATTAAATTAATCCAATTTAATCCTTCACACATCACTTCACTTAAGCTTCACAGTGTGCTTTGACCATAGCCACTGAAAATAGAAATTAATTTAATGTTTTAATGCTTTAAAAACATTAAATAATACCCAAATGGGGCGCACTTTTTGAGAGGAAGAGGGCAGCCATTAAATAAATTAATTTTAATGCTTTTAAATCCTTTCTTTTATTTCATCTTTGACTTGTTGACTTCCTCCAAGCTTGGGCGCACTTTTTGAGAGAATAGATTAATTAAAATAATCAATTTAAGGCTTTTATTCTCTCACCAAAGGGGGCGCACTTTTTTGCACATGTAATTCTATTTTTAAGAATTTTTTCATAATGGGATTCTTTACCCTGCAAGGCAGGCACCAAAATCCCGTGATCCACTTAAGTGATTTGACTTTGACAATGGGATTATTTACCCTGCAAGGCAGGCACTAAAATCCCATGATTTCACTTAAGTCACTTTCCTTTTATTTTATCATGGGAATTTTTACCTGCAACGCAAGCAATAAATTCCCCACCCTGCTGACCTTTATTTTCCCACTTTGTAGCTTAAGTGACTTTTATAACACGGGAAAAAGTACCCTGCCAAGCAGGTATAAAATTCCCACCCTGCCTGCGGCTTATATTTTTCCCATCGCAGCTTAAATCCTTTGTTTTCCAAAATGCGCCTATCCCCTTGAGGGCTTTTCTCTGCACGACTTCGCTTTTTCCGGTGATCCGGATCTCCGATGACGACTTCCTCCGGGCATAATGTGCGTAATGTGCGTATATGTTTTCCAGCTGCTCCAGGTCAAAAATCGGGCTTACCCGGCAAAGGAATTGCTCCAGAGAAATTTCACAGAAAACGAAACGGGACACCACAAAAACACGAAAAATTGCCAAAAGTTACAAATAAAGCCCAAAACTTAAAATAAGTTAAAACCCTTCTGGCACATAGGAATAATAACATATTCGCTCATAATAGAGTTAAAACAGAGCGCAAATAGCCTCATACGGGGCTCAAAATAATTAAATACAAATTTTCTCGCAGACAAATCCCGACGACAGAATAAAACAATTTTGGGCATCTGGGTATTTGGCGAAAAAGGCTAATATGGCTCTTTGGGATTATCTTGACACAATACAGGAACTTTCAGGCAATAAAAACACAAAACGACCCATTATTTTAAAAGTACGAAAAAATTTCAGATAGGGTAGTCGCAGATTTCAGGGTGAAATCTGAGTGACACCAGTTGGCTCCGTCTGTGGACATCTTTTTCTCTGTCAGAATGACAAAGAGAAAAGATGAGATCCCAGCATCTCTGGTTTCGCATCTTGTCTTTTGGGCACGGGGTCGGGCAAACGAACACAACACAACACAACACCAAAACAAGACAAAACAAGGAAAAAAAAACAAAGATTTATTTATGTACATACAGGTGTTACCCTGCTTCTCATGTCCGGAACAGCTTCAAGTGTTGCCCATTGAAAGGCAACGGCAATTCAACTCCATCCTGATGAGCAAGAATGAAGCTATCTGCTCCGGCGATCCTTTTAATCACAAAAGGCCCTTTCCATAGTGAATCGAACTTTCCATGCATGCCTTTTGTTTCTCTTCTTTTGTCCCATAAAAGGACCCAGTCATTGACTTCAAACTTTCTTTCCCTAGCCTTTTTGTCGAAAATGATTTTCACCTTCCTTTGATGCTCTGTCAACCTATCTGCAACTTGAGTTTGTACTTCTCTCAGTTCAGTTAGGTACATAATTCTTTTATCAATAGCATCCGTGAAAGTGGAATCCTCCAAGGCCTTAGAAAGTTGCAGGGCAGGCAGTTCCAAGGTAAGAGGCAGCTCTGTGTCTCTACCATATAACAGCTGAAATGGGGACATGCCTATCGCCCTCTTTGGTGTGATTCTATCGGCCCATAATGCATCAAACAACTTTTTATGCCAAGTCCTTTGATTGTCTGTTACCAGCTTGCGCACGATAGTTACCAAGTTTTTATTACTAGATTCAGCTTGACCATTCCCTTGTGGATAGTAGTTTGAAGAATGAACCAGCTGGATCCCATAAGTGTAGCAAAATTCCACCAACTCCTCAGAAGAAAGATTCGGAGCGTTGTCTGCTACAATTTTGTTGGGCATGCCAAACCTGACAATAATATTTTCTTTTATAAAACTGCACACCTCGGCGGAAGTGGCATTCTTTACAGGAATAGCTTCTACCCACTTACTGAAATAATCAGTAGCTGTTAGAATGTAATGATGGCCGGCACTGGAAGCCGGGTTAAGCATACCAATAAAATCCATTCCCCACTGTTGGAAAGGTTCTTCAATCACAATGGGTTTTAGAGGTAATGCAGGCAATTTCACACGCCCAACAAAATGTTGGCATGCTTGACACTTAGCTACCCATTCTCTGAAGTATCTTGAAAAAGGGTGGGCCAGTAATACCTTGCTCTGAGGATCTTGTGTGCAGTGACTCGAGCTGAGAAATGACCACCGCAAGCCATGTCATGAAACTGTTGTAGTAGCTGATCCTGTTGAGCCTTGTCCACGCATCTGAGAAATACGCCATCAATTCCCCTTTTGTACAAACCATTATCCCAAAGAACAAAATCTTTGGATTTCAATTTGATGGTTCGTTTCTCTTTTTTGGAAAGTTGATCTGGGCATTCTCCATACGTCAGAAAGTAAGCAATGTTACTGTACCACTCCTCTACCAGATCTATAAAAAGTACTGCAGGCAAATCTCCATCTCATCCTGATTTGCTTCTGTCTTTGATGTCTTCATCTCCGTCATTAATTCACACAGACCTCTTCCTCGAACCAGCTTTGTTGGTTTAATATCCAGGTCGTATTCTTGAACTTTTGTCACCCATGTGCCTCTCAATAATCCTAACTCTTGCTGAGTAAGAATGGATTTAACTGCAGTATCTGGAACCAAAACCACAGTGTGTGAGGAAAGAATATAATACCTGAATGCTTTGCACGCCTTCACCACTGCGTATGCGTGCTTTTCCATGGGAGTGTATTTCAACTCATAGGCTTTAAGAGGCGTACTCATGAAAGCAATAGGAGCTTCTGCGTCCTCTTGATTTTTCTGCATCAGTATTGCTGACATGGTGTGTTCGGAGGAGTAACAGTAAAGAATAAATTCTTTACTGAAGTCGGGTGAAACCAAGACTGGAGCTTTTGACAGGGCCTCTTTAATTTTCTCGAAAGCTTCCTTCCCTTCGCTGCTCCATTTAAAATCTTGTGTCTTCTTCATCATATTCGAAATATGACGGGTTAGCTCAGCAAAGTCAGGAATGAATCTCCTGAGAAAATTAACTTTTCCAAAGAAAGAGTGAACTCCTTTTTTGGATGTGGGCAAAGGCAATGTCTGAATGGATTTGACACGCTCTGGATCTATCTTTGTTCCTTCCTTGGAAACAATGTGCCCTAGTAGTTTCCCTTCCGTTACAGCAAAGATGGATTTCTTGGGATTCAAAGAAATACCATGCTTGCGGCACTGTATGAAAACCTCTTCCAAGTTTGAAATGTGCGCGCTTCTATCTTTGGAAAAGACTGTCAGATCATCCAGATACACCACTATGCTTATATCTTTGAGGTGAGCAAAGGCTAGATCCATAGCTCTTTGAAATGTAGCACCAGCATTAATCAGGCCGAACGACATTTTCTGGTATGCGAAGGTTCCCCAAGGTGTGATGAATGCCATTTTGTATTGATCTTCCTCGGCCACCTTGACTTGATTGTAGCCTGAGAAGCCATCAAGCATGGAAAGCATCTCAGATCCAGTGACCACCTGCAGAGTGTGATCCATGATGGGGATGGGGTAGTTGTCTTTCAATGAAGCTTGATTAAGGTTGCGGAAATCCACGCACAGCCTAATCTCACCGCTCTTCTTTCTTACAGGGACTATGTTGGCCAACCATTCCGAATGATGTATGGGATAGATGATCTTTGCGTCTAACAACTTCCGGATTTCTGCAAAGATGGTTCCTGAAATGGTAGGGTTGTGCCGCCGCAGCTTCCGCAAAACACATTACTGGTTTAAGTGGGATGTAGTGTTGAACTTCCGCAGGCTGATATGTTTTTAGATCCTGGTAAGACCAGGCAAAAACATCCATGTATTTCTAAGAAGCTCAGTAAAAGCTTCTCTTTCGGCCTCTGAGCAACACTTACCCAGATTTACTAATTTGGGATCATTGCCAGCTCCCAAATTTAGTAGTTGTGTGTCGGAGGAATAATTTTCCTCATTTTCTTCATTTTTCTTAAGCATCTGATCATGCTTATCAAACATTTCCTCAAGAGATACCAAGCCTTTGGGAATTTTATTCCCTTTTAGTTGGATAATCTCCTGACTTCCTGAGACGTCCATATCCATTTCTCCGACAGTAGTCTGCCTAGGAGGTGAATTGCTTCCCTCATAGTAGATTCCTTCAAAGTTGTCTTTCTGTTGGAGAAACGCAGCAATCTGCGTGTCATCATTGAAAACCTGCCATTGCTGAACGTTGTCAGGAACCTTTGGGCGAAAGACCATCTCCACCTTGTAGTCCCCCTGTCTAAAGAACGCAGGAGGCTGATCCGGATTCAACAAGGCTGCAGTTACTGCAAGCGAATCAGCTCTTGAATTTTGTTCTCTCGGAATGTAAGATACCGAGAAAGCTGAAAAATCCAGGATAGCAGAGTAGACCCGATCTCTATAGTGTCGTAATTTGTCTTTTTTGACTTGGTAGAGGCCTCTTATCTGCTTCACAATCAGCTCAGCATCTCCCTTGCGTGTAATAGTTTGATTCCCATTGTTCTTGCCTGCTCCATACCTAACAACAATGCTTCATACTTAGTTGTATTGTTAGTATTTTCGAACATCAATTTGAAGGAGTGCGCATGCACCTTCCCTTCAGGAGAGATAAGAACAACGCCTGCGCTTGAGATCAAATGTAGCGCGGGGAGAGGGGACGGAGATGCATGTTCACAGGGGTATGAAGATGTGCAAAGGAAGCCCGCAAGCCCGTAATGAAGGACGCAGGCTCGGGGATTTGGATGTGTTATCAGCTAATTTTGACTTCGCAAAATTAATAAGCATGAAAATTTTAAATTTTTTTCAAAAGTATTCTTTAGCGTGTTTTATCACTCTCACCGCGATCGTCTTATTCTTGTGATCGTTTTGGTCTTCGTTTCGTCCATTTCTGGCGAGAACTCCCCCTATGTCACAAACTGCATTAATAATTAATTAATTAATATTTAATTAATTTATTACCCTTTTATTTAATAAAATTAATTTTTGGGGTTTTTAATTAAATAAATATTAATTTAATATTTATTAAAAATCAATCACCAACTTTTTTATTATTATTGGGAAATTAAGAATTCCGCCTCCAATTGCCGGGGAAATTAAGAATTCCGCTTCCAATTGCCGGGGATGGCAAATTGGCTTTCCGCACCCGGATTTCCCCTTTCCTGGCATTTTCTTCTCTTTTCTCCGCTTGCGAGATTTCTTTTGCTGATTGCCAACCTAACCGGTTGGCAAACTAGCAAAAAATCTCCCAATTTCCCACATGGGGAAATAAGATGGGAATTGCTAGCTTTCTTTTTTTGTTGCTACGGGTGAATGATTAAGATCTCTCATACTTCCTGGCATTAATGTCCACTACCCGAAGAAAGGGAAATTAGTTATTTCAACGGGAAGAAAGAAGCGGTTACGGGGAAGTTTCTTTAATTCCTGGCATTAATGTCCACTACCCGAAGAAAGGGAAATTAGTTATTTCAACGGGAAGAAAGAAGCGGTTACGGGAAGTTTCTTTAATTCCCATAATTTTTCCTCTGTGAAAGACTGTTGGAAAAAGTCATGCAAAGAAGCTTTGAAGATATTTTATTTCTAACTTTTTTATTTCTCTTCAGCAAAGTATTTTTAGAAATATTTTGTTTGCAAAACTTTTCCGAGTTCAACATTCCAGCTATTAGAAGTTTGAGAGGAAGAAATTTAATGTCCACGTTCTAGCAAGGGAGATCCATACAAGCCAAAGAAGGAACAACACGCCTGAAAGAAAGAAAATCCACGCAGCCATAGTAGGAGCATTTTCAATGCATTTCTTTTTGCCAATTTCACACATTTACCAAAGCAAACAGTAGTTTCAAATCCCACGTCATGCATTGGTTTTGAAGGAGAAATTCAACGCCTATGCAAAAGAGAAGACAGGGATACACGTGTGAAAGGAGGAGGTTTTAAGAGAAGTCTTTGGTCATACCAAAGATTAATACACGCATTTGATTTTAATACACGCATTTGATTTTGATAGCCAAGCAAGGAATCCACACGGTGAAGAAAGAGAGTCCAAGTTGCGGGGAGAATCCAATGTGGAAGCATAAGGAGAATTCAACCTTGAGACAACAAAATCCACGCCTTTGCCTAGACAATCTCCACACAAATGCAGAAGGAAATTCAACGTTGGTGAAGGAAATAATCTCCATGCAAGTCAAGGTAAGGATTCAACGCTGGCCAATGATCAAAATTCCAACGCACCAGCAGTTGGGATTAAAAGGAATAAAATCAGAGATCCAACGTGGAAGCAAATAGTCCAACGTTCCATCATTTGCCAGAGCAACAAAGGAGTTTTCCACACAAAGTTTTGAAGGAAGAGAATTATTAATCCATTCACTTGCCAAAATAGAGGTTAAAATCCCACGCATGCATAAAGGTCCACACATTTTCAAGAGGAAGCAACTCATGTTTTCATTGGTCAAAAGCTTAGCCAACAGGCCAAAAGCATTAAGTTTTCACTTTTTCCCACACATTTACCTCAGCAATTTTCAACGCATAGCTGTTAAAGAGGAGCCTACATTGGAGAAGAAGACCCACGTGCTGAAAGAAGCATTCCCATGCAGCCATGAAGGAATATAGATCCACACTTGCATAATTCAAGCAAAAACCAGTCCAAGGAGTTCCACGCATTCGCAAAAACTAGAAATAATTATCCAACGCATTCAAACACTAGTGAAAGGAAAAATTACAAGTTCAAAGTATTGCCGGAAAATCAAAGTAATTCTTCACGCTGAAGCAACCGGAATTAGGCAAGACGGAGAAATAGTGAATTAAAAAGATTAAAGTTGATCTCATGCGAATTCATTAAAATCGGGAGAATTTAAAAATAAAAATATATATTAGTATTGTTGCCCGATCTCGGGGAGCTTATTATTATGTAATTCGGGATCAATAATTATTATTATTATTTTTAAAATAATAATAATAACAATTATAAATTAAACGAGCCATATTTTTCTTGTGATAACGGTGGTTCAGAGACTAAGACCCGACACTGTTTACATTGTTTTGCGTGCCTGAGTCATTTTTCTGTAAAATTCATAATGGCCAAAAATCCAATAAATCTGCAGGAAAATCAAGGAAGCCAATGGAGAAATCAAATAAGTCCATGCTCAAATACGAATTCAAGGATCATCCCTCCCACTTCCATCAAGTCTGCATACGACAATATCACTGATACAAATCTTGGCCACATCAACATGCAACAATTTTGTGATCGGGTGAAAGCTGAAGGCAAAACCATATTCTCGGATAGGCTCTACCATAGTGTCTACCCCAAGCAATAACATTTCCTGTCTGTGCAATGCCCGAGCTGGTCATCGCTTGTGCAGAGCATTATGATCCCGAGAGACGAGGAATTTATAAAGATAATCGCGATCCTTTCCTCTTAATCACACCAGAGCACATTGAGGAATTGCTCAACATACTTGACTTCCCTGAGAATGTTGACATCACTTAAAAGTCAGCACAAGATTTTTGGGATGAAGAACCCCTCAAGTGGAGCAAGATGGTTAATAACAATTGGTTAGTGACCAAGAGGCCTCGTGTTGACCGACTTCCTAAGGAACTGTACCGTGTTGAGTTCATGGAGGAAATTGGTGACATGATCACTCTCCTGAGCCGTGTCTTTGGTCTACCCTCTGCCAGATCTTCCACCCATGGATGTATCAGTTTATCTGTATCATCCTTGCCAAGAGAGAGTTTGTGGATTGGGCCACTATCATCAGTGATACTCTTCACAAACAATTAATTGAAGTGAAGATGACGGGTGCTTCTACATGACATCATACTTGACTTATGCAATGGCTAGGAGGAAGCTATTTTCGGGGCTAGAAATGAAAGGAGTCATGGGTCCATCAAATAATGTCTTCCATCATTATCCGCAGTTAAGTTTCAAAAATAGCTCTCATCATTTTAGGAGAGTTAACGATGCATTCACCTTCCGTGTGATTTGAAACTTGAATCGGAATACGAGAGGAAAGATTCTCCAAAGATGCCATGGATGTCATTTCCCAGTGGGGAACATGGTTTATTCAATTTTTGTCCTTTTCCTACATTCGCATGAGCGGCTTTGCAGTACTCCATGGAAGCTTCCTAAGTATGTCAGTGACAAGTGGGCGTTGAATGGAGCTTGCGCGATAACTATTCCAAGTTCATTGTCTCCTCAAAGTGACAAACATCGTTCATGAATTCATTTCCCAATCCAAATCGGGAATACCAATGTCCAAATCTCTTCAGTGCACAACTCATGGAGAAAGAGTTTTCCCTCATCACTATTCATCCATATGTGAAGAGATTCTAGTTTGATATCAACGGATATATGCAAAAGATTCTTGGGCAAAGTATCAACACAACCCTACCATGGAATATTTCTTGGCTGCCCTAACCCTTGCTCAGATCAAGGCCTTTCGCATCAAGGAACCCTCCAGATTCATTGGTGGATGATGATGAAGATGTTATTGATCCCTCATATGATGCCATTGCCTTTACTCCGTTGCCCCAATTGATTGGACCAAAAGAGATGAATTTTCTCTTGATAACAAGAATCAACCGATCCTCGAAAAGAAGCATATCTTGGTATGAAAGAGAACTTGCAAAGTTACCATCAATCCAAGATCATACCTCAGGATTACAAAAATTGCCAACTCGAGGAGGTCTCTAGTCGACCAAAGCTTCTTCTTAATCAACCTCTGTGCCATCTAGCCATACGCATCAAGCAAGAAAGGAGTGGTTGCCAAAATCCACTTCACCAAAGAAGGTGTCGCGGGTGAAATATCTAAGGGTCCTAGCCCTAGTGAAGGAAGAGAGCATGTATCGGGAATTTCCACTCACAGTTTGATAGTTCGCGAAGCTTATAACAAACAATCCTCAGTCGTGCCTTGCACAAGAGTTCACTCAAATGCAAGTAGTCCAGATATTGAACGCTTCGAACCTACAGTTCACGAAGAGATTTCTCAAAGTCTCCCTAATGTTCAAGAGGTCGATATCAAGGTTATTTCTCCAGAGATTGAGGTCGTGGAAAGGATTCTTGTAGAACCTAATGATGTTGAGAACAATGGGAATGTTGCTTCGGACTCCAGGCTCCTGTATGCGGAATTGGTAAAGGATACTCCTTTTTGGGTTGATTGTGAGATCAAGAAAAGGAAGAGGGTTGTCAAACCAATTGATATTGACTTGATGCACTTTTCAAGCTTTGAATGATGTCATTCCCAAGAAGCCTAAAGTGCTCTCCCGGATAATGGTGGATGATGATGGAAACAAATTTACGGATCTTGCCATCCCACAAGTTGACAAGGAATGTGATGCCATGACATCTGTTGATTATGAAGTTTCCAGACTTGGGCTTGGGAAGTCCACATTGGAAAGTGACATGGCGATGGCTCGAGATTCAATGGATATTGTGCTAAAGAGGCTTGAGAAATATAAATCTCAGAACTCTCAGCTCAAGGCCGAAAAGAATCAATTGGTGGATTATGTTCAACATCTGATAAATCCCATATCATCCACTTTCCCAAAGCACCGATGCAAGTGCATTTACCCCCGATGAAGAAACTCTCAATTTTTCAAAAGAAATAAACACATTGGGCCATGTCACTAAATCTTGGCTTTCAGAGATTCTCGTTTTTGGTAAAGAGATGATCAAACAACTGTTAAGCTCCATGAAGATATTAGTGCATATCTTGATCCAATTCTTTCTTTCAAGGAAACTTTTGTTTCTAACATATCAAATTTGGATGAGATATTGCCTAGTCTACAGGAGATGACAAGTATGGAATCTTCAACTTTAGCCATTGAAGGAATTCTCGAATTCGAATGTCGAGGGACATGCTTTCTTTGGTGTCTACATCTCAAATCAAGAAAGACACTTCTCGAGGATTCTATGATCCATTACGAGAGTGTATGCAATGAAGCCTTCACTTCACTCGCCTTGATTTAGGAGTTCATAGTTGAGATCCCTTGCGATCTTGTAAATGAGCAAAATCAGAGGTATTCATCAGAACATGTGGAGGAGCAATTTTCACAATTGTTCAAAGACATGTATACTCCGCCATCAATTTCTCTTCACTTCAATGGAACGTTGCATCAAATTAAAGAACTTGTTTGAGAATGTTCAATCAAAGATGGTCAATTTGAATGATATGCCGGTAGGATCTTGGAATTGCAGGTGTTTTGTGAGGTTGTGCTTCGACCAAATGAACCTCTTGAGGAAGAAAAGATGTTTGAAACATTGGGAAGGTTCAAATCCTTTCAATTGGTGAAGGCGACGGATCCTAATTTCACTAATGGGACGAAGAGATAGTTTTTTTGGTATCTAGCGAAGTGGGAAGAGTCCATTTCTCATACGTTTGAGATAGGCGGACCCCACCCCAATGGATAAGGCACTAGTTTTGGTCATATGTTTAAATGGTATTCTAAGTGGGTTCTTTGTTAAACCTACTTTTGGAAATTGGATAACTTAAGTGATTTCTATTTTTAGTTGCTTTTAATAAAGTTGGTTGAAAAAGTCAAAGTCACTTAAGATGCCCTATTTAATGTGCATGTAAACCCTAACTACTTTGTAACCAACTTTTGGGTTATAAAAGAAAGTCAGGGGCTCATTTGTAAGGGTGACTTTGAGAGAGGAGAAGAAAATACTTTTGTATGCAAGCTTTACTTCAAGGAAAGAAACTGTGTTCTTTTGAGAAGACATTTTGGAGTTAATGAAATATGAACTTTGTGTCCCATTCATTGTCTCTTGTAACATTTGGTGTTCTTATGTTCATTAGATGTTAGCGTTTGAATCTTGCATGCAAATATTGTCTTGGATCTTATTGTCAACTATATTAATACGTTGTTCTAGTTCACAATGAACAAGCTTTGATTATCTACTTGCTCATGTGTGTTCCCTTTTACTCATTCTTGTTTAGCTAACTCAAACTCTGTTTTATTTGTGTTAGTTATTCATCGTTCTTCTTCATGCAATATTAGGCTTTGCTTTTACCTAACTCTTGCATGTTCCTTCCATTCATTCCTTTCCATTCCTTTCCTTCATTCCATTCCATCTCCCTCATTCACTTTTCTTTCCATTGATGTTCCAAAACACCCCCACATACAATTTTGAATGTACAAATGTAAATACAGATTTTGGTTTTCAATAAAGGTAGCCTCACCTTCATTGAGGAGGGACTTCGTTCCCATATTGTTGTATGTCATTTGCATGCGTATAAATCCATATGCTAATAGGATGCAAGTTTGCAATAAGCATGCCGAGATGCACAAGAGGGCACGAGGACCCGCCAAGAGAGACCGTGGGGACTCGGGGGTTGATTTGCACGTGTGCAACCTTCAACTGCGAAACAAAAAACAGCTCCCCTTGCCAAAACTTAAGTATTTGGAAATGGGCATTTTTGCAAACAACTTGGAATGATGGCGTGAAGGTTTAGGGGTCACCATAGATCCTGCAACGATGCATATTGCTCAGAAATTGAAGGAAAAACCTTTGATGCTCATTTTACTCTTCTACACAATGTCAAAGCCCCATAAAGAACTACAAGTTGCCAAAATGGCCCCGTGGTGTTATTTTGGGCAACAGTTACCTTAAGGATTTCCTTTGTGCATTTTGCAAACGCATCATCAAAATTGATCTTCACATGACCCTTTCCTTCGGGTTCTAAAGCATATGGTGACTCCAAGAAATATTTGCTCAAGAGATGTTAGTGAGTTCGAAATGCTTTGCAATGTGATGAAGGTTGTGGTGAATTGCGTGACTCATGATCTCATAAACTCCTTTTTATTGGTGTGCTCTCTCATCAAGCTTAGCACTCAAGGGTGATTGAGATATCCTTTGTAATATACCTTGCCTTTTCAACCACTTTTTCACCCAAGCCATCTTTCCTAAAGGAAATCAATTCGAGTGGGTTGTGCAAGAAGTCATAAAAGTGTAGGGTGCCTCTTCTCAAGAAAGCTCCTTGTTGTTACATATTCGCTTCATTGTCTATCACAACTTGGACGACATTCTCCACACCCACTTCCATCACCACCTCATCCAACATATCACACAAAGTGTTTGCATTTTTCACTTGGTGGGAGGCATCAATTGACTTCAAGAAGACCAACTGCCCACTTGAAGCCACTAGAAAGTTAATCAATGTGTAGTTTTTCCCATCTGTCCACTAGTAAGACAAAATGCCGCAACCCTTATTACGCCATATTTTTTTGCTTTTCTACAATAGCATGCATATATTTGATGGAATCCTCGACAAATGACCACTCAAATTATGAGCGAAGCCTCAAACCCTCCATAGCAATGGTCAATGTAGTGATTAAATTCTCCCAGTATGGGCTTTTTGCCACATTGAATGGAATGTTGTTATACCAACAATTTGCCACAACTATCCTTGCTTTCTTGTGCACTTCCTGGTTCCAACTAGTACCTTTGAGTGAAGGTTGCGCCCAGTGACTATTTCGATGAACAAAAAAAGAACCCAAATTGTCTCTAGTAGATGAACCCCGTCTCTGTCCTTGATCCCTTGGGTTGGGGCAATAAAAATGGCCTCAATGTCATGGTCATCCTTCGCTTTCCTCCTATTCACTAGGGTTGCAAGTGAACCAACTTTCCTTTTTTATTTTCTCCGGATAACTCGCGAATTAAGCAACTATTTGTCTTTGAGCCTCAAGTGGCGCTTGTGTGCACACTGCCCCATCTTTCCATGATATTTGTGTGATGTAGTAGTTGAGGCGATTGACTCTACTCATCTTCATTGCACAATAATCACATATAGCACAATTGCCATTTGCTGCCGGTTCACAATGCTTCCAAGAAGTGTCAATAGACTTAGGCTTACTACTGACAGCTGAACAAGATGCTCATGACAGTCTAAAATAGGTTGAAACCTTATAAAACAAAAAAACAGTTTTAGATGAAAACTGTAGCTGTTACTTAAGGGAAGAAGTAAAAGATTCCAGAAATTGAAGTTGAAAACGCTAGGGCCTAGATTTTAATGCTAATCAACAAAGAGGTAGATAGTAAAAAGTATAGATCTACTTACACTAAAAACATATAGTCTTATTGAATCATTGATAATCAAAGTTAATCAGACTGCATACATTTTACAATAGATCATGGACTGTCAACGAGTGACAAAGGTTAGTCTTACAATTTCATTTTCACGTTTGTAAACTACAAAATGTAATGTTTTCCTACCTGTTTGCTCTGTTTTAAAACTCATTGTTTTTCACCAGTACAGGCTCTATGTATTCCTTGATATTCTGAAAACCCTAGCTTCAATGGACAACTATAGCGCCAATTAATCACATCACATAATCACTATATTTGCAAAGGAATAGCACAAAGCAGCTATGTTTTTGGGATAAAATTGTTTTGCTCTTGACCTGGGCATTGTATTTTTTTGCTAGCTGAGTTGACCTGGGAAACTTCGCGAATTATGCTGAATAATCTCAGAAATCACTTGCTGAAATCCACTGAATTTCTGAGGTTGATTCGGCTTGCGAATTTCCCAGCGGTTTATTGTCACAGGCCTGACTCGTGGTTTCTCGCGAGTACTCAGCGGAAAACACACAATTTTAAATCAGAGATGGATTCTGATTCTGAGCTATGGTCAAGGAGTTATGATCCTGACAAGATGGCAAACTAGTGACATACTAGGTTTTTTTCGTTATTTTTCCAAAAGACTGTCCCGAACTGCCACCTGGATGACTTCAGCTCGCAAAGCCAGCTGGGACTGTAAAAGTCAGTAACCTCACATTATAGAATGCAGGTTGAAAAATCTGCAAAACTGAAAATTATTCCCTTCCAAAACTGAACTTAAGGAAACCATCCATTGCGATGATGCATACATGAGTGTCGACATGACACAGATTTTTTTGCTTTATTTTCTGACCAAGATTTTATTTTAGTGCCATGAGTTGGAAAACATAATCAAACATGTGCTCCTCAGAAGCATAGGTTGCATTATTGGTTGCAACATTACTGGAGATTTTGGGATTTGCAATGTAGAAGTGACAGGCGCTTCAATTCACTGTTGCAAAAAATGTCCCTAAATTCTTTAGATTATTCATGGAAATAAGCAAGGATAGAACTTGCAACATGCATTGCTCCATGTGAATAAACATAGGTATTTGAGTAAATTTGATTGTAAATACATATGTTGCTAGGAAACGGGTACATGTACGAAATGTGGAAAGACCAATTTTCAAAAAACCTTGGAGTACGAAGCGTTACGGGAAACGCACGTACAATATATATATATATACCATGGACCATTAGAGATAATGGATAAGGCACTCAAAATATTTTGTATTTGTTGAAATTTGAAGTTCTAAAGATTCATCATTCAAAATGGTTACAATTTTAATGATTCACATATACATGATAATAATCTCCATGAACACCATTGACAACTCCACTCCCACTAGCTCCACTATCCATCCCTTGTGCAAAAGATCCGATTCTTCTTCATCAATACCAAGCAGTGAAAGTTGGCTAAGAGTAGCAGCAGAAGCATCAAAGCCACTAGTCGCAGGATGAATATCCCAAATTTTGTTGGGACCTCTAATTTAGGATCAATATCAAAGACTGAAGGCTATATTAGAGGTCCCAACAAACTTTGGGATATTGATCCTGAGACTAGTGACTTTGATGCTTCTGCTGCTACTCTTAGCCAACTTTCATTGCTTGGTATTGATGAAGAAGAATCGGGATCTTTTGCACAAGGGATGGATAGTGGAGCTAGTGGGAGTGGAGCTGTCAGTGGTGTTCATGGAGATGATTATGAGGAAAATCTAGATGATATATTCTAGAATCTAGATTATTATCATGTATATGTGAATCATTGAAATTGTAACCATGTTGAATGATGAATCTTTAGAATTTCAATGAATACAAAATATTTTGAGTGCCTTATCAATTATCTCTTATGATCCATGGAGTACAATTATAAAATGAGTACTATATATATATTGTACGGACGTTTCGTAACGCTTCGCACTCCAAGGTTTTTTTGAAAATTGGCGTTTTCGTTTCGTGCACTGCACTCCATTTCTGTTTACTGGCAACATAGCTTAGCTTCACTACCCATTAACTAGACTGTTGGAAGATTATGGAACATGTGACATGGTTAATTTCTTAGGGTACTTCCTAGCTTCATGTTAGTTTATCTTTTTGAAGCCCGCATCTTATACTAAATAAAAAACAATCAGATTTAACTCCAATTGATTTTGGTCTGGTATGGGATGCACATTTTAGAAAAAATAGTCCTAACTCCTAATTAAGTGAACTTAGTGTTACTTCTTTTTCCCTTATAGTAAGAAGAAATTTACTGTACCCATGGAACACTGTGAATCATTACTTTATTCTAGAGATAACAAAACATTGTATAGAGCAGATTCAGAGTGGATAGTCTAGACTGAATTTCTATTCTGTTTTTTTTTGACTTGGCTTATGTCTGTAATCCATTGATGTTTTGCAGCTATGGACAGATGTTAAATTATCGTCTCGTCAACTCTCAAAGGAAATCCATTACAAGCTATCCCTCAAGACACTTCGTCTACAGAATGTCTCTTCTTTGAGGTATAGCTGTTACTTCCTTTTAAGTGTTACTTGTTTTATGTGCCTCTGGAGAAAGAAAAATGGCTTGAGATGCACACAGATTCAGCAATTTATTCTCAGTGACATAATTGTTTTTTTTTTTTATTATCAGTACTCATTATTTCTGCAGTTCATATTTTCTTCTACCACTTTAGTTCTTTTACATTTTACTTATTCATTATTGACAATTTTAAGGTTCAAATGTTTTTTTTGGGTAAAAAGGTAAATATGTATATTGATATGTAAAAAGGTTTCCAAATGCTAGCCAATAGAGACCGATGCTAGACAGAAAAATTCTGAACAGTTTATTACAAAAACTGCTAAATGGAAAAAACCCAGCCAATGGAGACCAAATCCTGGACAATTTTAAGGTTCAGTGTTAAATTGCATGTGTTGTATTGCTTCTTTATAGTGTAAGGCTTCTTGAAAGAGAATGTTTTTAAAGGAAAAAAAACGTTATTAGGAGGAACGTTCCTTAGTAAAATATTGTGATTCTGAAGACAATTTCAGTTTCACCCAAGCCATTGGACTGTATATAGCAATTATAAATAATGTGTTGTGTATATATGTACTACCTATTGCAGTAAAAAATCAACAAAAGCTAAAGCTAACGAAGACAGATTGGAGAGGCATTGGACAAGATGACATTTTGCGGCAAATATGATCTCTAACTAAGAGGCCCTGATGAGGAAGGATGATATCGAAATAGGAGCTTTTAGAATGGAATTGATGACTGCTGTCTTTGGAGTTCATAATTGCACAAAGAAATCAAGGTGTTCATAAGGTAGTTGAAGGGGCAGTGGGGAAGAACTGGAAGAGATGGAATTGATTTTTTTTTTTTGAAGGATGGATCTCGTTTAGGTGGCCCCTGTTAACAGTTAACAGGTTATTTGCATCATAAATGGTGGCACATCAAGAAATTCAATGTACAAACCCCTTTGATGGTAGACATTTCAAGCAGCCTAATGGAGGATAAGACGATAAGAAATGGAGCTAGGTGGCATCAAGATAAGATAATTATATTAATGTCCAACGAATGACCACAAAGGTAGGTCAATGGGACTGCACAGTACAATGCCAAAAGAACCAGTAAGGAGACCCGAAAGGGTCATCCAAACAACAAGAAAGGAGAGAAGAGAAAGGAAGAAGGAGAAGCAAGGGCCACAATGGCCACAAGAGTGCAGATGGATGGAGCCGAAGAAGAGGGGGGCGAAAAACCCCATCTCTGACACTGTCACCTAGCATCCGAGGCCGACTGGAAGTAGCTGGCGATATGCCTGTGTCCTGTAGCTGAAATTGTGGAGAGTTTGGAATGTCGGTGTTTGGGAGAAGGACGAGCAAGACGAGCCCTTTGTATCCTCCTGGCTGATCGTGATCCGGGGGCTCTAACCGAGTGTGGTCATGAAAGCCTCTGAACTGGGAGGTGGCATCCGGGTCTTGACGGATCTGGTCTGGGAATCCATACTGGTGTCAAGGTGCTGCTTGGTGCCCCTCTTCGTGGGAGCACCATAAAGAAAGATGTGATCTGTCGAGTAGCACTTGAACTTGTCTAGGGGATTGACGGGTCTCATTTCGAAGCTTGAAAGGCTCCTGTAAGTAGAGAGCAAGACACCGCTGATCGCAATACTTGAAGAAAGCCGCAAATGACGGATGCTCCTGGAATAGGCAATGGAATCTCCCTTTGATCTCATAGTAAGTGGGAGTGTTCCTCCGTTTCGACCTTCTGGAGAGAACAAAGCTGGCAAATCCTCTCCGAGCGGTCCAGCTGGTGGTCCTCCACACGAAGTCTATGAGAGCCCACTTTGAACTGGCCTAGGGATATGCAGAGTGCTGCAACCAGTGTCGGGAGATATACGTAGGCTGGCTAATAAGCCCATCATTAACCTCAAGAAGACAGTTCTTACATGCTGATTTGATAGTAGAAATTCGATGCACAAGAAGAGTTAAGATGGCAATTGGTGAAGATAGGTCCATGTGTTAAATTACTGGTTAAACCAAAGTGAGAGGATATTTTGCATGATGCATTGAAAGGCTATGTTATTCAATTTAAAGGTATTGCTTTGTGGGGTAAGGTGGTCGCCTTTATGAATCTTGTGATTTTTGAGACATCTATCTGTCCTAGTTATTGAAGTGCAAGTTCTTAGACCAAAGGAAGGCATATAAGGAGAGGCCATCGTGGATTTGATAGAGGATGTGTGTGCAGTGGATGAGTGGATGATTTCTAGGAAGGTGCAGACATGTTTGATAATTAAGAATGCATAATTGAACAGTAATAAAGCTTAGACTAGTGGTCAATTTATCATGTTATGGATTGATGGGAAATGGTGTATGTATGTGTTGATGTGGAATGTAATTTTTTTAATGGAGAGGTGAACAATTTTAGCTGGGATCTTTTCTTAATCCATTTTTTATATGGGGTGGCATGTGGATAAGGATCCACCTTCTACAAATATTGGCATATTTGTTGCATTATGAAAAGAGTAGAGAAAACTAAGAGACATATCTAATGAAATATATGACCCTCTAAAACACCTATGATTTGTTTTTGATAAGGAGCAATGTACTTAGCAGTCCCAAACAACGTGTACTAAATACAAGAGGAGGGGGTGAAAGATGAAGAAATTGAAGAGTACCTCGTAAAGATACCTAGAAATCAAAAGCATAATGGCTAACATCCAAAAATTCTATGCATGATACAATGGTTGTCAACCAGACATACATTAGTCAAAATTTTCATTTATGTTTATACAATAAGCAAACTATGAGTTTTACAAAATGGAAGTACTAGTCACATTAAATTACATGTTTCAACATTTTAGAGAGATTAATTATAATGATTAACACATGTTTCAATGTTAAAGAGAGATTAACTCGCGGGCATAATGGCAATGTTTTCGTCCAGTCCTCTTTGGAGGGAGGTGAGAGTGAGGAAGAGGAAGTGGAATTGATTGAGGTAATAAGTGCCACAATAATAAGACGTCTCAACAAAATAAACCTCCTGTGGTCTCTCGCAGTTCGATTCCTTGATAAAGAGAAATCTTTGGAGATCACATGGCCCTAAACTTATTTGGGAGTTCAAATTTTCGAACCTTTTCAGTATGAAGCGTACCTCTTGCTCACCTTTCGAGGGATATGTTTCCCTTTCTATCTTGAAGTGCCAATGTTTTCAGACCCACTTCCAGGATATCCCCTTAAAGATGCACCTTTTTGATACAATCACCAAGCCAATGGTTTTGTATGGGTTCGATGTTTGGGGTCCGTTGCTTAAGCTCATATTGAGAGGGGCTAAACTCTCATGCTTCAATAGACGATCCAATTGCAAACACACTGCTCCCCCGCATCGTCAAGCTGCGTTTGTCACCCAACATCTGCGCCTTAAGACTAGTTTTAGGCTTATTTTCTACATTCATAAACTTGTAACCATGGGGGATTTAGCTTCATGCCATGAGAGATATATATACTTAGCCCTTTATTCTGTAGAGAGGATTGCATCATTGGGTTTAAATGTCAACATTGTTAGTACTCGAGATTAGTTTGTTCCTTTAGTCTATTAACATATCTATTGATATATTGGTTACCTCCTCTCAAGTACTCCTTGGATGTCTCTCATTCACTTCTTCTCTTAAAGGATGTCATCATTTGAGTTGTTAGAGAGGTTATCTCCATGAAGTACATCCATGTCACACGGATTTCTCCTCCCCACCTACTCAACTTCAAGCTTGCCTTTTATGTTGAGCATTTCTTGTGATAGGTGGATGGTGTCATTTGTCGTCCTAACTATCTCCAATATTATTGGTCTCATGGCCTGATGTTCCCCTTGAATCATTGATGGTGTGCTTGCACTGGATGCGGGTTGATTATCATATTCCATGTGGGGATAGAATATGTTTTTTTTTTCCTTGCGGGAGGTCGAGATTGAGGAGAACATTTTTAGATGCCCCATTTATTACCAGATATGGAGATACCACTATCTTTACAAACTTAGGGGTCACTCTATCCACTTATTTTCAATACTCGGAGTAACGGTTCCTTGCCCGTTTTCTTTGGGCGGTTGTCACCCTTCAATGCAATTCCCTACAAGGAGCCCCTAAAGCTCCTAGGTTGATTAAGCCCATACGGAGGTTGGCGGCATTAAGTACCTATTGGATACTATTGCTTCACACACTAAGGGGGTAAGTTAGTGAGGTGGCTATAATCTTTGCATATCACTACTACTAGGGTGCCCCAACCCAGTTTCTCATAGCGATGTGGATTCACTCCTTGGCATTGTGGATTTGCTCCATCTTGGTATTGTGGTTTTGCTCCTCGGCGTTGTGGATTCACTCCTCGACATCGTGGATCTGCTCCTTCTCGACCGCCTTAAGCCGCAAAGATAGGCACACATTATGAGTTTCTTTGTTCTGCTGTGGGAGTTTCTTTTCCCTAGGATGTTAGGAGCGATTCTAATGGGAGTGCTTTGCTTCCATCAGGGATTACCTAGATTGGCTCCCTCAACCCCAGAGATTCTTCGATGAGCATTATCAGATCTTGCATTGTCCCTTTCATAGTGATAGATGGCGGCATAGATGATTCCTCAATCCCGCATATGGTCCGCTATGTATGAGGGGACTAGCATTCAATATTTTTGACCTTCATCAACGTATTTGTATTGGCTTCTTAACAACATGATTTGGATCTTTACTCTTATGGGTTTGCTTTCCCAATCCTTTTTTGTAATTGTATGTTTTTTCGAGTCCCATTAACCTACTTTTTGTCATTTGTGGACATTAATATAGGTTTCATGCGGAACTCTTCAAGTATGGTCGGAAGATGCTCCTCAGTTATCTTGTGGACCTCTTCAATCAGGTGGTTTGTACAAGTTTCCCAGTTTCTTGGTCCCACCACATCATCCACCCCATACACAAGTCGGGGCCCACTTCCGACCCCAACAATTACAGGACTATCATGGTGGGTCACACATTCTCCAAGCTTTATGCTACAGTTCTTCATTTGCAGCTTTCTGAGTTCCTCGATCAGTACCATTGCAGAGCTAGGGGGCAGGCGGGCTTCCGACCGACTTACCAGACTATCGACCACATCCTCACTCTTCGGGCTATCATCGAAGAGGCTCGCCACCGCTCTTCCAGAGTTTTCTGTTGTGTTGGCTAGATTTTACGCAACAGAGCACTGAGCCGTCATGAGATAAATCTCCCTCATTTGGTGAGGCTGCCGTGTAAGATTTATCAATTAAAATATGTTACTATCTATTAGGGGTTTTACTTTAACTACTCGGTTCATGAACCATAATCGAACAGCTTCTGCAATGCAACAAGTAAACAAGCTGTTTAAGAAAGGAAATATTTATAGAAGAAGAAAATGATAAAACACGGGGAGAAATAGGGAAGATGTGCGACCCAATCAATAGATAACAGAGTTGATTGCACACACGTAGAAGAAACCAATAGATATCAACACACAGAATTATAAGCAAAGGTAACTTCATATCTAGATCTAAAATAACACAAAGTTTATTAGAAGATCTAAGATAAAAAGCTAGAAACAAAATGCACCGTGACACAAAGTTCTCCGGAAATCTGCTCTTTTGTATTCCTTTGCTTCAAATAGCTATCGGGGTTCAAAGACAAAGTTTGGAACACAAGAATGCGCTTACAAATTCGATCCTTTAATCCGAAGGTTCTTCATCTACTTATAGAATGTAGAGGGGCAATTACAAATAGGAAACTATAGTTGAACTGGCACATGTGGAAGTCGGAAAGGAAACAACTGGCAATCTCCCTCTGGAATTCCTCTTCGCATGACATGCATCAGGAGTTCAAGCCAAAATTGTGCACATCTGTCACTTAACTCAAAGAATCTTTCCAAATGACTTAAAGTAATGGTTTTTAAACCAATCACTTAAGTTTTATAATTTAATTGATCGCTCAATTACTTTGTCGAGAAAGTAAGAGGAAGAAGAAAGAGGAAAAGAAATTAGAAGAAAAGCGCAACACTTCCGGTCTTATTCTTTTTCCATATTCTCGCATGCTGGTGATTCTTTTGCCTTTGATTCTCACCAAACCTGGATCTAGAAGCGGTGTTGTGATTTGTTTGCGGGCATTGCCTTTGACTTGTCTTCCTCTTAGCTTTGAAGCTTTTGTAATTCTTCTCCGATACATGCATTGGTGCAATGTTTGCCGTAAATAACTCATCATCTTTATTTTTAATTGCATATGAGCAATTAAAAATTCTGGAAAGCACTCCGGGTGCATGCAAATTCAATGAAGGCTTCAATTTGGAAGATTGGGAGTACATGCACAAGATCCCGGGAGGAATTTTCCATGCAATGAATTCTACACGAGCTGCATTAGAAACAAGAGGATGAATTTTTGTCTCAAGCCTTTGCAATTATGAGATCTCGGATCGCATCTCGGATATGGATCGGATCGGAAGCTATGCATTCTGCTGATCCTTTTCTTTCATCATGCTTCACCATGGTCGGAGCAATCTTTGTCGAGCAATTCTTTTTTTTTTTTTTTAATTCGGTCGGAATTCTTCACAACTGGTGCAGATTTGGATAATTCTTTAAATTCGGAGGATATGTTCAATGTATTGGACATTGATTTAAGCTCCCTTTCTCTTATAAAAGCACCTGTAATGAATTCTTGCAATTAATTCAGACAAAGATGGCAACCGGAACATGAACAGTGGATTTTAATCATAAAAATCTGCATAATTCAAGTCTGTTGCCCCAAAATTTGATGTTTTATTTGCATGCAAAACAAACATGAATTTTACCAACTTCACCTGAGCACTTGTATCACTTATGCAAACAATTATCCAGACACAAATCAACCTCCTTCAACCTATGCGCCAAAATTGGAAGCTTTCAACATTAATTACACCTTCTTTTGAGCAAAATTCCTCTCCAAATGGGGCGCACTTTTTGTCTGGGCTGCACTTCCTTGCTTTTGAATTAATTAATTCATCCTTATGGCAGCCCCTGCTTATATAATCCTCATAATTCTATAATTAATCATTGCCCCTCCTATTCTGGCAATTAATTAATTAAATAACATGCTTTTCTCTTTATTTTGGGTGCCAAATTTGCATGCTTTAGGACAGCCATTGAATAAATTAATTTAATCCATTTAAAACCCTCTAGCCTCAGTTCACTTAAGTTTCATAGTATGCTTTAACCTCATCCACTGAAAATAGGAATTAATGACATCAATTAATACTTAAAAAATATTATTTCTCCCTAATATGGGTCGCACTTTTTTGCATGAGAGGGGGCTGCATTAAATAAATTATATTTATTTAATTTTAGACTTCTAATTCCAACTTCCTTTGTTGACTTTTCCACAAGCTTCAGGCGCCAAAATTGGAGAAGAAATTAATTAAATTAATGCATTAAAAGTTGCCTTTCTTTCCCTAAAAGGGTTGCACTTTTTTGCATGAGGAATTTCTATTTTTAAAAGTCAACTGACAATGGGATTATTTAACTTGCAAGGCAGCTTTGAAAATCCCATGATTCACTTAAGTTGTTTGACTTTCATAATGGGAATTTTTACCTTCCAGCAGCAATAAAATCCCATGAGTCACTTAAGTGATTTTTTTCTTTTATTTGACAATGAGAATTTTTACACAGGCGGGTAAGAAATTCCCGTCACTGATGCCTCTAATTTTCCCACTGCACTTAAGTGACTTTTCTATCATGGGAAAAAGTACCTTCTTTATCATGCGGTACAAAATTTCCCACTGCTCGCCGCTTCCAAAAATCCCATGATCCACTTAAAACCTTCTTTTTCCAAAATTGCGGCCAGCCTAGAAGAAGTTTTTTGGTGCACGTCTTTTCAAAGAGAACCGGACCTTCGATGCGAATTCCTTTAAGCACAACGTGCATATGTGATCTCTAGATACTCTAGGCCAAGAATCAGGTCAAACCGACAAAGGAATTGATCCAGAGAAATTTCATAGAAAACGAAACGGAAAACACAAAACGTTGCCAGAAGTTACAAATAAAGTCCAGGATCCATTCCTAGTTAAAACCCTACTAGTGTAAGGGAAAATTGACATGTACGATCACAACAGGGTTAAACCGGAGCACAATTTGCATCAAATGGGGCTCAAAATAATTAAATACAATTTTTCCGCAGGGAAACCCCAGCGACATAATATAACAATTTTGGACATCTGGGTATTTGGCGAAAATGGCTAATATGGCTCATTGGGAATATCTAGACCCATTCTGACACTATATCGGCAATAAAACATAAAACGACCCATTATTTTAAAAGTACGAAATTTTTTTAATATAGGGTAGTCTCAGATTTGAGGTGGAATCTGGGGACACCAGTTGGCTCCGTCTGTGGACATCTTTGCTTGCTGTCACAAATTAACATGAGCAAAGGTGAGAGATCCCGATATCTCTGTTTTCGTGTCTTGTCTATTGGGCTCGGTGTCGCAAACAAAAACAACACAACATATAAAAACAAAGACAAATGCAGACAAAGTTATTTATATACATACAGGTTTTACCCTGTATCTCAGTTCCTGAACAGCTTCAAATGCTACCCGTTGAAAGGTAATGGTAACTCAATTCCATCCCGGTAGGCAAGGAAGAAAGTATGCATTCCGGCAGCTCTTTTGATCATGAAGGGCTCTCTCCAGAGTGAATTAGATTTTCCGTGCATGCCCCTTTGGTTCATGTCTCATGTCCCACCAGTACCCAGTCTCCGATCTCGAACTTCCGTTCTCGGGCTTCTTGTGGTGGCTCATCCTTTCTTCTCTCTGTGGTGACTAAGTCTTCATCAACTTCCTCCGTACTCAGATTTATCGGCTGCACTTCTAAGCAAGAACTATCACCATATTCTTTGTTCTTCTTCAGGTATTGATCATGCTTGTTGAAAGTCTTCACTAAGGAAACTAAACCCTTGGGGATTTTGTTACTTTTTGGTGGATTACTCCACTTCTTTGTCATCATAACTGGATCACTTTTGCTTGTGATTATGTTTGTTGTGGTAGTGATTTACTCCCTTGACACACGGCGTATTAAGGTTGTATTGTTCTAGGACATGCAGATGTTTGTTTAGGGACTTTGGGGTGGTAGACCATCTCCACTTTATAGTGTCCTTGTTTGAATATGAACGGTGGTCTATCCGGATTCAATAGTGCAACTGTGACTGCCAAAGAATCTGCCTTGGAGTTCTGATTGGTTGGGATGAAGTCGATAGAGAAGGCTACAAAATCCAGTGTGGCAGAAAACACTTTATCTTTATAATGCTTCATCTTATCTCCTTTGACTTGATTTTGCCCTCGAACTTGCTTTACTAGAAGTTCAACATCTCCTTGGGCTTTGAGGAGTTTTACTCCTTTCTTTTAGCTTGCTCCATTCCTAGTCAGTAATGCTTCATACTCCGTTGTATGATTGGTGTTCTCGAACATCAACTTGTGGGAGTATGGGAATATCTCATAATTTGGAGATATTAGCAGAATGTCGGCCCCTGATCTAAAAGAACAGGTGTCTATAAACTCCAGCGTCCAAACTCTTTGCTCAGTTACGGTTCCGGTTGAAGTTCAGGCTCTGGAACGTCTTTATCGACTTCTAAGAAGTATACACCACCGTCAAACCCTTGAAAAAGAATATGAGATCTAAGATCTTCAGATTTGGTAACAGTGTACTTGGACTTCTTTTCCGGATTCAGCTTCTGGCTTATTCCTTTGATAGGAATATGAGGACATGACCAATCCATCTTTACTTCTCCTCCCAGCTCTTTGCAGAAGTTTCTGCTTAGTAACATCCCGTAGGAGACAGGAATATCTGCAACTAAGATTATCATCTTTAATCTTTTGTCAAGAAAAGCTGCCATAACAGACTTGTGCATCTTTGATTTGTTCGATTAAAGGGACTTGTCTCTCCATGGAATAACACCTTTTTATGGTCTTTGTCAAGGTAAGCCTAAGAGCATCTGCAACTTTAGTTGGCATGACATTGTCAGAAGCACTTGAATCTAAAATGCAGTTGCTTAACTTGAAACCATTAAGCAATAAGGAGACATAGAAAGGTTCTACTCTTTCAGAAGATAACGAGGTTTAACAACTATAGTGTTGTTGCGGGAGGAGTATCTTTGGGCTTTGCAAAAGGCCTTTTGATGTATTAGGTTGTCTTGATGATTGCACATATTTGACTAGCCTATTTAACTGCTCAGGAAAGGCCCTCAACTATCCAGCTTCTGACATTTGAACTCTAGTTTTCTTGGCATGATCAATAATGTCAAAAGAAGAAATAGATTCAGATACCTGAGTTGCTTTTTGTGGTTGAGATGAAGAACTCACATTCTTATCTCTAGAGCCGAGGAAGAAGGTAAAGGGCTACCCCTTCTTTGTTCATCGGTTAATGCCTCACAGACGAGATTGTGATCTTGTAAATACTGCATATGCATGACCATGATCATCTTCATGAAGTTTCTCATCGTCATGTTCAGATTTGTAGTTTAGGTAATTAATGTTGGAGTCGCCAGCAGGACCTATAAAATCATCATTCTCGAGTTGATCAGTGTCAACTTCTTGGTCTTCTTCATTCATCTCCACGTTGTTTCTGGGAGCAACTTCAATTGCAAATCTTTGGGAACCAACAATGCGGTTCGATTGTTGTTGAAATTTCGAAAGCGGGGTAGTGTTGTTGCCTTGAGCCATTTGTTTCTTCATCTACATCATCTCATTTGTTAATTTTTGCAATAGTGAATCGGAAGTAGTAGTAGAGGATGAACTTTCAGCGCTAGAAGTGTTGCCCTTATCTTTGCAGCCATGATGAGGTCGTCTTCAATTTCAACCGCCATGTTTTGGGCTGCTAACAAGTTAGCAGGACGTGCTCTTCGCAGTTGATAGCTTACTTCAGGAAGTAAAGCATTGATGAAGAATACCTTTTGATTCTCATCATTCAGAGAAGCGAAGCGTTTAATTTTGTACAGTAATCTTTGGAATTTTGCAATAAAATCCCGCATGTGCTCCTGTGGCTCCTTGAGTCAGTTGGGTTATCAATGTACTTGAATCTTCGGTTGCCTTGAATCTTTTTAGGAATGCATCCCGCATAGTAGCCCAGTTGGTTATGGTACCAGGAGCTAGCCGATAGAACCATTCTCCAGCCAAGTCATGTAGAGTCTCTATGAAGAGTCTGACAGATACATCTTCATGTTCGACTGCAAGCACTCCACAGGGTATAAAGAACGCAGCCAAGTGGTCATCTGGATTCTGCTTTCCGTCTCCAAATTTTTTTGGAAAATTCTTTCTCGTCCCTTTAGGTAAATCATGCATAGGAGGGTCGATTCGGAGGTCAAAGGTTGCACCCCATGGAGCAGGGGCTAGCTGATTCTGCATGTTGACTTGGGCACATCTTCTCCTTGTGTAGACTTGATGGATAATTCCAGCAGCTGGAATGTGCGAAGGGGATCCGGATCTGGATGCGTTTGCACTCGTCTTCCTGGTGAAAGACTGGATCTGCGGCTTCTAACTTGAGGAGGATGATTGAAATTGAATTGCTCCTGCAATCGGTAGAAATGATCAGTCCTTCCTTGCACCTTCACAGATCGGGTGAATGGACGTTTAGCCAGGTTGAGAGTTGAATGGGAAAACACTCATATCTGCAACAGATAAGCCTTGATCTGCAAAAAGAGTTGTTCCCAATGGAGTTGCCAAAAACTGTTGGCTAGATTTTTTGCAATGAGCACCTAGCGATCATGAGATAAATCTCCCTCATTTACCGGTGAGGCTGCGTGTAAGATTTGTCAATTAAAATATGCTACTATCATTAGGAGTTTTACTTTAACTACTCGAGTTCATGAACCATAACTAAACGGTTTTGCACAAGTAAGCAATTGTTTAAGAAAGAAAATATTTATAGAAGAAGAGAATGAAAAAACACGAGGGAGAAATAGGGAAGATGTGCGACCCAATCAATAGATACTTCAGAGTTGATTGCACGCACATAGAAGAAACCAATACATATCAACACACAAAATTATAAGCAAAGGTAACTTCAGATCTAGATCTAAGATAACACAAAGTTTATTAGAAGATCTAAGATAAAAAGCTAGAAACAAAATGCACCATGACACAAAGTTCTCCCAAAATTCGCTCCTTTGTATTCCTTTGCTTCAAATAGCTATCAGGGGTTTCAACACAAAGTCTAGAACACAAGAATGCTGCTTACAAATTCTGATCCTTTAACCCGAAGGTTCTTCCTCTACTTATAGAATGTAGAGGGGCAATTACAAATAGGAAACTACGGTTGAGCTGGCACATGTGGAAGTCGGAAAGGAAACAACTAGCAATCTCCTCCTGGAATTCCTCTACGCATGACATGCATCAGGAGTTCAAGCCAAAATTGTGCACATCTGTCACTTAACTCAAAGAATCTTTCCAAATGACTTAAAGTAATGGTTTTTAAACCAATCACTTAAGTTTTATAATTTAATTGATCGCTCAATTACTTTGTCGGAGAAAGTAAGAGGAAGAAGAAAGAGGAAAAGAAATTAGAAGAAAACTGCAACACTTCCAGTCTTATTCTTTTTCCATATTCTGCATGCGGCTGATTCTTTTGCCTTTGATTCTCACCAAACTGGATCTAGAAGCAGCTGACTGTGATTTGCTTGCGGGCATTGCCTTTGACTTGTCTTCCCTCTTATCCTTGAAGCTTTTGCAATTCTTCTCTAGTACATGCATTGGTGCAATGTTTGCCGTAAATAACTCATCATCTTTATTTTTAATTGCATATGAGCAATTAAAAATTCTGGAAAGCACTCTCGGGTGCATGCAAATTCAATGAAGGCTTCAACTAGAAGATTGGGAGCACATGCACAAGATCTTGGGAGGAATTTTCCATGCAATGAATTCTACATGGGCTGCATTAGAAACAAGAGGATGAATTTTTGCCGGAAGCTTTTGCAATTATGAGATCTGGATCTGGATCTGCATCTGGATATGGATTTGGATCTGGAAGCTATGCATTCTGCTGATCCTTTTCTTTCATCATGCTTCACCATGGCCGGAGCAATCTTTGTCTGAGCAATTCTTTTTCTTTTTATTTGGCCGGAATTCTTCACAACCGGTGCAGATCTGGATAATTCTTCAGATTCGGAGGATATGTTCAATGTATTGGACATTGATTTAAGCTCCCTTTCTCTTATAAAAGCACCTGTAATGAATTCCTGCAATTAATTCAGACAAAGATGGCAACCGGAACATGAACAGTGGATTTTAATCATTAAAATCTGCATAATTCAAGCCTGTTGCCCCAAAATTTGATGTTTTGTTTGCATGCAAAGCAAACATGAATTTTACCAACTTCACACCGAACACTTGTATCACTTATGCAAACAATTATCCAGGACACAAATCAACCTCCTTCAACCTATGCGCCAAAATTGGAAGCTTTCAACATTAATTCCACCTTCTTCCAGAGCAAAATTCCTCTCCAAATGGGGCGCACTTTTTGTATGGGCTGCACTTCCTTGCTTTTGAATTAATTAATTTATCCTTATGGCAGCCTCTCGCTTATATAAGCCTCATAATTCTATAATTAATCACTTTGCCCCTCCTATTCTGGCAATTAATTAATTAAATAACATGCTTTTCTCTTTATTTTGGGTGCCAAATTTGTATGATTTTGGACAGCCATTGAATAAATTAATTTAATCCATTTAAAATTCTCTAGCCTCGGTTCACGTAAGTTTCACAAAGTATGCCTTAACCTCATCCACTGAAAATAGAAATTAATGACATCAATTAATACTTAAAAAATATTATTTCTTCCTAATATGGGTCGCACTTTTTTGCATGAGAGGGGCTGCATTAAATAAATTATATTTATTTAATTTTAGACTTCTAATTCCAACTTCCTTTGTTGACTTTTCCACAAGCACAGGCGCCAAAATTGGAGAAGAAATTAATTAAATTAATGCATTAAAAGTTGCCTTTCTTTCCCTAAAAGGGTTACACTTTTTTGGATAAGGAATTTCTATTTTAAAAAGTCAACTGACAATGGTATTATTTAACTTGCAAGGCAGCTCTGAAAATCCCATGATTCACTTAAGTGATTTTTTTTATTTCACAATGGAAATTTTTACCTTGGCAAGGGTAAGAAATTCCCACTGCCTGATGCCTCTAATTTTCCCACTTATGCACTTAAGTGACTTTTCTATCATGGGAAAAAGTACCCTGCTAGGTAGGTACAAAATTACCACCTGCTTGTTGCTTCCAAAAATTCCATGATCCACTTAAAACCTTCTTTTTCCAAAATTGCGGCTAGCCTAGAAGAAGCTTTTTGGTGCACGACTTCGTCTTTTCGAAGAGAACCAGAGCTCTGATGGCGAATTCCTTATAGCACAACGTGCATATCTGATCTCCAGATACTCTAGGCCAAGAATCAGGTCAAACCGACAAAGGAATTGATCCAGAGAAATTTCACAGAAAACGAAACGGGAAAACACAAAAAACACAAAATGTTGCCAGAAGTTACAAATAAAGTCCAGGATCCATTCCTGGTTAAAACCCTACTAGTATAAGGGAAAATTGACATGTACGATCACAACAGGGTTATACCGGAGCACAATTTGCATCAAACGGGGCTCAAAATAATTAAATACAAATTTTCCACAGGGAAACCCTCAGCGACAGAATATAACAATTTTGGGCATCTGGGTATTTGGCGAAAATGGTCAATATGGCTCCTTGGGAATATCTTGACACATTACGAGACACTTTACAGTAATAAAACATAAAAGCGATCCATTATTTTAAAAGTACGAAATTTTTTAATATACGGTAGTCTCGGATTTCGGGTGAAATCGAGGACACCATGCTATTTCATGGATTTTTCGGAAAGCTTTTGATTGTTCCACGGGAAGCCCTTTTCCATGGGCTCAAAGATATAGGCATTTCCGAGATTCTTCTTACTGACCATCATGCGCCTTTATGAGGAGGTCCTTGGCTGCCTTTGCACCTCTATTGGCTTGTCCGACTTGATCAGGAGTACTATTGGTGTCAAACAGGGCTGCCCCCTCTCTCCTACCTTATTTGGGATCTACATCAATGAGCTTGAGGACTTTCTCGGGGATCACATACGGGAAGGTGATGGGTGCCTTCTACCCGGTGTTACGATTTACATCCCTCCTCTTTGCGAGATGGCGTAGTTCTCCTTGCTTCTTTTGTTGAGGGTCTCAGAGGCGGCGAGATGCCTTAGCACTTTTTGTGATCATAAAGCAGTGACTATAAATCTTGGGAAAACCAAAGTTATGGTTTTGATTGTCTCAAGACTTGAGACCCCACTTCGCTTTAATGGTGCGGAGATTGAGATCACTTGCTCTTATACCTACCTAGGGATTCTTTTCTCTGGACCTCGTTTTAGCCTCCGTCCTGCTCTCCAACCCTAGGTCAATAAGGGGTATGGTTCTTTGGTGATTCTTGAGAGACAATGTTTCTGCCACCACTTTCAGGACATTCCTTCCAAGATGTCCCTCTCTGATTCACTGGTTAGGCCCACGGTTTTGTATGGTTCGGAGGTTTGGCGCCCCTCTCTTTTGGACTAAGATTGGGCCCTATCAAGCCCGCTCGATCCTCATGCTCAGACGTATTATCAGGTGCAAAGAATATGTTCCTCACAACATTATTCTTGCTGAGTTTGGGGCTCGCCCTTTTCGTTTGGAGACCATCTTCAGCCTTGTGTTCTTTGTTGCACCGTATCCGAGGGTTTTCTAGCTCTTTTGTTGATAGGGACAGGTACATTTATCTTGCCTACTGCTCCTCTGAAGCTATTGCATCCTCAGATCACAGTAGACGATCTCGTTGTTGGTATGCTTGCGTTTCACGCCTCTTCGAGTCCATTGGCATCCAGATGGACCGTCTCCCACCCTTTAGCTATTCTCTAGATGCCCCTACCCATCTCCTACCCAACCAGTAGGACCTTTATAGGATTATCAGGGTTGATATCTACAGACAATTCATTCAGCACACCTGGACCAACCCCCGGGGTTGCATCCAAATATGTCACTCTATGCGGCACACTTTCTTGAGATCTGTGATGGGGTCATTTTCAGACCCATGTACATTTCTCGGCATTGGTTATAGGCCCTTCGTATCTCTTTGGGTCAGTTTAGAGTGGGCTCACATCGTCTTTGTGTTGAGACTGATCATCACTTAGACCGCTCAAAGCGGACTTGCCTGCTTTGCTCTCTAGGAGGTTGAAACCGAAGAACACTTCATTTTCAGGTGTCCTGTTTACTATGAGATTCGTGGGAGATTCCATTGCCTATTCCGTGAGCTTCCTTCCTTCACAACTTTCTTCAGATACTATGATCAGAGATGTCTTGCTCTCTACTTTGGGATAGGCTCCTCCATCCTCCCCCAGACGGATGGCTACTAGATTGATCACTTCTTTCTTCCCGGTGCTCTCCTTGGTGAGGGGGCCAAGCGGCACTTGGTCACGTGTCTGGACCCCCAGTCCAGATCCGTCAGGTCTCGAGACTCCGTTTCTTCCACCCGAGGCTCCCTATCTCAGGCATGTCCCAAGTCCTCTCCCCATAGACAGCGATCCACCAGAGCTTACTAAGAGGCACTGCCTTCCTCCCGGACACCGGCTCCCAGGCATTCTATAGTTTCAGCTTTTGGTCATCGGCGCTGCGAGTTACTCCCATTTGGCCTTGAGTGTTAGGTGATGTTGTTGGGGGTGTTGCTCCCTCTTCCGCTCCCCCCCACACCGTCATCCCTTTCTTTTTCGTTTCTGGTTTCTTGGCCTATGTTGTTTCCTTCTGTTCCTCTCCTTCTCTCATTGTATTTCGGGCGACTTGTTTGGGTCCTCTTCGTTGGGTCTGTATGCTTTGTACTCTGCAGTCCCATTGACCTACTTTTGTGGTCATTTGTTGGACATTAATAATATTATCTTATCTTATCTTATCTTATCTCTTCTTTTCTTTTGATGGGATGAATTTCATTCCAATTTTGGAACTGACGATGGGGACAATTTCTCCAAAACATCCTTGAAAAATGCTCTCTTTTTGTTAAAACTATGAAGAAAAACAGACCGCCACAGCTATGAAGTTATCACACAACAAATGTTGTTTGGAAGGTGACAATCTTATTTAGTAAAAATGGCTACTACAAATAAACCCTTACTCTATAGTTGAAGTCGCAAAAGACGGCTTTTCTTTCCCTTGTATGTGCTGCAGAATAGACGGTGCACTCATCTGCAAGTTTCATGGAATGGATGAACATGTTATTGAATAAACTCAAGTCTCCAGTACAAAACTTGGAGAGTCTTTCAAAAACATGGCTGATTCTGCAACAAGGAGTCAAATTGATTCTTTTTTCTTAGTCTTCAAAAACTGGGCTTGGACTTAGGAGTATGGAAGGAGCACACCAACACAAGTACCTAATTATTTACTTGAAACAATAAGAGGGGCTTATGGAAGTGGCAATTTGGATGCAAGGAATAAAATGGGGTTTTCCTCAACTTTTCTTAATTTTCTGATTCTGTGTTGTTCTATCTGTGAACCAATAATTCACAACTCTATTATCTATACCAATAGACTTCATTTGTCTGACCATTCACTCTGCAGATTCTAATCCAAATGTTACAATGTTGGATGGGATCTTGATTGCATTCCCTCCTAAACTTATGATTTTTTTCTGTCACTTGTTGGTAGGCTTGCCATAGTGTTTTGTGGCGTCAGTGGTGGTATTGATGGTTTTGGTGGTATTCCCTTCTAATTCAAGTGGTCATGCCCAGCTTCTCTTTGTCTTCTAACTCACCAATCCCTCCTTTGGTAGAATTCATTCGTCTATACTAGGGCTTCTCCATTAGCATTGACAGTCCCAATCTCTACACCATATCTCCCAAGAATTTCGGTGCAATCTCTGAATCTATGTTGCAGCTTGGTACTCATTTATCCTAAGTTTCAGTCCCTTCGTCCCTTTCACCACCATTGCCCCTCTCCATGTTGATGCATTCTGTATGACTTTTGTTGATAATCGTCCCGTAGTGGGGATGACGACTTTTGTTCTCAATGGTTCACTCACTGTCGATATCGTTCTCCCATACAATCCTTTCGTTGATGGCCTCTTCAAGTGCGTTGTCCTAGCTCCAACTCATTCTTCTTTTGTCGAGTCTTCCTTTGACAATTAATCCTTCCTTTGCATTGTGGGCCTCTCCTTGAACTTTGTCCCTCTATTTTCGTTTGTCTTAGTGATGATCATAATTTCTCACCTGTCTACATCATTCGGGTCAGAACAACCTTCATTGTCTCCATTTTTGATAATCTCGTGTAATCTTTCAGGTATACTTGCTAATGTCTAGAGAGTAACCTTCCTTTGTGGATTTATCCCAACATTGGGAGTAACGTGATTCTTGTACGCTTTTAAGTAGAAGTTCATATAGCCTCTTGGTGATGATTGTCTTTCTCCTCATTGGTTCCCGATGTTGCTACTCTTCAGTTTAAGGTAGTGACAGTCCAAGAAGGTTGGAAGGTCGACAAACATATGTTTGACATGTTCATTCCAAGTAAAATTGTTGACTACGTTCAATGAGGGATATTTGTGTGCCATCAATCTCCCAAATGCAAAAGTAAGTTATGGTCTTGTTCCATGCCGCTTTTAAGATCTTTTGCCAACAGCCCTTCCTGCTTGTTCATTCAACATTTAATTTCCTCAATTTTCAAATTTTTTTTTCTGATGACAAATGGTTGTGTAGAGTAATTGAAGGCTAACACAATCAACTTAAATAGGTTATTAATTTTTGTGGAATTTACACCTCTCTGTGTTTATGTCATGTCAAGATGACCTTCATGAGTGGTCATTACCCTAATGCCTTTTTTTTCTTTTGTTCTAATGTATTTATGCCATACGGTAATGAATACAAGGTGAGATGTCTAAACAATGGACATGGTGATGGTAGACAATTTGTCACAAATGAAGATTCACCCATAGACAAAAGGTAGGATTCGTAGACTACAATAATACCTGAAATGTACGGTTATAAACGTCACACACAGTATTGTATCCCACAAAATGAACATACATAACATGTACTATAGTAAAACATCTTATCACATAGTGAACATGGAATGAAATAAGAAGTTTTTTCCAGTAGTTTCATGATGTGCGACACAGATCCTGTTTATGATGAAGAGAGATCACAACCATGCAACTAACTCAATGCGATGATATGGATGATGATCTTAAGCCTGGGGGAACCAATACACCATATTTTGTTCCTTGGGAAGGAGAATGATGATTGGAACAACCACCACCATTGAGATTCACATAAGCAAAAGAAAAAAACAATACAACCTCATACTTCTCTTAACGCATTACTCCTTTATTACTCTAATTTCATCTCTTTGTTCCTTTATATGTGAATGACTAAATACATAAATTAGATCTGCCTAGTTTTGATCACTCATGCCAAGGCTACCATTCCAAATTTTCTAAGTTGCCAGGAAACGGAAACGGAAACGGAAACGGGTACGGGTACGAAACGCGGAAACGGCAATTTTCAAAAAACCTTGGATACGAAACGTCAACGGAAACGTCCGTACAACATACATACATACATACATACATACATCCATCCATCCATCCATCCATCCATCCATCCATCCATCCCATACATACATCCATACATCCATCCATCCATCCATACATACATACATACATACATACATACATACATCCATCCATCCATACATACATACATACATACATCCATCCATCCATACATACATACATCCATACATACGTCCATACATACATACATCCATACATACATCCATACATATACATCCATACATACATACATACATACATCCATACATATACATACATATATATATATATATATATATATATGCATAGTGCTCATTTTATAATTGTAGACCATAAGAGATAATTGATAAAGCACTCAAAATATTTTGAATTCATTGAAATTTGAACCTCTAAGTTCTAAAGAGTCATCATTCAACATGGTTACAATTTCAAGGATTCACATATACATAATAATAATCTAGATTCTAAAATATATCATCTAGATTTCCTCATAATCATCTACATGAACAGCACTAGCACCGAAAAGTAAAGTCTAAGTAGTTGTATTAGGGTTAGGGTTCATTTAATGCAATTTTTTTCATTTTTTAAAAAGTAAAGTCGGTTTTTAAAAGTAAAAAGTGCAGGAAACGGCAAAAACGTTTCGAAACGCTTTGTCGTTTCGGAACGGCACAGCGTTCGGAAACGTTTTGCCGTTTCCCCGTTTCCTTTGCCTGAAACGTTTCGGAAACGTTTCTAAGGGGAAACGGGACCCCCCCAGGCGTTTCCTGGCATCATAGCAAATTTTCAATAACCGTTGGTCGAGGATACATTGCTTGATGTTCAAACTCACCAATCAAAATAAGCAAACCACCACTTACATGGTTGGTTGCAAAGGCACTTTGTCGAAAGAAACGAGTCTAGTGGATCTTTGAGTCGGCTTTTTGCAGATTGATTCTTGTATCTCATGAATTTGGGGACGACTTCCTCTCAATAGGGAGGAATGATAAGAATCATTCACATGTTGTTATCTCACCTTGTAAATATTTCTTCATTGCGATTATTCATATGCACATTTGCTTTTTTTTTACCGATTCTCATCGTCTCCATGTAAGTTTAACCGGGAAGGTGGATTTTGCATGCCCGGATTCGAGAATAGCACGAAGCAGTTTGGATGTGCTTGGTTTTATCCCGCTTGCACACATCCACATTGTTGTATATCTATTTAACCCACCTAATGAAGAATATACAACATCGGTCTTTGGTGGCTATTCTATTGTGTGCTTATGTATTGCAGGTGTAGGTGATTGACAAGGTTTCATTTACTCTCAAGCTTGGTCATAAGCTCCAAACCTGTGGGTACAAAAATTGTACAATATAGAAATTAAATGGAAAGAAATACCCACATGGGAGCGAATGGGGGTCTCATGTGTCAATGGAGTCTAGCTTGTTTGTGACCTAGTAAACAACCTTTATTTGTACCTTTTATAGTGTTTTTGTTTCGCTATCCTAAGATTATCTTGGGAATGTGTTAAGAATAGGATTTGTGATTGATCTGTTTGATGATTTTTTTCCGCTAATCGTTTTTGAATTAATGTTTGAAAACTTCTTTTCCTCGTATTTTTCAGTTCTTATGTCATATTTCTTTTGTATTAACTCTGTGAGTTTTCTTCTATTGACCATTGGCTCATGATTTTTAATTATTTCTATCCCCCTCTTTCATGCATTGTACTCGCAACTTTTGTTTCTAGTAGCATTCTTCATTATTTAACAGGGTGTTCCCTATGTTGCATGGATATGCAAAACCCCCTCGGAAGCGTATCGGATCTGGTACATTGGGGATACGATACGGATACATACGATACGTACGGGGTATGTCGGGATATGTCACGGATATGTACAGGCGTATCTATGGCGTATCTGGCGTACCTATGCGTATCAAATATATACGTGTTTTTAAAGTTATATTTCATTTTTTTATTTTTTATTTACTTTTCTACACGTATCTGACGTACCCGTACGTATCCAGCAAAGATATACGTGTTTTTAAAGTTCTATTTCATTTTTTTATTTTTTATTTACTTTTCTATTCCCTAAAACTGAACCCTAAACACTAAATGAATAAAATAATACACCCTCTCCCCCACAAAAAGTTATAAAAAGCACCCACCCCTCTCATTTGAAATCACACAAACAATTTCATTGTTTATTTGCAAGTGAATGAGCAAAGAGCCAAAGAAGAGTTGTGAAGAGCTTAGTGGAGGCAAAGATTGGAAGGAGGTTTTCGAAAGAGCTTAGAGGAGGCAAAGATTTGAAGGAGGGGTAGCGATTGCTTCTATTGTTTGGAGTACATCATTGCGAGGAGGAGAAGGAGAAGAAGCCATTGTTGAGACTTGAGAGGAAGAGATTGTTTTAAAATTTTAGAGGCAACTAGGATCTACGATTCTACACTACAGGTATACCGTATTTTTATTTTTATTTTATTTTTAATTCATCCTTTCATTTTATTTTTTATGGTTATTTATTTATTTATTATGTTGCATTTTTTTAAAGTTTATAATTTAAACACATCCTAAATTTGTGTGTGCTCTCACCTCGCGCCTTTATGGCGATCTTGGAGATCAAAAAGCATTAGGATGACATAACTAATTAGTAATTTATTTAAGGAAAATTATGTTTTAATTTTTTAAACGTCCTAAACTCCAGTGTATGTATGCTCTCACTTTATTTTTTATGGCGATCAAAAATAGATTAGGATGACATAACTAATTTATTTATGTTAAGGCAAAATGTTTTTAATTTTTAAACATCCTAACTTTTTGTATACTCTCACCTCACGCCGTTATGGTGATCTTGGTGATCAAAAAGCAGTTAGGATGGCATCAAGTTCTGCTTCGGGTGGAGTGCAAGGCCAAGCTGAAAACACATCAGTTCCTATGAAACATGATCCTAATTCCCCTCTTTGGAGACATGTGACAGTGGTAGACAACATTGCTGGTGGTGGGTGTCGGGTTTGGACATGTCATGGTTGCCAAACTCAGTCCAATCCTCATATAGTCGAGTGAAAATCCATTTGATTGGTGTTGGAGGTGTGGGGATAAAGAGGTGCCCAAAAATATCAAATGAAAAAATGGTAGAGTACCTAAGAGAGCAAGAGGAGGTTGATAAACAAGCTGAAAGAAATAGAACTAGAACAATTCCTTTGCAAAGAAGGCCTTCATCACTACCATCCACACCTAGACCTACTTCTCATCCTTTCATTCAAACTCAAAGTCAACCATTTGATGAAGAGAGTCCAGAGAGCTCACGAAAAAGGCCAAAAGGAGCATTGGAGAAAGCATTTAATATTGAAAAGAGGGAGATTGTTGATGAGGTTGTTGCTCGATGCATTTATGCATGTGGGCTGCCCTTTAATGTATTGAGATCTCCATATTGGCATCAAATGGTGAAGGGTATTAATGAAGCTCCACAAGGGTACAAATCCCTAGATTACGAAAAGTTCGAACCACACTCTTGGGAAAGGAAGTGGAACACATTCACAAGACTTTGCAGCCAATCAGAGACTCATGGAAGGAAACAAGGGTTTCCATCATTTCAAATGGATGGAAAAATGCTAGAAATAGACCCCTCATAAATGTTGTTGCGGTATGCCACTGAAGGGGCAATGTCTCTAAAGCCATTGGATTTGTGAAGGGCAAGTCAAGGATGCACAATTTATTGCTGACATTTTAATAGAGGTAATTGAGTCGGTGGGCCCCCAGAATGTTGTCCAAGTCATCACGGACAACGCTAAAAACTGTAAAGCAGCAGGAATGGTCATAGAGAGTAGATATGAGCACATTTTTTGGACCCCTTGTGTTGTCCACTCCCTTAACTTGATGCTTCAAAAGATTGGGAAAACCCCATGGATTGAGAAAATTTACACCGAGGTAAATGACATTTAGATGTTTATCACAAACCATCATATGTCACAAGCCATTTTTAGGAAATTCTCAAGGTTAGAGTTCGTTGAAGGTTGCAAAACTAGATTTGCCTCTCACACGCTTGTTTTGAGACGGCTTGTGAAGGTGAGAGAGGCTTTAAAAGTATGGTGATCATATTTTTAAGTGTTTGGTCAAAGTGTGGAGGAAGTCAAATACATGAGAGAAAGCTACAAGGGTAAAATCATGGGTCCTTGATGAGGATTGGTGGGCCAAGGTTGAGTACTTGTTGAGTTTTACGGAACCCATTCTCTCCATGATCCGATATGTAGATATTGATGAAGCATACTTGGGAGAGATATATGATGGCATAGATTCCATGCTTGAGCCTATCGAGAGATATAATACAAAAAAAGGTCTAGATCAGAAGAGACTTTCTACAGTGAGGCCAAGCTGTGGTCATGAAGAGGTGGAATAAAATGACCACCTCATTACATCTCCTTGCTTATGCATTGACCCCAGTACTATAGATCTACGATGTACTTGGGCTACAAAAGCAAGCACCATTTTCGACTCGAAGTTGGAAATGGAACCAGGGCAACATTGAAAAGAATTTTTTTCGATCCATCTATAGCTAGTGCGGCGAGAAGTGAAATGGGCATGTTTACATGGTTGAAGGCAACATGGGATCGATTGAGGCTCTTTTTGACAAGAGTAGCTTGTTAAAATTTAGAATCACTTGAATATTTTAAATTTTATTAAGTTAGAACTTAGGATACTAACTTGTCTTTGAATTTCAATTTTATAACTTTGTTGTAATAGGTGGCTAGTAATTCTTCCGTAGAGCAGAATTGTAGTACTTATAGCTTTATCCACTCAGCTAAAAGAAACAAGTTGGCATCTAAAAAAGCTGAGGATTTTGTATATGTGCACTCCAATTTGTGCCTCTTGTCACACAAGTCTGAGGAGTATGCTAGAGGGCCTCACAAACTTTGGGATCTTATTCCAGAGACCACAGACTTGGATGCCTCCGTAGCCACGCGCTTGCCCAACTTTCATTATTTGATGGCGGAGATGATGCTCAAGGGAGTTCGCAAGGAGCGCGAGTGGAATTAATGAGAGTGGAGCTAGCGCAAGTGGCACACATGAACTTGATTTTGAGGAAAATCTAGATGATATATTCTAGATTTGTTTGTATTCCTATATCATATGTATGGCAGCCACATGAACAATGAAATGTAAAATCTTAAGTATATTGTTTGTTTTGAAAATTTGAACATGGATCCTAGTATATTTTTCAAATTTCAAGTTTTGTTCGTATTCATGTTAACATGATATTCGTATATCATATGTATGGCAGCCACATGATCAATAAAAATGCAAAGTCTTAAGTATATTGAATGTTTTGAACATCGATTCAAGTTTTGTATTACTATTTCAGTTTTTTATGGACTAAAAATGAGTAAAATGAGTAGATGTACATAAAATATATATATATAATTTTTAATTTTTTAATATATATGTACGGACGTATCCAAGACGTATCGTATCCAAGGGTTTTTTAAAATTGACGTATCCGCGTATTGTATCCGTTTCCTGGCAATGTAGGTTGTTCTTTTAAGCCATAACCTGTGTTTCCTTTTATTATTACTTCGCTCTGAGTTAATTACTCAGGATTTCGTTTTGTAGTCTATAAGTTGCTGCTGCATCTCAATTTCGTGTTAAAAATATGCTTTCAAATGAGTTCAAATCTTACCTTAATGATTTTTGACATAATTTAGGTTCTGCACAAATCTGTACATACAGCTTCTATGAATGTAGTCTGCTTCATCCCACCGTTCTATTTAACTGAAGATTGAGCCTTTCATCTACATGTTTGCAATTTTGAAATAAGACCGATGAGGTTTACCATATCTGGTAATAGTTAATATCAAGGGCCAGTGGTTAGCGATTGTATAAGGATTTTTTGAGGCCCATTGTTTGCTGAGAGAACTGAAGCTCTTTCATATTTACATCTATAAGCCTTTTATCAAAATTCAGCAAAAGTGACTGCTCGATGAAGTATCAATTAGAATATCCCCACCTCACTTTTCACATGCGTATAAAATGTTTCAAGTCTCCTGTAATGATTTTAGGAAGATTGGAAAATTTTCAACCCACTATCATTTGCTCCCAGTGTTTGATTTTATTAGCTGCTGACGTGGATATATACATCTGTGATATGGCCACACCATGCTCATGAATTATATATTCTCCTGCCATACTCCTGTTTACGAGGCTGTGTTGACTGTATGTGTACTTAGGCATATTCCATGGTAGAACTTTAACTTTGGCTTCCTTGACAACAAATATGTATTGGTCTATATCAGTTTTATGCAGGGACGCACCACTTAGATTTTGGTGAGGTCGCGGATATCCCGAATGTTTTGGGCACTAGAAGACTTAGAGGGACGTCCCTATTTTTAAAAATTCTTTCAAAAGTTTTCTGATGTTTTTACTTTTAAAATGCCCTTATTTTTACCAAGAACATTAAATTATGATCTTGAAAGTACCTAAAATACATTAAACACAGTTTAAATCTCAAAATTTCATTGAATACAACTAAATATTAAAATTTTAATTTTTATATATTGTTTTAATAGCCGTTCCTGCCGTCCCCAAAATTCAAGATTTTTTTTTGCTGTCTCGGAAATCCTGTCCCTCTGCCCCGTCCCCTGAGACTTATGTAACTATTGTTTATATACTCTTGTTGCTGGATGTACTTGTTCCTCAGTGCTCTTTTTTGTTTATTACAATAGGATCACGCCGATTCTAATATGATAAACATATTTATTTATATTTTGTCTCTTTGAAATGTCATTTCACCCTCTAATATTCCAAAACAGTAGCTTCATTATTTCAAAGTACTATTGGTGATTCCAACAATTTATAAATAGACATGTTCACTCTCTGCTGTTGAAACTCTTCTTAGTTATTTTGATTTTTGTTCCTAGATTATTGGTTCTTTTTCAATATTTTCTACTTGTGGGCATTCTTGTTTCTAGAATTTGTAATCCTTCCATGCCCCTTTTTGATCCCTATATGCTCATTTATGTTCTTTGTCAATGTTTCTTCTTGAACTTTCTTTTTCAGGTGGCTGCCCAAATTGCTACTATTTCACGATGTTGTTTCTTTTCTAGAGCTTGCTGATAGAACTAAGTGACTTAACAATAGAATTTTAGTTGGATGCCCGAGTCTTGTCTTGACCTCCTTTTTGTCGTTACCTGAAATATGGTGACATAAATAAGGGTTATTTTGTAATGTCCCCATTTCTGAGCAGTTAGCCTAGGAGGTTTTTCATTCGTCTTAGCCTTGGTCATACCCGAGGGGCTAATGACATTAGAGGCTATTGGGTATGGATATTTGCTACCACCTTGCTTATTTGTTATAATTTTGCATTGACATGAATTTTAAGTGGCTTGGTGGGGTTAGATGTTATGTTTTGTCGTTAAGGGGGACCTCATAACACTTTAATGTTATAATTCTTCGTTGGGGGTCACTTATGTCCCTATGGCGACTTGAAGGGGGAAAAGTAACTTAAGTTACTTTATGATTTTTATTATCTCTAGAAGGGGTCGATTGGGGCCTTTTTGGGTCTCTTGTTGCATGGAAAAATTATATAAGGAGATTTGGGGAGTGTTAGAGGTCATTATTGCATGCACACTTATGATTTTCATTGAGCAATTTGCTGATTGCTAAATTCCCGGCTTGTGGAGCAAGATCCCACAGGACCCTAGCTTTTGGTGGTGAGAGATCCATCCTTAGCTAGTAGGGCATTCTTTGGTGGTGAGAGATCCACCCTAGCTTGTCATTTTGGAGCTAATTTTCAGATATTAATTTCAGAATTTTCGAGAGAAGGGTTTTGAAAATTTTTTGGAGCTTTTTGTGGAGAAAAATCAAGGGTTTTTAGATCTGATTTGTGGCAGCGATTAGAGCAGATTTTGGCACCATATTTGGAGACACTTTTGAGGGTTTTTGGCCTCTTCCCAAGGGGAGCGACCCACTTTGGGATTTTGCAGCGATTTTTGGAAGGGTTTCGATGTGTTGTTCCCGGATGTGGAGGTTGGGATCTCTTCTATATCATTGGTAGATGTTATTTCCAGAAATTTAGATTTTTATCAATTTTCTAGGGTTTTATCTACTCAGTTCTAGATTTGTAGCAATATTTTTTAGGGCTTCCAGGTGTCCATTTTCAGATTTGGAGGTTGGGTTTTTATTCTCTATATTAATAGATGTAATTTCCAAAATTTCATAATTTTATCATGCTTCTTTGGAGAAGTTACGAATTTTCAAGTTTCACGATTGTTTAGGGCATTCTGTAATTTTTTGACAGAAATATATTATTCCAAAAATTCCAAAAATATTTTTCTAGTGTTTATTATTATTATTGCAAGCTTCCCTCAAAATGTCGGGTACTTTGGGCAAGTATTTTGTGAGATATCAATTAAATACCATTATTTACCCTAAGCTGGTCATTTTCTGTAAAAATCAGAAATTTTACTTTGCTACAATTTTCATATATTTTGTGCATTTTCAAGTGGTATCCCACAAGGGATATTTCAGTGGTATCAGAGCTATTGTTCCTCCGCCTGTATGGGTTAAATATGGCAGATTGGAAAGATCTCAATGTGGGTTTTATGAAGAAAATGTTCATCAACATGGTGAAACAATAGGAAACCACTAACCTTTACTTGAGCCAGCTCACTCAGAGTTTGAATCAAAGAAAATTTGGGGACAATAAGGAAAAATGTGAGAACAGTGATAAAGGGCAGCCAATAGAGGTGATTGATGAGGATTCTTGTTGGAGGAAATACCAATCTTTGAGTAAGGGTTTCAGAGATAATTTGTCATTTCTAGATTATTGCATGATGAAGATTGGTAGCAAGCCCAAGCGAGATCATCATATTCCACTACTTGAATTACAAAAGAACTCATTTGAACAACCAATAACAACACCACATGAGGTAATTTCAGATGATGGAGATAATGCTGATCCAAAGATGATTGAAGACCAAGTGAAAGAAGAAGAAGCTTCTAGAGAAAAAGGTATGACTTTTAATGAGCAAAATATTTGTGGCAAGAAGGAACAAACATGGTTGGTTGGTTGCAAAATTGAAAAAGATATTTCAATCCAAAAGGTACCTATCAATCCTCCAAAGAATAAGTCATTATCATATGGGATGGATTTACCAAAGTAATGAGCATAAATTTGTGAAAGGTGTTGATTCTTGTTCCACTTATTCTCCATCTAAAATCATGAATCACAATAGGGATGGTGTTGTTTTGGAGGTTTCTAAATCAACAATAGAAGGTGAACCTTTTGATGATATTCTTTATAAGGAGGTTAGTAGTAGCATGGATTTATTTCATCATCTTCATCCTATATCATTACAACAGTTTTATCATGATGGTATTCAACCTATTGTCGATAAGAATGCTAAGAATTTGGTACATCAAAGTCAAGTCATCATGAAGACAAAGAGTGATGATCTTCTTTATGAGGAGATACAAGAGAAGCAAAGATGGAAGACCTTACATGATACAAGGGTTCATGGGCATTATAAGGTATGGGATCCTGGTAATATGTTGCAATTATCCAAAACTATCAATTCTGATTTTGAAAACTTTGTGACTGATTTCATAAGCAAAAGAAGGAATTCAAATGTGTCTTTTGGGATTACAAGTGTTGGCAAGCATGATTTCTTCATTGGAGACTCTGGTGTAAGAAGGGAGAGTACCTCTCAAGGTACTAGCGTTGGTTTTCTGATTGCTAAAAAGGGTAAGAGAATATTTTTTAATCATCTTCATCTGTTGGACTATGTATAACAGCAGTCATAAAGAGAGGAGAAAATGCTTTATTAATAGAGCCCATGACTGATTTTTATACCAGCTACATGGTGGAACCCTTGGAAGGGTTAGTGGTCCTCAAAGTGCTCAAAGAATCAAGGTGCAATTTGTTGTTAAAAAAGAAGAGTTGAATTTAAGGTGCATTCATGACTTTAGCATCCTATGTTGTTCTTTATGTTTCTATCATTTTGGGACAACATTTACATGCTTGGATGATTGAGGAAGACTATTTCATAATCACGTCTCAAGGTATGCTAGATGGGATAAACACATCCTCCATTCACATTGCTCTTGATTCAGCTAATAAGCATATGTTGGCAAAGAAAATAATGCAGGAGCCCATGATATTGAAAGGACATGAGGTATGTGGTATATTTATTGTGGTTGAATTTGCTAGAGGTAAGGCTGTTTTTGGGATGCAATGGTTGCATGATGTTAAGGAAGACGATGATGCATGGGTTGAAAAATCAAAGGAGAATGAAGATGCTGATCCTATATCAGAAATTCTGAGTTGCAAAGGTATGATGAGCAGCCCCAATTATGCTATTTCAGATGTGTTGTCTTCTCTCATGACGAGAATCAATGGGTACAACAAAAGGTATGAAGTTCCTTATGATAAAGTTTATGGATGCATGAGTTCTAATGTTGATTTCCCTTTCTCTTGCATTTACGATGAAATGAAAATATGGGGAAAGAGAATAAAGTATGATGAGGGAGCAGCCATGTGTATTCCCAACATAGAAGGAATTGATGAGTTATGTCCATGGAAAGACATGTCTTGCACAAAGAAGGTAACTCATTTCTTTATTGTCATTAAGAGATGTGAAGTACTTGAATGTGTTTGTACATTTGGGTTACTTGAAGTTGGAATCATTCATTGGACATATTGGCTTCCATCTTTTGGGAAATTTACATTCATCCCTCATGTGGATAAACTGAAAATTTTCAAGGAAAACAAAGAAATCAGATTTCATGGTATACAAGGGCAGATTGCAAAAGATGTGATTGGTGAAGAAAGAAGCATGTCGTTGCAGCGGTTGAATTGTGAAGGAACTCAACCTCTTGTGGATCATGGTGACATCACAAGGTATGAGACAAGTGGGATATTTGATGACTCCTATTCTGATGGATTGTTTGCGTTGCAGACACAGAGCACACCATGATGACTTATGTGGAGAGTGAGTCGGATGATGTTGAATTGGGGAGTGAGTTAGATATGATGGAGACTTTGACTCTAGATGGGGTGAGTGGAGTCATGGATGTGGGTGTAACCAGTAGTGTTGCACATGAGACGATTCAGAGATTGGGATTACAGGTTCAGATCATCCGAGTTTATCATTATGTTGGTTATCTGAGGTTTCGGTAGACTGGAGATCTCGTTTGCTTGTTGAGTACTCCAACAACCGACACACTTGTGAGATTCTGGATGGTCACATGTAGGATGACAACTACAGATTGGAGGATGAGATGATCTTATCGGGGGAGATTGTACCTTGTATCGATTCATGGTTGAGGATGGAGATATTGCGACATGTGCATTGTTCTTCCGTGACTGGACACTTGAGTTTTGATGAGACCTACAACTTCATATCGGAGAGGTTCAGATGGCATGGGTTGAGGGAGGATACTCTTAACTTCATACAGGGATGTACGGTTTGTCGTTATGACAAACCGAAGTTTCTGAGTTCATCATTTTATGAGTCGACATGGGATAGCACTCCTATGTATTTTTGCTTCTATACACGGTGGGCACTTCACCCATTTGCTAGTCAATGGAGGGACGAAGTTGACTCAGTTACCTGGTTATTCAGTAGGTTCACACTCATCACAAGAGGTGAACTATGTAGAGTTGACATTGTCGGTTGACCATTTACTGGAGTCTGGGATTTTTCCCCCACGGGACATATTGAGATACATTATGAGGAGCCTTACTCTCACATGAGTGTGGGTCATGTGGGAGAGTTAGCACACTTTGTGCGTATACAAGTTATTTCACAGGTTGATCCAGGGGATTCTATAGGATTCAAAGTGGACTTTCATACCCAGGAGTTGATTGGAGAGGTAGTGAGTGATCACATGATGATGGTATCAGATTGGCAGGGATTGGATAGTTTGGGAAACCCGATGTGGGTATCAGTGGAGAGTCGGTTTGGGCATCATTCTACTTCACAGACAACATTGTTCTCTATACGACATGGAGGTCATGATGACTACATGGGGTTTCTTGGTTACTTCAGATCACACCGATCTTTGGTTGATTGTAGGGTGAGGTGGAGAAACTTACTTTGTGGTATTCATCTTCTATAGCATGAGGATAATGCTTGGGGTCAAGCATTTCTCGGGAAGGAGGATTGTAATGTCCCCATTTCCGAGCAGTTGGCCTAGGAGGTTTTTCATTCGTCTTAGCCTTGGTCATACCCGAGGGGCTAATGACACTAGAGGCTATTGGGTATGGATATTTGCTACCACCTTGCTTATTTGTTATAATTTTGCATTGACATGAATTTTAAGTGGCTTGGTGGGGTTAGATGTTATGTTTTGTCGTTAAGGGGGACCTCATAACACTTTAATGTTATAATTCTTCGTTGGGGGTCACTTATGTCCCTATGGCGACTTGAAGGGGGAAAAGTAACTTAAGTTACTTTATGATTTTTTATTATCTCTAGAGGGGGTCGATTGGGGCCTTTTTGGGTCTCTTGTTGCATGGAAAAATTATATAAGGAGATTTGGGGAGTGTTAGAGCTCATTCTTGCATGCACACTTATGATTTTCATTGAGCAACTGCTGATTGCTAAATTCTAGCTTGTGGAGTAAGATCCCACAGGGACCCTAGCTTCGGTGGTGAGAGATCCATCCCTAGCTAGTAGGGCATTCTTCGGTGGTGAGAGATCCACCCTAGCTTGTCATTTTGGAGCTGATTTTCAGAGATTAATTTCAGAATTTTCTAGAGAAGGGTTTTGGAAGATTTTTGGGGCTTTTTGTGGAAAAAAATCAAGGGTTTTAGATCTGATTTGTGGCAGCGATTAGAGCAGATTTTGGCGCCATATTTGGAGACACTTTTGAGGGTTTTTGGCCTCTTCCCAAGGGGAGCAACCCACTCGGGGTTTTGCAGCGATTTTGGAAGGGTTTCAATGTGTTGTTCCCGGAGGTGAAGGTTGTGATCTCTTCTATATCATTGGTAGATGTTATTTCCAGAAATTCAGATTTTTATCAATTTTCTAGGGTTTTATCGACTCGGTTCAGATTTGCAGCGATATTTTATAGGGCTTCCGGTGTCCATTTTCAAATCTGGAGGTTGGGTTTTTATTCTCTATATTAATATATGGAATTTCCAAAATTTCATAATTTTATCATACTTATTGGAGAAGTTACGAATTTTTCAAGTTTCATAGTTGTTTAGGGCATTCTGTAATTTTTTGGCAGCAATATATTATTCCAAAAATTCCAAAAATATTTTTCTAGTGTTTATTATTATTATTGCAAGCTTCCCTCAAAATTTCATGCACTTTGGGCAAGTATTTTGTGAGATATCAATTAAATACCATTCGCTGCCCTAGCTGGTCATTTTCTGTAAAAATCAGAAATTTTACTTTGCTGCAATTTTCATATATTTTGTGCATTTTCAAGTGGTATCCTACGGAGGATATTTCATATTTTTGGTGTTACGGGAGACGCATCCCCTAGATTTTGGTGAAATCCCGGATGTTACGAATGTTTTTGGGGACTTGAGATCTTGGAGGGACGCCACCAGTTTTTAGTTTTTTTGAAAAGTTTTCTGATGTTTCTACTTTAAAAAAAGCTGTTATTTTTATCCAAGACTTTGAATTCTAATATCAAAAGTTCCCAAAAACAGAAAATACAGTTTAGACCCCTAAATTTTATTGAATATACTTGAAATATTTAAATATTAATTTTTATATATTATTTTAACATCCATCCCCAGATTTTGGAATTTTGTTGCCATCCTGGAGACCACGTCACTCCATCCCCTTGTCTCCCCGTCCCCGAGACTTAGGTAACTATGGGTATTTTTCCTTACAAAGGTTCTAACAGGTTTCTTACCTATGTTTTTAGCTTTGGCCTGAGTTTGTTTAGATGGAACAATTTTTGAATGCTTGTGAGAGGAAGCTTGATATGTTAGAAAATGATTTGAATGAATGAAGAGAAATGGAGGGCATATGATACACTTTCATCTTGTGTGTCTATCATTTATTAATCATTAAATAGTTAGATTGAAGTGAGGTAATTGTACTTTGTATAACTAAAGTACGTTAACTAATTTTGATTAGCTAGTGTTTGAATAATGACTTAATAACTTAAATACCCTCATCCCTGAAAACTACCCCAAGTTTGTCCTGAAATTTTACAAACACAATGGAACCAAATATTTACTCATTAAATTGGCAATCCGTTGATGTTAATTTGAAATCTGTAGTCCTCTGACATTTTCTGCTGTCCAATGTATGAGCTTTAGTTGAGACAAAAGCCGAGAAAGATTGCTAACGACACATAGATCCAATTGTTTGGGCATAAGATATATTAGTAGGCTGCCCGCTGATTGTTTGTAGGGTGATTCTTTGACCAGTGAAGCATCATCATTGGCTGATATCTTCAGCCTATTAGAATCTCAAAGATGTTGATCATTGTGAATATCAAGCTTGTGGAGCTTGCTAAAGTCCGCAGAGAGACTTAATCAATCCACAAATTAGATGATCGCAAGCAGATACTTCAAAATCTTTAGGCTGCACCAGGTAAACCTCCCTATGTAAATCCTTAGAGAGAAGCAATTGAAATGTGACAATCTTTGCAGTATTCCTAGTGTTTTTTTCTCCCCGTCGTGAAAAACCTTTCACAACAAGGCATGTGTTGTATTTATCCGAAGTACCACCAGCTTTACTTTTGACTGTAACCGCCCATTTGTATCCAATGGGTATTCCCACCAAAACAATGACGGTGAGTCCACCAACTTTGGATCAAAAACCTCGTCTCATGTCTTTGATTGAGTGGCTTTTCCTACCATCTCACCATGCACCTCCTGTGCATCTTGGATAGTGGAGTCACCCTCCACAATTCTTTGAGTGGTTTTTCTTGCCAGCTCATCATGTGCCTCTCTTGTGCATCGTGTAATTTAGGCTTTTCATTTGCAACACATGAAGAATATCAGCCTCTTGCACATCCTGTATAGTGGATATTCCCTCCACAAGTAGTGCATGTAAGTTGACTGGAGTAGGATCAACAAGCCTATGAGGAATTTCATCCTCCAACACATCTTGTATGGTGGTCTCCCTCCATGCGTGCTTTTAAGTTAACTGTAGTAGAGTCAACAAGTCTACACTGGCCACCTTGCCAATGCCAAGGGAAATCACCTATTTTTGTTTCATATGCGACACAATACACTGCCTCCCAAAGAAATTTACAACAATGTTGGGATTTTCTGTTGTATAATTAAAGTACATTAACGAATATATAATTAGTTAATGTTTACATGATGACTTAATAACTTTAATATGATATGCTTCCAATTTGGACTCTATATCTTCAAAGTTATGTCCAGCTCTATCTTCTTGTTCGTCTGCTTGCATTTTTGTTAGGATCACAATTTTAAGACTCAGATTCAGGTCAAAGCCAGCAGACCTGTTTTGGGCTTAGATCCGGATTCAGACCCAGCTACAAAACTCGGCCAATTAAGAGTTTATATATATATATATATATATATTGTATATATTGATGAAAATAAATGTCAAGCTTGCTAGAGTCACCTTGAATCACAAGTTGATTCATTCTGACTCGTTTTCACCAAACCGACCATGGACTTGGCAAGTATTCAGTCTCAAAATATAGTCTAGACGGGTTCACTTTGTAATTTCTTTGCATGTGTCCATAACCTGTCATATGAATAGGATATTTTGTAATCTACCGGTTTCTCCCATATATGTCCCATGATTCTCAGCTTGATTTTGCCTGGATATTTTTTCAAGGTTGAGATTGACATAAATTTGGTCATTATATATGTTCTATTCATACTAAGATTGGACATCCCAATGCACTTACCAATGCTATAACTCTGATTGCTTTGGGTGCTGGATGATTCTATAATTTAATTGGCAAAACAAAGTATTTGATCCAGACTTAATTCTTTGAGGGAAGTTCCTCTGTTGGGTTGAATCCAATAGTCCAATATTTCATTGAAAGACTTGCTAAGTTCATAGAGTATGTTTTAACCTGGAAAACAGCTTCTCTATCCTCTTTGGAGACAATAATAATTGTAAATCTTCTCTTGGGCCAACCGTGATTTCTATTCTTCCTTTTACCCCTGCCCATTTTTTCTTTATCTGTTCTTTTAAGCACTGTGGGAGGGATATACTCCTTCAAATATCCATAAGATTTTTATTTGATTGTCCACATATGTGTTTCCACAACTTCTGTCATTAAAATGCCATTGACAGGTGCTTTTTCAGCTTTAAGTGGCATCCATTTTTTTTTTTAAAAAAGGGCCTAATTTTATTCAAGAGTAGAAAACAGAGTCATTTTTTGATTTTCAGACATACACAGTACAGATACAATACATAGCTTGAGAGGTGTAGTGCTGAGCTGTTGCATTCCAAATACAACAAAGGAGCAAATGCACCACTATTCACATATACACATACTACAAGCAATTACAAATTCCAAATCTTGGAATCTTCCAAAGAAAGAAGGGAGTAGATAGCATTCCTGAATTGTGATGATCACCACTGTGGGGAAGACCATAACAAACTATATCTGATTTTTCCAGTGCCCAATTTGCCAAAGCATCAGCCACCTTATTTTGAATCCTTGGGATATACCGGAAGTCTATTGTCTGAAAGTGTTGCTGGATATTTTTGATTGTATCCAACACTCTGCCCAATCTCCAATCCTTCTGCCTAAAAGGGGTAGCATTCTGTAGATACGTAATCCAAATTTGAGAATCTGACTCCACCATGATATTTTGCCAACCCACCTTCACAGCCTCTTGGAGTCCTATCAAAATAGCATATCCCTCCACCATATTATTAGAGAGAAACCCTAAATTTTTGCAAACAGGAAAGCTGGACCACCATTATGTAACCTCCCTACCCCTCCCATACTGGCTTTACTAGGAGTGCCTCTAGAAGTCCCATCAATATTAACTTTAACTACACCAAAAAGAGGAAACGACTGCCCTTTGTTATCTCATGTAGCTCTGCCAATAACCTGACCTGAATGAATTTCAAGCTTAGATAAAATACCTGCCCATCTCTAAGTGGGTGCTTGAGGGTGTGGAATCAGATAACGAACTGATTCTTTGATATTCGCGAGTCGTGTTCCAAATAAAATAGCTGTCCCTATATACCTAGTTGAAGATTTGCTGATTTCTCTCCTTCCAGGTATTCCATAGGAGAAGAGATGTGTTGATTCACATAATTTGACAAACATATTTATTAGGATTTGACAAGCTAAGACATATTCTAATACGGGATCCTCGCTCTTCATTCTAACCTTTGCAACAATGGTGGGAGGACATCCCCAATGAAAATTGTATGGAACGCATGAAAAAAACATATATAAAGGGTGGCGAATCTTGCTAAAGCAAGATTCATTGGGATAATGACGAATCTTAAAAAAATGGCTATTGTGACTATGGTGAAATTGAGAAAAATCATAAAAAATGGTTGTAAATATGAAGGCGAATCTTAACTAATTTTTCTAATTTTAAAAAATATTTTGGCAAATTTCAATTGTCCTCTTCAAGTTAGATTTCATTTGTCTAATCTATTGATGGTATGAAGTGCATTATATGCATTCCTTACTTAACCAACAAAAATTATTGAGTTATGAAATTTGGACCCATTTTCCCCAATCCTTCCCAAGATTAAACCTTGACCGTTGATCCATTGGCCACGTGTCATCATTTCATACAATTTTGGGAAAACCCATGATCTCTCAAGCCTTCCTCACAAATCCTATCAGAATTATATCACATTTGTCGATCTCTTGCAATGTGTCAACATCCTATGCTATTTTGGCTCTAGAGTCTCCTACCTTAGTCTTTCTTTACTTTGAAACTTTTCAACACTTTTCCAAAAGGTGTCCCGTGAAGCCTTTCCTCCAATATACTAAGAGATATTTTTTTCTATATATACACATATGCTTTTCACTCCTTGAGAAATGTGGGATAGTTCCCAAAGGAAAAATTACAAAGGCCTCCATTGTCAAGGCTCTAAATGACTATTAGCTAAACCAATTCAAACCAAGATGCAAACAATACATTTTTATGGCTTAAATGGTCCTAGGAATTCCTTAATTAAATCATATCACATATAATAGAATCCATATTCTAATTTTAAGCTTAGATAATCCTTTAATTGAATAGATGGTTACTTGAATTTGTGCCTTTAATATATTTGATGATAGCAACACACACACATGCACGCGCACACACACACACACACACATGCACGCAAGCGCGCGCGCACGCACGCACACACACGCATGCACACACGCGCACACGCACACACACACGCACACACGCACACGCACCACGCACACGAGGCACACACGCACGCACACCCACACATGCACACGTACACACGCACACACATACGCACACACACATGCACACACACACATGCACATGCACACACACACGAACGCACACACGCACGCACACAAACACAAACACGTAGACACACGAAACAAACACACACATAGAGAAAGCAGACACACACACACACGAGACACACACAAGTGGTGAATTTAATTAATTTTCAATCTAAAATGTTGGCGATTGTGATCTAAGGGCACATAGAATTCATGGCGATCCATCTAAGGGCGCATAGAATTCATGGCAATCCAAACTTGTTTTAAAATCATGACCCGTCGGTTTAAAGGCGATCCATTAGAAAGAACATATTGGTATTAGAATTCATTTGGCTATTTGAGTGAGAAATAGTAATATTTTTTTAAATTTTTTTTTGGCGAATTTTGGGTGTGCATATGGTGTCCAAATAGTCAAATGGGACTTCCAACATCTCCATAAATAGTCAAATTACGAATATTAGCAACTAAAATTTTCCTTGGACATTCCGTATCCTCAAATATGAATGCAACTGAAATAATGTGGTGGCTGCCAATGATTTTGCGGGCTGTTCCTTTTAATATCTGATAAAAATCAGATTGTAGATGGGCTGGAAGTGAGTTACAAGTGGCCACAACACACTTGGGTTTCCACCCAACTAAGTACCTTGGTGGTTGTCATAAAAATTGTCTTCAACTGAACCTTCTTTCCAACCTTTTTCATCAAGGATTTTTCTTTAATTTGTGCAAACTTACAACTGTCCTTAGCTGGGAACAACAGTCCTATACTTGTTATTTTCATGCCCAACAACATGAAAAAGGTACAACAAATACCAAAGTGGAATTTTCTTGCAAAAATCAACAACTTAGGCAATGTAGGGGCTGGGAACAACCATGCAAGCATTGAAAATCCCATATTAATCATTATCAATTGAAAAGAACCCCTCCTTGTGTTGGAAGGAACTTGTAAACTCCTTTGTATGAGAGCAAAAAGAGTAATCAAGTGGCTGGTGAAGGTGATGACAGCTATACCAAAAATCAATCTCATTGCTGCCCCAAATGTGTCAAGCAACTCTTTTACCTTGGTTGCCGTATCAACTTCTTTCCGGTGTGTTTCTTGGGCTTGTGGAGACATCTCTTCATCTTCCATTGTAATCTCATATTCATTATTACTTTCTTGGGCTGATAACAAACTCAACTGCTCTTCCTTGTTTCCTTCTTTCTTCTCCATTCCTGGGCCTGCACATAGAACAAACACATTAAAGAAAACAAGAGTTTTCAACATCCCTCCTTCATGCCTCATAGACATGATGGCAAGTTCTCTTTCATTGCTTGCAACCACCTCCCAATCTTCATTCAAGGGATGGATTTCCAAAAATTCAATCATGCTGCCCCAAACACAGCTGTAACCATGCATTTCCTTCCTCAAAATCGAGATGATAGTGACTGGAATCCAACTTATGACAGCATGCTTCAAAACCCATAAATCAATGCTCCTACTACAAACAATCATACCATCATTGTCATGCTGAGTTATAATGCTTTGGACAACAAGATAACATCCATCTTGCTCACTTCCAAATGCTGATTTCATGAACTCAACATCTACTTTTATCGGAAGGCTTCTTCTAAGAGCATGTGCATTGATTAGGAGCTGAAAATTCCTATGAAGTGACTGCTGTTTTAAAACTGTAAGTGGGGAGTTTTTCTTACCATGTGCTGCCCATATGTCTTGCCTTTTTGTGGAAATTCTTTCCATCCTTTTTCTGTAGCTTCTTGAGGAAATTTATTTGTCATGCCTTGAAGCACAACCTCTTGGCCATCAAGTTTGAATCTTAACTTCATAGATCAGTAGTTTTGGTTAAATTCACCCAAGGAATGCAACCATTGTATTTCAAGTACCAAATCCGTATCTCCAATACCGACAACATAGAAATCATTACTTACCATGTGCCTTCCCAAGGTGAGCTTGAGTTGTTGGATCCTCTTTGGTACAAGGGATGATGAAGCCATTTTGTAGCATCTCATCCTTCACCAGGTTTGAATATACAACATATTTTATATGCATTTTCATAATTTTTCTTCCATTCCAAGTGCAAGAGATGACATTTAGCTTGATCCTTTGAAGATTACCCATGTCAAAACAATCTTGGCCTTGAATAGAAGAAGCAACATGCCCATAGCTGCAAGTTGTCTCTTTGGACCTAACATGCTTCTTAAAATATTTTCCATGATGACAAAAATATGGCAACGACATAGGAGGAAACAACAAATTGGAAATATGGTCATCACTGTCATACCTTGGGCTGCCCACAAGGAGCTCACCCTCCTTTGCCTTCGCTTCTTCAGCAAGTGAAGATCTTTCCGCCTTGACTCCTTCCATATTTTGTTGACACATGTATGGAACATCTTCATGGTTCTCGCTGAAGTCAAGAACACCATCAATTTGCTTCTTATTGATTGCTGTTCGGAAAATTCCAGCAAGTTGAACATCATCATTATCAACCGGAGATTTGGCTTCAACCACCAAATTCTCTCCACAATCTTGCAAATCGATTTTTTCTTCTTTCCTTGGCTCATGCTCCATGATTTCTTCCTCTTTCTTTGGAGATTTTGCTGCATCTAAAACTTTTTTGGTTCTTCATCTAGCAACACCTCTCCATGTCCTTCAACTATCACATATGGCTTCAACTTCTCTAAACACTGAGCAATAACATTTTTAGCTAGTGTATGAGCAACTAGTGAGGCTTCCTATTCAAAACCAAACATTAGTAAGGATAACAAATGTTTTGAAGTATCATCACTCTCATTCAAGACCAAAGTCATAATGGTTTGCATTGCGGCTACTACATTTTTTGTATGATTTTTATGGACAATAGTAAGGAAATGTTCAAACATATGGAGGATAAGATCATCACATTCTAGATCTAGCATTAGCACACAAGATCTGATTTTTGCCATAGTTTCTAGGATTGCGACCCTCTTAGCAAAAGGACTTGTGATGTCATCAAGACCCTTAAAGTTCTCCACCATCAGCTGAAATATTTCCTTCATGGTGTTGTTATTGTATGGCTGTTCGGGAGTTATCCTTGCAATTTCACTATCATAAGTTGTTGGGATCACGATTGCTTTGTTAGACCAAAACCCATGAGTGTTAGTCTCTGATACAATTGCCAGAGTTAATGAATACACGGGAGGCGGTTAGTCCATGTCACGAATCCCACGGGGAGCGCTGACAACTAGCCAACAAACCCCCCCTCAGCGTTACCCGAGGGGATTCGAACCCGTGACCCCTCACTCTGATACCATTTGTTGGGATCACGATTGTCGTTAGACCAAAACCCATGAGTGTTAGTCTCCGATACAATCGCCAGAGTTAATGAATACACGGGAGGCGGTTAGTCCATGTCACGAATCCCACGGGAGCGCTGACAACTAACCAACATAAGTGATAACTATAAGTCTCATATCCATATCGAGTGTCTCAAAAGCATGGGCTTAACCAAATGAGTCATTGATGGATTCACCACCCAAAACATAGATTGATATTCGATTGTCTTATCCTAGACAAACAACTTGCCACATCCTCCAAAATACCAAGTAGAACATTTTTGTATAAGATGGCTGCTCCAGTTTCCTTCCTACTCTGCAAAGCTTTGTTCTCAAATCATTTTTGCTCATTAACTCCATGCTTTCCCCACAAGCTACCAAGATTTATGCTTTGATACCACTGTAATGCCCCTTTTTCCGAGATGAAACTGAAAATCAAAGAACTTGCAAAATCCAAATGGTAAACTGAAGCAAACTGAAATTAAATTCCAAACCCTAGCAGCAGGTTGTAAATATATTTATTTTATGATAGAAATCAGCCACAAACTTGTTGGAAATAATTTAGAAACCCTTCAAAATAATATTCTTCAAATCTGAAAATGATTGCAAGAGAAAAGCACTGGAAAATATATTTTTCACCAATTTAATATCAGCTGGAAATTAATTAATAACAGTGAACACCCTTACAAATATGGCTGGAAATGAAGGATTCCAAGCCCCAAATTGAAGTATAAATGTAGATTCCAGCTGCTAAAAATAGGAGAAACACAATGGTGGCTGAATTTGAAGTTGCCATGCCCTAGAAGACCCCAAACACCACCTTAGGGCAAGTCGCCACCCTAGGAGAGGGATGGAAATACACCTCCTTATGAGAACACCTTGAGGGGTTTTGTCCTCAAACCAACCCACTATTGAGAGGTTTCGTTCTCAATAGGTTTTCCAAGAGGGTTTTTGTCCTCAATGGAAGAGAGAGAAAACAAACATGCTCCAACTCCAAGAGAAATAATTTCCAAAAGTATGCATAACCTCTTCCAAGCCAAGCGACCCCTTTAAATAGCTAGAGGTGGCACAAAAACCAATTAGAATCCTCTAAAGAGGACCGACCTCCTTGGGGACATAATAGTTCTTTTTCCTTTTCTATTTTTCATTTGGATTTTCTCCTTTACCTAGCTGACTTGACTATACTTAGAAAATTACTAAAAAAGAATGCAAAACTCACAAAAACAACTGAAAAACATGACATTAACTTCCCTTGCTCATTCCCTTTTTGCCCATGGGAAGTGGAATGGGCTCAAGGTCTTCAAAGAGGACTAGTGTTGAGAAGGGGACATTGCACCTTTCTTTCGCATATTAAGCCCAAAGATTATAATCCCATAATTTATTCAGCCGTTGTAAAAGTCACCTCTAGAGTTTTCCTAAAGAGCTATAACCATAGTTACCTAAGACTTTGGGACAACGGGACGTAGGGACGGGGTTTTCAGGACAACAATTTTTTTCAAAATTTGGGAACAACAGGGGGACGGCAAGGGGATAGCTGATAAAAATATATATAGTTTATTAATTTTACAAATATAACATGAATAATTCAATAAACTAAGACTTAAAATTGAAAGTTTGAAGATTGAAACTTGGCTAGATTTTATGCTCGGCTAAAACATGCAACCTAGGCAGTCATGGGATAAATCCCCTTCATTTAACGGTGAAGCTCCCGTATGCTTTATTTGTTTATTCAAACACCTATCTAAATTTTCAGGGGTATTACTTTAATTGTATAGCTTGTGAACCACAACTAAACAGTTTGGCAACAAGTAAGCAACTACTTGGTAACTAGAATGTAAGTTGAGAAAACAGAAATAGAAAGGATGTAAGAAATGCGGGAATGTGATTTGTAACAGGTAGATTTCAGAGCGAGTTACTCACACATAGAATAAACAAACATTATCTTATCTGGATTACTTTGAAGCAAATTTAAAAGAAGCGTATACTTATGAAAGTTAAGACAACACAAAGTCTATCATAACAATCAAAAATCACATAGTCAGACTATGATAGACACAAAGTTCAACCAAAGTCTTTCTTCCTTCTTATTAAAATGTTAACTACTTACAATAAGTGCCTCCAGTTATTTCAACACAAAGTCTAAAATAACCAAGTACAACCTATAACAGCTTGTTTGCCCAAAACTTCCAGATCCTTTACATGTAAGCCTCTTCTTCTATTTATAATTGTCACGAGTAAAGCATATGGAAGAGATATCCGTTATACTTTAATAAATGAACAACTAACAAACAGTTAGGAGTTGAGAAATTTACTCCTCAAAATCTTCATTTAATGCCACCTAGTTACTTTTAGAAAGTTTGAACATTAAAACCATAAAAACGCTTCATAACTACTTTTTGAGCATTTGACTTTATCAAACAACTTAAAGTAATGGTGATTATACACCACATTACTTAAGTCTTACAAAGAACGTACTCAAAAAGTAAAGAATAAAGACAAAAGGAAGTAGAAGAAATAGAAGAATCATTCGGATCAGCAACTTCTATCCCCACTTTATCTTTCCCTTTATTCTTATCCCTGGCTTTTCCTTTATCTGCTTCATCTTCAACCGCTTCATCTTTTTCATCCTTATGCTTCTCTTTATAGATAACAAATTGATCCCTCATGTACTTGATAGCATTATTATCTCGCATCAGCTGCAACCTCCATTTCTGTTTCAAACATGAGCAATTCCTCTCCCAAAACCTTGTAGCCCCCTCTTACCTTCCCAAGACAAGATCCCAATTGATTGACGACATCTTGAATATCTGCTAATTTGTCCAAGGACTTTTGGTTGAAAGGAATAATAGCCTTGTCCATTAGTTGCTGAAACAATGGAAGAAACTCATCAATACTCTGTGGATACTTGGAAGTATCATACTTTGTCAGACCATAAATTACATCAAGTTCTTCTAGAATTTTCTCAACTCGTTCTTCCATCATTTCCATCTTGGTCATAATGTGCTTTATAATATTCTTCTGAATGATAAAAGATGTTTTGTTGTCTTCCCTTCCTAATTGACCCTTCAGGTGCAATATTTTCACCAATTAAAACATCATCTGATAACTCATTACTTTCTTTCAAACTCTAGTTGTAATTCCGCAATACCTCCTTCATTATCAGCTTCTTGCTTGAGACCCTTCAATCTATCCAACTTCTCTTTATACTCAGCAACTTGACCAAAGTTTCTTTGTAAAAATTTGTAGCTGTATTAGTGATATCAGCCACCCATTCATCTATAGCCTTGGATCTATCACTTGTCTCTTCCACAATAGTAATTACCTATGGATTTACTTGTTCTTCCATAAGCATTGGCTGTGTGGGGTTCTTGGCAACCTTCATGATAATATTACAGAGCTTAGATGATTGCTCTTTCAGCTTAGCAACTTTTGCTTTTTCTTCATCTAACTTCTGGAAAAGGCTATTTATCAATGTCTGCGTGTCATGCTTTAAACCTTAATAGTGACTTCTCCTAAAGGCACCTTTGTGATTGCCAAATCATCTCTAGTCAATTCTCCTTTTCTTTTCCCAGTTGGTGGAGTAGATACCTCAACAAATTTCTTTCTGAAGAATCGATGATCAATCTTGAAGTAACCTTGGCCATTTTTGATCTTTTCCTCTTCTTTTCAATCCTTCTTAACAACTGAAGATCCATTTCCTCCAAATCGATTACTTCCTTGGAAGTAGGAAAAGACTGCTTAGTCAACCAATTTGTAAATTCTTGACTGCTAAAAGAGTTTGAGCTTCAGGATGCACAATTATTTCTTTACCACTTCCTTCTGGGAAGGGAAGTGCCACAATTTCAAGTTGTTTTTAGGTTCTTCTAGTAGTAGATTCTTGTTGCAAAACCCCTCCTAACTCAACCATATTTTTCCTTATCAATTCCTCTCTTCTTCGGTCCCTATATCAATATCTTCAATGTTATTATGTTCTCTACAAGACATCTGGGATGAAGAGATTTCAACCATTTGATCATGCATCTCATCACCAACTTCCTTTACAATCTCTCCTTCTTCCACCTCTGCATCTTTCATCTGGGCTTCACTTTTTCCCGATGTTTGAGATGCTTCTCGAGGAGAAGAAACATCTTGTATCTTTTGTTGTGGTGCAGTTAATGATTCCTCAAGATACGAAGGAGGGGAGGAGTAACTGGTGGAGAACAGGGAGGTGGTCTAGGCAATATGGTTTCATCCGCAATTGAAGTAAATATGAAAGAGGCTAGCTTAAGCACTAACATCACAATATCTTCTTTAGAAAAAGGCTCTTGAATGGTAGGGGTAGTAGTAATTGATGATGTTAACAAACTAGAAGTACTTTCGGAGATAGCTCCTAAAATCAAAGGATTCTTTGTTCTTGCTCTCTGGATTGGCGTTAACTTCACAACCATGCCACTGCTCTCCCTGGAGCTTCCTTTCTCTTCCTACTTTCACTGACATCTTCTTCCTTTCCAGTGCTTATTCGAGTAATCTCTTTCATTATTGATTCCTCAAGGCAATAGCCTCGACTAGTCAACCATTCAGCAGTGTATAATAATACTTTTGATGTTCTCTCTATAATTGACTTTGAAGTATGAGTAACTGGAAGCAAAGGAGCACTATCACCTCCTTGATCATAATATGCACTAGAAATCACTTGCCCATCATCTACAAGTCCTTTTGGAATCTTGGCCAAACCAAACTCTGAAATTTGTTTTATATAGTCATCGACTATAATCTCTTCTCGACTTGAATTCATCTCTACAATCAGCCCAAAAATCTTCCAATGTTGGCAAGTGTGCATAATTTAGTGAAACTGACTTCTTGGCTATATTCCTATAATCAAAATTCCTCCTTTCATTGAAGGAAATCTGATTATAACAGAGATACATCTCTTTCTGAACATCTCTTGCCTTATGAATATTTGTACAATGATATTGTCCAATCACAATAGGAAAATGCACAACTATCCTATGGTGATCATTGCAAATCATGAAGTACTGTTAACTGTCTACACAATTCCAGCAAAATCCATCTATCACTTGGATATCTGGGCAACTTTAATACAACATTTGAGAAACCACAGACTCTTAAATATGTGAAGTGAGAAAATTGAATAAAATTCCTCCTTTCATTGAAGGAAATCTGATTATAACAGATATACATCTCTTTTGAACATCTCTTGCCTTATGAATATTTGTACAATGATATTGTCCAATCACAATAGGAAAATGCACAACTGTCCTATGGAGACCTTGTTGCAAATCATGAAGTATTGCTAACTGTCTACACAATTCTAGCAAAATCCATCTATCACTTGGATATCTGGGCAACTTTAATACAACATTTGAGAAACCACGAGACTCTTAAATATGTAAAGTGAGAAAATTGAATAAAAATGCACCCATAAGGTTGGATTGCATTCCATGCTTCATCAGTCACCCTTCGACTCTTAAGTTAGGATCAAGTCTACAAATGACCTCATACAAGAAGAAGTCATTAACCTGTTTATATTCATTGAAGTATCTGGCAAGGCTAACTGCGGATAATATTCATAGATGGTGCCTTTGTTCCAACAGAGTTCTTAATCTGGGAAAATTTTCTTGTGCTGCTATAGCATAGACAAGATAAGAAGTCATTTTAAAATCCAGAGTTTGAATAACATTTCTCAACTGAAAATCAATATTATCACTGATGATTTTAGCCCAATTAATCAAAGTATCAGGCTTAGCATTCTCTATCATTCTCAAAAATAATACATCCATTTATAAAAAAGTTTTGCACTCTTCTCGCCATTAATCCTACAAAGAAGTTGAGTAATATCATCAGCTTCTCTGAATCAAATCAGATCTCACAATTGTCTTGGGAATCTAGAAGCTTGTTTTGATATCTTTAAATAATGTAAATTCATGATCTTTATGGCATCTTTCTTCTTTTTTGCCCAATACTCATTGGCTTTCTCCATACTGACACTCAATGCATTTGGTGCAGTTGGGATCCTCAAGAAAAATTTGAAGAAATGAGCATCCAGTCTTCCCACAAGGTCACCGACATCATTCTTGATTGTTCTAGTCTAGGAATCATAATGCTTGGCACACTCTAGCACAAATTCTAGCAATTGACAAGTGCTTGGAAAGGTAACTTGCTTCAATCAATCCACTCCTAGTTAATGCTCTCATCAAAGGTGTTTGTTTTTAGCTTTAGACCTCTCTATTAACTCAAACAATGATACATGACCCATGTCAGTATCACCTATTCCAAACTTGGATGTAATGCAGGTCTCCACAGGATATCCCTTATAGTCATACTTCATTTCGTCTTTCTTAGCTCTGGTTTTTCTTTTACCTTTTTGGCACTTGAAGCTTCTTCAATATCCAAATTTGGATCCTCTCTTATCACAATAGCTTCCTCTTCTCCTGCTGCAGTTCCTCCTTCTTCTTTTGACTTGTCACTTACTTCAATTGGCTCCTTTGGTTTAGACATCTGCTCTTTCTTTTGTGTTTCCACCATTGAGAACTAACAATTGTTTCTGCTCTTTAAATAATGATCATCAAATTAATGCACACGTTCCTCAATTGTATGCATGCATTCAAGACTTAATTTACTCATGCAATCATGTTAAAAACATCTTGGAAGTCAAGTTTTAAGTGATAGATTGAAACAGTTCAATCTACAGTTCATTGCGGGTTTCAAGGTATAACTACTTAAGACTAGCAGTTAACAAGCATGAGCAACTCAAATCAACGCAATGCAAAGAAAGTAGCAGTAACATAATTCGACGCGGGACTAGGCAAGCAATAGGTACTTGATTCAACGCAAAACAATAGCAGTCTCCTTTGCCGCGGAAAGAAGTAACGGGTGGTTATTTTAGCATAATGAATAGAAGAAGTAATGACAACACAAATCGACGTAATGAATATAACCGGTGTTTAAATCACATTACTCTAGTTCTTTTATAAAGAAAATAAGTAAAGTAACTTAGAAACGATGTAATAAGAAGTTTTACTTTGCGTCTTTTATACATTACTTCTTTTAAATCAAAGCAAGCAGTAAGCTATCGGATCGACGCAATGAGTAGGGATATATGCTTCTGCGGTTAACTCTTATTACTTTACTTCTTTTAAACAAAAATAAGTAAAGTATATTCAATTCGACTTAATGAACAAGGTAAGCAAAGCATATTTGAAACAATGCAGAACTAAGAATATGGCTTGTGGTCTTTTCATTTAACTTTACTGTTTTTGCCAAAAGAAGTAAAAGACAATTGATTTGACACAATGAACCAGATGGGGAACAAGCTTTGCGGTGATTTAAGGTTACTCTACTGTCATTACAAAAGCAAGTAAAGCGTATTCGGATCGACGCAAAACAAGGGTTCGATTTCGACATGAAAGCATAAGCAAATGCAAAAAGCGACATAGAATACAAAAAGGAAAAGACAACTAGATCAATGCATTGAATGGGGCACATTTTGCGTTGATTTTACTCCACTCAACTCATGTTTCAAATGCAAGTAAAGTATGTCCAATTCGACACGTAAAAGAAGAAAACTAGTAAAGAGTGCCATGGGCAATGAAAAATTAACAAACAGATACAAACCTAGGGCTAAAAATTTAATAAATTTCCCTTAGAGGTAGCAACGGATTCGTCAATTATTGAACATGAAACCTAATCCCAACGAAGAAAAATACCTAAAATTTGAATTAAAAACCCTAGAGAAAAGACACTTTGAAAGGAAGTCAAAAACTAAACCCTAAAACAACACACAAAAAAGAAAACCAAAACGAGAGAAGAAAAATAAACTACTAACCTTAACAACAGATGGGTTGGAGTCAATTTGTGCAAATCCTTCCTCAATCGGTCGTTGGAGTTCTTTAAGGGTTTGGAGGGTCAACAACTGCTCTCTTCTTGACAATGCGAATGCGTGGATCCTAGGTGGAATTACTTAGGACTTTTATATTTTCCACCTCATTAAATGCTGATTGTATACGAATGCCAGCTCATCCTTCTTCCTTATGTGGCTTTTTGAAATGTCTTTACTTCAACAATTTAGAAAAGAAGTAAAGTAATCCTAATTGGCCGATAGCTTGATGATTAGTTGTGCGGCTTTTTGGAGTTACTTTACTCGTTTTAAGATTAGGCCAGTAGAGCAAGTTGAATTCAATGCAATGAATAGGTAAGCAATAGAGTTAGAATTCGACGCAATGAACTAGCAAGCAATGAGGTTGAGATTCAACGCAATGAATGGATAAGTAGTTGAGTGGCATTTAGGTGCTTTACTTGTCTTAAAATAAGATAAGTAAAGCAACATGGATTCAGCGAATGAATAGAAAAAGTAAAGCACTTTGAGTTTAGCGCATTGAATAGGTAGTAAAGCACTTTGAGTTTAGCGCATTACTAAGGAAACCTAAGCTAGTTCGTGGATTTCTTGAACCACTTTACTTAATAAGAAGTAGTACCTCAAAATAGCGCAAAGAAGCAAAGTTTTTGATCTTGTGAGGATTTACAGAGAATCTAACACATGATTACTTAATAAGCTTCCCCAAGCAACCTCTGCAACCTCTTGAAGAATCATCATGCACTCTTGCAACCTAGATGAGTTAAAGTAACAACCTACACACACATACTAAACAACAATCTAGAGCTACAAACAAACATGAACACAACTCATCACAAAACATGAAAACCAAAAATTTCAAAGGGGTACCCCAATATTTTTGCAAGAAATCTTGGGGACACCAAAACCATTAATGATTAATCCAATTATTCATCACATAAGCCAAGGCCCAAAATGCTATATATATTATATTCAATGTTCAAAACTTCAACATGACAATGAAAGACTAAAGTTGAAAATTAAAAACAAGTCTTCAATAATCAACATGAGAAGAGTACACCTACATATGTTATGAAATATTATGTCATAAACTCGTAGTCATATAACTCAAAAGTACATATATCATTATATGACATTACATAACCAAAATGACAAGTGACAACTCAATAATCACTATCAGAGCCCTCTGAAGGAACACTTGTGAACCGCTCCTCTTCACTAGAAGTATCTGTATCAACATCATCATCTGCAAAGGAGATATCAGCCAATCCTCGTTGCTCCTGATCTTCATCAATCTGCCTTATATCCTCAGGATCCACATCCCACCGTAATGTTGGGGTCTCCTTGTACGTAGGTGTCTTACGATCCATGAGAAGTAAGGCACTATGTAAAGCAACAAGTTTCTCTGCTCTCTTAGAGGTAAGTTTGTTCCTCTTAAGAGAGTGGATCCGCCCATATGTTGACCAATTCCTTTCAGAAGCAGAGGAACTAGAAACCTGAGAAAGAAGACGAATAACAAGTGTACGTAGCAATCCTGCAAGTCCATACAATTGCCACCAACTAATTGGACTCTCTTGTGCCAATGTGGTCTTGTCTATCTTTTCGATTTTTTGTAGCCTTCTAGATAAGCAAACTTGAGCCAATCAGTTCTGACTCGTGAACCATCCTCTGCATTATACATTTTTTTAGGGCTTTCAAGAAACCCTTCCTCACCTCCTCATCATCTACAGGGACAACTCTATCAGGCCTCTCAATATACCACTTTGGATTTAGTGCATATGCAACCATGTGTAAAGGAGTGTTCAACTTCTCCCATCTCTCGCTCAATGATAGGCTGAATATGGTGATGGTAGAACTCAAGGTGGGGTCCCTTGCCCGAATAACAACCTTCATCTGGCCAAGCATACTATCAATACATTCATATATCTCACTAAGGTTAGGGCTCTCAGAATCCCCATATTTTATCACACTAAAAACCGAGAGATACTATGTATGTGATATATCTCACATATGTCCAAAATGTTTCTTTCACCTTCTTCCCTTGATGTCATGACCATACTTGTGTAATGATTCTTGTGACTCAGCCATCCTATCCAACAAAATAAAGTAGGATGCAAAACGTGTGTCCACTGGCTTGAGGAATTCCTTCCTTGAAAAGCTACGAAAGAGTGCTAATGACGTATGGTGGTTGTAGATGAACATCTGCACATCTCTAGCATTAGCCACTACATTTTTGACCCAATCAATTTTTCCAATGTCTTTTAGTGCATTGTTCATGGCATGCACACAACATGGGGTCCAAAATATATGTCGGTAATGAGCCTCAACAAGCTTACTGTTGCCCTGCACACATAAGTTGCATCTGTGACAACTTGCACAATGTTGGTAGGGCCAACCTCCTCAATGACATCTCGCAAAATGGTGAATTGGAACTCTACATCCTTCTTCTTTCTGAACAATCAACTATCCTCAAAAAGTAAGGACCATTTCAGCATGAAACAATGATATTTATGAGTGGGTGGTGTCTGATATCTGTCCACCCATCCATGATGATGTTGCAACCATGAGAGACCCATGTGCACCTCATTTCCTCCATTAGTAAGTTAACCTTGGAATAGTTCCTATCCAAGATTGTGGTTCTCAACTTCGTGTCTCTTGGGGGCACATAACTTACACTGCTTTGGCTACCTTAGCCATAGCCTCCTTGTAATAAGGAGAGCGAGCAACATGAAATGGAATGCTAGTAGCAAAAAAGAATTTTCAATGGCATCATCAACCTCTTCTCTAGCCTTTGTATCATACATGTCGACAACTGGATTGGAGGCCACGACCTTCCTCTTCCCCCTACTACCAAAAACATCCACTTTAGTCACCTCATAAGATGTTGCACTGCAGTATTTGAGAAACTAGTATTAGTTCTTAGAGAGTGAGAACTAGAAGGGGTGCCACTAACATGACAGACACGAACTTTTGGAACTTTTTCTACCATATCTCCATTATACAACCTCACCATTTTTGACCTCTCTTCAAGTGATAGCTGTCCACACATGCCTACACCTTTCCCGGGATGTGCAATAAATGTGCATTCAGCCTAGTAATGTTGCTGACCAAGATAATGAGCATATGTTGCATTTCCATGTTTTAGTGCCCCCTAAAATGTTTGATTTAGGACCTTGAATAATTTGACCAAATTGTTTCAAAGGTTTTTTCTTATCAAAAGGTCCCCTAACATACTTTTTCAACATTGTGGAGGGGCAACTGAACTTGTCCACACTCCCATGTGAACTATTAGTATTAGGTGTTTCTGTTCCTTCTCCTTGCACACCCATCTCATCACCCATTTCAACCTCACATTCAACTTCATAATCATTATCTGAACTCATTTTGCAGCTGCAATAATTAAAAAATAAAACAATATAACTATACATTATAATTTATAAAACAATATAACTATTAACTACACATTAAAAAAACAATGAATATATTTAGAAATTAAACAAGCAATGCAATGCCCCCTTTTTCTCATTCCCTCCCTTGCTAATCCAAATAGGAAAAAAAAACAATGAATACACTTAAAAAAAAAAAAAAAAACAGCAATGAATACATTTAAAAATTAAAAAAACAAGCAATGCAATGCCCTCCCTTTATGATTTATCTCATTCCCTCACTTGCTAATCCAAATAGGAAAAAAATAATGAACATTGAATACACTTACAAAAAAAAAAACAATGAATACATTTAGAAATTAAAAAAAAAAAAAACAAGCAATGCAATGTCCTCCTTTATCTCATTCCCTCCCTTGCTAATCCAAATAGAAAATAACAAAAAAAAAGCATTGAATACACTTGCAAATTAAAAAAAATACAAGCAATGCCTTCACTTTCAACTTTGCATTTGGAAATTTAAAAATAAAAAGCAAAGAATGGTTGTATGTACATACCTCTTGCTCTTGCTCTTGCTCTTACTCCTTGCTCTTTCCTTCTCTTTCTTTTTACTCTTGCTCTTGAGTCTTTGCTTTGTGTGATTACAATGAGTGTGAGATGTTCTTTTTATAAGTTTTTTGATGCTTTTAGGGTTAGGGCATGTAATAAAATATTAGAATACATTAAAAGAAATAAAAAATATTAAAAATAAGTTTTTAACTTATGTTTTAATGTTTTGAAGCTTACATGGCGTAGGGGACGCTGTGACGTCCCTGAGACGTCCCTCGTACGTCCCGAGGACGTCACGGCGTCCCTTACGCCACCCCTTGTCATGTGTTGCACTCGGGACGCCCGGTGCGTCCCTAACTTTGGGGGACATCCCCCTTTTGTTAGGATTTGCGGGACGTTGAGAAGGCGTCTCGTCCCGTCCTCAAGTCTCGGACGTCCGGGATGAATGGAAAAGGGGGGCGTGCGTCCCCGTGTAACACTGGCTATAAACATTCTTTGTTGTAGATTTGAATCCAAGAGCCCCTTACGCTTTAGGATGACATAAAGTATCCCATTTCAGCAAAAGCCCATTTCCACTACGTTGATAACCATCCCATACGAATCTATAACTAAATTGGTGGGATACCTTCAGAATTGTTGCTGAAATATGCAACACTTTGAAGAGACATAAATTGGAAGAGCTTGTAAAACTGATTTAACCAAAATAATTTTATCTCAGGTAGATAACCGCCTATTAGTCTTTTTTGAAAGTTCATCCCAATCTCGCTGAACCAACCAATACCAATCCTTATGGCACTTATTTTGTAGGGAGATACCAAGATAAGTAAGAAGGAGAGAGAGAAGCTTTGATAAAATGCAGCCTTTCATTCACCAATTGACTGTTGCTTGATAAAAGTGTTGAGAATCTTTTGAAATCTACTAGCCTCTTCAACTTTAGCTTTCCCCATTAAAGTAGTATTATCAACAAATTGCAAATGAGTAATTAGTTTAGCCCCTTGAGAAATGGTAATACCCTCTGAAATTCTATGATCTCTGTCTTTAGAATTTTTTCGCTTAAGACTTTAGCCAAAATGATGAAGAGATAAGGGGAGAGGGGATCACCTTGTCTTATCCCATGAGAGGCTTTAAACAAATGAGTAGGGGAGCCATTAATAAGGATCGAAAAGGAAATAGTAGACAACCATTCCTTGACCCAATGCACCCAATCAACTACAAACTCAAACTTATATAAGACCTTGAAGAGGAAATGCCATTCTACCCTGTCATGGGCATTGGACACATCCAATTTGATAAACGTAGAGAGAATCTTTTAAGCTTGCATCGAATGGAGAGCTTCTTGAGCCAACACTTTTTCATCCAGGATTTGTCGCCTTCCACAAAACCCCTTGTTCAAGTGAAATAATTTTATGCAACAAAGGTTTAAGCTTGTCAACCATAAGTTTAGTAATGATTTTGTATAGAAGATTGCAAAGTGTTATGGGTCGGAAGCCAAAAATATCATCAACTTCCTGAGATTTGGGAATTAGGGCAATGAAAGTCTTGTTGATCTCTTTAAGAATGGACTTGGCTACATGAGCCTCTTCCACCACCTCTAAATGCTCATCCTTAACTGTATCCCAGAATTCTTGATAGAATTCAATAGAAAAGCCATCTGGACCAGGAGTCTTCCCTTTTTGCATTTTAAAACAATCCGCTCAAGTTCAAACACTTGGACTTTGGCATACAAATTCCCATTATCTTCCTCCGAAAAGAGAGTGGGAATGTCTTCTAGAATCTAATGTTGGGCTTCTAAGTTTAAGGCTTCCACTTTAAAAAGATTTTCATAATATTCTTTTGCTATATCTTTCATATCTGCCCAATTGTAGTCCTAAAGACCCTCCTTATTCTATAGAGAAAAAATATAATTATGAGATCTTGTAAATATATTCTCTTAGTGACAGTGCCAAATTCTTCCGAATTCCAATTTTTAGCTTGAGTTTTTATATACTGAAGCCATTTGACGAAGTTAAACATTTTCGTACTATATTTGGGTTTTCCTTCATGCCACCAATGGATAATTTTATTTGGAAAAGTGTCCTCCCGAAACCACATAAGCTGAAATCTGAAAGGAGAGCAGGTCGGGCGGGAGTTCCAGACATCCAAGTTAACTGGCCAATGATCAGAACACGTGTTACTTAGAATGGTAGATTTAGGAATAAAACCAAAAGTGAAAAAAGCGTTGGAAACGAGGAATCTATCTAGCCTTTCCATAATACATTTGAGGCCTTGTCTCTTATTCGTCCAAGTCCACACCCCATTAGAGGGTTTCAAATCAACCAAATACAAGAAACTAATGTGTTCTGACATCAGAGTTGCACTTCCATCTAAACTATATACCCTTCCAATTCCTCATTCAAAGATAAATGGTATTAAAATCCCCCTCCCCAAAAGCGGCTAGGAATTGGGAAAGGAATTGTTAATAGAAGTAATATTTTCCACAAGTGCCTTTTATTCTCTAAGGGAATAGGAGAGTAACATTCAAGCATAAAATTGCTGAGAATAGTCCTTGTTTTGAACCAACAGCCCCAACACTCCCTAGCTAGCCATGTAATCCGGGACAACTATTTCCTTTGGACTCCAAAGCGAAGTTATTCCCCCTAAAGCTCCTAAAGAACCCAGAGAAGTCCCTTCACTCTGTGGCCAAATCATTTTACCAATGGTATCCATTTCCTCCACTAAAACCTTTGTTTCTTGAAGAAAAATCACATGAGGCTGATGCATCTGGATTAACCTTTTAATGTCATTATGCTTAGAGGGCAACCTTTCAACCCTTTGACATTCCAGGTAATGCACTTCATGAATTACTATGTCTAACAATTTGGGCAAGATCCCTTACCTTACCCAACTCCAACAACTTTTCTCTTTAATTTCCCAACTGAATTTGGTTTGATCTTCTCCTTGGTTTCTGATTGGTATCAAGGCTCTTGTTTTTAAAGATAAGTATGACTAATTCCAGCAGGACGTAGAACATCCTTTAGGTCAAGAGTTCTAGAATAAATCGTGAAAGTCTTATCGGAGGCTTCACCCTGTTGCTGAACTACAGGGGGAGATTTCTATTTATAGCCCCACTTATTTTTGCGCTGATAGCCTATGGCTTGGATTTCCCTATTAGAGTCCGCAGGTGTTATAACTTGGTCCATTTTAGTATCCAACAATTTGTCATCCATCACTTTCTTGTTATGTTTCTCGAGTTTTGTGGACCGCGGAGGCCATGCAATTGTATTCATCTTGTAAAGGGTTGTCCCCCTATATATTGACAAATCTATTCCGGGACATAACATTATGGTCGCGAACCATATGTTTTTTAATAGAATTCTTCTTGTTAGGCAGTTGAAAACCACGAGGCAGCTTTTCAATTGGAGATGGTTTTGGAATGATTGTTTGCAATCTTGAATGAGGCGCCCATATTCATGACAATCTGCATTGAAAAGGAATGTTCTCATAATCCACTTCTTGCTCCCATTTATCCTCACCAAATTTGAGAGTTACTTTCTTCGGAAGCGGCTTAACAAAACCCATAACAACACTCAGTCTAGCATAGATAATATGTTCAAATCGGGATGTAGTATCAGCTGTCATATAAATTTGTAAGGAATTCCCAATGGACTTTAAGATTGCTGGGTTTCAAAACTCAGTCAATAAACCAAATAACATAACCCAAACTGGGCCTTTGGAGGGAAGGTCTTCTTCGGCTTTGAATTTTATGTGCCAAGGTTTCATAAAAAGCCCTGCCCTACCATAAAACCAACTAGATAGGGGCCCACTCTCTATCTATATATAGCCATAGCCGCCCCCCCCCAACCCCCCAATCAGATAGTAGGTGGGCGGCCCCCCCCCCCCACCCCCCCTAGAGATCTTATCTCTCTGGGGGGCCTATATAGATAGGGGTCCCGATAGGGCGTTGGCCTATAGTCTCATTCAGCCGCCCCCCCCGCCCCGAAAAACCTATTCTCTATCTTCATCACTAAAAATCACAAGAAAATATCCATTGGGATACACAAAAGCAGTGAACTCACCTTTCACTGTCCACTGCCGTGTTGCCCATGTCTTAAACCCCAACAAAGAAAGACGATAACCCATAAGACGGAAAATTAGTCCTTGCCTTTTCATAACATCAATGCCACCTAGGGATCCTCCATTCTGAGCGTGATAACTGGAGACCCATTTGTTGCCCTCATACATCCTGTCTCAGTCTTTCGAGGATCGACCTTAGGCAAGCGAAGAGGTCCCTGCTGGAAATGGTTGTTGGAGAAAGGATTTGCACTTCTTACTGCATCTCTGAAATTTAATGGATTTTTTAATCTCAGGATAGCTGTCTCCTGATGTATCATGTAGAGGATCAGCTTTTCCTTTTCTTTCAAGAGCATGCAGATGAGAAAGAAATTGAGCTCCTGCCACATTCAACTGCTGCTGGGAAGATGCCAGATTGCCTCTGCTCGCATAAATCCACTCCTCTTACCCTTCTGTAAATCCCCTTTAGCCCTAACAACAAAAGCTGCAGATTCTTAACAAATGGGCTGTTGCAAACTAGGAATCAAATGCTCTAGGGACATAGCTTGTTGAAGAGAGAAAAACCTTGCATCCAACCTGCACCTACAGCCTTAAATGTCAACACACAGCTGGAGTAGTGATGAAGGGACCAAGCTTAAATCACTATTCACAGCTGCAACGATTTACAGTCGCGACCCACAACTCACAGAAACCAACCATGCACCCACCCGCTATTCACATTCATGAAAAATATGCAAATATTAATAGTCCTAAACCCTAATATGCACAGTATTTCACACCTAAACAACTACCACACATTCTAGATATTATTCCTTTGGTGGCATCCATTTTAGAATTCAGCATTTTTCCCTCAATAATGGTGGTCGCTTGTGTCTTTCTGCTTCAGATGACTCAAGCTCCTCTTCTCTCGGCAATCAAATATATTTTATCAGAGTTCTACCATACCGGGAGCTTGTGGGGAGCTGAGGCCTTCCCCTCTTCAGCCATTGCTGGGCAGCAGCCATGGATAAAGCTTTCTACTGTATTGGTCCTATTAGTACAAAACTAAAAACTTTTCAGTCATGATATTTTACTGGTGATTTTGTGGAAATGATTCTTCCCATTGCGTCCATTTGCAGATGCAAGGGATATTTATGATTCTGTATTATTAACTCAAATCTTCAAGGTATCTGTTCTAAACTTTTTCAATTGTTTCCAATGATTATTAAAGTTGATTGGTCTAAATTAGGGTTAGAATTTTTCGCCATTGATACAAAGGCTGACATGTTGGCTGTTCTCACTTATGCTGGAAGAGTACTCCATGATGGACCCTATTCTTTCTATTATTAGTACGCTGCCTAATTATCTATGATTATAATTTAAAATAAGATGTATGTGTTGCAAAAAAGAAAAAATGATGGGAAAGGTAGCTACAGGTTAGCAACCAACCTCCCACTGGGCTGAGATATATATAGGAGTTTAGCCTCAGTCCATACACCAGTTTTAGCGTATTTATTAACGTGCGAGGCCTTTGTGTGTTGTATGGAATTTCTAACATCATTACAATTTCTTATCATTCGCATTATTGAATATCCTATGTTCTATTTCATGGAGTTTGATTGGTCTCTTTTTGGTTGATATATTGTAACTTTTTTAGATAGATTTGGTGGGAAGTTTTGTATATTTTTTTGCTTTATTGAGTGAGCATGCCACATCTGAGTGACTTTAGAGAAGTCTGAGAATAATGTGAGCATGCTAGCTAATCTAGACCTACTTGAATCCATTTAGTCCTCAACAATTCTCTATCTAATTGATCGTAGGTTTGAAATGAGGATCTAAGCAAATTCTCTTGTTCCACTAGAACTTTTGTGCTTCATATGCAATCTTAACTTAGGAGCTTGATCTTATTGATTAGATTATACAAACCTGTAGATCCTTTTAAGTTTGTATCTGATGCAAAAGTAGCTATTCTTAGACTTATCAGGATATGGTTTTTAATTGTGCTCTGTCATAGAGATTCACAGATCTTTACAATGCTTTGGAACAAATCAGTGAGAAATTCCACAGTGTTTTCTGTGTTACAGTTTCTCCTGGTTAAAACTACAAGCCTTTATGATTTGAGGTTACCAAAGTGCAATAAAATTTCACTACACTTTATTTTTGTAGAGATATGTGTTAGATAACATTGCTTTGTACTCATGAAGAAGATTAAATAATAGTTTTCTTTGGCATGTGCAGTGGAAATGACAATCCTTTTGTGGAACAAGCAGTGCAGTTTGCTGTTGCAGCTGCAAAAGCAGCCTTTGCTGATGATAATGGCAAGAAGGATATGCTTCACAAGCTTATTTTACAAGGTGCTCCTTGATTTTGTCATACTATCTGTCTCTGCTTCCACATCTGAACACTTGGAAATATTTAAGTTTCCTGTACGATATGTGAGCCAAAATACCTAACATCATCCAATGATATTGTTTATAACTTTTTTAGTAAAGTGATCAAATTAAGGGCATTATCTTAGATAATTTGATTTGATTGTTTAAAAAATATCTGACCATGCAGGGTTTGATATCACCATCTTGGGCAGCAACGACTTCTATTCATATCGCAAACAAGTATCTTTTTCTTTTCTTTTAAGTTTTATATCAAAATGGATTTTTTATTGAAGTCTGTAATCTGTTTCATTTTTTTACGTGGCTCTTTCTGTTTGGATTCTGTATACTGTAGAATATGACATTTTTTGTTCTGTTCATGTTAGTATTTTCCGTGCATGCATGTTGTAAGCCAGGTATGCATTTATGCTTTTAAGACCTGAAATATCGCTGTTTAGAAATGGAAAGAAAGGCAAGCATATTATAGTTTCTTGGCTTCTAAATAAGGATTTTATGACTTGAATTTTGTGGCCAAAACAATATTGATTTATGTATAATAAAAACACATTTCGTGTGCAGCATGATTATTAGTTTTTACCTCTTGTTGCTACATGAAGTATAATAAACTGTGTTGCTTGCCATGAAACAACATACCTTGCCATTGTTCATATATCAATGTACTTTCCTTTGTATATGGATATCGGTAGAATGTTTCATGGGTGTTGACAATATGTTCCTCTGGTGTATAATGCAGATTGATGCACGTGGCTTGCCCTTAACTTCAGAAACTCTATCTTTACTTCCTGCTTTCTCGTCAATATCCCACAATACAAAGGATAAAGATAATTCACATCCCTCGTCTACCGTCACATGTGCACCAGAACTTGCAAAAACTGGGCTAGGTTCATCGGCTGCTATGACAACAGCTGTAGTTGCAGGTCTCCTTCACTACCTTGGAGTTGTTAATGTCACTACTACAGCTTGTGCAAACTATGCAGATAAGATGATGGATGCTGATTTGAATTTAGTCCATACCGTGTCTCAGACAGCTCATTGTGCAGCCCAAGGAAAGATTGGCAGTGGATTTGATGTTAGTGCCGCTGTCTATGGGAGTCAATGCTATGTTAGATTTTCTCCTGATATTCTTTCTCCAGCTCAGGTTAATGTCTACTTCTATCTCATGGACACATGATTGTTGGTGCATCTATGTGCTTCTTTGAGAAGACTCTTTCGTTTGCCTTTGGAGATTGATGTTGTCATCTAATAATATTAACATATTGTATTTACCACACTCATTTAATTTAATCACATTTCTTCATTTCATAACTATTTATCTTATGGTATACTTTTGAGGAAAACTTACCAGCATTCTTGTTTTCAAAGCACTCACTTGTATAATGCAAATGATGCCATGAAGCTAGAGTTTCTGTCCCTATAACTTGTGGTAAAGAAAAAAAAAGACAACAATTATAGGCCCCTACAACTGCTCACACTCATGATTGATGTATCTTCTGCATTCATCCTTGGACATACCCTATTGATTTTGCTATTGAATCCTTGTGAAAAATCTGGACTCAGAAATTGAATTTACATGCAACTTTAACTAGTCCGAACCTTGTTTGCAGTCTTCCCAGTATTTTTGACTATTGAGAAATGCAGGTTAGCAGGAAAAGTAAATCACTTTTGGAGGCTATGAATGAGATTCTAAACCGTACATGGGACAGTGGAAGGATTGAATATGCTTTACCTCCATTTATGACCCTGGTGAGTCTCTTTGAGCCTTAAAATCACATTATGCTCAAGTGTTCTCGGGCAAGCTCTAGTACGAAGAGACTAGGTATTCCTCCAATTATGAAATGTTAAGGTAGGACTCATCCAACATGCTTAAAGAAATACATGCCAAAACTATAATAGGTTTTATTTTTCCAATACCTTTTACTTTTCAATAAAACATTTTAGTTCTATCCGTCAAACATGACAACTTTTTATGCAGCTATTGGGGAACCGGGATATGGTGGCTCTTGTACACCATCTATGGTAGGTGCAGTCCAATCATGGAGGAAGAGAGATCCAAAAATTCTCAAGTAATATGGAAAATTTTAGCAGAAGCAAATGCAGCTATGGAGACAGAACTACTTCTGTTAAAGAAAATAGCTGAAGAGCAACCAGAGAAGTATAAAGACGTTATAGAAAACTGTAGCAAGTTTTCAGCTGAAAAGGTGCATATGAATTTTTCATACTACTCATAATGATCCACATTTATATAAATTTGGTGAATATTCTGTTTTACTATGCTTATTATTTCTTTCCCTCAAAGGTCAGTTCTCATCACATGGAAAGTTTAAGATTGCATGACAATTAACAAATTAAAAGTTCACAGCATTTGGACTTTGTAATGAACACAATGATTAATCAGAGAAGGTAGTTCCAATTATTTTTAGGTATTTGAATTCAACCTTTGTTTTATTTCCTTGCTTTCTCCCTTAGTATCATAAGATAGAAGAAAGCATGAAATCCAAATACCAACCACTTATCTATCATATCATCAGTTTTTCTTTCTAATTCACAGCATACAGAAATCAGCGAGATAGTCATGGAAATTTTCATTTAATTCAATGATATGGTGACGGATGACAATTCTCTTATAGCTTGAATACTCTAGTCTCAAGTAATTCAACCTCTCAACAGGTGTATTTTTTTGTTTTGCATGCAAAATGTCATACTATTCTATGAAGCTTCTTAGATTTCAACTACCTTCCAGACTTGCTAAATGCAACCATGCACCCATTTTGTTACCAACAAAAATCATCTGAACACAACTTCTGAAAAGTCTCACTCAGATTGGCAAACTAAGCTTTTATATGACCGATTTCCAAAGGAGTTCTCAAATAAAATAGGATGAATAATGGCATATAAGAAATCTAAATCTATCGAAGGAAGGATTAAGTATAGGTTATAATGTGTTTTGGTTGTTTAAGGTGAGGCAAGGGTCAGTTTGACCATGCCCAAGGCCTTGAAATAGACGTTCATTTTAGTGTCAACCCTTGTCAATAATGAAAACAGAGGAATAGCTAAGAAATCCTAATATGTCCAAGCTTATACATGACACAAGTTTTTGGGTTCTGCTCCTTTTTAAATATTGGGAATGATTTGTGATCTATGTGGTCTGCATGCACCATTCTGTATTGAGATTTAAACTTTTTTTGCTGTGGCTGAGTGAAAGTGGCCATGCAAACCTGAAACGCTTTGAGTTCTAAGAGAACTCCATGTCAAACAGTTTTAAAATGTGCTTGACATTATGATTGCTACGTCTTTCCTTGTGTTCATTCAATGTTATATTCAAAGTGACTTTTTGAGTAAAAGATACTTTCAGGCATAAATATCTTGAGCTTGGACATTGTTAGTTATTTATAGTTATTAGCCACAGGAATGCCGTTCATAAACTCTATGTTCTTTGGTAGTGGCTGTAGGAAAAGAATCTCAAACTCTGCCAGTTAAATGTCCTAAACATTATTGTATGGAGAAAGCGACCAAATAAATGGGAGGTCAAGTATTGGGAAATAGTCAAGCAATTCTTCGTTGTTTGATACAGAAACACAATGGTAGAAAAGGTGCTTGCAGAGTATCAAGAATAGCTTCTAGTAAATATCTAGCTTTACTATCACGGAGCCAAACTAGTTTCATAGTATTTATCCAGTCTTGTCAGACATCTATCCCTAATCTTGGGAGGATGATGTTTTTCTTCAGGAGCTAGATTTGGAGGATTTTGGTTTGTGAAGGACCTTAGCTGATGAGAATATATCTATCAAAGTTTTTGGAAGGCTATTCTCCAATTGGGTGAGTCGAATAGATTTCTTAGTGGCCTCTCTTATTTCCTTGATTCTAGCAGCTTTACTTGCTTTCTCCATAGCAGGGACACAAGCATGGTGGATAATGATCTTTTCAGGATGTATTTGATACCCCACATTTAGGATTTTCATATCTCTCATTGATTCCCACCAAAATATCTTGTTTTCTTCAACTTTCACTCTCTGTACTTTCTCTCCATCCACTCTCCCCACATTATTATCCTCCAATATTCATCATAAACTATCCATTCTGATGCTTGGTATGCCAATGATTATGCCACCTGCCTTTCCTAGCTTTTGTCCAACTATTATTTTTTCTCCACTGTCGCAACCAAGTATGATTTCCTTTCATGTCTCCTTTCCATTTAATGTACTAAAAATTGTCATGTCCTTGTGGTTCTCATCCTAAGAATTGTTGGTACGATGAGAATGCAAATATATGCCTTGGAGTTTCCATTATGTTCTTGCTAACGACCTGCCTTGAACATCCTTCATGTGTAGAGCTTAGTGTTGCCCCCTTCAACGAAAGAAACTGAGTTTCATGCGTCTATCCAACATGAGCTTCTCAAGCCCTCCAAACTGCCTGAAGGCCTTTTGGCTTACCCTCCTTTTGATGATAACTTCCCCCTCTGACATTGACCCCGGGCTAGTTTTATTTATAATGCTCCAAATCGGCTTCTTGTTAAAATCTCCTCTCCTCCCTCATGTACTATATTTTCCATAGGAGGCATTAAGAGAGCCATTTAAAAATTATGCACTAGCAAAGCAATGAATTGTGATGATGGGTTTGAGGTTGAATTTCTTAACTATGCTATGTACTCGCTCACCTTCCCTTGGTAGAGCTATTTAATATGCAATGAGATTGTTTGTTTGGGGTTCCGTCCCTCTTCTTCTTAGGAAGTCATAATACCATTCATAAGTTAGGTGATAGTTTAAACCAATGTTTTAAAACTCGGAACCGGACTCATAACTGGTCGACGGTTGGACGGACCGGGACCGGAACCGGAACCGGACCGAAACCAGACCGGTTCAAACTTTATGAACTGGTTTACTAAAAAACAAATAAAAATTACATTTTTAATGAAAATAATATATTTCAAAGATTAGAAACCATGATTTCAACAATTACACAAAATATGCAAAGTTTGCTCATGTATATACTATATAACATGTAAGAAAGGTGTTAAAAACAAAATGGCACAAACTCCAAGTAAGAATGGTGTTAAAAGCATAAATTTTAATTAAAAAATTGAATTTTTATACTCAGCGCTGTATGCATGTGTCTTTGCATGACTCGGCTGGTTTAGGTCGGAACTGGACCATTTCAACTGGTTCCTTACGAAACCAGCCGATTCGGTACCAAACCGGTCGAACGGTCCGGTTTTTAACCTGTTCGTGCCTAAGAACCAGTCGACGGGCTGGTTCGGTTCTGGCTCGACCGGTTTTTAAAACATTGGTTTAAACCAGAATAGGTGGACTATTATGATTGGACATACATTTGCTAAACTTTATATTGTGGCGCTGGACAAAATGGTATCTCAATGTGAGGGGACATGCAGGATTCAAGGTAAACTTCCAAACTATTGATCACTTTTACTTTGGATTATTATTGAGGAGGCTTGTCTATAGTCTTCTAAAGCATTTTGTCATTTTGTAGACTTAGAAAAGCCATTGAATCTGTTTCGAGACATCTGCTTTTCCAGGGGCTGCATACTATTGGTGTCTTAGAGATCACCATCACTGCTATCTTGAGGCTCTACAAGGCAATTATTAGACTGTTTTAGACTGGCTATAAAATATTTAACTTTTTCAGGAGTACTCTTGGAATTAAACCAGGATTTTCCTCTCTTCCCTACTCTTTTTGAGATTTCTATTTATGAGATTGAGGACTTATTTGCAGCATATTTATGTTGATGGTTGTATACTGCATTATGTTTTGATCACCTTCCTCTTATTTGCTGATGATGTGGTGCTCTCTTTCCTTCGATGGTTTGCAGAGATAGATATATGCCCTCTCTTGCTTTCTACAATCATTATGACCTTGTGTTTAGCCTTATTAAAACTATGATTTTAAGCACCTATAGGGATGCTCTTTCCAGGTTTGGTTCTTCCTGAAAGGAGATCCAATGGAAAGTATGACAGCATATACTTATTTGGGAATTGAGTTTAGTGGCCCATCTCTTAATATAAAGCAGCATTCTTCTTAGTTGCATGTTTCCAAGGGATATGATCCACTCTCTGTTACTGGATTCCAGTGTTTAGATACATTTGCAGAATATATCTTTGAAGATGCATATTGTCAACACTAAATTCACAGCTCCTAATGGATAAGAGATTTAGGGCCCCAATTTACGGTCTGTGGATTGGGCACCTATTGAGGGGGCTCAAACTATTCCGATTCATTGTATGATCCAGTGCAATTGAGCGGTTACACGGTGCATTTTCCAGGCCAAGTTTCTTCTGAGCCCCTTTGTTTGGAGAATGTCTTCAGTCCCTCTTTCTTTACTCATAGACTTTGATCCTTGCATGGCTCAGCCTCAGATTGTGAGAGATATCCATATTTGGCACTATCTTCTTCAGAGAAGGTTGTCTCATTGGGTCTCACTATTATTTATGGGCTCGTTTACTTCTCTAGTCTATCGGAATCCATACTAATCAAATTGCTCCATTTTTATACCCATTATACCCCCTCCTTGCCTTCACCCCTAAAAGATTTGAATAGAGTTATCTGGGAGGACAAAGTGAACCTGACCATTTCCGAGTAGCTCCTTGGCCCCAAGATGACTCTCTATGTCAAGTATTACTTATAAATACTTGATGGCATGATTGTTTGACTTGACAGTCTCTTGTGCCATTGGTGTAATGCCCAGAGGATTCTTCTTTTCTAGCTGAGGATTTGTTCACACAAGTTACGGGTTGAGTTGCTTTATTTTCACAAGTTCCCTTTACTATGAGATCTATAGGGGGATGCCGTTATTTATACAGGGACTCCGGAGGCTCACAATCCACCTTTTGTTATCTTGACTAGAGATGTTTGGCCTTTTTCCTTTAAGAGACTGCAACTCTCAAATGCATGAGATTGTAGAGGACATCTGACACTAATAGGATGGTTACCTCTTTCTTTTAGCTCTTTATGGATTAGAGGTTCTAAGCCTCCCTTGAATTTGGTTGGTTCCCATAGATGGTGGGAAATCAATGAAATGACTTTTTCCATCATGTGTTGCTACTCATATTGTAGTACTCTCACTTAAGTGGTAGATATCGTTTGTTCTATTTCTATTTAATGACACGGGCCTTTAAGTTCTCCTTGTTCATAGCTCGGGGCATATGGACATGCGGGTATCAATAGATTTTTCTCCACCTTCTGAGACTTTTCAGCCTCGGATGTTACGAGAGGTTCCTGAATAATAATGCTTACTCCTAGGATTGTCCAACCAGGCCCTTTGGCCGACAACGTTCTCATTGGATGTTATGAGATCCTAGATTGGTCCAGATGGTAGTGGTGGTTGATGATGTTGGGGATTCCTCTTTTTTCTCCGAGTGTGGATACAAACATTTGAGAACACGATTCTCCAACCTCGGTCTTAAGCTTCAGTTTTCTTCTACTTAGACTTCCTTCGGGTGTCCTCTCCTCACTTGGCCATTTATTTGTACTTGTATATTATGGCTAGGATTTACCTCTTGTTTGTGCTTTCATTATTTTTTAGTGGGTTGGTCTTATTAGACTGTTTTAACCGGATGTGCTCATGAGTCCTGTCAACCTACTTTGGTCACTTGTGGAAATTAATATAATTTTTCCCTTTCTATGGTTTGGACTCGGGAAGATGGAGCTAAATCTTTGGTCACTTCTGGAAATTAATATATATTTTTTCCTTTCTATGGTTTGGACTCGAGAAGATGGAGCTAAATCTATCCCAAGTCCTATACAGGTAAAGGAATTGCTGCTGCTAGTGGATGCTAAAATCTTGTATATAGGGTTACATGGATAGATATTGGCAGTGTTTGACACAGATATCAGCATATATATCCTTAAGTTAACTCTTAAGAGTTTTGCTCGTAGGAATTGCTGTAAATTAAGTGTTTTTCCATGGTCTGCATTAAAGTCTTTGGCCTATACCATGGTACATTATCCACACTACCTAAGACTTAATCCCTCTCCCCCAAATATGATTCTCACACTTGAAACACGGAGACAAATTTAAAGAAAAGGATTTGGCATAGATGGAAACCTACTCTATGGATAACACCGAGGGTATGTAATTTGCAAGATTTTCATTATATTGTTTGTGATACAGGCATGCCTTTTGGGACATGCTCTATGTCAACCAAGTTTCCCATAGGAATCATCTAGAGAGTCGTCAGTTATCACCACAAAGCAAACATGCCTTCCTTCACACAGCATTCTTTTGTGCTTTGACCTTCCTTTACAAAGCACTCATTTGTACTTCGATATGCCTTACCCTTGACACAGCATTCATTTGTGCTTTGACCTTACTTCACATAGCATTCATTTGTACTTGATATGCCTTACCCTTGAATTCAATTGCATACGCTGTCCAATCACCAATCTCACCATATGGAGTTAATGGTAACCACTTCAAGATGGAAAATTCATAACTAGCCTCTTGTAGTTTATTTCCTCATAAATATAGCAGACATTATTACTTGTTTCTTAGCTGGGTGATCGATGCTGTATAAAGACATGTATCAGTGTAATTTTTTAATACATCCTACTGGACAGGAAGTTCTTACTGCAAAATTTTGGTGAATTCAAACTATTGTACACAGGCAAGCCTATTGAAATAAAGTTCTACAGATGTTCTGCCACAACAGTGATTTTGGGAGATATCATAACGCTTGTCAGGTCTTGCCCTTTTCATTTAGGTATCTCGGTGAATTCCAACTATTGTAAACATAAGCAAACCTATTGAAATAAACTTCTACAGATTTTCTGCCATGAAAGTGATTTTGGGAGATATCATAACACTTGTCAGGTCTTGCCCTTTTCATTTAGAATATGGAAGGAGCTAAGGAAGAATTGCTGATAGCTTTGAACTTGGAAGAAAGTTATCTTGGTGAAGCTGATTTTTCATGTGCTTTTTTCTTTTTCATAAAAACATGTTCAAGTATTTGACAAAGGTGGTTATTTTATCAGATACATGCATACAAAAATCTTAAGTCATACTAATGTGTTTATGTAGTGGACGGGTTATCACAAGGAGGATTTTAGCCACCATGCTATTATCGAAGCTTTGTTGGGAACACGGCAAGCTATTCTGGAGGTTAGAAATCATTTGAGGCAGATTGGAGTAGCTGCAGGAGTTCGGTATGCACATCTTTTTCCCGTGGCCCTTACTGCAAAGATCGGTTCAGATTTTGAAACAATCTTTCTGCCTTTTTATTATCTTTTTGATCTCTTGGATAGTTTTTTTTTGTATCTTACCTTCTTGTATAGTAGATGGTGCAACTTATAAGGCTGGAGATGTCTGAGTCATGGTTGTTTTTCATTATATAAGTTAATAATGCTTTTTTGAGAGCAAGGATTATAGCTATTGTTATCTTCCATCCTTCTCATCTATAGTTTTTAAAATTTTAAAGTTGGTGTTCTGTTTGAATTTTCTATGCAGATTGAGCCCGAAACTCAAACTCGTATGCTAGATGATACAATGAGTATGGAAGGTGTGCTTTTGGCTGGTGTTCCTGGTGCTGGAGGGTTTGATGCAATATTTGCAATTACACTTGGAAACACTTCCAAGGATCGTGTTGCACACCACTGGAGTTCAAATGGTGTGCTTCCACTCTTGGTAGCAGAAGATCCAAGGGGTGTTACCCTGGAGGATGGTGACCCTAGAGAGATAGAAATTGCTTCTGGGATTCATTCGATAAGTCTTAAGTGAATAAATGTACAAGCATAGAACTACAATCACTCGATGCGTCACAGTCATGGCACCATTTGTGGATTAGCACATAGGTGAGAAGAAATTTTTAGTTCTCTTCTCCTGGTCGATTCCCTCTGTATTGGTTGACAAAAAAATTACATGGAGCTAAGGGAGACAGACCCTTCTGTATTGGTTGTGGCAAGGGCTGTACCTCATCCTTCCTGCACACTGCTATCTCTATTTGGAGATTTTGGGTAGCTGGGGGTCAATTTCAATACCAGATAAATACAAATTAGCTATAATATCATGTTTTTCTATTGACAATGGCATACATGAATTTGTTACGTTAGAAATTTGAAATTTTGGAGGTCAAAGTTCAATACCAGATCTGAGCAAGCTATGTCATACGTCCCTCTCTTAACTATGGATTTAATTGTCCTGTAGAAATCTGCAAGGCATTCGCCATAAAGCATTTTTCTCATCTTAAAGCAGGAGAGTAGTGGTGATGAATAATTCAAACATGATTTTTCATGTCCATTTCATCTTTTCTTCTGAAATTTGAATTAGAACTGCATTGGCTATTATGAACAGCTCTGCTCTTTTGGGTATTATTATTTCAATGACATTTTGTTAAGAGGATACATGTAATAGTATTCTTGTCCCAGAACTGGATATTGTAAATCAAAGACTGGTATTAGATTGCTTTCTTGGTTTGAGTAATTTGATTTATGACATGTTGATATATACAGCATACATTTGCTTCCCAATATGATACAGAAGAATTCCAAGTGATTTTCTAGCCTTATTCTTCCACATTCTAAGAGTTGTCAAGGGCATTTTCTGCTTCAGTATCAGCAGTTGAGCTCCTCTCTGGGCATATTTTTCTGTCATCAACTCTACCCCGTATATGCTCTCATCAGGTACAATAATATTTCATTATATTTTACACCATGCCATGAAGCAAATTATGCAGTTTTTTTTATTTCTCCTGTTGGACATTCATCTTGAATTCTTGCAAATTCAGCAAGAGTCCCCGTTTCCTTTGTTCTATATTTTTATGGGGTAACTTTAGGCTTAGATGCCACTATGGAGGTTATCTCTAATGTAAAGAACATGCATCCAACCTTGGTTGTTGGGGTATGCCAAACCGAGTGAGTTGGATGTGCTATTTTATCCAATTTCAACACTTAATCATGTCTCCCAGGGATTTGAACTCGGGTACCTTTTGGAAGTCCCATGTTTTTTCCATTTGAGCTCATCCCCTTCCACCATTCTTTTATAATTTGTTAAATCCATCTTGATTTGAATCTTTAGTTTTTTTATTGGGGTTTACCCCCAGAAATTACCCCCAAGGAGGCCATTTGTTATGCCGAGAGACATTTCTACATTGGCAGCTAGGTAATGTAATAGAGTGAGCTGTTCACTTTCATTCTCGACATGAAATTTGATATCCATTTGGCTGTCACTAATCAATGTGGTATGTGAAAAATACAGAATTAAATCCTTCAAATTTCTATCTCTCAGCATATTTTAGATAAATGTACTTAAGATAGGTGTACTAGTATTCTTATCACTTGCTTGCATGCCATTGATAAGAGATTTTAGTCAAATCTATAACAAGTATTAGTTCTTTGAAAGGCATGAAAGTAATTCATTGTTGAACTGATTAGGATGGCTTTAACAAATATAAATGTTCAATAATCATCCTCCAAATGACTAATCATCCAACCATGTTTATATAAGACTTTGTTGTGAGGTTCATGAATAGAGTTTAACGAGAAAATGATTTTAGTTTATTTGTTTTTAGAAAAAATAAATGAGAAAATGATTTACAATGTGCAACTTCCATGAGGAAACAAGGTTTTTTTGGTTTTCTAGAGTTAATTTTCATGTTTGGATACTATGTATTGATTTTGAGTGACATTGGTGGTAGGTGTTTTGCAAAAATATGTAGGGAAACCCAAGAGGGAAAGGAAGATATAATAATCCAAGATAACCAAGGGGAATAATCCCAAGAGAGAGATGAGAAGTAAACATCCCAAGGAAACCAAGAAGAATCTTGTTAGGATATATTTTCAAAATATACTTAGGAGCAATATTAGATCCGCTTGAATGTATACTAGCAATCACATGTGCAATGTGTGATGGAAACGTCAAAGGGGATGAGTCAACGAAGTTAAACTCGAGTGAGACAAACATCAGGAGTGGAAGAGGGGTGATGAAGAAAGCGTTTGAGAGAGGAGAAGTCAAGGGAGGGGAAAATGTTGGGGGGAACATACGAAAACATTCTCTTTCATACGACCATGCATATATGAAACATGTGCCAATTGTGTCAATCGTTTGAAGGAGAAAGGGAGTGCAGTGTGCAAGTCGTTGATGGAGCATACTTTGGAGACATCTCTTAAATAGAGGCGTGGTTGATGAATAATTCACAAGGAAATGTGCACATGCTCGAATCCCAATTTCTACATATGTTAGATATGATAACTCTACGTTTAGCGTTGTCTATGGCATTGATTTTATGCACATTTATGACTCGGGTTTCTCTCTAGCAATTAAGGTAGCATTTAGGGTTTCCCTTCATTAGTATTCCTAATGATGTTGTTTGCCAATGACCACAACAAAAAACCTTGTCCTTTCATTTCCTTGATGTGCATCAGAGCACAATTACGAAGACTCACATTTGGAAATGCAATTATTAGCAAAATAATGTTTGAGGCATTAACAAAAGAGGAATTTTTTTTTGCTTTGTGTGTCTTGTTCCTTTGATCCTCTCGCTCATTGACGGTTATAAAAATGGAATGTTTTGAGTTGAAGATCCAAATTTGGTTGATTAGTTTGAAGATTATAATTAGTTGTTCGGTGTGAAGGTTATCATCAATTGATGAACCAAGAAGTTTGAATGGATGTAATATTTTGAATGCATGGATTTTGGTTGAGAACAATCAGAAGAGATGCCAACCCATATGTCGAAGCATGGCAACACATGTATCCTTCATCATATAGTCATGTGGAGAGTCAAACAATACAATCTTTAACCACTACATGCAAAGCCAAATGGTGGGTGAGTTGAGTGAAGTTGTAAACTTGGGTGTTCCGTGAGTGGTGCAAGGAGATTCTTGATTGCGAGAAAATATGAATCACAATACTCAATATAGGATCCATGATGCAATACGATGTTGAGCTCGAAGGACCCTCAATGCAAGGATTGATACCTGTTGATCCCAAAACCAAATGTAAATCCAATATAGATCGAAGTTGACATCTTAGAGGCAAAATAGTCTAGAATAACTGTAAAAGTAAATCCTTGTCGTTTAGTTCCCCCAATGCCAATAGTTTCTTTGTGCAATCTTCCCTCTTAAGCTTTGTGGATTGTAAGATCCCACACCATTTTGAGTGGAATTTTCTTGCACTTCCCTCGTGAAATAGGTGAGCGAGGGACATGGAGGGGAGAGTAGGAATCCCATTATGACCCGATTTACTTATTTGGATTTAATAACCACAAAATAAGGAAGTTCTTGTGGTCTAGCACTTGCTTTATAGACAATTGATATGCCTTGACCAATGGCTCCATTGACAAGTCCAACTTTAACCCACAAGTTTGGCAACAAATGAAAGCTTTTTACCCCGTACAAAGAATGATTTTATCTTTCAATTAATCATCATCGGGTTTAGGAAGATTTTTATTTTGCATACTCTTCTTTGCAACACACAAGAGGAACAATTAATGACGTTAACATTTGCTTTGTGTTTGTCTACTAAGTTGTTTGTTGCACACAAATGAAAGGAGTATTCAAATGCGAGATATATATTTAAGAGACAAAAATGTATATGTTCTAGACATCAAGGTCTCCTCATTATTAAAAACATGCTAAAATTTTTTTGAATACCAAGCAATAGATTGCATAAGAAGACATGGTGGGTTGGAACCCTGCTAGAGGAAGATTGTTTGAAGGGTGATAAACTTGACAAAACTCCTCCAAAGGGTCACACCATTTGAACTAGCATAGTAAACACTTCCATTGAGAGAGCAATGAATCCTCTTGCATTCACTTTACTATTATTATTAGCCATTACTTATGAGCATGGTGTAACTTTTAAAGTGCCACCTAGTAGGCTTGAGGTTATGGAACACTCCCTAGTTATTTTTTTATCGAAAGCTTAATAGTGCACAAGTTAAGCGCCAAATTTTATTTCTTTGGTTTTAGAGCCAAGGATGTGGGTATTCTTTTCCATCAAATTTGCCCAAGGAATGAGCCTACATGCCTACATCTCTTTTTATTGGTATCCCTTGGGATTTGTACCTTAGTGGATGGCTAGGCAACACCTTTTACACCATCATCCTCACAGTTAGACAACCCACTTAATTCCATAGTTCTTACTTTGATTCACATCATTTATATTCTTACCCTGTGATAATGAGACCCAACCCTATTATGGGCATGCTGGGCTTAAGACATAACAATGTTATATCCAAATTAGGTGCTAGTATGTCTTGACATGGCATGGCATATTATGGTATATTTTTTAGATAGATAAATGCTTTTGACCAGAGCTATGAACTAGAGTACATTCAATCAAGATATAGCATTTAAGCTCAACAATTAGCGAGCTAGAACCACACTTGAACACATTTCTAGCACATGCAATCTCGAACCAGAATCCACCTCGTTAAATCACTGCTAGAGGTGCCACCTCGAACATTACCACCCCTAACGGGGATCGTGCCTAAGTGGGATTTGAACCTAGGTGGGCGGATACAACCATCTATCTTAACCACTCTACCCGGCCCCCATCGATAGGTATATTTAGGTATTTAAATATGTACCACTTGTGGATTTATTGATTACCACCTAGTCTTTTACTTATGGGGTTAGACTATGACCAGATCTTGACACTTTTAATTATTTGATTTATATCTTTTGTGTGGACCTTGTCACATACTATGGACTTACTATAAGCATTGACTATATAGTGGTTGTATCTAATGATTAACATATTAAGAGATTGATAATTATTGCTTTGAACCTTACATGCTTCCTAATCAATAATTTGCAAAATTATTTGTTTGAGTGAACCTATAGACATTATAACCAAGGTATCATTCTTGTAGATTTAGTGCATGACATATGGTTATAAAGACTCTTGACCTTGGACCAAACAATTATTAATGTACTTGAACTCATGGTATATAGTGACATGGCTTGTGAAATCACATCATTATCACATTTGCATTTTATGATTGGTAGTTGACTTAAGCCTCCTAGAGCCTTATCAAAAAAGACAATAGCAAGTCTAGAGAAAACCCTAAATAGGGTTAAATGCTTAAAATGTAACTATTTTGAAGCCCTAAATGTGGGACAACTACATGATTGAAAACATGTTGTGAAACCCATATGAAGATGAGTTGAGGTTGAAAAGAGTTTTAGTTTGTTGTTGATACTAATTCAATTGTGAAAACGTATATATTCTTCGAAACCCTCAATATGTGTAAGCCTTACTGGTAACCCTAATTACTTAATTGAGACAATTTGAGACCATAATATGGGGGTAAATGCATGGTTCATAGACTAGAAATGAACCCCTAAAAATAGGATTATTGTGCTATTTATAAATGGGATTTTTGGGAACAAGCGGTTGAAGGAGTTTTGATTTGATTTTCAAAACTCGAGATTGAGGGAAAGTGCATCGATTAGTTATAGGGAGAAATTTAGAAGTTTGTATTATATCTCTATGTGAGCATGTACATGTGTGCATGTGCTCACTTGTGAGCTAGGAGAAGAAGACCAGTATTGGCAGTAGATTTAAGTGTAGGGGTTAGGGCATGAACATAGGTGATAGACCAAGTGAGCTTATTGTTAGAGTAGTCTATTGCTTTACATTATTGGGCATGGTTTTCTTTCTTTGTGCTTCTCATTTGCTTTATCAACATTAGATGTTGTTTATGTGTAACCCTAAATGAAAAGAGGATATAGATTTTGAATTTTTATTCTCTATGTGATTTGCTTTATGTGTATATATACATGTACACACACACACACACACACACACACACACACACACATGTGTACATATTAAAGTGTGTGTGTGTAAAGGCATGAAATATGTGTATTTGTGTGTATATATATATATATATATATATATATATATAATATATATATATATATATATATATATATATATATATATATATATATATATATATATATGTGTGTATATATATATATATATATATATATATATATATATATATATGTATATATATATATATATATGTGTATATATATTATATATTTTCTCCCCCTTTCTTTGTGGTTGGATTTCATTTGTAGTGGGAATAGTTTGTTATGGAAACCCTAAGGATTATGATTGGAATTCTCTATTGCTTGACATGCACTATTCTTTCTCTTGGTGTTGTCTGATGGCACTACGATTGATGAAATATGTGTCTCTCAAACCATAGCTATGTGATTTATGATGATTACTAGAACACGGATTCATATGGAACATTGTGTTTTCACTCATTCTTGTGTATGGAGTTGATGCGGGAGCATAATTTCCGAAGGCCATAACTTTTGATCTGACCATTGGATCATCTTGAAATTTTCGAGTGTTACATATTAATTAATAATATGCCATGATATAATTATACTCAAAGGTTGGATGCCATTTCGACATTTTTGGGGCCAAATTCCTTTGTCTAGTGGTCTAAAATTGGCTCACGAACCTTTTTTTGGTTTTGTCTAAAACTTAAGATTTTTAATATCTTTTGCTCGCTTTATAGAATAAGCCAAGATTTTGTGCAAGCCTTCATTTATGAAAGCATATTTAGTGCACAAAATTTGGGTCCCATCCGAGGTGTTTTACTAGTAAGTATTTTTTTGTGTTTTAGGGTTTAGTGGCATTTTAAGCTTTTTTAGAGATAGTGGACAATAAAAGGAAGATTGTAATGTTGTACAAGATTAGTGTGGATTCATGAATGAGAAGAAAACTATTTCAAAGTTTTTGTAGTTTTGTAAAATAATGTGTGTGTTTTGGAGGCATTTCGTCCTCTTACAGCTGGATTTACATCAATTGGTATCAAAGCATAATTTAGATCTTGTGAGAACGGTGAAGGATAATATAACTTACATTTTTCTATGCAATTTATTACCTATTTTTATATAAACATGGCTAGACGCGGGAGAGGAGGTTATCTATTGAGATGAATAGGTATATGTAGGAACTATAGAGACAAGTTGTTGAGCTCACGGGAGAAGTTACCCACCTAAAACAAAGACATGCAAATGGGGATGTAGACCCAGATAGTGATATTGAAGAATTACCTCCATTAAGGAATGAAGGAGAAAATGAAGAATAAAATGAGATAGATGAAGAAACATTGAACAAGTAGCCATTCGAGGAGAGATTGATCCAAGCTTGGAGGGAAAGAATGACGGTATCAAGATTAATGTTCCTGATTATGTGGAGGGTTATGACCAAAGGAGTTGATTGACTTGTTTGAATCACATGGAAAAATTCTTTGAGTGGAAAACCCTTCAGAGGAGAATAAGGTTAAGTTTGCATGCACTAAGTTGGCCAGACATGCATTGATATGGTGGGATCACCTGCAAAATGAAAGACAAAGGAAATGAAAGGGAAAGATCCAAAATTGGAATAAAATGGTGAAGAAGTTGAAAGAAAAGTTTCTTCATGTAGATTATGCCTAGACACTATTTGAAGGTTTCAAAACCTAAGACAAAAGGATCTCAACATCGAAGAGTATACCAATGAATTTTACAAGCTATCAATCTGGGTGGAACAAGGAGAGTGAAGAACAAAAGGCTATAAGGTATGTAAATGGGTTGAGTTATACCATACAAGATGAATTGAATATGCTCCAGATCCATAGCCTAGATGATGTTTATCAAATCACATTAAAAGTAGAAGAAAAAAAAAGAGTAATTTTAGAAGAGGAGTGAAGAGAGGACCATCATCATCTCCAATGAGAGGGAGAGGTATATTTGATTCCCTAAAAGGTGAATCCTCTAATGCAAAAAGGGGGAAGAATCTATTCAAGGTCGCAATAACTACTAAAGAGGTAGGTGGTTTCAGAGAGGAAGAGGATATGGTGGAGGATGGGGTTGGAATAGCCCCCAAAGGCATTATACTTGTTATCAATGTGGTGAAGAAGGGCACATAGATTTTGAGTGTCTACACTATCCTACATAGGATAGATGGAAAGTGGAACAACCATGAGTAAACTTCGTTGAAGCTGAAGAAGAAGAGGAAATGGAGGTTTGTTGCAAACTTAGGTGAAACCCTTATAATAAGGAGAATGATGATCTTCCTGAGGAAGGATAAAGAACAAGATAGTTTCAGTGGTGATTTTGGCTGTGGACAAGTATCTTTGAACAAGATGCACCTCTGGAGTGAAGATATGTAAAATTATTATCGATAGTGGTAGTTGTGAAAATATGGTCTCAACTGTGATAGTTGATAAAATCAGTCTGAAATGTGAGAAACACCCATATCCCTATCACATATTATGGTTTAAGAAAGGGAATGAGGTAACCATAGATAAAAGATGCCTAATAAATTTTTCAATTGGGGATACCTATAAGGATGAGGTGTGGTGTGATGTTATCCTGATGGATGCATGCCATATATTATTGGGGAGGCCTTGGCAATATGATAGAAAGGTTACCCATGATGGAGGGAAGAATACTTATACTTTTTGGAAGGATAGTGTAAAGGTGGTCTTGTTACCCTTCAAGGAAGAAGAGAAGAGTGAGGGCTTGTTGGATACAAAGGAGTTTGTTGCATAATTGAAAAAGTGGGTTGGTGTTATGCATTGATAGAAAATAAGGTGGAACTAGAGGTTTTTGGTATACCCATTGTGGCAACATAGTTACTTAAAAGAATACACGAATGTCATACCAATTGGGTAACATCGGATGGGTTACCTTGAAGAGGGATATACAACACCATACTGATTTGATCATAGGATCGGCCCTTTCAAATTAGGAAACCTATAGGAAGAGCCCAACTAAGAGTGAGGAGTTGAACAGGAAAGTAACATATCTGATACAAAAAGGGTTAGTGAGAGAAAGCATGATTCCATGTACATCTCCAACACTATTTAATCCCAAAAAGGATGGATATTGGAGAATGTGTGTGGATATTAGAAATAAATAAAATCATAATTAAGTATCAGTTCCCAATTCCAAGATTGGACGATATGATGGACGTGTTAGCAGGAGCCCAATATTTTAGTAAGATTGACCTTAAGAGTGGGTACTACTAGATCCAAATCCATGAAGTGGATGAATGGAAAATGGATTTCAAAACAAAAGATGGATTGTATGAGTGGATGGTGATGCCATTTGGGTTATCTAATGCACCTAGTACATTCATGAGGCTGATGAACAAAGTATTGTGAGAATACAATGGTAAGTTTGTGGTTGTCTATTTTAATGATATTTTGATATTCAGTAGGACAATGGAAGAACACTTGTTGCATTTGAAATTGGTGTTAGAACTATTATGAAAAGAGAGTTTGTATGTAAACTTAAAGAAGTGTATATTTCTTTCAGAAAAGTCTAATTTTTTGGGGTTTGTCATCTCAGAGGATGGAGTGAGGATGGATGAGGAAAAAGTGGAGACAATTTTGGAATGGCCTATTCAAGGAATGCGAAAAAGGTTTTTAGTTTTCATGGCTTGATAAATTTTTATAGGAAGTTCATCAGAATTTCAAGTAGCATTTCTGCACCTATAATAGAGTGCACGAAGGGAAAGGAGTTTGTATGGACCAAGGTAAGCAACATATAGTTTTGAATTGTTGAAGAAGAAAGTGTCTAGAGGCACTATTTTAGTATTGCCATATTTTAACAAGGTATTTGAGGTTGATTGTGATGCCTCACATGTTGGGATTGGAGTTGTATTGAGTCAAGAAGGACGACCTATAACATTCTTAGTGAAAAGCTAAATGAAGTCAGGAGAAAATATTCTACTTATGATGTGGAATTTTATGCTATTGTTCAAGCATTAAGGCATTGGAGACATTACTTGGTAGCTAAGGAATTTGTACTCTTTATTGACCATGAAGCATTGAGGTATGTAAACACATAGAAGAAACTAAATAGTAGGCATGTAAAGTGGGTTTTATTTTTGCAAGAATATAATTTTGTCTTAAAGCATAAGTCAGGTAAGAAGAATCAAGTTGTTAATGCCTTGAGTAGGTGTGTAACACTTTTGATAACAATGGAAAATGAAGTAGTAGGGTTTGAGGTAGTTAAGGAATTGTATGAAAGTGATCAGATTTTGGTGATGTTGTGAGATAATGTAAGGACCCTAAAGTGGGTAGTGGTTCTTTTGATTATTTGATGCAAGATGGTTATTTATTCAGGGGAAAGAAATTGTGCATCCTTGTTAGTTCAATGAGAGAAAATATTATAAGAGAATTGCATAGTGGGGGTTTGGCTAGACACTTTGGTATAAGTAAGACAATTGCTCTTATGGTAGAAAAGTATTATTGGCCAAAGGTAAAGAGGGAAATAAATAGGATCGTAGCAAGATGCAAAGTGTGTAAAAGGGCGATCCAAAAAATATTGGGATGTATATGCCATGTCCCTATAGGGCTATGGGTTGATTTGAGTATGGATTTTGTGTTAGGACTTCCTAACACACAACGATGGAATTATTCCATCTTTGTTGTGGTAGATAAATTCTCTAAAATGGAACATTTCATTACTCTTAGGACAACTAATGATGCATCTCAAATTGCAAATTTTTTTTCAAGGAGTGGTTAGGTTGCATGGAGTTCCAAGAACGATCACTTCAGATCGGGACACAAAGTTTTGAGTCACTTTTGGAAGAATCTATGGAGGAAAATTGGGACACAACTACAATTCAATAGTGCATATCACCACTAGAATGATGAATACATATAAGTAGTAAATAGAAACTTGGGAAAGATTCTACATTGCATAGTAAGAGAAAAGCTAAAACAATGGGATTTGGCTTTACCGGAGGATGATTTTTCTTATAACATCTCGTAAAAACAGGTCAACAAGGAGATCTCCTTTCCAGATTTTCTATGGTAAGAACCCCAAGGAAGTTCTATATTTGACTGTGATGCACGATGAAGATAAAACTAGTGATGATGCAAACGCATTTGCAAAACACATGTTACAATTGTAGGAATAAGTGAGGGAAAAGCCAAAAGTTAGTAATGCAAAATACAAAACAACTATGCAAATACAAGTAGGAGAGTAAATGCAATTGAATAAGGATATATGGTTATGATTCATCTTAGAAAGGAGAGGTTTCTAAAGGGGACATATAATAAACTAAAGAATAAGAAGATTGAGCCATGTAGGATTCTGAAGAAAATGGGTGATAATGCCTACAAGGTGCAGCTACCTGATAACTTTGTTATTTCACTAGTTTTTAATTTTTATAACTTATATAAGTTTCCAGGTCATGAGGAAAATGTCATGGAGGAGGAAGAAATAAAGCTGGGAGCAAAATATGCCAAGAAGAAAAAAAAAGATAGGGTAATGTGTCTTGGATGAAAGACAATCACTACTAGGCATGAGAGGTACAACACATATTTGGTATAGTGGGAAGGTTTGCAGTAGGAATAAAATACTTGGATTCCTGAGTGGGAGTTAAAGAATATTGATCAGTTGAAAATTGGATGAATTCCATCAACTGAATTCACGGGAGCATAATTCTTTTCAACTAGGGGAGAATGATGCAAAGCATAAATTCGAAGGCCATAACTTTTGATCGATGTTGGATCATCTTGAAATTTTCTAGGGTGTTAGATATTGATTAGTAATATGACATGACCAAATTTTTCACAAAGGTTATGTGCCATTTCGGCATATTTTTGGGGCCAAATTCCTTCGTCTAGTGGTCTAAAATTGGCTCCGAACCTTTTTTTTGGTTTTGTCTAGAACTTAGAGTTTTAATATATTTTCTCTACTTTATAGAATAAGCCAAAGCACAAGACTTCATTTATGAAGGAATATGTAGTGCATAAAATTTGGGGCCCATATGAGGTGTTTTACTAGTAGGTATATTTTTGTGTTTTAGGGTTTCATGGCATTTTAGGGTTTTTTAGAGATAGTGGACAATAAAAGGAAGATTGTAATGTTGTAAAATATTAGTGTGGATTAAAGAATGAGAAGAAAAATATTTATAAGCTTTTGGATTTTTACAAAACCACATGTGTGTGTTTTGGAGGATTTAAATCCTCTTTCCGTTGGATCCACATCAATGGAGTGTTCTGATTTTTTTTGTTGATGATGCAATACTTGACATTGTTAATGTTGAGATGAAGAAAATGATATCATGCCTACTTAACTAGCCCATTACTGCTTAAAGTGTGATGATTAAAGTAGTTTTATCATTTATTTCTTAAGTTTCATTGATGCCAAAAGGAAAAGGACATGAAGGTTGATTGGTAGTGTCATGTGTTGAGTTGAGTTGCTTAATGAGATGACATGATGTCTTGAGGTATCTTGAGCAGTGTGATGGATTGTAGGAGTGATGAAGTGATAGGAGGATGTTTTAGTGATTTCATGAAGTGTGTTGAAGGATCTTGTAGGTGTGTAAGAGTGATGAAGTCATGAGGAGGTAGTATGGTTGATGCAAGCATGTTCAAGGTGTTTTGTTTTGGAGGCCTAGTTAACAAGATGGTGTGTCATGATGGAGTATAGGTATGCATGATCTGGTTATGCATTGTAAGATAATGGATATCATGTGGATGAGGAGTTGATACACTCATAAGTGTCTTGGAGTGCTAGTTTAGGTTTTGGTCATGTTGTCTAGGTCTGCACTAGACCTATTGTTAAGCCCTAGGTGACCTAATGAGATAGGTTGAGAGGTTTTCAAAATGGGTATGAAAATTTTATCTTTGGAAAAGGTTTTTTAGGTATTTCTTGAGGTATGGTCCAAGTTTCAAATTTTATTTTCCAAAAATAAGTAATAAATGTTGTTTTTCCCTTACCGAGTTCCTAGAAGTGAGAAACAAAGCTCGAAATGGGCATTCTTGTGCTCGTTGGAATGTGTGAAGTTTGTATGGGAGGATAAAATATTCATGGTAGTTGGGTAAGGGTCCTAATATGATGTTCTAGGTATTAGTTTTGGGTTTAAGGGGAAGAGGTTTATGAACAATCGTTAATAAGCTAAGGAGGTCTAAAACACTTCTTAAACCCTGATTGAAAAGCGATGGAGAATAAATTGTTCAGTCATGCCTATAATGGATTATTTGTCCTTGGTTAATGATTTGAGGTTGTAGAGGACTCCTCCATATTTCTCTAGGTGGTATTTAGGTGTCTTGAATGTGTGTGGACCCCACATAAAAGTGTAAGTTTATGAAGAAGTTTTTTTATCCAAAGTTTTGCACTAGAAATGTTGGATAAATTGGTGTTTGAGGAATATGGGAAGTAATTATACATGTCCATGGTATTTTAAGATCATTTTGAGCCCTTACGAGTTCTGTTGAATCTTATCTTTCAAGACTAGTTTTTGGGGTGAAAATGGCAGTTTTAGTGGTCCTGGTTGCAGAGGTGTTTTGATGGTGTTTCAGTCCTGAGTTGTGGCGTCTAATGGAGTTTGATATGATATTTAGGTAATGAGATTTAAATCCATGTGTCATACTTTCATGGTTAAGGTGATTTGATGAGGGTTTGAGATTCATCTTTGAGGACTAGTTTTGTAGGTCATAGACCTAACGAGGAGTGTTAGTCCAAATGACCTTGATAGTATTTGAAAATGAATGTAGTTGTTGTGGATTGCCCATCCAAGTGGGGAATGTTCTTGTCAAGAAAGTGGGAAGAAAGTGTGGGAGGAAATGTGCAGATGGATATCTCTTATGTTACTATTCCTTTGGAGGGAAAGTTGGTAAAATTGCATAGGGAGGACAAGTTGTTACACTTGATTGAAGATCTTATGAATGCATCATATGAAGTGTTATACATATGTGGTCTAGGATAATGTTTTTGGTAATAATGATTTTGAGGATCAATGTCTCGATATTTGAACTTATTTAGAAGACACCACTACTATTTGGACCATTTTTTTATGGAGCATGCTCTAGTCTAGGAAATGAAGCAGGTATAATGTTGGTCTCCCTTGCCAAGGATCCTTTAATTTTTCTTTCAAATTATGTTTCGAGTGCACAAACAATATTGTTGAATATGAGGCACTCTTACTTGGATTAAGGATTGCTTGGAGGAATGGAATAAATGACCTAATTATGAGAGGTGACTCTGAGTTGGTTGTAAATTATATTAAAAGATTATATGTAACAAAAAATTAGATATTGAAACAATACATTAATGCGGTGTGGGATTCGATTGAGTAGTTTGATTCATTTAATATTGAGTACCATGAAAGGAGTTAGAATGTAACAACTAATAGGTTAGAAATACTAGCTTCTCAAAGTATGATAATCACAGTACATCCCCATACTGCATGTTTGAAGTTGAATTTATTTTTAGGCCTTCCATACCTGATAACATTCAACATTGGAAAGTGTTTGATGATGATTCCAACATCATCAAATTTATAGGTTACAAAAATGAAATTGCTAATCAACTGATTGATCTTTAGACTATGGTAGAAGTGTGTGATGAGAAAGGAAATATTTTTTGGGAAAAAACTAATTCAAATGAAAAGAAATACCATCCCAAGAGGGCTATTCATCCTGAATCTACTATTAATAGTGATGGCGAAATAATTTGTCCTGTTACGAATTATTGATTTTTCACCAACATTGCGGGGCTAAGCCCCTCCTTATGTATGAGGAGGCTCCCATTATTGAATGTAAACTACCTAAATATGTGGGGTTTAAAATGGTATGGGGATCATAAAGAAACACTCCATTGAACCTATCGTAAATACTTATATGAAGTACAAGGGAATAATTTGGTAAAGAGAGGTAAAAGGGAGTTGGGGGACAAGGAGAGAGATAGGGTTAATGTTGTGAGTAGGCTTACAAAATTCACATACATTAACCAAAGTAAGTCCACATATGATTAGAAGAACATGAAAATGCAAATAATGATAAGACATAAAAATCATAAACACAAAATTCCATTGATTCATTTATCAAAGGTGCAAACACCTTTCTTGGTTTTATAAGATTATCATGTATGAAAAGTTGGAAAGAGAGAGTAGAGGAACATAAGACAAGAAATAGAATAATTACATATTTTATTTCTTGATGTAGAAGTGGTAATCTCAATAACATACATTTAATCAATAATTTCCAACCCTTTGGAATGGAGAAGACATTCCAATTTATAGCATTACAAATTGTCCTTTCATCTACCCCCACATGACCTTTCACCTATCCTCATCACTTGTGACCTTTCATATTCCTAGGAAGTGAGTATTTTTTTATTATTGGAAAAAGGACTCTTAAATTTCTTATCTAAGGTTCAATTAAGTGAATAGGAAGAAATTATAACAAGTACATTCTTAAGTTCAAATTAGAATATGGAGAGAGAGATAGAAGAGAGGACGAGTTGACTTATCTAATGAAGAGAATATTTACCGATAGAGAAATTGTTGATCATGATCCCTGAGGGAGAGTTCCAAGAATGATAACTTGTCCTTTGATCACTGTTGAACTAAAGTACCGAGATTGCATATGATCTCCCTCCATGAGATGTGATAACTTGTTGATAAGAAATATGGTAATAATAATTTACTCCTATAAGATGCATGAATACTCTAGACTACTGAATGAGTGTTTATGAACACTGTTGTGAGACATTTTGATGCGATCTGAGATGAATGTGGGCATCACTCATGGTGGTTCCTTCTTGATCTCATAGTGAGAGTGAGGATCACTTTCTTGCTCTTTAAGCTTTCACAAATGACTTCAATGATCATGAGAGACAACTCCATGGTGCTCAAACCTCTTGATGTTTATCCTTCTCTTACTGAGATGAGTCTTCATCATGTGGGTGAAAGGATTACCCTTAAGTGAAATTATTGAGAAGTGGCCACCAGTTGGAATGGAATGAGATGATGGAAATATCTCTCCTTATTTAGGCGTGATCACAATACAAGGATTTAGATGAGTGTTTAATAACACTACCATATGTATGGAAATAGATGAAATAGAGAGGATTTACTATTATTGTATGCACAATACTCTGAATGAATATCATTACCTTATTTCCTTTCCTGGATCCAAAATATGTTTATACACCTCTTGTTCACATGTTTCTCATGGGAAGGTTTTACATCGAGAAAGACATACATATATGCTCTTAAATAAAAGGAGGCTATAATGGATCACTCTTTCTTGACTCAAGATTCTTTATGGGATCTACGATGAACTTTTCCTTCTTATGAAACCTCCTGGAATATGGAATTTTCACGCGTCATATTTTCATTATATTTCTCTTTAAAGGCTCATGTTAAATGGATCATGGTTGCACTTAAAATGCTTCATACTTTAAGGAGTGACCAAAATAATAGGTGTTTGATTGAGTGTTTAAGAACACTATGACATCAAATGAAATTGGGATGATTTCTTGTTCTTACATTCATGATGCCACACATGAAGATCACCTATTTAGCCTTAGCTACTCTAGATTACTTGAATGAAATCAGACATGGGAAAGATTCCATACCTTCATGCTCATATGCTTTTAATGATAAAGGATAATCCCTTGATTCATTACACAAGATGGCTTGATTAGCTCACTTTGTTTTTCTTCTCGGAGAGATGACGATAGATTCAAGATATAATGTTTCTTATCTTGATCGATGAGTTTATCAATTCATTTATGATCATGATGAAATCCTTTCATTAATTTTGTATTCCAATGGGGTTATTGAATATTTTTAAATTCTTTTATGGCCTCACAATGTTTGATTTTCACTGTTGCGCCTCAATATGTTTTGTCTTAGTCCCTGACACAATTGTGATCAGAATGATGCTTTAGGATGATTGTAGATAGTTAATTTTATTATTTGAGATGTGACACATCTTTACAACCATGTGAGGATGGAAAAAAATAAAGATGAGTGAATATGGAGACAATAATAACTTTTTGCATTGGAAACTGAAACTTTATATTTTTGGCAAGTAGGACCAGAGCTACGTTTTTGGGATTATTTACCTTTTTGCTTAAATTTTATCTTTTAAAGCTCCTAGAACACTTATATTACCTCCAATGACAGTCCTTTACCAGTTTTAGAAAGTTTCTATTTTTAGCAAGTTACTTTTTTGGAAACTTCTATTTTGGGAAAATTACTTGTTTTTCCCTGCTTGTCATTTTTCACTGTTCTGGATGTTCTAGGTGATGGAGATTGTTTATTTGAGAGAATTACTATTTTTAGTAAGTCACTATACATAACATGTGATATTTTTATAAAATAATCATGTCAATTTAAGTTTGTAATGAAAACACCATTGTCTAATTTGGCTCGCACTGGATCATGTGCTCTAATATTCGTTGTGATCCTTCCGCTCTAACTCTTATAAATAAAAAAATACAACTTTAGAGAAGATAGGTTTCTTATTTGAAGTTATATAAAACTAGGGCATCCTCCAGTATGAAGAAAAAATCATCACAAAGGAACCTGGGAGTAGACCATTATGTGAAAATCTCAATGCAATCAAATTTCTGGTTGAAGAGTTATGAAGAATTTTAGTTTCCATGGTCATGTTTATTCGAACGTTTTTTCGCAGCATTTATGGTGTTTTTAAGTCATTTGAATTTATTACGGTAGAAGTAATGGTGGAAGATTGAAAAATGCAAAGAAACCAACTTAAAAATACGTTATTTTAATTCATGTCTCCTCGGTAATTGCGGTTTAACCCCGTTAGATAGAAGTTGAGTGTGGTTAAAAACAGGGTTAAATGAGATGCTCATGGGAAATAATTTTTGTCCCCTCTATCCCCTTAGTGAAAAGGGACAAGAGGGACACAAATGGGTGCTTTGAACAAGATCTTTGCCAAGTGGAAGGATGCAGTGCGGTGTGAGGGAGACAAGTTTATCTAGTTAAGCCCCCAAAGAAGATGGAGAGGGTCACATGGAGGACTAGGGAGGGTGCTTGCATGGGGGTGATCATTTTTTCCCATATGTCCCCTTGGAAAAGGTACGAGAGGGAAGAGTGAAATCATGACATGTGGCAGTAAAAAATTTGGCTAAGTATGGGATCAACACACTCTGCACTAGTGAAGACTTGAAAACCATGTTCTGGAGTTTGGAAAGGTATTTTGAGGTAAAATTTTATATTATTATGACTCAAAAGAAAATTATAAAACCAATGGCACATGTTTTATAACCTAATTCTTCCTAAATATCCAAAAATGGCCTTGTTTTTATTAGGACAACGAGGTGCGCCTGTGAAAGTTGAGGTTCTGAGAAATACTTAGTTATTGTGTAAAATATAATTATTATATCATGAAGAGGATTCTATAAGATTTCCATTTCCTATTTTTTTACATTATGAAGCCTTACAGATCTCCCAAAATAATCTAGAGAAGTTCAGATTCGTAATTTGACCAATCATTCCTTACACCTAAAAACCCCATTTTTACACAATATGTCACTAAACCACCAAAACCCACCTAAATATTATTATACCACTTCTAACACATTCAATGATATCCAATACTACATCCAGATGATTATGAGATTTTGTAACCTTCCTAGAGGATGCACACCTACCTTGAAATGGCCATAATTGGCCTTTCTAGGCCTATCGAGAGAACTAGTCTTCAGTTGCACTTCGATGAATGAAATGATGCACCTTGTCACACCATTTCAAACAATTAAAAATGATTATTAAATATATTGGGAGTGCCTTCAAGGTCACTATGATCATGACACAAAATACTAACTAACCGGGAGAGGGATTTAGGAGGATTTGGAGCATGTTTTCATATTTGGCTTAGTTGTCATGGATCAAGTTTTGAATTTTTGGGCTTCCAAAAATGCATGAAAATAATTGGCTATGACTCGATGAAATTGGAATGTAAAGGGAAATAAATAACCTTAGCATTCTTGGGTGAGAAAACCAATTCCTTGTTTAAATTGAAAGCAATAGATTCAATGTATCACTACTAACACAAGTAACGAGCACACGACAAAAAACCAAAAAAACACACCAATGGAAGGGAAACACCAAAGAAGAAAGAAAACACACAATAGAAATGAAAACTATGTTACATGGGAGGGGAATTTAATGAGGCATGAGAAGAATTTATACACACCCGACAATGGGTTGAGATAATTATATACCATCATGGGTTATGCTCTTGTGATGGACCCTGCATGGTTTGAGAATGATAAAACCAAGATTCCATCTTGATATTGATATTGCATGAAAAAAATCTTGAATTAAATGAATACTTTGTGACTTGCTTGAAAGTATATCCTTTTGTAGCCTCCACTTGATGCTTTGTGAACATAAGAAGTCATTCCTCCATGTTCTAAAAAATGAAGTCAATGTTTTTGTCATGAAAGAATTCACTATCCTTGAATGAAGGTTGAAACATGAAATCATTCCTAGAATCATCATGGAATTTGGGAGTGGTGAGAGCAATATGATTATTTTCCCATTCAAAATGCTCTTCTAGCTTCTCACTTTACTTTTATGAACAATTGCTTTCTATACACACCAGTTCAACATTGACCTTGATATTATTTTGCATGATGGAGGTGTTGTCTTCGTGAATGAAAGTATTCATAGGAGATTCAAGCACGTTATTTTATTTTTTATTCACCACAATACAACCTTCTTCATATAATGAGAAAGAAGGAAATTCATTTTCACATTCATACACATCTATCGAGGCTTGAAGAAAACATCAAGTTTACTTGTTTTCTCCATATCATTGTTGAGCTCTTGTGCATAAAAAGAAGGATCATGATTGAAATCATACATGTCTTACATTATCATGGAATGTGTCAATATTTTGAGACCGAGTTGAGGGTCTTCAATTTCTTCCGCAATCTTTAAGATGTCTTGCACAGATTCCTCCTTTAAAGCTTCCATATACTCTTTATCGTCTTCATTTCAAAACTCTTCACATCGGGACTCGAGGAACATATGGAAATATGATCTTCACATGGTCAGGACTCATTTGATAAATTCTCATCCTAATCCACATTTCTTGTCATCCAGGGGTTATGTTCTTGAAAAATCGGGCATTCTTGGTTTTCATCATTTTCAAATAGAGAGAAGAGATCCATGCTAATTGGGAAGGGTACACCTTTTAATTCAAGATTCATCAAATAATCTTCATGACATGAGGAAGGATACAATGTTGCAACATGAGGAAAATATTCTTCTCCACCTTGAACACCTCCTATAGAGTCTTCTTCTTTGTAAAGAAATTGGAAAAATCCATACTTTCTATGGTGATCAACATTACACTCTTTTGGTGAGGATGGTGAAATAAAATCCTTGGAGAGGTCATGTTCAATTCACTCATCCACCTTATTATCTTCAAGAAGTAAATTTGAATCCTCCACTTTCTCCATCTCATCATTGGATATTTGTGAATCAAATGAGGAATTGAAATCGGAAAGAAAGCCATTAATGATTGCCTCAAATTCATCTTCTGAAGAAAATGAGTTTGGGATGGAGGATTAATTTCTTACAAATATTAAAGGTTAGTGGAGTCCTCAACAAGCACCGATCATCTATCACAGAACAAGGATCTTCATCTCTTCTACACATTGTTTCTCTAAATGGATGTTCCTCAAGACAAAATTAATTTATGAATGGAGGTTAAAATATCATTATTTCTTCATTATCCTCCAAGGTGTTGATTTGAATTTCATCAGAAGGTTCAAGGATAGAGCATTCATGAGAAGTGCACAAGAGCCTTTCAAGAACAAACACCTCATAATATGGGAAATCATCATAATCTACTTCCAAAGGATGAATCTCTTCTTCCTCGTCATTACAAAGTGTTTCAAGATGCTCATACCTTCTTTTCATAGCCAAGGAATAATTTAGAATCTCAAGATTGGTTTGGGGATCAAAATTTTCTTCTACAACACTCAAGATTCTTTGCACAAACTCTAATTTAAAGGTTGTCATTTCTTCATCTCCATATGCAATAAAATCATCTAAAGGAAGAGAGATAAAAGATAGGGCTTTGAGTTTCTCGTTCAACTACGTGAAGTTGAAAATATTACCTTCAGTGGATTCTTCACCATTTTTCCATTCGTACAACATTTAATATATCTTACGCATCTTCCTCATCAAGATATTGGATTCTTGGTCATAAATGGTTTTAATTCCCATTTTATTTCCTATAGTAGCAATTCACTTGAATTAGGTCCATCGGGATGCGATGACTTGATCTTCACAAGTAGAAATATTCTTCATTCTAGAAATTATTTTCATGACTATCGTAGAGAGCAGTCGACCTTCTTTTCCTTTACTAGTTTCATATTTTTGTTTGAAGAAATAGACACCTTCATTGTTCTAGATTCTGTTTCTTTGCAAGAGATGGTTGATCAAAAATTTGAGAATCATGGTGGCATATTCTTCTTCATTTATGTTGTCACTTATTGGTGTTAAGCATCAATATTGAAAATTGAACATTATGATGCAGAAACAAATGTGACATGGATTCATTTGTTGATGAAATCACCTTTAAAATATGATTTATTATTTGGACCCGTTTTTTTTTTGGAATATATACTTTTTATGTATTTTCCATAGATTTTTATGGGTACGAGGAAGATATCTCCTCAATGGATTCAACAAAAATATTAGAAAAATAATTTTTCATGTTGCAAATTATTGAGTTTTCACCAACAATGCGAGAGATAAGCCCCTCCTTATACTATATGGGAGGCTCCCATTATTGAATGTAAAATACCTAAATATGCGGGGTGGTCAATAGGCCGAGTGTTGAAATAGGAACAATCGATTGAACCTATGGAAAATTCATGTGCGAAGTATGAGGGAAGACTTTGCAGGAAATAAAGGTAAAAGGGAATCGGGGGAATAAAGAGAGAAATGGTTAATGTTGTGAGTAGGCTTACATAATTCACATACATCAACCAGAGTAATTCCACATCTAATTAGAAGAACACAAAAATGCAAACCATGATAAGTCATAAAAAATCATAGATAAAAACTTCCATTGATTCATTTATCAAAGGTGAATACACCTTTCTTGTTTTTATAAGATTATCATATACGCAATGTTGGAAAGAGAGAGTAGAGGAACATAATATAAGAACTAGAAGAATTGCAGCTTTTATTGATTGATGTATAATTTTTAATCTCAAAAACATACATTCAATCAACCATTTTCAACCCTTTGGAATGGAGAATCCATTCCAATTTATAGCATTACAAATTATCCTTTCATCTACCCCCACATGACCTTTCACCTGTCCTCATCACTTGTGACCTTTCATATTCCTAGGAAGTGAGTCTTTTTCTTATTATTGGAAAAATGAATCTTACAATGTTTAGCTAAGGGTCACTTAAGTGAATAGGAAAAAATAGAAAAAATTACATTCATAATTTAAGATTATAATATGGAGATAGATAGGGAAGAGATAAAGAATTAAATGATCTTACAAAGAGAATATTTGATGGTAGAGAATTTATTGATCATGATCCCTAAGGGAGAGTTTCAAGAATGAGCTCTTGTCCTTTGAACACTTGTTGAGCTGAAGCACTGAGATTACATATGCTCCTTCCTATTGTGAGATGCGAGAACTTGTTGATATGAAACATGGTAATCACAATTTTGTCCTTCGAAATATGTATGAATACTCTATACTATTGAATGAGTGTTTAGGAACACAGTTATGAGACATTCTGATGTGAGCCTAATATGATTGGAGGAATCACTCATGTGGCTCCTTCTTGATCTCACAATAAGAGTGAGGATCACTTTATTTCTCTTTAGTATTTCTCAAATTAATCCAATGATCATGAGAGACAATTCCATGGTGCTCAAACCTATTGATGTTTTTCTTTCTCTTACTAAGATGAGTTTTCATCAGGTGGGTGAAAGGATTGCCCTTGAGTGAAATTATTAAGAATTTTCCACCAAATAGAATGAAATGAGATGATGGAAATGTCTCTCCTTCTTGAGGCATGATCAAACTATAAGGATTTAGATGAGTATTTAAGAACACTACCATGTGGATGAAAATAGATGAAACATAAAGGATTTCCCATTATTGTATGCACAATGCTCGAATGAATATCATTACCTTCTTGCTTTCCTGGATCCAATTTGTTTTTATACACCTCATGTTCACATGATTCTAATGGAAAGGTTTACACCACCGAGAGATACATACTTGGATTATCTTTAAGAGAAGGAGGCTGCAATGGATCACTCTTTCTTTACTCAATGTGTTCTATGGGATCTACGATGAACATTTTATTTTTATGAATCCTCTTGGAATATGGAATCTTTGTGCATTCTCTTTTCATTATATTCCCCTTTGAATTCTCGAAGATCAAGAGTCAAGAAAAGTTCAAGTTAATAATAAGATTAGTTCTAGAGTTAATTATAGATAATCTATTATTAGGTGAAGCTTGCATGCTTCTTTAGTTATCTTTGTAGTAGTTCATGGCTATTTTTAGCATGAAGCCTATTTTGAGAGTGCATGGGAGGTGAAGGGAAAGTCCCCACCCCTATATATATATATTTATTTATTTATTTACATGGATTTGAGTATCATGATGGATTGTAAAAGAGTTATATGGTATTATGATGTATCAACTACTAGTTTGTCATGAATTAATATAATGGATCATTATGGATGGATATTGATTATTGATGTCTCTACTTCATGGTTATTATATGGTGAATTTGGTATTAATCCTTATGTGATATATATGTTTTCCTTATTATGTGTGTTTCCAAATTGAGTTCATGGATCTGATTATTAGAATGGAGATATGTACTTTGATATGGTTATTATGAACATGCATGCTAACACCTGGTAAGATAGTAACAAAGAGGGACCTAGTACCTTTGCATGCTTCGGGTGAGCACTCAGATCTATTTGAGTGATGTGCCAAGCATGTCTAGGGTTTTGAGTGGGAAAATAAGACTACATTTTGGTTCCATTTTAGGACCTCTTTTCAAACTATTTACCATGATATTTGCATGATGATGACATATCGGTTGACTCTTGTGGCTATTGAAGATTGGGTGATTGATGGAAAAGATCAGTTTGTGTGAAGATATGGTTCTGGACCTGATTTCAATGCACGCACATGGGTTGAAGAACATCTTTATCATGAGCTTTATGAGTCGTTTTTTTTTTTTCCAATAGAGTTTGTATGAGTGGTTTTTCACATATGCATCAAAGAAAATTTGGTATTATAGACCAAGGACTTGGACACAGGAAGAGTATCAAGATTTTTTTGATGCAGATGAACCTTGGATGTGTGTTGTAGATCATTGGTGGGATGGTGTTGTGTGTAGTTATACTTTGGAGTATGTTGTGTCTACGTATTCTTATCTAGAAAGTTGTTGAGTTTGAATTTTTTGCATGATCCCTAGAGGATCTTACCTTCACGTTATTCCTTTGTCCATTAAGATCTTGATGGTGGTGTTGAGTTTAGAGCACCTCCCTATGGCTAGCTAAACATCCCACCATGTGCAGGGGTAGGAGAAGGTGTGGTGAAAGATGGAAGACCTTGTGGAAGAAAAGAGAGAAGAAAGGCAGCTTAAGTATAATGAAGTGAGGAGAGGGAATTGGAGAAAGAAGTGTGATATTGAGGAGTTTGTGGAGTTATGGAGGATGATGTCTCGTGAAGGATTTGAAGCTCACGTGGAATGGAAGATGTGGAGATCTAGGAGCATAGATCTCCCCACTTAGGAAAGCACAGTAGATAATCCCCTTTGGCTTCTGATGAGAGTGCGTCTGATGAGGAAAGACTAAGGACCATGGGTGTGCACACATCTGATCCCACTGAGTGACCTAGCCCTTGTGCTTGGTGTTTGAGTTCAAAAGTAACTATTGATAAACATGTGAGTGTAGGTAATCCAGTGGTTTTAGGTAGATATCATTTTCCTTTGAATACAAGAAGTGCATCAGATAACATCTATGACATCACATCAGGTGACAACATATTTTTATTTGGAGGACCGATTGGAGGAATATTTTTTTGCATGTCATCGAGACAGAGTGTGGGTGCACAAGAACATTGGAAACATGTCTGGAAGTACTAAAACTTCACATAGACTATGGGAGTTTAGTTTAGTACTACTATTTTGGGACACAAGGAAGTACATCCATGGTTGGTCCAATGCCCTACTACGGAGGGAGGATCGGAGGTGGATCGGAGGATCAGGAGGCTTAGGATCAAGTGGATAGGTGGTTCTAGTGGTGGAGGAAATACTGGTGGTGGTTTTGGTTCTAGATCTAGAGGACAAGGCCCACATCCCCAAAAACCCCCACATCAACCTCAACAAGTTTATTATGAGATGTCCCTCCACTTTCTAGAATATAGAGGTATTGAAGATGTTGCAGAGCATGTGCACAAGTGTGTGAGCTGCTATGGCATGCTAAAGGAATCACACTTTAGATAGGAAGGCAAGTCAATTTTCTACTACTCTTCAAGGGCACACATAGTTGGTATAAAAGTATGACCCACATCAGACTACGGTGGATTATGATGCTTTGTGCTCTACATTTTTATGAGTTCCATATCCTGAGTTTGAAAAAGAGTATCAATGCATGCTTAAGGAAATTAAGCAAGGCTTATAGAAAAAGTGTTTGGGAGTATGACATGTATTTTAAAACTTTTTTGTCAAATTTGTCTTATGACATACACCCTAGTTCAACATGCACAATGGTTTTTTTGGTGGGTTTTTGACTCCTTTTAGAAGGGATGCTATCTCATAAGAATTTTTTATAGATCCATGTGAAACTTTGGAAGCATCTCTATGCATTGAGGTAGTTGGGAGTGTGGACACTAGAGTGAGTCCCATTTTAGAAGTGCACATATTACATCTATGGAAAAAAGTTGGAAAATTCTCTGCTAATTCAGCTCATGAGACATGTAATGGAATATGGTGTACAGATTGTGAGGTTGAAGGACATACTAAGGATATTTCCTCGTAAATTGGGTGTGTGCCATGTTGTTGGATTGTGAGATTTTTCATTAGACCATGATGTGAGTAGATGTCCTCTTTTGCAGCGCATGTGATCAGAAGAATGTATCTATGTATTGTAAAATTTGTAAAACTCATACTCATGATACTATTAACTGTAGAGTGATTGATCATATTCATGAAGCCATTGAAACTGGTGTGCACTAGACTAGTGTAGCAAGTGGATCTAAGGAACAAGGAGAACACATAATGAAGGGGCATAATAATGGATAACAAGAATAGAGGCTTCGTGGTGGATATAGAGGTCGAGGTCGTGGTGGTGGAAGAGGAGGATTTCCTAGAGGAACTTGTTTTACTTGTGGATCTTGATCATTATCAACGTGAGTGCCCTTAGAATGTGGTTTTCTCATGGTGTGGAAAACAACATAAGTTTGAAGAATCCATGACTTGTATGAGCATATGAGAAAGCAACACAAACAAGATAAGGGAGAAATCTATGATTAAGATACAAACATGGATGGAGATCAATGGATGCCAAAGGTTGGGATTAATTTTGAATTTACAACTACCATGTTAGTTACACACGTGGCTAAGGCTGTGTGCCGTGAACCTCCAAAGTATAAAATGACTATAACAAAGCAAGAAGTGATAAATGCCAAAGTACCTTGATGTTGAACATCAGAAAGAAGTTTACCTAGAGACTATGGATGTTATCAAGAATCTACAAGGAGAAATTTAGAGTTTGAAGGAAGGCACATGATGGAATGAGAAAAAAGGTTGAAATCCCATAGAAGGATGTAGATGATTTAAAGGAGGTATGTCAAATGTTTGCATTAGGAGAACATAATCCCTTGTTAGGAGAGTGGTTGAGAGAAAAAGTACCACATAGGTAATAGTAATGAGTGAGAGGAAGATACTTCATGCAAAATACCTCCCCATAATCATGAGTATGATAAAGAGATTACATTGAATGTGGTCATTGATGGATGGCTTCTGAGAAACATTCTGATAGATATAGGTGTAGAAGTTAATGTACTCATGTTGGATGCTTGGAATCAGATGGGAAGACCACCATTGCAGCCTTCTTTGAATGTGTTATATATGGAAAATAGAACTAGGGATAATCCTATTGGGGTATTAAAAGATGTGACTATTATGATTAGGGAGCCAAGTTTACTTGGGGACTTTGAAGTATTGGAGCTCATAGAGGTAGATAGTTTCCCAACATTACTTGGGGGCACCCTTGGTGTTATGTGAATAATGCAGATTTACACTTCAACAAGGGGTACATTAGCTTTGAGAAAAAAGAAGAGTGCATTCATTATACCTTTGAAAGATGTAAAGGTTGCCCCGTATGTTGAGCCTTTGAGTGAAGAAGACTTGAACATGATATACATGTGTACAATCAGAGACCCTGAGGTAGTTGAGCCATCTAAGGAAGGAGTGATACAATGGGATGATGCTCATTTAGTTAGTGATACTACAAGTATTGCTTGTGAAAATGGGTGCACATGGAATGTATGAAGTAGTTGGGTGAGAGATAAAGAATATTAGTTACTCATGTGATTAGGCATGCATGTTGGTTCGGCACTTAAGAGTCATAACTAGGTACCTCTGGTACACTAGTGAAGGGAACCCTGATGTATTTTTTGTGCCATGGAAGCCCAATGGAAGGATGAGGGTGACAGAAGAAATATGTTGGTTTATACCCTATGTGGGATAAACAACATGTTGGTGGACTACACATAGAGACAACCTATTAGAATGGTGAGAGGTGAGAATCACCTTTTCTACTAGGTTTCTAAGGAGCAATGTACCTTCATATATATGAATTCCATGGGAAGGATTCCCCTTCTTGCACCACATTCAGAAGTGTGAGAGACTTTGGATGGAGGGGTAGGAGGCCTTACCACCATCACTCTGGGTACATAAGTTCTACGCCACCCTAAGTGGTTATGTGTGTGCATGGTATGTCCATGCAGAGTTGACATGGGAAACAATTAATTGGTAAGAGATGACCTCAGGTATGATCCATACTTTTGATTATTTTTCTACTAAACCCCTCGGTCAATGAAGCACTATAGATTATGAAGCCTTACTTTGGGAGATAGTGTGAAGGATGAGGAACTTATTTTAGACATGTTTGGAGAGATGGATTTAGAGGCATGCCTTGACCTTGAAGAGATTGAAGAAGAAGAAATGGTCCATGCACCTGGGAAGAAAAGGAAAAGGGTAAAATGGTATGCATATGATGATGATGATGATGAGGATAATAACCTAGATGTTAACCACACTGAAGGTATGTACATGAGGTGATGGACACAATAGATGAGAAGGAATGCACACGTATCATGAGCCTATGAAAAAAAAATAAGGTTAACATTGGGATAGATGCAGAGCCTAAAGAGGCCATTATTGGTGATTATTGGTTTGAGAAGGAAGTGGCTAAGATTATTGAGCTCTGTGTGACTTTTCAGGACTTATTTTCATGAGGCTATCATGAATTAAAAGGAGTACACCCTTCTTTAGGTGAGATGTGAATCAAACTTAAAGAAGGTGCACACCGATTAGGAAGAGGCCTTACAATGATGAATCCTAATCTGTGTTAAGGTGAAAGAAGAAATTGATAAGATGTTGAAATATGGAATCATTGAGCCCATTGAGGAATCATGAGTGGGTGAGTCCCATGGTCATAAATATAAAAAGGATGGGAGGATAAGGATATGTGTGGACTATAGAGAATTAAATGCTTCATGTGTTATTGATCCTTTTCCTACCCCATTTACTGAGGAGATCTTGGAAGGAGTTGTAGGGCATGAGATCTACTCTTTTACTGATGGATTTTTCAGGATATCATCAAGTGTGCATAGTAAAGGAAGATCAGGAAAAGAAAACTTTCACCACTGAATGGGGAAGTTTTTTTACATACATAGTTATGCCCTTTGGACTAAAGAATGTGCATGTAGTATTTTTCATGCATTGTTGTGCAAGCATTTTCAGGACTTCATTCATAAGTTTTTATAGGTGTATCTTGATGATTGGATAGTGTATGGTTTGGTTAAGGATCATTGTGACAATTTGAGGCTTATGTTTGAGAGTGTAGAGTAGTTGAGCATCTCTTTGAATATTAAGAAATGTATCTTTGTGACACCTTTTGGCACTTTTCTTGGGCATATTATTTGTAAGGAAGGCTTGTTGGTAGATCCAGCCAAGGTTGTTGTGATCTTGGGATTGGAAGAACCTAACAATCAAAGTGAAGTGTGTGGATTTCTTGGTCATATAGGGTATTACAGAAATTCATTAAGGGCTATGAAAATATTTTCATGCCCCTGGAGGAAATTTTGAAGGCTAAGGAAAATTCTATTGGGGTGAGGCACAACAACAGGCATTTGAAACACTGAAGGAAAGGTTGACCACTACACCTATTTTGCACTTTCCTTTCATGGGAAAACCATTTCATGTTCATGTGGATGCTTAGGATGGATGATTGGTGTCATGTTAGCACAACCAAGTGAAGGAATTGTAGACCACCTATTTATTTTTTTCAACAAGTAGAAGTTGACACCAATTGAACATAACTATACAACTACTGAGCATGAAGCTTGTCCATGATTTATACACTGCACAAGTTTAGACAATACTTATTGGCTACACCATTTTATCTTCTTCACAGATCATATGACACTTAAGTATTTGGTCAACAAGCCTATTTTACAAGGGCACATTTGTAGGTGGATACTACTATTTTAAGAGTTTTAATTTATAGTTATTGTGAAACTAGGAAAAAGTAACTTAGGGCCTGATCATTTGTCGAGAATCAATTCTAGTGAGGATGTGCAAGAGCATTGAGGACACAATGCTAGATGCATGCACAACTCTTTAGATTGAATCACACCCACCAAGTTGGAAGATATATTATTATTTTTTTGCACTAGATGATAGGTGCATGAGGGAATGAAGACATTAGAGAAGAAATAACTTGCAATATACATGACACCTTACCAGTTGATAGGTGGAGATTTATATAAGTTAGGTCATGATGAAGTTTTACATCGGTGTGTACTGGAGCATGAGCATGAGGTAATAATGGAAGAAGCTCATGGTGGAATTACAGGAGGTCATTATGTAGAGAGATGCCACCATGCGCAAGATTTTGATGGTTGGCCTTTGGTGGGAAACTTTATACAAGGATATTAAAGAATATGTCAAGGCATGTGATCATTCAGTGCCTTGGGAAGCCTGGATCTAGAGATGAGATGCCTTTGAGGCCTATTGCAAGTGTTGAACCTTTTGAGAAATGGGTGATTGACTTTGTGGGTCCTATTTCCCCCACCCATGTGTAGGATTGACATGCACTATATTATAACTTATACATACTATCGACAAGGTGGGAAGAAGAAACACCTACAAAGGATTGCATGATAGCTACAACAACAATATTTCTATGGGAAAACATTATCAAGTAGGTATGGATGTCCATTGAGCTTGACAAGTGATAGGGGAACTCATTTTCTTAATGAGACCATCAAAATTATTTTGGATAAGTTTATGGTGGCACACCACAAGACAACCCCTATCATCCACAGGCCAATGGTACTATTGAGGCTTTCAACAAGATATATTGGGACATACATTGAAAAAAATTGTGATGTTGGAAGGAAAAGATATGGGATGATAAAGTATTTGTTGTACTTTGGGCATACATGACTACTTACAAAATATTGAATAAGGCCACACCTTTTAATTGGTGTTTGGCGTGGAGGTTGTATTTCCTATGGAATTCATGTCATCCATCCTGTATGTATTGCATGTGAGGAGGATTGGATGATGAAAATGTTGAAGAGTGCATAGAAAATTGATGTAGTTGGATGAGATGGTGGCATGTTATTTCTCAGTGGAGCTAGAAGATAGAAAAAAGCAAGACAAAAGGCATGACATGATAGACATATTTAGAATAAGGAATTTGAGGTTGGAAAGATGGTTCTTTTGTATGATTCAAAGTTTTGCACCACCCTGGGAAGTTGAAAGTTCATTGGTTGGGACCCTTTGTTGTAACAAAGATATTGAATCAAGTGCTTTCAATTATAGGTGTTGGATGGACACTTTATTTCCTAGTTACTTCAATGGGAGTAGGTTGAAGCCCTACTATAAATAAGTCTTCTTGGTGTTTGTAATAAGGCAGTATTTCCATTTAGATTAGATTTCCTTTAATGCATTTTCTTTATATGTGTTTCCTTTTTCATCATTGTTATGCTTTGTCAATTTAGTTTAGTGTTTTGTTGTAATAAGCACACTTGCGTGCCAAGAGTTGATTACTATCTATTGGATTCATGCGTAGAGAGGACCATACATACTTTTAGTGTGGGGTGGATCGGAAAGAATAAGTTATTGGTGTTATGTTAAATGATTGTATGATTGGTGCATGAAAGAAAAGGTTATAGGTGCTCGGATTAAAGGTATTTAAGGAATTTTCTCATATTGAAGACCACACGTAGATGGATGGATGGATGCAAGTGTAACATGAGGTAGGAAACAACATGGGAAACTACTTGGTATGAGGCATAATGGATAGGTACTTTGGCATATGGAAGCATGTGAAAGGAAGTTTGTGGCCGAGAAGTAGTAGTGCTAGAAGGTTATAACTAGGGCGTGGAAGAATATGATGATGATGCACGGAAGAGTGAAAAGAAAAGAGGAAATAATGAATTAATCCATGTATGGTGGTAGTTGAGGAGAAATTAATGCAGAAAAATGGAAAATTTTGAAATAAAAAATATATAAAAGGAGCACAATGAAGCTATTTTTTACCTTGCATCCTTTGAGTTTTTGAGTGAGAAGTGAAAAGTGATGAAGTGTGAAGTGATGTGAAGAGAAAAATTGATTGAATGGATGAAGTTGATTAGTGAATTCAAGACAGTGAGTGATTGACATTGATAGAGCTCCATGTGGAAGGGTGTTTGAGCTTGTTGGGTGTGTGAGGAAGGAAGGTTCATGTGGTTAGGGTTTCAAAAAGATAGATTTGTAGCTAGGGCACACTAGGGCATGAGGTGTTTGAAGAAGCAAAATAGAGATCAAGGAGTGTGAGGGTAAGGTAGTGGAAAGTTGTAATTTTTAAAGCACATCATTGGTTAAAAAATGATGGCACCAAAGGAGATTTGTGGTGAAGGATCCTGTAATAGAAGAGGAACCAAAAGAGTGGTTTATAGAGATGCAATACCTGGGAAGTTATTGAAGGAAGGTCATGGACATCCCAATTGGAAAAATGCAAGATCAACAATTTCAACCATCGAATTGAGAAAACCATGAAGGACATAAAGGCAAAGACCATCTTAAGGATAAACAAGAGGACTATAGATGGGAAAAGAGTAATGGACAATTTGATCTATAAGCTACTTGAGAGTGTTGGGGTTATGCAATTGTTTGAGTTTCCATTCTTTGGAAAGCCCTAGAATGCTATACTAGTGGCTCATGTCACGCACATGCATGAAGATTTATTTTACTTTTTGGGAGAGAAAGAAGATTACAAAAAATTGATTGGAAAAGTTTACAGGTTTGTGAATCTGGTGCATAGAGATTGAGGTGATCTCGATGATGATGATGTAGTAGAGGAAATGACTATCACCTTTAAGTATCACAAAGGAGGTTGAGATTTTAATGTTAAAATATATAGACCTACCTACCTAGTAAAAGGGTGTGATAAAATGTTAGTTAGCTACAAATTGGGAACCTCGAGAGAGAGGTGGAAGGAGGTGAACAAGATTTTGTTGTATATAATGCACAAAATGAAAAAAGACATATTATAACATCACAAGCTATGTTAGTAGAGTATATAGAAGAGTGCACATCCAGGATGAAAGGGTGAGAAGATTACTTGGGGCGCCATCTTACTTTTAATTGTGTTTAGTGAAATTGGTGTGCCTGATGGGCTGAAAGACAAGATGTGGGTGTACCCACTAGAAGACAAGTCATCGGTGAAGAAATTTGTGAAGTTTACTTGCCAAGGCTCAATTTATAAGACTTAAAAACAATGCCAAGAGAAGTGGTTTAGGAGGATGCGAAACATTTGAAGGAGAGTGGTGCATACCATGAGAGTTTCCTGGTGTGTTGGAAGGACAGGCGGAGTTCGTGGCATATCAACACTTTTTCTTGGGCCTATTTTTTTCATGAAGACTGGAGAGAAGAGCCCATGGTGTAAGTTTCCCTTTACTTACTTTGCTCGTTATTTTAGAGATTAGTGAAACAATTACACAAACACACAAAAGTTATAGTTTGATGTCGATAAAGTAGACATATATCCATATTTTGTGCAAAACATATGTCTACCCTAATAAGGAGGTATATGTAGAAACAATGGAGTTTGATAATATTGATATCACTCAGAGGTCATGGATGTAGGGAAAATTGATGTGCGTGCATGTGTATGTATACCTTAGGCCGAGGTTTAAGGAAGGTAAAATTATTGTAGAGGGAGGACATTGTGATTTTGGGTCCTCCTAAGTCCTCCTAAAGGTAAACAAACTATGGGAATGAAGAGGCCACTTGAAGAAACCCCCAAAGGTAGAAAAAAGGAGACTTAGAAGAATGTCTCAAGAGGAGAGAAGAGGAGAACATGAAGATAGTACTTGGACTTCATCATAGTAGAGGCAAAATTAGAAGCACATATGGTAGATGCAGATGTGGGCACTTGGTACTTCACATCCTTTGAGGAGATCACCATGCACATAACCCATAAAGAAGGTTGAAGAAGAAATAAAGAAAAGGTGCAAGTATGTGCCTGTAAAATATAGTGATGAGGAGAAGTCATCACATGGGACACACATGATGATGTTTCAACACCTAGCCTTGAGGTTTGAGAGGATGAAGAGAGAGATCAATGAGAAAGCAACCATTGTTTGATTTAGACATCCTATTATTGATGTGTGTAATATACATGAACATGAATGAAGAAAAAATTATGAGATGAAGAGGAGGAGATAGAAGAAGAGAAGAAGATAAGTGAACAAGTGGACTAGTGACCCTTAGGGAGAAATTAGAGAAGAAAAAAAGAAGTGCTGAAAAACAAAGAAATATATAGGAAAGCACACTAGTAGAGAAGAGAGAGAGAAGAGATGGTAGACAATAGACCTTGGGTACATCAATGACCCCAAAAATATTATACATGTTAGGTTCTAGAGCACTGTTGCCATGACAATTATATGGATGGGAGTTGATGGATCCAGAGATGGTGAACACATGCACAAAAAAAATATTATCATGGAGTATGCAGACTCACATGGATGAGCCTGTATTTGATGTATGTGAAGAGTCATGTGCCTCAAGAGAATAATGAAGAAGGCTCCACATTCTAGACATGTGACCATCAAAGCCAACTCAATTTCTCGATGAGAAGCAAAAAATGCTTTGACAAAATATATCTGTAGAGGTTCACTGCTAGGAATGTTGACAAAAGTGGCTATGATTAAGACATTTTTGAGGATAGGAAGGATAAAGAGGAGGAAATAAAAGCACTTGGAGAGAAAAAGAGAGAGAGGGAAGAGGTGAAGGTGCATGTCATTTGGGATATGACAGAGAATATTTGTGACAAAATTTTTAACATGGAGGCCACAATATGAAGAAAAGGTATCTGAGATATTTCCATCCATTTACATTATTTCAGTACATTAGTTCATTTGATGTTGGATGAGAAGTAATGCATGCAGGAGTGAGGTAGAAAAGTTGTAGAGAAAGAAAAAATGTTTTGTAGAGAGAAAAGAGACAAGAAAAGATTGCATGCCAAGATAGTTGTGTATGATGCCATACTTGATACTTTGAAGGATAAATTGAAAATGGTGAATTTTGGAATTGAAAATATGTGAAGAGCCTAGAGAATATTATTAAGACAAGGACATTGGAAGAGGAGAATGTAGTCCTTGTGGTGAAGAACAATGATACTTTGGGGCATGAGGAGAGGTTGCATTATTACTAGTAGAGAAGTGTGATGCACTTAAGGTAGAGCCATGGACCCTCATGATGACAAGATAAAAGAATTGGGAAAGTTGATGGCATGACATATGGATGTTATGGATGGCATGGTTAAGGATAGTGAATGTGTTAAGGGTGTTGAAGCATAAGGGTGAAGACATGAATTTAGATGAAATGGATGTTGTGTTTGGTGACATTCCTACTAAGGCCAAGAAGGGACTCAATGATTGGGAAGAGTTGGAAGAAGACATCAAGAATGAGTACCTAAGCTATTTGTTACTTGCAAAATAACACCCAGATTGGTGAAGTATGTTTACATCCTTTCATTATGAAAATCATTCTTTACTTCTTTATTCTTTATTCTTTGGAGGATAAGGTATGAGTACCCATTTTGGGGGTGGAAATGACATTAGTGTGGGGTAATGTTGACTAAGGTGAAATATTGACTAAGTATCAAGAGTGCATTTGATAGTGGTGAAGGAAGGGGGCAAGAGGCACGTAAAGTTTGACAAGTGTTGATTTGCCATGAGGATTCATGCCCAAGGAAAGATAGAGTTTGGACTTAGCCATTTTGCATGTTATGGGCTAAAAATAGGATGGAGTGTGAGCACACATTGGATAAAGTAGAAGACTTGGAGGATACACAAAGCTATTTTTGGAACATGTGGAAGATCAAGAGTCATGCAGAGTTCAAGCTAATAATAGGATTAGAACTAGAGTTAATTATAGATAATCTATTATTAGGTGAAGCTTGCATGCTTCTTTAGTTATCTTTGTAGCGGTGCATGGCTATTTTGAGCATGCAACCTATTTTGAGAGTGCATGGGTGGTGAAGGGAAAGTCCCCACCCCCTATATATATGTATTGATTTACATGGATTTAGAGGATATGTATGACATTTAGATTGTAACAGATTTATGTTGGTATGATTTTACATGCATGAATTTTGTGATGGTATTATGTATGTATTCAGCTATTGGTTTGTCATGAATTAATATAATGGATCATTATGGATGGATATTGATTGTTGATGTCTCTACTTATGGTTATTATATGGTGAATCTAGTATTAATCCTTAAGAGAGAGGGACTCGATCTTTTTGAGTACCTTTTCCACATTTGGGTGAGACTCAGGGGATCTTGATTTATTTTTTGAGTGATGTGATTTTCTTCTTGGAGAGATGATGATGATGATTCAATACATAATGTTTCTCATCTAGGGTTTTGAGTGGGAAAATAAGACTACACTTGTTATTTTGCAATGTTCTTGGATGTTCTAGGTGATGAAGCTTGTTGATTTGAGAAACTTACTATTTTTATTAAGTAAATATATAGATACTTGTTATATTTTTAGAAACCGATAATACTAGTGTGATTTTGCAACAAAAATACCATTGTTGGATTTGACTCGCACCGGGATCCCGTGGTATAATTTTCGTTGTGATCCTTTCGCTAGAACTCTGAAAAATAAAAAAGGAAACTTTCAGATGATAAAATTTCATATTTTCAGCTATAAAAACTAGGGAATCCTCGGTATGTAGAAAAATTCACCACAAATTCACTTGGGAGTAGATCATTTTATGAAAATCTCGGTGCAATTAGATTTTTGGTTGAAGAGTTATGAACAATTTTCAATTTCCATGGTCATAACTATTTTGGAATTTTATGGCAGAATGTATGGTTTTTTTAATGTTATTTTACGGTATTATAGTAGCGAGAAATGGTGGAAGATTGAAAAGTGCAAATAAATCAAATTAAAATTAAGTTAGTTTAATTCATGTCTCCTAAAGAACTCAGCTATGATTTAACCTTGATTGGATGAAAGCCGAGTGTGGCTAAGAACTAGGGTTAAATGATCTTCTCATGGGTGCTCATTTCAATCCCCCTTTTCCCTTAGTGAAAATTTACAAGAGGGACATAAATTGGTGCTTTGAGAAATATGGTTCCAAGTGGCAAGATCTTGTGCAGTGTGAGGGAGATGAGTTTAGCTAGTTAAGCCCCTAGTAGAGTTGGAGAGGGTCACATGGGGGACCAGAGAGGGTGCTTGCATGGGGGAACTCATTTGAGTCCCATACATCCCCTTGGACAAGGGACAATAGGGACAAAAATGAGTACCATGAGTGAAATCATGACATGTGGCAGTTAAAATTTTGGCTAAGTATGGGATCAACACACTCTACATTGTGAATTATTGAAAACCATGTTCCTAGAGCTTGGAAAGGTATTTGAAGGTAAAATTTTATATGATTATGAATAAAAAGAAAATTTATAAAACATATGGAATAGGTTTCATAACCTAATTCTTCCTTAAATTCCAAAAAGAGGTGCACCTGTAAAAGTTAAGATGCCTTGAGAAATAATTAGGTCTTGTATAAAATAGTATTCTTACATCATGAATAGGATTCAATAAGATTCAAATTTCCTATTTTATTACATTATAACTCCTTACGGATCTCCCAAAATTATATAGAGAAGTTCGGGTTTGTAATTGGACCATTCATTCCTTACACTTAAAAACCCACTTTTGCACAAGTATGTCCCTTAACCACCGAAACTTCCCTAAATATTCCTAAAACAATTAAAAAACCTTAAATTCTCTCCAAAACCAACTCCGAATGCTTATGAGATTTTTGAACCTTCTTGGATTATGCACACTGCCTTGAAATGGCCGAATTGTCCTTTCTAGGCCTACCAAAGAACTAGTCTTCAGGTGTACTCAATAAATGAAATGATGCACCTTATCACACCCTTTAACAACACTTACACATGATTATTCAATATATTTGAAGTACCTGCAAGGTCAATATGATCATGAAATAAAAGGCTAATTGAGTGAGATAGGGATTTAAGAGGATTTGTAAGATGTTTTCACATTTGGCTTAGTTGTCATTGTACAAGTTTTAAAATTTTGGGATTGTATAATGCATGAAAAGAGATAGTGCTGACAGAGTTATGAAAAAGTGTATTCAAACTCAAAGATATGTAACTGAATTTAATGTATATACTTTTAAAGACCCAAGGAAAGTTTGGTTGGGCAACAACTTGAGCATAAAAGAAAAACATGCCTACACCAAATTTTTAAGGATTTATGAAGAATTCTTGGCTTGGTCTTACTTTGAGTTAAAGGATTATAGGGAATACTTGTTCCATCATGTGATATGCATGGAACCTCACATTAATCCTTTCAATTAAAAGAAAATACCAATAAATCCCATCCTTGCAACTAAAATAAAGGAGGAGCTTTAAGAAGCTTAAGGATAGAGGTATCATATAACCCACAAGGTACTCTTCATGGGTTGATAATTTAGTCCCAATAAAAAAATAATGGGGATGTCATAATGCGTATGTATTTTAAAAATGTGAACAAATATTTACTGAAGGATAACTACCCTTTACCTAACATGGACAACCTTTTACAAAAGGTAACAATGTTAGAAATGTTTTCAACACTTGGATGGATTCTTTGGATATAATCAAGTGGTGGTTAAGGAATAAGAACAATACAAGAATTTTTTACCGGTCCACTGGGAACCTATGTTTATATCATAATTCCTTTTGGACCAATGAATGCTAGAGATACCTTCTAAAGAGAAATGATTGTTTCATTTTCTAGATTCATCTACAAGTTTATTGTGTTCTACCAAGATGATATAATAATATTTTCAAAGGAGATAAATGACCACCTACACCACCTTGAAAATATTTTGATTAGGTGTAGAGAGTTTGGTATATCATTGAATCTAAGGAAATTCCACTTTGGTGTACAAAAGGAAAAGTTATTGGGACACATTTTGTCCCAAGGAGTTATGATTGACCCTGAGAGAGTAGAAGAAATTGATAAGGTACATGTTCCACAATCCAAAAAAGGTATACAATCCTTCGTTGGTGAAATCAAATTTATGAGAAGGTTCATCTCCAATTTTGCTAAGATCACTTTACCTATCACAAGTATGTTGAAGAAGGATTATGTTATCAAATGGAGAGAAGAGGAAATACAAGATTTCAAAGGAGCAAATGATGCATTAAAAACTTCCCCTGTGTTGGTCAGTCTTGACTATAAGGAGTTAAACAAATTTCTCCTTTGCATTGGAATCAAAGATATTCACACAAATGGAAGTCTCAAGTAAAAGGTGTAGGTGGGTCAATAAGCTCTAGGAGTATGAAATGGACATCCAGACCACCAAGTTAGTGAGAGGCCTTGTTTTGGAAATGATAATGGCAGAAGAAAACTTACAAGTAGTTGAAGTGCACAATGTTGATGCTAATTTGAATGATCCCCATGAAAAAGGCAAGTGCATCTATTTGGTCTAAGGGAATAGTTTATTATTTTCAAAATTTAAATTTTACTTCAGGCCTAGAAAAGAATAATAGAAGGACACTGAAGTTAGTGTCCCAAAAATACATCCTAACAAACCTTGGCTTAGCTTGGAAAAATCTTAAAGGGGTCTTATTAAGGTGTATAACTAAGGATGAATCTCTTAAATTGATTGATGAGTTTTGTGGTGGAGTATGTGCTGGTCATAATATTTTGAGGGGAGGATATTGGTGGCCATTTATTTTCAAAGATGTTGTTCAATTGGTGATAAAGTGTGAAGATTGTCAACATTTCTATGGCGGAGTTAAAAGATTCTAGATCTCTCCCCTTGCATCATGTTTCAGTTGAGGGTCCTTTTAGAAAATGGGGTTTTATTTAATTATTGAAATTTTAGATACTTATAGTGTAGTACACAACTAGATCTTGGTGGAAACTAATTATTTCACTAAATGGGTTGAAGAAATCCCCACCAAGAAGGAAACACACCAGGTGGTCATGGATTTTATCTTAAACTAAATAATTTGTAGATTTGATGTCCCTGTCAAATTGGTTATTGGAAATTCCATGAGCTTCAGGGCCAAACGCTTAGTAACCATGTGTGATTAGTATGGAATAAGCCTCACATATGCTTCCAATTACAACCCTCAAGGAAATGGGCAAGATGAATCAAGTAATAAGAACTTATTCAAAATACTCAGAAGAACATTATAAGTCAACAAGAGAAGATGGGGTGAGAAACTTAAGTTTACTTTGTGGGATGATAGGGTTATGTCAAAGAGATCTATTGGAAAAATACTCATGTTTGAGTTAGTATACGATTTCTAAGCAGTCCTACCTCTTTATTTGCACTTTGCATCCTATCAATTCATGCAAAAATTGGGAGATGAAGAGGGATTTGATCCTTATGTTACAAGGATCAACCAAATTATTGAGCTTGATGAGGTCAGGAGAGAATCTCATTAGAGAAACATTAGATTCAAAGAGAAACTTAAGAATATATTTGATAAAAATGTCACTCCAAAAAGCTTTCATGTTGGTGATTTGGTCTTGCTATGGGATAGTAGACATGAAGATAAAGGAAAACATGGGAAGTTTGATGCATTATGGATGGGTCCTTATTCCATTGATATCGAAATTAGAGAAAACACATTATTTTAAAGATATTTGGATGGATAATTTCTTGAGTTACTCGTCGATGACAAACATCTCAAACAATTTTTGGATTAATTATGTGTCACCTTGTAATTATGTACAGTGTATAGTTTTTTTTAATTTATTTTATGTTCCCTTCTAGTCCTTTGTGATCAATATTTTTGATATTGTGCTCATGGTGTTATAAATTATAAATAACCAGGTGTATTATTATGTGACTCCTTACCAAATGGATTAGGCATCTAGTCTACTTCATCCATGATTTTTTCTTGTGGTTCTTGTGACACCCACTAGGGGTTCCCATCCTCGAGCAAGATCTAGTGTTTGTTCCTAATTTGATCTTATTGTAAATCATGGCACATTTTTTATCTGTCCCCGAGAAGTTGGCATGTCTTGACCTATTTGTTATCTCTTTAAACTTTATCGGGATGTTCGGTGTTTCCCCAAGCTTTAATATGATCAAATCATGCCATTTTCATGGTCAATTGTTCAATTTTTTCTAATGCCTTAACATTTTATACGTGTATTTATTGATTTGGTGATTTGAAAGTGTGAGGGGCATGGGTGATGTTACTATGAACTTAGTTGTGTGATCAATCCTTAAGAATAAGGCCTCTTGCTCTTGGAACTTAGTTATCTCGCAATTATGTAAGTTTAAAATTCCGCATGTCTGCAACCTACAATTTCACCCCCAAGGCATAATAAAAGGAATATTCAGAGCATCTAGGGGTATGTGGGACTTATGAGTAACTTTACATTATTTGTAATATTACAAGCTGAAATTATAAGTATGATCCTGAAAGATAAATATTGCTTGAATATTCTTCTATTTTTTGAATTTTCCGTAATGTAAAATATGATGAGGGTATGCAACTTGTAAAGTCCTCCCGAAGCCCTGAAAATAAGAATATTAGGATAATCTTAACGATGCAAGACAGGAGGAATTTTGTAATTTTATGGTTTGCAACTTTGTAATTGTTGCAAAACTACAAGTTACAATCCTATATCCAAAGAACAACCGGAAGAGACACGTGGTACCATCCGGTGGCATCTTGTGGTGAGGAGCATATTCACGGTCTCGTAGTTGGAAGTATTGAAATTTCTACTATGTTACAAACTACCTTTATATTTCCAAGGCCCAAAAAAGAATACACGTAGCATAGTGTGGGGGAATAATGTGGTGGGTGAAAATTTATAGCCTTAGGTTGGAATCTTTACAAATTTTTTGAAACTATTTAATTCTAGCCTATCCCATCTAGCCCAAAAGAAGAAACATGAGGTGGTATTTGGTGGCGTTATATGGCCGGGAAACTTTACAGCCCCGTCTTTGGAAATTTCACACTTTTTTCACTAATGCCAACTACTCCCCTACCCCGCCGGCCCATGACCAAGGACATGTGGAAAATTTTTCCACGGGTAAGGTCTGTAATCAAAATTGAATCATGATATCAAAAATCATAAATATGAAAAAACAAGGAAGATGTCTTCCATTAATGAATGTGTGCAAAGAACTATATGGTTGTAAAATAAGACTAAGTTCTGCATTTTGCATTCAAATTAAAATTTATTTAGTACTCTAGAGCCATATAATGAGAAAAATCCCTACTCTATGTGATGAAACTATGCGAAGGTTGTTTTTGAAGCTCCAACAAAGTGCTCGTGTGATCATACTTGGTTCAAAGAAGAATTATGGCTGCCTTTTGCACAACCTATGTTTTTCGGTGTTAGAAGGTTTTATTGAGTGTTAAGATAAGTTTATGAATGACCTAATTCTCTGTCAATCCACCCCTTGAACATATATTTCTACCCTCTTTCTATGAAACCATGAAGATCCAATTGACTAGTAGTTTGACCTTGTCTCACCTTGTTTCGACTTGGACAAAGTAACTTATAAAAACCTAGGAAATGAGGCTTTGAATGAGTTACTATAAAGGCTATATGCAATTGAAACGAGTGAAATTATAGAAAAATTTGATAGAAGTGCCATCTTCTTTATAGCTAGATTTCCCCCTCAACCCAAGACTTGGAATTGGTATGGGCATGTGCATAAATTTATAACCCAAAAAGAAGGGAGATTGTAGATGGGAGTGGTGGTGTGGTATTATCCCAAACCCCAGATACTTTGGATGAAATGTTGGGCCTCTCTGATTATGATGAATTAGTAGACATAATAGTTGAAAATGTAAATAAATTTTAGACGGTCAACAATGCCAAGTATTCCAAAGTGTTGAATAATCAATGGCTTGAGAATCCAAGGATCTCTTCCACTAAAATTCATAAGAGATTAAATAGAGCTTACTTCATTAAGAAAATTGGATACCTCATTACGCTATTGAATAATATTGTGGGAAATGATCACTACCGTGATTGGATGTTTATATTCATCTAGATCATTCTCAATTACAAAGAACATATTCACTAGGGGAATTGATATGTGAATTCATCCATTAAAAACTTATCAAAATGGAAGTGCAAATTTAGGAGGGGTCCAAACAAAAATGTGAATTTTACATGAATTCATACTTGGTTTACAACATTGCATGCCATAGGTCATTCCCAGGATGGTAAGGTCCAAGGAATTTTCTCAGTACATGGTATATGATGTATACCCACAACTTAAATTGGAAAATTAGAAGTACAATTCTAGATTAGTTCATGATGCATTATTTACACACGTCCTTTATTTTTTCAAACATGTGTAGGAGTAATATAGAATGTCACACAAGGAAAGAAATGTGATCACTATATATGGATGTTACTTCATCTAATTCAAATTATTCACATACATTAGGGTGAGTGGTTTCCAAGGTACACCATACATGCTGCCAAGATACTTAGATGATAAGTGGACATTACTAGAATTATCAAGACAACTTGTGTATGTTCAAAATTTAATTGCAGGGAAGAATAAAATAGATGTTAAGTTCCTAATTACTATTGGGAGATACACCTGTCCCACAATGGTCAAGGACAGATTCCTTGAAGCAGAAATGAATGGAGTCATCATAAATAATTTCAAGGCTAGGCCCAATTATGATATCAAATGGATAGTGCAAGGAGCCCTGGGAAATTCATATGAGCATGAGCCTCATTATGAGGACTATTGGATGGACTACAGAGATGAGGAGGAGGTGAGACTCGAGGAATTTTCTAGAATGACTCTCTCTCAAATAATTGATTACAAAATTATAGATGTCCCCAAGGGTTTTATAGATGACAAAATATTGGTGAACAAGTACTATATAGATAATATTGTTATAGCTCAACCAATGCCATCTCTTGACTAGACTATGCAAGAGACAATATACTTGTATGAGCGGAAAAATCGTGTCATCATAAAAATACTCTCTTGGCTCATAAGAAAATAAATTGACTTATCCCTCTAAAATTTTGTAGTATTGAGGGAATGTAGAGCCAAGGATGCAATCAAGGATGTGTTTCCACCTCTGAAGAAGGGAGAAACAATTTTGGATCCATTGAAGAGAAAATATCCACAGATTTCCATCAAAGGACCAACATCAAAAGTTGTGAAAGAATTGAGTGCAACCAAAAGTAAAAATGGGACTCTTGTGTCTCAATTGACACAAAATGATGAGGAAAATATTAAAAAATTCAATGAAGAATGCCCTTATCACTAAAGACACCCCAATCTAGGATCATCCCCATCCCACCTCAAGTCCGAGAGTAATTGTTTCTCAAGAGAAAACCAAAACAGGTGCATTCTTTTGTCTCGGAGGGGTCATCCAACAAAGGTAAGAGGATGACGTGGAGTTTTTCACCAAATAAACCAAGGGTGATTCCATCACTGGATACCATTGCTAAGGAGGTGGAGGAAGAAGAACCGGTGACTAAACACTTTGTGAGAACAAAAGAGAAAAGGTGGCAATAATTGTAGCACACACAATTATAAGTGCATCCATGTTAGGAGTTTCCCCAAGCCTTGAGGTGCATTCCAAAATTTCATATTCTAATGTATTTAATACTAACCTACCTCCATTGTCACAAGAAGCCCCTATTTCAATCACAACTCATGAAGAACAAGTTGCATCAATTGGATTTGTGGAAAAAGAGGTGCAAGATTCATCTCATGAAAAATTATTCACTGACTTGTTACATGGCTTGGTTCAAGATGTGGGAGAATACCTTCACTCTGAGAATGTTCAAGTTGCACCTACTCAGGTTTCACTAATTGAAGTGGAGGAAGGAGGCCCAACATCTCATGAGGAATCCATCATAGAAGAAATAAAAATGACAACACAAGATGAGAAACCAAATGTTGAATAGGTTTTATCGACAAAAGATGAACACTCAAAAACTGTGGATCCTCTCCAATCAGCCCTAAAAATGGTGTAATATTTGATTGCAACTCATTAAGTTACATAAAATTTTGTAGATAATGAGGATTGGAATCAAATAAAAAAAGTAGATTAAGCCAACAAAATAATATTCTCCATCCAAGGAAGAGGGACTTAAAGTTGAAGTAGTTAAACCGATAGGTGCAGGTACCTCACACCCTTCAGCTAAAGTAGAAGAAGAAATGAAAGATAAAGGAGTAAGGGAGGAAACCCAAGTGAACTAAATTTATTATGTGGAAACACCAAAATTTTTAGGTTCATGACTCTAGCCTAATACCTTCCAAATTACATGAACTTATGATTGTACCAAGTGCCTCCCGAAAAAAACATAAGGGGAAGGCAACACTCTATGAAGGATGGGTGGGAGAAACACTCCCAAGAAAAAGAAAAGTGAGAGTGCAAATAGAAGAAGCTGACCTAGAGACTATTATCTCCTTGAGAACATCTAAAACTCCAAATAAATAAAAAGTTCTATCAAGAAAAATGGTGGGTCCTATTGTCATAAAAATTGCACCCTCTAAATGGTCATGAAAGTTCAACATAATTCTTGGGAAACATAGGATGATCTATACAATGTGGTTGTTACAAGTTAAGATCAACCTATGGAGAAAGTTGGCTTCCTCTATCTATTCCTAATGTTACAACTACTCCTACAACAAGAAATAAAGCTATCTACTCCTAATCTATCAATCCAAGGAACCGGGGTGAGAAGGAGATGCATAAAAGGGGAAATTCTAAACTATAGGGATGTGATATCACCAAAAAGAGGAAAGAAACTCTTAAAGAGGGAAAAATGGGAGGAAATGATGATAAAGAGGGTAGAGCATGAGTGCCATAGATCAAAGCAACACATTACCTTCCACTTTGTGTGAAAAACCTAACAAAAATAGCTTTTGTAAAGTGAATAAACATACACAACCTTATCAACAGTGAATGGAGAAGTAAGAAATTGCAACAGAACACAAGCCATGGAAAATAATAGCCACAAAACATGAGTTTTATTACTTTATAATAATGCACAGTCCTTTAAAACGAAGGAAGGAGGTATAAACACATTACATAAATCCAAATATGAGGTTTGCCACCTGAAAAATACTTGTGCAAAATTTGATATGATTCCCTTGTATTCCAAAAGACTCCAACCTTTACAAATGGGCATCATCTTATAATTTATAGAATAATGGGAGAGAGAAAGAGGAGGGAAAATAGAGAGAACACGACTCCTAGTTGCAACAACCAACAATCATAATTAAAACATTGAAAATAAGCATGGGAACTACTTCAAAAATATTTACCACATGTTCGCTTGTAGAAGAAGGAATGAAAGAGACGTTTCATCAAATTTAGTGATTGAGATACCTGTAATTACGTTTTTAATACCCATAATAATTTTCTTGTTTTTTTCCCACCAAATGCCATCAAATCCCAAACCGATAATATCAAATTGAAGGGATCGAGGAGATATTTACAATGAGACCATTTTTTTATTGATTTGGATCTCTCGAGTGAAAGTTATGGCCACTTGAATTTTATAGGTCGTGTGATGTGTGAAAGCCTCTAATTGGCTACCGAGATTTCCTTTACCACGTATTCCCACTATGTGTCTAATTTCAATATATTTGTTACTACCCACGTGGTTTTGTTTGATTGGTTGTGGGCTCATCCACTTGATCCACCTTTGACTGTGTTCCCCCGCCATGCACCCAAAATTTAATTGAATTAAGTTGATTTTACGGCCTTGAAGTCCATTGGAGCCCATCACACCGAACTCTACCGGAATCATACCATGTGTCCTACCTTGATGCTGTAAGATCATGCCAAATATCCCCATTAGACTAAGGTTTATTTTAGGGGTGAATATTTGAGAATAGGAGAATATTATGATTTTTAAATTTTGAATTTGGCAATTTTTTATTGCCGATATAGTAGCACATTCACCAAAATTTTACGGGTGCTAAAATTTGACTATAATTTCACCTGCATTTTTCCACTAAGGGCCAACCAATGTTAGTATACACGGCTTCATGTTATAACATACTATTATATAGGATTAATTCGCCATAATATAGTAATAAAATTTACTTTCAAAATTTGTTAATAATCCTGTGAAAAATCCAAAAGTATAAGCCAAAAAGTGAAGGAATAAGTGAAAGAGGTAAGCGAAAAAATGAACTGTCTATCTGTCAAGTTTTTTTGTAAAATTGTTACTTGCTGGCAATATTAATTTGTGTTGTTGTATGGCAAGGTGATTGTGTAATGTCAACCGATAATAATAACATGTTACTGGGACGATAACAATTATATGTGTTACTATCCGGTAACATTGTTTTGTGTTTCGTTTGATAGTGATTTTTTTAACCATTAACTAATATTCATTTATATCATCATTTGAAAATGTTAGTTTGTGTTACAGTATAGTAGCATTAAGCTATGTTTCCATTCCGTAGCATGATCTTTATTTTTCACAATCTTGCATTTATTTTTTACAGATCATATTTGAAACTTATATATTTTTGTCGCATGTGCAGACTTCAAAATCACCCATACGATGGCCCCTATTACAAATGAGAAAATAAATCAAGGAAAAATAAAATGTGACATGGAAATTTCAAAATATTTTAGTCAGCCAATAGTAACCTTAGTGGAAAGAGGTAATTTTGACTCTTATTATGTTAATGTTACTTTATTTTTTTATTTACTTAGGGATGTTGTAAGCAAACACATTTATTTCAAATGCAGAAAACCCTATCAATGACCTTACTCAGATGAAATTCCCAATCAATAGAGTAATTCAATTCAAATTGACAGTACTGATAATCCCATTTTCCATCCAACTCAAACTTCTGATAAACATTCCAGAAATACACATCAGAAATGTAATAGTGGGAAGTGAACTATAGGAAAGACTTATAAATTTGAATGGTCAACCAAATATCCATTCATTGAACTAGTTAAACCAAAAAACAATATTGATACTCATACAAAATGTAGATGTACTATATGTAGTTAGAAACTAGGTAGAGACCAAAAATACATTTGAAGTTGGACAAAATAGAGAAGCATTGTGGGAAGGTATGAGTCTAAAAAGCAATATGATGGAACAATAATAAAATCAACTAGATGGAAAACTAATAAATATTGTTTACATATGAGATATGCAAAGTAAAATATGACAATCATCATAAACATCTTCAAGACCTAGTTAAGAAAGGTGGAACAATAAAGGATAAATTTGAAAAAGCTACGATACATGTCTTTGTGCAAAACTTATACAATTAGAACAATATTTCACATTTTGAAAAATGGAAAGCCAATTTAGGATCTCATTGATTATAAGATATTGTTTCAATCTAATGGGTTTCCAAACATTCCAACAACACACTATTCTAGATACAGTGCATGGGAAATGGAAAAGTGTATGGGAGAAATTGAAATCACTGATTTGAGAGAGAAGGTAAAAAATGTGAATTTTATCACATTGTCAATTGATGAGGTCATATAAGTAGACAATACATCCTAGGTATGCATGCATGTCTACACTTTCAGTTTCAATAACCATTTCAGGGAAAATCATCTACTAGCTATGCACAAAATGATGGAGAACTGTAATGTTGAGAACCTCTGCAAACTTGTTATTAAAAATTTGAAGGAAATAGTTAGTATGGATGATCATTCAATCTCTGCAAATATGATTTGTGTAGGAGCTGATCATGCGGCTATCATTCAAGGTCACAAAATTGGGCTTTGTATTCACCTTCAAACAATCATAGTCCCTTACATGATACCTATTCACTTTATGGCTCACAGAATGAATATGGCTTACAATATTGTAAGTAATTTTGAAAATGTTGCTAAAGTGGAGGATCTTATACGGGACTTGCATTCATATATTTCAAACAGTCCTAAAAGATTTTGGAGTTTCAAATATTTTCTGTTGGAATAAAAATGGTAAAAAATTGCTAAAAGATGTTGACACAAGATGGATATCATTGTATGATCCAACTTGCTATATTTTTGAAGAATACATGTCCTTAGCAGGGTATATGTTCAAGAATTGTAGAGAAGTTGAAAAGGCTAAAGATTTGTTGTATCGCTTGACAAATTTAGAGATCATATTAACTTTATGTGGTATTTTTCCAATCTCAAGGAAATAAACAACTTGGAGAAACAAGATCAGAAAGATCCCTATACATTGTTGATTTTATAAAATTAAGGAAACAAGTATGCATGATTTTGGATACCTTATATTCCACCCAGGACTAGTTTCAAAATCCAATTTTCACTAGCTAGAAGGGTTTGACAAATACAAAAGATTCCAATAGCTATTTTAAGTTCAATATCACTTTGGTCATCTTTGTATTTCATCAATGGTAAAAATATTCCAAAGTGCACACTTTCTACAAAGATCCTTATGTAATAGGTTCGAAATTGAGGAAGTACCAATCACAAGCCTTATTTTTGATGTTGCAGTTTCTGATACATGTAAAAATTGATGAAGATATCTGAAACATTGTCTTCTAAGATCGAGAGTGTTTTAAAAATATTGATCTCGCTTGAGGCAATGGGAGTTGTAAATCCCATTTTCCGAATCCGATGATTGATGAAGAACAAAGAGCTACAAACTTCAGGAAATCCATGATTGCACTTATGGAGCAACTTTCCAAATCTTCAAATGTTGATGGAGGGGAATTGAATTATATATTGGACATAAAATTACTCATATCACAGTCACAACATTTTTCATATACAATGACCGATCCATATCAAACTATTGTTGAACCAACAAAAATGGGAGCTATCACATTATTGTGGAGAAAGATGTATCGTAGTAGCATTCTAAGAGAAAATATAAGTAAATACATAAAACTTAATGAACTCATACAGAAAATGATTCTTGGGTCTCATCAAGATAAAAGGGTATTTAGTGCACTTAAATTTATGAAATCAAGACTTCACAAAAAATTGGACAAGAATTTGGAAACTTGTTTGAGACTCTATGTTTTAAGATATGGAGTGGACACATTTCCATATGAAAGAGCACTAGCTACATGGACATATCTTGCAAAGCGCAAAGTCTGTTAATCAAATAGAAAATAATGGAGTCTCTAATTATGGTGAAATTGACTTGGATTCGCATGACCAAAAATGCAACAGATAAAATAAGTGATGAAGGACCATTAAGGATAGGGTTGTTTCAGCTACCAGATAGTTGAAAGTATTCATTTTCTAAAATATATATTGTGACTCGATATTTTTTTCATTTACATATATTGTGCATATAATGTTTGGAATTTTTAAAAATCCCTTCTATATTTTTATAATTTTTGGAAATAACAAATGGTAGATAGTTTTGCAATCTGCAAACTGGATGATGTAATAAAATTAAAGTTCGTTACTAGAAAGGTATGTTCAATCTTTGATTTCTACATATCAATTCCACATGCACACGTATTAGAAATATTATTATAATCCATATATCCCATAGTGATTAATAGGATTAATTAAAAACATAGCAGTCTATATCCCATCATGATTATTGGAGATAATCTTTACATGTTGAATCAACTATCAAGATTCGACAACAACATGAACATCCAAGTTTTAAATATTGAGTGCGTACATGTTTGAAACTAAATTGAAAAATGTAAATCCATATTCCGAGAATCCATGTATACTATTCATCAAAGATCCACAAAATAAGAGTGTTCAAATGATGGGTTCACCAAATGATTTAAAAAATATTAAATTTTTAAAACCCTTATTGCAGAGTAACATAGGATAAATAGATGCTAAGTACAAAATTTGTTACAAGTAAGTAAGCTAATAAATTTGAAACTCTAGGTGCAAGAGAGAGATAAATAATTAATTGATTTCTCTTGATGTCGGGAGTGATATCACTGGGAAAAATGATAAGATAGAAGGGATATTTTTGCAACCAAGCATGGAAAATCTTGGAATTATCAAATAATCCTAGACTAGGGTGCCTGGACTAGGTCATGGGTGCCTGGGCACTAGAGACCTCAGTTGGGCACCTGTGACTGCAAAAATGGTCAGAATTTGAATTTTCTTGTGTCACACAAGTATCATTGGTTATCACCTTTAGTTTCTTGTATTTCGTTGGATGATCACTGAATTTACATGTAACCTGCAAAATAAGTTATATGCTAAAAAACCCTAAACTCCATCAAATCCTAAAAACAAATATGCAAATGGGTTTTCAGACCTACCCCAATGGTCACCCGACATAGTGAACTTACAACCGAGCATTTCACTAGATTTCAAAATACATGTAGTTCTTTTGCATGTGTGATAGAATCATGTCCTAGGAATCTCTTGCGCAATATGCACTTGATAGTGAACAATAGCTAGATGTAGCAATATAAATAGATGTTTGGATGGAAAAATGAACTTCCCTTCCTATGCGTGTATGTAGAAAATGTAGTCCCTTGAGTGAGTGCTAGATGGATGCCTTGATGCTCTTAGAATTCCTTTGGATGCAACCTTAGGTGGTGATAATATATGCTTAGAGCTTGGTCCTTTATTATGGTCACATAGATTTGTATTTATATGATTCCCTTGTTTGAATTTCGTAATTGACAACTAAAAGATTGACCCGTAAGAAAACAATATTCCTAAAAGATAAAAGAGACCCAAAAGAGGCGATTAAGATACAAATAGGTTGGGGGTGCCTAGAGGGGATGAGGGCACTTGGGCAGTGGCATCCTAGTTGTGTCTTTGGTGTGTAGAGTCAATAAATATAAAACAATGAAGATCAAATTGGGTTGCATGGTGTGCAACACCAAAGTGCAACCAAGAAAGATAAAAAAAAGAGGCCAAAGATAGATGTCAATTGCTAGTTTTCTCAATTAGGAGTCATATGAATAGTAGTATGTGATTGAGACCTAGAAATGTATCCAAGTGCATGATATTGTGTCTACAATAATCTTAATCTAACAATTCCAAAACATATAAAAAAAATTCATATGAAAGTAGCATTAAAATTATATAGAACCTTACATGTGTTTGATGATCAACATTGTTACTAACATTAAATTTTATAAGCCAAATGGGCATGCCAAGAGTTCCCAATTTGTCCCAAATGGATCTCATGTATGGTATATTTGGTTTGTTGAAGTGGCCTTTCTGTAACACCCATGTTATGATTCATCCAAATTAAGGGATTTTTAAAAAATAAACCCCTTAAGTATAATTAATGTCTTCAATGGTTTCATCTTACAGCTAATTAATCCAACATAATTAAATGTTTACAATCCATTTGATAAAAATGTTAACCATGTGCAATTGTAAGGGTCTACTAGATCATCCCGATATCCCTTAAATCACTCTAAGTGAGTGTGTATACTTTGTATGCTTTTGGTTAAAACTTTTACAAGTTAAGAAAACTATGTGCATCTCTTAAGTGTCTACATGGAAAACATACTAGTTATATTCCATCGGTATCGACACATTACGTTAGGGAATGGTGATAGAGACAATGTAATCAGCTAGTTACATTACTTTGGCAAAAGATTCAAGCTCTGAATTACAAACTTACTTTCGTGACCACGCAAAAGTCAACAAAACTTGTATTTCGTCACCACATAACCATCTCTACATTGTTATCTAGATTTCATTTAATTGTTTAATAAATTAAGTTTTAGTTGTGAAGAAGTAGATTCCATAACTCACCCTACCATTTGAAAGGATCATATCAGTACCACCTTAGGATCCCTATTGGAAATATGGTGAGCACGTAATGATTTTCATCATTACGTCCTCACTACCCTTTGTGTATCCAACCTAAGTTGGCATGAGTAGGATAATATCAAGAAGATGATGGGATATATCACCTACACTTCATATACACTTTGAGATATCCTGATGATAAATGAAGTAGCCAAGTTATTCATTATGACACATTATAATGTGTTGATATACGATATTGATTCTTGAAATAACATTATAGTAACTCAACGAGTTACTATCTTTCATTAGTTCCTCTTATCAAACTAACACAACGTAGTGTTCATTGTTAAGTAAAGGTTTACTAATCATGTTCCACATTGAGTTGTTCCATCATATTTCTTGTTAAGGATAGTCCTTAATCTCTTAAGTTCATTAATTGTCATGATTAGTTCATATAATTTCATAAATTACAATGATAACTTTACTTTGTTTTTGTTATATTGTTATCCTTATAGTTCTATGTGTCATCATTCAACATTTTTGATCACTTCAATTGATTCAATGAAATCAAAATTCAATATATAGCATAATAATAGTCGAATTAATAATATTCATCTATATAAATAACATATATTTATTTAAATATCAACCAAGATAAGCCATAAACCACCAAATAATATATTTAGATTAAATAAGGATAATCCTTTATTTTCATTAATAATGATATACAAATCATCAAAATAATACATTAGGAAAAATGCCCTTACAACAAGAGAAGAAATTTCATTTGTGGTTATCAAATAATTAAAAAATCCTCTTCGGATTATACAAATAACATATGACGTAAATCAATCATAAAAATCCAAATAGTCACTTAAAGAGTGTCATCCCTTCCTGCAAAACTATAGGAGAGAAAAAATGTATATATGGGTCAATTCAAAGAACTAGCATGAGTTTACAAACTCATAGTCCATGTTGTAATAAAAATGAAATAATAGAATAAGTTATAATCATACTTATTTGAAAATAATAAACTTCCTAGTTTATAATAAGATAACTATCTCATGCTAATGATAATGAAACTTCCTAATTATATGTAAACATTATCATTCATTGTCCTAATTAGAATTGAAATCGCCTTAATAAATCTTTAACACAATCATCTAATCCCAAAAAGAGAAAGAGTTTATTTATAACAACATTCAAATAAACTTGTTTTCTTATCACTAAATAAGTAATAAAAGAAGAAGAGAGACATATACCTTGAATATGTTTAAGTTATACTAACTCAAAATCAATGCAACATCATCATTATTTATGTATGTCTTATCTTAATTTATTATAATTAGATCAAAAAAGTTTTACAAATAATTTTCTTACGACAAATTAGTTGAACCTAGTGCTCATAATTCCCTTTTTCATAGAAATTAAACAATAAGCATTTAAAAATAAATTTTAAAGGATAAATAAACATGTGTATGTTAGCTCATATAATCACATCAAGTTGTAGAAGTAATTTTCATCATTTCAAATTTTAAATATTCATTCCTAGATGACTTTTATAACCTAATTTGAATACGAATTTCACATAAAAGTCAAATATAGAAATCATACAGAATCCTTATAAACCTTCTAACACTAAATGTTATTTTTCAGTTCCCTCATACAAATCAGAAGCCGTCATGTATAAGAAGAGTTAAAGAAAACCATGCTTGTTACAGGATATATAAGTGATAATAACATAATCCAAAATTTCCATACTTAATATAAATGAACCAAACCATTTCTAATTCCATAATCATAATGAAAACCATAGACAAAAAAATTCTATGAGAGAGGAAGAGAGATTTAAAACGATCATGCTCTCAGTGAGCATAATAAACCAAAATAACAATGAATCTAGTAAATGAGTTGTAATAATCTAACTCAACAAAGCTCTATTTGGCCTATGATTATCTTTTCATTTTAACCAAATCAATTAAATTCCCAAAATGCATTTCACACTAAGTTACTAATGAATAGCCAATTCGAATATGCTCAAAGGAAAAAGTGAAATTAGTTCATTCAAGTTAGAGAGAACCTTATATCAGTTAATACATCAAGCTCGAAAGGAGCTAAGTGGTGCTCACATAACAAAAGAAGGATTTAAAACCAAAAAAAACAACATGACTCATAGAGAGATATTTAAAAATACAACGAGTTAAAAACCACAAAATGGTGAGCTCGAAAATGAGCTAAAAACAACCAAAATGACAAGCTCACAATGAGTTGTATAAAACTTCAATCTTTAACCATACACATTATTCCAAACCAACAGATCTCAAATACAAAACAAAAAACCCCAGATGTATTTAATTCATGAACTCTCAAATAATCATTTACCTAGTTCATAGTCATTTCATCCTTCTTTATTTTCCAAAGTTCGCAGTCAAAACCCCAAAGAAACATATTGAAAGGAAGATAACATTAGAGATCTTGAATGATTTGTTTAAAATAATAATATTTTCATTCAATATTTCTAGATTTTAAACAAAAGATCAAGACCCATAATGCATTCAACTATTTCTCATTTAAAAACTAGATTTTAAGCTAAGACATTCACATTTCTAGTTTTAAAATCAAATATAAGAAACCATCAATGTATTCCTTATTTCATGTTTAAAACAACAAGGTATGTGAGTGAGAAAACCTATACATGTATTTCCTTTCCTTCCCACTTCCTTGAAATCTTCATGCAATTCAAATGCTCCAAAAACCCAAAAAAAAAAAAACCATTCCAACTAGTGATTTAAATAAAAATACACCATAAAAATAACTTCTAAATTTGCATGCACAGACCAAAAATGGATTTCCAAAACTATCTCCTCCAAAATCACCATGTAGAGTTTCCCAACAAGATCAAACAAAACCAAATTAATGCAACAATGTGAATAGGAGGGAGATTGAATGCATGGTTAGCTTCTGGGGAAGCTACCGGTTCCCAAGGAACCAAATTCATTAAGCTTCTTCCTTATTGCCAGTCTTTGCCACATCATGGCTATCTTAACTAAACCATAAACCTTTCATGCCACGAATCTAGTTTACCAAATTTTATGTCATATGGTCCATGACCAATATCTAATACATAGCAACGAAATAATAACAATGTTCAATATTGCTACGTTGTCTATGACCAACCTTAATCTAAACATTAAATCTAAAGACCTAGTCTAAGCCAATTAAACCTTAAAACAATGCAACCAAAAGGTGGCCATCGAATAACTAAATATTTCACACATTAAACCTTATATATGTATGTATACACACACACACACACACACACACACACACACACACACACACACACACACATATACACATATATAAATATTATTACTATATATAATGGTCATATGAATCTAATATATTTTTAATTAATTAGATCATCCACTTATGTTATCAATATCAAATTTTAATTTAGTTATAATTTATCGTGCTCGATGAGCATCAACATGAATTGATTAACCATCAATCCCATTAGCTATTGCATGCAATGAAATGACCTTATGAATGCATCAAGTTCGGGGTATTACATACTTCCCTCTTAAAATAATCATCATCCCGATGATTTAAACTTAAACATTATCAATCATATCAATCGAAAAACAAATGGACATCAATGCAAAAAGAAAACAATTCATCTTTTCATACAAATTGAAATTTTCATAATTTCAGTCAATAATAGTTCATAAAACTTGGTTGTAATCAACCTTATAATAGCAAGTTATTTCCAAGATAGTCAACATTATGGCTTAAATTTCATTGTAATCATCATAAGTATCAAATAGTATATCATGAATTCATAATAAATAATCAAAATAATTGTTTTGTTTATTGAAACATAAAAGGAAATGCATTTTTCATTTCATCCATGTTCTCCCAAGTTGCGTTGTCCTCATAGAATATTGGTCCCATTGGACCTTACATGAGAAGTTTCAAAATTTTTGAGATGTAACCTATGAGTTTCCAACACTCTTATTGATTTAACCATGATGATTCTCGAGTCCTGAACCTATAATGAGTTCCAATTTATGACATGTGTTATATCAAAAACATACTTTTAAAGAAAATAAATATGAAAAAATCATGCATTCTAGACAATGCGGGAGGTAATGCTAATCATGTAGGCCACTGGACTTATAACTTCAAGGATTTCAAAAGGTCCCACATATCTAGGTGATAATTTGGAAGCTTTTCCAAATGAAATAGAGCTCTTTTTGGGTTTTACCCTCAAAAATACTTTGTCTCCTTGCTCAAATTTTTATCAATATTTTTAAATCAACATATTTTTCTCCTATCGGTCTTCTTTCAATCGCTCATGAATGATATTTATATGCTTTTCCATTACATCAACATTTCCGGAGCCCAATACCCCTCTATCCTCTATGTTATCCCAACTAATAGGAGTTCTACACTTTCTCCCATACAATGCTTCAAATGGAGACATTTTTAGCGAAGAATGGTAAGTGTTATTATAGGAAAATTCAACCAATGGTAGATATTCCTCCCATTTGTATTGTTGATCCATGCAATACATTTTGAGCATATCCTCCATAACCTAGTTAACTATTTCTATTTGACCATCTGTTTTAGGATGGTAGGCTGAACTAAAGTTTAATTTGTTCTCAATGCAAAGAGTTTTAGTTTTTGCCAAAATCGAGAGGTCATCCTAGGATCCCTATCAAATGATCAATTTTCCGGAACTCCGTGCAATCAAAAAATATCATGCACAAACCATTTTACAAGTATCAAAGAATCATCCTTTATATTTCCTAGTATGAAGTGAGCTACTTTGGTCATTTTTCTACTACTACCAAGATCATATCATGTTTTTTTGGATAATGAAAGTCATTGCACAAAATCCATGTTTATTAATTTTCATTTATATCATTGGAATGTTGTGAGGATATAATAGAACCTGTATGGGATGCAAGTGTTTTGCCTTCATGTTGATATTCAAGACAATGCGCAACATAATTCACCATATCCTTCTTCATTCCTTTCCAAAAATACTATTGTTTTACATCAACCAATAGTTTCGTTTCTCCGGGATCTCCGAATATAGGGAGCATCATGAAATTCCTTCATAACTTTTTTTATAAGATCATTACCCAAGGGTACATAAAATATGTTATCATACCACAAGACTTCTTCATTATCAAACTTAAAACCTTTATAGCTCCTATCATTTTGATTTTGCTCTAAACAGTTTTCACATCATATAATATGGATTGGTTTGTATTTGTTTATTAACTTATTCCTTAAATTGTGTTTTGAGGGTCAATAATAAGAAATATGCTTCCTATGACTCAATGCATTAGCCACATGGTTTTATTTTCCTTTGATGTAACTAATGTCAAATTCATATTGGGATAAAATTATAGCCACCTACATTGTCTTGCATTCAAATTAGGTTGCATAAAGATATATTTCAGCCCCATCATGGTCTATTTTCAATTCAAATGGTTTTCATAACAAATAATGCCTCTAAATTTATAAGGCATGAACTATGGAAACAAGTTCTAAGTCATGGGGAGCATAGTTCTACTCATGCACCTTCATTTTATACTCTCATAACAATTACATGATCATTTGAAGAAGTATTCCTCCCAAACCTTCACCGAGGCATCAGTTACCATGGTAAAGCTTCCATTGGGATCCAAAACCTTTAATATAGGTCTTGTTGTAATTTTTTCTTTTAACATTTTAAATGAATTTTCACATTTATCAATCCATAAAAAATTCTTATCGCTTTTTTTTCTAATGAAGTTATTGGTCCAACCACTCTTGAGAAATATTTTATGAATTTTCTATAGTAACTAAATCCAACCCCATAAAGCTTCTTACTTCATGTACGTTTTTAGGTGTTGGCCACTCATTATAGCCTTGATTTTTGATGGGTCAACTGAAATCCCATATTTTTATAATGTGGCCTAGATATTGTACTTCATTATGATAAAAAGAACATTTGAAATATTACCATAAAGTTTCCTTTTTCTCAACACTTCAACACTATTCTCAAGTGTTCATTGTGTTCCTCTATGTTCTTGAATAAATCGAATATCATCAAGAAAAACTAGACAAACTTATCTAATTATTCTTGAAAAATATTATTCATAAGATTCATAAATGCAATAGGTGCATTAGTGAGTCCAAATGGTAAAAACAGTAAATTCATAATGCCCATATCTTTTTTGAATGATGTTTTATGAATGTATTCATCATTTATCCTTAGTTGATGATAACTAGATCATAAATCGATCTTTGAATAAATAGATGCATCTCTCATCTAATCAAAGAGGTCATCAATCCTTGAAAAATGATATATATTATTTATTGTTTCTTTGTTAAGCATGCAATAATCAATGCATAGTCTTAACGTTCCATCTTTATTTTTAACGAAAATGATGGTGCTCCCCAAGGAGACACACAAGGTCTTATCAATCCTTTTGACAAAATTTCATACAGTTGTGCTTTCATTCTACTAACTCTTGTTGTTTTCATTCTATAAGGTGATTTTGATATAGGTTTAGTTCTAGGTTTGATGTCAATGGTAAATCAAATTCTCTTTTAGGAGGAAGTCCAGGTAATTCTCTAGAAAGACATCCTTAAATTCTTGTAAAAGCAGAAAATCTTCCAAGGAAGTCTTACCTTCCTCACTAAAATCAGAAATTTTGATTGCATACAACATGCAACCTTTGTTTTTAGCTTTCTTAAGATATTGCAAAGATTTGTCTAACTTCAAAATATCTTAATGCCTTGAATGCTAGCTTTTTTTCTACATGTCATCAAGACATTCTATTCATTTTTTAAAATATTCCATTGTTGCCTTATGTTTGGACATCCAATTTACTCCTATTATGATGTCATAGGACCCTAAAGGAGTCACGTAGAGGTCAAGTTCAATGGTAAAACTAGGTAATTCCAATGTTACGTCAAATAGACATTGGTCTACCATATGAATAACATCATTCCCATATTATATAGTCCATGTATTTTCCATATATTCATATTTCTTAGATAGTTTTCTAGCTAACTTACTAGAAATAAAGCACTTGGTTGCATGTGTCAAACAAAATAGTAATAGGAAATCCATAAAGCTTACTTGACACCTTTATAGGGGTAACTTGTTTCTCACTTGGTGGTTACCCACTGCAACATGAATCCTTTGCTATGGATTGTTTCCCTAATTTATTTGGGGATAATTATTTGCATAGTGGTCACCCACATGCTTAAAACATCCAACAACATGCCCTTTTTTCTCAAATTTATTTTCACTAACTACAACACTATTTTGCTCATTTCCCCTTATATTTGTTAGGTTTTTAGTTTTATTTTTCTGATAGTCCTTAATTAACTGCCCTCTTTCTTCCACCATGTTTTTCTAGGAGCTAATGGTCAAAGGTGAGCTAACACTTTTCTTACGTTTCTCATCTCTAAAGGATGAAATTTCTTGCAATTTTGTTCTTTCCTTATGGATTTTTTGAACACTACTTCCATAGTAGATGGCCCATGAACATCTACTTCACCTCCTATATTTGGGTTTAACCCCATGATAAACTTATGAATTCTAAATTTTTCATCCTTTTGGTATTGAGGCACATATTTTAGTAACTTAGTGAAACATTCCCAATACTCTACCACACTTAGTTTACCTGTGTTAATTATGAAACTCAAACATTTTCTAGTCAAAGTACAACTGAGGCAACCAATGTTGATGAAGTAAAATTTGAATTTTTCCCATGTGATGGAGGAAGTATCAACTCCTAACTCCATCTTTCGGTTATCCCACTAAGAGGATGCCTCATTAGAGAGCTGGAAAGCACCCAAATTGCTTTAGTTTCTTCGAAAAATCCCTTATTTCAAAATAATTTTCCATCTCACTCAACCAATTCTCATCTCCATCCCCAAAGTTGTTCCATCAAATTTGGGTGGGCTGATCCATTTAATATCCCTTGATAATTTCAACAACCAAGCGAGCTCTTTTATTCCCTTATTGGTTTTCAACATTAGGATGAACAGGTTGTTCTTCCCCTCACCATTCACATTTTTCTACTTTAGGTCCTTCCTCTTCATTCTCACCCACAACTTGCTGCTCCAAGGAAGCTATTTGGTTTTGGGTGTGCTGAAGGACCGCTAGGATTTCATCCAAATTTTGAGTTGTTGAACCTTCAACATTTGTTAAACTGGTTCTAGCCTCATTGTTTTCTCTTCTCCTAACCATCATATCTTGTTAATAAGAGGATAAGATGTTCATTAGTGTTATGAACCCATTAATTCCAAGAGATGATAAACCTTTAGCTCTGATACCAAATGTAACACCCATGTTATGATTCATCCAAATTAAGGGATTGTTTTTAAAAAAAACCCCTTAAGTTACAATTAATTCTAATGATTCAATGATTTCATCTTGTAGCTAATTAATCCAACATAATTAAATGTTTACAATCCATCTGATAACAAATGATAACCATGTGTAGATGTAAGGGTATACTAGATCATCCTGATCTCCCTTAAATCACTCTAACCAAAAGTGTATACTCTATATAATTTTGGTTAAAGATTTTATAGGTTATGAGAACTATGTGAATATCTTAAGTGTCTACCTAGAAAACATACTTGTTTTATTCCATATCGGTATCGAAAAAATACTTTAGGGGAATGGTGAACAAACAATGTAATCAACTAGCTACATTAATTTGGCCAAAGATTCAAGTGTTGTATTTGAAAGATTAGTTTCATGACTACACACAAGTCAACGAAACTTTTCTTCCATCACCACACAACCATCATCTATACATTATCTGGATTTCATTTCATTATTTAAGAAATTAAGTTTTAGTTTTGAAGAAGAAGAGTCCATGACTCATCATCCTACTAATCGAAAGGATCTTATTAGTACCACCTTAGGATCCCTATGGGAAAGATAGTGACCATGTAATGATTTTCATCATTACATCCTCACTACCTTCCCATAGCCATCCTAAGTTGGCATGATGGATACTATCGAGAAGACGATGGGATATAACACCTACACTTCATATACACTTTAAGTTATCCTTGATAAATGAAGTAACTAAGTTCTTCTTTATGACATGTTATAATGTGTTGATACACAATATTAGATTCTCGAAAGAGGGTTATAGTAACTCAATGAGTTACTATCTTTCATTAGTTCCTCTTATCGAACTAACACAATGTAGTGTTTGTCATTAAGTAAAGGTTTACTAATCATGTTCTGCATTGAATTATTCTATCACATTTCTCATTAAGGATAGTCCTTAATCTCTTAAGTTCATTAATTTTTCATGATTAGTTCATTAATCCAATAAGGTACAATGATAACTTTACTTTTTTGATATATTGTTATCCTTATTGTTCTATGTGTCGTCATTCACATATTTTGATCACTTTAATTGAATCAATGAAATCAACATTTAATAATATATATATATAAGAATAATCATCTTTATATATATACTCATATATATAAACAACATATATATTATTTAAATATCCAACAAGATAAAATATAAACACCAAGTAAATCATATTCATTATTGATTAAATAAGGATAATCCTTTATTTTCATTAATAATGATATACAAATCATTAAATAATACATTAGGAAAAATCCCCTTACAACATGTGAAGACATTTCATTTGGGGTTATCAAATAATTACAACAGCCCTATTTGGATTATACAAATAACATATGACATAAATCAATCATAAAAATCCAAAGAGCCACTTCAAGAGTTTCATCCTTTCCTACAAATTGTAGGAGAGAGAAAATGTATGTATGGGTCAGTTTAAAGGAGCTGACATGAGTTTGCAAACTCATATTCCATGTTGTAATCAAAATGAAATAATAGAATAAGTTATGGTCATACTTATTTGAAAGCAATAAACTTCCTAGTTTATAATAAGATAACTATCTCATTTGTTGATGATAATGACACTTCTTAACTATATGTAAACATTATCATTCATTTCCTAATTAGAATCATCTAAATAAAATGTTAACACAATCATCTAATCCAAGAAAGAAAACAAGTTTATTTATAACAACATTAAAATCAACTTGTTTTATTATCACTAAATAATTAATAAAAGAAGAGGACATATATTGAATCAAGTTAAGTTATACTAACCCAATAATCAATGCAACATCATCAATATTTCTATATGTCTTATCTACTTTCTTATAATCATATCAATATTTTTTTACAATGTTTTTTACGAAAAGTCAATTGAACTTAGTGCCCATAATTCCCTTTTTCACAAAAATTAAACAATAACCATTTAAAACATAAATCCCTGAAGGATAAAGTAAACAAGTGTATGTTAGCTCATATACTCACATCAAGCTATAGAAGTAATTTTCATCATTTAAATTCTACATATTCATTCCCAAATTTATTTTATAACCCAATTTGAATACGAATTTCACATAACAAGTCAAAGATAGAAATCATATAGAATTCTCATAAATCTTCTAATCTCTTCATGTTATTTTCAGTTCCCTCATACTAATTAGAAGCAATCATGTATCAAAAGAGTTAAAGACATCCATGCTCGTTATGGGCTATATAAGTGATAATATACAAGCATAAAAAATAGATGTTTCCATACTTTATATCAATGAAAAAAAACCGTTTATAATTGCATAATCATAATGAAAACCATAGACAAACATTTTCTAAGAGAGAGGAAGAGATAACAATCATGCTCTCAATGAGCTTAATAAACCACAATAAGAACAAAGCTCGTAAATGAGTTGTAACAATCTAACTCAACAAATCTCTATTTGGGCTATTATTATCTTTTCATTTTAACTATATCAATTAAAGTCCCAAAACGTGTTTCACATCAAGTTCCTAATGAATACCAAATTTGAATATGCTCAAGGTGAGAGTGAAATCAATTCATTCACATTAGAGATAACCTTATATCAGTTAATACAACAAGCCCACAAGGAGGTAAGTGGTACTCACATAACCAAAAGAGGATTTAACCACCAACTAATAAAAAATAACACGACTCATAGAGAGAGATTTAAAAATACAATGAGTCAAAAACCACCAAAATGGTGAGCTCTAAATGAGCTGAAAACAACCAAAATGACAATCTCACAATGATTTGTATAAAACTTCAATCTTTAACCATACCCATTATTCCAAACTAAACTAGATCTCAAATACAAAACAAACCCATATGTATTTAATTCATGAACTTTCAAATAATCATTTACCCAATTCTTATTCATTTCTTACTTCTTTATTTTCCAAATTTCGGTAAAACCCCAAAGAAACATATTGAAAGGAAGATAAAACAAAGCTCCTAAATGATATTTAAAAAAACATATTTGCATTCAATATTTCCATATTTCAAACAAAAGAACAAACCTAGAATGCATCGACTATTTCTCATTTAAAAACCAAATTTCAATTTAAGGCATTTGTATTTATAGTTTTAAAATAAAATATAAGAAACCATCAATGTATTACTTATTTCATGTTAAAAACAACAAGGTATGTGAGTGAGAAAACCCATGCATGTTTTTCCTTTCCTTCCCACTTCCTTGAAATCTGTTTGCAATTCAAATGCTCCCAAAAACCCCAAAAACTTTCCAACAAGTGATTTAAATACAAATATGCCATTAAAAACAACTTCCAAATTTGCATGCATAGATCAAAAACAGATTTCCAAAAATATCTCCTCCAAAATCTCCATGCAGAGTTTCCGAGGAAGACCAAAAACCCAAATGAATGCAACAATGTGAATGTGAGAGAGAGTGAATGCATGGTTAGCTTCTATGGGAAGTTACTAGTTCCCAAGGAACTAAATTCATTAATTTCCTTCCTTACTATCAGTGCCACGTCATGGCTATCTTAACTAAACCATAAACCTTTCATGACATTAATCTAGTTTAGCAATGTTTATGTCATATGGCCCATGACCAATATCCAACACATATCAACTAAACAATAACAATGTTCTATGCTACGTGGTCCGTGACCAACATTTAACCAACAATAAACAATATCAATGCCAAGTGATTAATGACCAACCTTAATCCAAACATTAAATGGTGGTCCAAAAAACCATTCCAAGCCAATTAAACCTTATAACAATGCAAACCAAAAGGTGGTCATTGAATAACTAAAGATTTCACACATTAGAAATATATGTATATGCATACATATATATATATATATATATATATATATATATATATATATATATATATATATATATATATATATATATATATGTATGTATATGTTTACATACATACATGCATACATACATACATACATGTAGACACACACACACACACACACATATGTTCTTTATTATTAAATATTATTACTAGTTAATTGTCATAGCGAATCTAATACATTTTTAATCAATTAGATCATCCAATTACATTATTGATGTCAAATGGTCACTTAGTCATAATTTACCATGCTCTGGACAAGCATCAATGTGATTTGATTAACCATCAACCACATTAGCTAGCTGCATTGAAATGACATTATGAACGCATCAAGTTCAAGGTATTGCACTTTCAATCCATCTCCTTCTCGTTAGGTAGTGGAGCCTGTTTTCATGTGAGAAAGTGTTGAAGGCTGTACACTAAGAGTACCGTATACCGGGAAACATGCTTTTCTCATATGGGCGGTATTTTTGACCCATAGGTTTATGGGATGGTTTTGGCCCATGGTTTTGATACCCACGGTTTTGTAAAACTGTTTAAGCAGTTGTCTACTTATGTGGTTTTGTGCATATGGTAGGGTTAATGTAACATTGCAAATGTGTATGAATTTGGGTGTGAATTTTGTAGAGTTTTTTGAGCATAGCTCCAAATAGATCTGGGTATTATATTGAGAGAGTGGTGGCTTGTAATAAAATATGAGCAAGTGATTCTTGGTGGATGTAGCCCAAATTGGGTGAACCACGTTAAATTGTCTCTTTGTGTTGTGTTATTTTATTATGTACTTTTATTTTGGATCTGTAATATTTCTGCATATTAGTTTATACTGTTGCAATTCTGTGAGGGATTATTCTACATATTTTATCCCTTATTTTCTAACAAGTGGTATCAGAGCTCTGGTTTGGTTTTTGAAGTGTCAAATCATAGGGAAAGTTTTAGCTTGAGTGGGAGCTATGGCAGATGATGGAAGATCAAGGGTTGATAAATTCAATGGGCATAATTTTAGTCTTTGGAAGATGCAGATGGAAGATTACATTTATCAGAAGGATCTTTATACTCCGTTTTCTGAGAAGGTGAACAAACCCTCGAGCATGACATATGTGGAATGGGATTTTTTGGATAGGAAGGCACTTGGGACAATCCAGCTATGTCTTACATCTTCGGTATTATTTAATGTTTCAAAGGAAAAGACTACAAAAGAACTGATGGATGCATTAGGAAGTTGTATGAAAAACCCTCTGCCTCTAATAAGACATTTTTAATGAAAAAGTTGTTTAATATGAAGATGTCTGAGAATAGTTCAGTAGTAGATCATTTAAATGATTTTAATACGGTTGTAAATATGCTAGCTTCAGTTATAATAGAATTTGATGAAGAAGTTAGGGCTTTATTAATTTTGTGCTCTTTACCTGAGAGTTGGAATAGCTTGGTAATGGTGGTAAGCAACTCGGTTCCAACTAACTCAAAGTTGAAGTTTGAGGATGTTGTAGGGGTGATTCTAAGTGAGGAAATGCGAAGAAAAATCTCTGGGAATCTTCTACTTCAGGGAATGCTTTGATAGTGGAAACTAGAGGGAGACAAAATAATAGAGGAAGCTATGGAAAATCAAAGGATCGGGCAAGGTCAAAATCCAAAAGCAAGATAGTATGTTGGCATTGTGGAAAGTCTGGGCATGCAAAGAAGGACTGTTGGGAGCTTTGGGACAAGAAGAAACAACATGAAGAAAACGAGGCAAATGTGGCAATGGGTAATGTATGTTAGGATGCTTTGATTCTTTCTTTGCATAATATTATTGAATCTTGGGTTTTAGATTTGGGGGCTTCTTTCCATGCTACTCCACATAGGCATTATTTTGTTGATTATGTTCAAGGGATTTTGGGCATGTTTTTCTTGGTGATGATGAGCCTTGCAGTATAGTTAGAAAAGGTTTTGTTCGGGTTAAGATGCTAGAATGGGAATACATGGCTATTGAAGGATGTCAGACATGTGCCTACTTTAAAATGAAATTTGATATCGGTAGGGTAGTTGGGAAGTGATGGTTGTATTGTGATATTTACATGGAATCTTGGAAGGTTACCAAGGGTGCTCTTGTGGTGGCAAGAGGTAAGAATGTTGGAACCTTATATTTAACCACTTATAGCACTAATGTTTGTAATCTTGTGACTTCAAAAGTAGATACAACATTGTGGAACTATAGGCTCGGTCATATGAGCCATAAGGGCATGGAGATCATAAAGAAGGATTTACCTAGATATATACAGAAACAAGTTTGGAGTTCTGTGAGGACTGCATATATGGGAAACAGAAGCGAGTAAGGTTTCTCAAGGTTGGACCTACAAAGAAAGAGAGTAAGTTAGAGCTGGTGCATTTTGATGTGTGGGGGCCGGCTTAGGTATCATCTCTTGGGGGTTTAAGTTATTATGTTACTTTTATTGATGATGCAACAAGGAAAGTTTGGGTTTATTGTATTAGAAACAAATCTGATGTATTTGACACTTTTGTTAAATGGAAAGCCTTGGTAGAGAATGAAATAGGTCTTAAGCTAAAATGTCTCAGGTCAGATAATGGAGGGGAGTATTGTAGCAATGAATTTGATGATTACTATTCTAAGAATGGAATCATAGGAAAAAGACGGTTCTAGGAACTCCATGCAGAGAATGGGGTGTCAAAAAGGATGAACAGAAAAATAATGGAATGTGCTAGGAGCATGAGGTTACATGTAGGACTACCTCTTTCTTTTTGGTAGAAGCGGTGAGCACAATTGTGTACTTGATAAATAGAGGACCCTCAAGTGCCTTGGATGGAGGCATACCTAAGGAGGCTTGGTATGGTAAGAAATTTGATTATTCATTTCTTAGAGTCTTTGGATGTGAGGTGTTTTCTCATATAGACAAGGATGATAGGACCAAGATAGAGGCTAAATCAGAAAAAAGTACTTTCATTGGTTATGGTGGTGATGACTTTAGATATAAATGTTGGAGTATTAAGGAAAAAAAATCATTTGATCTAGGGATGTGGTCTTTAATGAGAAAGTCATGTATAAGCAGCGAGTTTAGGAAAACAGGGAAGAATCCTAGAAAGAATATGTAACGGTAGAGGATCTTCCGGATGGTAAAGTGACAAATGAATCAGTTCAGGAACCTCCTCAACAGGAACCCCAAACTCCTATATTGAGGAGGTATTCTAGGGTAAGAAGAGAACCTAAACATTTTCTCCTTCTCTTTATTATTTATTACTCACTGATAGTGGAGAGCCAGAGAGCTTTAATGAAGCAATGCAGGTAGATGCCAGGAAGAAGTGGGAGCAAGCCATGGATGAGGAGCATCAAGCTCTCATGGAGAACTGGACATGGGATTTGGTGAAGCTACCCGAAGGAAAAAGAGCATTACAGAATAAGTGGGTGTTCAGAGTCAAAGAGGAAGAAGGAGGCAAGAAAAGATACAAGGCCCGGTTGGTGGTCAAGGGGTTTGCACAGAAAAAAGGTATAAATTTTGATGAGAATTTTTTCTCCTGTAGTAAAAATGACTTATATTAGAACTGTTCTTGGAATAGTTGCAGCAGAAGACTTGCACTTAGAGCAGCTTGATGTAAAGACTGCATTTCTCCATGGTGATTTGGAGGAGGGTCTATATATGCAGCAACCAGAGGGCTATGAGGTCAAAAGTAAAGAGGAGATGGTGTGCAAATTGAAGAAGAGCTTGTATGGCTTGAAACAAGCTCCACGTCAATGGTATAATAAATTTGATAGCTTCATGATGGAGCAAGGACATATTAGATGCCATTCTGACCATTGTGTGTATATAATGAAATTTGAGGATGGAAGTTATATTATCCTGTGTATACGTATGTGGATGACATGTTGGTTGCGAGGTAAAAACATGCAGGAAATAAAAGTACTCAAGAAAGCGGCTAAGTGAATCCTTTTCTATGAAGGATTTGGGGGATTCAAACAAATCCTTGGTATGAGGATATCTTGGGATAGGAAAGAATGAAAGTTGACTTTATCTCAAGAAGAGTACATTAAGAAGGTCTTGGAGAGGTTTAATATACAGGATGCTAAACTAGTTGGGACTCCTTTGGAAAGCCATTTCAAGTTATCAAAGGAGCAGTGTCCCCAAAGAAAGAGGAGAGAGAAACCAGATGTCAAGGTACCTTACTCATCAGCGGTTGGTAGTTTGATGTATGCCATGGTATGCACCAGGCCTGATATTGCCCATATAGTGGGAGCGGTGAGTAGATTTATGAGTGATCTAGGTAGAGATCATTGGAAGGAAGTAAAGTGGATCCTTTGGTATTTGAGAGGGACCATGGGGACAGTTTTGTGCTACAATGGATCAGACACCACTTTGTGTGGTTATGTAGATTCAGATATGGCTAGAGATGTAGACAGTAGGAGGAGCACGACAGGTTATGTTTACACTGTAGGTGGGACAACAGTGAGTTGGATTTCACGACTATAGAAGTTGGTGGCTTTGTCAACCACAGAGGCTGAGTATGTTGCTACCACAGAGGCAAGTAAAGAAATGATTTGGTTACAACAATTGCTTGAGGAGTTGGGGCATAAGCAGGAGGAAGGAAAGCTGCATAGTGATAGTCAGAGTGTTATACACCTAGATAAGAACTCTGCTTTCCACTCTAGAAGAAGCATATACAATTAAGGTATCATTTCATCAGGACAAATTTAGAGGAAGATAAGTTTAAGCTGGAGAATATTCATACTAGTCAAAATCCTGCAGACATGATGACCAAGGTGGTCACAAGGGAAAAAATGAAGCCGTGTTCAGCTTTGGTTGGTCTTCACGGAAACTAGTGAAGGGTTGAGAAGCTTGCTCAGAGGAAAACTAGTCTCCAAGTGGGAGATTGTTAGGTAGTGGAGCCTGTTTTCATGTGAGAAAGTGTTGAAGACTGTACACTAAGAGTATTGTACACTTTCCACGTTGTCTTGCAGAGGTTCGGGGGCGCAATGCCTAAGAATTTTTTTTTGGCCTTTAAACATGTTCGATATATCGGGAAACATGCTTTTCTCATATGGGCCATATTTTTGACCCATAGGTTTATGGGATGGTTTTGGCCCATGGTTTTGATACCCACGGTTTTGTAAAACTACTTATGCAGTTGTCTACTTATGTGGTTTTGTGCATATGGTAGGGTTAATGTAACATTGTAGATGTGTATGAATTCAGGTGTGAATTCTATAGAGTTTGTTGAGCATAGCTCCAAATAGATCTGGGTATTGTATTGAGAGAGCGGTGGCTTGTAATAAAATCTGAGAAAGTGATTCTTGGTGGACATAGCCCAAATTGGGTGAACCACGTTAAATACGTCTATTTGTGTTGTGTTATTTTATTCGCACTTTTATTTTAGATCTGTAATATTTTGCATATTAGTTTCTCTTGTTGCGATTGTGAGGGATTATTCTCGCATATTTTATCCCTTATTTCCTAACATCTTCGAGAACTCATCCATAGTTTTGATCTTCATAAGCATTCTAATTCTGGTTTGTCTCAATGACATTATACTCATTCACGAACATGAGTGTCTACAGATCGAGCTTCGGCCTCGAGATAGAAGCCCATTGGAAGCATTGGGGCCAAGTATATCCTTAAAAAATGAGTGATGTAATATCTCATTGTTCACATCCCAATCACCTATGCATGTCTAACAATTTTTCAAAGATTGAGTTCAATTCTTACATAGTACGAGAGAAATACATTTTTTTCTCTTTCCATTCTTTTTTCTTACATATTAGATAAAGAATAAAAAGTTATCTAAAATTTTCTAAATTCTAACAAAGATGTCACTTACTTAAAAACCACAAATATATATTTAATCTATATTTTACAAGAATCTTAAAAGGCTTTAAATTTAACAATCATCTATGTCTGTCAAACAAATTTTCAAAGACCGTGCTTGGTTCTTACACATTTAAAGGAAAATACATTGTTTTTATTATTTTCTTAGGTTCTTAACAAAGCTACGAATGTTTTATCTCTTCCCATCAATTAATATGCTCAAGAGCCAAACACGATTTGCACCAAATACCCAACACTTAATATGCTCAAGAGTCAAACATTGTTTGCACCAAACACCCAACACCCAACACTATCCGCACCAAAAATCTTTTCAAAAGTAAAAAAATGCTTTGAGTATGGCAAAAAAATAGAAATTGTTTTTACGAGTATAGCTAAAAATGAAAAATTCTTTCAAATAATGGGCTTTTTTAGTTTAATTGTTTTTCCTCTTTCATTCATTCTTTTTGCAAAAATCAAATTGAACTTCAAAATAAAACGAATCCATATTTATCAAATTATTAAACTAAAAACTTAAATTTTTTATTTCTAATCTTTACCCGCCACACCCAACACTATCCGCACCTACCCAACATCCTCTCGCTACACTACCCAACACCGTCCATTACCCTTCCTAACATCGTATGATGCCCTCCATTTGTCAAATGTTCATCCATAACACTAAATAAGCCCAAAAATTTGGGTTTATAAAAATCAGCTATGTTATGGCCGTAAACTACGTAGGACCACATTAGCTTGCCTAGCCGTAAATGCATCCCTTATAGATGTCTCTAAGTGGGCCATATGTTTGTGCCTTTACCCTCTTCTTCCTTTCATACAAAATAGGCTTTTGACTTTCTCTATCTAATCATAAGAGAACAATATATCTTCTATGTACTATGTCTTAACTAAATTATACATATATGATTGTGCAATCATAAAAATGCATTGATGCCAACTTTTTAATCCTTTTACACTTCCAACATACTTTTTAATCCTTTTACACTTCCAACATAAACAAAAATCAAAATGGGGAATAATGTAGACACAGAAAAAAAGACCCCTAAAATTTACTAATCTCCAAATTGGATATTTCTAAAAGACGCGTTTACTTATCAATTATTGGTCCAAACTAGAAACTATTAGGTAGATCTTTGCCTCTTTTTCCCCTTTCTTCACTCTCCGAGTTCCTCTTCTCCATCTTCCATTTCTCTCATTCTCATGATTACATCCACATTCCTAATAAGTTTTGGTTTAGTTTATTTGAATTTCAATTTTTATAATACATGACAATTACCCTAATTTCTTTAGACATAAAAATTTAAAGGAAACATCTATTGTTGTTACTTGTATTTGTCTTACATTTTAATTTACCACACAAATGATTAAATTTACATATATTATTGAATATTTATAAGTTAAAAGAAAGAATCAATTATTGAGCATTTCTAAAACTCTTAGAAAAATATTAAAGAAACATTATGCTCATGAGCATACTAACAATGTATAACAATTGTTGGAGTGTCATTTATATTTTTACTTATCTTATTTTGAAAATTGTCTACACATTATGAATGGTCAATGCAATTTTTTTGGCCTTCTTTATTAGTTAAACAAACATTTTGATCACTTCCTAACTCTATTTATTTTTTGAATTTTTTTTTGAAAATACAAGTTTTTTTTTGGTTCTTTCTATTTTATTAAACAATCTTTTGATTACTTTATAGATCTAATTGTTTTGAATTTGGAAAATTAATTAGGTCATTGCTATTTTATTACACAGTCCAAATAGACCATTTTTATTATTTTAATTTTAGAAAATTATTTTATGTTTGATTAAATATTTTAAGTCATATTTGTATTACAATTTAATTAAAATTTATTTAGTTTATAAAATATGTATATTAAAAATGTTTTAATTTTATTTTTACTATATTAAAAAATAATTAATATCTAAAATTTAATAAAAATAAATTATGATAAAACAATGATCATGTAAAATTGAATATTAAATTATATATCAATAGTTATGTTTTAACAATAAATATAACACAACATCAAACATTTAAGATTGAATATTAAATTAATTTCCAATCCTCAAGTTTTAAAAATTAATACTAAATTATTATATATACAAAGAGTTCTTATTCCTTTTATTATTATGATAAATTTACGATGTACTTCTCAAACCTTCCTTACAAAATCAGTAGAATTGGTCTGTTATACACCTGAATCTTAAGTTGATATGTTTTCTTATTAAAAAAATCCATTGATTTCAACTAAATTAATGTAGGGCGGGAATGCATTTATCAAAACTTTTTAATGCATAACTTATAACAAGAAGGTAACATAACTGGACACAACAATAAAGAAGCTTCATTATGATTTGAGGAGGCTATCTTTCAATCCTAAATCTGAATATGTATGTCTTCAACTTCCTCAGTGACAGAGATAGTTTTGGTAACATTTTTCCCTTTAAAAGTGGCTGAAAAGTCGCAGTCTCCAAAGAATCCATTGAATTTGAAGGAGCCATTTGCATCAGTAATGCCTTGCACATTAGTTGTCCATTCCTTCAATATTTTGTCCATCGTGTCTCCTGCTGGCAAATTCTTCATGTTGTTATCTGTCAAACACATATTGTAACATCCATTTGAATGAAAAGCAGTCCACATTAATATTCCATTCACTACTGGATGAGAAAACCCTTCTCTCAATATCTCTTCCTAATAGTTAGCCTGCAACGTACGTACAAACATATGTGATAGATAAAGATCTTTCTCTTACATAAAAGAAGTTATAAGATCTTTCTTACAAACATATGTGGTAAGATCTTTCTCTTACATAAATAAAGTTATTTCTATTTTAAAAATTAACTTACAAACATATATAATAAATAAATTCTTACAAAACAAACTTATCAATTCCAACTCTTAAAAAACAAACCTATCAATTCTAAAACACCAAAAAAAATGTTCATTTGAAAGTATCATCAATCGTAATTTCTAGTTAAAAAACAAACCTATCAATTCCATAGTTACCTAAGGCTCGAGGATAATAAATTTTTCTCAAATTCTATTAAATTAATACATAAAAAATAATATTTCAATATTTTAACTTTTTTCAATGACATTTAGGGATTTAAACTGTATTTAATGTGTTTTAGGTACTTTCAAGATTATAATTAGATGTTCTTGGTAAAAATAACATCTTTTGAAAAAGTAAAAACATCAGAAAAATTTTGAAAGATTTTTAAAAAATTGGAGAGGTCCCCTCCAAAATTCCCAAGTCTCACATTGGGGACGTACTGAACATCACCAAAATCTAGAAGATGCATCTCTGCATAACATTAATTAATTCCAACTCTTGATCAAAGACAAACCTATCAATTCCAAAACACCAAAAATTGTTCATCTGAAAATACCATTAAAATTATTTAGAACCTTACCTGTGTTTGCTGATCGAAATTGCTGCTAACATCAACTTATGTGAGAAAAATGGGCATGCCAAGAGTGCCCAATTTGTCCAAAACGGCTCTCATGTATGGTATATTTGGTTTGCTGAAGTGGCCTTCCAATCCAATCGCTTCCAGAACTCGTCCAGAGCTTTTGATCTTCACGAGCAATCGAATGTCCTAGTTGGTCTCGATGATATTATAGTCATTAGAAGCATTGGGGCCGAGTCTATCCTCAAAAAATGAATGATGCAGCATCTCATTGTTCACATCCCAATTGATAAACCTGCCTGCATACCTGCCCACCACAAACCCAAGTCTCTTATTCACTGCTTTCTGCAATTCCTGCTTGTCCAGTAATTTTCATCATCCCAGAAAATATTGTGCCCTCTAACAGCAATCTTATTTGCCTTGCACCAAGCTAACATTTGGTCTGGAACACTGTAGTCGACCTTCCCCTGCTAGGGCTCCGTGGAGTACCATTTTAGCTCATTCTCAAATACAGCAACGTTGAATCTCTTCACAAACCAATCCTGTTATGGATGCATTTATCCAACACAATTTAACAAATTGTAAAATCAGGTGTTATACTTAATTGAAGTAGAAAATGTACACAGTAATTGAAGATCAATGAAGAAAGGAATAGTGTATGGGATTAGGGGTTTAAAATTGTGCTTAATTGAAGAGTTTTTGGTATGTAAACCAATGGAGAAAGGAATAGTCTATGGGATCTGGGGTTTAAAATTTGACGGTCATTTACATGTTTTTTTCTTGATAATTTTGATCATAAATATTTAAATTTTTGAAATAATAATTATTTAAATATATAACAGTTTTGTAAATATTTTTTTAATAGTGTATCAATAATATTCTTTTATATTTTTGAAAGGCATTATTAAAAGTATGGTCACATATATATTGTTTGACAGGTATAAATAACTGTCAAAATTAATTTCATGTATATTTTATTTTAATATCTTTTTATTATTTAAATAGAAACTTCACTATAATATTAAAATAGTAGTATTTAATGATTAAGAACAGAGCTCTTTTTTATATAAATGATTTTGTTAGTAATTTTTTGAAAAAAAAATATAAAATAATGAAAAATCTAATAAAGGGAAAGAAAAAAAAAATTGCATTTGATTTTATTATCCTATAATCTATCTTGTACAATCTAAATATCTGTATAAACAATTTTCCAAAATACAGTGAAATGACTAATTAAATTAATTGAATACAATGTCTATTCTTTCATTAAAAAAATATTAATAAGAGTTTGATAGTAAAAGATAACACATTATATTATTACCTAAAAAGTAACAACTTAATGTAATGTGTTGTTATATAGCTTTTCAGGTTTAATCAATCACTAATTTTAAAAGATTATTCTATCTCAGGGCAACTCAACTGGTATGAAATAGACTCATCTTATAATCTTCTTAAGAACAAAATACTCATATAAATAATCTCTTAAAAAGTAGTGATTAACTAAACTTAAACAAATTATATAAAAATGTTTTATTTAAAATTGCAAATTTCTACCTATATTGTGTTTTAAAAATACCATTTAAGAGTGTTCAAATGTTTCAATAGATCGTCAAAATTTCTAGCATGTTAAAAATGTGATAAATAAATTAATTATGTTTTTAAAATTATTTATCAATTAATATAGCAAACATATTCATAGTACCCAATAAACCATTAGTAAACTGATATGGTTGGTTTCCAAGAATGTTCTGAGCTATTGCAGAACCGAAGGGAAAGTGCCTTGATTTGTGCTCGACTTTCACGGTGGCTTTCTTGAGACTGCTGCCATGCACGTCCGTGACATGAATCACAGTTTAAATAAATCACAGGAAGGGAATGCATTGTGTAGTATAATATAGATATCAAAGAACTACCAATGAAATAGAAACAGCATTTTAATAAAATAAACTACAGTGCAAAACTTGCTTTTTCCTAACGTTAATTTGATTTTTTGAGTTTTTTAGATTTGCTTTAAATGCTATTAGAAATAGATTTTTCCCTTCTATGATGATTTTTCCTTGCTTTAAATTGATTTTTTTAATACTTTCATTTTAATTCTATTTATTGTTTTGATTTTATTGGAATTTCTATTCAAATTTCAATATATATTCTCTCACAATGTGCTTATGAGATGGTTTTGCTTTTGGAAACATATGGATCACTCTTTTCAAGAAATTCTCTTAAAAGACTTACTTAAAATGAATCCGAGTAGACCGTTTTTTTCAATTTAGTATCAAGTATTTAATATAAAAAAGCATTATTCCTATGTATTAAGTCGAAATGGGATTAGATGTACCATGTAAGCTATGGCTATATTTTATACGTGATGTATGCATACCATGTTGATGCATATATATGCACTTAGTTATGTTTTAACTATTTTACGCTTGTGCGTATAAAATGTTGTAAAAATTGACTTAATTTAGATTATATGATTTAACGATTTTAGATTTAAACGTATAAAATATAGTAAAATTTGATTTAATTTAGAGTATATGAATACATTATTAAAATATTATAATTTGAATTTAAACTACTTTTATGATGGTCAATTAAATAATTTTAGAGAGATAACGTCAAACAATCTACAATAGAAAGATCTAACTTGATAATGTTTGAAGGATGACTCCACAATAGACAAATTCAAATCTAGTTCAAGGGAATGCCATCAAGTTATCAAGGAAGTTTCACAACCTAAAGTTATGCTTGGATAGTACGAGTGAATGATCATAGTGTCCATCAGAAAATATGACATATTTATAAGTAGATATGATTTTTTTGGTATTGTCCATCAGTAAAAAAGACCATAGTCTCTTCAATAACTAGAATTCTTTACAAATTCTAGATGATGCTCGCATATGTATGTACATCGGGATTAGTGTATTGCAATGGTTAACACTACAATTTGATGTGATAAGGCATGTTTGATATCTCTCTTGTCCAGACCTTTACAAAACACTTTAAAATGTTATAGGAGCTATTAGGATAGAATGACCTCAACATATACCCATTGCACGTGGTTACTACTAATGCATGAGCGATTAGGGAACCCGATCAAGGGAGAATTTGAATTGACAACCCTCATAATTAACAAATGAAATATAATATAACAACATAGAAACACAAAAACTTTATTAATGATTCACAAAAGATCACATAAACACATGAAAAATACATGTGATCGATTACAATGATGTAGCTTCAAAATTCTCCTTAAAGATACACATAATCTAAATCAAGAATCTCACTTAGGGAATTTATGTCATCTTAGACTATTCAACAACTACTACACTAACAATAACCAATTCCTACTTCTTGCACACTTTCTCTACTACTTAACCTCGAGGTTGATGGGTTGTTTACATAGGTTGAAAGCCTCCTAAAGGCATCCTTGAGATCAGCTAAATGATATCCACCAAGATTAAATATTACCAAAATAATGCCCAAAAAAACCATACAAGGCGAGTAGGCTTGACTTTGGACTTCCACGGACCATGCACTTCCATCACTAAGCTTTGTGTGGCATCAACAAACCATCACGACTTTGGTAGACCATTCTAACTTTGGTAGACCTGATCGTAGCATCAACAAACCATTGTAGATTTGGTAGGCCTTTATAAATTGGTATAAGATGTTTGTGGCATGACTTAGACCTTTGTGGTATTACTGAGATCTCTTCAACATAACATAGAAATCCATCCAACTCGTAAAACAAAAAATCTATTCTAAGTGTTTTGGTGTATTTATATAATTACCTATGAACCTAAATGTTCTTACATCATACACCCGGGTAAATATGAAAACATGATCCCCTACACATGTACACCCTTCATCTAGTATTTTGTGCCTTAACACTTTCATGAAACTAATCCAAGTTGTGTCTTCTACGTCTTTACCATTCCACTTTAGTAGGTATTATTTGTATGTCTTATTGTACATTTTTCTTATCTTGGTGTCAATCACTCTTTCTACTTATTTTTAGATGTTCTACAACATGTGTGGTCTCTAGTTGACTCCTTGAGTTTCTCCATTGTTTCATCCTTCGTGAATCTATGCACATGCACCACTCTACATCCTTCTTTGGCACTAGAAGTGTAGTGAATGCACACATGGAATATATATATTCTATATCAATCCCCTATCTGATAACTCTTGAACATATTTCTATATCTCCACATTCTCCCATATGGTTGTAGACATTCAAATTTGACAATTCACTCTTTGACACTGATAGTTTTGATAGTGCACTCTTGCTAAGATAAGTACAACCTTCCCATTTCTTCTTAGCACAATTTGAGGTCTCTTGTTTAGATTTATTATCAGGTTGCACATTGACATATCATCAAATTATGAGAAATGCATATATGTGTGTGTGTGTGTGTGTGTGTGTGTGTGTGTGTGTGTGTGTGTGTGTGTGTGTGTGTGTGTGTGTGTGCATAAAATATATAGATAAACATCAAGAAATAACTTCCAAGCTTTAGGTTGCGTGTTTTCCTTCCCTCGTCAAGGGTGTACAATTTTTTCAAGATATTATACCTTTTCTTAACCAAATTGTATGGTCTTGGACTAATATATCCTCCAAATTTACTTTCAAATTCATATATTTTATTGAGTCTTCTAATATCTCTAGGGTGGCCTTTCATCAATAAATCAGATAAAGAAACTTATATAAGTGTAGACACAAAATCACGCACTTGGGTACATTTATAGGCCCTAAACACGTGTTATCATTCTTATGATTCCTCAATAAAACTATCTTTGACCTCTTTGCTTTGTTTCTTGACTTATTTCTGGTCTTGCACACCCTACAGCCCAGTCAGGGCTTTACTTGTTTATCTTTTATAACTCTAGACACCATCACCCCTGTCCCTTTGGGTGCCCCTGACCCTTTTCTATCTTACTCACTTGTTTTGGGTCTCTTTTATCATTTGGGCATCTTATTTTCTTATGGTTTAGCCTTCCAGTTTTCAATTATGAAATTCAAACAAAGGAATCATATAAATAAAAAGTTATGTGACAAAAAAAATTACCAAGCTCTAAGCATCTACTATCATCACCTAAGCATGCATCTAAAGGCATCCATCTAGCATCCATTCAATGGAAAAGGGACTGCATTTTCTACATACACTACATACAAAGGGGAAGTTCATTATTCCATCCACACATCTATTTACATTGGTACATCTAGCTATTTCTCACTATCAAGTGCACTTGCACAAGGGATTCCTAGGGCATGATTCTTTCACACATGCACAAGAACTACATGGAGTCTGAGATGTAGTGCAACTCTTAGTTTTAAGATCACTCTATCGGGTGACTTTTGGGGTTAGTTTGACTCCCATATTATATCTTTCTTTTTTGGATTTGATGTGGTATTGTGGGTTTTGTAGGTGAAGATTTATTTTGCAAGTTATAGATGCACTCATTGATCATATTACGACATACATGACCGACCAATGGTGAATATTAACCACACTAAAAAAATCAAATTTTGACCACTTTCATGAGCCACGGGCACCTGTAGAAGCAAACTATGGCGCCTAGCGCCCCCGATCCATTCACACACCCGGTCCAGCCTTATCTGATAGTTGCATAATTTAATCTAACCATTGAAAATAGTCTTCCATTTATGTTCATCAATTTTCCTAGTCCGCATCAGTCCCAGACATTGTATAAATCAAATAAGTCCTTTACTCTATGTCTCTTTATACTTAAGGTTTTATATTTTATTATCTTATTACTTGTGTCAAATATGTACTTTAGTGTTTATTTATCATATGCTACTTTGCAATTAGGGTTTATACAAAAGTATTATTTTTTTAAATCATTTGGTGAACAACTTTCAAATACTCTTGGATCCTTATTTTTATTCTCTTATGGCTCTTAAAAATCCTCTAATATCCTTGCATGAATTTATTTGAATGCACTCACCTTTCAAAGATGTTCTTCAAAAATCCCTTGACACTATGTATTTCCCTCGCAATACATTGTCCGCTTAAGTAAGTGCCATTTTTTATCATCTATCTGATGACTCTATTGCTCCTAATCCTCCATCCAATCAACCCATCTTAGAGTCCATTCAAGCTTTACACTCTTTGTTTCAAGATAAAATCCAGGTTATGGAATCCATGATTACATCTCTCAAAGTTGAAATCCAAGATAAAGGATGCTTTTCAATCCCATGTTTGTTCTTCTTCTACATCTCATCCTCATTCTATGTCTTCTACATGTGCTCATATCAGTAAACCCCAAGTATTACCGCTCCTCACGCCTCTCAAGTTTATTTCAATGCTAAGCAACAAGATATTCTTCCTCAAATCCTCACTCATCAATTGATCAACTTTCCATCTACTCATTACTATCCTCTTTATCATCTTGAAAAATATCAAGGTCATCCATATTGCAATTATCATCAAATTAATGGACATAATGAAAATGATTTCTATGCTCTTAAGCAAAAAATTAGCCACCTTAAGCACTATGGTCTCATTTCATTTACTACACAAAATGCTACATTTTCATCTCTAGTTTCTACATCCCACTGGGTTCCTAAATTTGATTCATCTCTGTATAGTGAGCATCATTCTATAAGCGCTAATGTCCCTACTTCAGTGAGTTAAGAACTACCTATTTGACCCAGTGGTAGACCATATTCAAATTTATCTACTCCATCATCTCCTATAAAGTCTTCTACCATATTATCAACTCCTCCTAAGGAACCTCCTCTAAAAATTGGTCCAACCCCTCCTCCTCTCAAGTCTTCTACTAGATTACCAATTCAAACTAAGTAACCAATTCTCAAAATCAGTCCATCCTCATCTCCTATCAATTCTTCTACAACATTATCAATCCCACATAAGCTACCACCAATTCATTTTTTCAAGAAAATTATTCCTTATACTAATGTCCAAGACACATTTTCAGCTCCTCCACCATGACATGGTCCTTCTCACATGACCACATAGATCTCCATCACTCATCACATTATCTAGTCATGATTATCATGCTACATTTTCTTCTAATACACTACACATCAATACTTCTATCGAATCTCACACTATCAATAACATTGTGATCAATCCATCAAATCATATTGGTGTGTGTTCTATTTCACTCCTCATCATTATCAACTATCCTCTATCTCACATTTAATTTCCAATTCCCAAATTTTATGGCTACATTAAGCTTCTAGTTACAATTGGGCCTCTCACCATACTTGTGTCATTCATTGTGGCACCTTCAATCAAAGGTTGTGACCTGCTCTTAGGTCTTCCTTGGCTTCACGTTGCTCAAGCTATCTTTCCATGAACCACTTGTGTCTCATATTCATTCACAATAAGCAATTTTTCACTCTCAAAGGTGTTCCACTATCTACACTATTACCTCATATGCCTCTTGAGAATGTCCTTTCACTATTAAGAGCATCTAGGCCCCCTGTGCCTCTCAAATCTAAGGCATACTTTGCACCTAGCTCTCCTATTCACACACAACCTACTCGTTCTCATTAGTCTACTAGTCCATCTTCTCGGCCTAAGTCCTTACTTGGGAAGCCCCTTCACATAGTGTCCATCACCTCCTAGGTCTACTTCACATAAGTGATCATCACCTCCTAGGTATACTTCACATAGGTGACCATCACCTCCTAGGTCTACTTCACTTAAGTTCTCATCACCTCTAGGTCTACTTCACATAGGTGTTCACCACCTCCTAGGTCTACTTCACATAGGTTCTCATCACCTCCTAGGATTCCTTCACATATACATCGTCAATCTCATACACCACTAATCTTAGAGCATGGTCACATGCCTTTATCTCCTCATACATCAAGTGGAGGAACCTTTCCCTTCACTTTCATTGGATAACTTTCTCATCATCGCACACTTAGGGGGCATCATGTTTACTTCTCTCCCCCTCCTAACATCATCATTTGTCTATCATTTCTATTATTACACTCTCTACTTTATACTCTCTATTTATAATCAATCGTACACATATTGATACATTTTGTATCATCATTACCCTATGATGCACTCTCATGCTAAGGTTCACACTTGATTGTTTAAGGCATACTACATCCATGAACCTCACACACTACCCATTTCACGCTCTACGCACTTCACGATACATCTCTCTAGCATTCCATTCTCACACAACGTACTACCCTATGACACACTCTAGTTCCACAGTTCATACTTGATGCGAGGGTATAAATTTGAAATGAACATCACCACACTCACACTTTACAGTCTATGTTTCATGATATATATTTCTAGTGCACATTATCAAACCATTTCCCGATGATGCACTCTTTTCATGGTTCATTCTTGATTGTTGAGGGGTATTTTCTAAATGAACCTCATCTCACATATCATACACATCAGCTGGTGGCATGCTGCTCCTATGTCATTCACATTGCATATTATTCCAATTAACTCATACACATACATATTTCATATCTTTGTTGCTCTTATTCTTACTTGTTTATACTTACATGATGCACTTTACTTATTATGCTAGTCAAATATTTAGTATGTCAATATATTTTCTATATACACATGCATGTTCACTTGTTATCTAGTTTTGAATGTATATTTCCTACATATCTTTACATGCTGTAATGATGTTTGGAAATGTACCTCTTACCAGTCCCACCGAGGCTCCTGGGGGCATCTACTTTCTTACACATCACAAGTGTTATTGTTTCATTTTTACTACTTCCTATTCTTACTAGCACACTACTTTCCATTGATCCATACACACTTTGACATATTTTTATCTTTCTAACATGTTAACGGGTGCTTCATGTGCAACATTTTCTTTGTAGGATCATTTACCACCATGGTTGTCTATTACACTTTGTTTAAATTATTTTCCATTACTTTCTACTTGTGTGTTATTGTTTGTGGGCATGCCCTATGTCTTATTTGATCATTGATTGTATGCTTTATGAATATTGGACCTTGATTGTATTTTAACATTGTGAGTGATGTCCCATCTTTGAAACCCACTTTTTGTGGTCCATCTTGTATGCACCTTTTCTTGTTATGTTGTTTCTCTATGACATGTTTGCTATCTTTTTCTACTAACACATGTATCTAGCCACTTTTTTACATGTTCCTTGGTTTCTACCATGCACATTCCCCTATAGGGATACGAGTTTAGTTTATTATCAGGGTCTCATTTTTGGGCCGCATTATCCTAGCAACTTGCATGCACCCAAAATAGGGGGAATACATTGGGTGAATTAGTCACCCCATACAATAGCTCAGAGCTACAATTCAAATATGCACAATACAAAATCAGCTCAACGCAGGCTATAGTTATAGAGAATGGCCTAGAATATGACTTGGGTCCTCATTTCAAAACAAATCTAGTGCCAGGATATATAAACTAGCACCTAGGTGCTCCTAACCACTCATGGGTGTTTATGTCTCTGGGGAAGTTACAAATAATTTCTTAGATCCTCATAGTTTACATATTAGTTTTCACAATACAAGCACAATCCTCCAACAATTAGAATGCATTCTATATTTATTTCTAATCGAATAAAACGGAAATAGGATCACACCATTAGAAAAATAGGATCACACCATCGGTGGTGAAGCAATCATGGAAGGAGAGTAACACTAGACCTCTCTCCCCAAAAATATTCTTTCGTGGCATGAGATCACCCAAAAACTTGCTCTTATCATGAGATCCCCCAAAAACTCACTCTTGGCATGAGATCATCCAAAAACTCACTCTACACAACATTTTTAGGACATCTTTCTATCCTTTTACACTCATGATCATTAGGTACACACTTTCCTTTTACTATTTTTACACACATTTACATACTTTTACAAAGTTTTCATAATGCATGACTTTGATTACTCTTTCGCTCTTCTTTTGTAGGTCCATCCTTAATACGCAACAAGAAGCATCCCAACATCAAGCACAACAACAGGTACAATATGGTAAAACATGATACACTCCACCCCTAGGGTCACTTCCTCTTTCTTAAATTCCACGCTTCTCACTTCATGATTTCACTTGTCTCTTCATCACACTATCACCATCACATTCTACATGGTTATTAGGTATGCATCTTCTAACTATGTTATGTTATCGAGTATTCACTCAAAAACATAAATTGGGGAAATGTAGACACAAAATCACACACTTGGGTACATTTCTAGGTCCTAAACACACATTATCATTCATATGATTCATAAGTGATAAAACTAGTAATTGATAACTATCTTTGGCCTCTTTTATTTGTTTCTTGTCTTCTTTTGGTCTTGCACACCCTATACCCAATCAATAATTTACTTGTTTATATTTTATAACTCTGGGACACCAACGCCCCTTGTCCCTTTGGGTGCCCCTGACCCTTTTCTATCTTACTCACTTATTTTGGTCTCTTTTATCATTTGGTCATCTTATTTTCTTATGGGTCGGCCTTCCAGTTGTCAATTACAAAATTCAAACAAGGGAATCATATAAATACAAAGATATGTAACCAAAATAAATGACCAAGCTCTAAGAATCTACTATCATCACCTAAGTTTACATCCAAAGGCATCTAAGAGCATCAAAGGCATCCATCTAGCATCCATTCAAGGGACAAGGAATTGCATTTTATGCATACACTACATAGGAAAGGGAAGTTCATTATTCCATCCACACATCTATTTATATTGGTACATCTAGTTATCACCCACTATCAAGTGCACTTACACAAGGGCTTCTAGGGCATGATTCTTTCACATACGCACAAAACTATATGGAATATGAGATTTAGTATAGTTCTCAGTTGTAAGCTCACTCTGTCGAGTGACCTGGGGTTATTCAAACTCCCCATATTACACCTTTCTTTTTTGGATTTTATGTGGTATTGTGGGATTTGTAAGTGAAGCTTTATTTTATGGGTTACAAGCGCACTCGATGATCATATTACGACATACAGGTGACCAATGATGAATATCAATGACACTTGTATGACATTAGAAAAATCAGATTTTGACCACTTTTGCAATCACGAGTGCCTAGAAGTAGACTTCGATGCCTGTGACCCGATTCAAGCCCTAGTCTTCCCTTATCGATAATTACAAATTTAATTTGAGCATTGATGATTCCTTCCATTTTCATTAGTTTTCCCCGTCCACATTATTCCCATACAACACATAAATCAACTAATTCCTTTACTCTCTCTCTTGCACTTAGGGTTTTATATTTTATTAGCTTATTTCTTGTGTCAAATATATAATTTAGTTTTTATGTATCATATGTGACTCTACAATTAGGGTTTATACAACATTATTATTTTTGTTAAATCAATAAGAAAGTAAAAATAATTCATTTTCTAACCTAGATATTTCATAGAACAACATTGATACACTCACTTCCTACACTTGCAAAAGGAACCCAAGGCTCCTAAATATTACAATATGTGTATAGTCATTAGGAAATAATATCTATAGATCTAAAATTCTTTCTAGTTTAAGAAAATAATCTCCATCATCTGCAAGAACCTAAAAATACCTTCCCAAGTATCTTATCAAGAGATAGAAAATTTATTCAAGCATGGTTAAAGATGGTTGTCAAAATTAGTTGCATTCATTCATATATCACATGTTAGGATGAGAATGATGTGGTTGGAGGCATCTTTAGAGTAGTTCCAATGATGGTGATGCACTACGGATCCCAAAACCCAATGAATGTTTGTTTTTAGGACTTATCATCATAGTTAGGGTTTGAGATGATAATCAAATTATTTAGAGAGCTTTGCATGATGATTAAAAACTAGGATTTTATAGTGACATATAGTTTCAAAAAATGAAAGTGTTAGAAAGTTACACAACCCAAATGATAGAAAATCCAAGAATGTAAAGAAGGTTCAAGACCATATGGTACGGTCATGGTAGATTTGTAAGGTCCTTCCCCAAGTTAGTTTCAAGTCACAGTCTCTAGAATGAATATTTTTTGAGTTTATAATTCCATGTTCATGTATTACATCTTCCTAGGATCTTCCAAAACCATTAGTAATTAGCTAAGTGCAACCACTCCTTTATATCATCACATTTTTATCTTACTTAGGATATAATTATAAGTATAAGAACATTATTATGATCATGATCATAAATGTTGGAATTTAATTAATCATAATATCCACATGTTGTTAACCCTTACATGCTTTAGTGTGATTAATTAAATAAAATCTATTAGGTCTCATGTTAAATTTGATTAGGTGTAAACATTCTAGTGAACCCTTCTCATGATTGGACATTAAAATCAAACCTTGTTTCCTTATGGTTTTCTTCTTCCTTAGAATTATATGTTTTAGTTCTCTCATATTATTTCACATTGTATATGTCTTTTTATTCCCTTTAGTGTAGTGCTCGCTTTACCAATCAAACCATTGAGCATATTGAAATCTCTCCTCGTACTCATAAGCTTCATGCCCTCTTGGTGTCTTCCCCATTACATAGTACTATCAATTTGTTTGTGTTTGACCATGACAATGAGATCATGTTACATGAAATTGAAACTAATAATGAGTATTCTTATGGTTATGATCATGCTAACAACAATGTTTTAGATCATGATCATGTGGAACTTGTATATAATTTTTGTGAACAATTTCATCATAATACCCACCACATTAATCCTACTATCAACATCCTTTAGTTTCTAATATTGTTTGTGATAAAAAAGGTAGTGAAGAATCCCTTTTTGGGATGTCTCAACCCTTTTCAGCTTTTTTCACATCCGTTATTACTACATCTACCATGCCTACCTCCTTAGGGGAACCTAATATTTCCATGCAAAATGTTTCTATACCTCTATCTACAACCACTATTGCTACTACACATCCTATATCCACTCCTAATGGTTTGAACATTTATTCCACTAGCGTGCAAGCCATTAAAACCCTTGTTCATACTCTCAACTCAAATATTACAATTATAACAAGGTGTATCTTCTTCTATTCATGATATGGATTATACTCACTTATTTCATAATCATATTACACCCAAAGTTGTTTCTTAAGATTTTCCCATTGGTTTTTTTTCTCCTAAACTCCCTACTTATGATGGAAAAGAGATCCGCATAACATCTTCGCTCTCTCCTTGTGGATTATTTTGATTACGCTTCTCATGATATCTTTCTCACTAAATTATTTCCTAGGAGTATTAAAATTTTGCATTACAATGGTTTTTGATCTCCCCACACATTTTTGTTCCCTTTTATTACTTTGGAAAATCAATTTTTGGCACAATTCTCTTTTAATATTGGGACAAAGTTTCTCATGCACAATTTCTAAATTATGAAAAGGGTCCATTGATCCTATCAATGATTATGTTTTAAGATATAAAACCATGCTTACCAAAATGAGAAATATCTTAGTGTATAGTGAACTGCAATATCTATTCAACCAAATATTGTTATCATCTATGCAAGAATCATTGAATTATGATCTTTTGACCATACACTCAAGGAGCGAGTAAGCTAAGATAATAGTTATGAATAAGCTCAAGTAAGTTTCTATCACTTATACCGCATATAATGTCAATATTCCAAATAAATTTGCATTCAAAGGCATTATTAATGATTCTAAAGTTACTTCTAAGGACACTATCAACATTTTTTATCAACCAACTAAGCTGTAACTCCAACCCAATAGTTATAAGTTTTCCCACTTACCTTGTGCCCCACACATTGTATTGAAAAATTATTTGGGTGTGATCTTGTATCCCTCCCTCCTCCATTTGAGGTTGATTAAAGTAATCCACAAAGAAATAATTTTGATACCAATTATTACTACAATTATCATTGGTGTATCATCCACTTCATTGATAGGTGTCTTAAGGTTATCCATATTATCCAAGACCTCATAGACTCTAATTCTATATAATGGAATTAAACCACTTTGAATCTTCCAAGCAACCAATGATAATGCCAAACTCAAAATATTTAATGATCCACTTACCAATCATAAAAATGATAAATCTACATATGAAGTGCACAATACTTATCATGTGGTACCACCACCACCCTCTTATGATCACCTTTTGGATACAATGATTGAAACTATCACTCATACATCATCTCATCTCTGCTCATTACTTTTAATAACTTTAATATAAATGGAAGAAAATTTTCTCTAATACTTTATCTATTCTTGTCTCTATTAATCAAATACATATACATGATGTGTTAGTTGAACCACATAATAATGATAATTTTCTACACTCTCACGTTACGCAATCTCTTGGCATTTCTACAAAGAATCTTGCATTTAATATCAATCCTCGATATCAAAATATTACTCTACCCATCATTGTTGGTTCTATTACTACTTCAACTTCATTCTTGGTTGTTGTTACTCTTAGTTTTTGTGCCTTACGCTTGGGTATCCCTTGGCTACATGCTCTTAGAGTTATTACTTTTGTTATCAAGTAATGTGTTAAGTTTATTCATAACCACAAGTTATCACCATTCAAGGTATTCCCTTTGAGGATTCTACTCCTAGCTTGTTTATTCATCCATATTCTACTCCTATTCCTACAACTAGTACATATATGGATAGGTTTTGGTTCAAATCATAATAGTGTGCCCCACTTGGTGGAAAAAATATTTTAAAATCTGGTTGGTAAATAAATCTTTAAAATTACTTTCAAAACTCAAACAATTAAAGTAGATTGGGATCCACAACTCCTCGATACATTTAAGATCTTAAAATTACATGTTTGGTCATTTTATATTTGTTTTTTCATGTTTTTGTTATCGTACATATTTTTGATGAAGGTACAAAAGTGCAAAAAAAGTGGGACAAAGTTATATGGTTTCACACAATGTACGTCATAGTTCTATCCTCATAGGTTTTCCTTAGGTATATGGCACTACTTGTTACTTCTCATAGTTATCTATCTTTCTTAGGTATCTGGATAGGCCCTTAGTTTCACACACTTCCTCTCATAACTCTAGATCTCATATGTTTCTAATATGCATTTGGTTGCTCACACTAGCTCGCATGATTGTAAACCTTTTATTTCTTCTAATAGGCATTTAGTTTCACACATTATTTCTCATGGATCCTACCATCACATGGTTCTCTCTATATCCTTTAGTGTACATGTTATCTCATGTTATTCCCACAAGGATTCTAGTACCCATACTATGTATAGGATTACTTACTCTTCTATCTCTCCACATATGTCTTTCACTTCCCACACTCCTCATACATATTCTTCATCACCTAGACTTAATATTGTAAAAATTAATGCTAATGTACCTCTTACATTTGATTCATCTCCTTCCACAATATTAAGGTGTATGCCTCCATCTCTGTGCCAAATTCTCTACTTACTCCAAAGTCTTCCATTTGATAGTTTAATGTTACCCATATTTCTTGTAGATAGATAAGAATTTTTAAACTATAAAAACATTCATATATCTACAAAATCACTAAATTAGGACCTGTAAATTTCACTTGATTATTATAACTTCAAAATATACATGAAATTTTTCACTTTAGTTTGATAGATAACATACTTCTTTAATATTTACACACATACATTCACATGGTATTTTGAGCATGATGCAAGACATACACAAAGTGTTACATGATGATAGGTGTTGGATGGCCCCTTTACCCATACCTCCTATACATTTGGGGAATATATTTTTACACTACATCCAGGTGTTATGGTTCCATTATAGCTCCTTTCTACTTCCTCATTATGCTTGATTACATTTATTGTGAACATGTTATATTTTGAGCTAACATGACTAACATACATGTGTCTTGTGTAACATTGAAATATCTTGTGTCACATATTTTCACCTATATTAGCTACTATAGATCATGTTTTGACACTCTTACTTCATGCATAATTTCTTGTGTGTGTATTATTATTTGTGTGTTCTCATTTCTTGTGTCCTATGTGCTTTGATTTTCTTATGACATTGTGGGTGTACTATGTTAATGGCATTATGCCTTTCTTGTTTACTTCTGCTTTCCCTTGTTTGTAGGCATAAGGGATTTGATTTTCTTGTGACACTATGGGTGTACCATGTTTGTATCTTTATGCCTTGTGTGACTTTGTTTGAATACTCATTACATCTTATTTCACTATTGTTGTACTTTTTTTCTACAAAATGTATTTACACTATTGTTTTTTTTAGTTATATGTTACTATCATTTTTTTTTGTGCACATCATGGTTTCTAACACCAATAACACCTTCACTTTTGTATGTATGGATTATTCAATGTGATCACCTCTCCAACATTATATAGTCCTCTCCTACTTCTTAGATATCTAGTTCATTGACATACCTCTATTTCTTTTGAGACAAGTTCTCAACATGGTTTCCGCACATGCCTCAAAAGAGGTGGCATTCATTTGGGTATATTCTACACTCACAATAGACATAGGAAGAATTTTGGAGTATGATACACATACAAATAGGCTAGATGTACTCAAAAATATAGAAAAACATATAAATTTAGACAAAATCACATTTTTTGAGATGTATAGATTGGTTAAGACTATAAAAAATGGTTGCAACCTACCCATATATTTTTCTCTAGGGGTAAAAACATCATTTTTATCCATAGATTGATGTTTTCAACTACATTATTAGGTTTTTGGCAAAATTTCAGGCTCAATTCACTCGTTTAGACTATCAAGTACATGGGTATGAAGTACTTCACTCCTTATATATGTTATTTATTTTCTACTATAGTTTGAGAGATCTTGGGGCATTAGTATCTTTCTTCATTAGCATTTCAACACATTTGAATTTCTATTTAGTTGTGTGGTACATGTGAAGGGAATGAAGCATCCATTATATTTTCTACTATGTCCTAATTTATAAAATTGGGCCTAGATCTATTTATAAAAATGTGGTATGTGAGGTTATGGAAGGTATCAAAGTGGTTACGTTCTTCGTAGGAAGAATTTCCTATCCTCTTGTAATCAAAAGGGAAGATATCGAGACTTGGAATAAATTTTATACCTAGTCTTATTCCTTAGCGGGGTGTTTTAGCACTTCATTATTATTCTTCTCTCCTTAGTATTCCATGTTGGGTTGCATGCACCTAAAACTATGGTTTTTCCTTTGAAAAATTGGGTTTGATTACCCAAAATTCTATGAAAATTTTCAACAAATTCAACAATGCTACATCTTCAAGCACAAGAAAAGTACAAAGTTTCCCCCTTTGTAAAAAAAAAGGTTTATTCCTTCCTTGTTTACATCTCTTTCATTTAATTCTTAATGAAAATATAAATATTTTGTATTACACTTTACATACTAGTTAAATTTTAATTCTTTATCATGGACATTGAATACACTCTATGTTTTAGGTTTCATTGTGGAGCATGCCAACACCAAGCACAATGGGATTCTGGAAAATAAACATTTGAGAAAATAAAAAAGTGTGTCTACACTCTCGGGCATTTTTTCCTTTAAGAATTTTATTTCATTTCATGTTTAAAGTGGGGAAAATGTAAACACCTTTGACATTGGTAGTTTTGACAATATATTCTTCCCAAGATAAGTATAACCTTCCATTCCCATTTACCATAATTTATGGTCTAATTTTTAAATTGTTTATTCTTGCACACTGAAATTTTGTCAAATTTGGAGAACACAATGCATAAAATCCATATAAAAACATCAGGAAACAAATTCCAAACTTTAGGTTACATGTTTTCCTTCCCGATTAAGTCCAATACAGTTTGGTTAGGATAGTATATCTAGTCCTCGACCAAATTATACAATCTGAGACCGATATATCCTCCAAATTTACTTTAAAATTCATATCTTTTTGTTGGGTATTCTAATATCTTTAGTCATCCTTTAATCAATAAATCATTTATAGAACCCTATATAAGTAAGTAAACACTACCTCATTTTCTAACCTAGAAATCTTATGGAACTACATTGATACACTTACTTCCTACACTTGTAAAAGGAACCTAAGGATCTCTAAATATTGCAATAGAACATCCAAAATATTAGAGAAATAATCTCTACATATTTGAAGATTTTACTAGGTTAAGACAACAATCTCCTCATTTACAAGCACTCAAAAATCCCTTCCCAAGTAACTTAGCAAGAGAAAAACTTGATTCAAGCATGGTCAAAGATGGTTGTCAAAATTAGTTGAATTCTTTAAATATCAAATTTATGTGGAGAACGATGTGTGGTTTGAGGCAAATTTGAAGTACTTTCAATGTCAACCAATGTGCATAGGGGTTCCCATAACTTGACTAATGTTTGTTTTGCAGAATTCTCATCCATGGCTAGGGTTTGAAATGATGATCAAATTATTCATAGATCTTCACACGATGATTGTAAAATAGTGTTTAAAAGTGATAGATAATTTCATATAATTGATAGTTTTAAAAAGTCACATATCCCATATCTAAGAATGTCCAAGACCATATAGAAGGGTCAAACCATACAATATGGTCATGAAAAATTTACATGGTCATACCTTAGGTTGTTTTCTAGTCACAGTCTCTAAAATGAAGCTTTATCAAATTTATATATCCCTATAACCTCCCAAAATCATCAGTAATTAGTTAAGTGCCCTCAACTCCTTTGTATTTTCAAGTTTGTATATATTTTTATCATATTAGTTATAAGTATAAAAGCGTTATTTTGATTGTGATATTGAATGTTAAAAGTTTCTTAATCAAATTATCCTCATATTTCCAACCCTTAGATCCTTTATTGTATTTAATCTATTAAAATCAATTATTTTTCATGTTAAATCTAATTAGGGGTGTAAATAATGACATCATTCAACAAGTTTTCTTATTCACAATACTTGATCCTAGAATTAGATGCATGTAGTGACTTATCTCTCTCTCTCTCTCTCTCGGTGTTAATCCTCCTGGTAAATCATATAATAACTCTAAAAATTCTTCTAACACCTTCCTCACATTGTAATAAGGTAATCATATTTTCATGTTGAGGTGTTCATGTTCTCTCATGTGTAGGATTTACCATCAATGCAAAACATGTATCATCTTATCTTACATCAGAAAGAAATATTTACCCGACATCATCAAAAACTTCAAACTATGTTCTACCTTTTATTTTGGTTTTCACAAATAATAGATGTATTCCATTTTATTATTCATCACCTTGTAATGCTTACATGACCATCATTTAACACCTTTTGATAATACTTCCACATTCTCTCGAGAAACACATGACAAATTTCCATGGGAATTATGTCACACATGACCTTTTCTTCATCGGTCCCTATATGGAACTTTATGAAAATTTATTAAGTCACTAAGATTTTTTACTTTCAACAACCATAAACCTTATAGGGATTAGGATGTGAAATATTTTTAACCACAACTTGTATGACATCTCTTATTCTACCAAGTTTTTTGTGCTTCTGATATCCACTATAAACTTATAAACCTTACCTCCCAAATTGCATTTGGTTCTTAACAAATTCTTTGTCTATGTTGGGGCACATTATTTTCTTATTGGTTTAAAAAAATTACACTTCATGTTTAATAGTTCTCTCATTTTTTATTTTACATAAATCCATAAATACATTACGTATTTGTACTTGTACAATATGGGAACTCACATTACCACAAATTATTTTTCCATCATTTTATGAGTGTGGGAAATCTATAACTAAAAAATTTCCATAAAATACATGATCATCTACATGTCTAAAGGATCTTCCTCCCCTAAAATAATTTCCTCTTCCTCTCTATGCATCTTCATGGAATGACAAAGTGATACCCTTTTTTCTTTCATATAATTCCCTCTTCCACCACCTTTTTCATGGCCTTGCACAAATATCCCTTTACCTTTCTTGGTACCATGTTTTTTCACAAAAACTTCTCTTCACTCAATTCATACTTGATATGCTTATTCCATGGATTGCACTTGATTATCCCAAACTCTTCTTGAACCAGAGAGGCAAAATAGATTTATGTAATGTAATATCCTCTCTACATCATCCTTTACATGACCCACTCTAATGGAGAGTATCTAAAAATCCTTAGTGTATTATTTCACATTGAGCTCCCTCTATCACAATTCCTTCAACATCTTAAATCAACTCAAATTCTCCATGAAATAAATTCATATTCATTTTTTCAATCACTCTCTCCTAATCCTTTGATCTTTAGTTTTCCTTTATGTAATATGTTTTTCTATGCATGCTCCCACCAAAGTGATGCATGACCCTTTGATTTGGTGTAGGAAAAATTGAATGTTTGGTATCTTCATATTTTCATAATGAAAATACTTCTTAAGTTCCAAACTTTACAAATAACTTAGGCCATCTAGTTTAGGCTTACTAATTATTCTCCCAATGACATATGTAAACCTTTTCTATGACCTTTTGAATTGAACTTATTTGTATTTTTCATGGATTTGTACTTGGCTTCACATGTGTTACTTCATCATCATTGGTATTATATAACATGATGCATCTACATTATGCATTATCCTTAGTATCAAAATGGGAATTTATTTTCCTTAATAACTCCACCATATCATCGATTCTTATGCCTCATTCCGCTTGATCTATCAAGAAATTTTTTTCTTTGATTTTACATTAATTTTTATCAAGAGAAAGAGATGTACAATCTCTATGATCTTCACACCTTCTACCAAATAGCCAATGTATTAGATGATGCCTATAATTATTTTCTACCCATGTACTTGCAAATGTGGAAATTTCCAATGTCTATTATGCATTCCTCACACATTTTACACAACAAATTCCTTGTTGGATGATGTCTGCAAAATTTTATACCCACGATCATAAATGTGGAAAACAACAATACTTTTCATGCCTCACCACAAGGAAATAAAAGCTCCAGCTGATGTTAAATGATGTAGACATAAGAAAGGAACCCAATTAAGGATGACCTTATACCATCCATCCCTTATATTTAACACAAAAAATAAAATATAACAACATATAGAAAAAATAACTTTATTATTGATTTATATTAGATCACATAAAAAATATCAATCAAAAAATATCTAGCCTCAACAACCTCCATATTTAACCTAAAAATGAAATAAGGTGGTATTTTTGTCTCACTTTCAATTAATATTTAGAAAGAGGGTATATAGTTAGATTAATTTAATATAATGTGTATATCCAAACATACTATTGTTAGAATTTTTAATATATATTGATCAAAGAAAGTGCTAAATGAAGTGAGACATAAGAAGGGAGATGTACTTAGTTATTCTACTACTCGTAGTTTATTTGAATATGGAAGAAGGTTGAAACAATGTTACTAATATATAAGTGGATTTTTTTGTTCTTGGAGTGCAAAAGGAGTAGGGATGAAACCTCCCAATATGCATTGCTCCATTTTGTAGTTCTATACAACACTCAAATTTTTTATTTATTTATCAACTATAGTATGCTTCTATGAAAATTTTGTAATAATAGAAACCTTATATGACCAGAAATAGGTTTATCAACCGTGGTGTAAGACATAACAAAAATGTTATTAATAGGGTTAAATTGTAATATGTACTGCTAATAATGAACATGGACAAAATCCTTATTAGTTTTTATATACATAATCAACCTTACAAGATTTAATAACTAAAATATACAGAAACACGATTTACAAAAACTTCCTAAATACATAGGAAACAAACCAAAGAACATTAATTAAATACTAAAAATATGGTTTGAAACAATATAACCATATAATAAACTAATTACCCATGTAAATAACCATCTACCTATGGTAAAAGGTAACTAAGATAAAATTACTTAATACAATGTAAAATCACGTTTTACCTAACATCCCCAGGGTTTTACCCTAACACCCCCCCCTATTTTTGCATTTTATCAAGAGAAGAGGAGAGGAATTCTCTAAACATATTGAAATTTTCACACACAAGTGACTTCGTGAAGATATCTAATCATATTTAGATATTTGGGAAAAACTGAATCTAAATGTTTGTATCAAAACGTGCACTTGAATGAATGTACATGTAATTAAATGTGCTTCATTCTCTTGTGAAACACTAGATTTTGAACAAATTTCAAAACACCTTCATTATGAACATAGAAGGTGGTATATTTCTCTTGTGGTAGTATAAGTCCTTCAATTATTCGATGTAACCATATTGTTTCGCAAATAATTATACCTGTAACATGATATTCAGATTTGTGGAAGATCGAGAAACAAAATTTTATTTTACCTCCCCATGATATTGGATCAGATCCCAAAAAAAAAAATCTAGAAGTGGATTTCCTGTCATCAATGTTACCACATATAATCCAAATATCCATTCAAGAAGAATTGATCATTCTTCTTGTACTCTAGACCAAAATACATAGTTCCATTGAGATATCTCAAGATCCACCTTGTTACTTTCCAATAAAAAGCTATGGGTCCGTGCATGAATCATGAAAGATAGTGTAGAGACCTAAAATTAGCACCGCTAATTTCCCTATCTACATGTGTTAACCCTCAACAATATCAAATTAAAATAAGTCACTAATCCATCCCACACACTTTACTTAATATATTAAACCCTTATCATAAGTTACATTCTCTCCCATTGTATTTACTCCTTGTAAATATTATTCTACACCCATAAATACCATTCTACAACTGTAAAATCCTATTTTACCCATCTTAAACCACCTAACCACTTTAAATCTACCCTAACCATCTTAAAACCACCTAAACCTATTTTATTAACACATCTCAACCTCCACACATTTTAACATCCATAACCATTTACCCCCATAACCAAAAAAATATGTTTGGAAATTTACCATCATGTTTTCAAAAATTGGATCATTGATCCTAACTAATCCTAAAAATAAATAGGATTTTTGGAAATGGATCTTCAAAAATATTTTTCTCATACCCACACTTTGCTTTGGACTTCTCAAATAATTTAAATCATTCCGAGATCATCAAGAGCCTATATCAACCTCCAGCAACTATCAACACATCATTTTGATATATTTTTTTGTCAATCAACTCTCGGAAGCTCAACACAGGATCACCATTTCAATCAACTCCATTATAATTTGAGGAATAGGTTTTTTCCTTCTTTTGCTTTGTTTTATCATTTACAATTCATACAAGTATATAAAAATTATCACTTTAGAGATTTGTTTATCATTTTTAGCAAATTTTTCTATTTAGTAGTAATCACCAAAGTGATTACTTGAATTGCCAAACGATCAACCTAAATCATCGGAGACCCCTGTCAAAATTAAATTTTGGTTTATCACCTATCCTCATTTTTATCAATTCATTTAACTTCTCAAATGGGAATGTAAATCATTCCATATATCATTCAAGAGACCAAAGAATCCCTTTTTGAAAAATACAACATTACTTCATTAGTTAATATTTTTTGTAATATGGTTTTCCACTAACATCGAGGATATTGTTTGAAGACCATTTCCTCTACTACATTCAACAAAATACCAAAGAATTTTGATGGACTTATCCAAATCACATCCATGTTGACCATCTATTACCCTTAAATTTTCTATTGTCTACATTTATCATTATCTTTATCAATCTACTTAATTGTCTAAAAGTGAGTGACATCCTCCAAGGAAGTCCTTTGGATTCTTGGAATCGGCCTTTACCAAGAAGCTCATTTACCCATCTATCTAATTATATCTTGTTTATATGTCTTTGATCTACAGGTTTCTTCATCATCGTGAGAAGAAGGATCTCTATCCAAAATCAATTGATATCCATCATCGTAGGTGTCGATCCTGCTATGTTCTCGAGGTCATTTTTTTTTGTTATTTCATTTTATTAAGTTAAAGTTGGAAAGTAAAAAATATCTGGTACATTATGGCACACCCGCTGGAGACCTCATTCTCCTTTTTATTTCATTTAAATTAATTTTTCATTCATTTTAGGCTTCTAATCTATACTTCAGTGATCCAGTCAAATCGCCAATGATTGGTGTGAATCACCAACGATTCCTGTCAATTTCTGATGATCTTTATGACTAATGTTGATTACTCAGTCAATCAGCCTCTAATATCATTTTCTATTTCTATTTTTTTTCACTAACCCTTACGAGTTTTTTGCTCGGGAATTTTTCTTGTTGCGTTATTTTTGTGCTAAAATTCAAAAATTTAAAAATAAAAGGAAGCATTTTACTGTGCGTCTCTTTCATTTATTTTTATTTTAAAGCATTGTATTTTTTTTCTGATGTCCTCATCAAAATAAATATTTATTTTGGGCTTAAAATGAACCTATCATTCTGTTTGATCATATAGTTTAATTAGGATATTAATAGATCATATTCACTTAAATATATCCACACATAACTAAATCACTTAAAACAAACTTGCATCAAAAATTCCTACCCAGGTGGACCTACTTGGATTTTATCACTAAGAGGAGAATCGACTTTGTGTTATGTCGAGTCTAAATAATAAGATTTTGGTATATTAGCTAAGCTCATGACTTCCTTATCATTGTGGGATTGTGATGTGAGGGGAAGGCCCCAATACCAGCTTCATACCGGAACCAACACAAATTTGGGTCTCATGTACCTTAAGTATATCGAGGACTCCAACCTTAAAATTCCCAAAATTATCCTTAGACAACCATTTCCTTAGACCTATCAATCATTTACAATTTAACTTTTCTTCTAAATTACTAAAGATAATATAAAACTTTTGTGTTAATTGTCCGCAACTTGTAATCAACCAATTTAGTTTCATTTTTCATTTTTAGGTGATTGTTTATTGTCATGGTTGACTACAAGACAAAAATATTGTATCCAAATCTCTAAAAACATGACGGAAAACTTCCAACGATTCATTGAAAATCTTAAAACCCACATCGAGGATGTCTCACATCTACTAGAACAATGACACGCAAATTTATCACACCGACTAGAAGATCAAGAACAACCCCATTCTCCTAGTATCTAATATAAATCATCTTAAAAACCTCGCCCACCTAGTCTTTGTTTCTTTGATGGTGTATCCAATGTTTTATGAGATATTAGATTTAAACCTCATTCCCTCAATGTATATCTTGTTTCTCATGGTTTCATCTCCAACCATTAACACCTAAACCAAGACCTTATGTACATGACCCCTCGTGAAATTATTCTCATCTTATTCTCCCTAACCGGTCATCTAACAAGTACATCTTTATCCCACTCAAATCCAATCAAAAACATCCCTAAGCCTCATCAATTTTGACCTTAATTTCATCTCCTCACAAGATAACCAATCACCTCGTCTTCACCGGACCTTTCGAATGGCTCCACTTCATCTCAAAATAATACTAATACTTATTTATCCACAACTCCTCTAATTACCTCTATTATCGAGACACCTCCTATAATTTCGTGCCGTTATCCCTACTTGTCTCAATTAATTACCCTCACAAAAAACTACACCACCCATGAAAAAATTACCATGTCTATCTATGTATCTATACCTCTCATCAACACTAGTTCTATCTCTAGCACTCATCCTTCATCTCAAAATAATACTAATACTTATTTATCCACAACTCCTCTAATTACCTCTATTATCGAGACACCTCCTATAAGTCGTTATCCCTACTAGTGTGTCTCAAACCATTACCCTCACAAAAACTACACCACCCATGCAAAAATTACCATTTCTATCCATGTATCTATACCTCTCATTAACACTAGTTATATTTTAGAAATCATCAACCCTACCTATTTACAACAATCATCAACCCCACCTATTTCACAAATTTCCTCACAACACATACCTCAACAATCACACCACTTATTTCCTCTCAATACATGTTTCAACAATCAAAACCTATTGTCCACACTTCTATCCCCTTTCAAAACCATCTCAATATCCTAAACCCCTATTACACACATTCACACCTCTTCAATACACACCTCAAAAATCACAACCTCTTCTAAACACATCCATGCCCATCCAATATCAATATATTCAACCTTCACAATCATTAGTTTCACATCCCACCTATAATATCCCTCAAACATTATCAAAAAAATGTCCCTCAACAATATATATCAACATGGCTCATATAATCATCCATCATCACACAATAACAACAACCACAAAAATGACCTTCTCGAGGACCCGATGAATAGAATATCTAGTCTGAAGTTGCCTCCAAGGGTCCCAAAACACATTATCATATGAATAAATATGCAATGATCCCATCCACTCATTAGTGCCTTACAAATATTATCCTCCACACTAGGAACTTCCTAAGTTCCTCAAGTTATACAACAAATAAGACCCTCAACAACATATATGGGCCTTTTGACATGCCTGTTATGTTATAGCTCATGATCAAGACTTGATGCTTAGGAAATTTCCCATGTCTTTATCAGGAACTTCCTTAGAATGGTATAACAACATCCCTCAATATTCACTTTTATCCTTCACGTAACTCACTCAAGTCTTCCTCAAACATTTCTCAATCAACATTGCATGAAAATTCACTATCACCAACCTGTATGTGATAAAACAATTTGAAGATGAGTTTATCTATGACTTTATTACCCATTGGAGAGGTATTATCGACGGATATAATTTTATCTACCATAGATCGAGATTATATAATTATTCTCCCATTCATGTTCTAAACACATCATTCACTCTACAAATCTAGTCATTTCAGACATTTGACAAAGCTTTTACTATGGCCTGTAAACTTGAGATGTGTGCTCTCAAAGACAATAGTGTTAAACTTAGACAAAAAAATCCAAAACCTAAATTTTCATCCAAACCATCCTCTAGCAATGATAAATCTAAATCATCATCCAACACGGTCATTGTCAAAACCACTCCCAAGGAACATTCTACCACCGATCTCTCTGACTTCAATGAAACTACACACCTATCGGTGAATCGGATGGATCGGTATTTCACAAACTCCTTCTTGTAAACATGATTAATCTTCCCTTATTTGTCCCATTGACATGTTTGTATCAAAACCCTCTTAGTATCAAGATGATGATTAATATAAATACCATAGGGTCAAAGGTCATGACATTGAAAGGTGTCATTTATTTAGAAATGTCCTTCATGATCTCATAGATAAAGGTGAGTTACAATTACATAACCCAAATGAACCTCCAAATCAAAATTTGGATGTTTTAAAATAGCCTTTTCCAAATCATCCACCACCTACTATTCAACCACAATCAAATGTCATTCATCATGATATCAATACCATTAAATATCAATCATCCTTACCTCAAGTATCTAAGGCTCCTGTAACTGAGTCATCATTTGAAACACACATGAATATCCCTTTTAGGGCCACAATAAACAAAACCTCTACTACCTCTAGTGCTTCTACATCAAAACACTCAAAGCCATGTATATCTATGAGGTTCCATCATTTAAAAAGTCAAAAAACCATTTGTATTTACCTCATCATATCCAAAATCTCACCACATTTTTAAAAATAAATCCTCTACTATATATTTCATCTCTAAACCAGTAAAAAATATATGATCATCTACATCACCCATCCTCTTAAAGATCTTCCGATAAGAAACTCAAAATAAAATATCTTATGAAGACATCGTTACTCAAAACTACCTCTGTATTCTTAAAAATACCATTATATAATCTTGAATTCCACTGTTTAAGAAGGTAATTGTCATATCACGTAATCACCCAACTCCCTTAATATCAAACTTAAAGATCATGCCCTCTATATTAGGACCACCCATCATAAATGTTATCATTCAATGTCACATAATCAAAAACCATTCCTTAGACCAAGTCTAAAACCATCACATCAAAAATGATCCCTCTAATGCTTCTACTATCAGAAGAAATCATGCTCCCGGCCACCTCTACATCGAAATGTTATTACGCATCAACCCTAGAGAATATTATCCAAAAATCCATCATCACATTACCCCCTCTCAAACCATCTGGATCTCATGGATGGAATCCATCTTGGTATAATTTTAAATCTTTTTGTGATTATCAACACATGTTATGACACTCTACAAAGGACTGTAAGGCCCTTCATATTCTTGTCAAAAATCCTTTCTAACAAAGTATTCTTCTTACCATGACTTGAAACCCTCAAAAATGACTCATCAAATTATCATTCCTCAACCATTATTTACATCCACATTCATAAAAATGAGGTTATTCTAAGAAAACCTCCCTTCATCAAATAGATGTATTATGGGTTACCATTAGAACACATACCATAAATGCAGCACCTTAGAACAAAACAAGTCCAAGATTTCTATCAATTTCACTCCTGAATCCACCAACCATACTAACAAATCCAAAGTATCCATATCTCCTACTCCGATTCATCTAATCTAATACTCCTTAAAGCCAAGTATTCATTTTTGTCACTCATTCTACATGTCTACTACCCCTATCCAAAATACCATTATCAAACAACTCCATCAAGCTCCTGTAAAGATGTCCCTTTACGAGCTTGTGAAAATTCTCACCTGCACATAGAAAAACCATGATCAAAGCTCTCCAATCCATATCAGTACATTCAGATGATCCACAACCTTTTGAAAATCTAGTAGGTACCCTTAAAAAATCCACAACCATTTCTTTTGATAGTACAAAAATCCCCTCATTACAACTAGAAGATCATGACCTCCCTTTATTCATCATTTCTCAAATCGATGACAAATTAGTTAAATGATTTTATGATTTATCACCACCATAGCATTAACATAATATCCTCACATTCCTTCTACCAAATTCATCTACCTAGCGCTATATTCTCTCAATCACATGTCATACTATGAGTTTTTATTGATACAATTGCTCCCACATTAGGTACAGTCATTATCGCAATCAAATTTCAGCATCTAAAATCTTCATGAAATCTTCTACTTGGTAGAAGGAGAATTTTAATATAACATACTATTAGGCTGACCATGGATACGTGTTATTCATTGTATCCCATCCATGCTTCATCATTTGGTGAACACGAAGGTAAAACATTCATAGTGCGTGCAAACCCAAACCCATTCAAAGCATGTCATATGATATACAAAGCCAATGACATGTTTATTCCAAAAACCAACACAATATCCTCCAATGAAGATTCCACCAGCTCATTAGTCTCCTCATTAAACGATGTCTCATTGAAATGCCTTTTGTTGGGTGAGTGTCGCATCCTCACACTTAACAAACTTCCTACACCAAATACATATGGTAGACCTGAAAAAAAGCCAATCTATGAACCTAATGTTAGGGGTATGTCATCTCCTTAGGTCCATCGCATCTTAAAACCAATCTCATTTATGGAGGGATCAATCATTCCTCTCCACCACCTACATTCCAACATCAACCCAAACGATTCATATCATTTTTCAATTTCTTATATAACCAAGTCTTTTCTCAAATGTACCTTCACCACTGTGCCTAGAAAGGATTTGGATTCAAACATTATGAACAGATCATCTCTAACTTAATCATCAAACATTCCCTTAAATCACATGAAAAATTTGGATTGGAATATGAAAAGTCCGCTTCTGCATCCCCCAAGTAAATACAAACCCCAATAATTATAGAACTTAACCATCTTCTTCATCCATAAAATATGACATCATGGACACATAAAACACTACCTCCATCCCACCTAACTTTATATTAGTCAATAATATCACCTTCGGATCATTGACCTATCGGACTATCCTTGTACCAAAACCCTATCTATCATTTTACTAGAAAATGATTAAAGAGGACTCTCCCACTATTAACATTCTTCAATGCCACGATGACTAGTCTATCCTCTCCTATATGGGGACAGAATACCACTATCTCCAAAACATGTTACCTCCGGACACATAAAACCTTATTAATCAATCCACTATCGACATTAACATAGGAACCCTGTAGGATCTTCACATCATCAAATTCAGTGTCAGTCCTTAGACCCAAAAGAGCTATATGATTTCACTTCCTCTCTAAACATGGTTAATACATCGCATGGTCATATAGTGATATACAGGTATTGACCCCAACATCATCAAACACAATATCATCACTTATCTTAATGCGAAACCGGTCAAAAAAGTTACGTAAAATGTACCTCGCATAACTCTTCTCATCAAAGAAGAGTTACAACGCTTTCTTTCCACCAATTTCATCATACCCATCGATTGTCCACAATGGGTCTCAATACCATCCCTGTAACTAAAGCTTTTGGGAAATTATGTATCTCAGGAAATTACATATCTAAATCGAAGTATGAGACCTTAACCTCACCTGTCCCAAAGATGATTTTCCCCTCCCAAACATTGACCAACTTGTCAATCTAACTTGGTTAGAAAATTCTCTCCCTTGTGGATGGCTTATATGGATATAACCAGGTCCTTATCGCTACCAAACATCAACACAAAACCACCTTTATCACCCCTAGGGGGAATTTATTTTATCAAGTGATGCCCTTCGGACTCAAGAATGTCGGATCCACTTACCAACGTGTAATGACTTACATTTTTCATGATCTTATCCATAAATTATTATAATATTATGTTGATGACCTTATAGGAAAGTCCAAACAACATAGAGATCACCTTGTTTTCATATACGTTATCTTCACTTTTTTCATAAAATACCTTCTCCATATTAATCTCGTTAAGTTATTTTTTGGTGTTCTCACCGACAAAATCCTAGGGTTCATAGTTTTTATCTGAGGTATTCAAGTAGATCCTGCCAAGATTAAAGATATCATTAAAATGCCTCCTCCATCTAACCTCAAACAACTTCGCAGCCTTCAGGGGAAGATCTAATCCATTCGTCATTTTATCTCACAACTATTTGACCATTTTCAGCCCTTCCATTATCTTCTCAAAAAATATGCCAATTATAAGTTAGATTCTAATGTCAACAAGCCTTTAATGAACTCAAATAATATCTCTTATAGTCGTATGTACTCATACCTCGACATGAGGGGGAGTTTTTCTACCTTTACATATCCACTTCCAACCATGCCTTAGGCATAATGCTTGGTCATTGAGATGAGAAAGGCCATGAACAGGTTATTTACAACATAAGCTACACTCTCCATGAATATGAGACACATTACATCTAAGCTGAAAAGTTGTGTGGTGCCTTATACTTCGCAACATCTAAACTTCGTCATTATCTCCTCATTTTGTCGTAACTATTTTCAACCCTCTTAAAACCATGCACTCCAAACCATATCACAATGAACATATTACTCGGTGGATTATGCTTATGAATAAGTTTGACCTTGAATTTATCTCACAAAAATATATCAAAGGACAAGTTATCGCCGATCATCTTGTTGAGGATCCTCTTCCTAACAAACGCACTCCACACGAACAATTTTCAAGTGAAACCATTAACACCACCGATCATGAATTTACCCTTGTCAAGATGACCCTCTTCTTTGATGGATCCAAATTTCAACAAGGGGTAGGTGTCTCGTATTGTTATAGTTTATCCCACAGGGTAATAATATCCCTCTATCCTTAAAACTTAACTTTGAATGTACTAATAACATGGCCGAATATGAATCTTTAATCATGGGTCTTCAAACAACCATTATGTTAGGTGTTCAAATCTTGGACATCTACGGAGACTCACAAATTTTCATCAACAAAATCATAGGAGTCTATTAGTGCAAAAAAGATATTTTACTAAAAATAAAAGCCATTGTTGACTTTCTTTTAGAAGCCTTTGACCGTTATACCATCTAAACCGTTCCACATTTTGATAAAAAGTTCACAGACACCATGGCCTCTTTAGCTTCCCTCATCCCTTTATCAACTAAAGAAGCAAATCATAATTCTAAATTATCCGTTATAGTCTACATACTTGACTAACCATCACACATAAATGAACTCCCTTCTATCAACACCGTTAAAAATAATCCAACAGACCTTTGGTATGATCAAATATTCAACTATCTTTCGGAATCCAAAATTCCTCTCGACCTATCCAAGAACACTAAGAGATTTTTCCTTCAACGTGCTACCCACTATGTGATCGTATGTGGTATCCTTTACAAGCGCAGATTTGATGGTCTCTTGCTAAGATGCCTAAAATACCATGAATCTACTAAATCCATTCAGGAAGTCCATGATGGTATCTGTGGTGTCCATTTTAATGGTGTAGTTATCACTAAGCATATCATACGAATGGGAAATTATTGGCCTCGCTATTAACCAATATTATTTTGCATATGTCAAGAAATGTATCAAATGTCAACAACATTCGAACCTCACTAAAATTCCCAATCAAACTTGGCAACCTTCTCAAAACCTATGTCCCTTATCACAATGGGGGCTAGACCTCATTGGTACTATCAACCCTTGTTCATCACAACAACATATTTCTATCATTACAACCATTGAATACTTCACTAAATGGGTAGAAGCTATTCCCTTGATGTCTAATAAAGAAAATAAAATTGTTGATTTTATCTATCAACATATCATATGTCGCTTTGGTATCCCTCACAAAACTATCAATGATAATGGAAAATCCTTTAAAAAAAAGAAGTTAAGAATTTACTATTTGACACATTTAATATAAAACTGAGTTTCTCATCACCATATTATGCACAAGAAAATGGACAAGCCGAAGCTTCTAACAAAACACTTAATAAAATCCTCATGAAAACCATCGATAAAGTAGGTAGGAATTGGCATCTCCAAATATTGTTTGTTCTAAGGGGCCAATTGTACTAGCATCTATAGTCCTACATGTGCTACAACCTTCTCACTAGTCTATGGCTCAAAGATGGTCTTACACCTTGAATTTTAAATCTCGTTACTCCATGTATCCCTTAGATATTTCATCCCTAATGAGGATTATTGTTAAGAACGCCTATCACAATTAGAACTGTTAGATGAAAAACACTTAATATCCCTTGAACATCATCATGTTTATCAAGAGCACATCAAACAAGTGTGTAAAAAACATGTTAAAGAACTTGACTTTAACATATGTGACCTGGTATTAAAATAAAATAAAAATATCACTACTCTAAAAAGGAGTAAACATGGAACGTTCTCCCCTAACTGGATTGGTCTATATATCATAACTCAAAAATATAGGTCGAGAGCTTATCATTTAACTTCCATCGATGGTACACCTGAAAAATAACCCTTCAAGGCCTTGCACTTACAACCTTTCTACTATTAACATTTTTTTTAATTGAAAAGCATATCCATATATTAATGATGATAAGAAATGTACAATGCTAATCATACAAAATTGGGTGGAAAAGATCCACCCCATATGTAAGATCATAGTAGACATAAAAAGGCTACAAGTGGCACACATTACATAATCATATCGAGAGAAGCTTTTTCAATCAAAATTTTTTTGAAGAAAAATTGCAGAGAACAAAAAAACCTCCAAAAATGGAGCTAGGCAGTAGCTGCGAACATGGAGGAGGGTGGCGGTTGTGGTGGGCTCCTTGGAAAGTCACCCCAACCACCAAGAGTAGTGCTGGGGGTGTCATCAATTGGTTCCCAGCCATCTGTTTTCTATTTCTCCTCCTCGTTTCCCCGTCGGGTGGCGAGATGGCCAAGGAGCGCCGAGGAAACTTTGACTAGTCAGTGCCGCCATTCGGAGCCACCACTTTGCGAGCCCATCCTACCAAACACCCCAAGCGGGTGGATTCCAAGACACATGTGGAGAAGGGACCTACCGGTGAGGAGAGGTGCTACACCACCCACGAGCCGAACCCCGGTGGAATTTGCTCCTCCCATGGGAGCGTGAGCGCGACCTTGCGAGTGGGAGCGGTGGCGAGGGGAATCGGTGGAATGCGACTAACAGCACAAGGGGCACTACCCCAATGGTCCAAGAGAGTTTACAAGTGGTCAAATTAAATGTGAGATTTCTCCGCCTACACTGGATCTGAAGCAAGACATTGGAGATAACAACAAGCTTGTTAGAAATAGCAAAAATTCTATCCATTGTCTCCTTATTAAAAATAGCAGCATTTCTAGATTTCCAAATGTGATATAAAATAGCCGCTCTGAAAGAATGCCAAATGTTGTAAAATTTTATAGGAATAAAGGCTGAATCCCTAGAAGAACCATTTTCCACGTAAAGAAGGTGGGTAAAAAGGTTGAAAAAGGTTATGAATCCAGTGCGGGAAGACTGAGCATGAGGGAAGAACCAAAAGAGATGAAGAAGAGTCTCAATGTGGTTGTAGAAAGGGTAGTGCAATGAAGGAGCTCCCAGAAGAACAAGGCATTTTCCCACGGGAATCCCTTGATGAAGAATGCTCCAAAGAAATTGCACAACTTTGGGCTCTATAGGAATGGTCCAAACAACAGTGAAGCGCTGCTTCCACCCAAAACGAGTGGAATGCAAGCTCCAACGAGCATTTAACTTATTGAGAGGGATATGCTTCTGTGTGAGAAGTTTGTAGCCCACCCGAGGTTTATAATTTCTGAAGGGGGTAGCAAAAGCACAATGCCAATCAAACCACCACGGGCGCTGCGTAGTGACACCAATTTTATGCAAATAATCACCAGGTATGAGCTCTTAGATAAGAGAAATGGCTAGTTTATCATTATCATTTAGAGAAAATTTAGATTTTAGGCTGACCCATGGAAGCCAATCCCTGGTTATAGGACAAAAAAGGTCCTGAATATACTTAATCCCTTTTTTGAAGAAACACAAACCCTTGAGCTGTAAGGAAAGAGCAAGGGGTCTGTCATGAAATTGAAACACCAAATTCCACAACAAACTAAGAGAGTTAAGAGAGAGCCCATTCTAGAAACCATCACCCTGTCAGAGTAGATGGGGTTTGAGAAGCTCCTAGGCTTTCCATATGCTTTTGGCCACAAAATAACCACCAATTTTTAAGAATGCAGGCATAGCGGTAAAGAGTAGTAGTTCTTGAACCCTGCCAAGCCTTCCGATTAAGTGGAGACCCTTGAGATATACAATTTCTGAGAAGAATTTTCCAAGACTCCTCACCTTCAAGGCTGCGAATAATCCATTTGGTAGTAAGAGAAAACCCTTGCATTTGAATGTTGATAAGGCCAAGACCACCAATTTCTTTGGGTGTACAACAAATATCCCAAGCAACCATGTGAAAACCATGATTCCCCTTGGAGTTGGCCCATAGGAATTCTTGCAGAATTTTCTCCAACCTATGGTAAACAACTTTAGAAGGTGCCCAACATGAGGAGTAATAGACATGAGTGGCAGCCAAAACCTTGGAACATACTTGGAATTTGCCAGCAAGAGACAAATGCTTGGTAATCCAAAAAGAGATTTTTTGTTCAACTCGTTGAATCACATAGTTCCATAGGTTAGCAGGGGAAGCCATAAAAGCAAAAGGAATGCCAAGAAACTTAAATTGAACACCAGGTTCAATCCAAAGCCATTGAAATCCCTCTAGCCAAGGAGGTTTGGGACCCATTACCTGTCTGTAACATTGGGTTTTCTTCCATTGGATAGCAGAACTAGAAGCAAGACAAAAATTATAAAAAAAAATCATGGCATTAGTGAAAGAGGCCTCGGCTTCAACCGAGTGAGAAAAGAGTCATCAGCAAAATGACCATTAATCAACTGCTTAGGAGAGGAAGGTAGTTGGATACCTTTAACCAAACCAACATTAGCAGCATTAGTGAACAAGTAGCTTAGACCTTCAGCAGCAATGACATAAAGATAAGGAGAAAGAGGGAAACCTTTCCGGATGGAACGATGAAGAGAGAATCACTCAGACTGTTGACCATTGATAGTAATACAGGCACCCGCATCTTGAAAGAGCATATTAACAAAGCGAGATGAACTGGGGTCCAAAACCAATAGCCTACAGCATGGCCAAAATGAAAGGCCACTCAACTCTGTCATAGGATTTTTCAAAATCAATTTTAACAAACAGAGCCGGTTGAGAAGTCTGGTAGGCATATTCCATGCCCTCCCAAACTGCAATAATGTTGTCCAAAATATATCTATTTTTAATAAATCTGGTTTGTTCACTCCTGATGATCAAAGGTAATAAATTAGTGAGCCTGTTAGCAAGAGCTTTGGCAATAATTTTTATGAGACATTGAGTAGAGTTATTGGCCACCAATTGGTGATCTTGGGTATGAATTTGATGTTTCCTTGGTTAATCAGAGCACCCAGGGTGTTGGAGGACATAGCTTCCAGATAGACCTGATAAATATCTAGACCAACATTTTTCCACAGACCGGTAAAAATCACGGGAAGACCATAAACCACGGGGCTTTATTAGAGGCCATCTATAGAGCAACTTCCTTCAAATCATCAATAGTGAGAGGCCGATCATAGGCAACGTGCTAACTTTTAGATAGCTTGTAGGGAAAAATGTCAATGCATTGAAGGAGAGCAGCATCGCAAGATGGAATAGCGAGGTTGAGTAGCAAAAAATAACATGATAGTGATCACAAAAGCTTGCGAGAATGTCGGGTAAGAGAGTAAGCCTTTGGTTTCCTTCCTTGATATATTTGATTTTGGTGAGAGTTTGAGTAGATTTAAGAGAAGAAAAAAACTCCTTAGTAACTTTGTCACCAATGCGGAGCCATTGCAATCTGGCTCGAACTTGGGCTCCTCTAGCCTTATAGTGCTCCTCAACTTGAAGCGTATGCTTCAAATGGGAAGCTTGCACTTGTATGTGAGTGTTGAAAGGAGACAGATTAAGCTATTGAAGATATCTCGAGTATTCAATATGAGAGGCTTCATGAGCATTCTTGCGAAAAGAGTAGCTTGTTTCCTATAGAGCCAAAGGAAAGAAGTGGTGCGAGTGATGGCATGAGACCACCAATCAATCTAGCTAATCCCATTAATAGGTCTCGGGTCAAGATTCCAAATACGTCTTATATAATCCAACATTTTGGGATGAGAGAGGTGGGACATATTTAAATAGAACTGGGTGGACTTGGACTTGGGAGACTGAAGGTTCCATTGAATCCCAAAGAAAATAGGCTTATGGTCAGAAACCAAAGTAGTGTCCACTACCGATACCGTGAGGCTGTGTGAAGAATCAAAGGAAAACCATTGCTGCTCTGAAAGCAAAGCTCTGTCAAGATGCTTATAAACTCTGTCATCACCAGCTCTAAAATTAGACCAAGTGAACCAAGGAGTGGCAACATTAGAGTGCTTACGGTGGTTGGGATCAAACAGACAAAGTTTATTGCACAAGTAAAACCAAGCTTCACACTCACCAGCACACCAACGCATAGGAAGCCGGCCCAACTTGTCTTCAAGAGATTCAACCATGTTGAAATCACCACAAAAAGTTAGGTAGCAGAGGGTAGATGATCAACCAACCACCGCCAAAAAGAAGAACGCTCAAAAGCATCATTGGAAGCATAAATATTGGCCAACCCAAGAATGTGGCCGTCAAAATCAAAAGGGTCCACACCACCCGATGAGTGGGGTCAGAACCCCATGATATTATGTTAGAGGTGAGGTTAGGGATTAAAAGAGTGACAACACCACCTCGACCATTATCATGAGCTAACATGTGGTAGAGAGAACCAGGCCAGATGGTACGCATAGCAACAGAAAGATGGAAGCCAATGATTTTGACTTCCTACAAACACAACACCTGAAACTTTGTAAAATGCTTACAACTATCTCTGACAAGATATCTGCGAGTCAGATCAGTTAGCCCCCTGACATTCCATGAGTAAACTATCATGGAGAACTATCAAGGTGCATGTTTTCCTCCTCGGAAGGAGGGGAAGGAATTTGTGAACACTGTAAGGTATTTTTTCTATCTATCTAAGCAGCCAAACCACCGGAAGTGTTATCCGAGAAGGTTGAAGTCTCTAGAAGTGAGCGGTGCAAAGAGTAGGAGCTGAGGGGTGAGAGTTGATGACAATAACAGCTTGTGGAGTCCGAGAGATGATGGGCGTGGGCTTGGGAAGGGTCACAACAGATGGATTCATGGGAGTAGAAGCGGAAGTAGTCACCGGTTTGTAAGTAGCTTGTTGGGGATTATTGCGGACCGATGGTTTTTTCGCGGTGATAGTAGTCAATCCATCGAGGAGGGGGGTGCTAGATTTAGGGTCCATCGGGGTTTTCTCCAAAACTGGTGGTGGGCTTGGAGTCATGAGAGGATAATCCTTGATCATATGGTCAATAGATTAGCACCGAAAACAAGTGTTGGGTAGGTTAGTATACAGAACTTTCTACACCAAATGTGTGTCCCCAACACGGATATCGAGGGTATCTTTAAGGTCTTTCGAGAGATCAATCTCAACACAGACCCGTTTCTAGGGTCGAGCCGAATAAAACTTAGGTTGCTCATGGTAGATGAGACAACCTAAGGGTTTGATAAGTTGATCAATAAATCCCCACAGAGGTAAAGGAAGGCCTAGAAATTCAATCCAAATAGGAATTTTGAGTTTGGCTTGCTCGAGAGACTTGAAAATCTCGAGTCGAGTGGGAGAACACCACAAGAGTATTGTGAATAAACCAGGGACCATGGTTTACAATGGCTTTGTAATGTTTAACATTGGTGAAGCAAAACAAAAAGAAACCCTTGCTCATGTTTTGGACTCCCTCTACCTTGACCCCATGGGGTTGCCAATGATTATGAATCCATTGGTGGAGGACACCTTCAGGGGGAACTCGGCCCACAAAATAAGCAACAAGAGAAAAAGATTCAAACCATTTGCAAGCTTTTTCAAAAGCAGGTAAATCAAAAACAATATTTAGGAAGGAGTATCTCGAATCCTTACCTCATTGAAAACCTTTGGGAAAAACTTCCTCACTCTTTTCGGTGTCATTGTCTAGAGCTCTGTGTAAGACTAGCATCAATAGATGCATGGCTTGAGGAGGTGGTCATTATATAAGCCACCGCCTTTGCCCAAGGGGTGGAGAGGTGATCGATACAAAATTAATGTAAATAATCCCTCCACGGATCTGCAGATTGGTAGTGTGATGTGATGACAACATACAACAAGGTCAAGCATTCACTGCGCGCGAAAAACTCGTAAATCCTAAACCTAAGCGGAGCTCATTCGACAACATCAACTTTTTTACTATTAACATTTTTGACTATCATGATAGTAATTTTATCTAAATATTAACCTCATCCATTAGCCCACTATCTCGATCATTTTAATGATTTGAAAGCATGTGGTTTTCCATCTTTGTCCTTGAATAACCTTAAAGATAACACAACTTTGTTCATCGCATCTTTCTTTTTTTGCATAAGTTCCTCTTTAGCAGAACCCCACAATCATTACATTCATCCACCTTTTATACCAACTAAAAACATATGATAGGGACAAAATGTGTTGTTTGTTCACATATCTTTACCCTCCTTGGAATGGTCTAGTAAGGCTTTCCCTCAGCATAAAAAATTCAAAAACATCAAAAATACCATGCATGCATCATATTGATAGAATGATCCTCGAAGGACAACTATCAAAAATCATATTTTCATAAATAAGTAGACTAATACCTCGAAGGAAAACTACCATCAAAAGCATAGACTGCTCCCTCAAAGGATGGCTACCCAAATTAAAAAATGCAAAAATTATAGATGACTCCCTTAAAGTATGGATACCTATATCAAGGATTCCCGCATCTATCAATTTTCAAAAAGTCAAAATATCCAAAATCACCCTAGGAAAGCTTCTTACATTGATTAGCTTTCTCGTCAAAGAAAATTTCACGTATCGATCGGTTTGTGTCAAAAAAAAGAAAAAGATATATATATCTCGGTACATTTTCCTTAAAAAACTATTCGAGAGGAGAACCTATACTCCCGCACAACCCACCTATGTTTACCCTTATTATGTTCGAAGAAGGTATACATTTCATTCCATTGATATCTTAGATTTAAATTTTCACTACCCATTAATACTCATATGTTAACCTTTGTAAAGGCTAAAAGTGCAAGAGCCTATGTTCCTACATTTTACCATTGTGTATGTATCAAATCCAAGTATAAAGTAATCTTTCCACATTTACTCTTATCTATGATTAGGGAACATTTTGGAAACATTAAAATTTCTATCCATAAGTTAATCAAAAATCATTTCAAAATGAATTTAACCATCACATTCATAAGATATCAACACATGAAATCAAAATCATAAATAACATCCATATAATATCAAAATCCATCTAGAACCATCAATAATTAAATATAATTAAATCACACCACAATAATCAACACATGAATCTAGATTCAAACTCATTAACATCTATATATATCCAAATTATGTATACATCATTGAGAGTATCATGATCCCCGTATTTCAAAAGCTATACATCAAAATAAGGATTCATACAAGATACACATACGTTAAAATACAATACATCATCCAAGTAAAATCAATAGCAACAAATAAATCACTTCCATGAATAATTCTCCCCGAGCACCCTAACTACCTGTACCCTATGCACCATAGTAACCACCCTCTCCTCCATCTGGACCTCCTCTATCTAGACCCCGAGGTGGCTAACCCACACTCTCTACACTAACACTAGGAACTTCTCATCGTTGAGCTCGATATTATGATACCGTAATGCATTAGGAAAGTTCTGAACCACTAGGTCCTCATAGTAGGATATATCCTCCCACACCGATTGATAGTGAACCAAGAAAAATGTCATGGGTGGTCCCATATGACCACTAACTTGAGTCTCGAGCCACTAACTCAACACCTAGCACTAACATCCTTGTAATCCCGCGAGCTCATCTCAAAGTATCTTGATGCTTTCTATATCTATCCCAATTACTCTCATCCTATGACAAGTTGCTACCTCAAACTATCACACACAACTATAATTCATCCCTCTCCCTAATCGGGCTATCCTCTATGCAACCAAACCATCCCACTCCGCCCTCAAACCTGTCTTTCTATATCTCCACTATGGAATTTTTGTTCGTTAAATGTGTGATAGTGGCCTCCAAGGTTGCCTTGTCTTTATCCTCCTCCTCATCGCAACATCAACCACCTAATGTGTTCCCTCTACTCGAGCTCTCACCCTCCTACCTCTTCGAACTAGACAATTTGTTTGCCACCCGACATATGTCCAAGTCAACCTTGTCGTCTAACTTGGAGTCATACCATTTTTATCTATCGAGAACCATGTCTTTGTGCTCATCCATACCCATGGCTCCTTCCTCATTATCCATAGGAAGAGGTGGTCCTAAACCCACCTTGGGACTATCCAAATTCCCGAATCCCATCCGTATGTAGTGAATCTTTGGAGCATTAGGGACATCTGTATAATACCAATTTTTTTCTAACATGGCCAAACCTAATATGATCTCACTCTTTGCCTCATCGGCCATGCACCCATAACTCATTTTGTATGGCATTCAGCTCCCTCTCATGTTTGGATCACACTGGAAATCCAATATAGGGTCTCCACAATACATCCCTAACCTGTAAACTTGTGAGGATTTATATATAGTGATCCTCCCTCTAAAATCCTCTTGACCATCCCCGTATCAACATGCCATCTCATAAAGCCAGCCGATCCCACAATCATATCCATACCTCCCCATGGTAAACAATGAGGATGAGCCACAACAATATGCTTGAAATCCCAACACTTAAGTAAAAACGTGATATCAATACCAAATATCGTATGGACCCTCCAAACGTATATCCCATGTAAGTCTGTGCTAGTAATGTAGGGGCCCATGCAAAAATTATATGATGCTCCATCATCTCTGTAACAACCCCCTTCATCATCCAAGTAAAACAACCACCACCAGAGTTAGGAAAAGTGAGACATGAGATTCCCATGATCAACATTGTCATACAAACACAACCATCCCTCTCTATAGAATAGAGAATCTGATAATAAAACCCACCCGTAGTGTATCACATATCCTCAACATCCTCCCCATACCACCTAATCATGACCTCCTCCCTCTCGGTATCATTAATGCAATAAATACCATCCTCCATGGTGATGGTGATCTCACTCGTCGGTAACCAAAAATATAGGTGGCATGATCCCACCTCTCTATCAATGCAAATAACAATCCTCGATGCCTATGGATGCATCTATAATTAAGAATCCCCACAAATCCCACTGCATCCACATGTTCCCAATCCTCTTTTGACATATCCTCCCTCACCTCATCTAAAATCGCTGGAATCCTATCTCTAATAATTAACTTTCCCTTCACTTGCATTCACAAAACACAAAAACATGGATTAGAATTAATTTTTATCGAAAATATCGATCACTAACAAATTACCCTAGATCGCTAACAATCCAAATGAATCACTGACGATTCCTATAAATTGTTTCCGATCCACCCAATCACTGACAATTCCAGTGATTTTAAAAACAAGCCCTCCATACGGGCGTGAAAAGGAAAAATTCAAAAACTAGATAAAAACAAACAAAAACAAAAAAAGAAAAGGACCTACTTCTACTGAGTGGGCCTCCTCTTTCGCTAGATGATCTTGCCACTTTCATTGCTCCAAAATAACTCTTTTATCACTTAATTTCACTCTCTAAACACTAATCACAATAATGAACTATCCGTAAAGCGGTCGGATATTTAAAGGCCACAAAATTTACGCACAGGAATCACCGAAAATTCCTTCAATCACTAGAAATTAGTCTAAATTTATGGGCATCCTATACTCTCTATCCTAAACCATCCTTTTTCAAAACCAGCAATTATTTTCAACAACATTATCACATTTTTCAACAAAATGCCTCATTTTGAGGACCCCAAATCCTTGCAAACTAGTAATCCCTCACGGATTCGATCTACAAACTTAGCATAGGGAAGTCATATGTCTATATGATGTGAACCCTTTGGCTCCCCTATCACTTGACTTCTTGATCCTTACAGCCTACCCCTATGGATCATATGTCCATAGGAAACAACCCTTTGGTTCCCCTATCACTTGATTCCATGATAACACCTATTGTTTTGATACCTCGTCTTAGGGAAACTTAAAAAAATACACATGCCAAACCTATCCAACACAATCTGTCAAAATGGTGATCCTTGCACTATGTCGCAATCACCCTCAGTTTGAGGGGGAACCACCCATACAAAACAAATCGACCTATCATAGATTTTTTTTGTTTAGTATTTTTCTTACACCAAACTACTCGACAAAAAGGGGTGTTATCTCTTTTTAATGATTTCAGCTAAAATTGAGATAACCATAGTAAAATTTTGGAAAAATATCATAAAATTACCTTTGAAATAGATTTTTGGGTTTTCGGGTTTTCATTGCATGAAAACATGTTCTTTGTATGCAATATGCTTCATGTTCCCTAAAACCCGAAACCCGATTGCTTAAGTCCTTTGTATCGGGTTTTCGGAACTTCCAAGCATTGGAACATGCTTTGCCAAATGCATGTTTCATGCTTCATGTTTCCCAAAACCCAAAATGAAGCCTTTGTGTCAAGTTTTCAGGACTTAGAAGCATCTCAACATCTCATGCATCATGTCTCGTGTTTCCCAAAACCTGAAACCCGAATTGAATCAAATCCTTTGTATCGGGTTTTCAGAAGCTCTAAGCATGATGACATGTCATTAATGTCCAATTGTTTGGTAGTTGGCACACGCGTCAAGTGAGGTGTAATTAATGTTAGGGTATTATAAATAGTTGGTTTTCCATGTCATTTTTACCTTGGTAATGCGTTTTTGCTACGTTGGATTTCGATTGTGCTTCTTCTACCTCCAAACCCGATTGAGCTTCCTGGTCGATTTTGCCATCCATCTTTGATCATTTTTCAAACTTGTTGAAGGTATTCTTCTCTTCTTTATATTTTGGAGCTTTTGGGTTATTTATGAGGTGTTGTTTGGGGTTTCCATTTCATTTCCTCTTCCATTACTAGTTTAGGGTTTTGGGTCTTTTTCCTTGGTTCTTGTCTTTTTCCCATTAGGGTTCTTGTTTGAAATTCACTCCTTGGTTATTTACTTATTTTTACATAAGTTGTATCCTAAAGATTTCAAAAGAATCTAAAAATTCATAAGAAAAAGAAGGTGGGAAATTCTCATGTTCTGACACATTAGAAACTCCGATATATTGGTTTCAGGTTTTGCAGGGTGTTCGACATCCTCCAAGTTCCACCTTGTTTTAGGTTTTCCAAGTGTTCGACATCCTCCAAATTCCACGGTGTGTCGGAATTTTCTACTTGTTCAACATCCATCAAGTTCCGTAGTGTGTCGGGTTTTCATAGATGCTCAACATGTCCTAAGTTCCAACATACACTCCATTTTGTCGGGTTTCTCAAGGTGCTCGACATCCTCTAAACTCTACCAGTATTTTGGGTTTCCCAAGGTGCTTTGCAAGTTTTAAAATCCAAACAAGTGTTTCAGTGTCCTGACAATTGTCCAACAAACTTCCAAACTTGATTTCTCTTCCAAAAATCATCAAGGCATTTCTTCTCTGAGATTCCTCATGTCAGACTCCAGTCAATCTAAGGATAAGTCAGATAGAGGCGGGAAAGATGAAGTATAAGTATCAGAAGATGGATTCCCCTTCTTATGTAGATTACAATTATGACATTCGGGACCGAGAGATTGGCAATATAGATATGGAGGACTTCTGGAATAGAATTAAGGATTCTTCTCAGAGTTCCTGGATGAAGTCAATAGTGGAAGCGGTATTCCTCTTGCACTAGGATTTCCAATATAAGCTCAATGTCCGAATTCATCTTGGCCTACGCTTCTCACTATGACTCGCCTCTCGCTCAGTAAGAAATCAAGCAAGACAGTCTATAGTGAAATTGGATGGAGGGTACTTTGATCAACTCCTAAGGTTGCCCAACTTTGAGGAATATGTTGATTTAAACCTTCAATCAACACAAAGGCCTAGGATAGAGATCAAGAAGATTACATCAAGCATGTAAACAAGAAGTTCCGATCAAGGCTAAACCAACCGTTTCTAGGTTTCCCAAGTCAATTTCTAGAAGTGATTTCATTCTCGAAATCAATGATATCATCACCCTACTAAGCTGAGTGTTTGGACTCCCAAAGTCAAGATATTTCCAAGGGTGGATGTACCAGTTCATGGTTATTATAAAGAAGAATGACCAATGGATCAATGGGGCAGCCTAATAAGTGATGAGATTGACTCCCAAATGAAAACAATCTTGTCTACCGGCAAGTTCTATATGATGTTATACGTCACCTATGTAGAAGTGGGCATGAGAAATTACCCAGGATAAGATGCGAAGGTAAACTGAGTAATGGAACACATATATTGTTACTTCCCTCAACCGACAATAAAAGGGCGGAAGATCAATATAAAAGAGTGAACGACGCCTTCTTCTATGAAAACATTTGTAGGTTGAATCTTGTTCTGAGGAAAAGAAGGGTCTCCAATGAAGCATGGGCTGAAGTGTCAAAATGGGGTTGCATATTCTTGCAATTCAAGAAGTTCACCTATCTTCAAGTGGTTAGGTTCCGTGGTAACCCTTTTCATTTTCCCAGGTTCCCAGGTGACAAACTAATCCTTATGGATTTGGTTAGACAATTGTTGTATTTTCACAAATTCCAACAAAGCAAACACAAATCTTCTATCTCCTTCACTATTTCCATTGGAAGGTATACATGCTCTTTAGTGGCTAAGCCCAAGAACGTGATACATGAGCTTCGGGACAAGTTGAAGAAACATATGAAGTACATAGATGGGTTTGACTTCCGAGGAGTACTCAAGTCATATGGAACCTTGTATTTGCATGTGCCCAAAGTGGAAGACATCTAGGTTGATCTTTGGGATGAAGTTGCCATCCGAAGAAAGGACAAAAATAGACTGACACTTAAAGAGATTAAGATGTTAGATCTAGCTGACATCCCCGAAGGCACCGTGGATAATGAAAGTGTTATGGACACCTCATATGACTAGTTGAATGAAGATCAACATGGATTCCTAGCCATTGATTGGTCTGTTGCTGAAAAGCTTCTCTCGCTGAAATAGCCACTCGGAATCTTTCTCGTACCAAGGCATGGCTCATTTCTTGGGGAATGAGTTATAAAGAAAATATCTTTTCAAAGTTAGCCACTTTAGAGGTGGGACCCTCCAAGGGAGAGAAGGAAAAGGATAAAAGCCCTTCCAAGAGGTTGATAAAATTTAAGTTTGTCAGAAAAGGAGAAGAGCAAGTAGCCACATCATCTGCCACTCCTTCACAAACAGTTGAGATACCAGATTCACCTCCTCCACCAGAACAAGGAAAACTTCCTTCAAAAGTCGAGATTAGTCAACCTCTCATTTCTCCTTTTGTTGATTGCTCATTAAAGATAAGTCTCTCTTTGGCTTCCCAAGCTTTGATTTCAGAATCCTTACCTCCTCCTTTCCAATCTCTCCCACCTCCTATTTCTTCACCAAATTCATCAGCCATGGCCAAAATCTTCTCCAACCTCTCACCTCTCTCTGTTGGACCTAAGATGGCCATAGATATGCCTCCTCCTTCTGCACCTTCATTCACTGAGTCTATTCCCACAGACACCACACTTGCAGTCATCACTACTCCGCAAGTAAACCTCCCTCCACCTGCAGATGTGACCATAACATCTCCGATAGGGGTAACTTATTCTAGTGTACCTCAATGGTTTATTGATCACACCCCAAGGAAGAGGAAGGTGGTAGTCTCCCTACCAGCCTTTGACTTTAGTTCCCTCAAGATCTCTCCCGCTAAATCGCCAAGAAACCCAAAATGATTTCAAGGGTTTCAAAGTGGATGTTTCAGGTCATAAGTTTCTAGAGAGGCTGCCACTCCCACAACCAAAAATACTAAGGAGGGTATAATGGTCTCTGATTATTAGATCATAAGGGTTGATCTAGGAAAAGTAACAATAGAGGGAGCACAACAAGATGCGCACGATGCCATAAACGGGTTGTGCAAAGGGAAGTTTAAGGAAACGAAGGTGAGCAAGGATGAGCTAAAGGAGAAACTTGAGTAATTAACGAGAGGTATTACAAAATATCTCAAAGCCTTACAGTCGAGTCAACACCGTCATCCTCTACCCCTACTCCTATCAGGTTTGATTTCTCATCGGTACCTAGGATTGAAAAGATTAACGAGAAGGGGAGAACGGTTGATGAATGGATTCAGAGGCTACTCCTACAAGGAAGAGAAGTCATTGATGACTCATTGGAGGTTTATAAATCCTTGGGGAGATAAAGAAGGAAGGCGAAAAAATGGATGATGAGTTTTCAGATGAAATCGGGAACCTCGAGCTAACTTTTGAAGCTCTCAATACATTGAAATAGGTTCCATCCCATATCTTGGTTGAGGAAGGAATCATTCCTCATGGGGATAAGCATTTCCAGCTAACTAAAGCCATCAGATTCAGGATAAAGATTCTCAATGAAGCTTGTAGCAAATTGAGGGAATCTAGAGATCAATTGGTTGATGCTACGAATGACATTGAAGAGGATTTGTCCAGGATCTTTTCCAAGGTGTTGGATGAAAACTCGAATATTCTATCTACTGATGATTTCTATAAACAAATCCAAGAATCAATCCAACACGAACCAGCTTCCGTCTTCAATCTGGAAATCATTGATAAGTTCATAAAGATTGAGCATGTTTTGGAATCATTAAAGAAACTCAATAAGAGATTGAAGAAACTTCCCAGTAACGCAAGTGATACTCAGGAAACTTGTGAAGTCCTGAGTGACCATTCAGTGCACCAGAAGAAGCTGAGATGCAGGATATAATCAGAAAATTCTAGGAATTTCGGGACAAGCAAGCTTCTTTGGAGGAGGACAAGGACATCAAAATGGAATAAGCATAATGTTACATGTCATTTTCATCCAGAGATTGACATGTCTTTTTCATTTTCGTTTCGTCATGTAGGAAGCAAATTTTGACTTGGTCTCCTGTGTGAGAGTCAAGTAAAATAGGATTCTTGTTAAAAGACTATTTTCTAGGATTTATCCTATTTTCTCTCTGCTCTTTCTATTATAAATATGGAATGCTTGTGTATTCCAAAAAGGAGAGAGATTTTGATAGTATCGAGAGCTATTGTGAAAAAGAAGAAAAACTTTGTATTTTCTTTTAATCATTGAGGAATAGAAATAGGTGTTATTTTGCAAACTTTGTGTTGTGGGATTCATCTATCTTGAGAGATTGTTCTTATGTCCAAGATCTTAAGCTATTCCTTGTTTAGTGTTCTTGATTATTTTAATAATTTTCAACATCACACTCATTATCTAAAAATTGTATAAGTATTTCTTATTTGTGTTTGCTTGAAAGAAAATATGTTCCTCTCATTTCCTTCCCGCTTTGTTTCTTCTATAATAGTTTCCTTTCTAATCCATTACATTCAGCTCGAAATCTGCAATATCTCCATCTCGTATTGATATGGATTTTGGGATTATATTCCAACCCCAATGGTTAGAATAGTGTGAATATTGTATATATTATTTCGTTGTCTTTTAGATTAGTAATAAATAGAAGTGCGCATCACCTGTCTTTGAGGAGGGATTTAATCCCATGTCTTTGTGGTTGAACCTCATATTTTGGCCGACAAAATATCCAACCAATAAGGGGCAAATGTAGACACCTAAAATTAGCATCGGTAATTTCCTTATCCATGTGCACTAACCCCTCAAAAATTTCAAATTAAAATAAGTCATCTAACTCCATCCCACACACATTACTTAATCTATTAAACCCTTATCCTAAGTTACATTCTCTCCCATTATATTTACTCCTTGTAAATATTATTCTACACTCGTAAATACCATTCTACATCTGTAAAATCCTATTTCACCCATCCTAAACCACCTAACCACTTTAAATCTACCCTAACCATCTTAAAACCACTTAAACATATTTTATTAACACATCTCAACCTCCACACATTTTCCATAACATCCCCTTAACCATTTACCCTCGTCAATTACCCGAAAACTCTGTTTGGAAATGGTATCAACCACTTCCCAAACATTTTCCCCAAAAGTGGATCATCGGCGTTCCTAACCGATCACCGGTGATTATAAATAGGAGTTTTCCTCCTCTCTTAGGGATCTTCGAGAAATATTTTGGCCATGCCAAAATTCATTTTTACTTCTTAGATAATGTAAATCATTCCATATATCATCAAGAGCACTGTGTCAACCTCCAACAACTATCAACACATCATTTTGATATTCTTTTTGTCAATCAACTCTCAGGAAGCTCAACAACAGGATGTCAACTTCAATCAAATCCATTTGATGATTTGAGGCATATTTTAGCTCATTTTCACATCCAAAGGTATTCCTTTGCCTTTTTTATCATTTATAGTTCATACAAGTATAAAAACAATCAAAATTATCATTTTAGAGCTTTGTTTATCATTTTTAGCAAAGATTTCTTTTTATTAGTAATCACCAACAATTACCTGAATCACCACCGATCAGCCTAAATCGCTAGAGATCCCTGTCAAAATTAAATCTTTTCATTAGTTGATCGACTTATCATCATTTTTATCAATCTATTTGCATTTAAAATCTTTGCAAGCATGGTTTTACTTTAGATGGAAGTACATGGTCGGTCTCATCCCATTACAAGCATTTACGACCTTCCTATAGTTCAGTAGCCCTTCTTCTGGGAACAATACAACATCCTTCATGAGTTAATATTTTGTGTAATATGGTTTTCCACTAACATCGAGGATATCGACAAGAAGATCTAGTTCCTCCACTACATTCAACAAGAGATCGAAGAATTTTGATACAATTACTTCAAGTCTATCTAGATCACATCCACCCTTGCTTGGACCACCTTTGAAGCTACACAGGACTTACCCTTCAATTTGTTGTCTATCTATTATTTTCTACCTTTATCATTATCTTTATCAATCTACTTAATTGTCTAAAAGTGAGTTGACATCCTAAAAGGAAGTCCTTTTGGATTCTTGGAATCAGCCTTTGCCGAGAAGCTCATTTACCCATATATCTAATTATATCTTGTTTATATGTCTTTAATTTACACGTTTCTTCATCAGTGTGAGAAGAAGGATATCTATCCAACATCAATTGATATCCATCATCGTGGGTATCGGTAAACCCATCTGTCTTCCGAGGTTAGTTTATTTTTGTTATTTCATTTTATTAATCTAAAGTTGGATAGTAAAAAATTTATGGTACATTATGGCACACCCGTTGAGACCTCAGTCCCATTTTATTTCATCTAAATTAATTTTTCATTCATTTTAGGCCTTCTACTCTATACTCTCCAGGTGATCCAAGTCAAATTTCCGGTGATTGGTGTGAATCACCGGCGATTCTGTCAATCACCGATGATCTTTATGACTACTTCTGATTACTCAATTAATCAACCTCTAATATCATTTTATATTTCTATTTTTTTTGCTAACCCTTACAGGTTTCTTCTCTGGGGAATTTTTCTTGCTGTGTTATTGATGTGCTAAAATTAAAAATTTAAAAATAAAAAGGAAGCATTTTATAGGTGCGTCGCTTTCCTTTATTTTTCTTTTAAATAATTGTATTTTTGTCTATTTTCCTCATCAAAATAAATATTTATTTTGGGCTTAAAACAAACTTTTCATTCTGTTTGATCATATAGTTTAATTAGGATGTTAATAGATCACATTCACTTAATATCTCCCACACATAACTAAATCACTTAAAACAAAACTTGCATCAAAACATTCCTACCCAGGTGGACCTACTTGGATTTTATCACCAAGAGGAGAATCCAACTTTGTATTCTGGTATAGTATAATTAATTGGATTTCGGTATATTAGCTAAGCACATGACTCCCTTATCGTTGTGGGGGCGTGTTGTGAGGGTAGACCCCAATACCAGCCTGTATACCGACACAAAAAAATTTTGGGTCTCATGTACCTTCGGGTATATCAAGGAATCCAACCTTAAAAATTCCTGAAACCATCCATAGACGGCCATTTCCTAAGACCTTATCAATCATTTTACACATTTCAATTTTCTTCTAAATTAATCAAGATAATAAAAAAAATTTTTGTGTGACATGTATGTTGCTTGTAATCAACCAATTTAGTTTCATTTTTAATTTTTAGGTGATTATTTTGTTGTCATGGTTACTACAAGACAAAAATATTGTATCCAAATCTATGAAAACATGACTAAAAACTTCCAACGATTCATTAAAAATATTAAAACCTACATCAAGGATGCCTCACATCTACTAGAATAATGACACGCAAATTTATCACCTCGACTAGAAGATCAAGAACAACCCCATTCTCCTAGTATCCAATCTGAATCATCTGAAAAACCTCACCCACCTAGTCCTTGTTTCTTTGATGGTGTAGATCCAGTATTTTATGAGATATTAGATTTAAACCTTGTTTCCCTCAATGCATATCTTGTTTCTCAAGGTTTTCATCTCCAACCATTCACACCTAAACCAAGACCTTATATACCTAACCCCTCGTGATCTTATTCCCATCTTATTGTCCCTAACCACAAACCGGTCATGGGACAGTACATCTTTATCCCACTAGAAGCCAATCGAAACATCCATTCATCGTGTCTTGAGTCTCATCAATTTTGACCTTAATTTCATCTCCTCACAAGATAACCAATCAACAACCTACGTCTTCACCAGACCTTTTGAATGGCTCCACATCATCTCAAAATAATACAAATACTTATTTATCCACAACAACTCCTCTAATTACCTCTACTATCCAGACACCTCATGTAATTTTTGTTGTTATCCTACTAGTGTGCCTCAACCATTACCCTCACAACAAACTACACCACCCATCCAAAACATTACCATGTCTATCCCTACATCTATACCTCTCATCAACACTAGTTCTATTGCTAGCACTCATCCTATTTCACAACAATCATCAACCCCACCTATTTCACAAATTCTCCTCACAACACATACCTCAACAATCACAGCCACTTATTTCCTCTCAATACATGTTTCAACAATCACAACCTCTTGTCCACACTTCCATCCCCTTTCAACAACCATCTCAATACTCTCAACCCCTCTTTCACACATCCACACCTCTTTAGTACACACCTCAACAATCAAAGCCTCTTCTAAACACATCCATGCTCATCCAATATCAATATATTCAACATTAAAATTCGTTAGTTTCACAACCCACTTATAATATCCCTATAAACATTCCTCAACAAAAATTCCCCAACAATATCAAACATATCAACAACCTCCATATAATAAACCTAGATCATCATCATCTAATCTGCAACAATAACCACAAAATGACCCTCTCAGCCCCGATGAACATAATATCTAGTCTTGAAGTTGCCTCCATGGGTCCCAAAAACACATTATCATATGAATAAATATGCAATGATCCCATCCAATCCATCATTGCCTTACAATTCTTACCCTCGCACACACTGGGAACTTCCTAAGTTCCTCAAGTTATACAAGAAAAGAAGACCCTCAACAACATATATGGGCCTTCCGACATGCTGTTATCTTATAGCTCACGATCAAGACTTGATGCTTAGGACATTTCCCATGTCTTTATCAGGCCCTTACTTGGAATTATATAACAACATCCCTCAATATTCAATTTTATTCTTCATGTAACTCACTCAGCTCTTCCTCAAACATTTCTCAATCAACATTGCATGAAAATCACTATCACCACCTGTACGTGATTAAACAATTTTAAGATGAATCTATTGGTGATTTTTTTCCCCATTGGAGAGGTATTATAACCAAATATCATTTTCTCTCCCATAGACTGAGCTTATAGAATTATTCTCCCGTTCATGTGTTAAACACATATCATCCACTCTACAAATCCAAGACATTTCATACATTTGATAAAGCCTTTACTATGGCCCACAAACTTGAGATGCGTGCTCTTAAAGATAGTAGGGTTAAACTTAGATTGAAAAATCCAAAACCTAAATTTTCATCCAAACCATCCTCTAGTAATGATAAATCTAAATCATCAACCAACACAATCATTATCAAAACTTCTCCCAAGGAATGTTCTACCACCGATTTCTCTCAACTTCAACACAACAACTACACACCATCGGTTAATCATATGGACTGGTATTCGAAAAACTCCTTACTATGAAACATGATTGTTCCCCTTATCATCCCATTGACACATGTGTATGAAAACCCTCTTGGTATCGAGATAATGATTACTATAAATACCATAGGGTCAAAGGTCACGACATCAAAAGGTGTCATTCATTTAGAAATTTCCTTAGGATCTCATAGATAAAGGTGAGTTACAATTTTATAACCCAAATGCACCTCTAAACCAAAATTTGGATGTTTTAAAATAGCCTTTTCCAAATCATCCACCACCTACTAGTCAAGCCAAAATCAAATGTCATTCATCATACTATCAATACCATTAAATATCAATCATCCATACCTCCAGTATCTAAGGCTCCTATAACTGAGTCATCATCTGAAACAAAATGAATATCCCTTCTAGGGCCACAACAAATGAAACATCTCTACTACCTTTAGTGTTTCTACATATCAGAAACACTCATGGAGACATGCATATCTATGGGGTACATCATTTAAAATGTTCAAAAAACCATCCGTATTTACCTCATCATATCCAAATCTAACCACATTTCTAAAAATAAATCCTCTACTATATCTTCCACCCCCAAACCAAAAAAATCTATAGAATCATCTACATCCACCCCATCCTCTTCAATATCTTCCGATAAGAAACCCATTTTACAATACAAGATCTCTTATGAAGACGCGGTTACTCAACACTACCTTCGTAGTCTTAAAAATCCCATTATACAATCTTGAGTTCTCCATCTAAGAAGGTAACTATCATATCACGTAATCATCCAACTCCCTTAATATAAAACTCAAATATCATGCCATTTATATTAGGACCACATCCTTCATCAATGTTATCATTCAATGTCACATAATCAAAAACCATTCCTTAGACCAAGTCTAAAACCATCACATCAAAAATGATCCCTCTAATGCTTCTTCCATTAGAAGAAATCATGCTCCCCGCCACCTCTACATCTAAATGTTATTACGCATCAACCCTAGAGAATCTTATCCAAAAATCCATCATCACGTTACCCCCTCTCAAACCATACGGATCTCATGGATGGAAGCCATCCTGGTATAATTTTAAATCTTTTGTGATTTATCACGCACACCTATGACACTCTACAAAGGACTGTAAGGCCCTTCATGTGGCTGTAAAAATCCTTGCTAACAAAGGTCTTCTTCCCACCAACTTGAAACCATAAAAAATGACCCATCAAATTATCACTCCTCAACCATTATTTACATCCACATTCATCAAAAATGAGGATTATTCTAAGAAAACCTCCCTTCATCAAATAGATGTACTATGAGTTACCACTAGAACACATACCATGAACATAACACCTTAGAACAAAACAAGTCCAAGATTTCTATCACTCTCACTCCCGAATCCACAAACCATGCTAAAAATCCAAAGTATCCATATCTCCTACTCCATTCATCTAATCCAACACTCCTTAAGGCCAAGGTATTCATTCTTGTCACTAATTCTACACAGTATACTACCCCTATCCAAAATACCATCATCAAACAATTCCATCAAGGTCCTGTAAAGATGTCCCTTTATGAGCTTGTGAAAACTTCTCCTGCACACATAAAAACCATGATCAAAGCTCTCCAATACATATCAATACCTTCAGATGATCCAAAACCTTTTTAAAATATAGTAGGCACCCTTAAAACATCCACAACCATTTCTTTTGATAGTACAAAAATCCCCTTATTAAAACTGGAAGATCACGACCTCCCTTTATTCATCACTTCTCAGATCGATGAAAAATTAGTTAAATGAGTTATGATTTATCACGTTGCTAGCAATAACATAATATCATTTCATTCCTTTGACCAAATTCATCTACCTAGTGCTATATTCTCTTAATCACCTATCTTACTATGAGGTTTTATTGATACAATTGTTCCCACGTTAGGTACAGTCGTTATCGCAATCAAATTCAAGGTCTAAAAATATTCACGAACTCTTCTATTTTGTAGAAGGAGAATTTTAATATAACATACTATTAGGTCGATCATGGATACACATTATTCGTTATATCCCATCCATACTTCATCATTTCCAAACACGAACAAGGTAAAACATTTCAGTTCTAACCCAAACCCATTCAAAGCATGTCATATGATATATAGAGTCAATGACATGTTTATTCCAAAACCAACATGATATCCTCAATGAAGATTCCACCAGCTCATTAGTCTCCTCATTTATATTACCAAATGATACCTCATTTAACGATGTCATGAAATGCCTTTTGTTAGCGAAGTATCGCCTCCTCACACTTAACAAACTTCCTAAACCAAATACATATGGTAGACCTGAAAAATAACCAATGTATGAACCTAATGTCAAGGTATATCATCTCCTTAGGTACATCGCATCTTAAAACCAATCTCATTTATGGAGGGATCAATCATCCCTCTCCACCACCTACATTCCAATGTCAACCCAAACCATTCATATCATATTTCAAGTTCTTATATAACCAAGTCTTTACTCAAATGTACCTTCACCATTGTGCCTAGAAAGGATTTGGATTGGACGTTGTGAATAGGGTATCTCTGACTTAATCATCAAACATTCCCTTAAACCACATGAAAAATATGGATTGGGATATGAAAATTCACTTCTGCATTTTCTAAGTAAATCCAAACCCCAATCATTAAAAATTGAACCATCTTCTTCATCCACACAAGATGACCTTATGGACACATACGACACTACCTCCATCACACCTTACTTTATTTTAATTAATAATATCAAAACCTTAGGACTAGAAATGATTAAAGTGGACTCTCCCACTATTGGCATTCTTCAATGCCATGATGACTAGTCTATCCTTTCCTATATGGGGGAGAATACCACTATCTCCAAAACATGTTACCTCAAGACACATAAAACCTTATTAATCAATCCACTATCGACATTAATATAGGAACCCCGTAGGATCCTCACATCATCAAATTCGATCAGTCCTTAGACCCAAAAGAGTTGTATGATTTCACTTCCTTCCTCTCTAAACATGGTCAATACTTCGCATGGTCATATAGTGATATGCCAGGTATTGACCCCAACATCATCACACACAATATCATCACTTATCTTAATGTGAAACTAGTCAAACAAAAGTTACGTAAAATGTACCCTTGCATAACTCTTCTCATCAAAGAAGAATTAAAACACTTTATTTCCACCAATTTCATCATACCCATCGATTATCCACAATGGGTCTCAATATCATCCTTGTAACTAAAGCTTCTAGGAAATTATGTATCTGTACCGAATTATGAGACCTTAACCTCACCTATCCCAAAGATAATTTTCCCCTCCCAAACATTGACCAGCTCATCGATCTAACTGCTGGTCACAAAATTCTCTCCCTCGTGGATGGCTTATATGGATTCTCAAGCCGAGGTCCTTATCACTACCGAACATCAACAAAAAACCACCTTTATCACCCCTAGGGGAATTTCTTTATCGAGTGATGCCCTTCAGACTCAAGAATGTCATAATCCACTTATCAACGTGCAATGACTTACATTTTTCATGATCTTATCCATAAAATATTAGAATATTATGTTGATGAACTTCTAGGAAAATCCAAACAACACAGAGATCATCTCATTGTCATATACGTTATCTTCACCCATCTCATCAAATACCTTCTTCGTCTTAATCTTGCTAAGTGTGTTTTTGGTGTTCTCACCGAAAATCCTAGGGTTCATAGTTTCTATCCGAGGTATTGAAGTAGATCCTGCCAAGATTAAATATATCATTAAAATGCCTCCTCCATCTAACCTCAAACAACTTCACAACCTTCAGGGGAAGATCTAATCCATTTGTCATTTTATCTCACAACTTTTTGACCATTTTCAGCCCTTCCATCATCTTCTCCAAAAATATGTCAATTATAAGTGGGATTCTAACTACCAACAAGCCTTCAATGAACTCAAACAATATCTCTTATAGTCATATGTACTCATACCTCACGTGAGGGGGAGTTTTTCTACCTTTACATATCCGCTTCCAACCATGCCTTAGGCATAATGCTTGGTCATTGAGATGAGAAAGGTCATGAATAGGTTATTTACTACATAAGTCGCACTCTCCATGAATACGAGACACATTACATCTAAGCTAAAAAGTTGTGTGGTGCCTTATACTTCGCAACGTCTAAACTTCATCATTATCTCCTCATTTTGTCATAACTAGCTTTAACCCTCTTAAAACCATGCACTCCAAACCATATCATAGTGAACGCATTACTCGGTGGATTATGCTTATGAATAAGTTTGACCTTGAATTTATCTCACAAAAATCTATCAAAGAACAAGTTATTACCGATCATCTTGTCGAGGCTCCTCTTCTTGAAAAGTGCACTCCACATGAACAATTTTCAAGTGAAACCATTAACACCATCGATCCTAAATTTACCCTTGTCAAGATGACCCTCTTCTTTAATGGATCCAAATGTCAACAAGGGGTAGGTGTTGGTATTGTTATAATTTCTCCCTAGGGGAATCCTATCCCTCTATCCTTCAAACTTAACTTCGAATGTACTAATAACATGGTCGAATATGAATCTTTAATCACGTGTCTTCAAACAAACATTATGTTAGGTGTTCAAATCTTGGACATCTATGGAGACTCACAACTTTTCATCAACAAAATCACAGGAGTCTATTAGTGCAAAAAGATATTTTACAAAAATATAAAGCCATTGTTGACTTTCTCTTAGAATCCTTTGACCATTATACCATCCAAACCATTCCACATTTTGATAAAATTTCACGAAACCATGGCCTCTTTAGCATCCCTCATCCCTTTATCAACTAAAGAATCAAATACATTTCTAAATTATTCGTTATAGTCTACATACTTGACCAATCATCACACAAAAATGAACTCCCTTCTATCAACACCGTTAAAAATAATCCAATAGACCTTTGGTATAATCAAACATTCAACTATCTTTGGAATCCAAAATTCCTCTCGACCTATCCAAGAACACTAAGAGATTTTCCTTCAACGTGCTACCCACTATGTGATCGTAGGTGGTATCCTTTACAAGCGCAGATTTGATGGTCTCTTGCTAAGATGCCTAAAATACCATGAATCTACTAAATCCATTCAGGAAGTCCATGACGGTATATGTGGTATCCATTTTAATGGTGTAGCTATCTCTAAGCATGTCATACGAATGGGATATTATTGGCCTACTATTAACCAATATTGTTTTGCATATGTCAAGAAATGTATCAAATGTCAACAACATTCGAACCTCACTAAAATTCCCGAGTCGAAGCTTGGTAACCTTCTCGGGACCTATGTCCCTTCTCAAGATGGGGGCTAGACCTCATTGGGTACTATCAACCCCCTTATCAAACAACATCATTCTATCATTACAGTCATTGAATACTTCACTAAATGGGTAGAATCTATTCCCTTGACATCTAATAAAGAAAATAAAATTGTTGATTTCATCTATCAACATATCATATGTCGCTTTGGTATCCCTCACAAAATTATCATTGATAATGGAAAATCCTTTAAAAATAAAGATGTTAAGAAACTTTGTGACACATTTAATATAAAATTGAGTTTCTCATCACCATATTATCCACAAGAAAATGGACAAGCCGAAGCTTCTAAAAAACACTTAATAAAATCCTCATGAAAACCATTGATAAAGTAGGTAGGAATTGGCATCTCCAAATATTGTTTTCTCTATGGGCCTATCATACTAGCATATGTAGTCCTACATGTGCTACAACCTTCTCACTAGTCTATGGCTCAAAGGCGGTCTTACCCCTTGAATTTTAAATCTCGTTACTACATGTATCCCTTAGATATTTCATCCCTAATGAGGATTATTGTTAAGAACGCCTATCACAATTACAATTGTTAGATGAAAAACACTTAATATCCCTTGAACATCATCATGTTTATCAAGAGCACATCAAACACGTGTATAAAAAACATGCTAAAGAACTTGACTTTAACATATGTGACCTGGTCTTAAAATAAAATCAAAATCTCACTACTCTAAAAAGGAGTAAACGTGGAAAGTTCTCCCCTAACTAGATTGGTCCGTATATCATAACTCAAAAATATGGGTCGAGAGCTTATTGTTTAACTTCCCTCGATGATACACCTAAAAAATAACCCTTCAATGCCTTGCATTTATGACCTTTCTACTATTAACATTTTTTTATTGAAAAACATATCCATATATTAATGATGATAACAAATGTACAATGCTAATCATACAAAATCGGGTGGAAAAGATCACACCCCATATGCAAGATCATAGTAGCCATAAAAAGGCTACAAGTGGCACAAGTTACATAATCATTTCGAGAGAAGATTTTTCAATCAAAAAACTTTTGAAGCAAAATTGCAGAGAACCAACAAAAACCTCCAAAAATGGAGCTAGCGAACAACGAACATGGAGGAGCGTGGCGATTGTTGTGGGCTCTTTGGACAGTCACCCCAACCACCAAGAGTAGTGTCGTGGGTGTCATCAATCAGTTCAGTCATTTGTATATTGTTTCTCCTCCTCGTTTCCCAGTAGGGTGGGTGAGATGGCCAAGGAGAGCGAGGAAAATTTGACTAGTCGGGCACACGCCACCCAAAGCCACCATTGCGAACCCGACCAACCAAACACCCCTGAAGTGGGTGGATTCCAAGATGCGAGGTAGAGAAGGGACTCACCGATGAGGAGAGGCACTATGTCACCCATGAGCGGTCCCGGTTGAAGTTGCGCCACCCACGGGAATGCGAGCGGCGACCTTGCGAGTGGGAGGCTGCGGCGAGGGGAATTTGGAGGAATGCAACTAACAACACAAAGGGCACTCCCAAATGGTCCAATAGAGTTTTCAAGTGGTCAAATTCAATGTGGACTTTCTCCTCCTAAACTGGATCTGAAGTGAGACATTGAGATAATGAAAGCTTGTTAGAAATAGCAAAAAGTCTTTCCACTGTCTCCTTATTAAAAATAGCTTCATTTCTAGTTTTCCAAATGTGATATAAAATAGCCACTCTGAAAGAATGCCGAATGTTGTAAAATTTTACAAGAATAAAGGCCGAATCCCCTAGAAGAACCATTTTCCACGTAAAGAAGGTGGGTAAAAAAGGTTGAAAAACAGTATGAATCTAACGCTGCATGACGGAGTGAGCACAAGGGCATAACCAAAAGAGATGAAGAAGAGTCTCAATGTGGTTGTAGAAAGGGCAGCACAATGGAGGAGCTCCCAGAAGAATAAGGCATTTTCCCATAGGAAGCCCTTGATGAAGAATGCTCCAAAGAAAGTGTGCAACTTTGGGCTCTATAGGAATGGTCCAAACAACAGTGAAGCGTTGCTTCCACCCAAAACGAGTGGAATGCAAGCTCCAACAAGAATTTAACTTATTGAGAGGGAGATGTACGTGTGAGAAGTTTGTAGCCCACCCAAGGTTTATAATTTCTGAAGGGGGTGGCAGAAGGCCAATGCCAATCAAACCACCATGGGTGCTACGTAGTGACACCAATTTTATGCAAACAATCACCAAGTATGAGCTCTTGAATAAGAGAAATGGCTTATTTATCATTATCATTTAGAGAAAATTTAGCTTTTAAATTTGAACCATGGAAGCCAATCCCTGGTGATAGGACAAAAAGGTCCTGAATATACTTAATCCCTTTTTTGAAAAAATGCAAACCCTTGAGCTGCAAGGAAAGAGCAAGGGGTTTGTCATGAAATTGAAACACCGAATTCCACCACAAACTAAGAGAGTTAAAAGAGATCCCGTTCTAGAAACCATCACCTTGCCGAGTAGATGTGGTTTGAGAAGCTCCCCAGGATTTCCATATGCTTTTGCCACAAAAGAACCACCAATTTTAACAATAACAGGGCATAGAAGTAAGGAGTAGTAGTTCAAACCCTGCCAAGCCTTCCGATTAAGTGGAGACCCTTGAGATATACAATTTCTGAGAAGAATTTTCCAAGACTCCTCACCTTCAAGGCTATGAATAATCCATTTGGCAGTAAGAAAAAACCCTTGCATGTGAATTTTGATCCGGCCAAGACCACCAATGTCTTTGGGTGTACAACAAATGTCCCAAGCAACTCTGTGAAAACCATGGTTCCCCTCAGAGTTGGCCCTAAGGAATTCATGTAGAATTTTCTCTAATCTATGGTAAGTGACTTTAAAAGGTGCCCAACATGAAGAGTAATAGACATGAGTGGAAACCAGAACCTTGGAGCATACTTGTAATTTTCCAGCAAGAGACATATGCTTGGTAATCCAAAAAGATATTTTTTTTTCAACTCGTTAAATCATATAGTTCCAAAGGTCAGCAGGGGATGCCATAAAGGCAAAAGGAATGCCTAGAAATTTAAATTAAACACCAGGTTCAATCCAAAGCCATTGAAATCCCTCGAGCCAAGGAGGTTTAGGACCCATCACCTATCTGTAACATTGGGTTTTCTTCTATTGGATAACAGAACCAGAAGCAAGACAAAAAGTATCAAGACATTGCATGGCATTAGTAACAGAGGCCTCAGACTCAGCCAGAGTGAGAAAAGAGTCATCAGCAAAATGACCATTAATCAACTACTTAGGAGAGGAAGGTAGTTGGATACCTTTAACTAAACCAGCATTAGCAGCATTAGTGAGCAAGTAGCTTAGACCTTCAGCAGCAATGACATAAAGAGAAGGAGCAAGAGGGAAACCTTGTCGGATGGAACGATGAAGAGAGAATCACTCAGACTGTTGACCATTGATAGTAATACAAGCACCCACATCTTGAAAGAGCATATTAACAGAGTGAATGAACCGGGGTCCAAAACCAATAGCACGAAACATGGCGAATGAAGGGCCACTTAACTATGTCATAGGATTTTTCAAAATCAATTTTAACAAACAGGGCGGTTGAGAAGTCTAGCGGGCATATTCCATGCCCTCCCAAACTACAATAATGTTGTCCAAAATATATTTGTTTTTGATAGAGCTAGTTTGTTCAATCCTGATGATCAAAGGCAATAAATTAGTGAGTATGTTAGCAAGATCTTTGGTAATAATTTTGAACAAGACATTTAGCAGAGTTATTGGCCACCAATTGGTGATAAGCTCGGGATCTCCATACTTGGGTATGAAATTGATGTTGCCTTGGTTAATCAGAGCATCCAAAGTGTTGGAGGACATAGCTTATAGATAGACTTGATAAAGATTTGGACCAACTTGAGTTGTCCATGAGAGACCGGTAAAACTCACAGGGAAGACCATCAACCCTAGGGGCTTTCTCGGAGGCCATATGTAGAGAAGCTTCCTTCAAATCATCAATAGTGAGAGGCCGATCATAGGAAATGTGATGAATTTCAGATAGCTTGTAGGGAACAACGTCAATGCATTGAAGGAGAGTAGCATCGCGAGCCAGAGTAGCAGGTTGAGAAGTAAAAACAACATGATAGTGATGCACAAAAGCTTGCAGAATGTCAGGTAAGAGAGTAAGCCTTTGGCTACCTTCCTTGATAGCTTTGATTTTGGTGAGAGTTTGAGTAGATTTAAGAGAAGAAAAAAACTCCTTAGTAACTCTGTCACCAACGGAGCCAGTGCAATCTAGCTCGAACTTGGGCTCCTCTAGTCTTATAGTGCTCCTCAACTTGAAGCTTATGCTTCCAATGGGAAGCTTTTACTTGCATGGAGTGTTGAAAGGAGACAGATTAAGCTCTTGAAGAGCTCTAGAGTATTCAATATGAGAGGATTCATGATCATTCTTGTGAAAAAGAGTATCTTGTTTCCCATAGAGCCGAAGGAAAGAAGTGGTGCGAGTGATGGCATGAGACCACCAATCAATCCAGCCAATCCCATCAACAGGTCTCGGGTCAAGATTCCAAATACGTCTTATATAATCCAAAGTTTTGGGATGAGAGAGGTGGGACGTATTTAAATAGAACTGGGTGGACTTGGGCTTGGGACACTAAAAGTTCCATTGAATCCCAAAGAAAATAGGATTATGGTTAGAAACCAAAGTGTGTCCACTACCGAGACCGGGAGGTTGTGTGAAGAATCAAAGGAAAACCATTGCTGGTTTGAAAGTAGAGCTCTGTCAAGACACTTATAAAATTTGTCATCACCAGACTCTAAAATTAGACCAAGTGAACCAAGGAATGACAGCATTAGAGTGCTTGTGGTGGTTGGGATCAAACAAACAAAGTTTATTGCGCAAGTAAAACTAGGCTTCACGTTCACCAACACACCAATGCCTAAGAAGCTGGCCCAACTTGTCTTCGGGAGATTCAACCATGTTGAAATCACCACAAAAATCCAGGTAGCAAAGGGCAAATGATCAACCAACCACCACAAAAAGAAGAACGCTCGAAGCATCATTGGAAGCATATATATTGGCCAACTCAAGAATGTGGCCGTCAAAATCAAAAAGGGTCCACACCACCCGATGAGTGGGGTCAAAGCCCCATGATATTATGTTGGAGGTGAGGTTAGGGCTTAAAAGAATGACAACACCACCTCGACCATTATCATGAGCTGACATATGGTAGAGAGAACCAGGCTAGATGGTATGCATAGTAGCAGAAAGATGGAAGCCAATGATTTTGACTTCCTGCAAACACAACACATGAAACTTTGTAAAATGTTTACAACTGTCTCTGACAATATATTTGTGAGTCAGATCAGTTATCCCCCTGACATTCCATGAGTAAACTATCATGGAGAACTATCAAGGTGCATGTTTTCCTCCTCAAAGCTAACTAACGTTCCAAAGCAGTTAGAGAAAGTGACTTGCCATGCATTCCCATGCATATAATCTTCAAGCTCAAACTTCCATCAAGGTCTTTATGAAAAATCATCCTCGAAGGAGGGAAGGACTTCATGAATGGTGTAAGACAGCTTTTTCTATCTATTTGAGCATCCGAACCACCGAGAGTGTTATCCGAGAAAAGTTGAAATCTCGGGAAGTGAGGGGTGCGAAAGAGTAGGAGATGAGGGTGAGAGATGATGACAATAGCAGCTTGTGGAGTCCAAGAGATGACGGGTGTGGGCTTGGGAAGGGTCATAGAAGACGGATTCATAGGAGTAGAAGTGGAAGTAGTCACCAATTTTAAGTAGATGTTGGGGCTTATTGCGGGCCGAAGGTTTTACGCCGATGACGGTAGTCAATCCATCAGAGGAGGGAGTGTTGGATTTAGGGTCCATCGGGGTTTTCTCTGAAACTAGTGGTGGGCTTGGAGTCATGAGAGGACAATCCTTGATCATATGGTCTGTAGATTGGCACCGAAAACAAGTGTTGGGTAGGTTAATATATAGAACTTTCTGTGCAAAATGTGTGTCCCCAACCTGGATATCAAAGGTATCTTTGAGGTCTTTTGAGAGATCAATCTCAACATAGACCCATTTTTGGGGTCGAGCCAAATAAAACTTAGGTTGCTCATGGTAGATGAGATGACCAAAGGGTTTGATAAGTTGATTAATAAACCCCCATAGAGGAAAAGGAAGGCCTGGAAATTTGATCCAAACAAGAATTTTGAGTTTTGCTTACTCAGAGACTTGAAAATCTCGAGTCCAGTGGGAGAACACCACAAGACTATTGCGAATAAACCAGGGACCATGGTTTACAATGGATTTGGAATGTTCAACATTGGAAAAGACAAATAGAAAGAAACCCTTGGTCATGTTTTGGACTCCCTCTACCTTGACCCCATGGGGTTTCCAATGATTATGAATCCATTGGCGGATGATACCTTGGGGAACTCGCCCCAAAGTAAGCAACAAGAGAAAAAGATTTAAACCAGTTGCAAGATTTGTCAAAAATAGGTAAATCAAGAACAATATGGGGAAGGAGTATCAGAATCCTTACCTCATCGAACACCTTCGGGACAAACTTCCTTGCTCTTTTCGGTGCCATTTTCCAGAGCTCCTCTTTCGTAAGACCAACATCTATAGATGCATGGCCCGAGGAGGTGGTCATTATATAAGCCACTACCCGAGGGAGAGAGGCGATCGATACAAAATTAATACAAATAATACAACACGGATCTGTAGATTGGTGGTGTGACACAATGGCAGCATATGGAAAGGTCGAGCATTCACTGCATAAAAAACTCGAAGAGCCTAAACCCTAGTGGGGCTCATTCGACAACATTAACTTTTTTACTATTAACATTTTTGACTATCATGATAGTAATTTTATCTAAATACTAACCTCATCCATTAGCCCACTATCTGATCATTGTAATGATTTGAAAGTATGTGGTTTTCCATCACTGTCCTTAAATAACCTTAAAGATAACACAACTTTGTTCATCGCATCTTTCTCTTTTGGATAAGTTCCTCTTTATCAGGAACCCCACAATCATTACATTCAACCACCTTTTCTACCAACTAAAAACATATGACGGGGACAAAATGTGTGGTTTGTGCACATATATTTCCCCTCCTTGGAATGGCCTAGTAATGCTTGCCCTCAAAGCATAAAAAATTCAAAAACGTCAAAAATACCATGGATGCATCATATTGATAGAATGATCCCTCGAAGGACAGCTATCAAAAATAATATTTTCATAAATAAGTAGACTAATCCCTCGAAGGAAAAATACTTGTCAAAAACCATAAACCTCTCCCTTAAAGGATGGCTACCTAAATAAAAATGCAAAAATTATAGACCACTCCCTCAAAGGATGGCTACCTATATAAGGGATTCCCGCATCTATCAGGCTTCAAAAATTCAAAATATCCAAAATCACCCTAGGAAAGCTTCCTGCATTGATTAGCTTTCCCGTCAAAGCAAATTTCCCGTATCGATCAATTTGTGTCAAAAAAAAGAAAAAGATATATATATTTGGTACATTTTCCTTACAAAACTATTCGAGGAGAACCTATACTCCCGCACAACCCACATATGTTTACCCTTATTATGTTTGAAGAAGGTATACATTTCATTCCATTGATATCTTAGATTTAACTTTTCACTACCCATTGATACTCATATGTTAGCCTTTATAAAGGCTAAAAGTGCAAGAGCCTATGTTCCTACATTTTACCATTGTGTATGTATCAAATCCAGTATAAAGTAATCTTTCCACAATTACTCTTATTTATGATTAGGGAAAATTTTGGAAACATTAAAATTTCTATCCATAAGTTAATCAAAAATCATTTCAAAATGAATTCAACCATCACATTCATAAGATACCAACACACGAAATCCAAAACATAAATAACATCAATATAACATCAAAATCCATCTAGAACCATCAATAATTAAATATAATCAAATCACACCACAATAATCAACACATGAATCGAGATTCAAACTCATTAACATCTATATATATCCAAATTATGTATACATCATTGAGAGTATCATGATCCTCGTATTTCAAAAGCTATACATCAAAATAAGGATTCATAAAAGAGACGTATACGACAATACATCATCCAATAAAATCAATAGCAACAAATAACTCGCTACCATGAATAATTCTCCCCGAGCACCCTAACCACCTGCACCCTATGCATCACCATCACCACCCTCTCCTCCATTTGGACCTCCTCTATCCGGACCTTGAGGTGGCTAACCCACACTCTCTACACTAACACTAAGAACTTCTCATCACCGAGCTCGATATTATGTATACCGCAATGCATTAGGAAAGTTTTGAACCACTAGGTACTCATAGTAGGATATCTCCTCCACACCTTGGTGATAGTGAACCAAGAAAAATGTCATGGGTGGTCCCATCGACCACTAGCACGAGTCGATCTCGCTAACTCAACACCTAGCACCGACATCCCCTGTAATCCCGAGTGCTCATCTCAAAGTATCTCGATGCTTCCTATATCTATCCCGATCAGTCCCATCCTATGATAGCTTCTACCTCAAACTATCACAATCAACTATAATTCCATCCCTCTCCCCGATTGGTTTATCCCTCAATGCAACCAAACCATCCCATTCTACCCTCAAATTGTCTTTCTATGTCTCCACTATGGACTTTTTTTGTTCGTTAAATGTGTGATAGTGGCCTCCAAGGCTACCTTGTCTTTATCCTCCTCCTCATCACTAACATTAACCACCTAATGTTTTCCCTTTACTTGAGCTCTCACCCTCCTACCTCTCTCGAACTAGACAATTTTTTTCCCACCCGGCATATGTCCAAGTCAACCTTGTCATCTAACTCGGAGTCATACCATTTTTATCTATCATAACCAATTCTTTGTGCTCATCCATACCCATGGCTCCTTCCTCATTATCCATAGGAAGAGGTGGTCCTAAAACCACCTTGGGAGTATCCAAAATCCTAGAATCCCATCTCGTATGGTAGTGCTTTGGAGCATTAGGGACATCCTGTATCAAACCAAATTTTTGTCTAACATGGCCAAACCTAATATGATCCCACTCTTCACCTCATCAGCCCTGCACCCATAACTCCTTTTGTGTGGCATTCAGCTCCCTCTCATGTTTGGATCACATTGGAAATCCAATATAGGGTCACCACAATACATCACGACTGTAAACACCGTGAGGATTTATATATAGTGATCCTCCCTCTAAAATCCTCTTTGGCCGTCCTGTATCAACATGCCATCTCATAAAGCCACCGATCCCACAATCATATCCACACCTCCCCATGGTAAACCATGAGAATGAGCCACAACAATATGCTCGAAATCCCAACACTTTAGTAAAAATGTGAAATCAATACCAAATATCGTATGGACCCTCCAAGCCTATATCCCATGTAATTTTGTGCTAGTAATGCAAGGGCCCATGCAAAAATTATTTGATGCTCCATCATCTCTGCAATAACCTCCTTCATCATCCAAGAAAAATGACCACCACCGAGTCGGGAAAAGTGAGACATGAGATTCCCATGATCAACATTGTCATACGAACACAACTATCCTCTCTGTAGAATAGAGAGTCGATAATAAATCCCACCCGTAGTGTATCTCATATCCTTAGCATCCTCCCCATACAACCTCCTCATGACCTCCTCCCTCTTAGTATCATTAATGCAATAAATACCACCCTCTTAGACTAGAAACCTAGTGATCCTATGGACATCCTCTAGGGTGATGGTGATCTCACCCGTCGGTAACCAAAAATTATAGGTGGCAGGATCCCACCTCTCTATCAATGCCAATAGCAATCCTCGATGCCTATGGATGCATCTATAATTACGCATCCCCACAAATCCCACTACATCCACATGTTCCCAATCCTCATCTGACATATCCTCCCTCACCTCATCTAGAATCATTGGAATCCTATCTCTAATAGTTAACTTGGCCTTCACCTGCATTCACAAAACACAAAAACATGGATTAGAATTAATTTTTATCAAAAATATCGATCACTAAAAAATTACCCTAGATCGTTAACAATCTAAATGAATCACGGACGATTCCTATAAATTGTTGGCGATCCACCTAATCACCGATGATTCCAGTGATTTTAAAAATAAGCCCTCCATACATGCGTGAAAAAGGAAAAATTCAAAAACTAGATAAAAGCAAACAAAAACAAAAAGAAAAGAACCTACCTCTACGAGTGGGCCTCCTCTTCCTGCTAGATGATCTTGCCACTTTCATTGCTCCAAAATAACTCTTTTATCACTTAATTTCACTCTCCTAAACACTAATCAAAATAATGAACTATCTCGTAAAGCGGTCGGATATTTATAGGCCACAAAATTTACGCACAGAGGAATCACCGATGATTCCTTCAATCACCTGGAAATTAGTCTAAATTTCAGGGATCCTGTACTTTCTATCCTAAACCATCCTTTTTCAAAGCCCGACAATTATTATCAACAACATTATCACATTTTTCAGCAAAATTCCTCATTTTAAGGACCCCAAATCCTTGCAAACTAGTGATCCCTAAGGGATTCTATCTACAAACTTAGCATAGGGAAGTCATATGTCCATATGATGTGAACCTTTTGGCTCCCCTTTCACTTAACTTCTTGATCCTTACAACCTACCCCTATGGATCGTATGTCCATAGGAAACAACCATTTGGTTCCCCTATCACTTGATTCCACGATAGCACCTATTCTTTTGATACCTCATCTTAGGGAAACTTCAAACAAAATACACATGTCAAACCTATCCAACACAAGTTGTCAAACTGGTGATCCTTGCACTATGTCGCAATCACCCCCAATTTGAGGGGGAACCACCCATACAAAATAAATCGACCTATCATAGATTATTTTTGTTTAGTATTTTCCTACACCAAACTACTCAAGAGTCGACAAAAAGGGGTGTTATCTCGTTTAATGATTTCAGCTAAAATTGAGATAACCATAGTAAAATTTTGGAAAAATATCTTAAAATTCCCTTTGAAAGAGATTTTCACGTTTTCGGGTTTTCATTACATGAAAACACGTTCTTTGCATGCAATATGCTTCATGTTCCCCAAAATCTGAACCCGATTGCTTAAGTCCTTTGTATCGGGTTTTGAACTTCAAGCATCCGAACATGATTTTCCAAATGCATGTTTCATGAAACCGAAACCCAAAATGAAGCCTTTGCGTCAGGTTTTCAGGACTTAGAAGCATCTCAACATCTCATGCATCATGTCTCGTGTTTCCCAAAACCTAAAACCTGAATTGAATCAAATCCTTTGTATCAGGTTTTCGGAAGCTTCAAGCATGATGACATGTCATTAATGTCCAGTTGTCTGGTAGTTGGCACATGCGTCAAGTGAGGTGTAATTAATGTTAGGGTATTATAAATAGATGGTTTTCCACATCATTTATTACCTGGTACATTTTTGTTGCGTTGGATTTCTGATTGTGCTTCTTCCACCTCCAAACCCGATTGATCTTCCCAGTTGATTTTGTCGTCCATATTTGATCATTTCTCAAGATTGTTGAAGGTATTCTTCTCTTTATATTTTTGAGATTTTTAGGTTATTCATGAGATGATGTTTGGGGTTTTTATTTCATTTCCTTTTCCATTCTTTGGTTTAGGGTTTTGGTTCAGTTTCCTTGTTTCTTGTCTTTTTCCCTTTTTGGTTCTTAATTGAAATTCACCCCTAGGTTATTTACTTATTTTTACATAAGTTGTATCCTATATATTACAAAAGAATCTAAAATTTCATAAGAAAAAGAAGGTGGGAAATTATCATGTTCTCACACATTAGAAACCCAAAATATTGGTTTCGGGTTTACAGGTGTTCAACATCCTCCAAGTTCTACCTTGTTTCGAGTTTTCCAAGTGTTCGACACCATCCAAATTCCATAGTGTGTCGAATTTTCTACTTGCTCAACATCCATCAAGTTCTGTAGTGTGTCCAGTTTTCATAGATGCTCAACATGTCCTAAGTTCTGACATACACTCCATTGTGTTGGGTTTCTCAAGGTGCTCAACATCCTTCAAACTCTGCCATTATTTCATGTTTCCCAAGGTGCTTTGCAAGTTTTAAAAGCCTAACATGTGTGTCGGGTCTATGCAGTTGTCCAACAAACTTACAAATTCAATTGCTCTTCCATAAATCATCAAGGAATTTCTTCTCTGAGATTTCTCATGTTAGACCCTGGTCAATCTAAGGATAAGTCAGATAGGGCAAGAAAGATGAAGTATAAGTATCAGAAGATGGAGTCCCCTTCTTACGTAGATTACAATTATGACATTCGGGACATAGAGCTTGGCAATATAGATATGGAGGACTTCTGGAATAGAATTAAGGATTCTTCTCAGAGTTCTGGATGAAGTCAATAGCCGGCAGCGGTATTCCTCTTACAGCAGGATTTCCAATATTAGCTCAATGCCCTGAATTCATCTTAGCCTGTGCTTCTAACTATGACTCTGCCTCCCGCTCAGTAAGAAATCAAGAAGGAGAGTCTATAGTGAAATTGGATTGAGGGTACTTTAATCAACTCCAAAGGTTGCCCAACTTTGAGGAATATGTTGATTTAAACCTTCAATCAACATAAAAGGCCTAGGACACGATCGGAAGATCGCATCAAGTATGTAAACAAGAAGTTCCTGATCAAGGCTAAACCAGCCATTTCTAGGTTTCCCAGGTCGGTCTCTAGAAGTGATTTCATTCTCAAAATCAGTGATATCATCACCCTGTTGAGCCGATTGTTTGGACTCCCAGAGTCAATATATTTCTAAGGGTGAATGTACCATTTCATGGTCGTTATAAATAAGAATGACCAAGGGATTGATTGGGGCAGCCTAATAAGTGACGAGATTAAATACCAAATGAAAATAGTCTTGTCTACGAGAAAGTTCTATATGATGTCATACGTCACCTATGCAAAGTAGCGGACATGAGAAATTACCCAGGATTAAATGTGAAGGTAAATCGAGTAACAAAACACATATATCATTACTTCCGTCAACTGAAAATAAAAGGGGCGGAAGATCAATATAGAAGAATGAACGACACCTTCTTCTATGAAAACATTTGCAGGTTGAATCTTGATCTACAGAAAAGAAGGGTCTCCGATGAAGCATGGGCCGAAGTGTCAAAATTGGGTTGAATCTTCTTTTAATTCAAGAAGTTCACCTATCTTTGGGTGGTCGAGGTTCTAGGGTAACCATTTCCATTTTCCTATGATCCCAGGTGAAAAACTAATCCTTATGGAGTTAGTTATATAATTGTTGGATTGTCACAAATTCCAACAAAGCAGACACAAAGATTTCATCTCCTTCCTTATTTCCATTGGAAGGTATGCGTGTCTTTAGTGGCTAAGGCCAAGAATGTGATACATGAGCTTCAGGACAAGTTGAAGAAACATATGAAGTACAGAGATGGGTTTGACTTCTAAGGAGTCCTCAAGCTATATGGAACCTTGTATCTGCATGTGCCCAATGTGGAAAACATCTGGGTTGATCTCGGGATGAAGTTGCCATCTGAAGAAAGGACAACAATAGACTGACACTTGAAGAGATTCGGATGTTAGATCTAGCTGACATCCTTGAAGGCACTGTGGACAATGAAAGTGTTCTCGACACCTTGTATGAATAGTTGAATGAAAATCAACATGGATTCCCAACCATTGATTAGTCTTTTGCTGAAATAGCTTCTATCACTGAAAGAGCTTCTCAGACTCTTGTCCATACCAAGGCATGGCTCATTTCTTAGGTAATGAGTTATAAAGAAAAGAGATTTTCAAAGTTATCCATTTTAGAGGTGGGAATCTCCAAGGGAGAGAAGGAAAAGGATAAAATCCCTTCCAAGATGCCGATAAAATTTAAGTTTTTCAGAAAAGGAGAAGAGAAAGTAGCCACATCATCTGCCACTCCTTCATAAACAATTGAGATACCAGATTCACCTCCTCCACCAGAACAAGGAAAAAATCCTTCAGAAGGCGAGATTAGTCAATCTCTCATTTCTCCTTTTGTTGATTGCTAATCAGAGGTCTCTCTCTGGCTTCCCAAGATTTGATTTCAGAATCCTTACCTCCTCCTTTCCAATCTTTCCCACCTCCTATTTCTTCGCCAAATTCATCAGCCATGGCCAACATACGCTCCAACCTCTCACCTCTCTCTGTTGGACCTAAGTTGGCCATAGATATGCCTCCTTCTACACCTTCATTCACTGAGTCTATTCCCACAGACACCACACTTGCAGTCATCACTACTCCGCAAGTAAACCTCCCTCCACCTATAGATGTGACCATAAAACCTCGATAGGGGAAACTTATTCCAATGTAACTCAATGGTTACTTTATCAGACCCCAAGGAAGAGGAGGTGGCAGTCCCTCTACCACCTTTGACTTCAGTTCCCTCAAGATCTCTCCTGCCAAATCTGCCAAGAAACCCGAAATGGCTTCAAGGGTTTTAGTGTATGTTTAAGGGCTAAGTTTGCAGATATTTCCACTCCTGCGGTAAACAAAAATAAGGAGGATATAATGGTCACTAATTATCAAATCATAATGGTTGATCTAGGAAAAGTAACAACAGAGGAGCACAAAAGGATGCGAAGGATGCCATGAACGGGTTGTGCTAGAAGTTAAAGGAAATGAAGGTGAGTAGGGATGAGCTAAAGGATAAAGTTGAGCAATTAACAGAGGTATTACTCAAGCTCTCAAAGCCTTCTGAGTCAACACCATCATCCTCTACCCCTACTCCTGTCGAGTTCGATTTCTCATCGGTACCCAGTATTGAAAAGATTAATGAGAAGGGGAGAACAGGTTGATGAATGGATTTAGAGGTTACTCCTATAAGGAAGAGAAGTCATTGATGTCTCATTGGAGGTTTATAAATCCTTGGGGAAATAAAGAAGGAGGGCAAAAATATGGATGAAGATTTTTCAAATGAAATCGGGAACCTCGAGCTAACTTTTGAAGCTCTCAATGCATTGAAACAAGTTCCATCTCGTATCTTGGTTGAGGAAGGAATCATTCTCATGGGGATAAGCATTTCCAGCTAACTAAAGCCATCAGATTCAGGATAAAGATTCTCAATGAAGCTTGCAGCAAATTGAGAGAATCTAGAGATCAATTGGTTGATGCTACCAATGACATTGAAGAGGAGCTATCCAGGATCTTTCCCAAGGTGTTGGATGAGAACTCAAATATTCTATCTTGCTGATGATTTCTATAAAAATGCAAGAATTAATCCAAAGCATGAACCAACTTCCGTCTTAAATCTGGAAATCATTGATAAATTCGTAAAGATTGAGCATGTCTTGGAATCATTAAAAATATCAATAATATATTGAAGAAACTTCACAGCGCAATGCAAGCGACACTCAAGAAACTTGTGATGTCCCGAGTGACCATTCCAATACACCGAAGAAGCTGATATGCAGGATATAATCTAAAAATTCTAGGAATTTCGGGACAAGTAGGCTTTTTAGGAGGAGGACAAGGACGTCGAATTGGAATAAGCATAATGTTACATGCCATTTTCATCTAGAGAATGACATGTCCTTTTCCTTTTCGTTTCATCATGTAGGAAGCAAATTTTTACTTGGTCTCTTGCGTGAGAGTCAAGTAAAATAGGATTCTTGTTAAAAGACTATTTTCTAGGATTTATCCTATTTTCGCTCTGCTCTTTCTATTATAAATATGGAATGCTTGTGTATTCCAAAAGGGAGAGATATTTTAATAGTATCGAGAGCTATTGTGAAAAAGAAGAAAATATTTGTATTTTATTTTAATCATTGAGGAATAGAAACAGGTGTTATTTTGTAAACTTTGTGTTGTGAGATTCATCTATCTTGAGAGATTGTTCTTATGTCCAAGATCTTAAGCTATTCCTTGTTTAGTGTTCTTGATTATTTTAATCATTTTCAACATTACACTCATTATCTAAAACTCGTATAAGTATTTATTATGTGTTTACTTGAAAGAAAATATTTTCCTCTCATTCCCTTCCCGCTTTGTTTATTCTATAATAGTTTCCTTTCTAATCCATTTTGTTCCGAAGCTGCAATATCTCCATCTCGTATTGATATGGATTACAAGATTATATTCCAATCCCAATGGTTAGAATAGTGTGAATATTGTATATATTATTTATGTCGTCTTTTAGATTAGTAATAAATAGGTTGCCTCACCTATCTTTGAGGAGGGATTTAATCCCATGTACTATGGTTGAACCTCATATTTTGGCACGACAAGATATCTAACCAACAAGGAGAAATGTAGACAACTAAAATTAGCACTGGTAATTTCCTTATCCATGTGTACTAACCCCTCAACAATATCAAATTAAAATAAGTCACCTAACTCCATACCACACACATTACTTAATATATTAAACCCTTATCCTAAGTTACATTCTCTCTCGTTGTATTTACTCCTTGTAAATATTAATCTACACCCATAAATACCATTCTACAACTATAAAATCCTATTTTACCCATCCTAAACCACATAACCACTTTAAATCTACCCTAACCATCTTAAAACCACTTAAACATATTTTAATAACACATCTCAACCTCAACACATTGTCCATGTGTTCAAAGAGAAGTTTTAAAAGCCACAAACTTGGGGTAAGAATCCCTAAAGAATCCTCAAAGGCTTCAAACAACAGATCAGTGGACCATCCGATAAGAAATGAGCAAGGTTTCCTAATTAGCATACATTATGAAGTAAACAATCAAATTAAACTAATTAAAACTACCTCTATTCTTTGAAAGCTTGAAATAATGAACCTAATAAGTCCTAAGCAATCAATTTTAGTGATTAAGAGAAAGAGATCTCACCATTATAGGCCTTTAATCCAATGGTTCTTCTCTTTTACTCTACAAATTAAATTTATCAATACAAAAATGAAGTAAATAGTTCAATAACTAAAATAAAATGAAATCTAGAACCTAGATGCAAAATTCTATAATTTGTGCTTATGATGAAGGGAGGAATTCTTTAAAAATGAGAGAGGGGGTCTAGCCCTATATATAGTTTTCTATTTGGGAAAATGGGAGGTTTGGGTGCATGTGGGACAAACACTAAATTCCAAAAACCACTTTTAGCAAGTCAAAGCTTACTTTGACTAGGTTTAGGAGGGATAAACCATGGTTAAGGTTAGTTAAGCATGTTTAGAAGATAATTAGGGTTTGGAGAGAGTTTTGAGGGGTCAGATCAATCCAATGGAATGGATTGATAGGCTAGGAAGGTGGTAGAAGTGGACTAGAAGGAAATAAGAAGCTAATGTAGTTAGAACGAAGCCGTAATAGCTTGTTAAAATGGTTTACAAGAGGAAAAATGACCAAAAGGATGTCGTAGGAAGAAAGTTAGATAGGTCAAACTGGCGGTGTATCGTCAGTTTACAAGGAGAAGCATAACTAGTGCAATATTAGTCGTAATAGTGCATTTGACCAAACTACAGGTGTCTACATTTACCCCTCTTTGAGGTGATGTAAGCTACCTCACTTCGAAGAAAGTAGACAAATACAAACGAGAAGAAATTTTTGAAGGGATAGAAGAAAAATTAGTAGGATGAAGGATGCCCCCTCGAGTGTCGAGAGGGTGATAGAATAATGTGATCGACGATCAAAAAGAAGAAAGAGGAAAGGGAAGTGCGAGGAGAAGAAAACAAGAAATAAGAAAAGAGATATTGAGCTATCCACAAATCAATTATATTCAATATTGAAATCGTCATTTTTCTTAGAGACCTCCTCATTGGTCCTTATTAAAATGTCAAGATACAATGAAGTGTATAGTGACATGAAAAGCCAAGATACAAAACAACTATCTATTGCCAAAATGCCAAATCCATGCAACATACAAACATGTAATGCAATACAAGAAGTAAACAAACTCATGTAATGGTGAAATAAGTACACTCACACACACTTAAACCAAAAATGTTCAAGAAGGTTGCACAAATATTTTGTTATCAAGTGGAAATCCCAAATGTTCGATAAATAACAAGGGTAAGAATGATGCCCTAAGCAATATGCACATGCAAGGAAATGACGGAGGATGCTTGGGTCCGATGAAAAAGTAACGTGCACTACAAAAATAGTACCTCGGAAATTGATAGTGCCCCCAGTACTGCAGATGAAGTAAGAAACGGGCCTTTGTAAGTGATTGTAGGTCAGGGTGATTTGCAAGTCGTTGTTTCAAAACATGTGAAAAATGTCAACAGGATATGGCATGAGTGTCATGCAAGAGACAAATTTCAGCCAAAAATGAGTCAAGTTACCGATTTTAGTTCATTTTCAACGTTTTATACTATTTTTGATTTTCTGAATTAATTTTACAATTTTTAAATTTTTTGATCGGTCGAGGAAGAATTCAATTGATCAAAGATCTTGAAAAAAGCACGCACGAAGGAAAACAAGGGAAGGTGAGTCTACGAAAAGAGCCGAGAAAGTATCCTCATGGGAAGAAAGATGGGGTGATAAATAACTATTTAAATAATTAATTATCGCGATGAGAGAGATAGACAAAAAAGAGGAATAAAAATAGAGAAGATCGCTGAAAAGTTTGTAAACAATTCCGGTGCAAGAGGAAGTGTACACTGGGTAGCACAAAGTGCCCAAATGTGTGAAAATTAGTGAAAATAATCATTTTAATAGAAAAATAATTATCATGGCGTTAGAATGATAATGGTGGAGAAAACATGCCCTAGGGGCATCGCAACGAGTTAATATACCCACCGGGGGTAAAACAATCGCGACCAATTCATTTGTACTAGATTTCTTGCAAAATTTTACTTGCTGAGTGTCGGCGAGAGAGCACGGATTGCGATGGAAAGGTTATCAATGAGGCAGAGGTGAGTAGATCGGATCCAGGAGTACCAGTGAGACCCGCCGAATGGACCCTTCATGAGTGGTCTATCCTTTCTCCTTTAAAATAGGCATTTAATGCTTTCTAGGTCATTTATAGGGTAGGTAAGCGGGAAAAGACACATGCGCACACGTGCATATGTCGGTCTACATGTACGCGCATGTGCAGTGTCAAGAATACGGGACATGTATGCGTACATGTTGGGGAAGTGGGTACGCATCTACGTATCCTTTGAGAATCCATACGCGCACGTGTGTCCATCGGGAGAGGAAAAATAGAGACGCACGTGCTTATCGAACCTAGGGCGTAGGCGAGGGGGAAAATTCTTAAAATTAGTGGGGAATGGGTGCACGCATGCATGCGCATTGGGCGGGATGTGTAGGTGTCACATTGGGCGCATTGGCGTCTGTGTAGCATACGCGGGAAAAATGAAAAAGGGCGAGGGCGTGTACGCGTCCGTTAGGGTGTGTAGGCATTGAGGAGGGCACGTACGCGTTGAAAGGGGTGCACATGTGCCTGAAAGAAAAAGGGAAAACACCTTTACCAACAAAATATCAAAGTATAGAGGAAAATAATATGACCTAGAAGAAAAAGGGAAATTAGTAAGTTTCGTTAGAAAGATAGCTAGAAGTTAGAAATGTGCCTAACACTTATTTTGATCTTACAAAGATAGATTACCCACACTTCGACGCAGGAGAGATATGGCCACCTTAAGATGATAGAGGTGTAATTTAAGGATGGAGATAGGTTGATATTAGATATCCTCCTTTATGTCACGGGGTTAGCCTACGTGGTCGACATGCCCCAAATTACATTGGACCATGGACTTCTCATGGCCATAGCAGAAAGAGAAGAGATGGTACGAGAGCCGGTGCTTCCGGCTACCTGGGGGAGATCACCATTACGTTGGAGGATGTCTAGCGCATTATGTACATTCCTATCATTGGTCAGCCCATTTAGTACGTGAGTGACATAAAGCAGCGTTGGATGGATGCATAATATAGCTATTCAGGGTCCCTACGCCACCTCATCATAGGATGATGGTGTGTTTATCATGGTGTATTGAGGACCTTTCCTTAGATTGGTCGTGGTATATATGATGGCCTTTGTCAGTGGAGTTTTACTCCCTGACAAGACCGGTTCCTCATTTCCACTTGGACTATTTGGGGTTATTCTTGGATTGATACATGGAGAGACCTCTGCTGGGATTAGTGCATTCTAGCAAACCTCACCGGGATCTTCATCTTATCACCTACTACCATCGAGAAGATGGTAGGCCCGGCCAGCCGCTTATGATATGGGCACTGGGATCACATTTTCATTATATGCCCCTTAGGTGTTTTGAGAGTTCAGGCTCCAGAGGAGCCATCTACCATAGGTTGGGTCCCATTCGAGGACAATGTTCGGCCTTACGGGGGTGATACCTATCACTATCATCGAGAGCTTGATAACCTACAATAGGCGGTCATGGTATGGAGGTGCAGACATTTCAAAGTGGCTAGAGGACGGCCCCAGAGCTTTCCATAGCTAGAGTAGAGCACTTTATCATGGGCAGCCGCAACTATATGCGGGAGATTTATAGGGTGGAGAGATGTCGGTGAGAGTTTGGCATCACTCGGGATGTTCGGGGCTCGAGATGTGGTATGCACGGAGGGCACATGAGAATTTTGACATGGGACCATATATAGCCTTTGTGAGCTTGGGCGCTTTTACACATGTGATACCTATTGCATGGGTACCTTTGAGGTAGGTGTGGGATCCGGGTTGTATAGTAGAGTACGTGCCTTGGTATTATGGGGTGATTCCCTACAGGTTGACCATTTCAAGGGCGGCATATGAGGTAGGTGTGAGAGCTCCCGGTGGGGCCTCCTAATGATGACGATGGTGCAGAGGTGACATTGATGATGATTTCGATGATGAAGGTGGCTCGATTCACAACATCAAGTTAGAGGTAGGGCTCCGTAGCCACAGGCATAGGGTCCAGGCTTAGACCAGACAGGCACACCAGGCCCCGGTGGTCGATTACCTCCGGTAGTAGGCATTCTAGTGGGCATATATGCCCCATTACGATGAGGTTCTACCATGGCATGGTCCACCTCCTTAGGCTCTAGGGGTGGTGATGATGGGCAACTTACCGCACTACAAAGCGAGCAGTTATAGGCCACAATAGTGGTATAGCTCTAGGTGGCCATAGAGAGAGATCGAGGCCGGGGCACGAGTGCAGGTTTTGACTACCGAGAGAGACCAGGATAGGTCTAAGGTACATGACAATGGGAGGGTAGTATGGCAGGTCAGATTACATAGTTGGCGGCGTGAGGCGCTCGGTTAGTAGGTGTCTTAGGCAGTACAGAGCGAGCTACATAGCATCATGGTTCAAAGCACGATCGGGTGCGGGCCGAGGGATAGACCTATCTTATGGAGAGAGACCAGGCCCAGGCCGAGCTATAGAGTATCACATTAGAGAGCGATCAAGAGGCCACTTCGCCAGGGGCGACGCCGATAGAGGCCGATTGATAGGTGAGTGTGATGCTGCCCTACAAGAAGCCTTAGCCATAGGAGATGCTGATTTGATATGCGACACGATCAGGGCTACAGGCGAGGCTCTTTATTACAGGACATCCTACTTCTAGGTATTCCCACCAACAGAGCGAGTGACTCCCTTTACACAGCTTGATGTGAGCCATATAAGCTCTAGATCACAGAGGTTGGCTTGGTCAATACAGCCCAACTACATAAAGCATAGGGACACACAAGGTCCTACATAGTTGGGGGGTTCTTCAGGGGCACGCCCATCACAAAGCATCCACTTTTCTGTCCTCCAAGACATGGTCCCAGCAGCCCTGGTGAGGGTGAGAGTTACGGCTGAGTCTTCTACTCATGCCATGATATATATGTATTGGATGTACATGCCTCTTATGAAGGCGGGTTTTGACTATGTACAAATTCTTTAGATTCTTTTGTGGATGCCTCTAGATGAAGGCTCGATTTTGATCAATGTAGGTACTTTTAATGTACCACCATGCCTCTGTATGCAGGATTAGTATCTAATCCATGCCCCTTTTATATGGCAGATGGACAAAGCATTTTGTATATACCGGACTTTGACAAAGATTTTTTTATACATGTACCATATGGACACTTTCTTGTATATCTTGTCTTGCTTTGATATGTTGTCATGGTAATTATGTTCCATTAATGTTCATGTTGTATCTTGTCCTCTTCATGTATGTGACATACTTTCAGATGTAGAGATGTACATGTTTTCCTTTCATAGTGATGATATACTCGTGTATTTGATATCATGTGTTTCCTACTTATGAGATGTTTGATTCCATATTGCTAGCATTTGGGATGATACTAGATGATTTTGGTATGGGGGGATAGATTAGTGATCATGCACAACCCCTCTTTCCCCATTGATGATATGATATGTGATTATTAGCTTAGCATACATGCATGATGTAATACTCAAAGCATTTTTGTATATATGATGTAGTAAATGATGTGATAAAATGTGATGAAATGATAGATGATAGATGTGATAAAAAATAACTGTTCTAAACAAACACATAAGCAATTTTTTTTTAAAATTAAACAAATATACACATGCAAAAAAATGCAACACAACTAACAATGAATATTAATCTAACATTTTGATCTAAGAAAGTAAAAAATGAATTCTACCAGATGCTCATAACAAACAAAGAAACATACAAAAAAATTTACAAGCATGAAAGTCCTAACAATGAATGCAGTCCAACACACAATTTAAACCCGACAAGATCTAATATAATACAAGCAAAGAAACATTCAAAGAACAAACAACACAACAATCTAAGTACATTAAAACTATATAAACCAACAACTAAAAGCAATCTAACTACCACTTTGTTTTTGCGGGACAACATTGATGTATTTTCTAATGTTTTTGAGCTTATCACGAAGGATAAGTTTTTTTAAGACTACAGTTTACGTCGTTGTCTAGGTTTCCCTAAGATAACGTCATGAAACTAACGTATTTGTGTCCCTAAGAAGGGAACTTTTCTAGATGTTTAGGTTCTTTTTGTACCCTTTTCAAATGTTTTTGTATTTCTAAGGTCATGTTCTAAAAGCCATGTACAAGATTCAAAGAAATGTGGAATGCCCCCAACATGATGTGGGAATATAAAAATGGTCAAATGCCATGCGTTAATGTACGATGAACTGGAATTCGAATGTGCCCCAGCGGATGTGGGAATATACAAATAGGCCACACCCTTCCAACAGATATAGAGTAAGTAAACCAGATCACAGGTCCTGCAAGGGAGCTTGGGGTCAGATTTCTAGACCTAGCCAGGGCACTTTGAAATTTCTAGCAAGTGGTAAGAGTTACCCATCCTATCGCAAGAGTAACTTGTGAAAGAGAAACTTTCCTTGAGTGCTGGAAACTAGTTTTCACAAAAGGACATGCCCACTGCGCCACAATTGTATGGTTTTCACACGAGGATGACCTGTTTTTTCTTTACTATTTTCTCAATTTTTTCTTTTTTTTTTTTCTTGTTTTTTTTTTAATTTTATACTTTTTAGTTCTTATCTCAATATTATCGCCATGCCTAAGCATATAAGTGCTTGAGGTGTATGGCATTCATGGGCTCTGGAAGGTCTTCACCATCTGAATAGGCAAGTCTATATGACCTAGATCCATATTTAGCGGTTACCACATAAGGGCCAAGCCAATTGGCCTCAAATTTACCTTTCTTTTCCCTATCTTTGGTGGTGTCCTTCTGATTTTCTTTCAGCACTAGATCACCTACATCAAATTCCCTATGAATGATGTGTTTGTTGTATCCCCTGGATATTATATTCCGATACACTTTAAGGTGATTAAGTGCTCTAATATGCCATTCATCTAACAATTCTAACTCTGCCAGGTGATCAACTCTATAGTCCTCATCTTTGTCAAGGTAGTCCCTAAGAGATATTCTTAGGGAGGGAAGCTCCACTTCCAAAGGTATGATGGCTTCAGTGCCATAGACAAGTGAATATGGGGTCGCACCAGTAGGAGTGCAGATGGAGGTTCGATAAGCCCAGAGGGTGGGATGGATTTGCAAGTGCTAATTATGACCAGTTTTACTGACCATTTTCTCCATAATGTGCACAAGAGTTTTATTTGTAGCCTCTGCTTGCCCATTACCTTGAGGGTAATAGGGGGTGGACCATTTAAGTTGGATATGAAAGCGTTGACACAAATCTTTTATTATTTTGTTTTTGAAAGATTTACCATTGTCAGTGACAATGGCCGAGGGGATACCATAATGGCATATAAGATGGTTCATGATAAACTTGGATATTTGTGCACCGGTGACATAGGTAAGAGGAACAACCTCCACCCATTTAGTGAAATACTCGGTGGCAATTATGATGTGCGTATGACTATCTAATGAAGAAGGGTAGAGCTTCCCTATGAGATCTAAACCCCACTTTTAAAAAGGCCAAGGCATTGCAATAGGCTGCAAAGCTGCATTGGTGCATGTATGAGATTACCATACTTTTGAAAAAGTTCACATTTCTTCACGAAGTTACAACAATCGGATTCCATGGTAGGCCAATAGTATCCTACTCTTAACAGTTTCTTAGCTAGCACCATGCCACTAGTGTTCGCTCCACGAGATACCACTATGTACCTCCTTAATTGCATGAACCGAATCAAGTAACATTTAGACAATGAAGCAAGTTCTTGTCGTAGCCACGATGATAAAGGGTAGCTCTAGGAGGGTATAATGGGTGATGCGACAAATAAGGGCTTTTTTCTAAGAATGGGTAATGTTAGGTGGGAAGGTTCCATCTTGTAGGTACTTGGTAAATAGCATCATACCACGGAGATAGGGGACTAACAACCTCACATGCTAAAAAGATTCAAGCATATCGTATGCCGGCATCCGTAAGTGCTCCACAAAGAAAGGCATCTTACTCTCCTCATGTGGGATGCGCAAGAGAGATCCAATGGTAGCCATGACATCTACAAATCTATTATGAGATTTGGGTTTCGTTCAAATATAACATGTGAAAAATACTCCTTCGTGGTTTCAACCATATTCTTATAGGGAATAAGCTTTTCATCTTTAACCTTGTATTCATCATTGACCTGCTTAGTGATAAACTGAGAATCTCCAACAACTTGCAGTTGTTTAATGTTCCAAGTGATAGCTAGTTTGAGGTCAACAATAAGTGCCTCATACTCTACAATGTTATTGGTACAAGGAACCCCCATCCAGAATTCCCTTGGTATAATATCTCCTGTGGGAGTGATAAGCACCACTCCTGCTCCTAATCCATGAAAAGTAAATGATCCATCGAAATGGACTTGCCATTCCACGAATTCTTCGATGTACATCATAGATGTGTCTGGGAGATCTAGACACAAAGGCTCTATTCTTGGTAAAGGTTCTTCTGCCAATTGATCTGCCAATACCTGTCCTTTTAGGGACTTCTAATTTACAAACTCAGTCTCAAATTCACTCAAAAGAATGATCCAATTAGCCATTCGGCCTATTAGGGCGGGTTTGGATAAGAGGTACTTAAGAGGGTCAACTTTGGAAATGAGTTTAGTTTTATTGTTAAGGAGGTAATGGTGGAGTTTCTGAAATGTAAAGATGACTTCAGGAAGGACTTTTCAATCTGTGGATGGTTCAATTCATAGGTGATCAATGTATGGCTAAGGTAGTAAGCAAATCTCTCTTTATGGCCAAGGTCGTATTGGGCAAGCAAGCGATTGAGCCGCACTAATAGCGAATTGGGTAGTACAAATATACAAAAGGAGAGGCTCTCTAGGAGTAGGTGGCATTAGCACAGGTGGATTTACAAGGTACTATTTGAGAAAAGAAAATGCCTTCTGACATTTGGGCCCCCACTTGAATGCAACATCTTTCTTCAAAAGATGTGTAAATGGATGTCATTTATCTGCAAGCTGAGAAATAAAACGACGAATAGCCTGGATCTTTCCTTGCAGAATTCTGATTTGTTTAAGAGTGATGGGTGGAGGCATGTCTATAATAGCAGTGACCTTGGTGGGGTCCACTTCTATCCCTCTCTATGATACTATAAATCCCAAGAGTTTTCCCGATAATACGCCAAAGACACATTTCTTAGGATTAAGACGAACCTTGTAGTCCCCGAGGCACTTTGAAAGATACGCCTAAGCAGCATGGGTGCTCTTCTCGCTCTTTGATTTAGCTAGTATGTCATCCACATAGTCCTCCATAATATCATTCATCATATCATGAAAAATGATAGGCATAGTGCGCACGATAAGTAGCCCCAAAGACATTCTTGAGTTCGAACGACATGACTTTGTAGAAAGAAAAGGTCCCCATGGAGTGATGAAAGAAATTTTGTGTTGATCCTCTTCTGCAATCCTTATCGATTATACCCCGAGAAGCCATCCATTAAGGATAACATCTCATAGCCAAGTGGTAGAGTCTAGAATCATATCTATATTTGGCAAGGGAAAATCATCTTTAGGACATGCTTTGTTGATGTCGCGGAAGTCAAGTATAGATCCTAATGCCAACGAGCTTCTTTTGTCTTGGGAATATGTTAGAGATCCAATTTGAGTAATCAATAGGCTTGATAAAGTCTACGGCCTAAGAGCTTCTCCAATTATTATTTGACAAGAAGTGCAACCGTAGGATGCATCTTCCTCATATTCTATTTAATGGGCTTGGTGTCAGGTGCACAACAAGGTTGTGCACAACTAGTGCTTTGGATCCAAGCCAGGCATATTTGAATATGTCCATGCGAAAATATCAGCGTATTCTCTTAATAGTTCCACAAAGGTTTTCTGTTCTCGAGCCGAGAGCGAAGCCCCAACTTGATCATCCTGGGTAAAATAAGCGGAACCAATGTTAACATTGATGGTTTCTTCAATGAGCATCTTAGATGTGTCCTCCATTCTAGAAGGATCAAGAGGAAGGGTGAGATCAACCTCCGAAGTAGCTCTTTATCATCTTCAAATGGGTAAGTTATTTTATCCATGTGCTTTTCATTCGATCTTCTATAAGTGTCTCAAAGAGTTTGTCATTTGTGAGATTTCCATTTATTCTTTGTATTATGTTGCTCGAAGTATTTTTACTTTTATTCACAACATTCTTACCCAAGCTGCCACACATCTCCACTTCTTCCCGAAGTATGCACATGTGTTTAACTAAATTTAGAATCCTTTCTTGTGGTCCCTAGTAGGAAGAGAATCCCGAGTCCCATGAATTACGTGAATGCCTCATCATTCTCAAAGATATCAAGCAGTATGTGAAGTTGTTGGTCCCAATCTACAAGTTCAGGATAGACTAGGGTAACTTGATAATCGGTTGAAGAGACGGATTCGGATAGGGTAAGGATGGTGACTCTGGGAATAGGTTTGTGGAAGCCAGATCTTCATAGAGGCTACATTGGGAACCCGCATCACTATCTGAATGATACAAAATGTCCTCACACTCAGAAAAGGTAGCATCAACCTCGATGGGTTGAGTATCCTAGGATTTTAACCCAAGACCATGTTTATCATATTTGAAACGATGAGTAGGAATAGGCTCTAGATGGCCTTGTGCATTGGCTCCACATCCATATCCTTTATAACCCATGACAAACATCATGCGGTGTCCTTTGATATATTGAGGTGCTTGATGGCATGAGGCCATGGTTCCTTCTGGCACCTTACTAATGGGATCCTCCAACATCTTTTCTTTGGACAGGAGGCCGCTAGGGAAAAATTTATCCAATGGTTCTAAACATGGTTCCCGTGTACTTTTGAACTGAAAATAGGGCTTACCCCATGTCCTAGGTGACACTGATAAGTCTGAAATTAGTAATGCTTGTTCAAGAGTAAATGGCTCACCTGGGCCATATTTTGTTGATGTAGCCTCCCAAGATGCAAAAGGATTGACCAAAGAAGGGAAGTCTTGATTATAAGGTGTGAGTGACTCTGAGTCCACCCGATTCTTCATAGCTTCCATCTTAAGGGGGATGAAAAAATTCACGGAAGGACACTCATAGGTTGCATGAGAGAAAATATGCAATGCCCGATAGTGAGTGAGCGGTTCTAGATCACCGAGAGATAGTGACGATATGCCCTTCATGGCACAACTTGATACACTGATGAAAGGTCGAGGGAATAGCCTACATGGCATGGATCCATGGACGTCCCAAGAGCATGTTATATGGGAGGTCTAAATCAAGGACATGGAAGGTCGTATAATGACATGTTGGACCTACTTCCATCGGTACTACAATAGTACTGTTGATTCTCTCTCCTAATTATCATATGATGTGATGGTGATGGTTTTAGCTCCCGGATCTGCATTTTCGAAAGGCCTAGTTGCTTAACCGGCTTCAATGTGCATATGTCTAGACCAGGTCCCCCATCCACAAGCACTCTTTTAATATTACGATGGGTAACTACCACTTCTCAGGTTCATTTTAAGACACCCTTATAAAATTGAAGGTGGAAAATACGGCAAATATCCCGTAACTTGATTTCAGCGAAAGGTGAATTTGATATTAAAAACAAAATTTTCACTTGGTTTTCAAGGCTCCATCGGTGATGATGAATGACACGCGACTATTAATCTGAGCGACACCGAGATAGTAATGACGTGCGACACTTTGGAGCGACACTAGATAGTAATGACGCGCGACACTGGAGCGACACTAGATAGTAATGACGCGCGACACTGGTGCGACACCAGCTCGAAATGACGCATGACACTGGCTCCTATTGACGCGCATCATTTGCTTCGACTGACGCACAACACTATCTTCTATTGACGCGCGACACCATCTTCTATTGACGCGCGACACTATCTTCTATTGACACGCGACACTATCTTCTATTGACGCGCGACACCATCTTCTATTGACGCGCGACACCATCTTCTATTGACGCGCGACACTATCTTCTATTGATGCGCGACACTATCATCTATTGACACGTGACACTATCTTCTATTGATGCGCGACACTATCTTGTATTGACGCGTGACATTTTAACCAAATGACGCGCGTCACTGTAACCTGTTGACGCGCATCAATAGGGGCCAGTGACGCCCTATTTAGGTTATAAATACCCTTGTGCCGCTCATTTTCTCGTTTTTGTTTTCCCGTTCTTGAATTTTTGCAGTCTAAATATTCGACAAAGACGCCTTGATAACAGCTATAATGTCGACTTCACATGCTTCCCAATTGCAAGTTCAGCAAGAAAATCAAGAGAATCCAACTCAATCGATTTCCAAGATCAACTACAGGAATCCCTTATGCCCTCACATCCATACGGCTTTAAAGATGTCTTCAGAATATCAAGCTATAATGGAAGAGTGTGAATTTACAGGGCTCGTTAATATGCCCCATTTCGAAACAGATCCGGATATTTTGAATTACCTTCTGTCATGCTACAATTCAGAGGACGGTATATTTTATGTGACTCTGAACGATGGCCAAATGTTCCAATTCACTATTGAAGCAAATGACATACATCGGTTTACTGGCCTTCCTATCAGAAATTTACCAATTGTTACAACCAAGGCAACACTAGTGGAAGAAGACAAGAAATTTCTCGAATCAACGTACGGTTTCCATGTTGATTGTAAGTATAATTCCTTTTAATTCATATTTTTTAATCTATTTTTATTCTGATACAATTTTCTTGTTATAGATTTAAAGTAATTTTCACTGTTTCGCATTTGCAGCCCATGTCAATAAATCCAGGCGTGGTGTAGATACACAATCAATTGCACACCACTTTCTTGCTGCACTTATTTCGTTTTTTCAAGCCAGAATTGTTTTGCAGGGTCGCCAAACGGATATACCAAATTGGGCCATTGCATATATTTGTGCCACTATCTCAAAACATAAATTCGATTGGTGCACATATCTATCCAAAAAAATAAGAACTGAAATAACAAATTCAAAACTCTCAGATAAACCTTTCATTTATTCAACAAACTATCTCCTCGGCTTCTACTATGAGGCACTTTTAAATTTAAAACATAAAGAAATTCCTACTTGCTCTGATGAGGCTTTGAAGAAATTCTCAATTCCATTTGATGAACAACAGGTATAAACTATTTAGTTTGTAATTGTATTACAATTTTCGTCATTACAATGCACAATTATTAAAACTTAAATTTTAATGTTTTGCAGAGAAGATATCTTGAAGCCATTCCAAGAAAAAAAAAGATGTCGAGAGGAAGAGGCCAACAACACGCGGAGGCTTCGGGGGACTCCCAATCTGAAATGGAAGCTCACTCTCCAAACCCTCAAGCGTTTGAACTCGTTAAACGCCAGAGAAGTAATACATTCTCATATATTATTTACAAATTCCAAAGTTGCATATTTATTTTTCAATTTAAATTTTAACCAAATGAATTGACAACATTTAATATTGATGAATTGCAGGGAATATGGAACCTTCTTCCCCAACTCACTCCATACAGTCGCATGCATTCATATCTTCTGAACAGCCACTGAGTTCAACTCCTACAAGGCCACCCGTGGCACCGAAAAAAACAACCCCTCGACAACAAGGTACAACTTTTCTATAGTACGTTTAATTTCGTAGTTTTCACTTTATGAATTGTTTTAATATTTTTCATTTTTTCTTGTACTTTTCAGCACATGTCAGTCATGATCAAACCACGGCACCGACACCCACTCAACCATTAATTTTTAAAATGCCAACCAGAGGAACAGTGAAAAAGAACATTGGTAAACACATGCCTTTTGCTCCGGCCCCTAGTGGGACACTAAACCTTGACACCTCGTTTCGAATTCCAACTCTCTCACTTGGTGGCTTGCCCAGTGCAACGGGCATATCTGTTTTGAACAATATAAATTTAGATGAAGATTATTTGGGCATTGATAGCAATGACCCAACTGGTTTTTTCGATACCCGCGAGATGATTCAAGGCCAGAAGGTATACTTCAAATTTCAATTTTAATATGCTTTACAATTTTGAATTACATTCTGATTTAAATTTATTTATCTAAATCTTGATTTATTTTTTCAAAAACAGGATCAGCCCACCCAAAGGCAGAAACAGGGAGCAGCGGTTGATCTTTGAAAAAGCCCCCATTCTTCTCCAGAAGATCGTCTCGCATCGATTCGAGATAGTGAAGAGTTCCCACCTTTTCCTTTGGAAAACTTAATAGGTAATGATTGTCAATCCCATGTCAGTGAGTTTATTGTTCCTCATATCCAACAGCTGATAGAATGGGAGAGAAGGGCTAAAGTTCTTATCAATGAGATTATTAGTCGTTATGAAAATTATTGGCAACGGATAGTTTATACGCTGCATCTTAATCAACTGCGAAGATGGATTCCTTACTTACCCAAGTAAAATGTGGGACTGTCACGTTTAACAACAACTATAAAGATGGCATTTTAGATAAGGCACTAAACAAATTGGAAAATATTAGTGCCGAGGCCCAGGCATATTTTAACAAATGGTCCAAGGACAAGGATTTGGTATCAATCGCAAATGCCGAAAGAGATAGAGCGGTTGTAAGTACTATTACATTCAAACAATCATTTTTGTTAATTTGAAATTTTGAATTTACATTAATATTTTGAATTGACATTACTCTTTTTGTGCAGTTGAAATATGAAAATTTGAAGAGTCAGGCGAAGGTTTTGCAAGTTCACTTGGAAACAGCAAAGAACAGCTTATCCGCAGCAAAAAATTTGAAGCAAAATATTGTTTTGGTTAACAAACAAAACAATACACTAAAGCGGATAATTAAAGAGCATGGTCTCGACCCTGACATATTGTTCAAAGCCAAAGCAGCTGCTGATCCAAATTTGTTGTCGCATGGAGATGCAACAAATCAAGAAGAAAGAATTTTAAAAAATCTGGACAGCGCTGCTGAAGATCTTATAAGTTCAGGGGTTATTTCTGGTGTTGGGGAAAGAGGTACAACCACAATGGAAGAAGCCGTTGGGGAAGAGAGCAGAGTAGAATTGTCTAAAGAAAAAGAGGGTTTTGAAAATTAGAAACTTTTATTATTGAGGAAACTTTAAATATTGAATTTGAAAACTTCTACTATTGAGTATGTACTATGGTATTTGAATTTAATTATATGGTGATTAGATGGTGATTATCATGAATTATATGTATGTTTCTTGTTTACTTGCATTGTCATGAATTGTATGTGGACGTAGATGATGAATGATGACAATTGATAATCAATGATAGATGATGATGAAAGACGATGATCAATTTAATGTGTATAATGTCAAATTTAGTGCCTAAATATCTTGTGGGACTTTAATTATCTTGAAAATTGTCTTTGGGGAAAAAATAGCAACTAAGATTTGAAACAGATCTTTACTATTTAGGATTTCTCCTTAATAGACTTATGGTGTCGGAAAATTCTATTTTAAAGAGATTCACCTCTATATTAGTGCATAATCTCTCATTACAGAGCTTGTTTGACATCCAAAATAGTCAAGACCATTTGTCAGAAAATAACGTTTTGCTGGAAACAATCATTGATGTAGAGGCTAGATTAGCCAATTATGAAATAGTTAAATTCCAGGCCATAAGAATTAGAGCTTGGGAAATAATCAAGACCATGGTTTAAAAGATATGGTTTTTTTATCATGGATATTGTTTTGTGTAGAGTAGATTATGGAGGCTATGGAGGCTAGATTAACCAAAGTTGGAATAACCATGTGATTAAAAGATAGGTCAAGCTCGATATAGAACTTTGAAGTTTAATGTAAAACATACAAGGTTTTTATCATGAAGATTAGTCTGTATAGATCAAGTTCATAGGTTGAAGAACTGGATCATTTTTTTATATTTGATAAGGGTGAAGAATAATTGTGGATTAGAACTGGGAGGCTATAAGTTGGAATAATTTTGAGTGTATAAGAAAATATTGAATTTTGCAAACATGATCATAGTAAAATATGTTGTATAGGATTCACATATTGAGATTCTCTCTTCGGGACTGATTCTTGGAGTGGTTGAATTAAAAAATCTCTTTTTTTTCAAATTTTTAAGGTGGTGCATATGATCATAGCTCAATAAGGTTGTTTACATATCGTATTAGTTACAAGAAGGTTTGAAAGATACAATAAGGGTAAGGTTTTTACGGAAAGTTGTTTTTACTTTCTTCTAATTATCATTGTTGAGCTGATGAAATACTTGGTTGACCCGTGCAATGAGTATCAAAGTATAAAATTCTGCTACCACCTTGTTTTGTTTTCCTTTGCTGAAGATACAATGTTCAAGTGTATGTTTGAAGACAATTTTCTTGAAGCTCCACCATTTTTATGCCTTGAATTGATTAATCATGATCTTCTTGAAGTACAATCTAATAATCTATAAAATCAAGTGTCTAAAATATTGAAAAAGAATTTGACTCAACATAAAGTTCTCTGTGCAAGGTTGGATCATCTTAAAAAGGTAACATTGTGTAAATTTTGTCAAGAGTGCCTTACTGGTACCTCATCTCAAACTCAGTCTTAGCATATATCATGAAGTTTCTTTATGAACTTATCAAACAAGACCCTATCATCATCAAGTACACACCAATCACTGTTTGTTTCTTTGGTCTGGGGATAAATTTGAAGTCTTCATCTCAATTGGCTGCATTGCAAACATGAAGGGAATTTCCTCTAGTGCAAAAGAGGTGACGCGCGTCACTTGCATCTATTGACGCGCGTCACTTGCATCTATTGACGCGCGTCACTGGCATCTATTGACGTGCGTCACTGGCACCTATTGATGCGCGTCATCGCGCACCTATTGCGCGTACGCGTCATCGCATCTATTGACGCGCGCGTCACTGGCATCTATGACGCGCGTCACTGGCATCTATTGACGCGCGTCAAGTGAAGCCATTGACGCCCGATTTAGCCTATAAATACCCTTCAACCGGTCATTTTCTCGTTTTCATCTTCCGGCTCTTGAATTTTTGCAGGTCTCAATGCTTCCCAACTGCAAGTTCAGTAACAAAAATCAAGAGAATCCAATTCAATCGATGTCCCTTATGCCCTCACATCCATATCGTTAATATGCCCCATTTCGAAACAGATCCAGATATTTTGAATTACTTTCTGTCATCCTACAATTCAGAGGACGGCATTTTTTATGTGACTCTGAACGATTGCCGAATTTTTCAATTCAGTATCGAAGCAAATGACATCCATCATTTTACAGGCCTTCCGTTCAAAAATTTACCAATTGTTACAACCAAGGCAACACTCGTGGAAGAAAAGAATTTTCTCGAATCAACGTTTGGTTTCCATGTTGATTGTAAGTATAACTAGTAAATTTTCTCGAATTGTAAGAATTTTCTCGAATTTTTAGCCCATGTCCATATATCCAGGCGTGGTGTCTAATATGTAGCATTTCTGAGTACATGTAATTTTTGCAATGCTAGTGTCTAAGATGAGCTTTGTAACTTTGTTTTACCTGATGAGTGCAGTGGAAAAGTTTAAACAAAAAAAAGATCTTAAGAAAACTGATGGAACCAAGAAGGGGAAATTAATTGATGTTCCCAAACCTGATGATGCAAATCAAGCAGGGGGAAGAATTCTGATCAATGTACTTTAATATTAACGGAGGGTGACTCGATAAGGCTCTTGCGATCATTTGTAAGTGTTTGTGCCTTGAATCAGGGAAATGTGAATACTGAATTTGGTAGTATTGTGACATGTTTCGACATCACTTTCCAATTTAATTTTTTGTTATTTTAGTTATCTTTATCCTATCAGGTGGTAGGAATATCTATTTTTTGGGAAGCTACCACTCACCAACAAATGGAGAATAAAGAGATAGTAAATAGAAAAAAATCCTTGGTCTGAGGAAGATAAAATATATGACAAACATTAAATCTTTAAGATATGGCCATCGATGATAAATGACTGAGACAGTACATGATCTTTGTATAATTACTGTTTAGTTTCGTAAATGTTCCCCATGTCTAATGTCGGCACATGTTGATGTAGGCAACTCACAAAAATGGAAATGTGTTATCTTTCTACACAATTCCTGAGTATGAAGCTTGGAGAGAATCATTGAGTGGATCGATAACCGGCTGGACCATATAGTGCAACAAAGTAATGCTAGTTTGTTTTCTCTTTATATGTTTTCAAGTTCTGGTTTTGTTCACTTGCTGATTAGGTATCACTTGTTGCTTGGACCATACAGGGTTCCCGGTTTGGGCACAAGTACTTCTAAAGAGGGCAAGGAGTATTTCATAGATCTGGACAAGCACAAAAAATATTTTGTGTGGGTTGATGAGAAAGATGGAGATGCTTCCTCATATCAATCAGCTTATAGAATGGGACAGAAGGGCTAAGGTTCTTATCAATGAGATTATTAGTCGTTACGAAAATTATTGGCAACGGGATAGTTTATACGCTGCAGCTGATCCAAATTTGCTGTCGCATGGAGATTTCTGGTGTTTGGGAAAGAGGTACAGCCACACTGGAAGAAGCCGTTGGGGAATAGTGCAGAGGAGTAGAATTGGATAAAGAAAAAGAGGGTTTTGAAAACTAGAAACTTTTATTATTGTGGAAACTTTAAATAATGAATTTGAAAACTTCTACTATTGTCTATTGTGTATGTACTATGGTATTTGAATTTAATTATATGGATTTACATACAATCTTTAATTTTAATTGCATTAGATGTTGATTATCATGAATTATATGTATGTTTCTTGTTTACTTGCAATGTCATGAATTGTATGTGGACGTAGATGATGAATGATGATAATTGATAATTAATGATAGATGATGATAATGAGGATATGATAATGATATGGTGATGATATGATATATATGGATGATGAGGAATTTTATGTGGACTTATATTTAAAATCGTATAATGTATTGTTTATCCCGAATTTTATGTGAATTTTATTAGGAATTTTATGTGGACTTGTATTTAAAAATAAATTAAATATAATTCTAAGAAATCAAGAAAGAATCATCACTGGTAAGAAATTAAACATAATTGCAAATATGCTAGGGTTTAGCTTACCTCTTGCGTATTGCAATCATCAAGGGTAACATGACATTGTAGATGGAGGGGTGAGTTGCCTGACATTGTCAGTCCTGAGAAGTGCCAGCAACATCTTTAAATATATAGACCAACAATATCTTTAAATAAATGTAAATATAAAGAATTAGACCTGTAACGTCTTTAATGATAACAAGAGCTGAAAAAATGTAAAGTAACAAACAATAAGATTATGTTGAAGAAGATACCTATTTAAAATTGAAATCATCACCGGTAATGTGCTATATCTTTGTCTTAAAAAATTCAACACAAAAAATTGATTAGTAGATAGATGGGTGAGTTGCCTGACATTGTCGATCCAGAAATATGACTTCCTCGGACGGATGTCAACCCACGTTTTCAAAAAATAAAAAGATTGTATTTAACTAAATGTAAATACATACACCTGTAACATCTTTAATTATAACCATAGCTGAAAAAATGAATAGTAACAAACAATAAGATTAAGGGGAAAAAGATACCTGCTTAAAGTTGAAATCATCACTGCCACTGGTAATGAGCTAGATCTTTGTTTTAAAAAAATCCAACATGAGAAATGGATTAGTAGATAGATGGGTTAATTGCCTGACATTTTTAGTATATAGACCTGTAACATCTTTAATGATAAAGATAAAAGATAGATAAAGAAGATACCTACTTAAAGTTGAAACAATCCATTATCAATAGCTTCATCAAAGTCGATGTTGTCTTCTGTAGAATGTGACGAAGAGCCAATTACACTCTCAAGGTATTTACACCTCTTCTTTCGCAAAGGGAATTCCAGTGAGCAATTGCTCTGTCAAAAAATGAATAGAAACAAACAATAAGATTAAGGGGAAAAAGATACCTGCTTAAAGTTGAAATCATCACTGCCACTGGTAATGAGCTAGATCTGTGTTTTAAAAAATTCCAACACGAGAAATGGATTAGTAGATAGATGGGTGAATTGCCTGACATTTTTAGTATATAGACCTGTAACATCTTTAATGATAAAAATAAAAGATAGATAAAGAAGATACCTACTTAAAGTTGAAACAATCCATTATCAATAGCTTCATCAAAGTCGATGTTGTCTTCTGTAGAATGTGACGAAGAGCCAATTACACTCTCAAGGTTGGGAATATTTGTACTTGTAGCTGTATTATTTACACCTCTTCTTTCGCAAAGGGAATTCCAGTGTGCAATTGCTCTGTCAAACGGAAAGGTTTCGAGGGAGTATCGAGAAACGTAACACCTCATGCAACTTTCCAGATTTTTATCCAACCTGTTTCTCAGTTTTGATTTTATAAATGACAATGCATTGAAAACCCTTTCATCCTCCACAGACCCCAAAATCATTGTCTGGCATAACTCATATAGTCTGAAATATTCACTGATATCTTCTTGTAAGATAGAACTTTGATAGATTCCTCGCCACAACCTTGTAATAGCACCACTTTCAGAAGGTTGATCTAAATTCCTATATTGGTTCCTCATTGTTGTTGCAAAATTTGTTGACTGAAACTTTAATAAATCGGCATTCAGTATACCTTTGATTTCCGTACCCTTGAGCTCTGACGTCTTTGTAAATTGTTCCATTATTGTACCCATTGATTTATGGAAATGCTTACTGACAAAGTCTGCACGGCCACCTTCTGTATTCCAAAAATTTGGATTCATCACACCCATGGCTTCCAGAATTTTATCTTTACAGAAACGTTCCCTAATTTCTGATGACAAGGTTTCTGAAAATTTTTTTAAGCTTTATTCTGGTTTCAACTATCACAGACTCAAACAAATTACGTGTCACGGGAACATCTTCTCATTCCGATCCTGTAATATCTTGACGTTTTTGCAAAATGTGCATTGGTATTTCCCTCCCATTAACAGAGATGCATAGGTGATCGTGGATATTAAATCTCAAAAAGGTGTTAGGATTTTTAAGATCTAATAAATCTCTCCAATTTTCAAAAACAGGTGCATCAAAACTATCATGGGAACAATACAATATATCAAGACTTTGACATACCATTTTCCTCATCCGTATAAAATCCACAATATAGATTAATCTGCCATGTGCATGCTTCATCAGTGTATTGATCTCCTTTAACATTGGAAGAATACCAACCAATGTAAGCAATGTCTCCAAATCAGTTAAGCGGAACAACAGGTCCCTTGCCCTATCAACTTCATGATGGTATTTGTGCATGAAACCAACCAATGAAGGATACTCCTCACGAACTCTGCATGCAGGTTCATACAAAGATATCCATCTAGTCTCCACATCCTTCAAAAGTTTTTTGCCATCTGTAATTCCAATTGCAAATTTTTGGAACTCGAGAAAACGCTTTGGGCTGCTTGACATATAGGCATGAAGTTCTCTTATGATGTCTTCTAATTTAGCAACATTTTCGTGGTTGCTTACCATTTTATATGCTAAATTCATTCTGTGAGCCATACAGTGAATTGGTAGCATATATGGGGCCACTGTTGTTTGTAATCTAACACACATACTGTTCGGTGACCTGCATGTGCGGATGCACCATCCGCTCCAACGCATACCAACCGTAGCAATTTCATAATCAGTCATACGGTAACATCTTTCAAATGAGAAACAACTATTTTATATAGGTTTTCAGCATTGCAGTTTTCAACCATTTTCATAACACCCAACAGATGAGGTGTCCTTATATGATTTTCTAATGTATAGATGTGGATACATACCCATGCGGTGTTGTCGTCCGTTGTCACTTCATCAATGAAAGAGAGATAAAGTTTGCTTTTTTTACATTCTCTTTCAAATCTTCCTTCTCTATCATCGAGAGGCATTTTTCCATTTCCCATCCACTACTCTCAGACCAATGAGACTGAGGTACATTCAGCATTCCATTAAATTGATACAAAACTTTGAAATCGAGGAAATCCGACATCGCTCTTCCTTTTTTAAGTATTTGAAAAAGAGTAGAGAATTGTATGAATTTTGCATGTAGATTTGTTTCTTTCATCTTACCAATATGTGATGTGATCGTTCCTCCCTTTTCCAACAGATGTCTGTGTTTTTTCTGCTCTGCCTCATATTCCGCTGCGTATCTAACATGCATGCACTCCTTTTCAGTTTTCCACCTATGTGTTTTGATTTTCTGGCCATCCGCCCCCGTTACAGTTAAATATTGTTTTCCACAATGTTTTTCTATAGTGTCCAGCTTCAGTTGCATTTTTTGTTGCTTTCCCAATTTCCACGTACATATTGTACATGTACATTCACATGGGATTTCTTCAGAATTAGATGATTGTACAGGTTCAATAAATGGAAATTTAGCTGCCCAATCAAACTTGTATGTCCTGCCAATGGTCCACATATTCTTGTTCATTTTCAATGCTTTACTTTTTTAGTAGAATTTTGAGCAATATCACAATCACCTGGTTTCCTCTTTCTTGGACCAGAGTTTGATTTTGATTTTTGTCTTCCATTTTGCTGAGTGTTTATATCTGTGATATCTAGCTACACTTCTGGTTGCACCCCAATAGGAACAATATCTTCAAGATCTGGCATATTATCGTAGGTTTCATTTGTTTGACTGTGATACTGTGCAGAATGCATGTCCACCTCAATAATACCTTCCACACAGTCAGTATTCTGATTCTTTTCGGTGGCATCTATATGATTGGTATTTACAATATCTGTATCCGCAGAGTTTCCAAAATACTTGAAGAGTGATTTATGAGATTTCTTACTTACTTTTAGGTTATTCGTATTCTTTGAGCTGGCACCTTCCATTATTCTGAAAAGAGTCCTGCGTCAGCAAAAGAACCAAGAAGCGACTCTGTCCAGTCTCTGAGGTCTTGTCACGCGTGAATCTGACGTCACGCGTCAACTCTGCCCAAGTCACACGTCAACACTTCCTTCTGTCACGCGTCAACCCTTCCTCTGTCGCGCGTCACTTCCTAGCCCAAGTCGCGCGTCAGTAAAGCTCTTGTCGCGTGTCAATACAGACTCTTGTCGCGCATCGATAGACTCTTGTCGCGCGTCGATCATGACTACAGCTCTTGTCGCACGTCAATAATGCCCTTGTCGCGCGGCGTCAACACTTGCATTTTCACGTCAGCGTCAACAATCACAGGCTAACAGTAATATGAATCTCTGGTGCTCAAGGGTATGCGAGTTCAAATTTCACAGTATTGGTAATTTGGTAAGCTACTTGAGGTATACTACGGCGAATCACCTAGGTTTTTATAGGAGATGTTTTCAAATGAAGGCGAAGCCGACCCCCAAAAAAAATATACTATATATTTTAAAGCGACAGGACACCGAACCACTCTGAATAATTCACCTTTTCAAATTTTCCTAAAATGAAATTTTCGCCATATTACGAATATTTGCCGCTAAAATTATCCCCTGCCACTTCTAAATATAGAGGCAAATTATGCTCAGGTTGTTACACAAAATAGTGTTACGATCAAAATTGATATGAATGGCGGGTTCAATGTGGGAAACCATAGCTTGTAAGTGTGTGGGATCTACCTTAGTAGAGACTCTAGAATTCTGTAATGTTTTGTACAATATATCCTTATGAGCAGTAGAGATTTTAAGAAGGTCTAAAATGGATATTTTAGCTAGTGTTTTCTCTAGCTAGTCTAGTAAATTATATTGGCTTTGGGTAGTTGGTATTGGATCAGGTATGATTAAGCGAGTGCATCGCATTCCAACCTGCACAACTTTTCTCTAGAATTCGGATTGTGTTTACTCATTCATCAGATTTAACGGATGCAACCTATAAGGGAGTCGAATGGACTATCGGTACTAGGGTAAACATATGTAGCGGTGTGATAGTCATTAGAGTCATGCTTGTGATCTAGTTTCCTTTCCTTTTATCTGCGTGATTGGGAAAAGGTTCTTTGTATATGCCCATATTTTCATTAGGACCTTGTCCTGAATCAGGGGGTGACTCTACGAAAATCTTTCCCTCTTCAATGAGGTCTTGTATAAAGTGTCTCAGCCATAGACATCTATCTGTCTTGTGTCCTTTAACATGATGGAAGTCACAGTACTCATGGTCTTTATACCAACCAGGTTTTGAAGTGTTCTCTGGGTATGGTATTGTGGTACTCAGTACTCTACCATTTTAACATCATCTAATTGTTTTAATATGGCAATGGGGATTCACTCAATGGTGTGAACTTACGTTTTGTAGGTTCCTTGGGATGAGGTCCTTGTGAAAGATTCAAAATCAAACCTGTCTGCACAACTTAGACTCTTTTAGAGTCAATAATGCCATCATCGACAACATGTTTGTTCTTATTAAAGAACTTAGGTTTGTCTATAGATTTGGCCTCATGTTTGTCTTTGACAAAGGGTTTAAGTGTTCCTTTCGTACTAAGATCTTTTCAATTTGGATACCTTTTTCTATAACTTCCTCAAACTTAGATCCACAATGCATATGAAGATGGAAGGCTATCTCCAAGTTTAAATTAGGAACAAAAATGCTCACTAATTATTTTTCAGGTAAGGCACAAGGGAACCGACTAGCTAACCCTCTCCACCGTTGTAAGAAACCCACAAAGGTCTCATTAGGATTTTACTTTGCATTGTAAAGGTCGTTCATCGTGATATCATTTTCAATATTGAAAGAATAGTGCTGCACAAATTTTTCTGCTAGTGCTGGCCACGTTGTTATAGATCCTTTGGGTATGCCACATAACCATTCAATCGCCAAAGCTCCCAAGCTGCAGGGAAAGAGTCGTATTAGAAAATTATCATTGTAATCGACCTCTTGACAAGCCATGTAAAATTCCTTGATGTGATCGTGGGGATCACCTTTGCCTTTGTACTTTTCGAGCTTGTGGATGGTGAAATGTTTAGGAAAGGGTTGCAGTAGCATGTCTTTATCAAAGGGATAAGGAGATAGTTCTTCGTATAGATACTTCCAACTATGACCTACATTTCCTTCTTGCAAGGTAGTAAGTGTTTCTTTCATTGATTGTAATTCCTTCTGAATAATTTGTTCCTTTGTGGGCGATATTGGCCTTTGTGGCTTAGTCTCTTTAAAGGTATTATCTGTGTGTGAATCGAAATGAAACTCACAAGGTATCTCTTTACTTTTCTCTTTATATGTTTGTCTATGTGAAGACCCTAGGTTTGCTAGTTTTTGAGTCAACTTCATGATTTGTTTCTGGAGGATCTCCTCTTCAATTAATGGATCCTCTTCTTCGTCAAATTTGGGAGGAGGTGAAGCTATACGTGTAGTCTTCACTTTGCGTGAAGCTTTGTAATATGGTCTTCGTAAAGGATCTTCTTCAGCTGTGTTATGATGATGTCCTGAAGTGGAAGCATAACCCATATCAAATGGGTTATCCATGTCTAAAAATGATACCTTTTCTTCTACCTTTTGATTAATGACCTTGTTTTCTGCTTCACGCTCATGCGGAAGTTTGGCTCCTAGTTCAAGGACTCTTGTGAGTACCTGGTCTTTATTATAGTATAGGAGTTCGTCAAATCTACCAAGGTCCAATTTTGGTTATTCTCCTGAAGAGTCAGACTCTTCCCCACTATGATCGATTAAAGGTTCTGCATCCTTAACTTGTGAAAAGAGTGGCCCTAAATTGTTCCCGCTAAAAGGGAAGCCATCGAAAGGATTATCTCCTACATTATGCTCATTTGATTTTGTTGCCATTTTGGAAAGTCTAGGCATTACTAGCCAATACTCATATGCAACACTATGTTTACTAGTTTTCAAAGGATACTGATATGCACAGATGAAAATGTATCACTCACTCAAGTTGCGTTATGCCAAGTCTACACTCTAAAGACCAAGATGAATGACAATGTTTTACCAAATATGTGGGCCACATTTAGAAAACTAACAAGGCTTGAATACCAGCACAATAATGACAAAGACCTCTAAAAAGGTATACCTAGAACTGACTCAAGTACTGACAACAAGCCAAGTGTACTGAAAAGTGGAAGTCGTAATTAGATACAGTGTAACAACGCTATCCAGATATCTCAACCAAACAATAAAGGCGTCGATATCAAGACAATATCATGGTGACATATATAATGCATTATCAACACTCGTCAGGAAACCTAGATGACGTCAGAACTAAAATCAAGTAGAAGGTATAACAAGAAGTATGTGATAATGCAAGCAACGTAACCGCATAATAGAGGGATTTATACTATGTGCCCAAAGAATGGGAGACACAATGTAAATACCAATACTAAACAACTAGAATGCAAGCAAAAGTCGACAAACTAGGGAGAGACAAAATGACAAAACCGACCCGTAACAATGACAAAGATCCTGAAGTCAAGATTGTAGGACTGCCAAAGACGTGAAAATGTACCCACTCGCTTTAGTCATTTAACACCCCAGCTGCAAACATGGATGGGTGTAAATGTACAAAAAAGTAGCTAGCACAATCTTTGACATGACACATAAAGTATGCCTCTATTCGACTTCCAACGTGGAAAGTACAAACACATGGGTGTAGATCAAGAATGTGTGAAAATAGACTTAGTTTCACTTTGGGCAAAGCTTTGCCTCATTCAGAAAATGAGAAGGAAGCTAAGCTAAGTAATACGTTTGTCTAGATTTGTGATGAAAGATGCTCAGATCAAACTTGGGATGAGTTTGTTACCGTGTTCGAAAAACACGATGCTGAATCCAAACAAGTTATCACATTGTGATGGAAAAATGATGCGCATGGACTAGTAAAGTTGGCCTCCAGAAAAAATGGTCTCCTTAATAAGTTCTCTCATTTAGGTGTTTCAAAGTGTTAAAGAGAGCTCGATTTACCCAAAAAGGCACAATGTCTAATTTGGGAGTATCTCGGCTTTACTTTACCCCCTCCAAGCACAAAGGGCAACTAGTGCATCCGAGTGTACTCTTCCTGGGGTCTCCATACAAACATCAATTTGCAATGCTAATCTCACAAGGTGTACTAATCAAGTAGGTTAAGTGAGGTGCTTCCCGTTTCGTCCACAAGGTTACTTAGCGGTGGACTACTTTAGGGTTCCTGGAACCACCCCCATTGTTATAGCTTAAGGTGATTATGCCAAAGGGGTTACGTTCGGCTAAGCGGAGAGGGACTTACCCTTTTCGAAACCTACAATATAGTGTGTTGAATATGGTTTGTTTTTTTATCTTTTTAATCTTAATGTGGTTTCAAAAGTGGCACACCTTTTGGCAACCTACAAACACATGTGTACTAGAAGTTTTTGCTTCATTTTTTAACACCATTCTTTGACCAACGTTTAGGTCCTGTAGATAGCAAGTTGGTTAGTAATTTTCAGGTTCACCTTTTGAGGTAAAAGAGAACTCACACTTGATTTTGATTCCGAAGATCACCCAAAGGCGTGAAGGAAGAGCATACGCAAAGTGGAAATCCTACTAAGAGCACATAAAAATGTTACTTTATCATTTAAAAACCAAGTGTTTTTAACATAAAAAAAGGAATTTGTGCAAGTGTTTTGATCTCAAGATCGCTTTGAAAAGTGCAAGGAGAGAGCATACACACTTTTACAAATCCTAATTTAAGCTAAGGAATGAAAACACTTAATCATGCAAACTGAAATTTTAAAGAAAGAACTCTGTTTTAAACTTGTCAATTTTTAGAAACCTACAAAAATGTCGGAGAAACAATTAAAGCAGATGTGTAAATTTTTAATTTTCACGGTGATGCCTACACACCTAAAGTGACATGTACGTGCCCAAAGCAAATAGGTATGCACCTATACCAACACTTACGCGGGTCTATTAAGATCAAAATAGTCACCATCACCTACGCGCCCTAGTCACACAAGTGTGCTAGGGTTTCAATGCGGATGCATCCCTACCGACGGATACACATGTAACACGTAATTAGACAGAACCTAGAATATAGAAAAACAAGGACGCTTCCCAGTAACTGGGGATGCTCACAACCCCAGTAGGGACACTCGAGTCTCAATGGAGACACGGCCCAAATAAAAAGGAAGTTCATACAATTTTTACGCAAAGTGGTATTAATTACATATACGCATCCAAAGACACAGAGACACGGACACACCAATGGAGACGCTTGAGACACATCCCTACATAGAAATTTTTTTATTAACATAGAGGACACCCGGACGGGTACGTGGGTCGCATTCGACGAAGATGCGTGTATATCAACATGTACGCGCCACTTCAAAACACCTACATGTGACTCGTGAAAAATCTACAAAAAACACAAATTTTCAAATTTTCAAGAGCAAATAGGTTAGTAGTTAGTCAAAGCTTCCTATTTCTATGTTAAACCTACAAATTTATGTAAATGAAATTCATTAATCCAAGGTTTTAAAACAAAAAAGAGGAAATAACAAGTGATTTGCCCAAAAACTTTAAAAAGACTTTGAAGAACTTAAATTACCGTCATTGATGGAGGATGGACATAAGTGTCCCACCAGGCGTGCCAAATGTGTTCAAAGAGAAGTTGTAAAAGCCACAAACTTGGGGTAAGAATCCCTAAAGAATCCCCAAAGCCTTCAAACAACAAATCAGTGGACCATCGATAAGAAATGAGCAAGGTTTCCTAATTAGCATACATTATGAAGTAAACACTCAAATTAAACTAATTAAAACTACCTCTATTCTTTGAAAGCTTGAAATAATGAACCTAATAAGTCCTAAGCAATCAGTTTTAGTGATTAAGAGAAAGAGATCTCACCATTATAGGCCTTTAAGCCAATGGTTCTTCTCTTTTACTCTACAAATTGGATTTAACAATACAAAAATGAAGTAAATAGCTCAATATCTAAACTAGAAATGAAATCTAGAACCTAGATGCAAAATTCTATAATTTATGCTTAGGAAGAAGGGAGGAATTCTTGAAAATGAGAGAGGGGGTCTAGCCCTATATATAGTTTTCTATTTGGGAAAATGGGAGATTTGGGTGCATGTGGGACAAACACTAAATTCCAAAAACCACTTTTAGCAAGTCAAAGCTTACTTTAACTAGGTTTAGGGAGGGTAAAACCATGGTTAAGGTTAGTTAAGCATGTTTAGAAGATAATTAGGGTTTTGAGAGAGTTTTGAAGGGTCAGATCAATCCAATGGGATGGATTGATATGCTAGGAAAGTGGTAGAAATGGACTAGAAGGAAATAAGAGGCTTTTGTAGTTAGAACGAAGCCATAATAGCTTGTTAAAATGGTTTACAAGAGGAAAAATGACCAAAAGGATGTCGTAGGAAGAAATTTAAATAGGTCGAATCGACGGTGTATCGTCGGCAGTTTGCGAGGAGAAGCATAACTAGTGTGATATTAGTCGTAATAGTGCATTTGACTAAACTATAGGTGTCTATAGTCCATAACATCCCCTTAACCATTTACCCTCATCAATTACCTGAAAACTCTGTTTGGAAATGGTTTCAACCACTTCCCAAATGTTTTCCCTAAAAAATGTGGATCGTTGGCGATCCTAAACAATCACCATAGATTATAATTAGGATTTTTTCCTCCTCTCTTAGGGATCTTCAGAAATATTTTGGTCGTGCCAACAATTAATTTTGAATTCTCAGATAATTTAAATCATTCCATAGATCATCAAGAGCCTGTATCAACCTCCAACAACTATCAACACATCATTTTGATAGTCTTTTTCATCAATCAACTCTCAGGAAGCTCAACAACAAGACATCAACTTCAATCAACTCCATTTGATGATTTGAGGCATCTTTTAGCTCATTTTCACATCCAAAGGTATTCCTCTATTTTTTTATCATTTATAGTTCATACAAGTATAAAAAAATCAAAATTATCACTTTAGATCTTTGTTTATCCTTTTTAGAAAAGTTTTCTTTTAGCATTAAAGACCAACGATTACGAATCACCAACGATTGGCCCGAATCACCACCGATTGGCCTGAATCACCGAAGACCCCTATCAAAATTAAATATTTTCATCAGTTTATCAACTTATGATCATTTTTATCAATCTATTTGCATTTAACTTCTTATTTACAAACATGGTTTTACTTTAGATGGCATTACCTGGCTGGTCTCATCTCATTACAAGAATTTACCACCTTCCTATAGTCAACAACCCTTCTTATGGGAATAATACAACATCCTTCACGAGTTAACATTGTGTGCAATATGATTTTCCATTGACATTGAGGATATATTGAGTAGATCAAGCTCATCTTCTACATTCAACAAGAGATGAAAGAATTTTGTTACATTTACTTCGAGTCCGTCCATATCACATCCACCCTTGTTTCGGCCACCTTTGAAGCTACACAAGACTTACCCTTAAACCTCGAGTTCTAGAGCTTCTCATCTATTATATGTCTATCATTTTCAAACTATATCAATATATTTAGCAATCTACTTAATTGTCTAAAAGTGAGCTGACATCCTACCAGAAGTCCCTTTGGATTCCGGAATTGGCCTTTATGAGCAACTCATTTACCCATCTATATAATTCTATCTTGTTTAATTGTTTTTGATTTTCAGGTTTCTTCTTGGCATGAGAAGAAGGATCTCTATCTAACATCCATCATCGTGGGTATTAGTAAACCCCGCCATCTTCTAGAGGTTAGTTTGTTTTTGTTATCTCATTTTATTAAGTTAAATTCGGATACAAAAACTCTTTGGTATAGATAGTTGACCGCAAATATGATATCTATGTAGTCACAAAATCTATGCACTTGGGTAAATTTCTAGGTCCTAAAATCATGCTAGCATTTACATGATTCCTAAGCAATAAAATTATTAATTGCAAACTCCCTTTAGCCTTTTTATTTTTCTTTTGTACTTTTATTTTCTTTATACATCTTGTACTCTTGCTAACATTTAACTATTTATCTTTATATTGCCTTGGACACTAGCACCTAGTAAGGACTCTAGCACTAGTTTCTTCTGTCCTCCAAGGCACTCATGTCCCTCTTTATCCTTTTCTTATCCTTTTGGAACCCTTTTTTCTTAATTACTTTTATCACTTTGGGTCATCGTTTCAGTTGTCAATTATGAAATTCAAATAAGGGAATCATATAAATACATAGTTATGTTTTCAAAATGAAGGACCAAGCACTAAACATTACATACTACCACCTAAGATTGCATTCAAAAGGCACAAAATCATCAAAGGCATTCATTTAGCACTCATACAAGGGACAAGGATTGCATCACTTATAAATACACAACATAGGAAGGAAAATCTATTTTATTTCATCTCACACATTCTATACATATTTTACATTCTAGATCTATCCCGCTATCATTTGTGTAACTTGCAAAAGGACATCCTAGGGCATCATTTCTACACACACACAAGAACTACATGGATTCTGAGATGTAGTGCAGTTCTCGGTCATAAATTCACTCTTCGTGTGACCATCGAGGTTAGTTCAAATCCCCATTCTACATTTTTCTTTTAGGTTTGATGTGGTTTGTGGGTATGTACTGATTTAACAAATATAGAAATTATGTTAAACCCTAATTTTAGAATCACAATGAAATGATAAAGAAATAAAGTACATATCTAGCCTAAGCAATAAGCTAGAAAGATATGAAACCATAGGTTAAAGAGAAGGGATAAAGTACTTAGTTGATTTCGTAATTAATCATGAACTGTGTTGAACTGGTAAACTTGTAAGCATGAGGAGGAAACTATCATTATTGTTCCTAGAAAGTTATGTGACTATCAAATCTTCCTAGACTAAGGTTCCTAGATTGGTTCAAGGGCACCTAGGTGTCGAGACCTTCGTAGTTGTTTGTGGTGAAGCTGGTTAGAATCTAAATTTTCCTATATCGCAAGATGTTTATTGGCCTTCGCTATATATCACCTATAAGTCATTGGAAAATCTCTGAATTTTCCTAAAACCTACAAAGAGAAAGGGCACTTGCAAAACCCCAAACACATCAAATCCTAAAAATAAAAATATGCAAATGGAGATTCAAACTAAACCTTGAAGTCACCTGACTGATTGAACTTATGATTTGGGAACCGCACTACATTTCGGACTTCGTGTGTGTGTGTGTGTGTGTGTGTGTGTGTGTGTGTGTGTGTGTGTGTGTGTGTGTGTGTGTGTATGTATGTGTGTTTAAATCCCTCCTATGAAGCTCTTGTACAAGATGCACTTGATAGCGAGAAATAACTAGATGTAGCAATGTAGATAGATGTGTGGATGCCAAAATTAACTTCCTCTCCTATGAAGTATATGCATAAAATGTAGTCCATTTTCCCTTGAGTAAGTGTTAGATGGATGCTTAAATTCTCTTAGAATTCCTTTAGATATAACCTTAGGTGATAGTAATAGATGCTTACATCTTGGTCTTTTTATGATCATGTAGCTTTATATTTATATGATTCCCTTGTTTGAATTTCATAATTAACCTCTAAAAGGTTGGCCACCAAGAAAATAAGAGGCCCAAAAGGGACGAGTAAGATACAAATAGGTTGGGTCACCCAAAGGAGATGAGGGTGCATGGCGGCTGGCATCTTGGTTGGGCGTTGGTGTCTAGAGCTAAGAAAGATAATGTAGTGAAAATATTGGGAAGTGATGTGTGCAAGACCATAGAGAAATTAAGAAAGAAAATAAAGAGGCCAAAGATAAATGTCAATTACTAACTTTTTTTCGCTTAGTAATCATATGAATAGTGATATGTGATCAGGACCTAGAAATGTACCCAAGTGCATGATTTAGTTTATACATCTACCCCCACTTTATGTTCTTGAGTGAATACTCGATAACATAAAGTAGATAAGATTTGTACCTGATATCCATGTATATCGATGGCAAATAACATGATGAGGATATAAGAAAAAGCGTGAAGTGACAAAAATGAAGTGGAAGCTAAAGAATAGGAAGTGACCCTAGGGGTGAAAAGTGTATGTGTATATGTCACGTTATACCTATTTTGATGTCACTTGATGATTGATGATGTGACTATTGCTTCCCATAAGGATAAACATGCAAAATAGAAGAGAAAAAGAGTATTCAAATAAATGTATATGAAAAATTTGATCCAAACATGTAAAAAGTGTGTAAAAAGTATGTAAAAAGTGAAAAGGAACATGTGCACCTAATCCATGATGAGTGAAAAGGATAGAAAGGATCCTAAAATGTTGTAGAAGAACAATTTTTTTGGGTGATCTCATGCCAAGAAGCATTTTTTCAGGTTAGCTCACACCAAGTGCGAGTTTTTGGGACAAGTGTGAGTTTTTGGGTGATCTCACGCCAAGTGTGATTTTTTTGGGTGATCTCATGCCATGACAAAAGAAGTGTTGGGGAGAAAGGTTTAGTGTTATTCTCTACCCCGACTATTTCTCGATGACTTATACACCACTATGCAAGTGGTGTGATCTTGATTTTCTTAAGTTTGATCCAATTCAATCTAATACAAATAGAAAAGGAGATAACATGCATGTTGATTGCTTGAGGATTTTTCCTATTCTGTGAAAACCATTGTGTAAATTGTGTTAATCTAAGAAAAAATTTGTAATTACCCCTGATCATAATCACCCAGGAAGGGTCAAGAGCACCCATGTGCTCATGTCTGTGTCTCCAGGTTGGCATTTGTAATGTGTTTAGGACACAAATAAGATTCTAATCCTTTTCGTAATTGTATACTATTTTATTTTTGTGTTGAATTGTGTTATACTATGTAGAATCGTGTGAACTATTGCATGGGGTGAATGATTCACCCTATGTATGCCCCCCTCATTTTGGTTACATGCAACATCACTAGGAGGATGCGGCCCAAAGGAGAGGACCAGATGTTGTGCTAAAACTAATGCCCTACAGGGGGAGGGAATGTTCTTGGTAGAAACAAAGGAACATTAAAATAAAGTGGTTGAAAACATGTGTTAGTGAAAACAAGACAAATACGTAGATAGAAGACAATGTGTAAGATAGAAATCAAGAAGATAATGTAGACCACAAAAAGTGGGTTTCAAACATGGGACATCACTCACAATTTCATAAGAAAAATAGGGAGGAAGCGGCCAAAATCATACATTGTGCACACGAGACAGGGAATATCCCAAAAACAATGATAAACAATGGTACACAATGACACAACCATAGTAAAAGTGTCGAAGAAAATTTTCCCATGAAGAACCCATTAACACGTTAGAAAGATAAAAAAAGTATGTCAAAGTATGTATGATATGATATAAGGTAGTGTGCTAGTAGGAATAGGAAGTAGTATTAAATGAAACAATAACACCTATAGTGTGTACGAAAGTAGATTCCCTTAGGAGCATTGTGGAAATAGTAAGAGCTACAAGTGCATAATCATCTATGTGCTACATGTAACGATCTCGTGTAAATTCTACATTCGAAACTATAAGGCAAGTGAACATAGATATGTATATAGAAAATATAATGACATATGAAATATCTATCTAACATAGTAAGAAAATTTTATGTGCGAGTATAAGTAAGAAAGAATGATGTACAACCAAGACATGTAGTATGTTATGAGTGTGAATGGAATGGAATGCAAAGTGAGTGTGTTAGGATCCACATGACCCCCGAGAGAATGTGAATGAGTATGCATGATATGAGGTTAATTTATAAATCCCCCTCATCAGTCAAGAATGAACCATAGAACAAGAGTGCATCATCGGGAAATGGTTTGAATTGTGCGCTAGAAATATATGATCAACAAAGCATAGAGCATATAGAAAGTGAGTGAGTGTGGTGAGTTTCATTTCAGATTTAGACCCTTAGAAGTTGAGTATGAACCATAGAACTAGAGTGCATCATAGGGAAGTGTGTTATGATGAATGTATGATAGAAATATGTGGTGTGCTGCGCCAAGTGTGAAATACATAGCGTATATGATGTGAGGTTCATGAATGTAGTATGCCCTCAACAGTCAAGTGTGAACCGTATCACAAGAGTGTTTCATCGGGTAATAATGATACAAATGTATCAAGATGTGCAAGATGCATGTGAAAGACTAGATCTGAAGCATGAAGTGACATAGTAGAATTGGAAAACACCTGGTGATGCTAGAAGCGGGGGAAGAATAAGCATGATTCCCCCCAAGTGTATGATTTACAGAAGTATCAAGTAATATCATCTAAGAGATCATCATTTTCATGGTCAAAATCGAATAGAGATGCATCAAAGATACATGGTAAGCCATAGTATGAGGTTGATCACACAAAGAGCCATTGTGATGCAGATTGTATATTCCCATTACATATTAATCTTCATTGATAGGTAGTAATGGGCACCAACGAGTAAGATTTTGTGAATAACCAAGAAATGAATCATTACAAACTAAAAACATATCCAAAGCGCATAGGGAATAAAATTTTGGTATGGTCAAGATCTAAATGACCACTAATATAATCAAGCCAAGATTTCACGAGAGTAAGTGGTGAAAGGCACGGAATGTGTGCAAGAAAGACTGATAGATGAAATACTTGGAGGCCATAAGTAGTAATAATGTAAATGTATCCATGATATAAATTAGGAGCATGTGATGGAGGGATGAGATCATCCAATGTGAATCCTAGCCCATGTGTGTAAATAGTGTTAGAGAAAGTGGGATCGAATGGAATGTGTGACTAGAAAGCATTATTCATGAAAAGAGTGCATGTGAAAGGAGGTATCACAAATGCAAGTTGCTCATGAGGAGAAAATGAAGGTGGTATGACATGCGATGTGTGGAAAGACTCGATAGAGTACCATTACATTAGTATAAGGAGGGGGTGATAATGAAGTAGATGGAATAATGTCTAAAGCAAAAATTATTCCCTCGAGTGAAGGAAAGTTATCTAGATAGATTGTGGGTCATGGATAAGAAACATGATGTATAGTACTATAAGTCAAAATAGGTAATGTAGTAATTGGGTCTAGGTTGCAATATTGCAATGGGGTACTATCAACGGGAACTGAATATTCAAATCCCTCATGTAATAATTTGATGCATTGATGAATTGTAGAAGATACTACTTGCATTTTATGAATCCATGGCCTGTCGAGTAAGAAATTATATGAAACAGGGAAATCAATAACAAATAATACTGTAAGATTTTTTTGGCCCAATTGTGACAAGCAAAACAATAATGTCGAGACATGGACACATAGTAGAATCATATGCCCGAGAGAGAAATAGATGTTGGTTTAATATTATCTACAGAGAGACTTATAGTCTGAATGAATGATAAAGGACATAGATTAAGCTCAGATCCATTGTCAACTAAAGTTTGCTTAACACCCAAGTTATGGATGCATACTCGTATATAAAGAGGAGGATCATTTTCATAAACAGAAATATTGTCATCTATAATAGATGGAAAAGTAATTTGTTGAGAAAATGCATCCACAAATGTCTGATAAACTATGTTTGGATTAGTAGTAGAAGGGATGTGAGTATTAGCTAAGAGAGTAATAATTTTATCTTGAAAATCAGGATTGGCTAGCAAGAAATCATGAATGGAGATATCCATGATGAGATAAGAAAAATGAAATAAATGAAAGTATGAGGACCCTAAGAGTGTTCAAATGAGGCGGGTTCACTAAATGATTTTTAAAAAAAATTGTATAAACCATAATTGCAGAGTCACAATGAAATGATAAAGTAATAAATTACATATATAACTTAAGAAATAAGCTAGAAATATATAAAACCCTAGGTGTAAGAGAAGGGATAAAGTACTTAGTTGATTTCAAATTAATCATGAACTGTGTTGAACTAGAAAATTGGTAAGCGTAGGAGGAGGTAATTGTAATTACTGTGCCCAGAAAATTATGTGACTATCGGATCTGCCTGGACTAGGTCAGGGGTGCCTAGGTGCCAGAGACCTTTTGTAGGCACGTGTGACTGTGAAACTGGTCAAAATATGAATTTTCCTATGTCGCAATAAGATTTTTTTGGCCTTTGTTGTTTATCACCTATAAGTCATTGGATGATCGTCAAACTCACCTGAAACCTGTAAAGAGAAAGAGCACCTACAAAACCCCAAACACATCAAATCCTAAAAACGAAAAAGATACAAATGGGGAGTTGGGGACTGACCCACCGTCACCCGACCGAGTGAACTTACGATATGGGTGTTTCACTACATTTAATACCCATGTAGTTTGCATGCATGCATGTGTGTGTGCATAGAATCATGTGTTAATAATGTCTTGTGTAAGATTCACTTGATAGTGAGAAATAGCTAGATGTAGCAATGTAGATAAATGTGTGGATGCCAAAATGAACTTCCCTCCTATGAAGTGTATGTAAAAACAAAGTCCCTTGTCCCTTAAGTGAGTGCTAGATGGATGTTTTGACAATCTTAGAATTCCTTTGGATGCAACCTTAAGTGATAGTAATAGATGTTTAGAGCTTGGTAATTTATTATGATCACATAAATTTGTATTTATATGATTCCCTTGTTTGAATTTCGTAATTAACCTCTAAAAGTTTTACCACCAAGAAAATAAGATTCCCAAAAGATATTAGAAGCCCAAAAGGGGTGAGTAAGATAAAAAGAGGTCAGGGTTCCTAGAGGAGAAAGGGTGCACTGGAACCGGCATCCTGGATGGGCTAGTGTCAAAGCCAAGAAATATAAAATAGTGAAAGTAAGACTAGTAGTTAGGTGTGCAAGACTAAAGAGAAAGTAAGAAATAAAATAAAGAGGTAAAATATAGATTTCAATTACAACTTTTCTCTCTTATGAATCATATGAATAGTGGTATGTGATCGAGACCTAGAAATGTACCCATGTGCATGATTTAGTGTCTACATGTGTAGCAGTGAAACTCTTTCTTGTAGAGTTATAGATATATTTTATGATCAAACAACAAATCTAGAGTGAAAAACAAGGACCAAAAACAAAACTTATCCAACACTAAAAGATCTAGATCCACAACATCTTCCTAGACACCAACACCCGAGATCCAAACACCAACACTGTGCACTCCCACCCTCCCGAGAAATCTTGTCCTATGCATTTCCGAGTTCATAACCTTTAGCGATCCTTTATAACACTCCTCTCATTCTATTCCAAAGTATTTCATCTGCCGAGATCACTTCTCGTTCACTCGTAAATCAGCTAAGTCCCCTTATCTCTCCTTTTTCTTAGGGTTTCATATTGCATATGCTTTATTTCTTGTGTCTTGTTGTATATTAGCATTTGTACATCATTTATTACAGTAGTTACTCTACAAAAAGATTTAATTCAATTTACATTAAATCATTTAGTGAACCCCACTCATGATCATTCATTAGGATCCCTATTCTATCAGTTTCTATTTCATGGCTCCTAAGGTTCCTCAAGTCTCCTTGTATCAATTACTTCAAATGCACCCACCTTGCAAAGAGGCTCTTCAAAAATCCATACACACTATGTACCTCCCCATGATACGCCACCTTCACAAGTAAGTTCCATTTTCAATCGTCTATCTAATGACCCTATCGTTCTAATACTCCATCCAATCATCCCATCTTAGCATCAATTCAAGCTTTACACCATGCTTTTCAAGACAAATTTCAAGCTATGGAAACCACGATTACATCTCTCAAAGCTGAAATCTAACATCTTAAGGCCCATCGTAGCTCTTCTTATACACCTCATCCTAATCCTATGTCTTCTACATGTGCTCATATTAGTGAACCCCAAGTCTTATCACTACAATACCTCTCAATTTTGATCTACATGTTAAGCAACATGATATTATTCCTAAGATCCTCAATCACCAGTTGATCAAATTGCCAACTACTCATTACTACCCTCCTTATTGACTTTCCAAATACATGGGACTCTCATTTTTCAATTATCACATAATTAATGGAAATCATGACAATGATTGATATGCTTTAAAAAATGAATTAAGAACTTTGAACATCAGAGTTTTATTTCATTTTCTACACAATTTGCTACTACATCTACAATTGTTAAATCCCATTGGGATCCCAAATCATACCCCTCTATATATAATGAGCATCATTCCATAATCACTAATGTTCCTTCTTTGGTTAGTCAAGAGCCACCTATCCAACCCATTCCAACTAAACAACCTCCTTTAAAAATTTTCCCTCTATCCCCTCCTCCTATCAAGTCTTCTACATAGTTTCCTATTCCAAATCATCAACCACCAACCAAGAAAGTCCAACCAATTCACCCTATCATAGCTAACCTCTTTAAACTTCCTCTGTCCACCCAACATCCAACCCTAGTCCTATTGTTGCTTCTTCCTACCATTGTGATGACTCTCTCTCTTCTCATGACACAACTAACACTCTCCCACAATGGCATGGTATCTCTCACATCACCACATATATCTCCATCATTGACACACTTGGGGGCATCGTGCTTTCTCCCCCTCTAGCAATATCAATTATATATAGACTCTACTACTACATTATATGCTCTATGCTTTATATCTATATTTTCTAAGCATTCTCACCTCTTAGTACACACCTTGTACTATCACCACCTTATGACACACTCTCGTGTTACATTTTACACTTTACTATTGAGGGCACACTAAATCCATGAACCTCACACTTCCACACTTAAGAAATATATTTCTAGCATCTACTCGCACGTGATAAACCAATTTCCCGATGACGTACTCTTGTTCTATGGTTCATTCTTGACTGTTGAGGGGGAATTTATAAATTAACCTCATTTCATGCACATCCACTAGGGGGAAATGCGTGACTCCTTCCATTTTCACATCTTGCATACCATTCCATGACACCATCACAAGATGTACATATCTTGGTTGCATTTACTCTTGCTTGCTTATAATTCTTACACATTTGCACTTTTCTAACTATGTTAGTTAGATAATTTGTATGTCATTATCTTTATCATATACACATGCGCATTCACTTGGTCTCTCGGAAGTGAATTAGATCTCTACAATTCCTTACACACGATGCATGATTTCGACATCGACTCCCTTTCAAGTCTTTCTAAGGCTCCTAGGGGCATCTAATTTTTCTACTCTTACACCTTACACATTACAGGTTCGATTGCTATATTATTCACTACTTCTCATTACAGTTACTTTACTTTTCACAAATATATACATGCATTGACATACTATTTATCTTGATAACGGTTGCTTCATGCATAGCATTTGTCTTGCAGACTATCTACAACCATGGTTATCTAAAACATGTTGCTTGCTATTATATGCTATTGTTTGTGGGCTATGACCTATGTATTATATTATCATTTTATGCTCTTGGCCAATTCAGCCCTAATTGTCTTGTGATAATGTGATCGACGTCCCATGTTTGAAACTTGATTTTCATGGTCTATTATTTTCACACTTGCTTGTTACATTGTTTTCTATTGCATGATTTATACTTTTACTACCAACACTTCTACTAGCCCACTTTGTTTACATGTTCCTTGGAATCTACCATGCACATCCCCTACCCCCTGTAGGTATCCATTTCAGATCATCATCAAGTCCTCTCTTTTGTCCCGCATTCTCCTATAGTTTTGCATGCACCCCAAATGAGGGGGCATACATTGGGTGAAAAATCACCCCTACAACATTTAGAGCCACAATTAAGATCAATATAGTATAGAAACAACACAAGCATACAGTCATGGAATAATCTGGAATCAAAAGTGGACTTCATACACAACACATGGACACTAGCACCTGCCGGACCCGGACACTAGCACTGGGTGCTCTGTCCCTCTCGGGAACTAATGTCCGGGAATAGGAAACAAAATTTCTCAATACAACACAATTTACGGTAGTTTTCAAAACATTTCTATAGTATGAAGAACTTGCCTCTAAATACAGAATGAATTTTATCTCATATAATCAGTTGCAATATGGAACAATACAAAAAAACACTGGACGTATCATCTGTAGTGGTGCTCATTCAAGAAGTAGTCATGGAAGAAGAGTAAAACTAGACCTCTCTCCCCAACACTCTTCTCCGTGGCGTGAGATCACCCAAAATACTCGTATTTGGCATGAGATCACCCAAAAACTCACCCTTTGTAGCATTTAAAACATCTTTTTATCCTTTACACTCTTATACATCAAGTGTACACTTTCCTTTTACATACTTTCACACTTTTACATACTTATACATGATTTACTCATAGATTTTTCACATACAGGAATTTGACTACTTTTTCACTCTTCTTTTTAGATTTGGCCTTAATACATGTAACAAGAAACAACCTACATGAGAAAATAAAATCCTAAAACAACATGTATAAGTCATATACACTTCACCCCTAGGGTCCAATTTCCTTTTCCTAGTATCCACACTTCAAATTATGATCTCTGCATGCTTCAATTGTCTACTTAGCACATTATTCACCACACTCTTTATAGGATCATAAGGTACGCATCTTCTGACTACTTTATGTGTAGTCACAAAATCACACACTTTAGAAATTATTTACTCCTAGTCTCGTACTACTATTCATATGGTTTTTGAGTGAAGAAAGTACTAATTAGCTCTTGTCTTTTAGCCAATTTACTTTACTTTCTGTCATTACTGCTGACCTCTCACACATGCATGCCAGTCTTTTTCTATCATTCTATGTTGTTTTACATTTGATTGGGGTGTAGACAGTTCCCTAGTCCCCTGGTCCTCTTTTACTTTCTGCCACTTTTTGGGCACTTTCTATTTGTTTGAACATTTTATATTTCTTTTGGTCGGCCTTTTCAGGGTTAATTATGAAATTAGAACAAGAGAACCATATAAATATAAAGTTATGAAACCATAATGAGGGACCAAACACTAGTCACTACTATCATCACCTAAGGTTGCATCCATCAAAGGCTCCATTTGCATCCATCTAGCTCCATCATAAGGCACAAGGTTGGTTCATCTACATCACACAAGCATATGAGGGAAGTTTATTCTATTCCATCCACCATTATATTACATTTTCTATACATAGTTATTTCTCACTACTTTTACAAAGTGTGACTGACACAAGAGCACCTAGGGAATGATTACACACACTTTCACATAGAACTACATCGGTCCGAGATCTAGTGCGGCGCTCGGTTTGTAATTTTCACCATTGTGGCGGTGAGACAGTCCAACCCCTTCATATGCATCTTTATTTTTTAGGGTTTGATGTTTGTCTTGGGGTTTTGCAAGTATTTTCTTCATCACTGACTATGGGTGACATGCGGTGGAGTGCAAAAATTTAATACAATAGGTGGTGAAGGATTTAGATCATATAACAACCCTACAAATCTGGTTTTTAGACCTCCTACACAGACCAGGGCACCTAGAACGCAGACTAGGGTGCCCACAAGCTCCCTGATACTCTCCCAGGTGCCCCAGTCCACTACTCATATTTCTTAGATCTCGTAAGTTTTTGGACCTCGGCATATTTGTTTCCTCCTCCTATTTCTCCAGTCAACTTTCTGACATAGTCAGCAAGTTTTCTGGATCATCTAAGCTTCTTCCAACCCTTCTTTACATATTAGGGTTTCTATTTTCATTAGCCTAGTTGTTTGGGTCACTTTTCTATATTTATTTACCACTTTTATTTATTGTTATTTACTGTTGTTCCTAGTTAGATTAACTACCATTTATCCACATTTTAGTTAATCATTTTGGTGAACCCCACATTCGAATCCACTTTATGTCTAGGATTTTAATCTCCTTTCACCATGGCTCAATCTCATGAAGCCTTTATTGAAGCTCATCTTAAGGCCATTAATGATCATATTGTTTAACATCCACAAGATCTAGATTTACTTTTACATGTTTCTCATGAGGAAGCTACTAATTTGTAGAGCTCATGCTTCGTAGCCATACCCACATTTTTAATACTCAATCAATCACTTCTACTCTCCTGCATATTTCTACCATTCCCATTTATGTCACTACTCCTACCAATAACTTTACACCACCTTTAGTTTCTCATACACAAAAGTTTCATTTGTTGGTACTCAATACTTAACTACTCTTTATCAGGACCTTCAAGCTCAAATTCGTAAGTTACAATAAGCCACTTCACATGCGTCGCCATCTTTAGATTCCACCTTGTTATTGCATACTCCATTTGCACCCACCATCTCCACTCATCCACTTCCTCCTAGTTTTTCACCCCTAAGATTCCTATTTTCAATGGGCATGGTGACCCGCAAGAACATCTTAGAGAATTTCATGGCATTTGTGTTATTTTATGTATTTACTTTATCTCATGTTCACCTAGGTACTTTATTTACCTTTATTGTATTTATCCTCACCCACGTATGTGTGTGGATATTTATTTTTATTTATTATTAGGGGATATTATCTAGTTGCTAGGTATAGTTCTTTCCTTGATCTATGGTATCTACTAGATCCTTGATGTCTAGTTCTTTCCTAAATCTATGGTCTTGACTATTTCTTTGATGACTAGTTATTTCCATGATTTATGGCTTGATCTATGACCTTGACTAGTTCTTAGATTGTTATTCCTTGCCTATATAAGCAAGGCCCATTCTCATCAGTATCTCATTGAGCTCCATAATAACATATGATATTGTTGTTCATTTGTTTGTAAAGGTTTATGTAAAGTTATTTAGCGAATTACTTTAATCTTATTGATCGTGTCATTTGATTAGCATCTGTGTTCTTGGCTTGGTATGATTTGGTTATTGTTACTTTTATGGTATCAAAGCTGCACAACTTGACATCACACCAAAATCTTGAAGCTGGTAGTGGATAGGGATCTCATCGTGTTAACCGGTTGCTACGTCAACACCCTCCCGCACGATGTAGCCGAGTATACACCCAATCGGTCCCAACAACATTAGGAGGAAATGACACCAAGACTTCGGGAGGCCACTCATCCCAAGTATTACTCTAGGGTTGGTGCACTTAATTACCTCGGCTGTGATACCATGTATGATTATCTCGAACTGGTAGTGGAGAGGTATCTCATCGTGTTAACTAACTAGCTGCTACGCCAACAATTTGTCTTGATTTTATTGATGATCATGTTCTTTTGGCTAAAATATTTCCCGTAGTCTCTATGATTATGCGATGTGTTGGTTTTATGACCTACCTATTCACTCGGTAACTTCATTTACGCATCTGGCCAATGCTTTTCTTACTCATTTTTCTATCAATATCGGCTCCAAGATATCTTACGTTCAATTAGCACAACTGAAACGGGGACCCCAATGAACACCTAGCCAACTAAGTTATGAGATACAAAAATAATTTAACTAAGATTTCTAATGTACTAGCGGACTCTGAACTTCAGGATTTGTTTATTCAGAGTCTTTTGGCACCACTTCAGGAAATTGTTCTCTTTAAAACCTCTCCTTCATTCGATCAACTTTTTCACATTCAAGCTTCGTGAAACTAAACTCTTGTCCATAAGAAAACTTAAGTATCATGAGCAAGCTTCCTCATCCACTCATTTTCAAAATAAGGAACCATTCAAACCATCTGCAACTAAGCCTTCTAATGCCAAATTTACTATCAATGAAGTCACTACTCCTAAAGAAGTTCAATCAAAACCGCCTAGGCGACCATTTACTAACTTTCCTATGGATACACATCTCATAATGAAAACATTTCTTGAGAGCAACCTTATCACACTCCCTCCACCACTTGAATTAGATCCATCCCGACCAAAATGTAGGAATTACAACAAAAAATTCAATGTGATTATCATAGATGTGTGGGACATTCTACAAATCGATGTTTAAGCCCACACTATCATCCAATATCTTATTAATAATAACAAGCTTGAATTACTAGAACCCACAAATTCCACACCGATAAATGACAAGGGTAAACTCAAATTATTTAATAACCAATCCCAACAAAGACAACAATAAAACATATGACTCTTCTACTAATCATACATATCACATAGTGCCTCCTCATACATCAAGGGCTCTCGATTTCTTAGTTGCACATACTAACGCTTCAACACCAATCATCTCCTTCTCTAACCATGGTTATCATGCAAATTTAATATCTAATAACTTACATATTAAGGAATATTTTGATTCGTCCCTATCAATAATACCAAGGTTGACCTATCATGGCCCATTAGTGCATATTCCATTCCAATTCTTAAAGATATCGGTTACCCTCTATCACATATTGAATACTTTGTGAGTAATCCCTTTAGTGTCATCAAACTACATGTTATGGTTGGTCCTCTTACTATACTTATGCCTTTCCTTATTAGAAACACAATTGACAGGTGTGACATGCTTCTCGATCTCAATTGGATTCTTCAATCCCAATCTACCATCTCTATGAATCATTTGAGACTTAAATTCATTTATAAAATCAGGTTATTTATATTGATGGTGTCCCTCCATATACTCCATGGTTTCATCTCCTCGTACATCATTTAGCACACTACCTACGTCTTCTAGCACATCACACTCTATGTTACTCAAAGTACAATCTACTTCTAGTTCACCTACTCATGCATTGTCTACAATACCTAACCAATTTGCTAGTCCTCAAATAGGTATGGGCCCATTCCTAAGATAGTTACTGCATCTCAACGTAAATCACCACCTCGGTTTATTCCACGTGGGTGTCCATCACCTTCACAATCAACATCACGTAGGTCTCCATCACCGACACATTTTGTTACACCATGAAATTCATCATATATTCATCCATCACATACACATAGAATTCATTCACCCGGTACATGATTTTTCTACCATACCCCCACTATTAGAGCATGGTCATATGATTTCTTCACCACATGCATCGGATGGAGGACCTTCATCCTTCATTGTCATCGGATAGTTGATTTATTCACAAACACTTTGGGGGCATGACATCTAATCCCACCATCATATTAATATAGGTTTAACTCTCATCTTTACATTATCGTACATTCATATCCTCGCATGGGAATATTCAACACACATTTTAGCATCATCATTACACAATGACACACTCTTGTGCTTCAGTTCACACTTGACTATTGAGGGTATACTACACATGAACCCCACACAATGCACAATCTGTACTACACACTATGTCTATTCACACATCTTGCATTATACATCATACATTCTACGTTTATTCTACATCATCTCATCGTATATTTACACATTATACACATTTTACATATCATCTACGCATATAGCATTTCATACTACTCATATTGCATCTTACGCATCTTACACTTATTAGTCTACATCGTACATTACATATTCCACTCATCACATGGGCATATTTCATCATTACATATACTACATTATCTTCTATGCGCTACACTCACTACCCTATGACACACTTTAGTTCCTCTTGGTCTATACTTGACTGCCGAGGGTTTACAAATGAAATAGACCCTATCATACTTACACATTTATCATTTGACCTCCTATTATGCGACATTTCTAGGTTAGTGACATATGCTTTAGGCTAAATGGTCACCTATTTCCTTCATATTGTAGTTTTATAAAATTTAGGATACATCACCATTCCATACTATTCATCTTGTAGTGATATATGCGTTAGGATAAATCAACACTCATTTATTCATCTTGTCGTGATATACACTTCGGCTATAAGGGTCATGCACATGCTTCATTTCTAGGCCGTATCTCATCAACATACACATACACATTCATCACAACACGTTATATGAAACACATAATTCGACCATTTCCCGATGACGCACTCTCATTTATAGTTCATTCTTGACTGTTAAGGGGAAAAACAAATGAACCTCACTACATACAACTCCATCCACTTAGGGGCATGCGGCTCCTATCATCCATCTTGTATTTCATTCCATCCATCCACATCATATTGTATATCTTGGTTGCTTTTACTTTTACTTACATTTGCTTGTATATGGTCACTTTATTACACATGCTAGTTAGATCTCTTATATGTCATTTATCTATACCATACACACATGTGCGTTCATGCCTTTGTTTAGTTGTGATCACAGATATAGGTCTTTTTCACGCAACATAGATGCTCGACTTCTACCCATCCTACCTTGGTCTGTTGGGGCATCAACATTCATCCCTCACAGTGATATTGTGTCATTTTGTACTTAACACTTTACATTACTTGTGTATACATGATTTTGACATATGAGTTATATTTCAAACATGCTAACAGTGCTCCATGTGCGTATTTGTTTTGCAAGACTACTTGATTCCATGACTATCTGTTGTTTATAATTTCTTGTTTTGTTTTCTTTTGTATGTGGGCCTTGACCTTTGTTTGGTGTACATACTTGTTTTTTGTATGTGGTCATGATGTCCTTGCATGTATTACAACATCGTGAGTGATGTCTCATGTTTACATCCTGCTTTGTGTGGATTACTTTGTCTTCTTGCGTGTTTACATTACTACATTTCTTGGTAGCTTATACACTATTTTCATAGCTTACTTTGCATGTTTTTGGTACTAACATTTTTCTTTGGCTAGCCTCTTGTTTGTGCACGCCTTGGTTTCTACCAAGAACTTTTATTTCCCCTTACAGGGCAAAGTTACAGAGTTCATGTGGTTGGTCCTATTTTAGGTACGTATTCTCCTATGAGCGAAGTTGCATGCACCCCCAAAGAAGGGGGAATCATTTTGGGTTTACATACTATACAACTATTCTACACCATTTCAGTTTAGTTTAGTTTCCACCCTTGGCATTGATCGAAAATAATAAGATTATTACTACCTGATCTCGGACCCTTGTAGGCTTTAAATATTTTTCGATAATTTACTCCTTTTAAGTAATCAATTTAAAATAATGCAAGACAATAATGACAATTGCACACAGATTGATTATGGAGTTCGGCAATTGCCTACGTCTCCGGGTTCGTGGTCGAACCGTTCCACTAGTCAAAACTTGTAAGTTACAATAGTACTTTCACAAGAAAACCTAATGGAATTTTACTTGCCTATCAGTACACCAGTTCTTTAAAAACTTCCGATGATCAGTCGAATTGTTCTTCACCTTCCTGATGCACAATCTCCTTCGGCTTCGATCGGCCTTCCCGACGCTATCAATGCGACACTAGCACTCCGGTCGACAATCCAGGATTTGCAAGTAATTGGTGTGGCTCAATGGGCCTATTGGGTAGTTTATAATTTACTCCCAATCACAAATATTTCATCTACTATTGCCTAAAATAATAGGCCAATAGACACTACTTGTTGACACATCTTACAAATAAGCTTAACACATAATAACCTCGGGTGTGTGTGTTACAATGCAAATGGGTTCCCTATTTATACAAAATTAGGGCCCTTAAAAAAATGCAATACATATTATCCTTAGGCTAAAAATACCATAGCCCATAACATAGTTGATGGGATTACATATAATCCTAAGGCTATTTTTAAACCTTAGCCGTGCATGAAAAATGGGATCAAATACCCATATTGGCGGATGCATTTTTAATGGGATAAAATCCCAATTGGAGTGGTGGGATAATAGTTTAGGCTTTATTAAGCCTTTCCACGCGCATGTATAGTGGTCAATGGACCATTAGAGGCATAACCGCCCCCATCTCCACGTGGATTAATACCACGCATGGCTTAGCCCCTACACCGCTTCACCTCCTTCTCTCCTCCACGTGGAAGATTCCACTACAACCGCTTCACAAATGAACTTAGCATAATGTATAGTTAAGTGGGTAAGTGGTTAGGAGAATTATGTGGGTAAGGTGTGTAAATGGACTTACCAAATAAATAAAAATTTGACCCATACCATGGGGTATCGAAATTAATTAACTCGGTCATCATGTAGTCCACTTGTCATCTCCCGATAGGAAAATTGAGTGAATTCGATGAGTGGTGGCAAGCCACGTGTCACAGTGCGATTGGTCCAATATTGACCAGTTGACCAGAGTTGACTTTCCCACTGTCTGAACTTTGACTGAACATATCTAGAGCTCCCGATGTCCGTTTGTCACGTTCTCATAGTCGTTGGAAAGCTCTCAAGATGATCTTCTACACTGACACCATTTAGGGATGTTTAGGGAACTTTCAAAAATGATCCCCTGATCACACCTCCCCACTGAGAAAGGCTTTTTGTCCCAAAAAGCTTCCATATTGTCCTGAATCTGAAAAACTCTACTACCACCTCGGAAGTGCTGTTGTAGTAGACCCTTGGGTCTTCTCCTCCAACCTTCTCACTTCGAAAAATGCTTCGATCCTGGGACCTGTGGGTTATGGGCCCACGACACTTTTGTTGCGCCACTCTGATATCCAAAGAAGACCTCCACGCCTCCGCTTTATGGTGAAAAGTTTCTAAATGAAACCTCAACGCTCTTTCTGTGCGGTACTAAGCTTCTTGATATCTGACAACAAGGATCTTCTTTTACTCTATAACACAGCTCCTGGCTCTGAGTTGATTATGCAGAATCCGAACTGGTTTGAAGGAACTTCATGTTACGTAGAGCTTTGATTGATCCGATGTCGGTGATGGACAATGCCTTGTCCCTTTACAGACCTCAATGCCTCTAATGCATGATGCTAAGCCTCTTTCAAGACCTTGAGCCTCTGATGCATGATGCTAAGTCTCTATAGACCTCAACGCCTCCGATGCATGATGCTAAGCCTCTTTCAAGACCTCAAGCCTCTAATGCATGATGATAAGTCATTACTGAGACCTCAATGCCTCCAATGCATGATGCTAAGCCTATTTCAAGACCTCAAGCCTCCAATGCACGATGCTAAGTCATTGATCAGCTACCATTCATATGTGTGGTCGCAATGCCTTGACACTGAATGACGCCCGAGCTAATCCTTGTAGAGCTCCTCTTGTTGACATACTAATATCGGTACCACTTGCTTTGCACGGCCACAATGCCTCTACACGAGAATGAAGTTCGACCCGATGTCAATGCCAACGATGATTCATCTACCATTCTACTGTACGGTCACAATGCCTCTACACAGAATGAAGTTCCGAGCTGATCTTTTGAGAACTCTATTATCTGCACAAATGGTAGATCAATCTCCGAGCTTTATATGAGTCAAATCCTGTATCCAAGTTGTAACAGGTACTCACAAGCTGATTAGGAGATAGGTGCCCCTAATAGGGTCTCTTTTTACAACTTTCAAATACAAGTGTAAGGAAATTATATCCTAATACATCATGTAGAACTAGTTGTAAAAATGCTCCATTTTTGGAGTCTTGTACAATAAGCTTAAAATACCAATTCTATAGGAAAATAATTTTGCATGGTAAACCTGTCGCGAAATTTCTCCTACTTGGTGGCTTATGTACTTGGTCTTCTCCACTACATCGCAATGTGGATTGACTTCATTTGTCTCCTCCCTGCCAGACCAATGACTAAACAAGGAAAATATACTGCATTTAATGGTGTTAGAAAAATCACTAAAATAATTGCCCTCTGGGGGTCTTACTAATGCAAGTATAAGAGTACAAACATTGCCCAGAATTGGGTCTTTAACTAATGTGCCATGTCTGGTTAGATGTATACAAACGTTGCCCTCAAAGGGGTCTTACCAATACATTCTACCTAACACAATAGTTTATGGTTTTATTATAACAAGAGCAATAAATAATGCTCGGAAAAACCCATACAATAGTTGAACAAAGTCAACTTTATTTGCACCTTAGATTTCTTACCAAAATGTAGAATCCTCGGTGTCTGCTTATCTCAATATATGCCTTGTGGATCATTGGATGATCTTTTATCTGCATATGAGATACAATGGATTCATCCAAATAGAAATGCGAGAAAATTACTGAGTATGTTAAACCTGTCTCTCAGTCTATCCCACCAATCTAGAATCCAAAAGTACAAGCCAATGCCATCCCTATCAAAGCAACCTGTACTGATTAACCTGCTTGATACCAACTTGCTTCAGAGATTAGTAAGTTTGCAGGTGTCGATTACCAGCTTTGATACCAAACTTGATCCGAAAATAATCAGATTATTACTACCTGATCTCGGACCCTTGTAGGCTTTAAATATTTGCTGATAATTTACTCCTTTTAAGTAATCAATTTAAAATAATGCAAGACAATAATGACAATTGCACAGATTGATTACAGAGTTCGGCAATTACCTACGTCTCCGGGTTCGTGGTCAAACCATTCCACTAGTCAAAACTTGTAAGTTACAATAGTACTTTCACAAGAAAACCTAATGGAATTTTACTTGCCTATCAGTACACCAGTTCTTCGAAAAACTTTCGATGATCAGTCAAATTGTTCTTCACCTTCCTGATGCACAATCTCCTTCGGCTTCGATCGGCCTTCCGACGCTATCAATGCGACACTAGCACTCCGGTCAACAATCCAGGATTTGCAAGTAATTGGTGTGGCTCAATGGGCCTATTGGGTAGTTTATAATTTACTCCCAATCACAAATATTTCATCTACTATTGCCTAAAATAATAGGCCAATAGACAATATTTGTTGACACATCCCACAAATAAGCTTAACAAATAATAAGCTTGGGTGTGTGTGTTACAATGCAAATGGGTTCCCTATTTATACAAAATTAGGGCCCTTAAAAAAATGCAATACATATTATCCTTAGGCTAAAAATACCATAGCCCGTAGCATAGTTGATGGGATTACATATAATCCTAAGGCTATTTTTAAACCTTAGCCATGCATGAAAAATGGGATCAAATACCCATATTGGCGGATGCATTTTTAATGGGATAAAATCCCAATTGAAGCGGTGGGATAATATTTTAGGCTTTATTAAGCCTTTCCACGCGCATGTATAGTGGTCAATGGACCATTAGAGGCATAACCGCCCCCATCTCCACGTGGATTAATACCACGTATGGCTTAGCCCCTACACCGCTTCACCTCCTTCTCTCCTCCACATGGAAGATTCCACTACAACTGCTTCACAAATGAATTTAGCATAATGTATAGTTAAGTGGGTAAGTGGTTAGGAGAATTATGTGGGTAAGGTGTGTAAATGGACTTACCAAATAAATAAAAATTCGACCCATACCATGGGGTATCGAAATTAATTAACTCGGTCATCATGTATTCCACTTGTCGTCTCCCGATAGGCAAATCGAGTGAATTCCACAAGTGGTGGCAAGCCACGTGTCACAGTGCGATTGGTCCAATATTGACCAGTTGACTAAAGTTGACTTTCCCGCTGTATGAACTTTGACCGAACATATCTAGAGCTCCCAATGTCCGTTTGTCGCGTTCTTACAGTCATTGGAAAGCTCTTGAAATGATCTTCTGCACTAACACCATTTAGGGATGTTTAGGTAACTTTAAAAAATGATCACCTGATCATTCCACCCTTAGCATTGTGGGTTATATAGTGAGTGGGTTTAGACTAGTCTATGAACCTCATACACATCAGATTTTATAGGACATGGTTATCCTTAGCATTCTAGGGAGTAACTACCGGTTAGAGGATACAACAGACTTCCTCTCTACACTACTTCAGCTAGTGGCATCAGATCACCCAAAAACCAAGTATTACAGAGATCTCTTCACACATATTCAGGGAAGCAGTTATAGGTTGGAGGATACATTAAAATTCCTCCCTACACTTCTTTGGCCTATGGTGTCGAGATCACCCAAAAAACCCAAGACAAGATATCCTCTTTCTACACCTTTTCTCTCATCACAGATCAGGTGCACATGTTCCTTTTACACTTTTTATACTTTCATTTCAGTATTTTCATTACATATACATGTGTCTTTTACATGCATTTTTGACATATATACATGCATATTTAACTTTTGGTTGTCTTCTCCTTGTAGGTCTTACCATATGAGAAGAAAGTAGTAAAAAAACAACTACAACAATGGGGGCAACAACAACAACATTTTACGGTAGAATACACCATACTAACCATGCAAGTACATCACACACATTGGTAACTACACACGTGTTTCTGCCCTAGGTTCACTCTCATCACTTTTTTTTGTGCTTTTACATCTTTAGTTTCCACACTCTATCATATTTTTGTCGCTCCACTCTTTGTATAGTCCTTCACGTGTTTCTACATCACTCTACATGGATTTATCGGTACACATATCTATCTACTTTATGTTATCAATCTATCCTCTCACCAACATAAATTGGGGGTAAATGTAGTCAAAAATCATACACTTTAGACATTATTTAGTCCCGATCTCATACTACTATTCATATTGTTTTTAAGTGAAGAAATTACTAATTAGCCCCCGTCTTTTGGCCATTTTACTTTACTTTTTTCATTAATGTCAAACTCTCACACATGTATGCATATCATGTTTTGTTGTTTTGTGTTGTTTTTGCATTTGTGAGACGCCTTGGATAATCTTGGGGTGCCAACAAGAACCCTAATCCCATTTGGGGAACTCGATCCTCTTTCCAATTCCTCTCCACTTTTTGGGCACTTTCTAGCCATTTAAACATTTCATATTTCTTGTGGTTGGAATTTTTGGGGTTAATTAAGAAATTAGAACAAGATAACCATATAAATATAAAGTTATGAAACCATAATGAGGGACCAAACACTAGTCACTACTATCATCACCTAAGGTTAAATCCATCAAAGGCTCCATTTACATCCATCTAGATCCATCACAAGGCACAAGGTTGGTTCATCTACATCCCACAAGTATAGGAGGGAAGTTTATTCTATTTCATCCACCATTCTATTACATTTTCTACACATAATTATTGCTCGCTATCTTGGTTGTCTTCTCCTTGCAGGTCTAACCATATGAGAAGAAAGTAGTCAACAACAAATAAAACAATGGGGGCAACAACAATAACATTTTGCGGCAGAACACACCATACTAACCATGCAGGTACATCACACACATCGGTAACTACACACGTGTTTCCGCCCTAGGTTCACTCTCATCACTTTTTTACGTTTTTGCATCTTTAGTTTCCATGCTCTATCATATTTTGTCACTCCATGCTTTGTCTAGTCCTTTAGTGTGTTTCTACATCACTCTACATGGATTTATCAGGTACACATCTCTATCTACTTTATGTTACCGAGATTTCCGCTCACCAACATAAAGTGGGGGAAAATGTAGTCACAAAATCATACACTTTAGACATTATTTAGTCTCGATCTCATACTACTATTCATATGGTTTTTAAGTGAAGAAATTACTAATTAACCCTCATCTTTTGGCCATTTTACTTTACTTTTTTTCATTAATGTCGACCTCTCACACATGCATGCCTAGCCTATTTATGTCATTTTGTGTTGTTTTGCATTTGACAGGGCCGCTGGGCTAGTATTGGGGCACCAACAAGCACCCAGATCCCATTGGGAAATTTGATCCTCTTTCCACTTTCTCGCCACTTTTTGGGCACTTTCTAGCCATTTGAACATTTCATATTTCTTATGGTCGGCCTTTTCGAGTTAATTACGAAATTAGAACAAGATAACCATATAAATATAAAGTTATGAAACCATAATGAGGGACAAAGTACTAGTCACTACTATCATCACCTAAGGTTACATCCATCAAAGGCTCCATTTGCATCCATCTAGCTCCATCACAAGGCAAAATGTTGGTTCATCTGCATCACACAAGTATAGGAGGGAATTTTATTCTATTCCATCCACCATTCTATTACATTTTCTACACATAGTTATTGCTCACTACTTTCACAAAGTGCGACTGGCACAAGAGCACCTAGGGCATGATTGCACACACTTACACATAGAACTACATCGGGTTTGAGATGTAGTACAACACTTAGTTAGTAAGTCCACCATTGTGTCGCTGAGGATAGTTCGACCCCTTCATATGCATATTTCTTTTGTTTAGGTTTTGATGCTTGTCTTAGGGTTTTGCAGATCTTTTATTCATCACCGACTACGGCGACATATAACACAAAGTGTGAAAGTTAGTGTGATAGGTGGTGAAGGCTTCAGATCATATAGCGACCTTGAAAATCTGGTTTTTGGATCTCCCACCGACATGCAGTGCCAAAACGTAGGTGCCCATGAGCGCCTTGATACTCTCCAGGTGCCCCAATCCACTTAGATTTCCTAGATCTGCAAGTTTCTGGACCTCAAAATATTTGTTTCCTCCTCCTATTTCTCCAGTCATCTGTGCGACACAATTCAGCAAGTTTTTCAAATCACCTAAGCTCCTTCCAACCCTTCTTTGAATATTAGGGTTTCTATTTTCATTAGCCTAGTTGCTTGGGTCACTTTTCTATATTTATTTACCAATTTTATTTAATTTTATAATGTTGTTCCTATTTATATTAACTACCATTTATCCACATTTTCTTAATCATTATGTTATCGAGTATTCATTTAACAACATAAAGTGAGGGAAAAATTAGTCACAAAATCTACGCACTTGGGTACATTTATAGGTCCTAAAAGCATGTTATAATTTACATGATTCCTAAGTTAGAAAATTAGTAATTGAAAACTCCCTTTAGACTTTTACTTTGTCTTATGTACTTTAATTGTATTTATACATCTTGTACTCTTGCTGGAATTTAACTATTTTATCTTTCTATGGCCTTCGAACACCAACACCCAGCCAAGAAACTAGCACCAAGTGCTCCTATCCTTCTGGGTGCTCATGTACCTCTTTATCCTTTTGGACCCCTTTCACTTATTAATTAATTTTTATCACTTTGGGTTGGCCTTTCGGTTTTCAATTATGAAATTCAAATAAGGGAATCATATTATTACATAGTTATGTTTTCAAAATGAAGGATCAAACACTAATCATTACATATTACCACCTAATATTGCATTCAAAAGGTATAAGAGCATCAAACGCATCCATCTATCACTCATAAAAGGGAAAAGGGTTGCATTACTTCTGCATGCACAACATAGGAAGGGGAAGTCTATTCTATTTCATCCCAAACATTTTATACCTCTTCTACATTCTAGATCTAGCTCACTATCAGTTGTACAACTTACGCAAGGGAATCCTAGGACATCATTTCTACACACACACATAAGAACTGCATGGATTCTAAGATGTGGTGTAGTGTTCGGTTATAAGTTCACATAAGAACTCCCCATTTTACATTTTCCTTTTTAGGTTGATGTGGTTTGTGGTTATGTGTAGTTGAACTTATTTCTTACAAGTTATAGGTATAGTCACGATAGATCAGACAGTGAATCTAAAGTGACAAAAAGGGACCAACAGTGAAGCTTATGTGACACTGAAAGATATAGATCTATAGCATCTTCCTAGACACCAGTTCTCATATTCAGACACTAATGTTAGGCACTCTTCCCTCTCCTAGGCACTCTTTTCCTATGCATTTCCAAAGTTTAGCACTTTTAGAGCCTTGACAACACTCCTCTCGGTCTTTTTTTTCAAGTATTTCATCTTCCCAGATACTTCCGTTCACTCGGAAATCATATAAGTCCCCTTATTTCTCCTTCTTACTTAGGGTTTCATATTGCATATGCTTTATTTCTTACTTCTTGTTGTATATTAGAATTTTTACATCATTTATTACAGTAGTTACTCTGTAATCATATTTAATTCAATTTACATTAAATCAATCTCGTCTAGTATAGTTTAGGTAAATGAGACTTGAATAAAATTTTGATAGAGAGTTACATTTACTAATGGAGATGGATTTGTATGAGACAACTGAAGTCTTATCTCCATAGGTGTTTAAATCATTGTGTAGTCCATAATCCTAAATTTCACGAGAATATTATTTTCATATTTCAACTGAGAAACAAAGATATGATTCTCCTTCTTACATACTTCAATCCAAAATAATAGTGTATGAGCTTGAAATGTGTCATTTCAAACGATCGATTAAGATATTTATTCATTGCATTGATCATCTTTACTATGCTTTGGGTGATGACTAGATCATCAATATATATATAATAAATATGATAATATCCCCTCCTTGGTTCTTGAGGTAGAGATTGGGATCATATGGATTCCTCTTGAATCCATGGTGAATGATATGCTCATCAATCTTGATGTACCATGCTCGGGAGCTTGTTTAAGATCATACCATGATTTTATGAGTCTACATACATTTAATCCTTCTCTATGTATGACAAAACCCTCTAGATAAGTCATGTAGACTTCTTCCTATTAGTTTTTGTTCAAAAAGGTGCTTTTCACACCCATCTAGTGAACATTCCATCCAAATTGTGTAGCTAGAGAAAATATCATTATGATCATTTTGATCTTAACTATGGGAGAAAATGCCTCCTCGTAGTCTATGCCTTCCTTCTAAGCATACCCCTTTTCTACAAGTCTTGCTCTGTAATTATAATTGGTCACATCTAATTTGTAATTAGTTTTGAAAATCCATCTCGCATCCAATGAGATTATTCCCTAGTGGAATATCAACAAGCTGCTAGGTGTTATTATTCATCACTTATCGATACGAACATTAATGAAATATTTCCAAGTTTTAGAATATATGGATTCCTCAACTATAGATGGATCAACATATTCAACAACTCTACTCATTAAGGTAAAATTTATCTCTTCAAGAGATTTGTTTTGGGTATGTGGTCCGGAAGTGGATTTGTTTTCAGAGGACCATCCAATTTTTCATCTCGAATCATATTTATATACCACTTAAGCATACATTGAATTGTTCCCATGGGTTGTGGTCTTGTCAAATCATCACCATCATCCCCATCATCACTGTCATCATCAGTGGGAACATATTCTTCTATTTTCACAATAGGGGTGCTTTGAACATCTATTGAGTTTGTGGAAGGAGCATCAACTTCTATCTTCTCAAAAAACTCAACATCCTTACTAGTATAAACTTTCCTGGTCTTCGGATCCATCAATTTATACCCAAGATATTATTCACTATACCCAATGAATATGTATTTCTCTAATTTCATATCTATCTTCTTTCTCTTCTTCTTGGGAATATGCATGCTAACTTTGCACCCAAATAATCTGACGTGAGAAATGGATGGCTTCCAGGTCTAGCCATACTTTATGTGGAGTTACTCCATTAAGATAAAATTTGGGCATTGTTTGGTAATGTTTCATAAGGTTGTCATTGATGTAAATTTTTACATTGATGTCAAGGTGTCAGGTAGTTCCATAAAGTGTCAAGTCATATCAAATCATGAAGTCATGGTGTACAAGCATAAGCCACGTGCATGGTCAAGTAAGTAAAATGTGTGGTGAGTCCTCCCAAGGTGTAATAGGTCAAACATGGTCACTTAGGTGTGTATTAGGTGTTTAAAAGTCTATAAAATTCTTCATGGTCAACTCATGAAGTTTTAGGTAGCTCAGGTCTAATCTTAGTCCCAAATCAAGCAGGAAACATGGAAACATGAGAAATGGATCAAGGAAATGCAGGAAGAGCATGGTTGGAGTAGTATGAGTAGGAATATCATGTGTGGAAGGAGTATTAGGTCAATACTCATGCTTATAGGGCATGAAAGTAGCCATTTTGAGGCATTTCAGTGAAGATAAGGCCAGTAGGCAAGTGAGATGGTTGAGACAAGGCATGATGATGTAAACCAAGCATTGAAGGAGCATAATATGATGGTATATGAGGTGTTCAAGGATTCAAAAAGGTATAAGGAGGTAAATCAAATAATTACCCAAGTTGGCATAATACATCCTTTAAGAATAGAGAAAAAAAGCTAGAAAAATGAGATGGGACAGAGATTTATAAAGAAAAAAATGACAAATTGGTCATTGGAATACATGTAGGGCTGAGTTGAGAAGGTGTGGTCAAAATTTCAGGACCTAAGCATCTGGTTTACAAAAGTTATGCATGTTTTACCAAGACCTGGTTTTTGATAAGGCTAATTGTAGCACTAAAACTTCTTAGAAGTTGTGCTAAATTGTTAGGACTTATTCAGATAAATCATACAAGAATTTTTTGTAGGTAATTTTGATAAAAATCAAATGCAAAAGTTCTTATATCAATTGGTCAAGTATTTAAAAAGTTCTATCCATTTTACTCACAAGGTTTTTCTCCTTCCAGACCTTACTCCTAAAGTGATAGGCATAAAATGAGGTGTTTTAGCTCCAAATCAAGTTTTCAAGATATGAAACCTTCTTATAAGGATATAGGAATCTCTCAAGTAAAATTTTATGGTATTTTTGTTTCCCAAGCATGATGGCACACTATGGTCTTTCCATTGTTTTGAAAAACAATTCCTAAACAATCAACAATGGTGAGTTGTAGAGACTAACCTTGATGTGGAAGCATATTTTGATGGTAAGCTTTGTCATGAAGAAATATATGTGGATTTAGTACAAAGGTTGTGTGAATTTTTCTAAGTTTTATTCCTACCACCAAAAGGCCTCTCAAGCTAGAGTTGTCATGAGGTTTGAAGAAAGAGTTGATGCATGAGTTTGTTGATGAGACAAGAAAGTGTGATAATCACTTGATACATGTTCATTATGAAGTGATAGAGCCCACGGGTTTCTCTTGTGAATATCCTTGAAGTCTGATTTTTCATTTTCTTTAACTGAACAATATGACTTGTCAATCCATTCTATGAGTCTGATATGCTTCCACATTATTCCCTCATAGTCCATGATCAGAAGAAACTGATGATGTTGTAGTGCTTCCATCTAAGTTTTGAAGGCATGGTTGAGTCTATGTGTGCAGGTATGCTAGCAAGGGGATATCAAACCAAGATTGTTCCTTAATGTCTAAAATCAGCATTCACAGTGCTACAAACCTTTCTTCCATAACCATGTTCCTTTTGTTGGTGAGTGCATTTGGAGTAGTGAGAAAATTAAGTAAATGAGCCTCTTAAGATGGTGTATTAGGTGCTAAGTATAGTGATGAACTTTTTCTCACTTATAAGACCATATTTAGGTTTTTCTGACAGACATGAAAGACTATATCCTAGGCCTCAAACCATGATGATTTCCCATCAATAAATGCAAAGAAAGTTCTGAAACATGATGTTAGAATCCTTGGTGGAATGCTCACACACTCACGGTGGCATAAAAATTAAGAAAAAGTTTTTAAGAGTTCAAGTTACTAGCTAGGGTTTGATACTAGAAACCCTCACTGTGCACAACATTAAGAGATCAAACAAGTGTGTTAATATCTGCAAGATATAAGAGCATCTATGGATATGAAAATTGTCAATGTAGCTCCCTCCACCTTGTAAAATGCCTCTGAATGTATGATTGTCTAAGAGTGGGTGTGAAAAACATCAAAACCCTTAGTGTTAAAGGTTTGTGCAAGAAAAACATTGTAGGATCTGGTTAATTAAATATTTCATGAAGAAGAATTGGAGTAATTTGTCTCTTTAATGGTTATAGATGCTCCAAGGTCTATCTCCAAGCTATAAGAACATCAAAATCTTGCACTTTGTGATTATTTCAATTGTGAAGCTAAGATTGAATGATCTTGATTGTAATTTTCCCATGCTTGAAAGCAATTGAAATGGAGATACACACCCTGTAAATGTTAAAATTGTTAGGGAATCCTAGTGTTAGTGATTATAGACACAAAATCATGCACTTTAGACATTATTTAGTCCTAGTGGTATACTACTATTCATATGGTTTTTGAGTGAAGAAAGTAATAATTAACCCCCGTCTCTTGGTCATTTTTATTTACTTTCTTTTGTAATTCTTGACCTTCACCGCACATATGCCCATTCTATTTTTTACACTTTTCCATCATTTAGCCTTGAATGGGGCACACGGGATATTATGGGGCACCCATCGGCACCGTGATCCTAGTTGGGTGCACCTTTATCTTTTTACACTTTCCCGCCACTTTTTGGGCACTTTTTAGTCGGTTTTGCTTCTTATATTTTTGGTGGTCAGCCTTTTGGGGATAATTACAAAATTAGAACAAGAGAATCATATAAATATAAAGTTATAAGACCATAATGAGGGACCAAGCACTAGGCACTACTACCATCATCTAAGGTTACATCCATCTAAAGCTTATTTTCATCCATCTAGCTCCATCACAAAGGCATGGATTGGTTCATCGAATCACACCGCTGCATAGGAGGGATGTTTATTCTATTCCATCCATTACATTTTTACACATAGTTATTGTTCACTACTTTCACAAAGTGTGATTGGTACAAGAGCAATCTAGGGCATGATCACACATACTCACATATAACTACATCGGGTCTGAGATGTAGTGTAGTGCTTAGTTAGTAAGTACACCATTGTGGCCACTGAGACAGTTTGACCCCTTCATTTGCATTTTTTTATTTTTAGGTTTTGATGCTTGTTTTGGGGTTTTACAGGTCTATCTTCCATCATTGATCATTGGTGACATCTAGCACAGAGTAGCGAGTTACACGTGATAGGAAGTGAAGGATTCATATCATCATCCGACCCTCCAGAGTTGGTTCCTGGACTTCCTGCACAGAGGTGCGCTCGATCCTATCCCAAATGACCCAGTATAACCAAATATCTCATATATATATCTTTAGGAGCTCTTGTGTGGTCACATTTGAATTCTGTTTATCTAGTTCATCCCGTGACACAGTCCCAAACAACCATCAAATCAGCTAAGCTATTTCTAACCCTACTTGTTAATAAGGGTTTCACATTTTCATTATTTTAGTTACTTGGGTCACTTTCTATATTTATTTACTGCATTTATTCACTATTATTTACCGATGTTCCTAGTTAGATTAACTATTAATATCCACATTTTAGTTAATCATTTTGCTGAACCCGAATTTTGAATCCACTTTCTGTCTAGGGTTTATTCTTCTTTCATCATGGCTCACTCTCATGAAGAGTTTAATGAAGCTCATTTTAATGCCATCAATGATCATATTGTTGAGCACCCCCAAGATCTAGATTTACTTTTACATGTTTCTCGTGAGGAAGCTACTAATTTGGTAGAACTCACCACTTCCACGGCCATACCCACTTCTATTGCTACTCAACCGCTCACTTCTACTCTTCCACCTATTTCTACTATTCCCATTTTATTACTACTCCTACCAATCACTTTACACCACTTTTAGTTTTTCTCATACAGAAATTTCATCCGTCGGTACTTAAGACATAACTATTCTTTATTAGACCTTCAAGTTCAAATTCGTAAGTTATTAAAGGCCACTTTATATGCATCACCATATTTATATTCTACCTTTTATTGCATACTCCATTTTCATTGTCCATCTCCACTTATGTGTTTCCTCCTAATTTTGTCACCCCTAATCTTCCCATTTTCAATGGGCATGGTGACCCATAGGAGCATCTTAGGGAATTTCATGTTGTTTGTCTCGATTTTGCTAATGATCATATCCTTTTGGCTAAAATATTTCCCTGTAGTCTCCATGATTATGTGATGCATTGGTTTTACGACCTACCTATTCACTCGGTAACTTCCTTTACGCATATCGTTGATGATTTTCTTACTCATTTTTCTATCAATATCGGCTCCAAGATCTCTTATGCTCAATTAGCACAACTAAAACATGGATCCAATGAACACCTAGCCAACTATGTTTTGAGATACAAAAATAATCTAGCTAATATGTCTAATGTGCTAGCGATTCTGAACTTCAGGATTTGTTTATTCAGAGTCTCCTAACCGCCACTCCAAGAGAGTGTTCTTTTAGACCTCTCCTTAATTTGATCAACTTTTTCACATGCTTAAGCTTCATGTGAAACTAAAATTTTATCCATTGGAAATCTTAAGTATCGAGAAAGCTTCCTCCTCTCTCTCGTTTTTTCAAAACAAGGCACCATTTAAACCTTCTATAACTAAGCCAACCGATGCCAAAGTTATTGTCAATGTGAAATCACTACTCCTAAAGAGGCTCACTCACCACCACCTAGGCACATTTACTAATTTTCCTATGGCCCCACATCTCATATTACAACAAATTCTTGAGAGAAATCTTATCACACTCCCTCCACCACTCGAACTAGGTCCATCATGACCAAAAGGTAGGATTTATAATGAAAGCTTCTGATGAAAATATTATAGATGTTGGGACATTCTACAAATTGATGTTTCAAGATCTACACAATCATTCAAGATCTCATTGATAATAACAAGCTTGAATTTCTAGAACTAAAAGACTCTACACCAATCAATGAAAAGGGTACACTCAAATTGTTTAGCAATCAATCTCAACAACGTGACAAGAAAGCATCTAACTCTTTTGTTAATCATACATATCACGTTGTGCCTCCTCCTGCATCAGGGGCTCTCGATTTCTTAGTTGCACATATTGACACCTCGTCTCCGGTCATCTCTTTCTCTAATCATGATTATCATTTGAATTTCACCTCTAATCACTTGCACATTAATGCATATAACCACTAGGTTTCCATAATAATACTAAGGTTGACCCTTCGTGGCCCATTAGTGCATGCTTCATTTCACTTCTTAAGGCTATCATCTACCCTCAATCGCAAATTGAATACCCTTTTAACAAACCATTTGGTGTCATCAAATTACACGTTATAGTTGGTCCTCTTACTATGCTTGTGCCTTTCCCAGATGGAAACATAGTTGCGTGGTACGATATGTTTCTCGATCTTAATTGGATTTGTCATTATCAATCTATCATATCTTTTGAATCATTTGTGACTTAAATTCATTCACAACAATCAAGTTATCTCTATTGATGGTGTCCCTCCATCTACTCCATGGTCATCATCTCCTCGAACATAATCATTAGCACATCACCTACTTCATCTAGCACATCACACTCTATGTTACTCAAAAGCACAATCTACTCCTAGTTCACTTACTCATGCATTATCTACATGATCTTATCGCTTTTTTCTTCCTACACATAAGTATAGGCCCATTCCTAGGACAATTATTGCATCTCAACATAGATCACCACCTCAATTTATTCCACGTGGGTGTCCATCACCTTCGCAATCAACATCACGTATATCTCCATCACCAACACATTTTGCTATGCCACGACATTCATCATATATTCATCCCTCACATGCACATAGGCTTCATTCACCAGCACAATGTTTGTCTACTATACCACCATTATTAGACCACGGTCATACGCTTTCATCATCGCATGCATCGAATGAAGGACCTTCGTCCTTCACTGTCATTGGATAGTTCATTCATATGTACACACTTGGGGGCATAACATCTAACACCCCCCATCGTATTAGCATAAGTGCATCTCATCTCTACATTTTCATGCATCAACCTTATAACATAGGGATACTCATCATACATTTTAGCATCTTCATTACTTGATGACACACTCTCTTGTACTTCGGTTCACACTTTACTATTGAGGGCACACCACACATGAACCCACACACTGCACAATAGTTACTACACATTGCGTCTATTGCATCTATTCACACACCCTACACATCTTACATCATACATTCTATAGTTAGTTTACATCATTTTTACATTTATTATACATCATACACGTCATACATCGTACTATTCCTCAGGATACATGTTCAAGACTTGCATCTAGCATGCCACATTACTCATCATACATACTATTTTTAGTATACATACATTACATCTTATAAATTGTACATTATATCATTAATTGCATATTATACATTGTGCATTAAACATTCTACTCATCACATGGTCGTATTTCACTCATAGCATATACTACATCATCTTCTACGTGTTGCACTCATTACCCTATGACGCACTTTAGTTCCTTGGTCCATACTTGACTACCGAGGGTTTACAAGTCAAATGGAACTTATCATACACACACGTTCATCACTCAACCTTTCATCATGTGTCATTCCTAGGTTAATGACATACGATATAGGCTAAATGGTCACCTACTTTATCATCTTGTAGTGGTATATGCTTTAGGCTACATCAACACTCCCTCTTTTCATCTAAGTAGTGATAGACACTTTTTAGGCTACATCATCACTCCTATGTTCATCTTGTCATGATATATACTTTGGTTATAAGGTTCATGCATGCATCATCTATATGTCGCATATCATCAATACATACATACATACATACATACTCATCCCAGCCCATTAGACACAACACACACTTCGACCATTTCTCAATGACGCACTCTCATTTGTTTTTACGGTTCATTCTTGAGTTTGTTGAGGGGGAAACCAAATGGACCTCACCGCATACATTTCCATTCACTCGAGGGACACATGGCTCATGTCATCCATCTTGTATTCCATTCCATCCATTCACATCATATTGTATATCATGGTTGCTTCTAATCTTGCTTATATTTACTTGTTCATGATCGCTTTATTACACATGCTAGATAGATCTCTTTTATGTCATTTATCTATACCATACACACACGTGTGTTCACACTATTGGCTAGCTATTATCACAGATATAGGTCTCTTACACGCAACATGGATGCTTGTCTTCTACCCTTCCTACATTGGTCGTTGGGTGCATCCACATTCTTCTATCACAGGTGTTATTTTTTCATTTTGTACTTAGCACTTTTCATTACTTGGTTATACATGCTTTTGAACATATTGGTTATCTTTCTAACATACTAACGGGTGCTTCATGTGCAACATTTTTATGCAGTGATATTATCTTCCATACTTGTTTCTTACATTGTTTGTTATTGCTTGTTTTTATATGCGGGCATTGCCCTATGTTTGGTGTGCACACTTGTTTGTTGTATGCGGCCGTTATGGCCTTGCGTGTCTTGTGACAACATCGTAAGTGATGTCCCATGTTTGCAACTCATTTTGGGAAGCTTACTTTGTCTTCTTGTATGTTTACATTACCATGTTTCTTTCAAACTTACACATTGTTTGGTAGCTTACACTTGTCTTTATGCATGCATGTTTGTTTGTATTAACACTTGTTTTTGGTTAGCCTTCTTGTTTGTGTGTGCCTTGGTTTCTACCAAGTGCATTCCCTTCCCCATATGCAAGGAAGAGTTTCAGAGTAAATGTGGTTAGTCCTATTTTGGGGCCACATTCTCCTATCCAGCGATGTCATATGCGCCCCTAAATAGGGGGAGCATCATTTGGGGCTTTACATTCTACATTCTACACGCTTACATTGGTTCGAGTTTAATGTAATTTGCACTTTTTGCCCTTGACATTGTGGGTTATATACAATGAGTGAGTTTAGACCATTCTATGAACCCCACACAAAATGGATTTTATAGGACATGGTTTTCCTTAGAATTATGGGGAGCAATTATAGGTTAGAGGATACAAATGGAACTCCTCTCTACACTACTTCAACTAGTGGTGTCGATCACCCAAAAAATAGGAAGTACAAAGATATATTCACACACATTCAGGGAAGCAGTTACAGGTTGGAGGATACAACGAAATTCCTCCCTACACTTCTTCGGCCTATGGCGTCGGATCGCCTCACCAAAAAAAAACCAAGACACAATATCCTCTTTTCTACACTCTTTCTCTGACATGGATCAAGTGCACATGTTTGTTTTTCATTTATATTTACATTTACATACATATACATGCATATTTTACATATGTTTTTATATATACATGTGTATTTGACTACTTGATCATTTTATCCTTGTAGGTCCATCCGTATGAGAAACAAGCAGTCAACAACAACAACTAAACAAATGGGGGCAACAACAACAACATCTTGCAGTGGAAACACACACCATACTAACCATGCAGGTACATTACACACATCAAAAACTACACATGTGTTTCCACCCTAGGTTCACTCTCATCACTTTTTTTGTGCTTTTGCATCTTTAGTTTCCATGCTCCATCATATTTTTGTCATTCCACACTTTGTCTAGTCCTTCAATGTGTTTCTACATCACTCTACATGGATTATCAGGTATGCATCTCTATCTACTTTATGTTACCGATCTTTCCACTCACCAACATAAAGTGGGGGCAAATGTAGACACAAAATCATGCACTTTAGACATTATTTAGTCTCAGTCATATATTACTATTCATATTGTTTTTGAGTGAAGAAAGTACTAATTAACCCCCATCTCTTGGTCATTTTTATTTACTTTCTGTCGTAATTCCTGACCTTCACCACACATATGCCTAATATATTTTTGACACTTTCCATCATTTTATCCTTGACTAGGGCGCTGGACTAGTATTGGGGCCCGTCGGCACCACTGGTCCCAGTTGGGGCACCCGATCATTTTTACACTTTCCTACCACTTTTTGGGAACTTTCTAGCCATTTGAGCTTCTTATCTTTTTGGTGGTAGCCTTTTTGGGGTTAATTACAAAATTAGAACAAGAGAACTATATAAATATAAAGTTATGAGACCATAATGAGGGACCAAGAACTAGGCACTACTATCATCATCTAAGGTTGCATCCATCTAGAGCTCATTTTGCATCCATCTAGCTCCATCACAAAGGCACAAGGCTAGTTCATCTACATCACATTGCATAGGAGGGAAGTTTATTCTATTCCATTCACCATTTTTTACATTTTTTTACACATAGTTATTACTAGCTACTTTCACAAAGTGTGCAACCTAGGGCATGATCATGCATAAGAGCAACCTAGGGCATGACACACACACACACACACACACACACTACATACGTTACATCAGGTTTGAGATGTAGTGCAATGCTCAATTAGTAAGTCCACCATTGTGGCTACTGAGGAAAGTCCAACCCCTTCATTTACATTTTTTTTTTTAGGGTTTGATGTTTGTTTTGGGGTCTTACATGTGTATCTTCCATCACCGATCATTTGTGACATCCGACACAAACAACAAGTTACACGTGACAAGAAAGCGAAGGCATCATCTAGTTCATCTTTGACATACAATCTCAAATAGCCATCAAACTAGCGATTAAATCTTTCTAACCCTACTTGTCAATTAGGGTTTCACATTTTCATTAGTTTAGTTGTTTGGGTCACTTTCTATATTTATTTACTACATTTATTCACTGTTATTTATTGTTGTTCCTAGTTAGATTAACTATTATAATATCCACATTTTAGTTAATCAATGCTCACATTTGTGATGAGGAATAATATGTGTTAATTACTAAATAATAAAAGTGAGTCAATAATATAACTCATGTAGAGATTTAAGAATAAAAATAGGAGAAAGAGAATTTTGATGGTATATATAACCTAGGGTCATATTTTATATTTAGGGTTAGAGTTTAGTGGAGTTGTTATAAGAGTTGCGTATATCCTCTCCAAAGTGTGTGTGTAATTTACATTATTGAATAATATGGGGTAGCTCCCCACATTTGGTAGGTTGTCCAAGCCTCTCTAAGCATAGTTAATCATCCACCTACATGCTTCTCCCTCTCCATCATTCCATTCTATTCATAGTTTTTCATTTCATTTTGTTTAACTATTTTCATACCCAAAATTTATTTTTAAAAATAGTTTCATTATGGAGCATTTTTGGAGCAGATATACATTATGAAAAAAATTTTGGGTCTCAGAATTTGTAGTAGAAAATATTTAAAACTAACTATATTTCTGTTACATTCATATATGGAATTCATATCTCAAGTTGGTTTGAAAAGCTTGTCTTGGATAATCTATGCATTTAGTGAGATACATCACCCTCAAAACTTCCCTCCTCACATAGATTTGATCCGAGCTAACACTGATGAAGCTTTTCATTCTGCATTGACGACATTAATGTAGAATCCAGCTCTCACCCTATGGTGTAAGAATACCTAACAATCTTTGAGCTCCTAATATTCTCCATGGCTAACCAGTTTCTCTACCTGGAACTGTGGAAACAAATAGTCAACTCCAGTGTTATCCGTGACCCATATCTGAAAATGGCTTCGGATATCTGATGCACAGGGTAGTTGACCAGCTCTCAAACCCCTGACAGACTCATTCTTGGCTATCAAGCCGAGATACCTCATGGATCGACAGCGAGTAGATCTTCCCCTACATCCTGCGTGTTGTTCGCACCCCCACCGATCCCCTACATTCATGCAAAAAAAAGCATCTGATAGATCTCGAGCATCTCTGAGTGGATCTTGGTCCTCAACGACAGAGTGGTGGATCACGGATCAGGTAAACACTCAAAGGCATCTCAGATGACTTGACCTCCAACGTTGGCGTTTTCCTCATCACGAATTTCTGGTACCAAGCCCTCTGCCACACGACATTCTTCTGGCTCGAAATACTATACTATAAAAAGCGTCTCGGCTCTAGACTACGAAAAATATTCTCTCCTGCCCAATCTGGATTGATTTGGCACAAAACCTCGGGACCATCACCTCGACAACTCATTCACCGTCTTCCTCTCAATATGGCGGTGGTCGACTCAACCCTACCCACATTTGGTATGAAACCCTAATCGGGTAAAAACCTTTATTTGTAATTATTCAAAACTAAAGCTGAGTTATTTCAAATTTAAATATGCATTTCTATGTATTTATATTTGAAGTGGTTAGCGACTCGACTGGGAAAGAAATTTTGCGAAGGAAATACTTTGTAAAAGGGAAATATATATTCTTTCAAAAAGGGGGTAGGTAGATATTTTTCAAAAAAAGTGTAAGAGAAATAATTTTGGATGAATTATCGATTGCAACCGATATCCATGAGTATTTACATTGAGGGGGTGGTAAATTCAAAGATAAGAGAACATTAAGACCGGTCTTTCCAACAAACCAAGTACAACCTCGAGATCATTGATGCAAATAAAAGATTAGAAGATGGACCTCGTGCAAACTCTATAGTTTGATCAACATCATTTTTCTAATAATTTTCTTCACCCCATGTGACCACTAAGGGGGGAATGTTAGGGAATCCTAGTGTTAGTGCCCACATTTGTGGTGAGCAATAATATAGGTGTTAATTACTAAATAATCTAAGTGATTCAATAATATAACTCAGGTAGGGATTTAGGAGTAAAAATAGGAGAGATAGAATTGTGGTGGGTATACCTATCTATATTAGTGTCATAGGTAGGTTAGTGGAGTTGTTATAGGATTTACATATATCCTCTCCTATATATATATATATATATATATATATATATATATGTGTAATGTGTGTGAATAACTTATATTATTGAGTAATATGTTGAATGAAATATTTTGAGCGTATGCTCTACTTGAATATGGGATATCCCCTAAAAAATCAAGGAGTGAAGTTAAATGGTGAGTGTGTGGTGATGGTTATGAAATCATGATGCACCAGAAGGAGATATGTAACATACATATGGGATAGTTACACCTACCTATGGACAAAATTGACTACAAGACAAAAGTGTATTTGGTGGTAGACTAAGAAATAGTTACTAAGGAAAATAACATAAGTCAGGAAAAGCATCTTAACAATTAAGGACAAAGCCTAGGAAATTTCATAAGCCTTTTAAACTCATGTGGATCAGGAGGAGTTAGAAGTACACCTAAACTGTAGACACAAAATCATGCACTTTAGACATTATTTAGTCTTAGGTCTCATACTACTATTTAGAAGGTTTTTGAGTGAAGAAAGTAATAATCAACCCCGTCTTTTTGCCATCTTCTCTTATTTTATTTCGTCATTCCCGACCTCTTACACCTACATGCCCAGTAAAATTTCATCACTTCGCATTATTTTAGCCTCGATTGGGACACCAGGCTAGTATCTTGGAGCACCCATGGGAGCCCTAATCCTTTTGAACTTTCCGCCACTTTTTAGGAACTTTCTAGCCTTTTCAGCTTCTTATCTTTTTGGTGGTTAGCCATTTCATGGTTAATTATGAAATTAGATCAAGAGAACCCTATAAATATAAAGTTATGAGACCATAATGAAGGACCAAGCACTAGTCACTACTATCATCCACCTAGAGTTGTATTCATTTGGAGATCATTTGCATCCATTAGCTCCATCACAAGGACAAGGTTGGTTCATCTGCATCACACAAGCATAGGGTGGGGGATTCTATTATATTCCATGAACACATTATATTACATTTTCTACATCTAGTTATTCACTCGCTACTTCAAAAAGTGTGAATGGCACAAGAGCACCTAGGGAACATTATGCACACACACAATAACTACATTTGGGTTTGAAATGTAGTGCAACGCTCAATTAGTAAGCCCATTGTTGTGGAAGTTGAGGTCAATCTGGTCCATTCATTTGCATTTTATTTTTTAGGGTTTTGATACTTCTTGTGGATTTCTTGCAGGTCTTTCCATCCTCTTGGATTATCAAAGAACCCACGAAGTAGTGCAAGTAAATATGATGTGACACACTTTGTGAGGGTTTCAAACCACCTATTAGACCTATGAAACTCGATTTGAATTTTCACACAAACCAAGGCACCCATTTTGTAGACAAGAGCACTGCAAGTGTCTTGTTGTCCTCTCCAGGTGATCCAATCCAACTAGATAGTCTAGATCTATCCTTTTCGGGACCTCTACATAGTTGTTCTTACTCTTTTTTCGATCACTTTCTAGGGTTTTCATTTTCATTAGATTAGTTGTTTGGGAAATTTCTATATTTCTTTACTAGATTTACATGACATTCTAGATTATATTAACTATAGGATATTTCCAAATTTTAGTTAATCATTTTTGGTGAACTCTACTCGATTATTCACGCTTATAGGTTCTTCATTCATACTTTACCATTCTAGGGTTTATTCTCCTTTCACCATGGCTCACTCTCATACTGATTTTACTGAAGAACATATTAAGGCCATTAATGATCATATTTCTGCACATCCACAAGATCTAAACTTACTTTTACATGTGGCTCGTGAGGAGGCTACTAATTTGGTATAACTCAATGCTTCCACGGCCATATCCACTTTTATTGCTACTCAACCGCTTGCTTCTACTCTTCCACCTATTTCTATTATTCTCATTTTTGTTACTACTCCTACCAATCATTTTACACCACCCTTAGTTTCTCATATATGGAAAGTTTCATCCATTGGTAATCAAGACTTAACTTCTCTTTATCATGATCTTCAAGCTCAAATTAATAAGTTGCAGCAAGCTACTTTGCATACATCACCGTCTTTAGATTCTACCTTATTTTTGCATACTCCATTCACACCTGCCATCTCTACTTATTCGCTTCCTCCTAGCTTTTTCACCCCTAAGCTTCCCATTTTTAATGGGCATGGTGACCGTAAGAGCATCTTAGAGCATTTCATGTCACTTTTCTAGATTTTTCGACGATCATATTCTTTTAGCTAAAATATTTCCTCATAGTCTCCATGATTATGTGATGTTGGTTTTATGACCTACATGTTCACTTAGTAACTTCATTCACACATCTAGCTAATGCCTTCCTTACTCATTTCTCCATCAATATAGGCTCTAATATATCTTACACTCAAGCTAGCACAACTTAAACAGGATCAAATGAACACCTCACTAATTATGTTTTGAGATATAAGAACAATCTCACTAAGATGACAAATGTACTTGCAGAATCTGAGCTTCAAGACTTGTTCATTTAGTCTTTTACCACCTCTCCAAGAGAGTGTTATTTTTGAAACCTCTCCTTCGTTTGATCAATTTTTCATACTCTTAAGCTTCGTGAGACCAAACTCCTATCCATAGGCAAGCTTAAGTATCAAGAACAGGCTTCATCCTCCACTCATTTTCCAAACAAGACACCATTCAAACCATCTGCCACTAAGCCAACCGATGCTAAAATCACCATCAATGCAAGTCACTCCTACTAAAGAGGTTTAGTCACAACAACCTTGGTGCATGTTTAGTAACTTTCCAATGGCTCCACATCTCATATTGAAATAAATTCTCGAAAGCAATCTTATTACTCTTCCCCCACCACTCGAGTTAGACCCATCACGACCCAAAGGTAGGAACTACAATGAGAACTTTCATTGTGATTATCATCAATGCGTAGGACATTCTACAAATAGATGTCTCAAACTCCGTATAATCATCCAAGATATAATTGATGACAAAAATAGAGTTTCTAGAATCTACTAGCTCTTCCCTGACCAACAACAAGGGAAAACTCAATCTCTTTAACAATGAATCTCAAAAATGTGAAAAGAAGACTCCAACTCTTCTATCAATCATACATATCATGTAGTACCTCCTCTTGGATCAAGAGCTCTATATTTATTAGTAGAAAACACTGACGCTTCACCACCAATCATTTCTTTCTCTAACGTTAATTATCATGCGACTTTTTCATCTAATCATTTGCATATCAATGCATCTATTGGCTCGACCTCCATTAACAACACCAATGTTGACCCATCATGGCCCATTAGTGCATGATCTATCTCACTTCTCAAGGCTATTGGTTATCCTCCATCGCAAATTGATTTCCCTTTCAACAAACCCTTTGGTCTTATCAAACTACATGTTACAATCGATCCTCTTATAATATTTTTTCCTTTCCTCGTTGGAAACGCCATTAATAGCTATGACATGCTTCTCGGTCTCAATTGGATTTGTCGATCTCAGTCTATCATTTCTATGAATCATTTGTAGCTTAAGTTTATTCACAATAATCATGTCATCTCTATTAAGGGTGTCCCTCCATCTATACCATGGTCATCATCTCCTTGCATATCATTTACCACATCATCTACTTCCTCTAGAACATCCCATTCTATGTTTCTCAAAGCACAGTCTACTCCTAGATCACCTATTCACATACCGTTTACATGACCGCATCGTTCCACTAGTCTTCCACATAGGCATTGGCCCATTCATAGGAAAGTTGTTGCATCTCGACATAGGTCACCACCTCAATTTATTCCATGCATGTATTCATCATCTTCGCATTCAACATCATGTATATCTCCATCATTGACACACTTTGTGATGCCACGACCTTCATCATACATTCATCCATCACATGCATATAGAATTCATTCACCAACACAACATTTATCTGCCATACCACCATTATTAGAGCATCATCATACACTTTCATCATCACTTACATCAGATGGAGGACCTTCATCCTTCACGGTTATTGGTTAGCTCACTCATGTACACTTGGGGGAAACGACATCTAATAAACCCCCACTCATCATAACATCTACGCATCTATCATCTTAGCATGCTCTTATGTAAATCACCTAGCATATGCATATTCATTCATACTTTAGTGTCATCATTACCCGATGACACACCCGATGACACACTCTTGTGCTTTGATTCACACTTGACTGTTGAGGGCTTACCACATATGAACTCCACACACTGTACTATAGTTACTTCATATTGCATCTATTCATACATATTGTGTCATACATCATACATATTAGATTTAATCTACATCATTTTCACCTTTGTGTATCTATACATACTACATCATACATCTTGCATTTAGACTATATCATTTCAATTATTTACACATTTTCATACCACACATACATATCATATTAGTCTTCATCATACATATACAACACTTTCATGGTCTACGAATCTTGCATTTTATATACTACATCATGCATATCTTACACTTGTTAATCTACATTGTATATTAGATATTATACATCATACATTGCCTCTTACACATCCTACATTACACATTCTACTCCTCACGTGGTCATCTATTATTATCACACACAAACTACATTGTCTTTTACGCGTTACGCTCACTACCCTATGAAACACTTTAGTTCCTCGGTCCATACTCGACTACCGAGGGTTTACAGATCAACTAGACCTTCGCTTCATCACACATTTATCATTCAACCTTTCATCATGTGAAATTAATAGGATAGTTCCATATGCTTTAGGCTAAATGGTCACCCATTCTATCATTTTGTAGTCGTATATGTAGTCATTTTTGCACCAACCAAAGAACAAGGGAACCTCATGCGCGCTAGCCTATCACCCAGCGGGCGTTGGGCACTCACCCGAGGCATGCGAGAGGGAGCCGAGTCTCTCCTTTATGTGATTCTAGTGGAAAACATCATTCATGATCTTGACTTAGTGATTTAAAAGACATAACAAGGCCATAGAGCTCGAAAGCTTCTATACCCTTACAATCATTCCAAATAGTAAGCGCTTGACAGATTTAATAGAACTTAGAAGTAATAAACCCACAAGAGACTTAGCATTTATTCATGGTTCATGAGCATACAAGAACAAAGACCATAAAGGAAAGATGCAGATGATAGTAGAAAAGAGATCTTGATTCAATATATCTGGTAACCTTATCATATTCATTTAATGCTTAATATAAAACATCACAGAATGGAAAACCACAGTCATGCATCATATCTGGATCCATACATGTAGGTTCTCAAAAAAAAATTTACATCCCCAAACCCTCAATACATCCTTCCCTATATTCATCTACCCAATTATATCCTAGTTCTTGTATTAATTCTGCAGAGCTCCGCTTCCTAACTTGTGTCTTATCTCTACTATGGGCACATGTATAAATAGGCATCTAAAGTGCTAACAAACTCTTTGCATCCTCAAATTTGGTGCCATGTGTCAATGTGTGGATCTCCCTTAGCGCGTGCTTCTCCAGGCCTGCGCTCGTCATTCCTAGTCATGATTAGCTTTTAGGATCTTCTCTTGCAAGGCATATTCCCTCCAGTCACCCTGTCCCTAGGCTGGAACCTTATCTACACGGGTCACACTTTTCATGAGTTCTGCCTAAAAGGCCAAAAATGGCTAAGTCCCGGATTCTACTTCGCAGTGCGCATCCTAGGTTCTACAAGAACCCTTCTTCAACCCTACTCTACGCGCATTGTCATGTGCGCTTCCTCCCGTGCCTACTTATGTGTCTTCATGACTTGGTAGATATTTCAGGGGCCCAACATCACCCCACACTTCACTGTTCTCCCCTCGAAAACTCTCAAAGAATAGAATACAAATGGCAAGGCCTTGCCTTGGAAAAGAATGAAGGGAAAGAATAAAGAATGGGGAAGAGAAAGAATAAAGGGAAATTGTATTACTTAAAGAAGTAAGAGGGAAATTTCTGCCTTAGGTCGGTTTCAGTATCCCATGCGCGACTTCATCCCCGCCCTCTTGCAAAGGTTTCCGACCAATGTGTTCACCTCATCAAAAGTTACTCCCTCCCCTTGTGTGCTCAGGGTCTCTACCACTGTTTCCAATTCTTTGCCCAAATCTTCCAAGGCATCCATTCTCCTTGTGATAACCGGGTATAGCTCCTTAAGCCGGTTTTTGATTGAGCCCCACAAGATCTCAATAGCTTTTGATTTCTTTTCCACCTCGGCAGGATCTTTTCCCATTCTGCTCTATTGCTCTTGTTCTTTTCCTTAAAGTCTTTCAACTCCGCCTCGTCATTGTGCAAGCAGCATGCTTGTCACTTTGTCTTGATCTGTGCAATGGTCGTATGTGACCCTAGTGGTTTGGGTAGCTATTTTTATGTCAACAAGAACCTTGTTGTATTCTGTAATGAGCGCGATGACCTTCACTTGTCTTCTTTCTCCAAGCGCGTAGCTACATCTTCAGTGGACTCTAAGGCCAGGGGCTGCCTTTCCATGGTGAGGATCCGAGTCAAGTCCTCAAGGCACTCCAAGGAAGAACCATACTTCTACGGGGAAGGTTAAGGTCTAGGTGCTTCAAGATAATAGCATGTGAAATGAGCTCCACCTTCTTGTGAACCTCGTGCACCTTGGCTTTTTCCTCCTTCAATTCTCACTACAACTGAGGCGATCAATTTTTCTAGGTTGAGGCCCTTTGTTAACTTAGCTATCTCTTCCTCCTTTTTCTCCATTAGGTCCTCCAGGACTTTAACCCTGTCACTTCTGCAGAAAAGCCTAGCCTCCACCTCCACGGAGACTTTGTTGAGCACGTTACACACTTGCTCATCGATAGTTGTTGCACGTTTATAATGGGGTTGTCCCCCTTCATCTCGGATAATGCCATTATCACCCCATGGCTTACTTCAAACTCAGGCTCATCAAGGTGGGAGTCGAAAGCCCATGATAGCATCTTCCTTGTCCGCGGGTATCCACCCTCAGGATCAAAGGATTCCATCCCTGTGAGTTCCTTGGTTGGAACAGGTACTCTAGAATCATATGTGCAATAACTTATTGGGGTTATTATCATAACCCATTATCTCCCTTTCTCCTTCCTTTCGCTTACTTCCCGTGTGCACGCCCTTGGGAATAGTTACCGTTAGTATGGGCCCTTTAGTGCTGCTAAGGCTTTTCTCCCTCTGTTCCTCCTTACACCAAGTCTCGAGCTGCGTTCCAACTCTTCATCGACCAAGGTTTCAATAATCTTTTCTACCTCCCTTGTCACTTTCTCATTCACTTCCTCCTCCGTGAGCTTGGGCATACTTGGTTCTTTGGTACTAGCCTCCTCGCTCCTTTCTCCGTCCTTCGCGCCTTCTTCCTCCTGGGTGCCCTTCCTTCGCACAAAGATGAATGCATCCTTTGCTTCCTCTCCATCCTCCTCCTCCGAGTCGTGCACATCAATTAATTCTTGATTTACTTTAGGCTCTTGTTCTTCGTCTTCATCCTTTTCTCCCTTATAGGTGCTCAAGCCTTCTGTCTCTTCCGACTCTACTTCTTCTACCTTTTTCTCTTCTTCCTTCGCTGAAGACTCCGGTGTAGGGGATGCGGTTTTCTCTTCATCGGATGATTCTTCTTGAGTTGGTGGATTTGCTAGTTCGAGGGTCTTCTCCTTGACCACCGTCCTCTTTTTCTTCTGGATGTAGGTACTTGGCCCAGGGGTACCTACAACCTACTTCTCCACCATCCTTGGCTCCTCTTGCTCTTCCCTTTCCTTCCTCTTTGGCGCGGGATTCTTTCTGCTAGTAGGGTCATCAGGAATGGATATCTCATTCTCCACATATGCGCCCTTTTCAAACTTTGGCCTTATGCGTAGGTATATCCTTGCAGCATTATTCCCATCAATAGGCAAGGTTAAAGGCCTCACTATGTGTACTTCATGTGAAATGTATCTTTTAATGTACATGCACTTTTCAAGGTACACCAACCTTTTTCTCATCTCTCTATGTTCCCTATCAAGGTTGGGTAGGTCAAGATCCAACTTCTTTGACTCCTTGAATCTATTCACCCCTGCCTGAAAGAATTGCGCGATGAAGGAGAAGGGGAGCTTGCACCAAGGACTCCAGGTCCCGTCAGTCAAAATAAATCTGCCAATGTAGAAATGTTGGTATACCGCCAACTCCCCCTCTCCTCTGGTTGCCGCTTGGAGTTGTTACGGAATCTGCCACTCAACCCCGAATGCATTCCTTAGGCACATATACCATTTGTCCAAGCGCGCCTTGTGTACTGTTGTCATGGACTCACAGGTGTACTTCTCAGACCTCATCGCGGGAAAAGGGTTTTCAGCAGGGTACTCCCAAACAAACTTGTTAGATGCATCCGACACTCCGATTTCTAAAAACACTATGGTTAACAGAACATTACCAAAATGGATCTTACCTCCCTCCTCCATGTTGCTTATGATCTCATCTGTAATGTATTGGGAGAGGTTGTAGATGGTGCCCTCTACAATCTTCCTGCAGACATTCAACCAGGGCTTGTTCACCTGGGTCCACCTTTCTTGTCCATTCAACTTGGACACGAGGTGTGTGGCCATCTTCATCACTAGATCGCTGATGTCCGAGATGTCATAATACCTCGATCCATTTTTGTACTCTGGGATGCGATGGTTTCCTTGATTGCCTCCTCGTCCTGGAGGTCATCTTCGGCGTCCCCTTCATAGATTAGGCCTGTGAAGTGCGAAATCAACTGGGGCGTTATGCACATCTTGCGCCTTATGAAATAGAAGAAGTCCTCATGGATGCGCGTCATTAGCCATTGATACAAGTGCTCGGGCTTCCCAAAATAAGGCAACTCATAAAGTTGCAGAAGTCCCACCTTCTCCATTTTTATTTTGACCTCGTCGTTGTAAATCAACAACCCATCTGATGTTCGTTTGTTTGTTGGGCGCACCAACTCCAGCGCCATCTCCTTCGATCATTTTCCTTATGTGGGACTCCCATTCTTTCCCTAGCAAAACTCCATCCGGGTATTTTTGAGTACCACTCATTTGTTTCAACCGGTATTTCTTCTTGTTTTCTTTTACCCTTGCCTTTACCCTTTCCTTTCTTTGATTGTTCTGCTTGTTTATTGGCTGGTTTTGTGGCTGTCATCTCACCCTTTGCTTTCATCTCAGCTTAAAACGTGAACTGGCGAAGGATTCCTCTTGTGCCCCGTGCCCTAAAATTCAAACCCTAATTCTGATTTCTTCCTTTCACCACGACGCTTCTTCACAAAGCTTCCTACACCCGTGAATCACTTCTGTTCTAGTTTGCGGATCGGCGAACCAATTAGGCTTGAGTTTTGGTGATTTTCCTTCACACGAGTCACTTCTTGAAACCCTAGCTCTCAAAAGAAAATAACTCTTCTCGTATGCGCAAAGTAAAATAATGAAGTGCCCTCTCTTGTATTTATAGTTTTTCCCACTTTTACGCATTAAAGGCTAGGCTACCTACCACTGTATGACAATATTTAATGCGGATTTTTCAAACAAAACCTGACTTTAGCACCCTTACTCATGCACCCAATCTTTACGAGACACTTTTCCAACCTTCTGGCGCACAAACAATCCATCTTGGCATAAGACTCTTGCGTGCGTGTTACAGTGGCCTGAAGGCACTTCTTCTATCCTCATGACTCTTGCTTTCACCTACCTCGTGTTTATGTGCTTTTCTCCTTTGTACGTGGATTTCCAATGTAGCCTTATCTTGCCATCAATCTTCCTTTTTCCTCTTAATGCATCTTTTCAATAGGGCCACTTCAAACGGTCTACCAACACAATTCTCCTGGCAATTTCTCCATGCTTCCCTTTATCTCCTCACCCCACACTAAAATGATGCATGGTCCTCTGCGCATTCATAACTTCAAAAAAATTAATAAGGTTACCGGTGCCCAAGGCGCAAAATAAAAAAACAACATGAAAGGGAAACACATGAAGCATAAAGGGAATTCTAGACTAAGCGGCAAAACTGCCTTATTTACAAACACTAAGAAGCCTTATTTATAGTAGGGCTTCAGCCTACTCCCATTGAAGTGTCTAGCTAATTTTGTCCCATCCAGTAGCTTGTAAGCGGCATGCGCTGAATCAAGGATGTAGGTAAGTGCACGAAGTTGGTGGACAATTCCGTGGACATAAAAACCCGAAATAAAGGAACCGCGATCGCGGTTCTGAATTCTAGGTTTGGTAATTACCGAACCTAAAACCGCAATCATGGTTTAGAACCGCGAGTGCGGTTATAAACCGTGATCACGGAACTCTGAGACAAAATTTAGCAGTCCCGCGACTCCTTATTTTCCTCATTTTTCAGTCGCGCTTTCAATACCACCTCAAAATTACTCATCGGACTTCTGGATAGTGATAGATTCAACCATGCCGCCAAGATGAGGAGGTAAGTCCCCGATTGTAATCATTTTTTTGCATTTTAGGTTTTTTTTTTTGCATTTTCATGGGTTTTTTGAAATGTTTGTTTATGTATACAATTTTCTTGTTTTATCAGTTGGTCGGCAAGCTCGAAATCATGTAAACCGTCAAAACATTCCTCAAAACCCACCGAACATTCCTCAAAACCCTCCAAACATTCCTCAAAACCCTCCTCCAAACATAGATCCGCCTCATGTGGCTCCTTATGTCCCCACTGAGCCAGCAGGAACGTAAGATAATATCATTGGAAGAATATGAGAAAATAAAATTGTCATTGAGAACCTAATTCAAACTATAAGACAAAACCATACTACAAATCCATCACACATGACTTTAGCCAATACATTGCAAACATTGATTGGCGAAGTCGAGTCTGCAACCAACCAAATACATAGATGGAACACCTTTAGAAGTGACTGTAGGCGGTGGTATGTGGATTAACTATCCCATGCATTTGTCATCAAAGAAATTTTTGGAAAATACCTCATTTGTGCATTATTTACCGACCCTAGAACCAATGCCCCCTACAGTTACTTGCAAACGGTTCCCAATCCATTGGTGCCATGATGACAGAATCAAAAACAATTTTTGGGACCGATGGTGGATGGTTTTTGATTATCCACCATGCAACAACAATGAGGTTCCTCTTTATTTTTTGAAGAAATTATATTGCGAGTTCGTGCTCAATGAGGTCCCAAATTATTTTGACTTTTCTGACTTTTTTGGTCGAGGAGGTGGCTCTGCACAGAGCAGACCTAGTGCACGCATAGGTCAACCTAGGATCCCCCATGCCCCAAAACCCCCATTGCCTTCAGTTATCCCTCCTACAGTGAAGGAGGTTGTGGAGATTGATACATTACATGCATTGAGGGAGTTCACTGACACTCTCACCCAGCATAGTGACAGTTGCATCTGGTGATGTTGGTGGAGGCGCCAGTTCTAGTGCACCACACCACTGTGGATCATGTGGTGCCGTATGCACTGCAGTGAGACATCATTTGCTAGTTCATAGGATTTCTTTTCTATAGATGAGATGCTGGGGAATGTTTTTGGAACTGGTGCCACTGATATTGGTCTTTCACAGGTAAATTTCAAATAAATTTAAATTATATATATATATATATATATATATACAATAGTTTAATTCACATGTTTGAGATATATATATATATATATTTGATTGTACGTCATGTACATACATGTAAAAAACTAATTTTTTATTTTATTTTAAATAGCAAGAGCCAGTGAAGGAAACATCCAAAGCATCGACATCTTAGCTACTATGGTATCGGGTGTGTTTCAAATGTAAGTTTCAAGTTGTACAAACTTAAAAAAAATTCATTTCATTTGATTACACTAGATTATTATTATAATGTTTCACATGTATGTTGTACATGTATTAATATTTTCTCTTTTATACACGAAGCCTAGCGGGTCATCATCGCTCGGAGGCGAGGCTCTTGGCATGCCTCACATGAGTTTTACGCAAGTTAGTAAATCTCTTTACACTTTGTTTCTAATTACTGGAAGTTCACGTGGATTACATGCTTTGGACCTCTGTCATGTAGATTTTAATATTGATTTGTACATGTTTTTTGTATAGCTTATGACTGCTAGAGAGACTCCTCCATATATGCAGACTGTGGAGGCTGCTGTAGATACTGCCATAACATCTGCAGATCCACTAACTGAGGTACAATTTTTTAAATTTGTTAAATTTTGGAGGTTCATTATTTCTTATTAAACTTAAATCTACAATATCAAATTTTGTAGGTATATGTGAAATATTTAATTTGAAAATTAATTATTTGTATGTAGCTTACCCCTCGTGAGTCTATTGTTGTCCCTGCATGACGCGTCAACAACAAATTGATAGGGATCATGACATTGCGGTAAGATTTCACATGCATTTTAACTAAATTGTACAAGTTTCTAAATTTTGAATGTATTTTAAAATTTTGGGTGTTAAAAACTTGTTGTTTATGAATGTGCAGGTTAGGTTGCAGGCATGCTTAGAGACACCTAGAACCACACAAATGAAATCCATAGTGGCATCTCCTCCACTACATCCCGGAGTCGTGGACGTGCTACTTCTAGCGGGCGAAGAGAGGGAAGATGTTTCATGAGTAGATTCTGTCCACTGGATGTACATATGTGGTCATGAGTAGATTCATAGTCCATTGTATATATATAGCCTTTTGCGACCGCATGTGGTCCCATATGTACATTATGACACGTGCTTAGTTCGAGATGTACACATACATTATGAACTTATACATATATATTTTCAGAGACGTGCGTCTGGAGCACACTTTGTTTGATTCTTATATATATATATATATATATATATATATATATATATATATATATATATATATATATATATATATATATATATATATATATATATATATATCCATGTGTGTTGGTTTTCATATTTATGACTTTTTCAGTTCTTCTTTAACAAGCAGTGTAACGTTGGGATGCATATTTCTTAACTTCTGCTTTATGGGTTTAGCATCTAATGGAAAACATTAATATTCATATTCTCATAATAATGCTATGAAAACATTTTTTTCTTTTGTTGAAAGTGAAGCTCCAAGATTTATCTATTATTTTTCTATATGTTCTTTGTCTTGTTTGTTTACTAATGACTCAAAGAGGATTTCACTATGAGACTTATGTTTGTTTTTCTTGCAAGGATTTTCAGAAGTAGTCTTGATTTTTCTTATACTCTTTTTATTCAAGTGTTCACACATCTGTACTTTTTATCCAAAGTATGCACAATCATCTAGGTTGATGGGAAAATATTTCTTATGATCCCCCTTCAAAATAGAATCCCTGATTCCCATGAATTCTGCAAATGTCTCATCATTATCAAAGAGACACTGAGAGATCTTATATTAATAAGGCATGTTGAGGACTTAATTTATCATCTAGACCATTCTTTTGATATGTTGCCTCCAACAATGTTAAGGGATTGACCAATGATGGAAATTTCTTATTACCAGTTTCAATATGCAGATCTGTTTAGATAGGACCCACAAACCACAAGCACTATTTTGATCTGACGATGAGTTAAACAATGAGCTCTATGTATAAGGGTAACTTTTTCTCTTGGTTATTGCGTGGGATTGGATTTTGATGAAAAGAGATATGATCGTTGGAGTCAAGGTGTGTACTAATTTCTTGAAGGTGTCGAGATCTATGTTTGTCGACACCCCTTAACTCATAAGTGTTTTATATAATATTTTCTTATGAGCAATGGTGATTTTGAGGAGATATAGGATCAAAATTCTAGCTGGTGTCTTTTCCAATTATTCTATTAAGTTGTATTGGACTTGTTGCGGAATAGGTAGGGGATAAATGGTATTACCAAACTAGAATGTCTTGTATCCACATCACAACTTTTCTCTAAGATCCTAATGGTATTTACTTGTTCATTAGATGAATGGACGCATCCTATAAGGGATTAAAATTGTTTATCATTTTTTGGATAGATGCAGGTAGTATTCGATAGTCATTACAAGCTTGTCCATGATCTGAATTTTTGTTCTTTTTATCTCCATGGTTAGGATATGGTTATTTGAATATACCCATCTTCTCATTAGGACCATGTCTAAATTCTTTACAAATTGTTGTAGCAACATATCTTTATCAAATGGGTAAGGAAATAGATTTTTGTATAGATATTTTCTATTATGTCCTACATTTCTTTCTTGTAAAGTGGTTAGTGTTAGGTTGTGAAGCATGTTTTCATGTGTGAAAGTCTTGAAGACTGTACACTAAAAGTCTTGTACACTTTTCATGTATCCTCGCCGCCCCCCAAATTTTTTTTTTTTTAGGCGTAAATTTTTTTGGCCTCGAAAAAATGCACCTGACATATCGAGAAACGTGCTCTTCTCATATGGGTGAGATTTTTGACCCATAGGTTTATGGGACGGGTTTTGCCCATGGTTTTGATACCCACAGTTTTGTAAAACTGCTTAAGCAATTATTTATATGGTTTTATGCATATGATAGAGAGATGAAGAACATTGCAGATGTGCTTTGAATTTGGCTATGAATTCTGTAGAGTTTGTTGAGCATAGCTCCAAACGGATCTGGGTATTGTATTAAGAGAGCGGTGGCTTGTAATAAAATCTGAGCAAGTGATTCTTGGTGGATGTAGCCCAAATTGGGTGAACCACGTTAAATACTGTCTCTTTGTGTTGTGTTATTTTATTTTGTAATTTTATTTGAGATATGTAATAATTTCTACATATTAGTTTCTCATTGTTGCGATTACGTGAGGGATTATTCCACATATTTTATCCATTATTTTCTAAAAATTGGTATCGAGCCTAGTTTGGTTTCTTTGAAGTGTTGAATCGCGGGGAAAGTTTTTAGCTTGAGTGGGAGCTATGGCGAGATGAAGGAAGATCTAGGGTTGATAAATTCAATGGGCAAAATTTGAGTCTTTGGAAGATGCGAGATAGAAGATTACCTTTATCGGAAGGATCTTTATACTCCGTTGTCTCGAGAAGGTGAATAAACCCTCGAGTATGACAGATGCGAAATGGGATTTCTTTGGATAGGAAGGCACTTGGGACAATCTGACGTGTCTTGCATGTTGGGTATTATTTAATGTTTCAAAGGAAAAGACTACAAAAGATCTAATGGATGCATTAGGAAGTTGTATGAAAAACCCCTCCGCCTCTAACAAGATATTTTTAATGAAAAAGTTGTTTAATATGAAGATGTCGAGGATAGTTCGGTAGAAGATCATTTAAATGATTTCAATACGGTCGTGAATATGCTAGCTTTGGTTCTGATAGAATTTGATGAAAAGTTAGGGCTTTATTAATTTCTGTGCTCTTTACGAGAGTTGGAATAACTTTGGTAATGGCGGTAAGTAACTCGGTTCCAGCTAACTCAAAGTTGAAGTTTGAGGATGTTGTAGGGGTGATTCTAATTGAGGAAATGCAAAAAAAAAAAAGCTACGGGAATCTTCTACTTGGGAATGCTTTGATAGTGGAAACTAGAGGGAGACAGAAGAACGGAGGAAACCGTGGAAAATCTAAAGATCGGGTAAGGTCAATATCCAAGAACAAGATTGTATCTTTGGAATTGTGGAAAGATTGGGCATGCAAAGAAGGATTTGTTGGGAGATTCGGGATAAGAAGAAACAACAGGAAGAAAACAAGGAGGCAAATGTGGCATCGGGTAATGTATGCCAGGATGCTTTGATTCTTTCTTTGCATAATATTAATGAATCTTGGGTTTTAGATTCGGGGGCTTCTTTTCATGCTACTCCACATAGGCATTATTTTGTTGATTATGTTCAAGGATTTTGGGCATGTTTTCTTGGTGATGATGAGCCTTGCAAAGTATAGTTGGAAAAGGTCTTGTTCGGGTTAAGATACGAATGGGAATACATGGCTATTGAAGGATGTCAGACATGTGCCTACATTAAGGAGAAATTTGATATCGGCGGGGTAATTGGGAAGTGATGGTTGTACTGTGATATTTACAGCTAACTCTTGGAAGGTTACCAAGGGTGCTCTTGTGGTGGTAAGAGGTAAGAAGGTTGGAACCTTGTATTTAACCATTGATAGTACTAATGATTGTAATCTTGTGGCTTCAGATGTAGATACAACATTATGGCACTATATGCTCGGTCATATGAGCCATAAGGGCATGGACATCATAAAGAAGAATTTTCCTAGATATACATAAACAAGTTTGGAGTTTTGTGAGGACTGCATATATGGGAAACAAAAGTGAGTAAGGTTTCTCTCAAGGTTGGACCTACAAAGAAAGAGAGTAAGTTAGAGCTAGTGCATTCTGATGTGTGGGGGCCAGCTCAGGTATCATCTCTTGGGGGTTCAAGTTATTATGTTACTTTTATTGATGATGCAATAATGAAAGTTTGGGTTTATTGTATTAGAAACAAATCTAATGTATTTGACACTTTTGTTAAATGGAAAGCCTTGGTAGAGAATGAAACAGGTCTTAAGCTAAAATGTCTCGGGTTAGATAATAGAGGGGAGTATTGCAACAATGAATTTGATGATTCTTGTTATAAGAATGGAATCGCATGAGGCAAAAGACGGTTCCAGAACTCCATGACAAAATGGGGTATCGAAAGGATGAACAGAACAATAATGGAACGTCTTTAGGAGCATGAGGTTACATGCGGGATCGCTATTTCTTTTTGGGTAGAAGCGGTGAGCACTGTTGTGTACTTGATAAACAGAGGACTCTCAAGTGCCTTGGATGGAGGCATACGAGGAGGCTTGGTCCGGTAAGAAAGTCGATTACTCATTTCTTAGAGTCTTTGGATGTGAGGTGTTTGTTCATATTGACAAGGATGATAGGACCAAGCTAGAGGCTAAATAAGAAAAATGCATTTTTATTGGTTATGGTGGTGATGACTTTGGTTTTAAATGTTGGAGTATTAAAGATAAGAAAATCATTCGGTCTAGGGATATGGTCTTTAATGAGAAAGTCATGTATAAGAAAGCTTGATTGCGGGAAAATAGGGAAGAATCCAAGAAAGAATATGTAGTGGTAGAGGATCTTAGGATGGGAAAGTGACCCATGAATCAGTTCGGGAACCTACTCAACGGGAACTCCAAACTCCTACGGTGAGGAGGTATTCCGGGGTAAGAAAAGAAACTCGAACGTTTTTCTCCTTCTCTTTATTATTTATTACTCACCGATAGTGGAGAGCCGAGAGATATTTGATGAAGCAATGCGGGTAGATGCCGAGTAAAAAGTGGGAGCAAGCCATGGATGAGGAGCATAAGTCTCTCATGGAGAACCAGGACTTGGGATTTAGTGAAGCTACCGGAAGGAAAAAGAGCATTGTAGAAAAGTGGGTGTACGAGTTAAAGATGAAGAAGGAGGAAAGAAAAGATATAAGGCCGGTTGGTGGTTAAGGGGTTTGCACAAAAACAAGGTATAGATTTTGATGAGATTTTTCTCTCTGTTGTAAAAATGACTTCTATCGAACGGTTCTTAGAATAGTGGCGTGAGAAGACTTGCACTTAGAAGCAGTTAGATGTAAAGACTTCATTTCTCCATGGTGATTTGGAGGAGCTATATATGCGGCTGCGAGGAAGGATATGAAGTCAAAGGTAAAGAGGAGATGGTGTGTGGCGAAGAAGAGCTTGTATGGCACGAAACAAGCTCTACGTCAATGGTATAAGAAGTTTGATAGCTTCATGATGGAGAAAGTTTATATTAGATGTCATTCGACCATTGCGTGTATACAAAGAAATTTGAGGATGGAAGTTATATTATCCTATGTGTGTATGTTGATGACATGTTGGTTGCGGGTAAAAATATGCAGGAAATAAAAATACTCAAGAAAGCTTGACTAAGTGAATCCTTTGATATGAAGGATTTGGGGCAGCCAAACAAATCCTTGGTATGAGGATAACTCGGGATAGGAAGGACAGAAGTGACTTTATCTTAGGAAGAGTACATTAAGAAGGTATTGGATAAGTTTAACATGCGGGATGTCAAACCGGTTGGGACTCCTTTGGCAGGCCATTTTAAGTTATCAAAGGAGAAGTGTCCCAAGATAGAGTAGGAAAGAAACCAAATGTCCAAGGTACCTTACTCATCAGCAGTTGGCAGTTTGATGTATGCTATGGTGTGCACTAGGCCTGATATTGCCCATGTAGTGTGAGCTGTGAGTAGATTTATGAGTGATCCAGGTAAAGAGCATTAGCAAGCAATAAAGTGGATCCTTCGGTATTTGAGAGGACCATGGGGACAGTTTTTGTGCTGAGTGGATCGAGACACCACTTTACATGGTTATGTAGATTTAGATATGGTTGGAGATGTAGACATCAGGAGGAGCACGACAGGTTATATTTACACTATAGGTGGGACAACGGTGAGCTGGATTTCATGACCATAAAAGCTGGTGGCTTTGTAAACCATGGAGGTTGAGTATGTTGCTGCCACAGAGGCAAGAAAAGAGATGATTTGGTTACAACAATTGCTTGAGGAGTTGGAGCATAAGCAGGAGGAATGTAAGCTGCATAGTGATAGTCAGAGTGCTATACACCTAGCTAAGAACTCTGCTTTCCACTCCAGGATGAAGCATATACAGTTAAGGTACCATTTTATTAGGACAACTTTGGAGGAAGAGAAGTTGAAGTTGGAGAAGATTCATACCAGTCAAGAATCCTACAAACATGATGACCAAGGTGGTCACAAGGGAAAAACTAAAGTTGTGTTCAACTTTGGTTGGTCTTCACAGAAACTAGTGAAGGGTTGAGAAGCTTGCTCAGAGGAAAACTAGTCTCCAAGTGGGAGATTGTTAGGTTGTGGAGCCTGTTTTCATGTGTGAAAGTGTTGAAGATTATACACTAAGAGTATTGTACACTTTTCATGTATCCTCGCCGGGGTTTGGGGCCGGGTTGGGCCCCGAGCGAGGGGTCGGGCGCGGCCCTCGAAATTTTTTTTTAGGCGTAAATTTTTTGGCCTCAAAAAAATGCACCCGACATATCGGGAAACATGCTCTTCTCATATGGGTGATATTTTTGACCCATAGGTTTATGGGACAGTTTTGCCCATGGTTTTGATACCCATGGTTTTGTAAAACTGCTTAAGCAGTTGTCTATTTATATGGTTTTATGCATATGATAGAGAGATGAAGAACATTGCAGATGTGCTTTGAATTCGGGCTGTGAATTCTGTAGAGTTTGTTGAGCATAGCTCCAAATGGATCTGGGTATTGTATTGAGAGAGTGGTGGCTTGTAATAAAATATGAGCAAGTGATTCTTGGTGGACGTAGCCCAAATTGGGTGAACCACGTTAAATACTGTCTCTTTGTGTTGTGTTATTTTATTCTGCAATTTTATTTGAGATCTATAATAATTTTACATATTAGTTTTCTTATTACGATTCGTGAGGGATTATTCCGCATATTTTATCCCTTATTTCCTAACAGTTAGCGTATTCTTCATTGAATGCAACTCTTGTTGAATCATTTTTTCCTTTGTGGGTGATATATTGGTCTATTCACTTTAGCAACTTTGAAATTTTCTTCATTAGATGGATAAATGTGAAATTCACCTAACTTTATCTTGAGTCTATCCTTGCATGTATTCCTATTCAAGTAACCTAGAAGGTCACTAAATTTTGAGCGAGTTTTAGTATTTGTCTTTGAATGATCTCCTCTTCGAATAAGGGATCATCTTCATCATAAAATCTAGGAGGAGGTGAGTCTTTGTGACTATGTTCAATCTTGAATCTACGTGAAGCCTTAAAGTAAGGTTTTCATGAATCACTTGTTGGTTTTGGTGGGTGATCCTCAACATTTTTTTTACGTTTTATTGAAGTGGAAGAATAACCTGTATTAAAATGGATGTCCATTTCTATGAGGGATGGTCATTTTGGATCTTCTGCTTTGTGATTCATGGTCTTAATCGCCACTTCATACTCTTGTAATAGTCTACCTCCTAACTCAAGGACTCTTGCAAGTACTTCGTCTCTATTGTAGTAAAGGAGCTCATGAAAGAAAGATAGATCTAATTTGTTTTGGTCTTCGTATGAATTAGATTCTTCTCCACTATGACCAACCAAAGGTTCTATGTCTTTGACTTGTGAGAAGAGGGTTTCTAAATATTTTTGACTGAATGGGTATGTTGAATTAAAAGGATTTACCTTTAAGTTGGGTTCATCTCATTTAGACATCATTTTTGTGATTTTTGGCATCACTCGGACTCCATGGCAACTAGAGAGGCCTCATTTGATCCGAAACCTCGGTGTAGGGACCCTCTACAATAGCCTCTCTCGGTTTTTTCCTTCTCATTTCAGTGCTCTCACTGTCCTACTATTTGCAAACGCGCGAAATAGTGTAGTTGAAGCTAGTGTAAGGTTGTCAAACACTATATTTTGTAAACGGTGGGTCATGGCACCAAACCGACTACGCTGGCACGTCGGGTGGCTAAGTGAACACTAGAGGAGGTGGTGTTTTGGTGCGCAAAAGGGTCATTGCTTCCGGGCTACTTCGTTCGGGCGTAGTCCCTTAAGAGCCCTGAGACCAAAATATCGTTCAACTTCAACGGGTGACTACTCAGACTCCGTGGTACCCATAGAGGCCTCGTTTGTTCCAAAACCTTAGCATAAAGACCCTCTACAATAGCCTCTCTCAGTTTTTTCCTTCTCATTTCGGTGCTCTCGCTATCCTACTGTTTGTAAACGCGTGAAATAGTGCAGTTGGAGCTAGTATAAGGTTGTCAAACGCTATATTTTGTAAAGGGTGGGTCGTGGCACTGAACTGACTATGCTAGCACGTGCGGGTGGCCAAGTGAACGCTAAAGGATGTGGTGTTTTGGTGTACAAAGGGTCGTTACTTAGGGCTACTTCGTTCAGGTGTAGTCCCTTAAGAGCCCTGAGACCAAAATATCATTCAACTTCAACGGGTGACTACTTGGACTCCATGGTACCTAGAGAGACCTCGTCTAATCTGAAACCTCGGCGTAGAGACCCTCTACAATAGCCTCTCTCATTTTTTTCCTTCTCATTTTGGTGTTCTCGCTGTCCTACTGTTTGCAAACGCGTGAAATAGTGCAGTTGGAGCTAGTGTAAGGTTGTTAAACGCTATATTTTGCAAACGGTGGGTCGTGGCACCAAACCGACTACGCCGGCATGTCTGGGTGGCCAGGTGAACACTAGAGGAGGTGGTGTTTTGGTGCACAAAAGGTTCGTTGCTTCCGGGCTACTTCGTTCGGGCGTAGTCCCTTAAGAGCCCTGAGACTAAAATATCGTTCAACTTCAACGGGTGACTACTCGGACTCCGTGGTACCTAGAGAGGCCTCATTTGATCCGAAACCTCGGTGTAGAGACCCTCTACAATATTCTCTCTTAGTTTTTTCCTTCTCATTTCGGTGCTCTCGTTGTCCTACTGTTTGTAAACGTGTGAAATAGTGCAGTTGGAGCTAGTGTAAGGTTGTCAAACGCTATATTTTGTAAAGGGTGGGTTGTGGCCCGAACCGACTATGCTAGCACGTCGGGTGGCTAAGTGAACACTAAAGGATGCAGTGTTTTGGTGTACAAAAGGGTCGTTACTTCCGGGCTACTTCGTTCAGGTGTAGTCCCTTAAGAGCCCTGAGACCAAAATATCATTCAACTTCAATAGGTGACTACTTGGACTCCATGGTTCCTAGAGAGACCTTGTCTAATCTGAAACCTCAGTGTAGAGACCCTCTACAATAGCCTCTCTCATTTTTTTCCTTCTTATTTCGGTGTTCTCGCTGTCCTATTGTTTGCAAATGTGTGAAATAGTGCAGTTGGAGCTAGTGTAAGGTTGTCAAACGTTATATTTTGCAAACGGTGGGTCGTGGCCTTTGAGCATGACTACATCGAGCATGTCGGGTGGCCGGTGAACGTTGGAGGAGGTAGTGTTTTGGTGTGTAAAAGGGTCATTGCTTCCGGGCTACTTTGTTCGGGCGTAGTCCCTTAAGAGCCCTGAGACCAAAATATCGTTCAACTTCAACGGGTGACTACTCGGACTCCGTGGCACCTAGAGAGGCCTCGTTTGATCGAAACCTCAGCGTAGAGACCCTCTACAATAGCCTCTCTTAGTTTTTTCCTTCTCATTTCGGTGCTCTCGTTGTCCTATTGTTTGTAAATGCGTGAAATAGTGTAGTTGGAGCTAGTGTAAGGTTGTCAAATGCTATATTTTGTAAACGGTGGGTCATGGCACTGAACCGACTATGTCAACACATCTAGGTGGCCAAGTGAATGCTAGAGGAGGCAGTGTTTTGGTGTACAAAAGGGTCGTTGCTTCCGGCTACTTCGTTTGGGCGTAGTCCCTTAAGAGCCCTGAGACCAAAATATCATTCAACTTCGATGGGTGACTACTCGGACTCCATGGCACCTAGAGAGGCCTCGTCTAATCCAACACCTCGGCATAGGGACCCTATACAATAGCCTCTCTCAGTTTTTTCCTTCTCATTTCGGTGCTCTCGTTGTCCTTGTTTGCAAACGCGCGAAATAGTGCAGTTGGAGCCAGTGTAAGGTTGTCAAACACTATATTTTACAAATGGTGGGTCATGGCACGAACCGAATGCACCGGCACATCCGGGTGGCTAGGTGAATGCTATAGGAGGTGGTGTTTTGGTGCGCGAAAGGGTCGTTGCTTCCGGGATACTTCGTTCGGGCGTAGTCCCTTAAGAGCCCTGAGACCAAAATATCGTTCAACTTCGACGGGTGACTACTCGGACTCTATGGCACCTAGAGAGGCCTCATCTGATCCGACACCTCGGCATAGAGACCCTCTACAATAGCCTTTCTCAGTTTTTTCCTTCTCATTTCGGTGCACATGCGTAGGTATGGTCTTGTAAACACTTGGGGAGGAGTCATTTTCAAAATTTACAACATTTTCAAAATTTACAACATTTTCAAAATTTACAACATTTTCAAAATTTACAACTTTTTCAAAATTTACAACTTTTTCAAAATTTACAACTTTTTCAAACAATGAAAGCTTCTCTTAGCTTCGAGAATTTAAAATTCTCTACTAACAGTGCCAACCACGTGAAGGTGGAAGCTTTTCTGGCACCACTAACCTAAACATAAAAGTGTTAGTCAAAGAAATTTAAGTTTCAAATCAAAACCATATACTATCTATATATGTACAAAATACACAAATTTAAAATAAAATATATTCAAACTTAAATCTAGATCTTTAAACTAAAAATTTATATATATATATATATATATATATATATATATATATATATATATATATATATTGAAAAGAAATTATATATACCAGACATTCAAGCATTGTAAATTCATTCCAATGAACCATCAGGATCGGATCTACTCTGAATAGTAGACAAGATTGCTTCATGATCTGACTCTCGAACCTTCCAAAGAACCTTGTTATTAGGCCTTCCTCGATATCTATACAACTAAATATTTGTCGCTAGAACTAGATGTGAATATAAGAGTATTTTCCTATGTGTCTCAAAGTCTTCAAACACCCAAATAGAGGAGTTTTTAATGGATACCATCGAAGCCAAGTTCCAATAACTACCACTGACCCTATAGGATACTCAATATCTTCGCCATCTATAATAGGAGAATTCAACTTCTTTCTTTCCTCGATGCAACGACATAAGAAATAGTCTGTTCCTTCTTCATTGTCTTCTGTCGCAATTACTGCAAACACATGTCTTACAACAAAATAACCAAGGTTGAACAACTCAAATTTAAATTACATATTAAAATTTCAATGGACATAACTCAATACAAAAATTAAATAAATAACCATAAATACCTTGTCGCACCAAAATTGAAATTTCGTCAAAGTCCTTGGATGTTGTAACTTCATCTACAGAAACAAGTTGTAATGCTTGTGGAGGTTGATAACTAGGAAGCGGAGTTAGAGGCCTACAAATCCATCCTTCCACCCATTCTTGTGAATCACACTCAACAGTGACAAATTCGATACAAGATGCACAAAAACATGTCAACTTTCTTGTCCATACAGCCCACGAAGTAGCGTCTGAGCTACAAAATGAGTGCATATCACTGGACCCAGTGAGTGTCATACAATCCTCATAGTTAGCAATATGTTTTTCCTCTATCAACCAAAAATATCTACGAACTGTGGAATTTTCTTGAGAACCTCGGGCCATGTTGTCAGTACACCATTCCACTATGCTCTTTACATCTTTTAATTTAGCACCATCTTTGTACTTCAACTCTTCTCTTGCAAGAGCTCTTTTCACACATGCCCCTACACCGTCATGCTCTCCTTTTCCATGTCCAACCTCAGTGAAACTCCAAATATGTTGCACACCCATCTTGACGTGCATTCTTCTCATCCAATAAAACATTCGTGCATTCTTAAACTGAGACGTGTAATTATCTAACCATATATAATGTTGTTTGAAGTGGATGTCCCTATCAGACAAGTTTTCATAAAATAATTGGAAATACCCTTGCACAAATTCGATGTAGAATGAGTACGATCATCACTGATATAAAAGTGGTACTCTCTTTAAAAAATTGATCATCTCTGTCTCTTGTCGGGAGAATGTAGAAATGCTATATGCACAAAAATGGCAGCTTGTTTTGAGTTGTAATATTGCAATTGAACCTCCATTTGTGGTTGTAATGTGTAATTCTCTGTAAAATCGACCACTGAAACAATAGTACCAATAGGAAATGTGTCTTTGCATAGCTTGAATTGTTCATCCAACCATCGAGCTCTATGTGTATGCCTCGCATACTCATAAACAATTTCATCCTTAAATTTTCTCATAAATTAAAAAATAGGCATTTGTTTTGTAACTAGCTCACACCGTTTCGACTCTTTTCCATCTTTCAATTGGTATGCAATTGATTTATATTTATCAAACTCAACTAAATTATGTCCTATTGTACCTTCAATTTGCTCATGGATGCAACTTTCTAATTTAGGTAATCCGCTGCATGTACTACAACTTCCATCTAAACAATCCTGACTATAAAAAAATTGTCCAACTTCTTTTTCACAAAATATAATAGGAATGAAATCCCTAGAAGATATTGGTGGAACTTGAACACCACATTCCGATAACATAGTTTTAGAATGAAAATTAGAATGAATACGTAAAAATTTAGCATAATGCATCGCAAATTCAACATGTTGCCTACAACAAGTGGTGCGAGCATGGTTGATTTTCACATAGAATGGTTTCAACATTTCAAAAAAACATTGACTAATTTTAATTTCTAGATTCTCTTGTTCAAACTTACAAAAAAATTGAGTTTGAGTCATATCTAAGAAATGATTTGGATGTGGTTCACGATTAGTAGAACCAACTCTCCATTTTATAACATCTCTTATATTAGGTGAAACTCTAGTGTTATCATGCCAAAAATTAATAACAACTTCTCTTATAGCATCAGAATTATTTTTGTCCTTATGCGGTGCTCTAGCAGAAAATGCCCAAAAATCGGCATTATTGAGTGATTGAAGGATATTACGTCTTTCAATTGCTTTCATTAGATTTTTTCGATTAACTTGCAACATTCGAATTGTTTGCATAGTCAAACGTTAATTTTTATTGATTCACTTACAACACTAGTAAAGAAGTACACGACGCACAATATTACTATCCCTAGTGTGTCTCTTGACACAACAACGGTGATATGCATCATGAAGGATTTCAACAATTGTAGAGGTTTGACCACGTATATTAGATGTTGTAAGGTGTTTAATGTAGGTCTCATTTTAATCAATTTCATCAAACTAACCAACAATGAGACATCTTTGGGAATCATTTAAAATTTCAAAATGAATATCCTAAATTTCAAAGTGGCTTTTCTTCCGATTTGTTGTTCGGAAATTTTTGTCAGGACATTGGTTTCAAAATGTTTTCATCAATTTCAATAAAAAATTAGGTTTCTTACGTAAAATCCTAGGAGGTGTTTTTGTCAAATTTTACTTGTCTACAGTTTCAACATGAATTTCCTTATTCACATTTTCATTGTCTCCTTTAATTTCAACATTTGCTACATCATGAGTATTTAATTCTTCTTCAACATTGACAGTAAAAACTTCTTCATCACGAGTATTTAATTCAACTTCAACATTGACAGTAGAAACATTACCTAGTTCTTCATTGCTTACAATAGTTGGGATTGAAGATGAACCTCTTCTAGATTCATGAAGTTTCCACATTCGCTCAACATTTTGAATTTTGTTGGCCTCTAATTCGTTTGGTGTTTTTTTACTTAATGACTTCCTTTTTTGACTTCATTTTTGTCTCCCATGATGTTTTGCTTCTGGTGATAAGAAAACGTGCAGAAAAAGACAAAATTTTGTAGTAATTCATACGGTAAGGTCAGAGAGTAAAAATGACATGGTAATTTAGACATTGGGATGTGTGTAAATATGATTTATGAACCGTGAGCGTGCTTTATGTTAAAAAACCACGATCGCGCTTTATAAAACGCGATCACGGATCTATCTGCTGAACCTAAGCCTCAAAAATCTCTATTTTTCCCAACCAAAGCTATGGAAGGTCATTATGAAGTGTAAAAGGTCAAAAAACCTCAAATCTACTCTTCCAAAGACTTGAACCATGCTAAAAAACTGAAAACATTTCACAAAAATGGTGCCATCGCATAGGGGAGACTCTTAGCTTTGTAGAAATATTGTTTTTAAAGTGAATAGAATAAGATAAATATCATTTTATAATTTTTTACTAACAATAGGTCTTTAAGACATTTTTTCCCGTGAATGTTCATGTCTACGTTTAAGACTATAACTTTTGTTTCGCTTATCAAAATATGATAAAACTTATACCATCCCAAGCATGGACAAATTCTATACACGTTAAAAAAATTATTTGATTTCAATATTTTTTGATATAGTTATGGCGGGCAAACGGAAAGCGCTCCGTTTTCTAAATATTTTTAGACCACTTTCACGGAAAAAATCATAAAAAAAAAATATTGCTAAAAAAATACAAAATAAAATCCATCCCAAGATAGACAACTACATCTAATGTTTCACCAAAGGAAAAAAAAATAACAAGATTTGGTCATCCAAAATGCGGGCAAACGGACTATAATCTTATAAGTTTTAAAAAAAAAAAAAAACTAAGTCATATAATTTTAAGTGTTTAATATAGCTAAACTTGTCCGTTTTTTAAAAAAATTAGTATTTTAGAAACTAGATTCCAAATGCTACGATTCATATTTATATAATTTTTTCTAATTTAGAGTGCGTGTATAGCTAATAATCCCTACAAGTTGAGATTTCGCTATTTTTTGCAATATGACGTCCACGGATGACCCTATATTTGTCCATCAACTTCCTGCACTTACCCATGTATGAGATTAGATAAGGACCCAACCAATGTACCTTCAACTTCCCGAGGATGGTACAAATTTTTTTGAATCATATAGTAATACCATCTGCCCAACCTCAAACTTCTTGTTAATATGTCAGCCATGTCATGCCTTTGCTGCTTAGCCTTTTCAGTTTTTAGCTCCATATGGTTAGCGAGAACCTTTCATCCAGTTTAATTAATTCATCAATTCTTTCTTCCATTGCTTGTTCATTGGCCAATCCTCCTACACGCGCTATATGTAGTGATGGTAACATGAACTCAACCGGTAGGATTGCTTCCGCGACAAACACCAATTGAAATGGTGTGGCTTTGTTTAATATTTTGTAAGTCGTCATGTACACCCAAAGAACAGCTAAGACCTTATCATCCCAGTCTTTCCTACCAACATCACATATCTTAGTCAATGTGTGGCTGAGAAACATGTTAAATGCCTCTGCAGTTCCATTTTCCTGAGGGTGGTAAGGTGTAGTTTTGTGGTGGGCTACAATAGAATTACTGCCACAGAATCCGACGGTTTCATTTAGAAAGTGAGTGCCCCTATCACTTGTCAAGCTTAAAGGGCATCCATACCTACGATTATGTTCTCCCATAGAAACCTAGCAGCCATAGCTGCGGTACAATCCTTAGTGGGTGTGGCCTCGGCCCACCTTGTCAGATAATTAGTATAGGTAATAATATACCTTGAGCTAGTCCTTCGTGTTCTTTGGCGAGATTGGCCCAACAAAGTCTATTGCCCACTTTTCAAAGGGCTCTGTGCTGGTTATGGGTCACAAGGGCATTTCATCCCTTTTTCTAGGTTTGCCAAGGCACTAGCAATGGTCACAGGCCTTGCAAAACTCAATGCAATCTTGGTGAATCATCTCCCACCATAGTCCTGCGGTCAGAATCTTGCATGTGGTTGCATTCCCCACATAGTGTCCTCCAGCAATCCCACCATGGGATTCTTCTATTATAGCCATGCGCTCATGTTCCAATACGCACTGGCGTAAAACCTCATCATGACCCATTTTATACAAATCTCCATTGATCAACATGTAGGGCGTGGCACGTATTGCTAGCTTCTTCCTTTCTAGCGCTTTCATTCCTTCGGGTGCCACACCTTCCTTGAGAAAAACAACAATGTCTTCTAAATCCGAGGGTGCACACCACAACCTCAATAGTTTTGCGTCGACATAGTGTCCTCGATGCTCTACGTGTCCTCTCCTGAATCAATCCTTGATAAATGATCTGGCCCACAATTGTTCTTTCCAGGTTTCACCACTACTGTGAACTCAAATTCTTGAAATAGGAGTACCCAATGACATATGTGCCCTTGTAACACTGCTTTGTTTACCAAATACTTCAAGGCCATATGGTCAGTGTAGAAGATAAAAGGAGTTGCAAACAGATATTGTCTAAACTTGTGAAGCATGTAGATCATTGACAATGCCTCACGCTCAGTCGTTGTATAATTCTACTCTGTTGGTGTCAACTTCCTACTTGTAAAACACAAGGGGTGATCAACAATTCCCTCACCTGGTTGTGCAAGAATGGCTCCAATTGTTGTACCAGAGGCATCCACATGGACATGAAAAGGCTTATCCCAAGAAGGGAATCGTAAAATAGGTGCGGTGACAAGCCTATCCTTTAAAGTGTCAAATGCCCTCTGCTGCGCCTCTCCCCACTGAAAGGCACTCTTATGTCTAAGTAATATTTCCAAAGGCACGATGATCTTGGTGTACCCTTTAATGAACTTCCTGTAGTACCCAGTGTGCCCAAGAAATCTGCACATGATGCTTTGGCTAGTAGGTTCCCCCAATCCCACAATAACTGTAACCTTGGTGGGATCAACCAGCAAGCCCTCTTTGCATATGATATGTCCCAACAACGTCCCAAATGGAGTTGCAAAAATACATTTCTTAATGTTGAGGGATATCCTCAACTAATGACATCTCTCAAACATCAATCTTAAGTTATCACAATGGTCCCTGACCAATCCATACACTATCCAATCATCCAAATAGACCTGAAGAAACTTATGGATGAAGTCCTAAAATGCTTGCACCACTATGCACGAAAATATAGCGGGCGCATTCTTCAACCCAAAGGGCATGACGTGTATGTAAAACTCCCCCACTCGGTGGTAAAAGTTGTCTTTTCTTGGTCCTCCTTGGCAATCCTCACCTGGTGGTATCCCAAGAATCCATCCATGAAGGAATAGACCTCGCGCCCAATGACTCCTTCCAAAATTTCTTCAGTGAAGGGGGTTGGAAAAGGATCTATGACACAAATAGCATTCAACTCCCTATAATCCACACATATCCTAATCCTCCCATCCTTCTTTATGTTGATCACCATTGGACTTATCCATTCTGATTCTTCTACAACCTCAATGATACCAGATGCTATCATTTTGTCTAACTCTTCCTTTACCTTTACGCGCATATTGGGATTCATCCGGTAGGGTCTCTTCCTGACCGGGCGCGCACCATCCTTCAACTTTATCCTCATTTCCCCCAAGGAATGGTGGATGCCTTTCGTTCATGGTACCCGCGTGGGAATAAATCCTCAAATTCACGCAAGAGATCTATGATCTTTGATACTTCCTTGTCTGACCAGTAGTCCCCAATGATAGCTTCCTTAGGCTCTTCTTCCAAGCCGATGTTAACCTTCTTGGTCTTTAGAGGTTCATGATAAGCACATGCACATGCATCTGCACTGTCAACTAATTCACGTGTCCCAACCAAATGGTCAACATCCAAGCCTTCCGCCTCTTCTCCATCAATTACGTATACCAACTTTCCTTTCTCTTTTTCAGCACACGTGCACTCAAACTGTATGTCTTCTGGTTCCTCTTCTTCAAAGCGCGCTTCCAAACTAGGTCCACCAAGTAAATCTAGTAGCCTATCTTCCACCATGGTGCAATCCCCTAGAGTAAGGTGCTTGACAGCCTGTAATGCCTTATCAACTGGTGGCTTGGTACTTCGATACTCAAAGGTGTGAACAAGATCAGCCGCTACCTCCTGCCAATTTCTGTCTGATGGCGACTTTTGAGTGTATGTACCAAGTGCGCGCACAATCTTGTAGTGTTGAATACAACTTGTGCACCCAAAGGGATGGTGGTAAAGCTTCCGTGCCTTCTCCCCAAACCCTCTCACATACCTGGATATGGGAAGAGGTGGGTTCATCGCCATTGTAATCCTTGATAGTGGTGGGTACATTACTTCTAGAGAATCGAACAGTGAGCGCAATCCTAACCTTGCACCATTCCAACAAGTTCTCGTTATGCGTAGACCACCACCTTGCTACTGTGCCTATCAAAACATAACTCAAGCATCCCTCATCGCTCATCCTCCTTCCATTGAGCTTCCATTTCTCTCAAAAATACCTCAGGGTATGCATCTCCAGAATACTTGGTTATTTTCTTTCCTCCTAGGTGCCGAACTATATGCATCGTGGTTACTTTGGTCACCGATCCTCTCAAATGTCATCCGACCAATTCATAAGTCCCATGTGCCCAATTATCACATGCTATATTGGTGGTATCACTGATAGATTGAGCATCATCAAATTGGATGACTCCCTCTGTAGGATGGATGGTCTCTGGATCTCTTATGGAGCACACATATATTTTGTCCAGGACTTCCTCTCCCAGGGGTTCAGTATAGGGCGTGGACTTTCCATCAACAAGGGGTATAATGACCCATTCCTCTTTGTTTTCAAAAATTATGTAGCCCTTGTTAAACTGAGAGATCTGCATTGTTTTTATAGCACCAAGGGCACCCAAGTAATGCTGGGAAGTTATCCACCTCGGCGAGTGCCAAGACTTCAAAGTCCCTAGTAAACTTAGTTCCCTAAATGGTAATGGTTGCATCCTTCAAGACACCTATGGGCATTGCCTTTGTTTTATTTTCCATATACAACACATTCGAGGATGGTTGTAATGTAGGCCTTCCCATCTGATGTCAGGCATCCAGAGTGAGAACATTGACTTCCGCACCTGTGTCAATGAGGATGTTGCTTAAGTAGCCATCCATCCACCACCACATTTAATGTGATCTCCTTGTCATAATCAAGGCTATGAGGCGGAAGGTTTGTATGCAAGAGTTGTCTCTCACGCTCTTCTTTGATGCACGGTACCTTCTCTCTCAGCCATGCTCCTAGCAAGGGAATAACATTCTCTTGCCTCAGCATTTTACACACTTCCTTAACCTCATCTAGGTCATCCTTTGGTGCCTCCACAGTTCTTCTTTGCTCCTCTTTTCTAGTTTTCTCTTTTAAGCACTGGATCTCTCCTTGTAAGCTCCAGATGACATCCATGGTCTCTTAGTAGACTTCCTTCTCTAGTGAGCAAAGGTATGGATACTTCCCATGCACTACTTCTTCCCTTGACACTAGAGTCCTTTATCTAGGTGCCTCCTTTGCGCACGCGAACTCTGCCCTTGTTGTCACCATAACGGGCTCTAACTCGACTCACACATTACTCATGGGAGCCATTGTGTGTCAGCCTTCTTAATACTCACCATGGCAGCACCCTTTTCCTTCCTTTGCTGTTGGCTCATATGCTCATATAACTCCGGGCACTCCTCATACTTATGTTTTTTTCCACACCATGAGCATTGCAGAAGCTCCGGGCACTCGTGCTTATAGTGATCTGTGGATCCACAATTAAAACATGTTTCGTTCAAGAACTCACTTCTTTCTTCGTGGTTACCATGATCATGAAACCCTCTGCGAAACCCTCTTCGACGTGCACCTCCATCTCTGCACTCTTCATAGTGACGCTCATCTCCTTTGGAACTACTGGCAATGCTAGTCTGGTGCACACCAAGGTCAATTGCCTCATGAATCTGGTTAATTAGCCTACAATCCTTGGTGTCATGTGTGGTTGAGGTACATATCTTGTAATAACAAGATACGTTCTTGCGGATCGCGCGCTGCAACACAGGGGCACCTACTTGCATCATGGTCCCGTGACATATTTCACAATTTACCACTATGGTGCGTACCACTTTCCGAGTGCATATCCCACCATTATCTTTTGTGTGACCTTCTACGTCACAATCTGTACACCACATCCCACCGCGAGTCTCTGGAACCGTGTTTGCAGATAACTTCTCTAGCTGCTTAGCCATGGCAGTGATCTAAGCCTCCAGAAATGGGCTAACACCAGTGTCAACACTTCCAACCACCTCAGCACACAAAGCAGCCTCCAGCACCTCACACGGGTCTATGAATGTTTTATGAGACAAGGCCCTCCTAAATGGTGTGATCAACCCTCCAACAAACCATTGGGCATGTTGTGAAGGGTGGATATCATAAGACAATTTAGACAGAAGAGTTTTAAAGTGCACATCATACTCCCACACACTCTCTGCCATTCCTTGTTGGATTTCCTTGAGAGAGTTGATGCTCTTCTTCAAACTCAGGTATGTGGAACTCTGCTAGGAATGCATTCTTCAATGCGGTATAATCCACAACATTTGATGGGGGTCATATTTTCTATACCAGCTATGCGCGTGCCCTTGTAATGTTGTTGTAAATTGAGTGGCCTTCCACTGGGGTTGTGATCCCCTTCGCGCGCCATAGTCAGCTCACACTTATGTATGTGCTCCACAACATCTTCTATCCCTCTATAATCTGGTAAGTGTAAAGACATCTCAAAAAAATTGAGGAGGTGGCTGAGGCCCTTGTCCTCCCAACCCAGTCCCTTGGTTTCCTCCGGTGTTTCCTCCTCTGCCGGACCCACTAGATCCTGAGCCCCCAGATCCACCACTTCCACCTCTAGATCCTCCCATGTTTGGCAAAGGGCCTGTGTTCGTCATACCCAATGTCTCTATCATTCCACTGAATTACGTGCCAAAATTCTATGAGATAGTGCCACTCCTAGTCGTATTTCCTCCACTTCCTGATGTGCTCCCAAAACTAGCTGTATATGTGCCTTGTCCAAACATTCTACCAAATACCGGAATAGTGTGTGTAGCCATAGAAGTCCCAAATGAGAAGTTATATCTCCTGGGCGCCGATCGGTTACTTCCACCGATGTCAAATGGATCAACTATAATTTTCCCTCATTTGAACAAACCAATCTCTAAGGTTTGGTCACTAGGTGGAGTGGAGATTAGATGTGCGCCAATGACTCTCCTTTCTCCACACGAAGGACTCTCATTTGAAGTGAAGGGTTCTCTCTCCGGTGCTTGCCAAGATGGGGTAGATGATCTGTTCGGGTTCCATGTCCTCCGCATGAACCTCAACTCCTTTCCACCATGTTTAGCTCCATAACCCACTTGCAACCCCATGTTGTCTATCAATCTCCCTTTCACACGCTTCATTATACTTGAGTCACCTCTCCTCTCTTTCCTTTTCAGTCGTTATATCAGCCATCTTCCTCCACCCTAGCTTCCTCACCAAGCACTCAGGATGGTTTAGCCGGCCATTGGAAATGCCTCTAAACTCATGGTTACCATCAAGATTTTGATCACAAGGGGATAGCACGCAGAAACGATCCTCTAGGATCCCACAAAAATTCCAACTCAGCAACTTCTAGACACGAATACATGGAAATTACGTACTCCAGAGTGTAGCTAGCCAATACTCCCTTCCACCAATGATCTATAGCACGGGTCCACATCAGTCAAAGCATCTTGCAAGCTTTGGTATGTTTCTTGGGTCCAAGGGTGTGATTTATAGTACCACCCGATCTAGATGCATATGCCGAGAGCCATTCAAATAGCTCTACCAGGAAACAACAGAAGAAGGTTTCGTACAACTCATGATAGAGATTGTCTTCCACCCATCTTCGCACATCAAACTTAGGTCCAGTATTGAATCTCTGAGAAAATTCATCCTCTATGCTTTTAAACCAATCTTCAACACCTTCTAGTGTTAACCACTCCATCATCACTTATTACACAGATCATGATGTATGCCATGTTCCACTACAACTTCAAAAAGAGGTCCCAGCAATGGAACCAAGATGTAGTCATTTTTGCACCCACCAAAGAACAAGGGAACCTCATGCACGTCGGCCTATCACCCAATGAAGCACGTTGGGTGCTCACCCGAGGTGCGCGAGAGGGAGCTGAGTCTCTCCTTTATGTGAGTCTAGTGGAAAACATCATTCATGATCTTGACTTAGTGATTTAAAAGACATGAAAAAGCCATAGAGCTCAGAATGACTTCTATACCCTTACAGTCATCTCAAATAGTAAGCGCTTGACAGATTTAATAGAACTTAGAAGTAATAAACCCGCAAGAGACTTAGCATTTATTCATGGTTCATGAGCATAAAATAACAAAGACCATAAAGGAAAGATGCAGATGATATTTAGAAAAGAGATCTTGATTCAAGTATAACTAGTAACCTTATCATATTCACTTAATGCTTACTACAAAACATCGCAGAATGGTAGACCACAGTCATGCATCATATCTGGATCCATACATGTAGGTTCTCAAAACAAAAATTTACATCCCCAAACCCTCAATACATCCTTCCCTATATTCATCTACCCAATTATATCCTAGTTCTTGTAGTAATTCTGCAGAGCTCCACTTCCTAACTTGTGTCTTATCTCTGCTATGGGTGCGTGTATAAATAGGCATCTGAAGTGCTAACAAACTATTCTACATCCTCAGATCTAGTGCCATGTGTCAATGTGTGGATCACCATTGGCGTGTGTTTCTCCAGGATTGCGCTCGCCATTCCTAGTCATGATTAGCTTTTAGGATCTTCTCTCGCAAGGCATATTCCCTCCAGGTCACCCTATCGCTAGGCTAGAACCTTATCTACACAGGTCATGCTTTTCATGAGTTCTGCCTGAAAGGCCAAAAATGGCTAAGTCTCGATTCTGCTTTGTGGGCGCGCATCCTGGGTTCTACAAGAACCCTTCTTCAACCCTACTCTACATGCCTTATCATGCGTGCTTCCTCCAACCGCATGCGCTTATGTGCCTTCATGACTTGGTAGATATTTTAGGGGCCCAATAGTATATAATTTAGGTTACATCACTACTCCCTCTTTTCATCTCGTAGTGATATATGTTTAGGGATAAATCATCACTCATCCATTCATATTATAGTGATATACAATTAGAATAAATCATCACTTATACATTCATCTACTCATGATATATGATTTGGCTATAAGGTTTACACACACTTTGTTGTTAGGTCACATCTCATCACTATACTTATACATTCATCACAACACACACTTGACCATTTCAGATGACACACTCTCATTTACAGTTCATTCTTGAATCTTTGAGGAGGAAAACTAAATAAAACTCACTTCATACATTTCCATTCACTCAAGGGGAACGCGGATCCTATCACTCAATTTTACACTCCATCCCATCCATCCACAACATACTACATACTATGGTTTCTCTTACTCTTGCTTAATTTTGCTTATTCATGGTCACTTTATTACACATGCTAGTTAGATTGCTTGTATTTCATTTATCTATATCATCCACACATGCACATCACATCTTTTTCTAGTTGTGATCACAGATACAAGTCTCTTACATGCAACATGGATGCTCACCTTCTACCCTTCCTACACTAGTTGTTGGGGGCATCCACATTCATCTCTTCCAGGTGTTATTATTTCTTTTTGTACTTAGGACTTTACATTACTTAGTTATACATGCTTTTGACATACTAGATATCTTTCTAACATGTTAACGGGTGCTTCGTGTGCAACATTTGTTATACATGGATATTTTCTTCCATACTTGTTTGTTACATTATCGATATTTTTGTTCTTGTATGCGGCCTTGCCGTTTATTTGCCGTGTGCACACTTGTTTATTTTTTATGGACATGATGGTCTTGCATGTCTTGCGACATCGTGAATTATGTCCATGTTTACAACCCGTTTTGTGCGGTTTACTTTGTCTTCTTACATGTTTACATTACCATGTTGCTTTCGAGTTTACACATTGTTTGGTAGTTTACACTTGTCTTTATACATGCATGTTTGTTTGTATTAACACTTGTTTTTTGCTATCCATCCTTGTTTGTATGCACCTTTGTTTCTACCAAGTGCATTCCCTTCCCCCTGCAGGAAATGTTTGAGTTTATGCGGTTGGTCCTCCTTTGGGGCCGCATTCTCCTATCAGCGACATCACATGTGCCCCTAAAGAGGGAGGGAATCAGTCATGGTTTTTCACACTACACAAATATTCTAAACTGGTTTGATTAGTTATATATAGTGAGTGGGTTCGATACTACGAACCCATACATAGTGGATTTTATAGGACATGGGTGTCTTTAGCATTATGGGAAGAAACGATGTGAGGCTTGGAGGTTACAGTGGGTGTGCCTCCCTATAATACTTCAGCCAGTGGCATCGGATCACCCAAAAAACATGAAGTAAAGAGATCTCTTCACACACTCAGGGAAGAAGCTACAGGAAGGAGAATAATGCAACTTTCTCCCTACACTTTTTTTGTCAGGGTGGCATGAGATCGCCAAAAAAATTGCAGTACATGATATCCTTATACACTCTCTTTCTCAACATGGATCAGGTGCACATGTTCCATTTACACTCTTTCATTTGTGTATTTTACATTTACATACTTTTACATGTGTCTTTTACATTACATTTTTACACATACATACATACATATTTGATTACTTGATTGTTTTCTCCTTGCAAGTCTAGCCGTATGAGAAACAAGTAGTCAAATGGAGGAACAACAACAACAATGTCAACAAAACACTTCGTGACAACACACTATACTAACCATGCAGGTACATCACACACATCAATAGATACACACGCATTTCTGCCCTAGGTTCACTCTCATCACTTTTTTTGTGCATTTTCATCTATAGTTTCCACACTCCATCATATATTTGTCATTCCCACTTTATCTATTCCTTAGGAAAATTTTCTACTAAAATATTCATGGACATATGATACGCATCTCTATCTACTTTATATTACCGATATTTCCACTCACCAACATAAAGTGGGGGCAAATGTAGACACAAAATCATGCACTTTAAACATTATTTAGTCTTGGTATCATACTACTATTTAGAATGTTTTGAGTGAAGAAAGTACTAATTAACCCCCATCTTTTGGCCATCTTCTTTTATTTTATTTCATCATTCCTGACCTTTTACACCTATATGCCTAGTCATCTTTCATCACTTCACATTATTTTAGCCTTGACTAGGGCGCCCAAGCTAGTACTGGGGCACCCGTGGGCACCCCGATCCTTTTGAAATTTCCCTCCACTTTTTGGGAACTTTCTAGTTGTTTCAGCTTCTTATCTTTTTTTGGTGGTCGGCCATTTGGGTTAATTACAAAATTAGATCAAGAGAACCCTATAAATATAAAGTTATGAGACCATAATGAAGGACCAAGCACTAGTCACTACTATCATCCACCTAGATTTGCATCCATTTGGAGATCATTTGCATCCATTAGCTCCATCACAAGGATAAGATTGGTTCATTTGCATCACACAAGCATAGGGGAGGGATTCTATTCTATTTCATGCACACATTCTATTACATTTTCTACATCTAGTTATTGTTCGCTACTTCACAAAGTGCAACTAGCACAAGAGCACCTATGGCACATTATGCACGCACACACCAGAACTACATTTGGGTCCGAAATGTAGTGTAGCGCTCAGTTAGTAAGCCCACTATTGTGGCAACTGAGGTCAGTTCAACCCATTCATTTGCATTCTTCTTTTTTAGGGTTTCTATACTTCTTGTGGCTTTCTTGCAAGTCTTTCCATCCTATTGGATTATCTACGAAACTTGACGTAGTGCAACAAATATGATGCGACACACACAAAGTGAGGGTTTGAGGCCACCTATCGACCGTGAAACTCGGTTTCGAATCTTTCACATAGACCAAGGAGCTCGTTCTATAAACAAGAACACCCATATGTGCCCCAGTCCCTCTCCAAGCACTCCAATCCATCTAGATAATACAAATATATCCTTTTTGAGACCTCTACATAGTCGTTCCAACTTTCTTTTCTCTAGACACTTTCTACGACACATTTCGGATCTACCTCCGAATCATCTAAGTCATTTCCATACTTCTATATGATATTAGGGTTTTCATTTTTGTTAGATTAGTTGCTTGGGTCATTTCTATATTTCTTTACTTGTGATTATTTACTTCATTTACATGACGTTCAAGATTAGATTAACTATAGGATATTTCCACATTTTAGTTAATCATGAACAAACTGACTTAAAAATGCCATATATGTCAGGTTTAATGATTGGTCATAAAATAGTTTTTGTTTAATCTCTTTTGAATTTATTTGTACGTATGAAAGAGTGAATAATCTAAAGATTTATTACATTTGAAAGGTCAAAGGTCACTTTTAGGAGTCATGCTTGTTTATAAAATCTCAATTTTGAGTATATAAGTTGTTGAAAGGGTGTAGTGTTGAGTGCTAGTTTTTGAAAAGTGAGAAGTGTATGAATGCATTGAAACCATGGTGAATCAATAGAGGAGAAGGAAAGAAAAGGATCTGAAATAGAGATCACACCATGTTGATGAAAGAAACAAAGTGGTGAAAGTGATCAAAACAATTTGTATGTTCAAAGTTTGAGTTTTAGCTCAACAATTTAGGAGTGAGATTCCTATCAACTTGTTTCTTACAGAACATCATTTAAGTGGGTGTTTGGCATACAATTTAAGAGGGTGCTTCAAAAATAGAGTTAAAGCTTCAGGGTGAGTGGATGCTCACCACTTGGTGAGATCATTTTAATTATTATTAGACCATTTTCATTGATATTGCTTTGATTTCTCCTTTCTATGGGTTTTCTCCCTTATTGGGTTTCCCACCTTAAATCCTATATCCTCATGTGTACTTGTGTGTTTGTTTCTCTTTCTTTTTCATGGTTGAATACTCATGTTCTTCATGGTTAACATAGTTAATCTTGGTTGATTGAATCATTGTAAATTGCATAAAATTTTAATAAGAACTAATTCACCCCCTCTCAGTGCCTATAATTTCTAATAGGAACTCTATTCAACAAGTACACTATTGTCTTCACTACTTCATCCCATAATGTATTTTCTAGTGTATAATCATCAATCATACATCACACCATCTTCATGATTGTATAATTACTTCTCTCAAAAACACTAGTTTGTTGTGATATATGTGGAGGAATCTATTGACAAATCCCATGAGCTTATAGAAAGGATTTGAACTCGTTGTTGGTGAATTCCCCCGATCTGAGTGGAGAGATCTGATTTTGTGACCAGTCTCATTCTCAAAAACCAATTTTAACTTCTCGAATTTCTCGAAAGCTTAATGTTTAGTATGCAGACAATAAATCTACTTTTTCTAGAATAATCATCAACACAAAGCATGAAATACTAAAATCCAAAATGAATAGGTTGTATTAGACCACAAATATTGGTGTTCACCAAATCAAGCTTACCTTGAGATCGATGTGTACTCTTTTGGAATGAGGCTCTTTGTTGTTTTCCCCAAGGTAGTTAGGACACTTATTTTTATCCTTCTTGAGAGATGGAAAACCTCTCACCATGTTATACTAGTAAAGTGTGTTGAGATATCCAAAATTGATGTGACCAAGTCTCTAATGCCATAACTATGCAGAGGAAGTTTCTTTAGCCACAAGTTCTTGATCATCTCTTTAGAAAAAAACAAGATGAAACGTACAACCCACATTTAAAGCTCTTACAACAATTTTTTATTTTATGGATTTATCTCGAATCAAACACATTCTTACTGGATTTAAAATCAAAATAAATCTTTAGATTGTGATCTAGAAGTTGACTTATTGATAGAAAATTCTTCATCAAACCAAGGACATACAATACATCAAATAACCTACAATTTCGTGAACCAAGAGGTAAAGAAATGTTTCCAATACCTTGGATAGTGTAGGAAGAGTCATCACCCAATGAGACATGATTTTTGGAGGGTGTGTCTCTTATTGTGGAGAACCAATCTCTACGTCTATTCATGTCTCAAGTGGATCCCAAATCAATGTACCATATAACACTACAAGATGTGGTTTCTTCACTTGAATGTGGAAGTGTATAATAAGTCCTTGTCATCCGAGTGGTCATCTTGTTCAAAACATTTCCTTACTGATGGGATTTCTTCCTCTAGTTCCCCTTCTTCTTCCCTTTCTTGTAGTTAAATTTTCCCTATTGAGATTTTTTATTGTTAGGTTTGGAATTGCTAGAAAAACCTTTCTTGTACGTGTTTTACTAATAATATTTCAAATCGTGTCCTCTATTGTAAACAGGACATTTTTTCTTCTCGTTTGTCCCCTTGTTGATTCTACTTATGGGAATTATAGAAGAATGAAATTTCTTCTTCCCTTTCTAATGAGAAGAAATTTCTGCTCTTATTCTTCATCCTTGTTGTACATTGATTCTTCTTGCTACAACAAGTTCACTAGCTTTTCAAAATTGGTGGTTTGATCTAACAAATTGATTATCGTCATAAACATCATGTATGAGGGAAGAAGTTCTCTCAAAATAATGGGAATGAGAGCATCATTTGATATTTCCTCTCTCAGGGCTAGAAGTGAAGCCCTAAGTGTTGTAACTCTTCTCAAGAAATCCTCAAATTTCTCATTAGGCTTGAATTTTAGCATATGTAATCGAATCTACAAATTTAGTAAAGTGTTCTTATTCTTATCCTTGCACATTGTGCAAAATTTGTCCCATGTTTCTTTGATTGTTTTGACATCTTGAATGTGTGGTTACACATCATTGTACACTCTGAAGAAGATGATCGATTTGGCCTTCTGATTGGCCCTATCAAATTAATGTTGTTGTGTTGCATCTGCATCTAATCTAGTTACAGAACCATCTACAAAAAGCCATAATTCTTCAAAATTGAATTGAGTTTGAATTTTGGTCTTCCACATGACGTAAGTATCACCACGGAGCAAGTGCAAGTCAAGAAAAAATAACTTTGGAGCATTGTTGGTCAAAGTGGATTGTTAAAATTTCCCAACTAAATGGATCATTAGCACAATAAAAATCATTACAATACAATGAAAAATTAATTTATCCTCTTGTACAAAAAAACTAGGCTAACATGCAAAAAAACATTTTGAGGGCCCTGGTGGCCTAGGGAGCTATATATGACTCAAAGTGACAAAACCTACCCCCAAAAAAACAACAAAAAAGAACTTTGTAGGCTATAGCCCTTTATAACAGATGCCAAAAACCACTTTTTCTAACAAACAAGAAAATCTTTTTAAACTCTCCAATAGGGTTTTATCCACAAAATTTAGAGTGGATTTTAGCTGTGACTAAGAGCTTTGGCGAAGGTTTTAAATATGACTTTTTTATTATAATTTTCACCAAATGAATTTTTTTACCTTACCTGCCAGCCTACCTAACTTAGCCATGCTAACTGTCAGAGCTGTAAATGTGGCTTAGAATTAGGGTTTCAGGGTCCTCCGTAGCTTTGCATTGACCACTTTTGTTATGTTTTCAATGCCTCTACTTTTTTTTTTTATTAGAAATTTGTTGCAGGGATCCACAGGGTGAGAGATTTCTTATATCTAGCTTGGCTTGGTGCAGAAAATTCAATCGACATGAAAATGGAACGTTAGCTCGTCCAGGAGGAAGACTCACTCATGGTTCAGCTCAGACCTTAGATCTACGTATGGGATTTTGGTGCAGAGTTAGATAGGTTGGCTCACCATTTTGACAAGATTTGGATTGGGGATAACTTTCCATGGAACTCGCCATTACAGGGGAGATTATATCACCCAGGGTGGGTATGATCTCATCGTGGAGCTCGTTGGTGTAGGAGATATCAACTTACTTGAGGTGGGTACGATATTGTTTTGTACTCGCCAGTGCATGGGAGATCATCTCGCCCAATGTGGGTACGAGCTTGTCGTGGAACTCACCAGTGTGAGTTGGGTTATGTCTTAGTTTGGAATAATGGGGCTCAACCTGATTTCATCTCACTTTGCTAGAAAACAACCCACTTTCTTGCAACTCGGTAACTTAGCCTTCCCAACTCTATAGATCTTTCCTAACTCGGTTGCAGAGATGTCACTACTAAATTTATTAGCTCAACCAATTTTGGATGTGACTAAGATGACCTCTAAGGTTAGAGGTAAAACCCTATTGGAGAAGATTTTGTTTTTATTTTCCCTGTTTTTTTAGAATGTAGAGAGCTATGTGGTGCAGAAGGAAATGCTTGGGTAACTCCTCCTTACCCAATGCATAAAAAAACTATATTATTGCTGAAAATTGGACATACAAGATCCTTTAAAGCTTACCAGGATGTGGGGATGTAGGGATGGGGCTGAAAAGTTGCATGGGGCAACTTATGGCTCTCTAATGTAGAAAATTCTTCTCCAAAACACTCCTATATCTCTTCTACAATCTTTCCAACACTTTGTCGTTTGAATGTACATGTTCTTAAACCAAAGACGAACACCAAATGCCAATAATTAATAGGGATGGAAGTTTGATTAGTTTATTAATATGTTATAATCAACCTTACAAAGTTTGATAGATGCAATGTTTATATACATTGTACATCAACAAACAAATAAACATAGTTGCAACAACTTCCTAAATACATCTAGGAAGCAAACCAAATAAAAATAATACAATACAAAAAAAATATGGTTTGAAAACAATATAACCACATAATAAACCAATTACCCATATAAATAACTATCTAGTTATGGTAAAATGCAACTAAGATAAAATTATTAAATATAATGTAAAATTACCTATGTAGTATAGGTTTACCTAACATGTACATCACCTACATCAACACTACTCTTAAGAGGCCTCAAACAACATATAGTTCTCCACCTAGAGATGTGATATATATGGATATAAATATTTTTAGGAATGTCAAATTTATGATGCTTTGTAAATGGTTTGGGTTGGAGGGATTGCAACTTTGGTATATAGAACCTTTTGAACCTGTTTAGGGGTAGTTTAGATCATTGTGGTGGTTATTCCTAATGTTTGCTACTACTTTATGGTAATTTAGGAGTTATTTGAGTCTCTTTGGTATGATATTTTTTTTGATTCTCATATAAGTGGTAGGTGACTAAGTGAATGTATTTAACTTTTTTATATAGGTATTTTTCAGTATAATTTTTAATTAAGGCCAACCCATGAGGAAATTATTGACCTATAACAAGATATCAAATTGAGAAAATTAATGTTGGGTGGCTTGGGATGAAACCAATAGTTTCATAACAAACCAAGTTGGATGGTTTAATCCCTATTTTAAATCCTAGTATATGAGTAGAGAGTGAGGTATTAGAAAATTTTGGGAATGACACATGGGAGTGATATATTAGTGTGAACTAATGTAAGTAATTATGTGAGTGGTTAAGTAGTGTAATGATGAGAGAAAGTCACACAATGGGGATAAGGATAGGAAATTAAGATCAAAATATGGGCAAAAGTCATGATTTATAGATTAAGCCAATGTTAACATTATCAAGTGATAAATTACCAAATTTAGGTTTCTACATTTCCCTCCTTTAAGATAGGAAATGAAATTTGCTTTCTTAAAGGAAAATATACTTGAGTGTATAGACACACTTTTTATTTGCTCAAGGTTTTAATTTAGTTAAGTGTTGACATGATATCTATAGTGAAAACTACAAAATAGAGTGTAGTTAATGTCTATAAAAAATAATTGAACTTTAACTTATATTACAAATGTATTTCAAACTTGTAAATTGAAATTGTAACTTAAAATTTTTATAAGTAATCAAAGAAAAGAAGTATTACAATTGTTTTTCTTACTGAAGGAGAAGCTCCTTGATGAAATGCTTGGAGAGATGGATTGGAACTAAGCCACTAAAGTATTGGGGGTGATCATTCCCCAATTTTAGATTATTTCACTAAAAGGGAATATTAACTTGAACCAAAAAAGAAACATATCAAGAGGATTTTTAATCACCCCAAAAACCTTCTAAAATGAGGAAGGGTATCATAGGATGTCTAACCATCCCAAAAACCTCCTAAAAAGAGTGAGAAGAAGATTTTGTAGGTTTTGCAAGTCACCCCAAAAATATTCTACTCAAGGAACCACATTATTGAAAATAAATGTAGGTCTCATATGTGAAAAGTACCATAATGTTGATAGTTAGTGGACTATACTCATGCCCCCACTATGAAATATCCCAATGTATCAAGTATACAATCCTAACTATAAGAGGAGGACCATGCCCCCATATCATGTGTTGAAAATATGTTCATAATGCAAAAATTAAAAAGGGAATGAAGACTCATGTCCCCCAACATTATATAATACAATCTACTCTGGACCGAGCCAACTATACCAAAATCTATAGTTGGATCAATCTAGAGTAACATCCATCCATCCTAGATAGTAACATCGATAGTTCAATCCATTTTTAGAAGCTTTCCTCCACATGTGAACTCTAATCTTTTCTTATATTTGTTCTTGTTCATGTGTATTTATACCATGTTTAATTTTTTCTAAATTCTATAATTTGTATGTGTGGTCAAATTGCATAGATATATGTGTGTGATAACCTCACTAAATTCTCCCTCTTTTGAGATGATTAATATGTTCATTAGATCACTATATATATATATATATATATATATATATATATATATATATATATATATATATGATGTGTGTCGATGTCAAATGTAGCATATAATCAACATTATATTGAACATTGAAGGTTTTTGTAGGTTTCACCATAGAGATCTTGTATAAAATATATTACATGGTAGAAACCATGACATGAATATATAGTAAACAAGCATAAAAGCATATAAGAAGACACATATACAAGAATAGAAGCATAAATTACAACAAGAAATGTCACATAATTATAAGAAAGGAAAAGAGTCTCATACAATATACACATGAGTGTCAAACACAAAAACAATCATGAGAAAAGGAAAACATAGGTTGTGAATAAGGGATGCCAAAGTTTCATGCACAAAAAAAAATCCATAGGTTGCATACATGAAAATAAGCATGCAAACAAGATAGTGAATACAATATTAGACAATATCACATAAAGATCAAGAAATATTAGCTCTATGAAAAACACATGAATTGGTTGCATTAGTTTGAATAAATAACATATAGCAAAATAAAGAAAATTGGCATAATGAGAATGTGAAATAATACTATGTAATGAAACAATAACACTTGATAGTGTAAGATATTCCCCCAGATGTTGACTAGCCACTAGGTAAGAGGAGAGATCCAACATCTATATACATGGTATAGTCATGTGTATGTCCTACATCATGATCAAATACCTCATGAAACACATTTTTTAAAGAGCATATAGAGCATATTATGCATTAAACCATGTGAAAATTTACATAAATAATGTAAAAACTAGTAAATTAAGGCATATTAAGGTCGTGAATTTGAAATTTGAAAATATTTGAATGTTTTTGTGTTTATTAGATTATTTGAAATTTTTTTTTTTTTTAATAATATTTGTACATGTGAAAAGAAAATGCTACCCTATGATATTATGAAAGGGGTGAGGAAAAACATGTAGGTGTGGAGGTTTGGACCTCAAGTACGACGTCATGGGAGGCATTGGCCCTCAACTCATAAATAAATGACCCAACGTTGGCACGAACTTCTCCATTTCCTTTCCCTCAGGCCCCCTCCCTATATATCTATTCTATATGATTAGTGCCTAAAATCTATAGTCTAGGCAGAGCTCAAACCCCTTTGCATATATGGGGGAGAGGAGCTCTCCTCCCTATCTATCTATGTTAATTGATCCTAATAAATTAAGGGGATGGGTATCAATATCAATTAAGGAGATTCCCTCAAATCTATTTCGCAATAGATAATCCACACCCCCTAATTGGAGGAGAGTTAGGATGGATATCTAGGGTGGGTCTAGGGTTTAGACAATGGAAGGGGTTGAGGCCATCTATATTCATATAGTTAGTTCGACCTAACCCTCCATAGAAAGATATACAAATAGACGAGCTATATATTATATTTTCAAATTCCTATTAGATCTCTTTTGACATCTCTATCACACACCTCTCATGTTATTGCTAGTAATAAATCTCTATGGAATTCTTCGAGCATGTAATGCCCACATTTTCAACACCAAAATACAATAGTAAAATTATCGAATAAATTTTTTTTTACTTTAATTGCACACTACACAACACCACATGGGATCCAAATAAAGAAACTCAACATCACGTAGGACACTTACATAAACATGAACCCACTCATACAATAGGATAACATAGGGTATGCACCAATGTCTTACTCAAATGACGTAAACTAGGAAAATGACCCAATTACAATAAGAAACATAGGATAGGCATACTCTACAACATGGCCTTTTCATGGTTTACATATTCATTACATTAAGGTTTCCATTGTATGACCTTATAGTTTTCAACAAGATTAAACACATAAGGTTTAAAATTTCCTATTTTTCAAACTCCAATTGCTTCATTTTACAAAGCATTAGTATTTAACGGAGAATGCATGGTTGGTTCCTTTCTCCAATTCCATTAGTTATCCATAGCTCATTTATTAAATAAATTCATTTTACACAACTATGAGTCTCCTTATACTCAATTCTTATGTTAAAGGTTTGTTTCTGAAAAATTGTTTAGTTGACTATAATTATCTGAAGAACACATAACATGGGATCCTTCGGTTCTTTACAACTAGGCTGCATGTTTTTGTTTAACATTTCACCTATGGCGGTTCCTTTAGAATTTTCTTGTTTCTCTTATGGAAATAACTTTATATAGCTTGATTGTGATTAGGAATGTATATACACACATGCACCTTCTAATATTTGACTTAAGGATTTGTTTGAGAGAGTGATGTTTACTTGGTTTGGAAAAGTAATCTTGTAACAAGGAGGAAAAATTCACAAAAGAAGAAAAAGGATGGTTACTAGATCAATAGAAAAACTATCCCAAGTTCAATTCATAGCATTGATTAATACTAACAATACATTATTTTAATCTTCAATTTATTACAACCAACTATGTAGGTCAATCAAGCTCCGAGATTGCTCATGATGAATTCATGACTACCATGGTTTCTACGCGGGCTTCATCTAAAAAAGGGTTCGAGGAGGCACGAGCATTGCAGAGGTTCGCCCCTCTCGATTGAAATGAGGTCCCTATTAATGGCGGCGAAACCGGTGGTTCTCATGGGAGGCGGATGCAAAATGTAGAGGAAAATAAAGCACCAATCTCATGGATTGGTATGGCTTAATACTAACCAAGACCCCCATATCAAAACAGGGTGTTCACTCATGGACAGTAAAGATGGCTCAGTCAAAGATTCATTATCTCCTTTAAAACTCAATATCAGCTGCAGGTTGCAAAGAGACTAAGAGTGGATACGGTGATGGAGGAAGAGGCACGAGGGGTAAGCGGAACCAGGACAATCTAGCTGATGCAACAATAGGTCCGGATCTTATGCTTCAGCGGTCTCCAAACAGAAGGAGAATGTCAGAAATGAGCTCTTAAAACCCTTGGGAGGTCTGAAGCTGAAAATCGAAGAGGATTTACTTCTAAAGGTTCTTAAGGAGGAGGAAAATCTCTCCCATCTGGGTCTCATATGCAGATTTCACAAATTTTGGCCTAAGCTTTCTCAACTTCATGACTGGATAGCCCAGAGATGGAGAGAAAAAATACAAGGTAAGATTGAGCTTTATCCTTGTGCTAAAGCTTACTTCATTGTTGTCTTTGAAACCCCTGAAGATAGGGATTTAATTTTTAGCCAACATTGGGTTTGGGGGGAACATGGGCTTATGTCCAAACCATGGTATCCATCTTTCGACCCATTAAAGGAGTCTTTTGATACCTACCCGATTTGGGTTCGTTTACCAGGACTCCCATTGCAGCTTTGGAACAGATCTTGTCTCATTGCTATAGGGGATACTTTAGGCTCATGTGTAGCAGTTGATGATAAGACCTCCATTCAAACCCATACTACTTATGCTCGAATCCTGGTTGATCTCGATACCTCAAATGTTTACATGTAAATCAATCTTGATTGGAGCCAGCTCAAGGTGCGAATGAGGATAGACTATGAGAGACTTGCCTTGAGATGTAGGCGTTGCTTCTGGTCATGTTACAGATGAGATGTAGAACACTCCAAACGTAAGACCAAAACAGCCTGGTGGAGGGATTCTCTACCTGAACATCTTACAATCGACTCAAATCCGGCTAAGGATTCGAGTGCCCCCCTGCAAGCTAACTCACCCATCATGGTTGATTCACAGACCAATACAGAGAAGCCTCCAGATTATTCTTTACACAGTTGTTTGATTCGGTGATTAAAGATATTCCGACCTCCCATTTGGGTCACTCCCCCATCAAACCTATTGCAGTTTTTCCGACTGTAGTGGATGTGGAAAATCAGGAATGGACAGTGGTGGATCGGAAAAAGAAGGGTAATGCCAAATCTAAATCCCCCACCATATCGGACAAGATTTGATTCTTGTCTTTTTGGGCGCTATCATTGCTACATTTTGGCTTCACCTTTCTGCCATTAGCAAAATTGCATTTGTGTTGTTGTTTTGTTTCTTTGTTTTTGTTGCACCTGGTTTGCTTTTGTTGGTTCCTTCCTTGTCAGTTTTTGTTGGGCTCTTTTGTGATGATCGTCTGGTTGTTTTCTCCGTTAGTGGTCGGCGGAGTACATTGTTATCATCATTTTTGTGGCGGACCATATATGCGTGTTTCTTTGTTTGATCACTAAAGCAGGTGTTTATTTGTTGTTGTTAAAATTGTTGATTGTTTCTTTGCATTGCGTTCGCACTTGGTCTTATTGTTATGGAAGGGATGTTGATCCTTTTTTGAGCTTTATTTTCCTATCACAGCCTTTCATTGTACTAAAGGGTATAGTCCCTTTCAAAAACTATTTGCCAATAATAAGTAGGTTACCTAATTAAGTTATATCATTCTAGATTCACAATTTGTTGCTCAATTAGGAATTCATATTTTCACAATCATATTGTGCAAGGCATGGTACATTACACCTATGGTCCCCTTATAGATATTTTTCCTTGAATCTAAGTGATGAAATTCACATTTCAAACTACTTTTGTTTCATCATCTTAAGGGTTCACTCTTAGTAACAACGAGTTAATTGCATGTTTTGACCATAAATTCTACATCCTCGAGTGATCCTAGATTTAATATATTCCTATATACGCCAAGGGTTCTACTAAATTTTACAAGTCCAACTAGAGTGTGATCTCCTTAACTCACAAGACCTGGCTATAGTTGAAGGTATCCCATCCTCAATGCTACATTTTGGTATTTCATTAGTATCGTTGTTTAACCACATTCATGCATACAAAGCATGTGATCATGCATCATATTTTGTTTTCTAACTTATTAGGTTGGTGTATTATTCATGGAACTCTACTTTATCACATTCATTTTACTATCACATTTGACATTTTAGTTGGTTTTAACATCGCTCAATGGTGTACCATTTTCGTAGTGGTCATTCCATAGATTAATCTTATTTACCCTTTTTAATAACTACATTTACGTGGTTACTTTGGTCCTGTATAACCTCATTTTGGAACAAATTTATTCCTATAACACTTAAGTAACACTTAGGGATTTAAGACTACAAGGAGTATGACCTCACACAAGACAAATCATTTCATTGCTCTTAGACACACAAGTATTAAGTGTATATTGCAAGAGAGATATCCCAAATAATCTTAAGCATTAAAAATCCTCCTAAGGACCTATTTCAATTGTTGGGTAAATACGCAAGTAAAACGACGCGTAGTCTCCACTCACATAATTTATATCTCACAAGGGATCAACCGTAGGTACAACCACCAACTATCTTGCAAGGATTTGGCCACCCACTAGGGTACCAAGGGAAAATACACACTAGGGGGTTAAAATTATTCATGATATGGTCATACCTACAACAACAAGACATGATCACCTCACTTGTCCCAATATGATAGGTTTCACAACATAAAATCACCACCTCATTAAATATTCAGCTTAAAAGCTCCTTAATAAGATGCCTTATGTGTGAAATAAGAAGATGATTAGAGAGAACATAGTATTTTATTTACACGATCAATGTTTTATACCATTGAAAAAGACACAAATGGGGGAAGGAAGGACAACATACATTATAATTCGTTCTTTTAATTTTGTTAGTTTTGATGAGAGGATATTCTACCTAGCATTTTGGGTGTTAAGGAAATAAACCAATAATTAACATAACAAAAGATTAGTTTAACATTTTTATAACATAGGTACAACCTTGAGTACAACTTCACTTCCAATCCTAACACTATAAAATATAATTACATTGGTATTCCCATTTCAAAATATACAAAGAAAAATTCTTCGAACAACAATACATATCATTATTCTATGGTTATACATGTATTGCATGATGAATATAACTTTACAATGAAAACTCATTAATTACAACATATCACATCTAGAAATTTCCTCTTGTTTGGAGTACTTGCAACCAACGTTGCGTCAGTCCTAGGACGAGTATGGAAATTCCCTACACTCAAGCATAAATTCCACACATCCATCATTTCAAACAATTGAAACAAAAAATAGAGAGATAGAGATAGGGAGAGAGAGAGAGGAGAGAGAGAGAGAGAGAGAGAGAGAGAGAGGTCGTTTCTTTACACATTCACACTTCCATATTCATTTTTTTTTCTTTCTAGATATAAGAGTAAGGAAATGAGGAAAAAATTATAGGATTCGTTTTCTTTTCAAATCACCATAACATCTCATATCAAACTTTCATTTCTTTTCAAACTCATGTACATTTGACCCATTTACATTTTCAAAACCAATCAATATTTTCATAATTATCTCTAGAGAGAGAAAGGGAAGAGAGAGAAAGTCTGAAATTCATTTTATTTTCTATTCATCATATCATAACCACATACATTATCCAAATTTCAATTTGTTTCAACCCATAAACATTTATAACTCATTTACATTTTTATAACCAGTCAAAATATCATAGTTACTTCTAGAAAGAGAAAAAAGGGAAGAGAGAGAACCATCAAAATTTCCCAAAAAAATTCACACAATACTTTGATCTATTCATACTCTAAAAAGTGTGGAAATGATATCCACGAGGTTCAATGGTTAGTTATGAGTCAACAAGAACCCTTAGAAGATGTGCTCAACTAAGGTTGCAATTTTGGTGCAAGCTAGCTAAAACATCTAAAGTGCTCACAATTTGGGCCTTGAAAACACTCATTTTAGGGTAGAACACGAAGTTTGATGATTCTGCATCCTCTCCCATATACATTAAATTCATCATGTTTGACAGGATTTTATTACGAAGAGCGAAGCTCAAGTTACAAGAGCAACTCCGGGGCTAGTTATTGTAATTGTGACAACAACTCTTGTCACTCAGTGATCAGTGGGCCGAAAAACCCACTCGTAAAACTAGTCTTCAAATGCGTTTACATTGAAATGCATATGGGTTATGATTCTCTTGTTGGCATTCTAGGGATAGGTGGAAGTGGTTTTCATTTTCTCTCAAACTAAGCGGTAACCATAGACAGAAACCAATTGTGTTTCACTAAAAGAGCACGTCACTACAAGTGACTGATAAGCTAAGTGGGCTTAGAATTTGGACATGCAAGGGCATTAATTAATTTCAAACAACTTGGTTATGTTTCCATAGTGTCCCATGTTACTAGGGGTCATGCAAGGAGTTTCAAGTTATGATATATTTGGGTGTGGCGCTCCATGCACATACTTTTGGGGTCATAATTTTTTTATGTTTGAGAGTACCACATGAAGGAAGGTTTTATCAAGGGTTGGAGTTACATTTCCTAATAATTAAAATTTAATTTCCAAATGCAAGAAATGATGAAAGAGGAATTTAGTACAAGTGAAAAAGGAAAGTCCATACCTTTTACCGATGCTTGCTAGAGACATCATCTGGGCAATTTTTACCATGACTTTACCGATGAACAACATTTGGTTGAAAGTTTTGATTCCTTTTCCATGAATCCATTTTGCATAAATCTTGCAAATCATTGAAATTTATGATATCACATCTATGAGACATTTTTTAAACCAGTATATGTGCCTTGCCTATGCTTTAATTTTACATACATTTCTTCCAAGGTAGTTATGGCTGCAATGTTTGAAGAAATTACTCTATCCTTGATGATTTCTTCGATGTCCACACACATATCCAAATCTTCCAAACTGAGATGGAATAGGGAGGATGCTAACAAAGTGGTCATATCAAGTATTTTTTAAACCTATTGATAACCTTAACTTGCAATTTTATAGTGCCTTTCTAAAAAGAATATTTTTTTAATAATACATCAAGATTTGTAGACAATGAGAACACATTTCTCTCATGTATTTTTTTCAACATTCCACCTGCCTTGTAAATGCTCCCACATTTTTGACATGTCAACCAAGGAACTTGCAATAACAACATCTAACAAAGAAACCCTTTTTCCATTCTGCAGCAATGGATACCCACGCCCTATTCCAAGGCTCTTACTTTGGCACAAGTGGGGTTATGTTAGTAAAAGGAAACATACGAGGCGTGGGGGGGTGTTTCATGCAGAGGAAGAGTGACAGAGACAAATATTTTTGACACATAAGTGGAACAAAAGGAAGGAACTTTCAATGTCTTTGTCCATACAAAATAAAACTACACATAATGAAAAATAAAGAGAAAGAAGGTGCACCAAATTTTATAGTACACGCAGAACAAGTGTTTAGACGTAGAAGAAGAAAAATCAGATCAGCCAACCATTACACCATATTGAATTGCCCCTAACCTCAATATTATTCTTCTTCTCTTCTACATATAATAACAAAACAACGACAACAAGAGTTTCCTTCCAACACTAAGAAACTAATGAAACCGCTCAGGCATCAATACATATCTTAATCACGCAAATTTTTTGTAGCAAAATGGGGAGATATTTGGGTTAACACAACCCCTATCATGTTATGTACACTATAACTATCCAATTAAGATTGCTAAATATCCAATGTTAACTTGTGTTGTCATTGGTTGACACCTCGTTATGTACCTCAAAAAAGTGCTTGTATTATATTCCAAGGAAAAGACTATGGAGTCGAAAGGATGTTAAGGATGTGTCACGTTCCATGTAATTCCTCAAGCCTCAACCCTTGACTTTCTCCCTGCTAACACTTGACTATAAAATCTCATCTCACTAAATTATTTTATTATTTATCCTATCATGGACAACCAATTAGGAAGGGGGAACTACATCTCCCTCCTCTTATAAGAGCATCATCCTTGATGTGATATAGAACTTAATCTTGAAGAATACATAAGCAAGAAATTCAATAATGACACATGTCATTTAACAAAACAAATAGTATGTATAACGCAACCACAAGGAAGAGACTAAGTTTTGAAATATCTTAAATTTTAATGTTTTGTGAAGATTGGTAGTTAGTTATCTTTTACTTTATTACTTAATTTGTATTTTTCCTTTACATTATTTCTTAATCTCAAGCTCTTAATATTCATTGTTTAGAATTTCAATTTTTCTTATGTTCATGGGTGCCCAATAGCAATTGGCCTCAAGATGTCACATAAAACTCAACCCAACACAAATGACCCATGAGACATCTTGCTACATACATTCACGATTGTATCACATCACAAGACATCTAATTCCACCATGGAATGACAACAAGTAGTCCACATAGCAAATAATTTCCAACAATTATGTCACATGCATAGATCCAACACACAAGTGACTAACACTAGTGAATCATGGAGCTAATACAAAGGCAACTGGTATCACATGACCCAAAAAAACCATGACTGTACCAACATAGTGCAAGACAATATCCAATAGTATATACCAACCAAGGGGAGCATCAACCTCAATCATAACAATGTGTAACAAGACTCACAAGATTACACATAATTCATAACACCAACTCCACACATCAAAAAAACATCATGAAACAATCTCATGACACCTTTAAAATAAACACAAAACAATTCCATATACCTCCCAAAGCATCACCAAACAACTCCATATACCTCCCAAGAGAAATAATCATAGTGCCAAAACCAAGCCGGGTCACTCAACCATAGAGCCCCATCAAGAATATTAGGTCACTCAACCATAGAGTGCCATCAAGAATATCATGTCACTCAACCATAGAGTGCCATCAAGAACATCAGGTCACTCAACCATAGAGTTTCATCAAGAATATTGGGTCACTCAACCATAGAGCCCCATATCCTTTCTCCATATAATGAGGTTGGGTCACCCTATGGCCCTGGGCACATAGAGCCCCGTCACCCCTAACCCAAGTGACATAATAACTCGTGGTTCAAAAACCCGCTAGTTATCTATAACTCCTTGGGGTGTACCCCATACAAAAAAGTGGGTCTATAGGTTCAACCACTCCATGGTGAATCCCATGACCCTATTTCAACACATTACAACATAAAAACCAAAGCATAACAATATGTCTCAAATGCCAAGTGGAAAAATCCCAAGCCTTAGGAAAGGCTATAAAAATTTTAAACATGAAAAGAAATTTTAAAACTAATAAAAACAAATGGCTAATTAGCCATAGTTAGTGTAGTAAAATATTTTGCATGTTAGTGCAACAATCAAATAAAAAGCCCAAGATATAAGAACACATCAATCAAGAAAACTGTTGGTTCTGACAAGAAAATAGATAATGATAAATTTACAAATAAAATACGTATATATAGAAATAGCACATTACAATCACTACGTGGCCTTATTTAGCCACCAAAGGGGTACTCATTGAGTTGCTGACACTCGGATGTCAAGCCTCAGCTCGTAAAAATATACATGTAACTAGAAATGAGTATATCAAATAATGTAACTATCATCATCTCTTCCTGAATCATCCCTCCATACTCCCACAAGGCTCAACATAGTCAAAATCACATAGGATTGTTCGATGGACAACCCAATAGGAAAGAGCAGGGGACGCTAGTTTGCATAAGTTGAGCCTAAGGTGGTGTGCACCCACAATATACTGAGCAAACTCAAAGTATACTAAATAGATAGAAGTGGGTTTTCAATCTATATAATACTCCACTTCCTCACTTGTACTCGGCTCAAGATTATGAAAATTGGTCCACGCCTCCTCTCTCCACACATACACTCTTGACGGTTTGCTTCCTTAGGGTCATCTAGTGTAAGGTTCACAACATAACACATAACTACATCACTAACACAATGGTGATTCACACACATTAACCATAGTGTCTTACGCATGGTATATATACAGGGTATAACAAAATCATTACTTTCACGGGTTATGATACATCAATTTTCCACATAATGCACCTAAGGTGCAAGTACTACACAATAGGGGTCATACGATCACCATATACCCCTAATTCATGACATGAACCATCACATATTACATGAATTATATGTATGATGAAAACAATGACTAACATTACAACATACAATCAATTGCAATACAACATGGTGACACACATGATTCATCACAACACGGTGGTGACATCATGATAAAATCCAATTCACTATACACCAATTTTGTCATGCAACACATCAACACACCTTCATATCACATAATAAAAAACACTCCAACACTCCGTAATCGAAATAACATTATTTTCACACACAACAAGGTGGTACATCACACATGAACTCCTCATTGAGTCCACAAAAGGAGAGTGAATACTCTCATCACAAGCACATCAACATGATAAAAATATGCACTAAGTGACATGCACAACATGTGCATTCATAATATCACAATTACAATATTGGTCACATAACAACATATATCACATTACTCTTCCAATCTCCACCACCACCATGCAGAATCATCACAACTCCAATCCATCCCATAGGTTTGAGAGCATGAACCTATGTTCGATACCATATGTAATGCCCACATTTTCAACACCAAAATACAATAGTAAAATTATCAGAATATTATTTTTGACTTTAATTGCACACTACACAACACCACATGGGATCCAAATAAAGAAACTCGACATCACATAGGACACTTACATAAACATGAACCCACTCATACAATAGGATAACATAGGGTACACACCAATGTCTTACTCAAATGACGTAAACCAGGATAATGACCCAATTATAGTAAGAAACACAGGATAGGCATACTCCACGACATGGCCTTTTCATGGTTTACATATTCATTACATTAAGGTTTCCATTGTATGACCTTATAGTTTTCAACAAGATTAAACACATAAGGTTTAAAATTTCCTATTTTTCAAACTCCAATTGCTTTATTTTACAGAGCATTAGTCTTTAACGGAGAATGCACGGTTGGTTCCTTTCTCCAATTCCATTAGTTATCCATAGCTCATTTATTAAATAAATTCATTTTAAACAACTATGAGTCTCCTAATATTCAATTCTTATGTTAAAGGTTTGTTTCTCAAAAATTGTTTAGTTGACTATAATTGTCTGAAGAACACATAACATGGGACCCTTCATTTCTTTACAACTAGGCTACATGTTTTTGTTTAACATTTCACCTATAGTGGTTCCTTTAGAATTTGCTCATTTCTCTTATGGAAATAACTTTATATAGCTTGATTGTGATTAGGAACATATATACACACATGTGCCTTCTAATATTTGACTTAAGGATTTGTTTGAGAGAGCCATGTTTACTTGGTTTGGACAAGTACTCTCGTTACAAGGAGGAAAAATTCACAATAAGAAAAAGGAAGGTTATTAGATCAATAGAAAACCTATCCCGAGTTCATTTCATAGCATTGTTTAATACTAACAATACATTATTTTAATCTTCAAGTTATTACAACCAACTATGTAGGTTAACTAATTAAGTTCTATCATTCTAGATTCACAATTTGTTGCTCCAATTAGGAATTCATATTTTCACAATCATATTGTGCAAGGAAGGGTACATTACACCTATGGTCCCCTTATAGATATTTTTCCTTGAATCTAAGTGATGAAATTCACATTTAAAACTACTTTTGTTTCATCATCTTAAGGGTTCACTCTCAGTAACAACGAGTTAATTACATGTTTCGACCATAAATTCTACTTCCTGAGTGATCCTAGATTTAATATATTCCTATATATGCCAAGGGTTCTACTAAATTTTACAAGTCCAACTAGAGTGCAATCTCCTTAACTCACAAGACCTTGGCTATAGTTGAAGGTATCCCATCCTCAATGCTACATTTTTTTATTTCATTAGTATCGTTGTTTAACCACATTCATGCATACAAAGCATGTGATCATGCATCTATTTCATTTTCCAACTTATTAGGTTGGTGTATTATTCATGGAACTCTACTTTATCACATTCATTTTATTATCACATTTGACATTTTTAGTTGGTTTTAACATCGCTCAATGGTGTACCATTTCCGTAGTGGTCATTCCATAGATTAATCTTATTTACCCTTTTTACCAACTACATTTACGTGGTTACTTTGGTCTGTATAACCTCATTTTGGAATAAATTTATTCCTATAACACTTAAGTAACACTTAGGATTTAAGACTACAAGGAGCATGACCTCGCGTGCAAGAAAAATCATTTCATTGCTCTTAGACACACAAGTATTAAGTGTATATTACAAGAGAGATATCCCAAATAATCTTAAGCCTTATAAAAGCCTTTTAAGGACCTATTTCAATTGTTGGGTAAATACACAAGTAAAACGACGCGTAGTCTCCACTCACATAATTTAGATCTCACAAGGGATCAACCATAGCTACAACCACCATCTTGCAAGGCTTTTGCCACCCACTAGGGTACCAAGGGAAAATATGCACTATGGGCTTAAACTTATTCATGATATGGTCATACCTACAACAACAAGACATGATCACCTCACTTGTCCCAATATGATAGGTTTCACAACGTAAAATCACCACCTCATCAAATATTCAGGTTAAAAGGTCCTTAATAAGACACCTTAGGTGCGAAACAAGAAGATGATTAATGAGATTAGAGTATTTTATTTACACGATCAATGTTTTATACCCTTGAAAAAGACACAAATGGGGGAAGGAAGGACAATAGGCATTATATTTTGTTAGTTTTTATGAGTGGATATTCTACCTAGCATTTTGGGTGTTAAGGAAATAAACCAATAATTAACATAGCAAAAGATTAGTTTAACATTTTTATAACATAGGTACAACCTTGAGTACAACTTCACATCCAATCTGACACTATAAAATATAATTACATTGGTATTCCCATTTCAAGTATACAAAGAACAATTCTTTGAACAAAAATACATATCATTATCCTATGGTTATAAATTTATTGCATGATGAATATAACTTTACAATGAAAACTCATTAATTACAACATATCACATCTAGAAAATTCCTCTTGTTTAGAGTACCTGCAACCAACGTTGCGTCAGTCCTAGGATTGAGTATGGAAATTCCCTACACTCAAGCATAAATTCCATGCATCCATCATTTCAAACAATTGAAACAAAAAAGAGAGAGAGAGAGAGAGAGAGAGAGAGAGTTCATATTTTTACAAAATTCACACTTGCATATTCTTATTTTTTTTTCTTTCTAGATATAAGAGTAAGGAAAGGAGGAAGAAATTCTAGGATTTGTTTTCTTTTCAAATCACCATAACATCTCATATCCAACTTTCATTTATTTTCAAACTCATGTACATTTGACCCATTTACGTTTTCAAAACCAATCAATATTTTCATAATTATCTCTAGAGAGAGAAAGGGGAAGAGAGAGAAAGTATGAAATTCATTTTATTTTATATTTATCATATCATAACCACATAAATTATCAAAATTTCACTTCGTTTCCAACCCATAAACATTTATAACTCATTTACATTTTTATAACCAGTCAAAATATCATAGTTACTTCTAGAAAGACAAAAAGGGAAGAGAGAGAACCATCAAATTTCCCAAAAACATTCACACAATACTTTGATCTATTCATACTCTAATTTTTTTGGAAATGATATCCACGAGGTTCAATGACTAGTTATGAGTCAACAAAACCCTTAGAATATGTGGTCACTATGGTTGCAATTTTACCGCAAGTTTCAGTCAAAACATCTAAAGTGCTCACAATTTGGGCCTTGAAAACACTTGTTTTAGGGTGGAACATGAAGTGTGATGATTCCTATGTCCTTTTTCATATACATTAAATTCATCGTGTCTAACAAGATTTTATTACAAAGATCGAAGCTCAAGTTACAAGAGAAACTCCGAGGCCAATTATTGTAATTGTGACAACAACTCTAGTCTCTTAGTGATCGGTGGGCCCGAGAACCCACTCGTAAAACTAGTCTCGCAAAGGTGTTTACAATGAAATGAATATGGCTTATGATTATCTTGTTGGCGATCTAGGGATAGGTGGAAGTGGTTTTCATTATCGCTCAAACTAAGTGGTAACTGTAGACAGAAACCAATTGTGTTTCACTAAAAGAGCACGTCACTACAAGTGACTGATAAGCTAAGTGGGCTTATAATTTGGAAATTAAATGGCGTTAATTAATTTCAAACAACTTTTTTATGTTTCCCATAGTGTCCCACATTACCAGGGGTCATGCAAGGAGTTTCAAGTTTACGGTATATTTGGGTGTGGCGCTCCATGCACATACTTTCGGGGTCATAATTTTTTTTTTTGACACTACCACATGAAGGAAGGTTTTATCAAGGGTTGGAGTTACATTTCCTAATAATTAAAATTTAATTTCCAAATGTAAGAAATGATGAAAATGGTATTTAGTACAAGAGAAAAAGGGAAAGTCCATACCTTTTTACCGACACTTACTAGAGACATCAAGCTCGGGAAATTTTTACCATGACTCTTTTTTCCGATGAACAACATTTGGTGAAAGTATTGATTCCTTTTCCATGAATCCACTAAAATTTTGAGTTGGTGCCTTTTGAAAAGTGTTAAAACAAGAGTATTTTGAAATTTGGTACTTTCTAAGGACTTAAAGGATTCTTGAAACCTATTCCATTGGATGGGAAATTTCTTCCCCTTTCCAAAAAGGTAAAGAAGTCCTTCTAACTCCTTATACTTTGTGAGTTATGGCTTGACGGACCTAAGGTGGTGTTTTTTGCCAAATCGGGCCGGCGGGGCTCGGGAGTTATTTTGGAACTTTGTTCTTTTGGAGAAAAAAAGTGCAGTTGGTGAATAGATGAAAGCCCGCATGAAGAAAAGAATAACCAAACCCTACAACCAATCAGATGTGGACACATGTTGATTTTCAGGGTTGAAAAGTCAAAGTGGAGGTATGGGTTGGTAGAGAACTTTGAGCCATTAAGTTTTTATGGTTAAAAAGACTAAAGTAAAAAGATAAGTCGCGACCCCACCACCAATCAGAAGATGCCATGTGTTCGAGTTGAAAATTCAAAGTGGGAAAGGCAGAGCCATTGGTGGGAATTTAATTTTTTGGCTCTTGTGGTAAAAAGCATAAAGTATGAAAGTAAACCACCTCCCCGCAGCCAATTACAGGGTGCCACATGTCATGTCGCACCGTTGAATAGTCAAACCGGGAAGCGGCCCATGGAGGATTTTAAGTTTTTGAGCCTTTTTTCCGAAAATGTTGAAATGTTGTAAAGAGAGCCGTGCTCCCATCTCCAATCAAATGATGCCACGTGTTCGCGTTGAAAAGTCAAATCGGTCCGACGGACCAAAATGTCAAAAATTTCCAAATCTCCATAAAAGTTATAAAATTGAAGGGCTTGCCCGTGCCCGCTCCAATCATTTCTACCACGTGGATGGCTCAGATTCAAAGGTGTAAAAGCAATATCGATGGTCCATATTTAAACTTGTGAAAGAATGTAATAGTTACAATATGAAAATCTAGTTTTTTCCACCATTTCCATTTCTCTGCAAATTGGGAATTGAAACGATGCGAATGATTTGGATAAGTTGTAACCGATTCTTGCCATGATTTGGAGAATTTGTAACTATTTTCTATGGGCTATTTGATGGTTTTTGAAGCCATTGTATGGGTTGGAATTTTGATATGATGGAACTATAATTTTGAACAGAAAGAAATCAATACAGGGTTTTCCCTTTCTTCCTCTGCTTCTCTCTCCTTCCTGGTTTGATTTGTGAATCATTCAATCTTTGCATGCTAGAAACTTTGTGTTCTTGTAAATGTAATCTCGAGAACTTTGTGTCTACGGGATTGTGTCTGATATAAATGTGAATGGTTCTATTATGCACTTCATTTTGCTCAATACATATTAGGGTTTTCTCTATTATCTCTTTTCCCTAAAAGTATTGCATTCTTCTACCTCCCTCATCTCTTCAAATCTTCTATCCTCTTGTGTTGATAACTCTTATGGCATAAAACTCTTTTCAAGATATCAGAAGACCACATTATGATGAACATTGTATATATTTGTACATAGGTTTTGCCTTTTGCTTTCAATAAGGGAACCTCTCCCATCAAAGAGGAGGGACTTTCTTGTCCCCTGACTGTGGTTTCATTCAAAGTGCAAATATGAAACCCAACAGTTTTTGGTGACTCTACTTGGGGATTCATTTCAATGGATTTCCTTTCTGAAAAGAACAACAATTTGATCATTTCCTTGATCTGGTGACTCTAAGATACACTCGGGGTAGAAGAGCCCTTGGGATTGAAGATTCCCAATTTCAACTTCTAGATCAACAAGGTTTTCAACTTCCTCCAACAAGAAGAAACACAAGAGCTCGTTCTACAAGCACACCTCCTACTGAAGACAGAGCTTCTGGGAGTGATATTTCTCAAGCACAACTTAGCCCTAATCTTTGTGCCCTAATTCTTGTTGGTGTTTCAGTTCCTTTACAAACCATATTTCCAAGAAGAATGGCAGCACCTCTTGCCTTGGGGACAAAAGGGTTGGGCCTCTTTCCCTCCCTCAACCTTTGCATGAGTTACCTAGGGGTAACAGAAAGAAATTTCCCAAGTTCAGAGGTGATGGAAAGGTGCACCCTGATGAGCACATTGCAGCCTTCATAGTTGCATGTGGAGTCCTAGGGGTGGAACATGAGGATGTATCTATTAGGATTTTTGTGGAGACTTTGCAAGACAATGTTGCAGACTGGTTTTACCATCTTCCTGCTGGGACCATCACCAATTGGAATACCATGAGAACTAGATTTGAGAACCGTTTCAAACCTGCAGAGGATGTGCATGCTTTGCTAGCCCAGATTTCTCAAATCAAGAAGGAATCACATGAGCCAATGAGAGAATTTGTGGCCAAGTTCAACAAGCTGATTAACAAGATTCCACAAAACACTGGCCCTTGTGGATCAAATTCAAAAATGCTTCTTCTTGAATGCTCAATTTCCTGAAGTGAGCTATGCCCTAAGGAGAGCCAATCTTGCAACTTTGGAGGCTGATCAGAGATTGGCTATCAGTGTTGAAGATGACTTAATCATGTCTGGAAAACTGAAGAGAGAATTTCAAATCCAAAGCATCACCTTCTTCTTCTTCCTCTTCTTCTAGAGCTAATGCAGACCAGTTGGTACAAAATCTTGCAAATGACCTTATTGCCCTCAAGAAGCAATTAGCTCAACATGCTCCATATCAAGATGTTCCAAGGAAGAACTTTCAACCTAGGAACCGTTTGGCTTCCTCTCAAACCAGGTTGGAAATTGAAGGTCCACCCCTCAAGGTGCCTGTCAATGCCACTTGTGAGGTTCTTGAACCTGATGATGAAGATGAAAATGAACTCTATGATGGACAAGAAGAAGAAGTTGATGAAGAACTGGAAGATCCTGGTGGATCTCAAGTCCATTTTCTCACCACTGAGGGTGTAGATGAAGAGGATGATTATGATGATGTAGTGGTAGGGATGAACAATGAGTCATATGTTGTTATGACCCAGGAGAGCAGACCAAAAAAAAGGAGAAAGTGGTGCAACCTGCTAAAAGATCTAAGGAGTACCCCATCACCATTCCAGTGGTTGCAAAAAAGGAGCTCCTATTCCCACTACTTCCACACAAAAGGTAGGCTCTATTGTTCCTTCTTCTTCTTCCTCCACTTCTAAAGCTTCTTGTCCTCCAAATGATAAAGTTGATAGGTCAAAAGTTTCTCCTACTTCCAAATAATGATACCCCATCCACATCTGGATCTTTTGACATTATTGACCACCTAAAAAGACCAAGATTCAGATTTCAGAGGCTGAGTTTTATCAGACCCATCCAAAATCCTTTTCCAAGATGGTTAATTTTGTCAATTCTAAATCCAAAACCCCATCACCTACTTCTAAAGGTCTCTTTCCCACTCCTTCTTCCTCACCCCAACCAAGTCTTGTGGCTGTAGTCACTTCACCCCATGAGAAAATCAAACCTTTCTATGTGACTCTCCTCATAGCTGGCCACAAACTTAGCAATTGTGTCATTGACTCTGGTGCATCAGATAATGTAATGCCTACCAAAGTGGCTCATGCTTTGGGCCTAACCCTAACCCGCACCTATGGCTCTTTATTCTATGGAGAGTAGAGAAGTGCCTTTGGTTGGGAGAATCAAGGATGCACAAGTGGCTTTTTTTGCTTTACCAGAGAAGAAAGTTTTGGCCACCATCTTGGTTGCTGACATTCCACCTTCATATGGCATGCTGCTGAGTAGGAACTTTTGCAAGGATGTGGGAGGTGAAATCCAAATGGATTGGTCACATGCTTTGATCCTGTTAATGGAAAGATGAAGAAGTTGCTCTGCTGAGAAACAAAATGAATATATTGTGCAAAAGACAGATGATCCAAAAGCACAAATTCTTTATGAAGACATTGGGCATGGGAACTACATGATCATGTCACAAGATGAGGAAAGTCTGTCAAAAGGAGTGTTGCTTGATCCTAATGGTGTTTGGACCTTGGAATTTGATGGGAGTTACTCCTCAGCTGGTTTTGGAGTTGGTGTGGTCCTGATCTCTCCTGAGGGTAAGATCCATCCTTTCTCTTTCAAGTTTTAGTTTGAAAATACCAATAATACTGTTGAGTATGAGGCCCTCATCCTTGGGTTGAGCATGGTGAAAGAGTTGGGGGTGAAGAACCTTCTTGCTCTTGGAGATGCAGAGCTAATAGTGAAGCAAGTCAGAGATCTTTATCAAGTAAAAAATAGAAGGTTGAAGCACTATAGGAATATGGTCTGGGATTCTATTGAGTTCCTTGATGCCTTTTCCATTGAAGCTATGCCAAGGGAGAAGAACACTAGAGTTGATTCTCTAGTTTTTTGGGTCCTTGTTGATACCTCATCCTGACTTCTCTCAAGACAAATTCACTATTGAGATGATCCATAGACCCAGTGTGCCTGATAATGTAAATAATTGGCAGGTATTTAATGATGATCAGCATTTTCTTTCCTTCTTGGAGCTTAGGGACAATTTTGATCAACTATACTTTGAAGGAAGTAGCAATCTGCCTAGAGAATGTGTATCATCAATGAGGAAGGTGTCAAGGAGGAGATGGATCAAGATGGCTGCATTAAGCTGAAAGGAAACAAGATCCCTAAGGGTCTGGTAAGTCTAGAGGAGCTCTTTGATAAGCATGATGGATATGTCAAGTCTAAAACTTCCAAGGGAGCTCCACAATCTGCTGAGACTGAGAAATTGAATATTGGAAGCCTTGATGAACCAAAAATGGTGAACATTGGAAAGTGTTGCACTCTGGAGAGGAGAAGAAGAAGGTGGTAAATATTTTGAAGAGGTATGTTGATGTCCTTTGCCTATTCTTATGATGATCTAAAAGCTTTCCATCCCAAAGAAATGCAACATTTCATTCCTCTTAAGCCTGGGATTAAGCCTTTCAAGAAAAAACAAAGGCAGTACAATCCAAAGATAGTTGATACAATTTTCCAAGAAATACAAAAGTTTTTGAAGGCCAGGATCATCTTTCCCATTCACCATTCAACATGGATTGCTAATATTGTACCTGTCAGGAAGAAAAATGGTGAAATTCGGATCTGTGTTGACTTCAGAAATCTAAATCAGGCTTCTTTGAAGGATAACTACCCCCTCCCCATGATGGACCAGGTGTTGCAAGTTTTCATCACAAGCTCAGAAATGCTATCCATGTTGGATGGATTCTCGGGGTATAATCAAGTAGAGGTGAATACTACAGATCAGCACAAGACTGCCTTTACCACCCCTTGGGGTACATTTTCCTACAAGAGGATGCCCTTTGGTCTCATCAATGCTGGTGCTACTTTTCAGAGGGCCATGGACTTGGCTTTTGGTAGTTTGAAGGGAAAGTGCATTGTGGTGTACTTGGATGATTTGACTGTGTTTTCCAAAACCAGGGCAGATCACTTCCAACACCTAGAAACAATCCTGCAAAAGTGTAGAGAACATGGAGTCTCTTTGAACCCAAAGAAGTCAATTTTTTGTGTCACTGAAGGAAATATTTTGGGACACATTGTTTCAAAAGATGGGATTAAGATTGATCAGAGAGAGTTCAAGCCATTCAACAAATCCCTCTTCCCACAAGTAAGAAAGGTGTCCATTCTTTCTTTGGCAAGATCAACTTCTTAAGAAGATTCATACCTGATTTTGTAGAGCTTACTATGAGCATTTCTCATATGATGAAGGGGAAACAAACATTTGGTTGGTCTCTGAAGGAAAGGAAGCATTTGAGGATATTAAGAAAGCTATTGCAAAGACTCTTATCTTGGTGCCCTGATTTTAGCAGAGATTTCATTATCTACTGCTATGCCACTGAGAATACCCTAGCTGTTGTGTTAACTCAAAAGAATGTTGAAGATCATGAACTCCCAATTGCATTCATGAGTTATGTTTTGAAATCCCATGAGCTGAAGTACACCATGATGGAGAAGCATGCATTTGCAGTTGTCAAAGTTGTCAAACAGTTTAGGTTTTACATTCTAAACTCTCATTCTATCGTGCTTGTGCCTGATACAACAATTAAATCCATTCTTACACAAGAAATAATTTGGAACAAAGAGGGGTAATTGGGTGGAAAAAGTGCAGGAGTATGATCTTGACATCAGGCCAACAAAACTAGTTCGGGGAAAGGGCCTGTGTGAACTCATTGCTGAGGGAGCGGATAAAGAGTTGTCCAATGATGAAGCTGATATCCCAGTTGTTCTCTTCCTTAGTTCTACAGATGAATGGTATGCTGACATTGCATATTTCCTTACCTATGGTGAGTTTCCATCTCACTTAACTACCAAGGAGAAGAGAGCCATCAAATTGAGGTCTACACAATATGTTTTGTGGGAGAATGCCTTGTTCAAAAGAGGCATAGATGGAAGGTTTTTGAAATGTGTAGACAAGGAACAAAAAGAAGTTGTTCTCTGCTTTCCATGACCAAGCTGTGGAGGTCATTTCTCTTCTATTGTAACAGCTCACAAGATCCTTCGTGTTGGTTATTATTGGCCAACTCTATTCAGAGATGCATCAAAGTGGGTAGGCAAGTGTGAAGCATGTCAAACATTTGTTGGAAGACCTAAGTTGGCTGCCTTGCCTCTTAAACCTGTGGTGATTGAGGAACCTTTTCAACAATGGGGTTTGGATTTCATTGGAACACTCAACCCACCTTCTAGTGTTGGGCATACCCATGTGTTGACTGCCACAGATTACTTCACCAAGTGGGTGGAAGCCATTCAGTCAAGAGTACTACTTCTGAAGTAGTATGCAATTTCATCAAGGAGAACATATTGATAAGGTTTGGGATACCAAACAAGATTGTGACTGATAATGCTTCCAATTTTTTCTTTCTTTGAGATGATGGATTTTTGCTATGGGTATGGAATCTCCCTTGCTCATTCTTCAGACTACTACCCCCAAGGGAATGGACAAGTAGAATCAACGAACAAGAACTTGGTGACCATTGTTAGAAAGCTTGTCAATGAATCCCAAAGAAATTGGCATAAGAAATTGTATGATGCACTGGGATGATAGGATTACACCCAAAAGAGCAATTGGAATGTCCCTTTCCAAGTGGTGTATGGTGTTGAGGCTCAATTTCCAGTGATGGTGGAGTTTCCAACTTTGCACCTGATGAAAGCCATTGAAGATTCAAGTTTCAGTGGGTCATTAGACAAGAGGATCATGTACCTTCAAAAGTTGAATGAGGACAGATTGCAAGTTGTTGATAGAATAACAACTCATCAATTGAAAGTGAAGGCTTTGTTTGACAAGAAATCCAAACCTAGAGTTTTCCAAGTGGGAGACATTGTGCTGCTATGGGACAAGAGACATGAGCCCGGGGAAGCCATGGTAAGTTTGAATCTCTTTGGCTTGGTCCTTTCAAGATAAGGCATTTTGTTGGTGAAAACTCCTTCTATCTTGATTACATGGATGGATCTCCTCTCCCACTTCCTTATAGTGGGCAAGTACTTAAAGTTGTTCAAGTCCTAGGTGACTAGGAAGTCCTTTTGTATATTATGTATAGTTGTTGTTTTTGGCTTGTTTCCCTTTCTTTTTCCTTGTTGTGTGGTGTGTTTTGTTTTGGTCTTCCTTCTGGTTTGTTTTGTTTATTTTTCTGTCTTGTGTGTGTTGCCCCTAGTATTGGTTTTCCTTTGACTCGGTTACCCAATGGATAAGAAACTGGTCTTATTTCCCAGAGAGTTCTGTAGTTCTTGATCTTTCCTTGTCCCTTTGTTTCAAGCCAAGTCATCCCCAGAAAGAGCCAATTGTTGTCACCCTCAAAATTCCCCTCATTTTTCAAGTCTAGACCTAAAATTTTGAGTTGGTGCCTTTTGAAAAGTGTTAAAACAAATTATTTTGAAATTTGGTACTTTCTAAGGACTTAAGGATTCTTGAAACCTATTCCATTGGATGGGAAATTTCTTCCCCTTTCCAAAAAGGTAAAGAAGTCCTTCTAACTCCTTATACTTTGTGAGTTATGGCTCGGCGGACCTAAGGTGGTGTTTTTTGCCAAATGGGTGGCGGGGCTCGAGGAGTTATTTTGGAACTTTGTTCTTTTGGTGAAAAAGTGTAGTTGGTGATTTGAGCCCACAAGCCCGCATGAAGAAGAATACCGAAACCCCACAACCAATCAGATGTGGACACATGTTGATTTTTAGGGTTAAAAAGTCAAAGAGGAGGTATGGGTTGGCGGAGAACTTTGAGCCATTAAGTTTTTATGGTTAAAAAGACTAAAGTAAAAATATAAGTTGCGACCCCACCACCAATCAGAAGATGCCACGTGTTCGAGTTGAAAATTCAAAGTGGGAAAGGCGGGCCGTCGGTGGGAATTTAATTTTTTGGCTCTTGTGGTAAAAAGCATAAAGTATGAAAGTAAACCGCCTAAAATGCAGTCCCTAATCCCAGGGTGCCACGTGTGTGTGTCTCCGTTGAATAGTCAAACCGGGGAAGCGGCCCATGGAGAGGATTTTAATTTTGAGCTTTTTCTGAAAAGGTTGAAATGTTGTAAAGAGAATGCACTCCCTTCTCCAATCAAATGATGCCACGTGTTCGCGTTGAAAAGTCAAATCGGCCCGGTGGACCAAAATGTCAAAAATTGCCAAATCTCCATAAAAGTTATAAAATTTGAAGGGCTTGCCCGTGCCCACTCCAATCATTTCTTTCCATGTGGATGACTCAGATTCAAAGGTGTAAAAGCAATATCGATGGTCCATATTTAAACTTGTGAAAGAATGTAACGGTTACAATATGAAAATCTGGTTTTTTCCGCCATTTCGTTTCTCTGCAAATTGGGAATTCAAAACGATGCGAATGATTTGGATAAGTTGTAACCGATTCTTGCCATGATTTGGAGAATTTGTAACTGTTTTCTGTGGGCTATTTGATGGTTTTTCAAAGCCATTGTACGGGTTGGAATTATGATACGATGAACTGTAATTTTGAACAAAAAGAAATCAATACAAGGGTTTTCCCTTTCTTCCTCTATTTCTCTCTCCTTCCTGGTTTGATTTGTGAATCATTCAATCTTTGCATGCTAGAAACTTTGTGTTCTTGTAAATGTAATCTCGAGAAATTTGTGTCTGCAGGATTTGTTCTGATATAAACGTGAATGGTTCTATTTTGCACTTCATTTTCTCAATACATATTAGGGTTTTCTCTGTTATCTCTTTTCCCTAAAAGTATTGCATTCTTCTTCCTCCCTCACCTCTTCAAATCTTCTATCCTCTTGTGTTGATAACTCTTATGGCATAAAACTCTTTCAAGATATCAGAAGACCACATTATGCCGAACATTGTATACTTGTACATAGGTTTTGCCTTTTGATTTCAATAAGGGAACCTCTCCCATCAAAGAGGAGGGACTTTCTTATCCCTGACTGTGGTTTCATTCAAAGTGCAAATCTGAAACCCAACAAATAGGGAGGATGTTAACAACGGTCATATCAAGTATGTTTTAAACCTGTTGATAACCTTCACTTGGAATTTTATAGTGCCTTTCTAATAAGAACATTTTTTTAATAATACATCAAGCTTTGCAAACAATGAGAACACATTTCTCTCAGGTATTTTTTTTTCAATAGTCCACCTGCCTTGTAAATGCTCCCACGTCTGCGTACATGTCAACCAAGGCACTTGAAATAACAACATCTAACAAAGAAACCATTTTTCCATTCTGCAACAATAGATACCCACACGATGTTCCATGGCTCTTACTTTGGCACAAGTGGGGGTTAGGTTAGCAAAAGGACACGCACGGGGGCGAGTGGCGGGGGGTTCCGACACATAAGTGGAACAGCAGGAAGGCACTTTCAATGTCTTTTTCCATACAAAATAAAACTACACAAAATGAAAAATAAATAGAAAGAAGGTGCACCAAAGTTTATAGTACACACGGAACAAGTGTTTAGACGTAGAAGAAGAAAAATCAGTTCAGCCAGTCATTACACCATATTGAAGTGCCCCCTAACCTCAATCTTCTTCTTCTTCTCTTCTACATACAAAAACAAAACAGCGGCAGCAGGAGTTTCCTTCCAACTCAGAATTCCATGAAACTGCTCTAGGCATCAATACAGATCCTGATCACGCAATTTTTTTGGAGCAAAGTGGGGAGATATTTGGGTTAAGATCTTCTCTCAGCGTGCATGAATTATTTAACCCATGATAAGACTGATTGAGGGTGGCTATTGGTGAGAGATATGTGTTAGCACAACCCCTGTCACGTTATGTACACTGTAACTATCCAATTACTGCTAAATATCCAATGTTAACTTGGGTTTTCATTGGTTGATGCCTCTGGACCTCAAACAAAGTGCTTGTATTATATTGCAAGGAAAAGGTAGATCAGAAAGGACGCTAAGGATGTGTCACTTTCCATCTAATTCCTCGAGCCTCAACCCCTGACTTTCTCCTTGCTAGCACTTACTGTAAAATCTCATCTCACTAAATTATTTTATTATTTATCCTATCATGGACAGCCAATTAGGAAGGGGGCACTATAGAGCATAACGAGGCTTCCTTGATCTCTTCGCATACATACGTCCACTAGTAAAACTTCCATAGCTAAATACACAATCCTCATGGCCTTTGAAATGATTGAAAGCCTTCGATGTTGAAATATCGAATCGACCGATGGCTTGCATTTCTCCGCCCATTTCTCCTCGTGGTCCTTACACCCTATTCACTTGGTATTTTGTGCGAAAGAAAATGATGTCATGGCTTTTGCGTCATGATAACTCGTCTATTGACTACTTAGATTTTTTTGCTTTGTTTTTCTAATTCAAATGAAAATTTTAGTCAAAGAAAGGTGACAAGAGAAGCTCAGCCAGAAGTTTAGGAAAGGTCACGTGACTAATATTTGACACTTTGCGGGGTGACGTGGACGTTCATTTACTTTCCTAGGAAGATATGTTGGACTTGGCTAGGAATAATAGCACGAGCAACATTACTCTTATCAATTGGACTCCTTACCCTATTATTATTCACAAGGCAAAAACAATGATACTGTCTTCACCTTGCGGCGGCTTGTAGAATGCAACGCAAGAAATGTACAGAAGAATGTCTCTTGGCTCCTCATTTTCCATCAAATAATCCAGAAAAGTTTGCAGTTGTGCACAGGGTGTTTGGAACCAGCAATATTATCAAAATGCTTCATGTGTTTATCTGTTCATCTTCTATTTCTACTTCATTAGTATTTAGACTCATTTTAGTGTTCAATTTGATTCATAGACTGTAAATTTGGTGTTGATTTTTAGGGTGTTGAGGATAGTGAAAGAGCGGATGCAGTAAATAGTATGGTGTATGAAGCAAGTGCGAGATTGAAGGACCCTGTGCATGGAACTGCAACTGAAATCTATCATCTGAAGCAGAAGATTACTGAGCTGGAAAACCAGTTGGCAGTCACACAAGAAGAGCTCATGAATATGCGTTGGGAGTATGATAAACTTGTATTCCTCTTCGGCAATGGCAGTACATCTCAACCAATTGAAGAGGAAGGAGATCCATTGCAGTTGTGGGACTCTTTTTGGGATCTATAAGTTTATTATGAGAGAATTTTAATATAGTCTAATGAGCTAATACAGCTAAATATCCATAGCTTGTATGAACGTTGTAAAATTTAAATAGTTTCTTAATAAATATAATAAACATGTCTTTTATATTAATATGTAAACAATCTATCAAGCCTGATATAATACATTGTTTTACATGGTTAACATTGCATAGCTACCACCTTATTTTTTATTTATATTATATTGGAATGCAGTATTGTGTCGCTGCCTCCGTGCCGTTCGGCAGTATACTATTGTTTTGGACTATTGCAATTAGTTTGTATGGATACCTGTGCTATTCTAAAGTTTCAAACAGATATTTCAAAAATATTTCCTTTGTACCTACGGATTCCTCCAGAAAATTAATTTGACATTCCTTTGATTGGTCTTGAGTAATTCCTTCATTGCCAAAATACATTCGGCAGATAAGACCTATTTTGTTAAAGTTTTTTGGGCCTGTTAAACAAACACACATGGATTTGTTGCGGATTTTTTAGATGCTGTTGACACTTGGATTCTTGCATGAAGCTCTTGCAGGAACGGACTTTTTCTCCGAGCTCTCTTTCTGCTTTTCTTCTTTAATTCCATATTGAAAGTCCCTTGGTCTGGTCATGGAGGGCCTGCATTCCTCCAAATACTGAAGAAATAACTGGTTCTGTTCAATCTCTGCGGACAAACCTGAGGAATTCAATATATCAATAAACGAGACAGACACTTCTTCTTCTCCTATTACAAATGTTGAGATCAGAAAATCATTCGATTTCGAGTCCAGTATACACAGGCGAATATCGGTGTAGGAAGTATACACACTGAATGTCTGTCATGGCAACAGTAGAGAAGAAACGCGTGGTCATTGTGGGACGTGGAATTGCAGGCGCCAACGCCGTCAAAGCCCTGGAAAACTACGATGATGTTACGCTTATTGATCCGTATGTCATATCTCACTATTTTTTTTACATAGAGAAAAATAAAATAAAATAATTGATTACCAAGATCATACGTCTCTGTTTTTGACCCTGATTTATATATAACAGGAAGTAGTATTTCGAGATTCCATGGGCGAAATTGAGGTGCATGGTAGAACCAAGTTTTGGGGAAAGATCTGTGTTTTTGCACGAGTATTTGAAGACTGCTAAGCTTATAACATCTATTGTAACAAGTGTTACAGAGGAAGCAGTGGTGACTGCATCGGGAGAAGATGTAAAGTATGATTATCTGGTGCTCGCCACTGGTACTGCTTACGACGGGCCTCCTACAAAAGCAGACAGACTCCAACAAATCGAATTAGGTAACTCTTAATTTTGGAAATTGAATCTTCCAGACCTCTGGTTTGTGAAAATTGAAGTTAAATTTTGATCTATAAACCCAAATATGTCCATAGTGTAAACCCAAATATGTGATGTTCCTCATCAGTCTGAAGAGGTATGGTAAAAAAAGTATAGTTTGTCACCTTATGGTAAAAGTATAGTTTTTCAGCTATAAAACAAAAGGTAAATTAAAACTGTAGTTTTAACATAAAATTACAGTGCTCATTATAAAGATTTATTGAATTGGTTTTCTTTTTGAAAATTACTTACAATCGCTCTTAGTCATGAAGCTACTTGCTCTCATACTCTTTCATTGAAAATGGGGCTAAATTAATTATATTCATATATCATTTACCAGACTGTTCCTGTTAGCACCTGTGGAGAATTTCATCTATGTTCTTTTTAGTCTGAGCTTGTCATCAATGTTGCTGTCGAGGTTAACTATTCCATATGCTTTCGTCTTCTTTCCTATTTGTTAGACATCAGTTATCCCATTTTTATGGCAGTAGCTATCTCTAAAAGCATGCTAGAGTACCAGCTAAAAAGACCTAAAATTATATTAGAATAGCTTTTTCGTTGGCATGCATTTTTCCATTCACTAGTTTGTATTTACTGATTACAGTTGGATTTCATTAGATTGAATTCGAGGATATTCAGGGCCCCAGAACTTCCAGGTTTTTGATATAAAACATATTAAGTTCTTGAATTAGAGTGTGAACCTAGTTGATCTATGCTCCGACGAAAGTGAGGCTTAAAATATTATTTACCGAGTCAAACATAATTAATGGCAGGTTCTCACAATCTTAGAATTTGGCAAGTGCTGGAATAATGTTGGCAAAGGCAACTGAGTATGGCTTTATGCCTGTAAATTGCATTTTATTTAAAAAATCCCCATGATGTGAAAGTCTTTACATGATTGCAATTATTGTGGCCACATCTCATTGAAGTTTTTGTTTAACACAATGAGTGCTCTATGTAATTACATAGTATAGAAGCCAAGCCAAAACAGAATTTCTGATAGAAAATTCATATAGACGACTTTCCTCAATGCCATAGAAACACCCTAGAAAACTACTTGTCTTTCTCAGAATTTTCTTTAGCAGCCTTCTTTCCTAGACACACTCTTGGCACCTTCATGACCGTCAAAACACATAAGAGACTGTTAGGTTGTCGTTTTCCCTTCCCACACATTGGAATACCCTTCAACCTCCATATGCTCATAAAGACAAAGAACTGCACTAGGATGTTGGGCTACTCCTTGGTTTACCATCAGGTTTGTTTCCTCAATGGCTTCCTGAGACCAATGTCTTACACCCCCAGTGGAAAAATGCTTGAAGAAAGAGTAAGCTTGCTCAATACTACCCTGCAACTACCAATTGTCAGTCCCAGGCTTCCTTAGTTCATTCACTAAAATCATAGTGAGCTTCAACTATAACCCAATCCACCTCAACTTGGCGACCTATGGACAACCCAAAAGCATCCGTGACTCGGCCATGTTATTTGTGACACGCAATCCTACATGTATAGGCTTGAAACAAATTGCCATCACTATTATATGCTACCCCTCCTGCACCTGTTTGAGTAGGGTTCCTCATGGCAGCCTCATCAAATTTCATCTTGATATAGACAAGATGGTGTCAATTAGTAGGCAAAACGTCAAATTTCATCTTGATATAGACAAGATGGCGTCAATTAGTAGGCAACAAGGGTGGATTAGAGAGAGACTCCTGATCTCCAACCTTGTATGACATCATCTCCAAATTGCCACTTCCAAATTGACCATGAATCTCTATGTGCTCATAAATTTGTTCCTAAATATATTGGTGTTCCTCTTCCACAGATTCTAAACTATAATATCAGGGGAGTCTTCCAAAGAGCCATTTCTTTAATGGTGTTGAAGTTTCAATTTATAATCCCAACAACACCCATGGGCATTGCATGTTATGCAAGAACCAGTACCATGCAGCTGCTGCAAACCTGTGTTGGAATAAGAAATTATTAATTGTTTCTACCTCTTTCTAGCATTACTAAAGATTTGATCTTTTGTTGCTATAATGTTTGAGAAATAAACCCCCAATTCAGTTTTCTGATTTGTTAATTGGTAAATTTTACTTCCGTAGTAATGTTCAACAAAGATGCCACCAGATACATGTATCTCTTCTCCCAAGTTTACCCAGGAAGTTCATATGGCCTCCCATTTTCCTTAATTACTTAAAAGTTGATCTTTTTTTCCAATAATATTTTGGAAATGAATCCCGAAGTCAAATTTCTCAATTGTTTATTGGTAACTTTCCTTCATGTCTTAACCTTTGGCTTAGATGCGTCCAGCTAGGAATATCTCTTTATTCAAAGTTACCCAAGAATATGTTGCAGTGCGGCATCCCGTCTGTCCAAATTACCCACCGATTTAACCTGGTTTTCTCGGTTGAGATCACCCAGACCATGCACCTTGCCTTGTTGATGGGAATATGCTGCAGAGTGGTATCTTGTCTGTCCAAGTTACCTTAGGACTTGCACTCAACCTCAAGATGTAACAGGCTCTGCTATAAAAATCCATGATGTTGACCACCATTTTAGCTTAGCTATTTCCATTCCTTATGGCAATTAACATCAGCGGCAGGTACTGTTGCTGCACCGTAGCCCTTGTTTTCATTGTAAATACTAATGTAACATAACAAATATTGAGGCTAATGTAATCTGAAAAATACTCTCTTTGGGATACTCAAATAATACAAACTTCCTTAAGATATAACCTCTTCCCTTAAATTTTTGTAAGAAACGGGATAAACAACCACGAAATTATGTGATTTAAAAAATGCAATTGTTTATTTAATACCTTCCGTTAAACTCCATTTCATTATAATTGTGTTCAATTTATGGACATGAGATGAAAAATTCATCTTATTTTAATGTTCATGTAGGATGAATCTATCAAGGAAGTTTGTATAACTTGCATTGTTTGGTCCAATTTTTTGTTTTTGGGTTAATTGTTATTTGTTACTATATTGTCACCATTATTTCTTAAATTTGTTGTTCTTTATTAATAGCAACATAATATGTTAGTATCTATATTTATATTATATCTTTAATTATTACTTAAAATAAATATACATCATTATTTTTCAAAATTAAGTGTGCATTTAATATTATATAAAAATAATTTAAATTTCCAAATCAGAATAACAAATTTTTAGTCACACATAGCTTCCAAATTACATCTATTTAACTTAATGAATTAATAAGATGTGTGTGTGTGTGTGTGTGTGTGTGTGTGTAGCGTGCGTGCGTGTGCGTGCTCACTAATTATGTGATCCACTCCAAAATTCTCTTACTTTATCCAAACCTTCTTAAAAATCAAGAGCATAGAGAGATAAAGATTTAACTAATAAAAAGGTAAAACTCGTGTTAAAGAACTACACTACATATCAAAATAACGAAACCTCATTTAGTTCTATGTAATGTCCCATTTTCCATGCTATTCACTATTAAGAAGGCCTTGGGCCCATTCCACCTTCCGTGGGCTTAAGGAAGGAAAGCAAGGGGGTGAACATTGCCATAATTGTAAAATAATTTCCTTGTTTATTTAATTACTAATTATGGCTTGGAGTGATTCAATTAGGTGAATGGCAAAATGAAAAAGGAACTTCTATCTTCACCGTCATTAAGGTCGGTCTTCTTGAGAGATACAAGGAGATAAAGAAATATTGGTTTATGAGGTTGGTTTTCTTAAGAGAAGTGAAGATTAAGAAGTGCGGTTCCCCTTTCATTAAGAGGTCATCCTTGAATATTGGGCTTCTAATTCACCCTTGGAGCTAAGAAGGGATACTCAAGCAAGCTCGAATAGAGGAGGACATTATCATTCATTCATCTATTTTGACATTTACTTGGAGTTGAGCTAGTGTAGCTTTTATTCTTACCATTGAAGGATGAAAACCCTTCCTTGGTCACTCTTTGAGGACGAAAACCCTCATTGGATTCTATTGGGGACGAAAATCCTCAATAATCACAACACTTGAGACAAAAACCCTCATTTGTTGCATTGGTGGCTTCATACGGAGTCACAAATGGACTTAATTGGCGATTTTTGGAACAAGGCATCTATCCATACATAGGGAATTTTCTAGGGTGTTGGCACCCTTCCTTCTTTAAAGCGACCCACCTGGGAGGTTTGAGATCGTTTTTGAGAGGGTTTCCATGGTTAAAAATTGTGATTTCACTTTATGGGTGATAATTTGTGAAAGTATGGTTGATCAATGTAATTCCTAACTATTCCATAAACCTAATTTAAATTTACAATGATGTTTTATTTGGCATGATGTTTATATTCTATTAAATATCGATAAATATTATGCATTTAATTTTATAATTGTTTATATAAATTTTAAATTTAAAAAGTCATTTAACTTTATTTTCAATCTTGTGGATGTAAAATTTAAGTCAATTTATGTATTTTATAATAGTTATTATAAAAACAAATTTGACGTGTATATTAATTTTTTTATTATTGGTAAAGGTTTTTTGGGAGGGACCATGACGCACCCAAAATTGCATGTGCTACATTGTCGGAAAACGATTACAAAAGTCCCCAATGATGATTCATGTCCTTTTAGAGGGTGTTCAAGCTCCAAAACCCATTCGCAGTGTATATTTGTAGCTTAGATATCCTTACTTAGCTTTTCCACATTTTTTCCAGCTTCCCGCTTCATTCTGTGCATGTTTTGGCCTTGAGTGTCGGGACAGCTTTGCCGCCTAGGCGGGTGGTGGCGATCCCATGACCTCCGCCTTGCATAGGGCGGCGGTCTTGCCCGCTTTTTCTAGATTCTGTCATGTGTGTTTTAAACATGCGACACTTCACTTAACTTCACTTTTAGGATGCGTTTGTGAGCCAAATTGTCTAAAAATAGTTTTGATTGCTTGGTTCTCCTTCCCTCTTCTATTTTTAAATAGATTTAGTTAGTTGGAACTGCCTCTTCTTGCCTTGTGCATGAAGGCACATCCAACCCAATTCTTATATATTTCATGCTTGTATTCAAGCAAAGGGCTGAGATTTTTTTGTATCTTGCATTGTGTTACTTCCAAAATCCTACTAGGAATTACATAGCTAAGCTCAGATCTCTTGTGCTATCTCTCTTCTACTTGCATTGCATCCAGACTACCTTCAAGATTTCATTGCTCAAGTGTCTTCTACTACTGTTGTTCTTGCATTCCCAATTCCTTGGACTCACATGAACACACAGAGAAAGAAAGGGACAACGAGGGGACAAATTACTACACATATGGATCTACCTGCATTACTGTGAATTCCGGGTTGGATTTTTTGTTTGATTTCCTTCATTCATGTTATTTATCATTGTTATATCATATCAAATAGAGTAGAAATCAATTTCCTTTCATTTGTGCAAGTAATCAATTGATTTCCAAGAGGGTTTAAATCACTAATAGTAGCCCCGGTGATGGATCCTTTCCTTCCCATCCTGTGGATCTCGAAGGAGAGAATATCGTAGGAGGTTTTATACATATCATAGATCATTTAGAAAATTTCTTGTTTTAAGTTAGTTTAGATTCAATACACTCAACATAGGTGAATAACCACACCAAGTTATTTCGATTGTTTAGTTTTAGTGTAGAAGTAGATTTGATCATTTAGAATAGAAGCAAATTGTTGTTTGTGATTGCAATATTTTAGTTTTATGATTTGTTTAGATTAGTTTCCCTTTCAGTAGTAACATAGATTGTTAGTTTCATCTTAGTTAATTTGGACACTTCAAACTAGTTTAGCGCTTAGATTCAGTTAGGAAAACAAACCATAGGAAATTTACGCTACTGTTCACACCTATAAATCTCCCCTTTGCCAACTCAGCTACCAGGAGATCACACTACTAGATCTTAGTCACTGATCCTCCTATAGTTAGATGCACACATTCAACATCGGCTTTTCCGTCACGACCTCGGGGGGTCGAGTGCGGATTGAAGGTTACATGTCAATTTTTATCCGTACAAATTGGTGAACCTGACGTGAAGGATTAATTCCTTTTGTTTCCTTTTCTTTCATTGTTATCACCTCACCTCTCCATTTCTTTCCCTATTTTGGTAGGTATTTTATACTTTCTAAAATATGTCTGGAAGAGATTTTTGTGGGCCATTTGGCTCTGATATATATTACACCAACGTTCAACCACAACAGTCCCCTTCTCTTTCGAGGTGGGGTGATAATTACACAAGCAACGTTTAAACCTCCCCTAGTTACTCTGCAAACCCCATCAGCTATGTAAGGATGGAGGAGGTTTATCAACCGTTAAACATGCAATACATGGTCAACCCAATGCAAACCATGTTGTTATCACAAATGGAACAGGTTCTTACCATAGAGTCTTGTCAAGACCTCACATTTCCATGCAATCAACAGAAGATGATATATTTGCACAAATAGCTAATCCTCTTCATCAGATAGATGAGTCTTTGGATAGAATGAGGGCTCTGACCTCTGAGATTTCGTATGCCTATCCTAATATTATTACTTCGAGGAAGACAAATATTATAACACTAAACAATTCATAACAGGGTATCATGTACCTACTCAATCAAACCCTACGCCACAAGCACCCCAAAAAGGGACTCAATCCTCTCCCAATGATCTCATTTCTACTTTAGTAGGGAGGATTAGAGAACTAGAAAGTGCCCAGACTTCACAACCAACACATGCAGTAGGGCAGAACATGGGATATCCAGTTGACAACAAAGGATACATCCCTTCCAATGAGCAACCAACGCAATATCTTATACGACAAGGTTATCCAGTTCATTAAAATCTAGGTGATCTTATCACAAGATTAGACACATTGGGGATGGGTCCTCATTTTTCTCAAGCTTATCCTATGTAAGGGCTGGCGGAAGTGCGTTCTCGAATGCCACCACAACAAGCAATGCAATGTTCCCTAGTTTTACACCCGTTAGTCCATATCCTGGTACTATCCCACCCTACATGCACATGTACTCAAAGTATCCTCAGATGGACCCATATGCCATTCCAGCTCCCTACATGCCATATCAAGGGACCCCATACGTTCCCATCAATGCTTATAATGCATCTTATCCAACTCCTCCTCCTCCACCTCCTCATCAAGGATCTTCAATGGTGGAATATTACGCAATGGGTACATACGCTAAGTACTTAAAGGAGCCTCTTGACTTCACCATACATGGTATCATGCTTCCACGCCCATTGTCGTATCTTCTAAAATTCAAGGGAGAAGGGGATCTAAATGCTCATATCAAGGGCTACGCTACTACTATCAGGGAATTGCTTCCTTGGGATGTTGTAGTGGCCAAAATATTTCCAAATAATCTCGAAGGAATCGCATTGGATTGGTATTAATGTATTCTGGAAGCTTCTATACATTTCTTTAAACAACTTGTTTCCGAGTTCATCAAATAATTTGACATGAACAAGTTGTTGCGTATAGGATTGGGGAGTTCCTGCATATTAGACAGGAACAAAATGAATCTGCCACCCATTTCATCCAGAGATGGCGCCAAATCCTCTATTCCTCTGCAAGTGCACAAAACATGGACTAGATGGATCTTTGCGATCTTTTCCTTCACTCACTCAATCGAGAGACTAGGGAGGAATTCCATAAGTTTCCTTTACGTAGTTACGAGGAAGTGTTGGAAGGTGCGCTTTGGATTGACCAAGCTGCTATTGATAGTGGACATAAGACTTACAGTTCCAATGGGAAATTGATATCCCCAAATCAAAATAATGCAAATTATCAAAACAATGGTGCCAACAACCAAGGATCCAAGGTTGTGAATCATAATCATGGTGCTACCACGAATAGTATTACTGATCAAGCTAAGAACGTTGGTTTCCCAAACAACGGAAACAATAACAAAAACAACAACTCGGGTAGTCAAAGAGGCCCTAACGTTGTGTCATCTATCAGCATGGTTGAGGTAAATCATTCATCACAAAATCAAAATCAAATCCCAGGCCCAAACCACTATCAAAACTCGGCCAAGGGCAAAATATCATGGTTATAACAATCAATTTCAAAACTACAACCGAGGTCATAATCAACAACATCAATACTCTTATCAAAGGCCAAGATATTACAACCCTAACCTATATTTTGGTCTCCATAAGGTTTGAGGTCATGACAATAGGACTTGTCGTGATTGCAACAAGTTTCTACAAAGACTTACCGAAAACCAGAGGCAGCCCTTTGTAGACATGTTCCTAGAAAATCTTGAAACAAACCCGCAACCTAGTCATATCGGACCTGTCACACCTCAAAATGCAAACAGTAGGAATCTTGGGGATTCCCAAGTAGATATTTAGAACATAAACAAGGGAATTCCTATAGAAAACAATGACCATGAATCCTCAACCTCTCACAACTCTCGAGTTGCTCCTAACCTTGGCTCAAATGATAACACAAAAATCTTGGGGTTAGTCGAGCTAGAGTTCAAGCCAGAAATTAATGCAACAACTCAGAGGAAGGAGTACATTTCACAACCCTTACCCACTCTTTCCTTCCCATAGGATGACGTTCCTACAATCACAAAACCAAAGTAGGATCCTATGATTTAATATCAGATTTAAACAAGACCTTTTCTCACATTTCGTTTCTAGATTTGTTGAAGAATTCACATGTGCATCGTTCTACGTTGCTCAATGCACTAGGTCTTGGTCATCTAATCCATGTTACGCCACCTCCTAGCACTCAAATAAATCATATTTAATTTCACATACATCCTCCGGGACAAAAGGATAGGGATCTTTGGGTTTTGTTTTCAATATAGACAAGATGCCATCGATTATTTGAAATTGCCCGAAGAGGTGATCCTGCCTTATTTTTACAAGTCTGGGTTTATAAAAATTGTATTAAGAGAGCCATGATTGACAATGGGGCTACTATAAATGTGGTTCCTTTCTCTTTCTTACAGAAGTTGGGATATGGAGAGACAATTTTTTCCTCTACAAGAAACACGTTATGTGGTTACGATGACAGTCTTAAAGCAACCTCGATTGGAACCATAGTCCTTCTAGTCATGCTTGGTCCAAAAACTATCTTGATGGAGTTTTATATTATCGACAGGGAAAAAAGTTATAACATGATCCTTAGGAGACCCTAGATTCATCGAATGAAGGCTATCCCTTCTACCATGTTCCAGGAGATTAGATTCCTCCATTTGGAGAAGGTATTCATCGCTCAAAGGGATCCTAAGCCCTTCGATATACACTTATAAAACCTCAAGAATAAGAAATGGGTTCATACGGAGTTTGAACTTCCTACGAATCAATTGAACAAACCACCTCCATCAAAAGAGTTAGTCCCGATCACCTCGGGCATGCCGAAGGCTAAAGTCATTGACCCAAAAACATTTGAGGTGGCAAAGACAAATAAAGGTAAATCAATATCTATGGAATTAGTGTCCACTAAGACCACAACTGAAATCATGAAACTCTTAAAGAGTGACGATCCAATCTTCCTCCCATTTGAACCATAGGGGATGGGTAGTCTTCTCGGTTTAGCATCTCTTCCCTTCGAAGACCAAGGTCTAGGTGTAAACATGATAGAATTGACAAAATAAGAAGGGAAATTTGAGATTGAGACAATGCCCATCAAAACCATCTTTGAGGGTTGTTCTATTTTAAACCCCGGTTTCAACCCATGTTCATCGAAAGCTAAGATTTCCATATCCATGGGCCAAGGCCTCATCATTTAGCAAGTATCACGAGTAAACACGACGCTCTATATAGGAAACGAGGCTTAACAACATAGTCATGCTCACCCACAGACCATGTCTCAATAACACGATAAAGAGGTGACGAATGCCTCTTTCGGACAAATGAGTTTAATGATTGGACATATACACTTCCAAGTAAGGTTGGTAAGTTTAAACCAGAGTGGTAGGCCCTTTTCAAGAGCACGAAATTTTGTGGATCATGGTTCTCCTTGTGTACTTTTAGGGGTGAAGAATTCAATATTCGTCAACTTTCTTCACCTTAGTTATCATGACATGTAGTTTCATTTGCATTTTAATATGTACATTATCGCATCCACATTGCATTTGCATCTTCCAGTTCATTTCGTAAAGTTTGTGATCAAGGAACTTATTCTTATAGAAATTCCTAAAAACTTTTGAAAACATTGGCAAAACATTCAAATCATGTATCTACAAATCTTCACAGTGTCATCAATTCAATTTTTCGAATCATTTCATCACCCAAATAACATAAGACAAGTTTTTGACAGTAACCATACCAAGGCATGCATACTTGGTTCTACTTTGGGTCTCTTTCTAGATTAGGTGTCTTTGCCCATGGTCTGTTCTAGAAGCTTCATGGTGTCACATCTATCCGTATAAATCTCTTTGGAAATAAGAACATTCTAAACATTTTTCCTGATAAATAATTCAAATGTAAATCCAAAGAAGAATTTTATTTTACACATTTCTTTCCCCTGCCAACCTTCGGTGTTGAGCATGCGTCTCTTTCTTGGTGATGTAGGGTTGGGAAAGGAGATAAATGCCCTTACTCGCATATGCCTTGTCCATGATGATAATCCCATACTTCCTACTGGTAGCATGGGGCAATGTGTAGGGGGTCTCTTTGACAAACTTGAAAGTTAGAAGTAGTTCATTCAAATATTTTGAAATCATAAGTCGAAACAAAGTGAGTTAGATGTCAAAAATTCCAAAAGAGTTTAAAACCCCAAAACCAGATTTTGTCAACCAAGTGGTCATCTATGGATCTAAGTCTAGATAAACTAGAAAGTAATTCACATTCTAAACTATGAAGTAACTTGAGTAGAGTGAGGTTGTAGCGTCTCAATTTGGTTTTTCCAAATCATTGTCTTTCTCTCATCACTACCATTCAACAATTTTTCATAACTTGTGCCCTTTCTAGATCTTGGTGTTGAGCCCTCGCATCTTACTAGTTGTATGGGGTTAGGAGTGGGGCAAGTTCATTCACTTATCATATCATTGTATCACCACATTTTTCCAAAGATAATATGAAGTATTAAATATTTCTTAAAGAAACTAAAGTTCAACATCACATTGTGTTTGCATTATCATATATCAACATTATAAAATACAAAAATAAATCATTCTATTATCATTCATATCCACTGCATACATTCTAAAAAGCATAGAAAAGCGGAAATTCTAAACATCTAGAGTACACATGTGAGATAAGCCAACAGGAAGTCAAATCGAGATACTGACAGATTCTTGAACAAAAATAAGAGTCGTATATATATCATAATGATTCAAGTTTGTATACAATGCCATCATGCGCTAGGCATGGTCAAAATGCCTACAATGAGCCTGAAATATACAAAAAAATGTATAATGCCCGACAAAATAGCAACAAAAAAATAAAAGGCCCTATGGCCTATCAATCCCTATGGGATCCCTTGGATGGTGCGACCACGTCCGGGGATCCTATTGCGGCCGGCGTAACTGTGACGATGATGCGAATGAACCGAATGTTGTGAGTGCTCGTGGTGGCAGGCATTGGCCATGGCCTTGATGCGAGAATGGCTCCGCCTCATCAATCACTCGGCGGCTCTCATACCGGCCACTGGGTATGAGGGGAAGTCACCACCTCCACTATCCTCCGAATGGGTGCAAACACATCATTTTGTCTATCATTGCTAGTGGCTGGCCCGATTCATCGATCAACTTGGCCGGGTCTTCCCGAAGGGATCATAAAGGGTGTCCATGTACACCTTTGGATAAGATCTCGCCACTCCCGCATTGCATTCGTTGCAAGAAAGAAAAGAAGAAGAAACAACGAGTTAGAAAACCACAAAACAAAAAGAAAGTACAAACTAACATTCCCAACTAACAAGGTCAAGAGAAGAGTATCAACATACTTAGATCTCCGGGAATCCAGGTAGGGTCAGTGGCTACTATCGCTGCTTTGGTGGTGTGGGGCCTCCCCAAAGCTAGAGGAGAAATGTTGTCCTATCATGGACTCATCATCTCCCTCTCTATCTCGAGGAAGTGGTCCCTCTAAGACCAAGGTATCTCTCTACATACTTGCATCCTCTTGTGTTGCTCTCAGTATATCTTGAGTGTCATGCTACTCAAAGTTGCTCTCCTTCTCCTCCATATGGGTCGCTTCACCAACCTCACCACTGAACCCCTCATCCTCCATCTCCTCTCTAACTGACTCCTCCTCGGTCTCATCTCATGTGTGCTCCTCAGAGTCGAATTCTACATCAATGGGCTCATCCTCCTCTCTATTGTGAGTGGGAGCGAGTTGCAATCTGAAGTAAAGGTGCTCGAGGGGTAACATCTACCCGTCGGGCATGGACCACACACCTAACTATAATAGGAACACCTAGGGTAACCACTTTGTCCATCTAGGATCTCCTCTAGGGCCCTTCCGGGCCTCTCCTGAATAGTCTTGTATACTGGTGCCACTGGAGGAAGCATTTCAAAAAAAGGGAGGCCAAACTGTTGAGGAACCCGGTCGAATGGATGATTCTCGACTCTCCTTTCCCTATCAACTAACTGCCATGTGGTAGAGGAAGCTACCACTGTGGTCACCTCCTACCCCCATAACCTGGCCATATCCTGGGAAGGTGTGGCAAACATATCTGGAGTAGTCAAAGACACCACTGACTGATGTGGTGTCTGAAGAACTGACATCGTTGTCCACCTCGCTGCCTGGACAACCCCTAGATCTAATACTGGTATTACCCTTCCATAAGGGGTGATGCGCTCATAGACCAAGCTCATAACTAGTGTGGAATGGCTCAAACTGTCTCTGTAACCTGACTACCCTGTACAAGTCGTGATAGGTATTCCCTATGATGTCTACTCCCTAGGCGTATATGTGGCCATGCCCCTCTAATCGGGAAATAATGGGAGCCCAAAAAAAGGAGAGTGTCACCTCCCTTGTCCTCGATCAATCACGAGGACAAGATGCCCATGATGGCTCTGTGAATGATGGGGATAGGAGCAGTGGAAATGGACCAGACCTTTATCCCCTTCTTGAACCAAACGAAACAATGATGTCTCCCATATATGGCCCCTTTGAGTGATCTCAAATATGGATCTTGTTGTCTTCAGGGTCAATCTCCTCCCAAGTATCGAGAGCCTAAGAATGCGGTATACGTCCTCCAGGGTGATATTCCACTCACCCCTGACACCTGAAAATCAAAAAGTGTTCCATTCTGCATCCCAGTAAGAAAACAAGTCACACAGTATGTGACTAGCATGAGTGACATGGGGCACCTGTGTCATCCTCCAAATACCCGCTCTTTGTAGATTCTCCATCTCACCCCGGGTCAACTGATCTAATATCTCTAGGAGCCAATCACACTCCCTCTCGCGGCTCCTACGGATGTACTCCTCCTTCTTCTACATTCACCAAAATATAGAAAAAGAGAAAGTTAGTAACGTATATCAAAGGATAAGCTCACTAAAAACATGACAAAACATCAAAAATCCAAAAAAATTCAAGTTAGCACGCATTTTGGTCATTCTATTCACAACATTTTGCTCACCTTGCTGCGGTGGTAGCGGTCTTGGACCGATTTTCCAAACGCGTTCTTAACCCTAGAAAATGCTCAAAAACACAAAAAGACAATTTCGAGAAAAATAAAAGATTGCCTTATGGGCGCCCCCCAGAGACTCATTTAAGACAAGAAATTTTGAAAATGATCCCCTAGGTAAACTTTTCAACATTTTTACATTTTAGGTTTAAAAACGCAAAAGTGAAAAAAACCAACCTTAGACTACGTAGGTCGATCTCCCACTCATGGAGGCATGATCACGATCTCGTAACGGTTGTTTCAGGTTGTACTCTTGTCGAAAATGGTCACCGTGGGTCCAAAGCTCCAAATTCACCAAATCAAATATGCACAAATGAATTAGAAAATGGGTTTGTTTTGATATATATATATGTGTATATATATATATATATATATATATATATATATATATATGTGTGTGTGTTGTTTTGACCTCATTTTGAGTGTATGTGTTCACGGGGCTAGAGCATTTACTCGGGGATATTTCTATATCCTCGCAAAATGGTAAGTCCTCTTGTCATTTTTATTTAGTGTTTATTTTTGATATTTTAGCTATCTCGCACTTGAGTCTTCTCTTCCTCTTGTAGGTAGGAGATTTTGGATGGTGACGTTTTGACACACGGGCATGGCAAGTTTAGCTTATAACTCCCCATTTCAGAACGCCATACTTGGACTTTACGTTTTATGCATTTTCATGGCTAAGACACTTCTCAGGGGGCAATATGTACGCACCCAAAATTACATGCGCTACATTGCTAGAAAACGGTTACAAAAGTCCCTAATGATTATTCATGTCCTTTCGAAGGTGTTCGAGCTCCAAAACCCATTCGCAGTATATATTTGTAGCTTAGATATCCTTACTTAGCTTTTCCACACTTTTTCCCAGCCTTCCCGCTTCATTATGTACATGTTTTGGCCTTCGAGTGCAGGACCACCGCCCTGCTCAGGCGGCGGCAGCTCAAACCGCCGCTCACCAGCGGGCGGCGGTCCTATCCACATTTTCTTGATTCCATCATGTGTGTTTTAAACATGCGACGCTTCACTTAAATTCACTTTTAGGATGCGTTCGTGAGCCAAATTTTCTAAAAATAGTTTTGATTATTTGGTTATCCTTCCCTCTTCTATTTTTGAATAGATTTAGTCATTGGAACTACCTTTTCTTGCCTTGTGCATAAAGACACATCCCAACCCAATTCATATATATTCCATGCTTGTATTCAAGAAAAGGGACCTGATAATTTTGTGTATCTTGCTTTGTATTACATCGCCACAATCTCGATAGGAATTGCATAGCCAAGATGAGATTTATTTTGTTATCTTTATTCTACTTGCATTGCATCTAGGCGCCTTCAAGCTGCCATCGCTCAAGCACCTTCTACTGTTGTTGTTCTTGCATTCCCAATTCCTTGGAATCATATGAACACACGAGAGAAAGAAAGGGACAAATTAAGGGGACAAATTACTACACGGGTGGTGGATCTATACATTCTGCTTCTTTGAATTCCGTGTTGGATTTTTGTTTGATTCCCTTCATTCATGCAATTTATCATTGTTATATCATATCAAATAGAGTAAAACCAATTTCCTTTCATTTGCTAATAAGTAATCAATTGATTTCAAGAGGGTTTAAATCACTAATATCAGCTCCGGTGACGGATCTTCTCATTTCCATCCTGTGGATCGAAGGAGAGAATATCTGTAGGAGGTTTTCTACATATCATAGATCATTTTTAAAAGTTCTTCTTTTAAGTTAGTTTAGATTCAATACACTCAACACAAGTGAATAACCACACCGGGTTATTTCGCTTGTTTAGTTTTAGTGTAGAAGTAGATTTGATCATTTAGAATAGAAGAAAATTGTTGTTTGTGATTGCAATATTTCAGTTTTATGATTTGTTTAGATTAGTTTCCCTTTCAACAGTAACAAAGATTGTTAGTTTCATCTTAGTTAATTTGGACACTTCAAACTAGTTTAGCGCTTAGATTCAGTTAGGAAAACAAGCCATATGGAATTTACGCTACCCATTCACAACCTCTAAATCTCCCCTTTTCCAACTCAACTACCAGGAGATCACACTACCAGATCTTAGTCACTGATCCTCCTATAGTTAGCTGCACACATTCAACATCGGCTTCTCTAGCACAACCTCGGGGCTCGAGTGCGGTTGAAGGTTGCATGTCAATTTTCATCTCAGATAGGGACCTTACCTTGAGATACAAAGAGACTCAAGAGCTAGATAATTCAAGAAAAAACAACCAAAAGAAAGTCCTAGAGCCAGGATAAACCAAGAAGCACAAGGCAGTGGACCAACTACCGCAAGAAGCACCAAAGCAGATGGATGACAGCGATACAACAACTACCAAACAACATAGACGGATATGCAAACAATTATTTTCTTCCACGACTCCGGTCAATGTGGGATCAATCGTATACAAAGTTTTCTTCTTTACTTCCATCCATCCGACATCGCCATTGTTAGGAACAAAGATATCCACTTTCCCCAAAGATTCGGTGTATATAGTGTGACTATTCTTCGAGGGGGACACCGTTTTAGTTGCAACGTTTGATTTAACAGTGGTCCCCGCTTGTGTTACCGTTTTTTCAATTTATTCTTGTTTTTACTCCGTGTCATAGTAACAGGGAATCAATCATTAATGCTTCATAATTTACATTCTCCCCACGGGCGATTTCTCAACGGTCGGTATATTAGTTCATCGCCGCCGAATCTGTCATTAGAGATTTGTCCTCCATCAAAATCCTTGAGATTTTTCATGCAATTCAAATTAGATATTGGCGGGATCAACACCGTTGACTTTAGTCCGATCACTGACCCGACAGCGGCATGTTTAATTTCTTATCCTCCAAATGTCATCTCACCACCGCTTTTCCCTTCTACATTCGGTTCTACAATCGTGGTTCCTTGTGATTGGTTTTCCATACCAAAAGGTATAGCCACGTCAAGATCCTTTTCATCTGAAACAGAATCGAACTGTCTCCTTTACCTACACACCGCTTTGAAATGGTTGTTCCTTTAGCTTATTTTGAATCGATTCCTGGACACATGTGTGCATGAGTGGAAGGATTTTCCTTTCTTTGCATCCAAAATTTCCATGACCTACTGGCTTACATTTATTACAGAACACAGGAGAGTCTTCAAATGCAAGTTTCTGACTCCATACTCCATCACGCATTTCTAGGTTAATGACCGCTAGGGGAGTTGTGTCAGCAGTGATGTTAATACACATTCTAGCTGCAATGAGTCTGGATCTTGTAGCTGTAGACAAATAAATGGCGATCAAATCGCCCATTGATTTAGCTATCCCAACTAATACATTTGTTTCCCAAAATTCCAATGGCAGTCCTGGGAGCCTTACCCAGATGGGGCATGTTGTGCGAGTGTGGGTAATCGCTCCCATTTTCCATCCGATTAGGGGAGGGTGGTTCTTCTATAGAACCAAGGCCCTCCTTGCATAACCTGGTTCATATCTTCTTACAGAGTAAAGATAAAGAGGAATCTTCTCTCTAAAAGAGCAAGCTGTGAAGAGTTGTCTAAGGGGCTTCCATTTCTTCTTGGCCTAGTCCTTGACACAGTCGATATTTGGCCGTATCCCAACGAAAAAACCCATCAAAGAAAATCTATATCATCCTTTGGATCTGCATCTCACAATAGTGTCGGGTATCTTGAGCCAAGGTGTATCCTTCTTCCAATTCATCACTTTGGTTCTTGTGGACATTTCTTGAAGAGCCTAGCATCCCAACCCTTGTCGCCCACCACTCCATGGTCACCCTCCATCCTATTATAACTATATGACGTTTATATTAAATTTTGAACGCCAAATGACATCCATATAATTTTCTACACCATCAAAGTGACATTTAACATTGAACATCAAAACCCAGCACTGTTAAACTTCCATCCCCATATTGACGGATTATATTTGTGTAAGAGAAGGCGACAACAGAAGGTTTGGTGTAGTTAGACAGAAAACATAATCCCACACGAAAACATTTCCTTTTGCAACAGTACTCTTAAAATAAGGTCTTTCTACTATTCCCACGACATGGGCAAAAGAAATATGTAATCTTTGGCATGCACGGCTTGGAATCTCTGGAGTGCAACACAAAAATGTTCACAACAATGTCTATTGCCTATTTATTTTCCAGCAGCTGACATGTTTACAATTGTTGTAGAGAGTGATCGGAACCATAAATATATCCAAGACGTATCAAGTATGCATATTTTGTTTCTACTTCCTTCAGAAATGATATTGTTTTGAGTTTTCGACTAGTCTTTCACATTGATTATGTGTAAAGTGTTTTATTATCTTCATGCCTGATATTTTACATGGAAATAAATATTAGCAAGTGGTCGATTGAAACTAAAACGATCTACCTAAATGTTTCGCTGACTTCTATTTCATTTAAATAATTTTCTGTGAGACATGGATTTATTCGTTGCATTTCATTAGAATTTAATTTTTAGTGCGGAGAAAATTAATCATTTTAGTCAACTTCCCATTGTTGTGAAAACCAATTAGCTTCATGCTCTGCCTTATGCTTATGCACTTTTCCATTTGCATCATACTTGTCCTTGTAGACACATTTTAGTCTTATCAAATCTTTCCCTCTCGGAAGATCCACTAAATCCCTCTTGTGGTTTTTCTCAATAGCATGAATCTCTACATCCATGGCTTGTGATTAATATTAATCTTCAATAGGTTCTTCAATGTGAGCTAGATTACTTTCTATTGAAAAAAAAGCGTGAACTGAAACCAAATAAAAAATTAGTTCATCTTCACTTTGATCATGGATATCCTCTTCTTTTATTTTGTCTCCTTAGACTTTCTAATGATTGATTTTACATATCACTAGAGGAATATCTTGTATAATTCGTTGCTTCCTTTCTACCTTGTTGTATTTGTCTTTGTTCATGTGATTGAGTTCTTGTCTAAATGTGTGAGGATCTCCTAATACCTGACGGAGGTGTCATTCATAGACCACTTTGTTGAGTATGTCTAGATTTGGAAGGAGATACAATAGATTGACTACCTATTAGAGTCAATTCCTCACTATTAGCATGAGGTAAAGATGTGAAAATCCTCATTATTTAATCCACAATTTTTATCTTATGTTTCTTCTTCTAAAGATGAATCACATATCTAATTTTTGATTATCAACTTCATATTGGATTATACAATATGTAGATTTTTCATGTCTTTAGTATATTCTACAAAGATGTGTTTTTCTTTGTTATTATCCTATTTATTTCTCAATTCATCCAAAACATGTGCATATGTCACACATCCGAACATGCTTATATGACAACCATTGAGCTTTCTTCCACTCCACTCTTCCGAAGAATCAAGCTCTTAATATACTATTAGTTGGACATTTATTCATTATATAGACTTTACATGCTACAAGTCCTCTTCTCGATATTCATTTTAAATGTTTTTGGCCATTAATATGATCTTGACAATATCCATGATTGTTCTATTATTTCTATCTTACACACCATTTTTCCGATGTGTATACTTTATAGTGAACTTCTTGTGAATTGCACGATACTTTTGAGATATATTTACCACCTCTATTTTTTTAATCCAAATTTTGATATAATTCCCAATTTTCTTCTCAAGTTAAATTTTGAATTATTGAGAAAATCCAAAAGAAACATGTTTACATTTTAGAAAGTATGCCCATGTCTTCTTAATGTCATTATGAATAGATGTCAAAAAAAAAAAAAAAAACATCTAACAATCTAAAGTGTCTCGCATTAATCCAAACAAATGAGAGTGAACAATCTCTATTGATTCCTTTTCTTTTAATTACTTTCTAATTAAGAAGTACTCTCTTTTCTTCTTTCCCAAAATTCACCATTCACATACTCTTTCTAGTTTTTTTAAATCTCAAACTATTAAAATCCAAATGCCATATCACATATGCTGAAATTATTTCTCATATTTTTATCTAAAATTGAAAGGAATCGTGAAGTAGCATGTTCAGCTAATTATTTTTAGAAATAAATTGAGAATATTTGCACCTAGAGAGGTATCACCTAGCACACGTCTTGTAGGGATAAAAGAGGGATTACTAAAGGTATCACTTATGAAATAGATTGAGAAAAAAATTGCCTCAAATTTCAAGTAGATAGGAAGGTATTACCTAGGAGACAACTTTGGAAGTCTTTATAAATGAAATTTCTTTCCTTGAATGGTGTCATTTGAGCGATACCAATGAGTGGATTAGGGCCATTATTTTAAGGATGAGGAGGTATCACTTGGTGAGAACTTAAAGTGGCTTATGGGTACGATTTTGAGCATTAGAGGGTATTTCTTTGACAAAATTTTAGAGTTTTAGCACTATAGAAATATGGTTATTTTCTTGACCATCTTGAGGTTAGCTTGTTGAGGGGTGACTTTGTGATATTTTTCCCTGAATTCTAGTTTTGACCTATAAATGAACATTCTATTGTTGGTAATTTACATGTTGGCTATGAATTGGCTTCTTGAAAATTGGTCAAAGATTACACATTGATTATATTTAAAAGAAACTTTATACCCACTTTTAACAACCTTCCCAATGCTCAAAAATGATTCTTGAAACTCAAAAATAGTGTACATATAGAATAAACTATTTCTTCCCCTTCTTAGTTACAACAATGAAATTGCATTTTCCCATTATTGACACCCTATTATCAAATATGAATGTAACATTTGACATTTTAGACTTATTGAGACTATTAAACATTTCTAAATTGCCGAACATATGATATTTACTCCATGAACCTAGAAACCAAACATATTTTGGACTCTCCTATGAAAAGCGCATGCTAAAATTATAGGATTTTGAAATTTATTTTTTCTTCAAAAATATTCACTTTTCTTGCCAAAATAAATTGCATAAAATATGCATAATGGCCATACTTTTGATGGCCATGTGTTGTCATTGATGTCAAAGTGTGACATTTTCAAAGTAATTATTGATTGCATCGATGTCAAAAGGTATGTGGAACATGAAGCTTGTTGATTTTCTAGGTGAGATTGTTTGGTCCACTAGTACAAGGGGGTGTTTTGATACAATATTAGAGACAATAAAAAATTTGTATTTGTCTCAAATATTATCTCAAAGCGGGTTTCTATAATTATTGTCTCTCCAAAGACAATATAGATTAATACATATTTTGTCTCTTGAGAGACAATATCATTTTGATCTCTCTGACACAATATCATTTTGTCTCCCGGAGACAATACAAAATACTAATTTTTTTGGTCTCTCTAGAGACAATACTAATTTCAATTTTTTTGTCTCTCTAGAGATGATACAAATTTAAAGAATGAAAAACTGAATTTCAAGAATAAATAATAACCAAATATCACCTAGTGCAATCAACGATACATATCGGACCTATGATGTCAGAGTGGACTAGTAATCAATATTATAAATTAAAAACAATTTGAGTTGAATCTTGTGCCCACAAATGGGTCCACAAACATTTTATTAATATCAAATAAGATAAAATACAAAAGGGTGCACCTAAATGTCGCTAACCCTTAACATACAATGGTACACATAGTTATTGAGTTAAAACTAGCAATTATACCGAAGGTGCAATGGACATGACGATAGGGGTGGAGAAAAGAGAAGCAAATAGCAGCGGATGAAAAGTGAAAGTTAATGAGTATCATTGTGAACTGGAAATATGTATTGACGTATGTAACAATGTTGATATATTGAAATGACATATTGTTTTTTTTTCAATGTAACTTGAGAGACTGACATATATTGTTGCATCAATTTTTATGGAGATACATAGTTACAACAACATGAAAGTAAATTTCATGCATTTAGAGGGTGTAATGCCCGCTAAAACTCCCACTTGAGACCCAAGAACAACCTAGGTTTAGTTAGGAAAAATTATGGAATAATTTTTTTAAAGTGCAAGCCCTGATACAGGTTTAGAAACTACAGTTGTCACAACAAGTTTTAAGGAAAATAAAATTTAACAAACAACATTTTCCTTTAAAACAAGTATTACATCCACACTATAAAGCAATAAGCATAATAAATCCACACCTAGCTCAAATTCTCCTTAGGTATTAATTTAATAACTAGTTAAATTAACACCATAGTTAAATATTCCTTAATTAAACTTTTAGAGGGTTAAAAGAGCCAAAATAATTAAATACCCAAGGTATTTAATTCCACAAGGTTTAAACAATTAACAAGGTCTAATTATAAGGGGTAGAACATACATCTAAAATAAAAGGTTAATTTCTCACTAACCCACTCTCAAACTGAATCATAAGATTCAACTTGATTTTTATCATATTTAATGCACTTAAAAATTCCTGAAAACATTCCCATTAGATAGGAAATTTCCTCCCCTTTCCAGTGATATAAAGAAGTCCTCCTAATTCCTCATATTTCTCAAGTTATGGGTCGGCGGGCCTTGGGATGAAAATTTTCCCCAAAAGCGGGCTTGCGGGCCTGGGGAAGAAAATTTTCCTAACATAGACCAACGGGCCTCGGGAAGAAATTTTTCCCAAGGGTGGTCCTCCAGTGCGGGAAGAAATTTTTCTTGGAGAAGGAATGCAGAAAGGCGGAGCGAGGAAGAAAACTTTTCCCGAAACGTGGGCCGGCGGAGCTGGGTAAGACTTAGCACTTTTCTTTTCCTTTTTGGAAAAAAAACGCAGTTTACCTCCGCGCACCCGCGATCCCATGGCAAGGCTTTGCACCAAAAGAAGACAATTAAACCCTAGGGACCACAAGGGACACGTGTCAACATTTCCAAGTCCAAGTGGAAAGGCGGGCCGCGGAGGAACTTAAGATCTTTAGCTCTCTTTTTTAAAAAAGAGCGTTAAGGGTTTAAAAAGATCTGCGCCTCCGCCGACACCCAAGGATGCCACGTGTCAAACCCAAGAGGCGAGCGGGAAAATGGACTGGCAGGGAAAATTAGAAAATTTAGACTTTTTGGAAGAAAACGATAAGGCTTTAATATACTCTATGCCTCTTGATGCCTTGTGAAGCCACGTGTCGAACAACCATTACCATTTGGGGTCGGCACGGCCAATGGGGAAACTTAAAAATTTTTGCCAAATTATTTTTGAAGCGTTAAGGTTAAAGCGCAATCCGCACCTCTGCCAACGCCTAGCGTAGCCACATGTTAGCTCCACATTAGGCAGGGGGGGGCCATGAGGAAACTTAGAATTTTGCCAAATTTAACAAAAGGTTAACTTTGAAAGCATGAGCCCGAACACTCACAAAAAGGATTTTTTTATCAAAACGAAGGGCGGGAATGTAGGGCCGCGGAGAAACATAGAAATTTTTGCCAAAAATTAAAAGGTTAAGTTAAGGGTTACGGGCCCGCGGAAATGCTTTTCAAAAAGAAAAGGGGTGGAGCGGCTGATCTGTAAACTCTTCAACTTTGGAATTATTCACAATCACACTTAATCATTGTTGTTTGCTTTCTATTTGAAAATAACAAAGATAGCTAGTGAATGAATTATAATTGTACTTGAAAACAATAATTGCAATGAAAGAAAGAATATAAGATCATGAAACACCAACAATTTTATCCTGGAAAACTTTCAATGGAGGGAAAACCAGTCGAGAAGGGCAATTGCTCTTTCTTCCCGATTCTATTGGCCAATTCGAATCAATAAGTATGAAAGGGAAGTAGATAATATCTCAACACTTCCTTTCTGTTAATTGTTTGCTCTGTCTCAACACTCTTTTCTTCTACAAATATACAATTTCCAGCATATAGACTTCTTACTCACTTGCTCTCATGCTTTGATGATCCTCTACACTTCTACAATCATGTGTTTATATCCTTTCTCATGTCCTCCCATGCACTGGAGAATGGGAAAGGTCATGAGGGAGAAGGGAAACGAACATCCTTTCAAATTCGGAGGCTATTCGTTTCAAATTTTACTTTCTGTCCATAATGGCTAGGACCGCGCCCTACGTAAACCGGCGGTCCCTGGGACCGCCTCCTCTGCAGGGCGGTGGTTCCAGAATCGCCACCCGCACAAGGCGGCGGTCATGTTAAGGGACAGAACCTCCATTTAAAGTTTTTTTCTTCTTTGTGCTGATTGTTTCTGATGAAGTAGAGTTTATCCTGGATCCCTATGGATCACACCTCCCCTTCTTAGGAGGCTTTTGGTCCCACAAAAGCTTAGTGGGGGAGTAGATGAGGAAATAATTCCCTCACTTGCTCCTTTGAATACCACCGGGCCTGCCTTGGTGTCTTTCCTTTCAGTCTAATCTACCAAGACTCTTATGGACCTCTTCTAGTCTCTCTGAGCTTCTGCTAGTACTACATCCTCCTCCAATTTTCCTCGTGAGTCCAAGACGCAATCCTTGATGGAAGGAAGAAACTGTAGTTCGTCATCTTCATCCAGCATGGATGGCTCATATAGGTGCAAGTTCTCGCAGTTTACTACAGAGTACATCCTCATGAATGATGGAAAATCAAGTCAAAAAGCATTTTCTCCAATATGATGAAGGGTCCATATCGTAGTGGCTTGAGCTTCCGTGCTTGCCCTTGTAGTCTCTCCTTGCTCAAGTAAAGCCAAAATTTATCTCCAACATGAAGCTTGTGTTCCCTTCTATGTTGATCATGCCTAGCTTTATACTTAGCTTGAGATTTCTCTAGTTGTTATTTGACCTTGAGATGGATTTTCTGGATCCTCTCAATGAATTTGTTTTCTCTAGTCACCTTTGTGTCTCGTGTATCCTCCTCATCCTGCTGTCCAACTGTTATGTCTAGCGGATTCGTAGGTAGATATCCCAAGCATGCTTCAAATGGTGACTTCATGGTGGATGTGTGTACTGCCCGGTTGTAGGAATGTTGAATGTAGGCTAAGGACTCATCCCAAGTCCTCGGATACTTATTGTTATACCCTCTGATCAACTATACCAAAGTCTTGTTTACCACCTCTGTTTTTCCATCTGTCTGTGGATGGAAAGTTGTGCTCCTCTGTAACTTGGTATTCATCTTGTCCCACAATGTAGTCCAAAACTTCCCCAAGAATCTGGAATCCATGTCAGAGACAATAGACTTTGGCAAACCAAAATGCACCCATACATTAGCAAAGAAAAGATCTGCTGCCTCATGTGCTTTTACTGTCTTTTTACATGCCATAAGAATACACATTTACTGAATCTATCAACAACAACATAGAGATAGTCATGGCCATGTTTAGACATAGGTAATCCTCCTACAAAATCCATAGAGATGTCCTCCCATGGACGAGTAGGTACTGGTAAAGGCATATACAAACCTTCCTTCCTAGTCTTTGGCTTGCTAGTACAACAAAGTTTACATCCACGAATAAATTTTGATACTTCTTCTTGCATATTGGGCCAATATACATACCTTTGCAAGTGGGTTACAGTCTTACCAACACCAAAATGTCCTACTACTTTCGAGGTATGTGCTTCCCTCATCAATAGAAGTCTTTCTTCCTTAGGCACACAAATTTTCCCCCATCGGTAGAGCAGCCCGTCCTTGAGATAACAATCTTCAATCCTGTCCTTTCAGCCCCTTGGGACTGCAACTTCTGAAATGTCACCCCAAAGTATTTGTCTTGGGCATATGCCTCTCCATAAGCTTCCTTTGTGAAGGGATTGATTTGAGAGATAGTGGCCAAACAGGAGAATTTATCTGTGTGGGTGGCCTAGACAACATGTCTGCCACCAAATTCGTACTACCCTTCTTGTATTTGATCACCAAATGGAACTGTTGAATAAATCCCATCCATTTGTAGTGCCTTGCCTACTGCAATTTAGACTGTGCTTGCAAATACTAGAGAGGTTTGTGGTCAATGTGCACAATAGTTTCTTTACCCATCAAATGGTGTTTCCATTTTTTAATTTCTGAACTAGTGCATACATTTCTTTATCATATATTGAATATCCTTTAACTGCTAAAGTGAAAGTTTTAGAATGATAACATACTATTTTACCTCCCTAAAGCAACACTACGCCCATAACGTAATAACTGGCATCTGTCTCTACTTCAAAAGGTTGTTGCAAACTAGGAAGAGCAAGTACTGGAGCATGACTAATCTTGTATTTCAATAACTCAAAAGATTTGTCTTGTTCCTTACCCCAGTCAAAACCCTTACTCTTTGTGGCCACTGTGTGTAGAGGTGTTGCAATCACGGAGAATCCCATAATGAACTTCCGCATGTATTGTACTGCTCCCACAAAACTTCTAGTCTATGTGGCTCCTGTTGGTGTTGGCCAATTAGTGATGGCTTCCACCTTCTTTGGATCCACTCGTAGCTCTCCTCCTCTAACCACGTGCCCAAGATAGACAAGTTATTGTTTGGAAAATTCACATTTCTTCATATTACAAAGTAGTTGTTTCTCCCTGAGAACTTGCAAGACTTGCTGCAAATGTGTTAGATGTTCTTCCCATGTGGCACTAAAAATCAAGATATCATCTAGATATACAATGAAACATGATTATATGAAATCCCACAATACATCATTCATCAATCTCATAAATGTAGAGGGTGCATTGCATAATCCAAAAGGAAGTATTAACCATTCGTACAAACCATGTTTTGTCTTGAAGGCAGTCTTCCATATATCCTCCTCCTTCATCCTGACTTGGTGATAACCGAACTTGAGATCCAACTTCATGAAAAATTTAGCATGCTGAAGCTGGTCCAAGAGATCATCTATGCAGTGGGAAGTGGATATCTATTTTTATAGTGATCTTGTTTAAAGCACGGTAGTTGATGCACATTCTCCAAGAACCATCCTTCTTTGGCACCATCATAATAGGTGAACCGCTTGGTGAGGTGCTCGGATGGATCACCCCTTGGTCTATTAGTTCCTGGAGTTGTTTCTTTACTTCAGTACTCTCAAGAAAGGATTGCCTGTACAATCCGATGTTCGGTAGAGGTGACTGGCAAATAGTGAATCTCATGCTCTACTTCCCGTTTTGGTGGTAACCCACTAGAGCTGAAATACTTCCTGAAAAGACTGAATAATACTTTCCAAATCTTTCTTTCCTTGGTTATAAATCTCTAAAACTTCTACCCCATCTTGTTTATCCTTTAACAAAAGTAAACAAAACTAATTATGATTTACTGAATAAGTCGTTTTGCTTGGTTAGCACTTACCATAGTAACCCGTGTCTTACGTTGGTGTGCCGGATGTTGTAGTTGATCCCATCCTTGACCCATCTATACCAGTTTTCCCTTCTCATAAATATAGCATCCCTAACATACAAGTAAGGACTCCTGAATACAACATCAAAAGCATCAAGTGGAATAACGTCAGCTTCAAAAACATCAATATATTGGGAATTTATCCCAAACTTGACCTTACATCTTCTTGTTACCTGAATTTCAACACCCTTCTTCACCCAACCCAAAGGATAAGGGTGTGGATGCTCGTAAGTCTCAAGACCAAGATTCTTTACAACTGCCTCAGAAATCAAGTTAGATTGAGAACTGGTATCAACCAAAGCATTTACCTTAGTTCTCTTGATCTAGATTTTGATTTGGAATAGTCTACTCATCTCCTCTTCATTGTCCCTATTGGTGGTCGTGCATCCAAGCCTTTCATCTACATCAAAGTCATCTTCGATTTCTACCTCCCCCTCTGTCTTTATAGTTGTCATGGAATTCTTTGAGTCCTTGGTTTGGTTCTTCAGATGTAACTCCGGATGCAACTTCCAACATGTAGCGTCAGTATGACCATTGATATCACAATTCTTGCAAAAATTCTTGGGATATTTACAAGTATTTAAAGTAGTGGCATCTTGTTTACCTTTCCCTTTCCACTTAATCTTGTTACTTGTTCGCCCATAATCCTTTTTCTGTTGATTTGTTGACTGCTTTACCCTCGGCTCTGCTTCTTCTTGCTTCTTCTCATCATCTATGTAGTATGTTTGTACACATGCTTCATTGAGATATTTGGGCTTTGTGGAGATGACTTTTCTTCGAAGGTGAGTGTGAAGTCCTCCTAAGTACTTGGTCAGAATATCCTCATCCTCCAAATCCATGTTTAGCAACATGGCTTGCCTCCAAAACTCCGTAGTATAGTCCTGCACACTTTGACCACTGCCTTGTCTAAAATACTGCCATTTAATCATTTGGTCAGTTTATGGCCAATAGGATAAAAGTTAGCTCTAAGTAATTCTTTGAATTCTTGCCAAGACTTCACAATAGGACGCTTCTTCTTTTCACAAGTAGTTATATGGGTTTCCCACCAAACTAGAGCATGTCCTTCCATCTTGAGACGTGCAAAGGTGATCCTTTGTGCCTCAGTAACATTATGGACGCTAAAGTAGACTTCTAACTGTTTTAACCATTTATCAAGCAATTCTGCATCTACTTGTCCTTCAAAGCTTTTGATTTCAACTTTAGTCTCAACTTTAAAAGGATTATGTTCAGTTTTTACCTTTTCTCTTGTGTTAGAAGTCTCTTCTTCATGCTCTTCTCCATAATCTTCCTCATGGTGGCTCTTGCCTATACCAAAATTTTCGGCTAAGCCTCGAACCATTGATTCCATGGAGTCTTGCTTGATGGAAGCTGTCTTTTGTAAATCTACAAGTTCTTCTTGCCTTCTAAACATCCTATCCATCATGGTCTCTAGCATCTCGATTCTACGGACCAAGTTCTCTTCCTCCATTTCTCCCGAATTCTCTATTTCCACTTCTTTGTAGAAATCTCTGGATCGCAAGGTAAAGGTTCTTTGCCTTTAGATCTTGTCACTGTCATACAAATTCAAGAACGAATACCACAGTCCTAGATACTTGTTAGCTCTGATACCAAAATGATCTATAAACTCTTCAACTTTGGAATTATTCACAATCACACTTAATCGTTGTTGTTTGCTTTCTATTTGAAAATAAAAAAGATAGCTAGTGAATGAATTATAATTGTACTTGGAAATGATAATTGCAATGAAAGAAAGAATATAAGATCATGAAACACTAACAATTTTATCGTGGAAAACCTCCGGTGGAGGGAAAACCATTGGGAAGGGCAATTTCTCTTTCTTCCCAATTCTATTAGCCAATTCGAATCAATAAGTACGGAGAATTTATAATACGTATGAAAAGGAAGTAGATAATATCTCAACACTTCCTTTCAGTTACTTGTTTTCTCTGTCTCATCACTCTTTTCTTCTACAAATATACAATTTCCAGCACATAGACTTTTTGCTCACTTGCTCTCATGCTTAGATGATCCTCAACACTTCTACAATCATGTATTTATATCCTTTCTCATGTCCTCTTGTGCACTAGAGAATGGGAAAGATCATGAGGGAGAAGGGAAATGAACATCCTTTCGAATTCGGAGGTTGTTCATTTTGAATTTTACTTTATGTCCGTAATGGCAAGTCATCGCCACCCTATGCAGATTGGCGGTCCCCGAACCGCCTCCATGTCTGCGCGGCAATTCTATAACCGCCACCCTACACAAGGCGGCGATCCTATTACTTAGGGACAAAACCTACATTTAAGGTTTTTTTCTTCTTTGTGCTGACTATTTCTAATGAAGTAGAGTTTATCCTGGATCCCTATGGATCAGCGATGGGGTCAATGGGGCAAATTTCTCCAAATTTACTTTTTCGAACTTAGATTATTTTTAGACAAAAATGAAGGTTTTTCGGGTCAGCGGAGTGGCGGGAACTTCATGCCTTTAGCATTTGTTTTGGGAAAAAAGTGCAAAAGGAAATATTTAGCCCGTGGGTCCGCTTAGCGAATATTTTATTTTTTAAATTTGACAATTAGATTATTTTTAAGCCAAAATGAAGTGAAAACTTCATAAGGCCATAACTTTTGATTGGGAACTCGGTTTTTGAAAACAAGGACTTTTGGAAAGGTATCAACCTCCTCTTTGCATTGCAAGATTAAAAAAATTTTTTAAAGTTTGAAGGGTCAATTTTATGAAAACGTCTTTCTATCATTTAAAAAGTGAACTGGTCTTTTTAACTTATAAATTTTTGTTCCAATCCGCCATGAATTCTTTCTCAACATGCCAAATGACATGGAGGATTTCACTTGGAAGAATTTAGGATAGGATTGCAAGGGTTAAGTTGTTTGATTGATTATCATTTCAAAAATTTCCAACTTGACAAATGCATAACCGAGAAACTGTTTGATCCCAATTTTGAAAGGTTCTATGAAAATTTCTTAAGTATTTTAGTTTGTTTGGGGTCGTTTTGATCTTTCTTAGATTGTATTAATGTTTCAAATGTCTTTCATAGTTTTTAGGGTCGTTCTGGACATTTTCTGATTAATGTTTGTTGGTTTTGTAAAACATCTAATAGAGATCATATTCGAATAGATCTTCTTTCATTTATCATTCCATAAAAACATTTGAATTCATTCCATGCTAGTTTAAAATATTTAACTTTCCTTCAATCAAATGTAGAACAAGAATGTAGTATCAATTTCTTTTCAAACACGTACTTTTCAAAACACAGAGGATGTAATAATTCTGAATACATTTTCCAAATTCAAACAGAGAGTTGCACAACAATTTCAAAGTAGATTTCAAACAATAATAACTTCATTTTGTAAAGGTAAAACAACATCTATTCAATTGAAATGATTTCTTTTACAACTTCTCTTTTACAATGATCAAATAAAACTTACAAAGATATAAATCTTTCTCTTTACATTCCTTTTCACAGTACATAATACAGAGTATATCTCTTTCACATTCAAATGGAATTTCATTTCAAAATAGAGTAACTCTTCAACACAAAATATATTACATTGTCATCCACTTGAAGTGGGAAAAAGGTTCACAAAAGAAGTCACACAAAGGACTGCCAAATTTTGTCTTCTTTCTCAGCTCCAGAACAACAACAAGAAGATCCATCATTTCCAATTTGATCACAACAAAAGCGGGGAAAGGAAATGCTCTCCACCCAACCAAGACATCCAATGAAAAGGAGAAGCCTCCTCTTCATTGGCCCCCGAGCCCCAACCACATTGCAATAAGAAATGTTTTTCAACACATGGCAACAACAAGCTTCCACAACACAAAAACAATATTTCACATTCAACACACAGTCCAAAACAAAATTGCAGTTTGTAACTACATGAAAACAACAAACAATACTCAAGCTTCATCATGCAAGCCAAAGGAGAAGAAACTATGGGGGAAGCTACTTATTCCTCCCAAAGGGGAAATGGGTATCACCACCTAAGAAAAAACCGCCAAAATATATCATTTCAAATCCCTGACATGCCCTTATGCCTCCCCCAAGTACCCCTTATTCCTCCCATTTCCTTATGCCTCCCCAACCTCTTATGGCACCCCATAACGAGTAAAGAAATGCAAGCTATTTCTTTTTACAAGGTGGAACCCAAATCCCAACTCCCTCCACACTTATACCTCCCCAAAACACTTATGTCTCCCCACAATAATTCCCCATAGTCTTCTCCTACACCATACCTAGGCAAGTCTACCCAACCACCAACAAAACATGCCAAAACATTCACAACATTTACATATGCATAAATAAAATAAGAGTATTTCAAGAGCCAAGCTCCTACCTCTCCATGATGGAGTTTGTTCCAAAGTTCCAAAACAACAAGCTTTCCAATGCAAAATAGTCCAAGATCAACAATCCACAAGCATTCAACAATCTCCAAATTTGCAAGAGATCCTAAAACCAAAATAATTCACCCAAAATGAAGCAATGCAAGGTGAAGTAACCCAAAAACAAGCTAAGGAATTCAAATATATAGAAGAGGAAAAAAGAGGATGAGGTGGATCCATGTAGGATGCCACATCACACATCCTCAACTCCAACTCATAAGTCAACTTCAATCTCCAATGCATAATAATTAAGTGGTAGAATAATATGACAGATTACTTACACACTCCAAACAAGCCCACACCCCATAAGGACTGAAATTAAAAGCATGTAAGAAAGTGAAATTAAAACATACAACTTGACTTACAAAAATGCATAATGAAAGTCTAAATTTAACTCCCCAACCATAGGTAAGGTTGGTATACAAATTTAAGAGGTGTGGGACAAGTTTAACTTGTCCCACAAGCCTCCAAAATCAGCCTCCAAGGACAAATTCGAATTTCAAAAGAAGGTGGAGTGTTTCATACTCCAAAATTTACTTACACAACACTTACACATTCTTACAACACTTAAATCAAGAGCCAACAACTCTATTAATTACTTTCTTATGACCCAATTTGATTAATTAATTTTAACAATATGATTACTCATAATATTTATCACAATTTAATAAATAATGAAAGGGGTAAATGCACCACTAAATAAACACATACAATCATCCAAAAAGGAACCAAATAAATAAATACACATAACCCCTTGGTCACATTTAAAGGTGATCCCCCCATGGGAACCCCTAAAAAAATCAAACACACACACAAAACAATACATGTTGTCATGGTGACCTTGTTGAATTCATCTAGAATTCCAATGTGGTTGGTCTCCAATCCCCCGATGTTTGTTGTGATATTTTAACCTACAAAACACAAATACCTCCTTTGGCCTCGTGGCCGCATCAAATCATCCAAAATAAATATGAGATATAATTCCAAATTTATCTATACACACGAATCACAACAACATCTAGGCAAACAACAATATCATTTGCAATTTCATCAACAACTATATGATCACGAAATTAATTCAATTTTCTAGGTCTACTCAATATATCAAAATATCACCTATCCGAACAATATCTATAATATAACCATGTAAATCAGTATATCAACATCAATATATAATGTCTCCAATAATCATCATGCATCATATATGAATCAAAGTCAACAATAATCCATGATCTAACATCTAACATCATAATAAATCAAAACTATAATGATGTCCATAATATAGTCAGCAAAGATCATGATCAATATCAAAAGGTGTCGAAGTGAAGTGGGCACTACTGGAGGGGAGAATTCTTGAAACTATCAAAGGTTTGTTTATAATGAAAGAAACATTTTGTAACATGAGGGCTATATTCCCCGATTGAATTGAGGAATCCTACTTTATCAATTATGACACATGTAATTTGACAAGGGAATATATTATTTCAGCGAAGGTTCCGTGTTACTTGCATATACCATTAACTACCAAGTGTCAATAAAATGTCAGAAACACAGAATAAAAAATTTAGAACAGATAAAGCAAGGTATTTCATTGATAACTAGAGGAAGATGGAAAATTTATTACCGATCTTGGTGGAAGCAACAAAGTCTACAACATGAGTAGCAGGGACCAACTTACATTGGTTCATCCACATAATGAGCACAATGTAACCATAACCACCATGTTGCATGTAGCATGAAAGGAAATTATATTGTTTAAATAAAATTTGAATATATCTAGTAAAAAAAGTGACAATTTTTTTTCCAACCATGTACAAAAGATTGAGAAAGAGCTCTACCCTAGAAGCTAGTTTCTAGATATAAGAACCGGAGTAGATTAAGTATGATTGTGAATAGATTAATGTTATATAAATGTAAACTTAGGAAGAGGAGAACAAAAAATACGTTTGTAGGACACATTTCATGTTCGAACAAAATTCCACAAGATTATAGAGGTAGAACCACGCTAGAATGCATTTTTACGTGCCCTATAATCGCACGAAGCTCTTTCGCACAGAAAATTGTCATCAATTTCTACAATGATGGAAATTTGTAGTTGTTATCCAATGTGTATAAGAAAATTAGCATGTGTTAATTTTTTTTTTGTTACATATATTTCCAATTTTCCTTGTAATGCATTCTAAATAGAAATAATGGATGGAAGAAGTAAAGCAACGCAGAAAAGAAATTCACACCTAAAATTGAATCAATCTTAGTTGTTATGAATATAATAAATAGATATAACAATGAACATAGTTAGAGGTATTAAAGTGTGTAAAAAAAATAAAATTCAATGAAAGCGATGCGAGGAAATTCTTGGATTTCTTCAATGCCAAATGTGTTGGCACTTTAACCTACAAAAATAAAGAAAACCAACATGTGTTAAATGTAGCCCACTTATTGGCTATGTTATCCAATGTGTCTAATAAAACCAACATATGTTAAATGCTTTTTGCTACATATATTTCCAATTTTCCTTGTGATGCATGTTGAATAAAAATGGTTAATGGAAGAAGTAAAGCAAGGAAAAAGAGAAACTTGCTTTGAAATCGAATCAAGCTCGGATGTTGGGAATAGAATAAATTGATAAAGCACGAACATAGTTAGAGGTATCATAATTTGTAAAACAAATAGAATTCAATGAAAGCACTCGCAAGGAAATGTTTGTATTTCTTCAATACCAAATGTGTTGGAACTTTAAACTACAAAAATAAAGAAGAAATAAAGTGATTGTCCAGTAAATATAACACCATCAAACTTATGGCAGCTAATTTCATGTAAAAAATGTGAAGAATCAAAATGAAAACATTTGCAAAATTTCAGAATGAAAATAAAATAATGCAAGTGAAAAACCAAAAAAATCCTCTTGAACCAATCTCACAAGTTAATATGATTAGAAAGAGGACAAGAAATATTTAAACTAGTGGGTTACAAACAATATCTTAATTATTCTTCCATATCTTTATGAAAAGACACATTTAATTTTTGAGAACTATTTAAACCACAAGTATGCATTATTTAAATAATTCTTATGCTTAACAAAGGAACTAAATCATATTCTTATTGTTAAAACCTTCTATTTGTATGTTGCCAAAGAATATATTACTATTCCTCCTCATATGTTCCTCGCCTATTAAATCGCTCGTCATTGTCACAAGTGAATTCAACCGCCCTCTCATTAAATTTCATCACACTCTCAAAATCTAGACGTAAAAAAATTATATTAATAGACAAACATAAGAATTTCATTTCGGGTCTTAAAACTCCATTTCATTAAACAAGAGAGGTATGAAATAATAACAGGCAAGAATATGCCAACAAATAAGAATCTTATAGGTTGAGTTGAGACATCTAAAATCCTAGGTAACTATGAAAAAAATATGAGCAATTCATGGCTATTATGAAATTTGACTTCAAATACTTACATTTCATTATATTTCAGATTCAACAAAATCAATTTGTAGGATTATTACCTAGTTTTAAAGGAAGAGAACAAAGATAGGAAGATGCAAAGAAAACATATTTACTAATTTGAAAAATCATAATTTTTCATGTGCTTAAATAATACATGATATTTTCCATGTATACAATATCTAATGTAAATCATGAAATGAAATACAAACCCATATTTTATTTTTTAATACTCAAATGCAATAAACTATGTCATGTGAGAGCACTAACCTTCAAAACTATGTCAATTTGGTCATGTAATTGTCAATGTAAAGGTAATAGCAATTGATAGCTCTTCAACAATGTGATTTTTAATCCAACTCTGATAACTGCACCAAAACATAAAATATACACTAGTATACTCAATATCGATATTTTTCATACCATGAACTAAATGGAATTGTAACATTAAACAATTGACGTATCAGTCTCTAGTGTAAGCAAAAACTTTCTCAAATATACCAAACATTACTCTATACCTCCCAATTTATCACATTCAATACATCTGGTTTTTTAACATGCACCATTACATATTGCATAATGATTACAACATTGTTGCATACACTCTAAACTTATAAGTCAATAATGCCAAGTTGCAATTTCCAAATAGGTGATGATATACAAAATATTGATATTGACAATAGCAGATTCCTCTCTTTTCTATGCTTTCACTATATGCAACAAACAGGTCTCTAACCCCAATTTACATTTTCCAAGTGTACTCCCACCTTATGCCAAAATGGGAGATTTGGAACAAGGTATGGACATCCATAAAAGCATAAAGGATAGAGGAATTTTCCAGATGTTGTAGTTGCAACTTCCCTAGTAGACATGTATGCAAAATGTGGAAGCATAGACAAAGCACATGAACTATTTGACAGAATGCCTCAAAGAGATGTGTTCTCATGGATAGAATTGATTACAAGCTATGCACAAAATGGATTCATTGAAAAGGCTTTAGAAACTTTCAAGAAAATGTAATTGTCAGGTTTAAAGCTAAATTCAACAACCTTTTCCAACATCCTACCTTCCTGTGTCAAAATGGGGGCTTTGGAACAGGTATGGACATCCATCAAACCATAAAGGATAGAGGAAACATTTCAGATGAAATTTGCAGCCACCATGGTAGATATGTATGCAAAATGTGGAAGCATAGACAAGCCACATGAAACTTTCCCTTGGGAAGCTCTAAGATTGTTCAAGAAACTTTCCCCTGCTGATGAATCTAATCAATTTCAAATTAATCTGTGTTGATCTTGTGAAAAATTTGTGTCTGTTTTTATTCGAATGTCTTCATATAGTTTTTCTTATTCTTGTTGCAATCTTGTGTTGAAATATCTCGAATCACACAAAATCTCATCCCTGTGATAGTCTAGTGGCATTTGCAATTTCATTATGAGAAGAGCTTTCATCTGGTAATGAAATAAACAATTTAAAATCACTTTACCTTCCTTGATTGACAGAGATTGTTTGTAAGTATTTGGGTGTACCTTAGGCGTGATAAACCAGAGGTTTCTAATGCTTAATTGAGTCTTTTAACTCGAGCCTTCGTGTTAAGTTCTTGAAGATTGTGTGAAAACGTGCAGATCTAGGCCTCTATTGATGCACACCTTTTGGTTGAAGGAACATTTTAGTTATTCGAAGCTTTCTGTTGTTGAGTTTTCCAATTATTGTAAAGGCTCTCAAAGATCTGGCAAAGTCAAATTTATCTTGCTTAATCTCCCACCAAAAATTATTCAAACAACTAATCCTACCCGAACTACCCTTGTTTTTCCTGTGTATCAACAAATGAAATATTTCCATTGCCAAAATATGCATAGAAGCAAATCAGGTCTCAATGTCTTAAGTAACCTAATCCTTGCTTGGAAAATATCTCCATTCTTTAGAAGTGACAACTCGTGAGAGTTAAATTGTGGTGCATTGATCATATTTTCCCAAGGTTTTTCTTTAAAATTTGTGCAAAAGAAGGATATCTTCATCTCCTTCATCAACAGAGGTTACAAAATGGGTTCTCTTACCTGGTTGAAAGGCACAACCTAAAATAGTGAGGATAGATCAAATCCTTTTTAAGGTGTTATCCAATTCTCCAACACCGAGTGACAAAGAGCCAGATGAATCACCTCCCCGACTACAAAATGACATATATTTTGATTTGTCTGTCTCTGAGTATCTTTTGAAATCTTTGATGCTGCTCAAATTCCAGTGGAGAATCAATTTGGGTACCAACACCAAAATGGCATCGTTTAGAGGACAATTTGAGTCTAGTTGATCTTATTCAAACCTGGTAATACTCCTTGCATGTTCTGTGTGCTAATACGTTGTTGGAACGTCATCATTTGTTCAGATTTGTAAGGATTGTTTGAAGTTATAAGTTCTGTGTGCAATATTTCTAGTTTCCAACAGTTATTGCACTAATTTTTTGTTGTAATTGATAAATTCGGGTAAAGGAAGGTCAGATCTGATAAGCTTTGCAAGAATCATGTGCGTTGAAAGACATTTGACAGATCAATTTTAGTGCATTTGCACAACTAGGGTGAAAATCCTTAGTGGCGACTCCATGTTGATTTGATTTTGATAAATGCCAGTGTCTTAACCTCTGTCATTTGAAATTTGTTACTAATATTTGCAAAGCTGGAAGGAAGAAGATCTTTCTTCATTAAGGACCCTGCTAGAAGGTTGTTTTCAGAGCTGGGAAAATCAAATTCTGGAGGAAGAAGAATCTAGAAAGTTGTTGGAGATCAGAAATCAAGAAAAGAGTTATCAATTTTGGAAACTGATCAGCTTGTGATTGAAGATTTTCATACGTCCTCAAGTGCTTCAATCAGGTAGTCTTTTTGTAGATCTAAATTCTCCATCTGGTGAGGGGCCTTCATTTGTATTTGAAAAATTTTCTTCTCATTTTGTCCCTGTATTTTCCAAATCTGATAGAGTTTTCAAAAAGCAGAGCCATTAGGGGATATTCATTTTGAAAATTATATTCCTATACCCCACAGACCCCTCAGTCCTCATCATCTTACATCTCCTACAAATTCACCTCCACAAAACAATATGGCTCAGCCCCCACCTAGACCTCCATTTGTTGTTAATACCTTTGGTCCTATAAACTTTAGAGGAATGGATGGTTATCCAAATGTTGTTCCACAAGATGTAAGAAATAGATTACCTAAGTTTCAAGGAAACAATACTATTACTTGGAGATCAACACTTAAATCTTTTTGTTAATATGATGGAAGACTTTGAGATAGAATTTGAGGATGTGTATATCAAATTGTTTATTCATACTTTAGAAGAAGATGCATGGGACTAGTATAAATCTTTTCCAGATAACTCTATAGATTCTTGGACATAAATGAAGAATGCTTTAGATTGCAGTATGGAGATAAAACAAACCCTAGGTTTCTTTTATCAGAATTTGAAAATATAAAGAAGAACCCTAATGAATCAGTCCATGACTTCAATACAAGATTCAACAAGACTTTGAGAAGATTTCCTATCATCTTAAGGCCTAGTGATGAATCATGTCTGATAAAGTATTATGATGCATTTGACAAGAAAGCTGCATATTATTTGAGGGATAAAACCCTAGCAATTTGAGGTAGGCCTTTACCATGGCTCTGCAAACTTGAGAATAACATTAAAGAAATTGGAAAACCTCCTAAGAGGGATGGTATTAAATTGATTAACCTAGAAAAACCTCAAGCAAGCAAGAGTGTGGATTTGGAGGAGGTTGTAAAAACTTTGGCAGGGGCTGTTAAAGAGATCTCTTACAAGTTGGCCAGAGCATATAAAAGGATTGGATAGAGTTCCTAAGGTCGAAAAAGCCAAAAATCATAATGAGATATGGCAATCATCCTAGAGGTGATTAGAGGTCTGATGACACAGGTAAAGGGCCCATGTGGGCAAGAAATAGACAACCCCAAGCTCAAGAAAATAGAATGGTGCCTGATCCTTTGATTGCCAGAGTTGCTGCTATGGAAGAAGCCAATGAAATTGATTGGTGTGATAGATGCTTCTTGCCCCATCCTCCATGTGAAGTAGATCAGCAAGTTGAAGAAGGCTGATGATGATGACACTGATGATGATGCATGCATGTTGCAATGCCCTGCAATTTCATAGTAGGGAGAAACTTCAACCGAGCTGATAAGTGCTAGAAATGCTGCAAGTTTCGGGATTGCATTCATTGGGTATTACCTCTTCCTCCCTCTCATACTTTTGAAATAGATATGGTACAAACTTTTGAATTTCCCAATAATGATTTTGAATACTTGAGGGCATTAATGATTGAAAATTATGATGGAGGAATCCCTTCTGAAGAGGATAGGTAGTTATTGATGAATGTCGTGGTTGCCCAAGAAAAGGAGCATAATACAAGGAGTAAGGTTTCCAAAGGGGTAGGGCCTCAAGCCAAATCAAAAACTCCAATACTTACCAAGGAAATCCCTAACAAAAATGCATCTGGAAAAGGCCTTGTTTCCCAAAATAAAACTTGTATTCCTCCCCATGCTCAGACTGAAAAAACTTCCATACCATCTGATGAGTTTTTAAATCTTCATCCTAGTACTGCCTTGCCCAAATATGTTCCATATGACATTGCCCAAGTCTTGAGTCAAATCAAGGTTTATGTTCCAATTGTTGAATTGCTTAGAATTCCTGAGCATGTAAAAAGGGCTTTTGAGTATTTAGGATTTAATGAAGAAATGATTACCCAGGGCAGAAATTTGAACAATGTTGAGATTCCTCCTACCATTGCAGAGTTAGAAAACCACAAGCATTGGAGGAACTTGGGAACCACCTAAAGTATATTTGGGAACATCTTTGGTTAAGTCTCAGCTAAATGTAGATCCATTTTTCACCACTTTGATTATTAAGGACAGGCTGTTACACAATTGCATGTTTGATTCTGGAGCCTCTTGTAATGTTATGCCTCTTGAGGTCATGAATGAATTAAATATTAAAGTAACAACATCTTATGGGAAGTGCATTGCCATGGATTCAAGAGAAGTTCCAGTGGTTGGATGTGTCAAAGGTCTGGTAGTGCAACTTGCAGATTATCCAGGAAGAAACTTAACCATGGATGTTGTCATTGTTGATTGTCCTGCTAAATGGGGAATGTTGTTATCAAGAAAGTGGGTAACTAGTGTGGGTGGTAGTGTGCAAATGGATATGTCTTATGCAACCATCCCAGTTGAGGGAAGCCTTGTGAAGTTAGTTGGTGAAAAGAAAATGTTATATCTTATTGAGGATCCCAACAATGCTTCTTATGAAGTGTTGTATACAGATGTTGATATTGGTAACTTTGTGAGCTATGTTGATTTCAGGGAATATGAAATTGAAGAATGCAAATCTCCTGAGAAGTTTGGATTTCCTATAAATTTGATGTTTGATGCAAGCTCGAAGGATGTTGGAAAATGTGCCCTAGGCACAAAGGATAAGAAGAAACAAATGTGGTTAGCTAACAACTTGGAGAGAAAAGAAAAACAAGTATATACCCAGTTGTTAAAAACGTATCAGAGCTTCCTGGCATGGTCATACCTAGATTTGAATGCACTTGAAGCATTTCCTTGATTGCTTTCTCATAATCAAGATATATTCATCATTGTATAGTGTATAGACTTTTGGTTTCATTCTGTTTTTGTTTTTTTTTTGGTTTGCCCGGTCCTTGGTGGCCATTTTTTTTGGTTTCTCAGTTTTCTCGAAGGAGTTGGTTTTTGTTCTCTGCTCTGCAAAATTGGCTCGTGACTCCGTTGCCTAATGGTTTTTTGGAACTTGGTCTACTCTATTGTTCTTGTGGAACTCATTGGGAGTTCCCATCCCCGAGCTGGAGCCAATGTTGGTGCTCGATTTGATCGTGCCCTAATTGGTTTGAAGAAATTTTCAATTTTCCCTAAAAATCTTCAATCTACGTGCTCTGTTTTCTATTTCCTCGATTTGGTGCGTGAAATGTTTAATCTTCACTTGTATGCCTTTGATTATCATTCTCCATGGTCAAGAATCACATTTAGCCTTGTATTATTTGCAAATTCCTTGTCCTTGAAGAAAAATATGCATTTTGGGCGCAAACGACAAAGTTATGTGTTTTTACGGTTTGACAGCGTCTTTTCCCCATCAAATTCTATTCTGAAAGATAGGAGGATACGTTGTTTATTTTGATTGGTTGAGGGATGGCGGATAAATGTTATAAACTTGTCACTTTTGGCTATTTTGGCAAAAGGATTGATTTGGTCCCGTGGCCCCGTCGAGCTCTGATTGGCTAAGCAAAATTTAAGTGGCGGAGAAAATTTCCTATTTTTGCCCCAGAAGGTGTACACGTGTCAATAAGTCAAGTAGTTGTGGAAGGGCGGGCCTTTTTTGTGTTTTAAGGCACTATGGTGAAAAAGGGTAAAAATGTGAAAAAATTGCCTAAGGCCCGAGAGGACACATGGCAGCTTCTAAGTCAAAGGTGGAAAGGCGGGTTGATGGGGAACTTTGAAGTTTTTCACCTTGTTTTGGAAAACAAGGAATAAAGTTATAATGTGAACCACAGCTCCGCTCCAATCAAAGAGAAAAGGACGCGAAGCTTTGAAAATTCAAAGCGGGAGGCGGAATGTTGGGTTACTTTGAAGTTTTTAACTTCAAAAGGATTAAAGTTATAATGTGAACCACAGCTCCACTTCAATCAGAAAAGGACACGTAGCTTTGAAAAGTCAAAGCGGGAGGCGAAACGATAGGTTACTTTGAAGTTTTTCAACTTCAAAAGGATTAAAGGTATAATGTGAATTGCAGCTCCGCTCCAATCAAAGGACACATAGCTTTGAAAAGTCAAAATGAGGAAGGGAATGTTGGGTTACTTTGAAGTTTTTAACTTCAAAAGGATTAAAGTTATAATGTGAACCGCAACTCCGCTCCAATCGAAAAGGACACGTGGCAGCTTTGACAAGTCAAAGCGGGAAGGCGGATCATCAGGGAAGTTTGAGAATTTAAGCCCTTTTTGGTGAAAAAGGGGAGTAAAGTTATAAAGTGAGTCACGACTACCAATTGGGCCCACATCATAAGCTAAAAATGAAAGGGCAGAGCGTTGGGGAAAATTTGGAAAATTTTCCTTTTTACAAAAAGAGGTAAAATGGCATAATCGAGCCATGATTCCACTGGGACCCACATTGAGCCACATGTCACACCCATTTTCAAAGGCGGAAGGGCGGGGAAAAATGTAAAATTTTACATTTTTTCCAAAAGTTATAAAATGTTAAAAAGTGCTCCCAGTGCCTTTGATTAAATTTCTCATGGACGGCTCTAATTTAAATTTGAGAGGAAAGATCGATGGTTGTCATACATTGCATCTATTTTTTCCACCATTGACATTCCAAGAACTCTGGAGATGTAATTTTTGCATCGTTCTTCATCAAATTTTGATGATTTCTTGTCGTTTTTAATGGCATAGTGCAATTGAATGGATTTAGAGCTCAATTTGTGAATCTGAGGTACAAATTTGAACATTTGAAGTGGAATTTGCTCAAGCACTTGCAAAAATGTGAATTACCAGAGGAGCTAGTTGCAGAGCAAAATTACAGAGGGAAAAGAATGAAATGATGAAGGAAAAGGATGTTGCATGTGTAAAGGATGAAAAACGTGCTCCCAATTAGAAAAATGATGCAAATATTTGAAATGATTCACCTTTTCGAACACCCTGCAACTTTTGGGCGTGAATCTATTAAACGTCCCTTTCTGGAAATCATGATGAAATATGTAACAAACAAAGATGCTTTGAATATTCTTTTCTTGGGGGAAAGCTTGGATGTAATTTGAGTATTATAAAGAGCATGAATTAGACATGCAAATGGTGGGGTTCATTCTTCACGAAAATATGAGAAATCCCATCTTCCTGAGAGACCATCCGAGAGACTGTTAATCTCTTTTGTTTTAGATTTGCATCGTGTCAAGTTGGTTGCGAGTGTACAACCATTGGCGAGCTCTGAGATTGTTCAAGAAACTTTCCCCTACTGATGAATCTAATCAATTTGAATTAATCTGTGTTGATCTTGGGCAAAATTTGTGTCTGCTTTTATTCCAGAATGTCTTCATATAGTTTTTCTTGTTCTGTTGCAATCTTGTGTTAAAATCTCTCTGAATCACACAAAATCTCATCCCTATGATAGTCTAGTGGCATTTGCAATTTCATTATGAGAAGATCTTTCATCTGGTAATGAAATAAACAATTTAAAATCACTTTACCTTCCTTGATTGACAAAGATTGTTTGTAAGTCTTTGGGTGTACCTTAGGCATGATAAACCAAAGGTTTCTAATGCTTAATTGAGTCTTTTAACTCGATCCTTTGTGTTAAATTCTTGAAGATTGTGTGAAAATGTGCAGATCTGGGCCTCCATTGATGCACACCTTCTGGTTGAAGGAACATTTTAGTTATTCGAAGCTTTCTGTTGTTGAGTTTTCCAATTGTTGTAAAGGCTCTCAAAGATCTAGAAAAGTCAAATTTATCTTTCTTAATCTCCCACCAAAAAATTATTCAAACAACTAATCCTACCTGAACTACCCTTGTTTGTCCTGTGTATCAACAAATGAAATATTTCCATTGCCAAAATATGCAGAAGCAAATCAAGGTCTCAATGTCTTAAGTAACTTAAGCCTTGCTTGGAAAATATCTCCATTCTTTAGAAGTGACAACTCGTGAGAGTTAAATTGTGGTGCATTGATCATATTTTCCCAAGGTTTTTCTTTAAAATTTGTGCAAAAGAAGGATATCTTCATCTCCTTCATCAACAAAGGTTACAAAACAAGTTCTCTTACCCTGGTTGAAAGGAACAACCTAAAATAGTGAGGATAGATCAAATCCTTTTAAGGTGCTATCCAATTCTCCAACACTGAGTGACAAAGAGCCAGATGAATCGCCTCCGGCTACAAAATGACATATATTTTGATTTTTCTGTCTCTGAGTGTCTTGTGAAATATTTGATGCTTTGCTCACTTCTAGTGGAGAATCAATTTGGGTACCAACACGGAGAAATGACAACAACTCGAATTAAGGTATGTTTCCTTCACCCACTTTTCAATTTTCGAAACATTGCAGCTACTCGGTAGCTATATTCATATTAACAATCACTCTAATTGTTCTGCAGCACCCCACCCCAATTTCAGTCCCAAGAAAGTAGTTATGCATATCATACAATGTCAGCCCCATCATTTTAAGGTAAACCACTTTTGTCATGCACTCACACATTCTAGCTATTCCATTTTAAATACAAACAAAAAATAATTTCTAATACTACTCCATATTTCTTTTGCAGATTTGTAATTAACATTCCACTTGCCGCATTCCAACATTTTTGTACACACACTTTGTCATTGCATAAAATTTTCTGTTCCTATTGTGTATGGTCATAGTTTGATAGAAACAATAGCGGTCCACCTTTGTACTTGTTATGAGGTGCCCGAATAGATAATATAATTGTAGCTCTTCCGCATAAATATCTTAAACCTTGAAACTTATAGTGTTTTATTATTGTTTGAATCAAGACAACAAGCTATATGCTTATGTTTATACTTCTCAAAGCCTTTATGTTTAATATAGATAAATTGATGCATTTTAAATGTAGACAACAATGTTTCTATTAAAGAAAATGTGGATTTATATTGGATCTGTTGTAGACACTAAAATCGTGTCATAATCACCTTGGTCCCCTATGCAACCTTATAATTACTTCCTCATCCTCAACACACTCATCTAACCATGGCCCCCTTTCACCCCACACTACATTAATTTAATTACTTTAATTAAATTAATCATTTACACTCATTATAATTATTATTTAATTACCCTAATTAACTAAATACCTACCCCTCCACCTCATCTAGCCACCTCACCTAGACACCTCACCCTAAGCCTATTATTAGCAAGTTTCCTTAAACAACTAAAACCTAACTAACAACCTAAAATTAAAGACCTAAACCTCATTCTCGCAGACACAACGGTCACTCCCGCTCATGTCCGGATGAATAGTGAGATCTGGCAACCGTTAGAGCCACGATCTCCTATTTTTAGCATGCCTAGGAATCCCACCTTAACCGACACCGGTCACCCCTGAACCGATGTCGGTCAGCCCATAACCACCATCGGTTACCATTAATGCATGTTTCTTACCTCATTCTCGAGGTTGGCACATTGAAATGAATTCTCTCGCATGCAAGCAAGCAAAAATAACTTCACTCTCACACACAGGCACACCAACATCCATCCAGAGGCCATCCAACACTCATTTCCAGCTGACAGTTGGGCAGAACCAAGTAAGAAGGAGCCCAAGCAGTCCATGTAAGAGCTCTGCAACACTTGGTGATTCCTCCACACCACTCAGCTTCATACCAGCACTTCTAATCCACCTGCACATCCACATGCATCAGTCTTAAGGTAAGTAGAACATCTTACTCGCTTTTCCTTCCCTTCCTATCGTCTTGCTTTTCCCTTATTGTTGCATTGTATTCATTTTTGTTACATGCATTTTATTATCTAAGCCACACTTTTATCCTCCTTCACACTTACACCCCTACTGCACTGTAAACCCCACCAAAGCCCATCCAAACCTCTCGAAAGCCCACCCCGACTAAACCCCGTCCTTTGTGCAAATCATAAAGGAGATCCAACTATTTATGTAGGATTTCTAATATATCACAAGAATCAAGCACCGGTTAGTCCATAACCGCATCGGTTACCTGCAGATACCTTAAACTCACCCAATCCTTCCTTACCCCACCTCACATTTACCTCACCTCCACCAAAACCCTGTCAAGCCCATTCCCTGACTTTCTAGACCTTCTATGCTTCATCCGAACTTGCTCTCAAACCCCGAAACTTTCGACCTTTGTTTAAATATCAATGACCGCATCGTCACCCCTAACCGCACGGTTTCTCCTGCATCGACATCGGTCTTTGTGTTCTCGCCTTGACCTGAATAAAATACTAAAACACCTTACCTATTGACCTAGCTTGCCCAGAATCATACCTTGACCTGCACTGCACTGCACTGTGATGCATTTACCTCCCCTGGATCTGATTGTAGCCTAGCCTGTTACTTTTAGATTTGTTTATTGTATTTAACTGAGGCACCTAAATCAATTAATTACAATAGGCTTTATTTACTGTTTTACATTAATTTGTTTAAAACAATGGACTGACGCCAAATCAGCTAGGAAGTATCGCACTTCCTGGAACTAGCACATGCTAGGCAATCCACTGTCATATATCGTTTAATATCTCTCTTGTGGTCTTGCTTTGTATTTCAAGTAGTTTCTCCCAGCCAAAAGTAAGCTCTCACGGTCAGCTCTGGATCGAGGAGTCAGTACGCGCGCAACAACCTCCAATCTGTCTATAATAGTATTCCTTTAGCACCTTTACCTTATCTATTTCAGTCAAGTACTTCTCAAAAAATAAGAAATCAGGTGAAACATTTTGGCACACCCAGTGGGACCCATTCGGGGTTCCTTGCATCTTTCTTCATTCCTAGGTGAAAACTATGTGTTTGTCTTCCTTCTAAGTAGCATTCACATTAAAAATTTTCTCTTTGGTAACATTCTCTTCTTTCTATTTGCTCTAAAAGACACATTTATTTTGTTGTATTTAAAAAGAACCTTCTTCTTCTTGTTTTCTGCATCTTAGTGAAGTGCATACTCTCTCATGTTCATCCTTTGTGTCATCGAATTCAATATTTCGATTTGGGCTTAAAATCAACTACATTTCATTCTTGTATGTTACATTAGCTCACATTAATTGAGGGAAACCTATACAGCTGGAAGTCATGCCCAGCTGATGGTTGACAAACAAACCATAGAAAGCACATATCTCTTCTTTTGAGTCATATCCAAATTGCACAAAGAATCTAATTTACACACATTTCTAAAACATCTTCTTTCCTCGGAAATCCTGACAACGATCGCACTGATCTTGAGGATTGTCAGGTACTCCCCAACTCGTTGCTTCTATCGAGCATCCATCAGAAGATGGCCCCCCCCACCATAACATTCCTGAAACCTCACCCTTTAGAATTATTTCTTTGTAGGAAGCCTTCCTCACCAAAAATTCTATTGTTCTGTTCATAACAGTTAGTCCACACAAATAGCATAAGTTGAACAAATGTAATAGAATAGGCACTCTAGGAACATTCTTTCTTAGTGTTCTGCTTGATTTGTGTTTTGAGGTGAGAGCTTTCGATCATCATTTTTTTCTTTCCTTGCACACTCCCAATCATAGTCGGTGTATTCTAACTTCGTCTGAGTGTGCCTGGACCACATCTACATCATTCTCAAACTTCTGGGTTTGATTCAACACAAATTTTAAATCACAACCATTTTTATTATTTTTTGTTTCAATTTCATAAGAACTTCACCATACGGTTATCTTTAATCGTCACCAGTTACATTCCAACTGGCATCGATTCAACCTAATCGGCATCGGTATGAAGTCTTTTGGATACTGTCCAAAAGACACCCATTTCACTTTTCGAGTGTAAAAGGCTCCTCTCACCTCATATCTACTATCATCACTTCAATCACAATCACCTTACATCTCATCCTGTGTGAAAACTGCTGATCCGGGACCATCATTTAAAAGATATTAGTTTTTCATAGTGTGATCGGCATCGTTTTACCTAACCGGCACTGTTGGTTAACCTAACCGACATGGTTTACCCGAACCGATGTCGGTCACCCTGTGTTATTTTATAGCTCACCATCTGACCTAATTCACTCACCATTGACTATTTTCCTAGTTCTGCTATGTTTTGTGCCATTCGACATAATATAGTCTTAGCAAATCAGTTCCTACCCACATGGTGTTGAATTCGTAGTCAGGAAAGTGCCCTCGTATTTCACGCTAGTCGATTACCGCTCCCACCTATCCCTTCGCCACCTAGTCCTTCACCACCTTCCATCTCATCACCCATGGATCCCAATCAACCTATCACCATTCCTACAAGAGACACAGAGTTCATACGAATCCTGGATCATAATCCCGCTACTTTGAACCACTACCTCACCCATGCTTCCACTCGAGATGCCTCGGGTCAATTAATCTATGGCATGCCCGTATCCTTATCTCTATCCCTATGACCACTTCCTCGCTTGGCTCCACCTCCTACCACGGTGACCTCACCTATTTTATCCCCTGTTATGTGTCGCAGCTAGGTCCACACTAGCTTTAACCGCCGCATCCGCTACCTCTGTCGTACCCACTGTTTCCACCATACCTTCATCCACTACCCAAAACATAGCATCATCCACACTTGTTGTCTCATATATACCAGTCGCAACGCTACCACCCTTGGTGTCGGTAACCTCTACCCCATTTCAAAACCTTGTCCTTTCTATTCCCAATCTCTACCTCCCATCTCTACTAGGGTCACTACGAGTGTCCCACCCTCACATACCTACTACCAACCGCCTCTTGTTTCATCAGTCATTCAGTCTGGGTATATACCCCCTGTGTCTATTCACTTCATTCCCACCTCCTTATTCGACACCACCATACTCTGGAATGTCATATTCTTCATATGTCCAACAACCTCCTTTCGCTACAGGAGGTACCCAATCTTCACAACCTAACAATGACTTTATCAAATTAATGATGGATAAGATGTAGAAATTAGAAGCATCTTGTTTTTGGCTCTCGCAATTCTCTCACCTATGATGAGATTTGTAATGAGCCTATTCACCCATCCATTCCCATTTTCCCATATCCCGTACATGGGAGATGCCTAAGTTTAACCGCTTTAACAATAAGGAAGACCCGCAGCATCATTTGCGATCTTTCAAACATGGGTGTTACCTAATTGCCCAAGATGATGCTTTACTCTTGCGAACTTTTCCCATGTCCCTAACTAGTCCAGCATTGAACTGGTATAATGGATTACCTAGACATTCAATCTTCTCATTTAACCAAATAGCCCAAGCTTTCTTGGATCATTTTTCGATTAACATTGTCAAGAAGGTTACCATGACCGATCTTTATTCCACGCATCAATATGATGACGAATCTATCGTAGATTTTGTCACTCATTGGCGTAGCCTAATCAACCAACTCACTTTCCAATTACCGCAAACTAAACTCATAGAGCTCTTCACATGAGCCTATGCTAGACATATCTCACCTACCTTACAGGTGCAAACCTTCCAAACATTCGATGAGGCTTTCACTATGGCACATAAGCTCGAAATTCGTGCCATTGAAGAGAAGAAGATACAATTACGAAGTAAGAACTCCTCGTTTAAGTCGAACGCTACTTCCTCTTCCTCGAAACGTCGAGGAAAAATTATTCTAAAAGCCAAGGGAACCGCCAACGCGGTGGTACTCAAAGCTGGCCCTACTCATCCATCCAATCATGCTAAACCTTCATCAAATCTTTCACCGGTCCAAACCTTCCAATTCAAACATGAACAAAAGAAATACACCCCAATTGGGGAGCCATATTCATCTATTTTGGAGAAATTTATTAAAGCCGGTGTTATCACCCTTCCTCCTATCAAACCACATACTGGTTTTGATCCCTCTCGCCCTATACTAGGTTGGTACAAGGAAAATGACTACTGTAACTATCACCATGTAAACGGTCACAGTGATAGCAATTGTATCACCTTTAAAAATATTGTTCAGGGAATGCTCGAGAGCGGTGAGTTAATCCTGGATAACCCAAATGCACCTGCCAATCAAAATCTTCATATATTCAAGAAACCATTTCCCAACCATTCCCCATCTAATGATCAAACTAGCGATGCCTCAAACAATGATAGTAATACACGTGAGGTACATGCTATCTTCAATGACTTACCAATCTGTTTCCCAATTATCTCATGTCCCCTCCATTGAGGAAATCCTAGCCCAAAATCCTCTACCTACACAGGAACCTACTTCATCTGTTCCTCCACCCACAGAGGAAAGCCCTTCCTCTCCTCTGTACTCACAAAAGAGTCCTCGTTAGCACCGATATCATTTCACCTTCAGCTTCCCTACCCAGTGAGCCATCACCAATTGTACCTCCTCCACCCACAGAGGAGCACTCATTATCTTCTCCACCTATTCAGGATCCAATAGATTTGTTGTTACCGCTCGATGACCATTCTCCATCAGCGACCCAAGATCTCGCGGACCTATTTTTGGCTCTCTTACTGCAGAGGCCAAATCTAGTGAATTCCTTGTTTCTCAGATACATTTTACTGGAATTACCACTTGCTCCACATCTACCTCATCTACCACAGTGTCGTTTTCATGTCTAGACCATCTAGATTATGTTGATAGGTCTTCACTTTGGGGGCATCTCTTACTCTCGGTCTCGACCCAAATGCAATCATCTTCCACTGACACTTCTACCATTTATCCAAAGGTGTTTCAACAACCTAAACCACACATGACTATAACCCTCAATACATCTTACATTTGCATCATCTTCATCTATACCCGGCCCACTACTTGCTAGCCGACGTGTTCCAATATCATCTATTGTATCTAAACCCGCTAGTGTCCTAGGGGTCGCACCGACATCAAACCCTGCACATCCTCTTGTCAAGCTAGATCTAACTACATCTTCCTGTATACCTACTAAACCAATCCCTCAACCTAAACAAAAAACCCAACCATCTAAATCGCATACACCGACCTCACCAACTACACCTTTATCACCTTCACCCCTACCATCCATCTTGGGACCTCACCCCTCGACCTTAACAAAATCTGCTCCCTCCAAGGGTAAACCTAAAATTCCCTTGACCCTTCACTATAGCTGTAACTCTGCGAGCGAACCTCGCGTCCTTCATCACCATCTATAACTTCTTTTCCTCCTATACCTCCATTACCTTCTATATCTCCTTCACTACCTATGACATTCTCTGCCCCTTTACCTGTACTTCCCTCTCAACCTCAACCAAAACCTACCGTTGCACCTCAGTTGTCCCCTTGGGTCACTCATCCTCTCCCACCATCTGCCTTTCCATCTACATCACGTGCTCCACCTACACCTCTACCTAAGAAAAAACACCAAAATCAAAGAACCCACCAATTTCCAAAGAAGTGGTTAAACCTTTTACCCTTCTCTTCTGTTACCGCACCTCCACCAAAGAAAGTACAACCCAAATCCAAGACCATGTCACCTCAACTACCACCACAACTACCCATTCTTCCAACCAAACCTACATTTACTTCACATTGCAATCCACTGGTAGGATCGTACGCCACTATCCTTGGTAACCTCCTAGAGAGCTCTGTTATCACACTACCTCCTCTTAGACCCTATGACCCTCTCAAACCTAAACCAGAAGGGTTTGATGATACTAAAATTTGTGCTTACCATCGTGTGCCAGGACATGATGTTGAGAGTTGTAAGGGTCTAAAGGCTGCCCTCATTCAGTTATGTCCTTCTGACCCCAATTTTGATGATGATGACCTCCTTGATGATGAACCTATTTCACCTCCACCACTTTCTCCACATCTTCCTCCTACACCTATACCACAACCCCCATCTTCACCTCCACGACCTTTTTATCCACCTCCAAAATTTGAAATCAATATGGTTCGCATCCAAGAGATTGTTAAACCCCCTCCTAAATGCCGGTGTTGGACACTCATGCAGAAGGCTCTTATCCACCTCTTGGTAAATGCCCCTCCTGCCAGTATACCTTTCATGGTAACCCCACTCCATCCACCTCTCTACCTCAAATCAACATGGTTCACGTTGCTACCCGCGGTCAGAAAGACAAAGGGAAAGACAAAGTAGCTGACCCACCAACCAACCACGTACCCAACATACCAATTGCACCGCACCTAAAGTCACTATCCGTGGTCCGACATATCCTATTTTCGATGGGGTTACGCACCGCGTGATGCTCAAACAGTTACACCAATCCTCTCTCAAAATGTCCTTATACGATCTCATCCAAACCTCAGAGTCACATCGTCAAGCCCTCATGGAGGTCCTTCAATCTATTGAGGTTTTACCCAATGACCCCACACCCGTAGCCTCTATCATCACACCTCATCATGTCACCTCTCTCACCAAATTACCACCTACCTCAACACCTCCACCTTCTCACCAAGTTTCCACCCTCAGTTTCTCAATGAAGAAATTGTTCCCCACTAAACCGATGACCCAGATCCTAATCTTTTCATCTTTGTCCACATCGATAATATACGTGTATGACATGTTATGATTGATGGGGGTGCTAGTATTAACATCATATCCTCTCATGCATTCAAACAAATGTGCATACCCGACAACTGCATGCATAAACATCCAGTCATGTTACGTTCATTCAATGACAATATCACTTCTACACTCGGCACTATCATCCTCCACATTCATGTGGGTCCCCATACTATTCCAGAGTTATTCTATGTCTTGGAAGGGGAGTTTCAATACAATTTGTTACTTAGTAGACCCTGGATTCGTGTCATGGGTTGTGTTCTTTCTACTTTACATCGATGTGTAAAGTTCGAACATGAAGGACGTTCCTATACCATTCCAGCTGACCCATCACCTTTTAAAACCTGCAACATGCTTTACCGACCTAATGATGTCCTTGTACCTATTAAGGCATCTACCTCCCTACCTACATCTTCTTCACACATGACTCCGACCACCGGCCCCGTTTGCAAACTCACCTTTGCCCAAATCTTCTATTCCCACCGCTTTGCTTTATAGCTTCTACCAGTCATACATCAGCCTCCCAACCAACCGATACTTCGGCCGATCCAACCTCTAACACTTCCTCCATTCCAGCTACCCATATATCAACCTCTAATCCCTTGGAAGGTGTTTTTCAATGCCTCACTATGGGGGAGTATCACCTGTACAATTTAATACATTCCTTACTCCACAAGAGTATGGAAACCTTCACCAGCATCCTCACTATGATCATTGCATAGGTGAGCATCTCCTTTATGGTCCTCCCCACCTTCGCACCCATCTTACCTATGGGGGACTTGATATTTCCACTTACACACCTAACCACCATCACAAACTCAACCTTTTTGGTGACCTTTTCATTTAGCAATCGCACTTCTTCGCCCACACTTTCCTACACCGATGTGTGTGGAAAGGCTTTGGCTTTGGTTTTTATGAGCAAGGCCGTCACACCATTATTTCATGTACCACACACAAACACAATGATCGTAGTGGAATCGGTTTTACCAAACTACCTACCAAAAATCCCCGCATTGAACTCATCGAAGACATCGACCCCTCTCCACCTTCTTCACCTACTCCATTATCACCACCTTCACCAACAGAGTTGATAGATCCCAAATCTATCCTCCCAACTTTTTTTTTTCATAAACACCATTTCCTTAGGACCTCTGACTTATCAACGCAATGGCGAGGCTCCTTCTTCTCTTCCTTTCTTGTATCCTAACATGGTTGAGGACGATACTCCTTCTATTAATGTCATTCAATGTCAGGATGATGAGTCCATTCTCACCTACCTTGGTGCTAAAGACTCTTATATCCATCGGTCATTACCTTCTGAGACGCAAACAATGTTGAATGAATCGACTATCGAAGTCAACATCCACACTCAGGATGATCCTCACATTCTCAAGATTGGCCAATCTCTAGATACTACTGAACAAGAAGCCCTCACTTCTTTTCTTAAAGATCATAACCATGCTTTCGCTTGGTCCTATGTTGACATGCCTAGTATTGATCCCACTATCGTGGTCCACAATATCGTAACCATTCCCGATGCCAAACATATAAAACAAAAGTTAAGGAAAATGCACCCTCGCATTGCTCTTCTTGTCAAAGGAGAACTTCAACACATTCTTTCAATGTCCATCTTACCCATCGATTACCCCCAATGGATTTCTAACATCGTCCCTGTTACTAAGGCGACAGGGGAACTTCGCATTTGCACTGATTTCCGTGACCTCAACCTCACTTTCCGAAAAGATAATTTTCCCCTACCTGGTATTGGCCAGTTGGTGGACCTTACCGCTGGCCATGAGATGCTATCACTTATGGATGGTTTCTCGGGTTATAACCAAATCTTGCTCGCCCTAGAGGATCAACACAAAACCACATTCATCACTCCTTGGGGGACCTTTTGCTATCGAGTCATGCCTTTTGGCCTTAAAATGATGGTGCCATGTATCAGCGGGCTATGACCTACATTTTCCATGACATCATGCACCACATATTGGAAGATTATGTAGACAATCTCCTCACAAAATCCAAACATCGATCCGAACACCTTACTGTCTTGAAAACCATCTTTGATCGCCTCATCAAGTATTGTGTTCGCCTTCAACCCAAGAAATGTGTCTTCGCGGTTCTCTCAGGAAAGCTCCTAGGATTTATCATCTCCTTATGTGGTATAGAGGTTGACCCTGCTAAAGTCAAGGCCATTCTCGAAATGCCTCCACCCACTAACCTTCACCAACTTTGTAGTTTGCAAGGCAAGTTGCAATCTATTTGCCGATTTATTTCCCAACTTTCAACCGTTGTCAACCGTTTCATCACCTTCTTAAAAAGGATGTCTCCTTCAAATGGGATGACGACTACCACAAAGCTTTTGAGGCCTTAAAACAATACCTTCTCCAACCACCCGTGCTTGTCCCACCTAAAGATGACCAACCCTTTTACCTATACATCTCAGCTACCAATCACTCTTTAGGGGCCATGCTCACTCATCGTGATGAACAACATAGGGAGCAGGTGGTTTATTACATAAGCCGTACTCTTCTGGACTACGAAACCCGATACACTCATCCTGAAAAACTTTGCTTAGCCTTAGTTTTTGTTGCCACCAAACTTCGCCATTACCTACTCAACCACAAAACCTATGTTGTGACCAACACTGACCCCTTACACTTCATGTATGCCAAACCCTACCAAAATCAACGTGTAACACGTTGGCTCATGCTTCTTCGAATTTCGATTTCCCGACGAATCCATTCTTACCATCTCTTTGGATGATGACCCTTACCAAATGACCTTATTCTTCAATGGTTCCACATGTCGGCTGTGGGGGTGGTGCGAGTATTATCCTCATTTCGCTTAATGGTGAACCTATGCCCTTATCATTCAAGCTAGACTTTGAGTCACTAACCAAATGACCCTTACCAAATGACCTTATTCTTTGATGGTTCCAAATGTCATATGGGGTGGTGCGAGGTATTATCCTCATTCTGCTTGATGGTGAACCCATGCCCTTATCATTCAAGCTAGACTTTGAGTGCACTAACAATATTGCCGAATATGAAGCACTCGTATTGGGTCTCATGACTGCTATGCCTTAAATGTTAAGTCCATTAATATCTTTGGTGATTCTCAATTGATAGTAAACCAAGTCAATGGTGTTTATTAGTGTCATAATGAAATACTTCAAGAGTACAAATATTACGTCAACATCATGTTGACTACCTTTGACCGCTATAAAATTCAAACCATTCCACGATCCACCAATAAATTCACAAATACCATGGCCTGCCTCACTTCCCAAATACCTACTTCCGATGATTCAGACATCTTTGTTACCATGAAATGCATACAGAGACCTTCTTATAAACCTTGTTGTGTTAACCTTGTCTCGAACCACCTCACTAAACACACAAGACCTTTGGTATAAGCAGCTTGCGAACTACCTTTCCCTTTCTATCTTACCCCCCTAACCTCACACGTAATGGACAACACACCTTTCTCAAAAGGGCCTCTCGTTATGTCGTCATGGGTGGCCTCCTCTATAAACGTGGCTTTGACGGTATCCTCTTACGATGCCTTACCAGCTCTGAAATCCCCTATACCATTAAAGAAGTTCACGATGGCATATGCGGAGGTCACTTCAGTGGCCTTGCTATTGCTAAACACATTCTTCACCTAGGCTATTATTGGCCGACCCTCAATCATGATTGTTGCGACTACATTAAACATTGTGTAAAATGCCAACAACATGCCAATCTTCATCACACACCTAGTCACATCTTATAGGTCGCCCGTGACCTTTGGCCCTTTCTCTCAATGGGGTTTGGATCTTGTTGGAGAGATCAATCCTCACTCTTCCCTAAGACATCAATGGATCATCACCGCTACCGAATACTATACTAAATGGGTTGAAGCTGTACCTCTCATCTCCACTAAAGTTGAGAAAATATGTGAGTTCATCAATCATCACATTATTTGTCACTTTGGTGTTCCACATCGCCTCATCACTGATAATGGAAAACAATTCAAAAACAAAACCCTACAGAAACTTTGTGACGCCTTTGGCATCCAGCTAAGCTTCTCCTCACCATATTACCCACAAACCAATGGCCAAGCCGAATCCACCAACAAAACCCTAAACAAAATTCTCATGAAAGTGGTTAACGATACTGGAAAGGATTGGCATACGCACATTCCTTTTGCTCTTTGGGCATACCGTACTAGTATTCACACTTCCACCGCTGCTACTCCCTTTTCTCTGGTCTATGGTACCGAGGTTGTTTTGCCTCTCGAAGTCCAGATCTCATCTCTCCATATCTCTTCAAGACATGCTCACTGATGATGAATTTTGCCAAGACCATTTAGCACAACTTGAGTTATTAGATGAATGTCGTCTTCATGCCCTCGACCATCTCCAAGTTTACCAAAAATGCATCAAGCGTGCCTATGATAAACATGTCCATGAACGCACCTTCAAGGTTGGTGATCTCGTCCTCAAGGAAAATCAACACGTAACTAAAGTAGAAAAAAAAGCAAACGAGGCAAGTTTGCTCCTAATTGGCTTATACCATACATCGTGACCCATGACTATGGATCAAGTGCTTATCATTTGTCTTCACTTGACGGTAAGCTCGAACCTAAGCCCCTCAATGCCTTGCATCTTTGACCATTCTACTGTTGACTTCTAGTCCTACATCACTATTTATCTAGTTCATGCTCGTCCCTTGAGCGCCATTTACCTTTCTCTTTTCCACACCTCATCTCCAATGACTAAACAAGAATCATGTGATTACCCGTCACCCTTTTGCCTTATCTTAAATATGTGCACCATGGTTATGCACATGATATAATTTCATGGATACTTTTTGTCTTCTTTAGATGAGATCCCATGGTCATTCACCCTTGCCTTTCAACAAGAACCAAATGCTTTGTTATATCTAGTCCATGACTTAAAAGCCAAAACTAAAATATTGCCAAAAATAAGGGATTAACTCCTTGAGTCAAACTTCCACTATAAAGATGAATCCCTCAAAAGGACATCTTCCACCTCAAATTACCGCTATAAGTAGACTGCTCCCTCGAAGGAAAACTATAAAAAGCTTGCAACTCTCTACATAGTCTATCCAAAAAGAAGACTATTTCCTCAAAATAAATATTCAGAAGCTTCCCACATCGATCAGCTTCGCGAAGACCTCAAGGAGACATATATTCATCCCATATAGACTTCCCGCATCGATCAGTCTATTTAAAAAAAAAAGAGTCAAAAAAAAAAAAAATAAACTTTTTCGTCATGGACTTGCCTATTGTGATCTTGGATCTCTTGCCAAAGGCATGTTGAATCTTATCATATGACCTAATTACCTTCACCTCCTTACCCGATGTCTTTTCACTTCATACCTCAAGGGACTGCCGAACCTATGACATTTAGTGATCTTGTGACTATTCTTCACCTCTCGAATAATCAATTATGCAATGTCTTTAGGGTCTTACGTTCACTAGCCTATCTATAGATATGGTTCACACGTTTTGATCCTTACCAATCTGGTGGCTCTCTTGCATTCTCTTCGCTTTTTTAACTTCTTCATTACCTTTTGATCATCCTATATAGGATTGGACCCTCAACGCCTTGTTTTTGAGATTACCTTCTCCCACCTCAATCAACCTAAAATCATCTTTACCTATCTACCTATTCTCAACCCAAACATCAATGACCTCAACCTAATCATACCTATGACTTGGAATCAACACTACCTATCAACTAAATCACCCATACCTATTTACCTCTACTACACCCAAACCTAACGAACCTTGACCCAATTATACCTATGACCTCGAATCAAAACTACCTATCAACCAACATGCCTCTTCTTCTATCTTCTCATATTCTTCCCTAGCTTATGGGAGAACTACATCGTCTGAGGCCCCTTTTTCGGGACTATGTAGGCAAAGCACTCGAGGGCATGGGGCCCTTGGAGGTTAGCTCGGCCACTCTTTACCCTAACCATTTCCCCACATATTTTCTATTAACATTCTACCGTAATTAGTTTCCATTTTTCATAACACTTGGAAATTTACCACACATACATATCTACCATTTTATCACATCATAAAAACATCCAATCAATCATTTCACATTTCCATGATATCAAAGATTTTGGAAATTTACACCATAACATACATATTCATCATCATTTATTTTTCCATGCTACCAATAACTTGAAAACTAACTCAACCATGCCTATAACTCCGACTCAATCCATGCATATCACCTAACTCAACCATGCCTATAACTCGAATCAATCCATGCCTATAACATGACTCAATCCATGCCTATCACCCGACTCAACCATGCCTATCACTCGACTCAACCATGCCAATAACTCCGACTCAATCCATGCCTAAACCGACTCGACTCCATCACGCCTAACTCACCTAATTTCCATCCATATCAAAGTAACAAATCCATATCTCCTCTAACACAAGCCATACAACCACTATCTCATAAACATATGAACACTCACAAAATATCATGAATATCATCATGTAAATCAATAAATGTGTATCTCAAAATACATGTCTATCTCATCATGGCCATCATCTCAAAATGTCGACACGTAGGCCGATATACAAATACAAAATTTCTTCAAACACGTAGGCCGGTATATACTCAAAATATACATAATCACTCGTACATCCTCACTATCCTCAGACGCAGTCGGCATATACATCCCAAAATCACTAGTATACATCAAAAATCGGGTGACCGCGTCTCGGGCATCTCGTCGGATGTCCTCCATCTTTGTGTCCCTTATACCCTCGACCTCCTGTGTCCTGTTGGCACCTCACCTCGCACCTTGGTGGCCATGCATTGGTCACCTCCCCTACTCGGGCCTCGGAGCTCGTTGACCTCCTGTGCTCTCCACACTATAAGTGTGGGATCTTGTCCTCTCCCGATGCACTGTTGTGCCTTGTACTCTCCGTAGGATAAGAAGTCTATCTGGCCGCCATGCCATGAGCTGGTCCTGATAATATCTCACCTCACCTAGGGCATCCTGTAACCTGGATATAGGCATGGTCTGTGGTGGTCCCATAGGTCTCGGCCCCTGGGATACGTGCAACCTCGCCTTGTGTCGACCTATGCACTGGGACCAACTCCCTATGCCTGTGGTGGTGCCCCCTACCCCTATGCCTGTATTTGGGCCTGTAAGGCCCCAATCTGTGTCTGGGTTGTGGCCAACTAGCCCTGTAAACCGCCACTGAGAGCAATAAGGTTGTCACACCGACCATCTTTGTCTACATCTCCTCCACTCTCTCCTCTCACACAATCAGGCTGCAGACTAGCCACCTGTACTCGTAGCTCTGCTACCTCTACCTCGACCTCTCTGGCCGTGTCTCTGCAGATACCTATCGGGTAATCAGCGTCGCTACCCACCCCGTAGGGCATCTCTTTGCACTATAATGGTCACTAAGTCGGCTTCCATGGCCTCGATGGTACGGCTCTTAGCTATGTCGCCACCATCTATGTACCCATCTGCCAATCCGCATCATCTATCGTGAATCTACATGCTGCTCCTCCCCGTCCCCAACCGCACATTGTGGGTCGTGGTGGAGACATAGATCTATCCACATCAACTCTCATATCTTGTGGGAAGGATGGTGGTACATCTTGTACCAACCCGAACTAGCGTCTGACCCACTCTACGGGTATCCGCTCGTGCTCTCCAGCCCTCCTCCCTTCTATCCATAGATATATCTGGAGCCCATCTAGCTCGCATCCAATTGTCGGTATGAGGGGAAGCCTACGTAAGGCCTCCAAATGATGTCCACACGGACAAACCCTCCAAGTAACCTCCTGTAATAGGCTACATCGTGTGTAGCTCTGGTACCTCGGGCCTATCCAATGGTGGTACCCACCATTGCATACCGACTCTCAAAACTCTCTGTGGGAATACATCTCCACCCGGGGCATCCCCACTGGTCGAACACAAACAATGTGCTCATAAGCTTAGCAATGCAGTAGTAAGGCCCCACAGATCCTGAATAGCTGCAGTCGCCCGTAGGCCCATAACTTTCTATATACAAGAAACAATCGGTGCCCATGTGAACTTGGTGATGATGTATCATCATGTCATGTAGCACTCCCATCAAGGAGCATGGGAATCGTCCACCCCTCTGCATCGGCGAAATGCGAAGCAACAGACTACCTCCATCAATAGGACCACCGGACCTCATCTCTCTCGGATGGGCTCTATACATCGCTCTCCATAGCCCATGTTAGCACTATGGAATGTCAGTCTGCTACACCCTCACCAAAATGGGTCATTAGTAGCTCCTCAGACGCCTCTGAGGAGATAGAATAAACCTGGGTCCCCAATATGGGTAACCACATGATCCTATATACATCCTCCACGGTGATCGTCATCTCACCGTCGGGGTGGAAGGTGTTGGTGCAAGTCCCACTATCGATGAGGGAAACCATAAGACTCGCCTCCGGACTACATGTCGTGGCGTCTCACACCTATCAACCCCACCTGCTACATCTTGCCACTCCTCCTACGTCGTGCTCGCTCGTATTGTCAATAATAAAGACGAACCCGATCCCTCATCTACAACTCATCTTGGGCTGCATCCAACAAGAACAATGTATTAATACACCTTCCCATCTTACCCTGTTTTCACCCCAACTCTCAACCTCTTTTACCTAAAACCCACCTATCCTAACCCTTACCCACACCACCTATCCTAACCCTTACCCACACCACCTATTTTACCGAAACCCACCTATCCTAACCCTCACCCAAACCAAAAATTCTACCCTTACCCACACCACCTATCCTAACCCTTACTCAAACCACCCATTCTCCCTTAACCCTTTTCCTCTCACCTAACCCTTACCCACACCACCTATTCTAACCGAAACCTCTCTACTCTAACCCTTACCTAAACCACCCATTCCCCCTTAACCATTTTCCCTCTCACCTAACCCTTCCTCTACCTACCATACTTTCCTAACCCATCCTTAACCCTTCCCTTCTACCCCAATCCTCACCTCGGTTAACCGGCGACGGTTATTCCCGATCGACAATGGTCTCCACTTAACCGGCATCGGTCACTATTCTTGTGACTGCACGGTCACTACTACTGCCGACATCGGCCACATGTTGACCGACATCGGTCATTTTTCTCGCCACCCGCCATGATCCCTCAACCCTATTTTCCTCCCCCTACCCATTCTACCCACCCAAATCCCTCCTTACCTCCTCATTTTTCTCTATCTCAACCTTTTAACCCAACTCCTACCCTTCTCTATCCCTATTTCCCTCTCTTTTTCCCTTATTTTCAAATTTTCACCCCCAACCCCATTTTTAACATTTCTTATATTTTAACCAAATTGACAAACAACTCAATCAAAAGGTTTAGATCTTACCAGTATCATGCTACCATCGACGTGGTGGCACCTTCGACCACCGCACCTTTGGTCCACCCGATCCTCTCCCGCCTCTGTCATAACCAAATCACCACCGAATCTCCACACCAATCACCTCACTCGCTTCATTCCCGTGGCCCCACCTCTCATTCAACCTACCCACCTACGTGGCTCACCAACCAAACTCTCGGATTTCCTTGTTTGTCCTTTTCCTCTTTTTTCTCTTCTTGTCTTTTTCTCCTTTTCCCAAATAACAAATGAATTTTCAAAACGTAGGTTTTTCGCCTTTTATAGCTACCGACTCGACCGACATCGGTTAACCTTGACCGATGCCGGTCGATTCCCTAGCCAACCATCACTGGTTCATTCCAACCAATATTGGTTGCTTTGCATAACATTTTACCTAACATTTCACTACCTAATTTTGCTTGCCTAAACTCTCTTTTTCCCCACCTATACCTCCCTGGACCACTTTACCTTCTCCTCTGGCCCACCACCTTCTTCAACCTCACCTCGTCAACTGTTGAAACCTCATTATCTTACCCCTACCTCGGCCTTACCCATCTTTGTGACCTATCTACTGGACCCTTAAAATTATTGGTGACCTTTGACCCACTGTGCTCGCTATACCTTGCGACACTGTTACCCATGTTGTTTGACCTCGTGACCTTACCTTGCCTATTGCCGTGATGTCTATCCTGACCCAACCTTGGTGTACCGGAACACACCTAACGTTCCTACACCTGACCCATGTTGTGGTCCCTGACCTTATCCTATACCTGGATACCAGAATCGCTTCAACTTTGTTTGGATAAACCTATCGACCTTAGACGACGTAGAGTTTGCAAGCTCTTCAACTGGTACCATGTTGCAGTTTATACATGTGCGTGCGTTCAACTGCCGCTACCTTTGCCCTTGGCTCGTTTACCTCCGTTTACCCATCTCGCCTGATTGGCCCTTTACCCCATTCCTCACTTCTCCTCATTCGCTTTGCATCCACTTTTATCAAACCACTCGCCGATGTGCTCGCCACCTCATCGATTCCCTGGTTTGAGGGGGATCACCTCATTCCCACTTGGGGCAACCACACTCTATTTTTGTTCGTGTCACTTACCAATACAAGCTACATGCAACAAAAAGGGCAAAATGTAGACAAAATCATGTCATAATCACCTTGGTCCCCTATCTTGCAACCTTATAATCACTTCCTCATCATCTAACCATGCCCCCTTTCACCCCACATTACATTAATTTAATTACTTTAATTAAATTAATCAATTACATTCATTTCAATTATTATTTAATTACCCCTAATTAATTAAATGCCTACCCCCTCCACCTCATCTAGCCACCTCACCTAGACACCTCACCCTAAGCCTATTATTAGCAAGTTTCCTTAATTAACTAAAACCTAACTAACAACCTAAAATTAAAGACCTAAACCTCATTCTCGCAGACACAACGGTTACTCCCGCTCATGTCCGGATGAATAGTGAGATCTGGCGACCATTAGAGCCATGATCTCCTATTTTTAGCATGCCTAGGGAATCCCACCTTAACCGACGCCGGTCACCCCTGAACCGACGCCGGTCAACTCATAACCGCCGTCGGTTACCATTAATGCCTATTTCTTACCTCATTCTCGAGGTTGGCACATTCGAAACGAATCCTATCGCATGCAAGTAAGCAAAAACGACTTCACTCTCGCACACAGGCACACCAACATCCATCCAGAGGACATCCAACACTCATTTCAATCGCGGTAAGGCGGAACCAAGCAAGAAGGAGCCCAAGCAGTCCATGCAAGAGCTCTGCAACACTTGGTGATTCCTCCACACCACTCAACTTCATACCAACACTTCCAATCCACTGTACATCCACATGCATCAGTCTTAAGGTAAGTAGAACATCTTACTCTGCTTTTCCCTTCCATTCTCAGTCTCGCTTTTCCCTTATTGCTGCATTGTATTCATTTCTGTTACATGCATTTTGTTATCTAAGCCACCCTTAGATCCTCCTTCACACTTACACCCCTACAGACACTGTAAACCCCACCAAAGCCCATCCGGACTCTCGAAAGCCCACCATGACTAAACCCCTGTCCTTTGTGCAAATCATAAAGGAGATCCAAGCCATTTCGTAGGATTTCTAATATCTCACAAGAACCGGCATCGGTTAGTCCATAACCGGCGTTGGTTACCTCAGATACCTGAACTCACTTAATCCTTCCTTACCCCACCTCACATTTACCTCACCTCCACTTCTAAAACCCCGTCAAGCCCATTCCACGACTTTCTAGACCTTCTATGCTTCATCCGAACTTGCTCTCTTAGACCCCTATTTTGACCTCTGTTTAAATATCAATGACCGGCGTCGGTCACCCCCCTAATCGCACCGGTTACTCCCAGGCATCGACATCGGTCTCGTGTTCCGTGCCTTGACCGCAAGCAGAATACTAAAACACCTTACCTATTGACCTAGCTCGCCCATAATGATACCATGACATGTACCTGCACCTGTGACAATACCTTACCTCCTCGGATATCGATTGTAGCCTAGCTTTGTTACTCTTATATTCGTTTATTGTATTTAATTGAGGCACCTAAATCAATTAATTACAATAGGCTTTATTTTGTTTTACATTAATTTGTTTAAAACAATGGATCGACAAAAATACCAGAAGTATCGCACTTCTCGGAACTAGCACATGCTTAGGCGGTCCTTTGTCATATATTGTTTAATATCTCTCTTGTGGTCTTGCTTTGTATTTCGGGTAGTTTCTCCTAGCCAAAAGTAAGCTCTCACGGTCGGCTCTGGATCGAGGAGTCGATGCGCGCGCAACAACCTCCAATCGTCTATAATGTATTCCTTTACCACTGTTACCTTATCTATTTAAATCAAGTACTTCTAAAAAAACTAAGAAATCGGGTGAAACATTTTGCCTTAAAAATGCTTTGGTGCCACGTATCGTGGCTATGACCTACATTTTCCATGACATCACGCACCACATATTGGAAGATTACGTAGACAATTTCCTCGCAAAATCCAAACATCGATCCGAACACCTTACTGTCTTGAAAACCATCTTTGATCACCTCATCAAGTATTGTGTTCACCTTCAACCCAAGAAATGTGTCTTCGCGGTTCTCTCAGGAAAGCTCCTGGGATTTATCATCTCCTTACGTGGTATAGAGGTTAAGTCGGGCATTCTCGAAATGCCTCCACCCACTAACCTTCGCCAACTTCGTAGTTTGCAAGGCAATTTGCAATCTATTCACCAATTTATTTCCCAACTTTTTGATCGTTGTCAACCGTTTCATCACCTCCTTAAAAAGGATGTCTCCTTGAATGGGATGATGAGCGCCACAACGCTTTTGAGGCCTTAAAACAATACCTTCTCCAACCACCCGTGCTCGTCCCGCCTAAAGACGACCAACCTTTTTACTTGTACATCTCCTCTATTGATCACTCTTTAGGGGCCATGCTCAGTCATCGTGATGAACAACATAGGGAGCAGGTGGTTTATTACATAAGTCATACTCTTCTGGACTATGAAACCCGATATACTCATCCTGAAAAACTTTTCTTAGCCTTAGTTTTTGTTGCCACCAAACTTCGCCACTACCTACTCAACCACAAAACATATGTTGTGACCAACACTGACCCCTTACACTTCATGTATGCCAAACCCTACCAAAATCAATGTGCACCATGTTGGCTCAAAGCTTCTTCACGACCTAGACCTCAAATTTATTCACCAGGAATCTATCAAGGGCCAAACTATTCTTGACCGGCTCGCCGATGCACCTCTTTCCGGAAATCAACCTTCAAATTTCGATTTCCTTGACGAATCCATTGGTACCCTCTCTTTGGATGATGACCCTTACCAAATGACCTTATTCTTCGACGGCTCCAAATGTCGGCGTGGGGGTGGTGCGGGTATTATCCTCATTCCGCTGATGGTGAACTCATGCCCTTATCGTTCAAACTCGACTTGAGTGCACTAATAATATTGCCGAATACGAAGCACACTCGTATTAGGTCTCATGATTACTATGCCTTAGATGTTAAGTCCATTAATATCTTTGGTGATTCTCAATTGGTAGTAAACCAAGTCAATAGTGTTTATCGGCGTCATAATGAAATACTTCAAGAGTACAAACGTTAAATCGACATCATGTTGACTACTTTTGATTGCTATAAAATTCAAACTGTTCCGTGATCCACCAATAAATTCGTGGATACTATGGCTTGTCTCGCTTCCCAGATACCTACTTCTTGCGCGATTCAGACATCTTTGTCACCGTGAAACGCATACCAAGACCTTCTTATAAACCTTGTTGTGTTAACCTTGTCCGAACCGCCTCACTAAACACACAAGACCTTTAGTATAAGCAGCTTGCTGACTACCTTTCCCTTTCTATCTTACCCCCTAACCTCACACGTAATGGACAGCGTGCCTTTCTCAAAAGGGCCTCTCGTTATGTCGTCATGGGTGGCCTCCTCTATAAACGTGGCTTTGACGATATCCTCTTACGATGCCTTACCAGCTCTGAAATCCTCTATACCATTAAGGAAGTTCACGATGGCATATGCGGAGGTCACTTCAGTGGCCTTGTTGTACCTAAACGCATTCTTCGCCTAGGCTATTATTGGCCGACCCTCAATCATGATTGTTGGGACTATGTTAAACGTTGTGTAAAATGCCAACAACATGCCAATCTTCACCGCACACCTAGTCACGCCTTACAAGTAGCCTGTGACCTTTGGCACTTTTCTCAATGGGGTTTGGATCTTGTTGGAGAGATCAATCCTCACTCTTCCCTTAGACATCAATGGATCATCACCGCTACCGAATACTATACTAAATGGGTTGAAGCCATACCTCTCACCTCCACTAAAGCTGAGAAAATATGTGAGTTCATCAATCATCACATTATTTGTCGCTTTGGTGTTCCACATCGCCTCATTCACGATAATGGAAAGCAATTCAAAAACAAAACCCTACAGAAACTTTACAATGCCTTTGGCATCCAGCTAAGCTTCTCCTCACCATATTACCCACAAACCAATGGCCAAGCCGAATCCACCAACAAAACCCTAAACAAAATTCTCATGAAAGTGGTTAACGATATTGGAAAGGATTGGCATACACACATTCCTTTTGCTCTTTGGGCATACCGTACTAGTATTCGCACTTCCACCGCTACTACTCCCTTTTCTCTGGTCTACGGTACCAAGGTTGTTTTGCCTCTCGAAGTCCAGATCCCGTCTCTTTGTATCTCTCTTCAAGATATGCTCACTGATGATGACTTTCGCCAAGACCGTTTAGCACAACTTGAGTTATTAGACGAACGTCGTCTTCATGCTCTCGACCATCTCCAAGTCTACCAAAAACGCATCAAGCGTGCCTATGAAAAACATGTCCATGAACGCACCTTCAAGGTCGGTGATCTCATCCTCAAGGAAAATCAACACGTAACCAAAGTAGAAAAAGAAAATGGGGCAAGTTTGCTCCTAATTGGCTTGGACCATACATTGTGACCCATGACTATGGATCAAGTGCTTATTGTTTGTCTTCACCTGGACGGTAACCCTTAATCGAGCCCCTCAATGCCTTGCATCTTCGATCGTTCTACTATTGACTTCTAGTCCTATATCACTATTTTCCTATCTTATGCTCGTCTCTTGAGCGCCATTTACCTCTCTCTTCTCGCACCTCATAACCAACGACTAAACAAGAATCATGTGCTTACCCGTCACCCTTTTGCCTTATCTTAAATATGTGCACCACGGCTCTACACATGGCATGATTCTCATGGATACTTTTCGTCTTCTTTTAGATGAGATCCCATGGTCGTTCACCCTTGCCTTCTCAACAATAACCAAATGCTTCGTTATAGTCTAGTCCATGACTTAAAAGCCAAAAACTTTATTTCCAAGAATAAAGGGACCAACTCTTGAGTCAAACTTCCAATATAAAGATGAATCCCTCAAAAGACATCTTCCGCCTCAATTGCCGCTATAAGTAGACTGCTCCCTCGAAGGACATCTATAAAAAGCTTGCAACTCTCCACATAGTCTATCAAAAAAGAAGACTATTTCCTCAAAAATAAAGATTCAGAAGCTTCCCACATCGATCAGCTTCGCGAAGACCTCAAGAAGATATATATTCATCCCATATAGACTTCCCGCATTGATCAGTCTATCTAAAAAGTCAAAAGAAAAGAAAAAGAAAAGCAAACTTTTTCGTCATGGACTTACCTATTGTGATCTTGGATCTCTTGCCAAAAGGCCATGTTGCATCTTATCATATGACCTAATTACCTTCACCTCCTTACCCAGTTGTATTTTCACTTCATACCTCAAGGGACCTACTGAACCTACGACATTTAGTGATCATGTGACTATTCTTCACCTTTCGAATAATCAATCATGCAATGTCTTTAGGGTCTTACGTTCACTAGCCTATCTATAGATATGGTTCGCACGTTTTGATCCTTGCCAATCCGGTGGCTCTCTTGCCTCCTCTTCACTTTTCACTTCTTCATTACCTTTTGATCATCCTATATAGGATTGGATCCTCAACACCTATCTTTTGAGATTACCTTCTCCCACCTCAATCACCCTAAAATCATCTTTACCTATCTACCTATTCTCAACCCAAACGTCAATGACCTCAACCTAATCATACCTATGACCTGGAATCAACACTACCTATCAACTTAAAATCACCCATACCTATTTACCTCTACTCCACCCAAACCTAACGAACCTTAACCCAATTATACCTATCACCTCGAATCAAAACTACTATCAACCAACATGCCTCTTCTTTCTATCTTCTCATATTCTTCCCTAGATTATGGGAGAACTACATCGGTCGAGGTCCCTTTTTGTCAAGACTATGTAGGGCAAAGACTCGAGGGCATGGGGCCCTTGGAGGTTAGCTCACCACCCTTTACCCTAACCATTTCCCCACATGTTTCTATTAACATTCTACCGTACTTAGTTTCCATTTTTCATAACACTTGGAAATTTACCACACATGCATATCTACCATTTTATCACATCCTAAAAACATCCAATCAATCATTTCATATTTCCATGATATCAAAGATTTTAGAAATTTACACCATAACATAGATATTCATCATCATGTATTTTTCCATGCTACCAATAACTTGAACATTAACTCAACCATGCCTATAACCTGACTCAATCCATGCCTATAACCTAACTCAACCATGCCTATAACCTAACTCGATCCATGCCTAAACCGACCTGACTCCATCATGCCTAACTCACCTAATTTCCATCCATATCAAAGTAACAAATCCATATCTCCTCTAACACAAGCCATACAACCACTATCTCATAAACATATGAACACATCACAAAATATCATGAATATCATCATGTAAATCAATAAATGTGTATCTCAAAATACATGCCTATCTCATCATGGCTATCATCTCAAAAATATCGACACACGGTGATATACAATACAAAATGTCATCGCACGCAAGCCAAGATAAATATCCCTCTCATGTCTCTGCCATCACCAAATCACCACTGTATCTCCACACTAATCACCTCGCTCGCTTTGATCTCGTGGCCCCACCTCTCACTCAACCTATCCCGCCTACGTGGCTCACCAACCAAACTCTCAGACGTCCTTGTTTGTCCTTTTCCTCTTTTTCTCTTCTCGTCCTTTTCTCCTTTTCACAAATACCAAATGAATTTTCAAAACGCAGTTTTCACCTTTTATAGCCTACCCGACTTGAGTGACGTCGGTTTACCCTTAACCGACGATGGTCTGATGCCCTAGCTAACCGCCGCCGGTTCCCTTAGGATCGTCCGATTCATTTCAACCGATGTCGGTTGCCTGCATAACATTTTACTTAGCATTTCTACCTAATTTTGCTTGCCTAAACTCTTTTTGCCCCACCTATACCTACCGGACCACTTTACCTTCCCCTCTGGCCCACCACCTTCTTCAACCTCACCTCGTCAGTCATTCAAACCTCATTATCTTACCCCTACCTCGGCCTTACCCGTGCTTTGTGACCTATCTACCTGGACCGGAAAATTGTTGGTGACCTTTGACCCACTGTGGTCGCTATACCTTGCGACATTGTTACCCGTGTTGTTTGACCTCGTGACCTTACCTTGCCTATTGTCGTGATGTTTATCCTGACCCAACCTTGGTGTCTTAGGAACACACCTAACGTTCCTACACGACCCATGTTGTGGTCCCCGACCTTATCCTATACGGATACTAGAATCGCTTAACTTTGTTTGGATAAAACTATCGACCTTAGACGACGTAGAGTTTGCAAGCTCTTCAACTGGTACCATGTTGCGGTTTATACATGTGCGTGCGTGCGTTCAATCGCTGCGCTACCTTTGCCCTTGGCTCGTTTACCCGTTTACCCATCTGCCCGATTGGCCCTTTACCCCATTCCTCACTTCTCCTCATTTTGCTTTGCATCCACTTTTATCAAACCACTCGCCGATGTGCTCGCCACCTCATCGGTTCTGGTTTGAGGGGATCACTCTCATTCCCACTGGGGCAACCACACTCTATTTTTGTTCACGCCGCGACACAATACAAGCTACGCAACAAAAAGGGGTAAAATGTGACAGAAATCGTGTCGTAATCACTCTTGGTCCCCTATCGTAGCCTTATAATCACTTCCTCATCCTCAACACACTCATCTAACCATGGCCCCCTTTCCCCTCACATTACATTAATTTAATTACTTTAATTAAATTAATCAATTACATTCATTTCAATTATTATTTAATTACCCCAATTAATTAAATGCCTACCCCTCCACCTCATCTAGCCACCTCACCTAGACACACCTCACCTGACACCTCACCCTAAGCCTATTATTAGCAAGTTTCCTTAAACAACTAAAACCTAACTAACAACCTGAAATTAAAGACCTAAACCTCATTCTTGCAGACACAACAGTTGCTCCCACTCATGTCCGGATGAATAGTGAGATCTGGCGACCGTTAGAGCCACAATCTCCTATTTTTAGCATGCCTAGGGAATCCCGCCTTAACGGATGCCGGTCACCCCTGAACCGACGCCAGTCAGCTCTGGATCGAGGAGTCGGTATGCGGACAACAACCTCCAATCGTCTATAACAGGTATTCCTTTACCACCTTTTACCTTATCTGTTTGCGTCAAGTACTTCTCAAAAAACTAAGAAATCAAGTGAAACACCCGCATTCTATTCTTGCATTACATTTTTTAAAGAATGGTATTAGCATTGTGTGAGAACCAATATGGTAGAACTAATTTCTAGAAAACTAATTTATAGATCACTTATATGGAAGTTTCATGTTTTGATCCTACATTTTGTTTCAGTTTAGATTTAGACTTGATTTTAGCTAAGTCAATGCTCTCAATTTGCACTTTAATTATAATTTTTTTTGCTTCACCTTAGATTTTGATTTTAGGTAATCATCATTTTCATAAATAAATCCCCAATTCAGTTCTTTTATTCACTTCGTAACTTTTACTTGCATAGTAATGTTCAACAAAGATGCCACCAGCTATAGCTATCTCTTCTCTCAAGTGTACCCAGGAAGTTCATATTGCCTCCGCTTTCCTAAATTCCTTAAAAGTTGTCCTTTTTTTGCTATAATGTTTTGGAAATGAATCCCAAAGTCAAATTTCTGGTTTGTTTATTGGTAAGTTTCCTTCATGTCTTAACCTTTGGCTTAGATGCCTCCAGCTAAGGATGTCTCTTTAGTCAAAGCTATCCACGAATATGTTGCAGAGGGGCATCAAATCGCCCAAGTTACCCATAAATTTCACTGCTTTTCTCCATCGGGGTCACCACAACAATATGTTCGATGGGAACATGTTGTAGAGTGGTATCTTGTTTGTCCAACTTACAACATGTAAAGGGTTACGTAATGAAACCCACGATGCTCCACCACCATTTAAGCTATTTCCATTCATTCTACAACAAATACAAGATAGTTTCATTATGTTTTCTTCCCTTTTTCTAATACTACAAACTAGGGGTTAAATTTGACGGCTACTTATGCTTGATCAACATTTTTTGGGCGACGGTAATATTTTAATACTACCTTTCAAAACTACAAATTTATGTTATTTATACTAACTATTCTAAATTATTTTATTATGTACTACAAATGAAGGTCATATTTTAAATGTACAAGTCACATGTAACAACTATTTCAAATATTTACAAGTATTTTACAACTAAAATCACGAAAAACGTCTATACCGGCGTCAAAATCTTAGCTGTAGGCACTCTTGCTGCTTTATACAAGTATGGTGCCCATAAATAAAACCTATTGAAGAGCAAAGATTCGAATGGATTTTTGGATCCAAGGGTAAACTAGAAAAACGAACCATTAAGTAATTACATTGAAAAGATTTTGAATGTAAAATTTTATCCAGATTACATAAATCAGCTGCGTTGAAGTCCGTAAAAGAGAACACGTTTACCTAAAATTTGTTTACGAGTGTTTGTTGTTGGACAAGTCTACAGACACTCGTCAAATGAAATAAAACGTGTCAAACTTGTGGGTAATGAGTCATTCCTTAGACGAAAATGGATTTCAGAATTCCCATAGCCTATACACCCAAACAATACAGCAGAACAGGGGAAAATACCCTTTGATAAATTTCACAGAATTACAGCAAAAGACAAGGAAGGGGAAGAAATATTGACTGTGGCTGTACGGAGAATTTGGAATTTTTAGTTCAGGCAAAGATGATGAATGCAATTGGTTTGAGTTTGGTGCTGTTTTCGCTGGTAACGGCGGGAGTATGGTCTCCCGAGGCTGAGCCTGAGCGTGCTTCACAGGCCAGGAATAAGCCAGAGGAACCCAAGGTTGTGGTGAGAGAAGGACACAGAGTTATTGTTGTGGAGTATGAAAGAGAGGGTTTTGCAGACGCTGCAAACAAGGCTACACAGGATGCCTTTCGCACTGCCGCTGGTTCTGCCAAGATAACGGGAGAGAGCATTCGTCATGCTGCTTCGCAAGCGCGCGACAAGGTGAAGGAAACCGGTGACAAGGTCGAGCAAGCTGGCGAACAAGCGGTTCATGTCATCCGAAGTGGTGCTGATAAGACCAAGGATGCCGTTAAATCTATGGCGAGCAAGACTGCTTCTGTGCTCCACCGTCCAGGTATGTCTCTGAATTCAAAACCCTTTCTTTGTGAAAGATATTTCGCTGAACTGAAACACAGAACAAATACTGAATAGAAATCATTGTCATTTGTCGAAAAGCGTCTCCTTAAATTGTCTGTCAAAATATTTTCTCCTGTAAAAATGTTTCCTACATTTCAGTGGAATTTTTTCCTCTCAAGAGGCCATCGGACAAATTTTCATCTTTGTTTTTGCAAAACATAGAGAAATATTTTAGGTTTTGAAAATTTATTTTCTTTTTCTAGATACTCTTCAAATTTTCAAATTAATCTTCCGCGAAAACAATTTTTCATATTAGTTTTCTTTTAAATTGACGAATAAGCATACTGGTTGGTATAAATTTGAAATTTTGAAGTTCATAGATACTATGTTTTGTAATATTTCCAGTAGTATTTAGGGCTTTTTCTCAGGATTTTGTAGATTTGTTCTCTCAGATTGATGTCCATTAAAGCTTCACATGAAGTTCTATATTGTAATGTGTGCCATGGCAGGGACTGAGAAAGAGATACCTGTAGATGAGACGGTGCCGGAGCATGTTGAGAGTAAACCTGGAAAAATGTACGAGTCGGCGAAGGAAATTGTTTCGAAGCCGTGGAATCCGTTAAAGATGCAGCAGCCGCGGCGAAAGAGCGCATGAAAGACAGGTATCAGGAAGCGGCTCCACATATGCCTAAACTAGGCCAAGGTATTGTACTAAATGAGGAAAATGGAGATTCATACGGGTTTTACCGGGATTCGAACCGTGAACCGGCGGAGAAGAACGCTACTGTAAGAACTGTCGGAGAATATATCAGCCAGGCAGAGCAAAGCCTGAAAGATTCCACTCAAAGATTGACAGATGAGGCCACAGAGAGAACGGAGAAAATAAAAAGTTCGAAAGATCTCGCTAAAGACACGGCGTTTGAGAAAATTAAAGAGAGCGGACAAAAACGCTCCCAGGCCTTTAAGGACAAGGCAGACGATGTATACGATTCCGCCAAGAGCAAAGTTACAGACGCCGGGGAGAAAATAAAAGGAACTGCGGAGGAGGTTTATGATTCTGCCAAAGGCAAAGTTTCCGGTGCCGAGCAGAAAATCAAAGGAAGTGCAGAGCAGACTTACGATTTTGCTAAACACAAAGTTTCTGGTCCGGGGCATAAAATTAAAGAAGGTGCGGAGCAGACTTACGATTCTGCTGAAGGTAAAATTTCCGATAATGGCTCGAAATTTAAAGAAACTGCAGGTGAAACATACGATTCTGCCACAGGTAAAATTGCCGACGCTGGGCTAAAAATTAAAGAAAGCGCAGAGCAGACTTATGATTCAGCAAAGGACAAGGTTTCCGGTAGCGGAGCTGCAAAAGATGATTCAGGTCACGGCAAGGACAGCTCACCACGCGGCGATCTTCGAATGCAGCAGGCTCTCAGACACGCCGGAGAAGCCGCCATTGAAAAGTTCCGGCAGGCCATGGACGAGGTCTATTCCATGTCTACGAACGGCGCAGAAAAGAAGTTCATTCCTCTGTTTTCTGAAGATGTCGAGACGAATGTAGGGAGAACCGGGGCTCGAACCGCCGACCTCGTGAAAGAAACCGCTGAAAATCTTACCGGTGGCTCTACTACAGGGTCACATTTGATGGCCTCCAGGTTCGAACGCCTGACGTCTAGGCAGTCTCTTAAGGTCGGAGCGCGAATACTTCATTTGCTGGCATTTTCTACAATATATGGCAGTTCCGTGTGGGTGAACTTTTTGTCGGGGCATATTCTGGCCGCCACCATTCCCAGGCAGCAGTTTGCTTTGATTCAGAGTAAAATGTATCCTGTTTATTTCAACACCATGGCCTATGGCTTGGCAACCTGTCTTCTCACGCACTCTGCCATTCATCCATGGAAGCCTGAATCGAAATTTCAGAGTTGGCAGGGCTACACTCTGTTAATTTCTCTTCTATTTACGCTTGTCAACATGCTCATTTTGGAGCCCCGAACAACGAAGGTCTGTATTAAACTCGCCTGGTGAGAGAGAGAAAAATATACAAGTGTATATAAGACTCATGATTTTTGTTTTGGTCGATGTGCAGGTGATTTTTGAGAAGCTGAGGATTGAAAAGGAGGAGGGAAGGGGCACTGACATCGCAGCTATAGTGGATCATCCTCGTCATAGACCTGCAAACGGCAGAAATGGAGATGATGTGACGAAATACAGGATGGTGCTGGTGAACAGAAAATTAAAGCTTCTTCACAGGGTTTCATCCTCTGTAAATATGCTGACATTTATGAGTCTGTCATGGCATCTTGTGTATCTGTCATCTTATATTAAAAGCTGAGTCGAAGCGGGGAGAGAGAGAGTTCAGGCATTTTGGCGAAAAACATTTGGCTATTTGTACAAAAAAGGTTGTAGATAGGGTGTTTATGTAAATTGATACTTTTGGTGACAGTTCTGTGCACACTGTAACACTCACGAGTTTGTAATTAGTGTTCAAAGTTTATAGATTATGTAAGGATGACATCACATGTTTTTGCATTAATAATTATTTCAACTCCCAAAGTGGGTGACACAAAAATCTCTTTTAAGTAATAGTATTGTAATAAGGAGTTATTCTTGTTTTCGTAATGAATATTTACGGTCAAGATGGCCGAGTTGGTCTAAGGCGCCAGTTTCAGGTACTGGTCCGAAACGGCATGGGTTCAAATCCCATTCTTGACAAGATAATATTTTATCAATTGGGGAAACTATGAGGGAAAAACAAAATAATTTTATTTTGTAAATTGTTATGTTTATGAGGGAAAACAAAATAATTTTATTTTCTAAATTGTTATGTTTAGGGTTGTAGTAGTCGCTAAATTGCTCGTGGCATCTTTAATTAAAATAAATATGTGCAAGCAATGAAAATAAAAATAAAAATCTATTTAGATATATTTTAATATTATAATAATTCGTCGGTAGGCGTCTATTTTGAAAGATTTTTGCTTTGGAAAGTGTTAAATTCTGGCATTTCTATTGTTGTCTTAACTTTACAATTGTGGCGGATTTTAGATATTTAAGTGGAATAATGTAAGTTGTTTTGAATATCTATTGTGTGATGCAATTTTTGTAATGAACAGTGTTAGCAATTTTTGTAATGAAGCATGTTGTTAGCAATTTTGTAATGAATAATGTTAGCAATTAATTCATTTGGTAAAACATGAATGCAGAAGTAATATCTACTTTCAGCCACCTCCCTCAATAGCCTTGCATTGTAGCAGAGGCCACATTTATAAATAACCCATTCAAGGATATGAAAGATGTCATCGTCCGTTGATGGCTCTGATTGTTCCTGCAAATCCTCCACCACTCGGAGATGTCATCGCCTTTTGACTATTGTTTACCATCCAAAACCACAATGAAGTTTTGAACGCAATGTCCGCTCTCTGCGCTACCAAATTAGGATTGTCCAGCGGTGGGAGCCCCACATATCTTCCTGCTGCGCCGTAATTGTAGTTCCACATTACCTACTGTCATGTACCACATTTTACTTGCTCTTTACTTTCCATATTACCTACTGTCCACAACATTAATAACATCAGCTTACCACATTAATAACATCACTTGTGTCGGTTCACGGCGGGCCCTTGCCATAATATTGCTTTCCACTCTTACAAGGCCACGCTGCAGATTCTTTTGAGTAAGTACTGATTTAACCATGGGATATCAGCGATTGATTAGAGAGGAGTAACAGAGAGGGCGGTCGTGATAGAGAAGCAAAGAAGGATTTGTTTTATATGTCTTCCCCCTTGGGTAGATATGGGAATAACAAAGAGGTAAAGGACGCACGACATAAGGTGTCGACATGAAGAAATTCGCGCCTCGCGCAGCGCGAGTAAAGGTGCACGACATAAGGTGTCGACATGAAGAAATTCGCGCCTTGGCGCAAGTAAAGGGCGCACGACATAAGGTGTCGACATGAATAAATTTGCACCTTGGCGCAAATAAGAGTATGTCGACATAAGGATGGATGCACCGGGGCGCATCTTCAGGGGCGCAACATTTTGAGGCCGACAGAAGCGCACTCGACCCAGATATTCAAATGGCCATAACTTTTCACAGGGAGCTCGGATTCACGCAAGGTTGGACTTTTCAAAAAGCTTATGAGGTCCTCTGTCCAACTACAATTGGATATCTTTAATTGGGTGAGAACAAATTCTTAAAAATGCAAAATACAGTTCGCCATTTTTTGGGTTTACTAGGGTTCTCACCTACCGCCATAATGAGATAAATTAAATGTAACCTAGAGGTGGTTGGGGTAGATTTGGATTTCCTCTCTCTTCCCTCTCTCATTCTTCCTATAAATTGTAAGGAGGGGCTTCTTTCTAAAGGTTGGACATTCTTGTTTTGCCCTCCTTCTTCTCTTTGGCAAGGAGTTTGTGGAGTTCAAACCTCCCATTTAAAATCAGTAATGCAACTTTGCCTCTTGGCATTTGTAGTGTATTGTATCAATCTTTGGAAGCGAGATAATGTATGTCTGCATGGATGATTCTCAACCCTCTCTCGTGTTTATTTGCATCCTCCCGATCTTTCACTACAATGTTGGTTATATGTGCATGATCTTGCATTGCATTTTAATGTTTTGTGTTTATTGGCAAGACATGTGTTCTTCATTCCTCTGCATCACCTTTGTTAGTTTAGGTTTATTTTTATGCATCTTCTTACCTATCTCCTTAGCAAGTTAGATTAGGTTTTGATTAAACCCTCTGCATTTTTATGTGTGCATCTCGAACAGAGGAATATGAACCGGCCTTCATCAGGAGAGCTTTCCCGATTCACAAGGTCCCACACTTGGGAAAAGCTCCATGTTATGCATCCGCACCGAGAGTCTCAACCCATCGAGCCGCAGACATTCTGGGGTCTTTGTGATTCGCTATCAACAATTTTGGCACACTTAGGTGGGACAAGAGGTCATTCCACAAGATTTGAAGGAATTTTCAAGAAATTTGGACTAAAAAATTATAGGTTTTACAATTTCAGATTTTTCACCTTCCAAGTTGAACTTTGAAATCAATTTTCAAGGGCTTAACTTGCTCAAAACAAGTCAAAATTTCACTAGTTGATAGATCGGGGGATAATATTCAAAAGGGTATTATTAGATTTTTGAGATTTTGAATTTCAAATTTCATGGTTTTTTAGTATTTCGGGTTTTCCCAGGTGTTGAGCATGTCCCAAGTTCCGACACGGTGTATTTCAGGTTTTGTAAGTTGCCTTACATGACCTAAGTTTTACCTGTACCTTTTGGGGATTAGTAGCTACACAACAAAACCCGATAACCGAATTGAAGAACTATATCTTTTGGGTCCTTCAAGCTTTTAAATTCTATTTTTTAATATTGTCAGGTTTGGTGTGTAACTTGGCAGAATCTAGCCTTTTGAGGCTCATTATCTAACACATCTGGCGACTCAAGGGGATAGAATTCAGTGGTTTAGCAGCAATAGTTGCCCAGGCGCATGAGAAGAATTCGAACCAGGTCTGATACTCGAGAAGAGGGGTTATTTGTCCACTTACAGCTATCACCAGGCAGAGGAAGGAGAGGAAGAGGACCACGAAGATCACCATCTCCACCTAACCGGACTTTGTCTACACCTCCACCTAGTAGACCTTTTCTCGCATCAACCAAAGTTCTTAGAACAATCATAATGGCACATCTACCACCGAATCTTTTGTCAATTTCACTTTGGCTGCAGCATTTCACTTGCCCTTAATGCACGTAACCCTGTTCCATTGCAAAGATTGAAGAACATTCCATTTTTCTTTGGAGAAAATCATACCACTCTGGCGATCATGTCAAAGACATTGCTAAGCGTTTGGCAATCCATGAGATAAATGAAATGGATGTTCATTGCCAAATTCATTGGCATCTTCATTCAAAGGGAAGGCATTGCGAATGGTTTAGGAGCCTTGGAGCTAGTTCATCCAAAATTGGAATCAATTATGCATAGTTCTCCATGAGCGGTTTGGAGAAAAGGGAGACAATTTGTCTCTATTAGAACAATTGACAACTATCAAGAGAGCTCCCAACGAGCACTTGATCGACTTCAACTTGATTTCAAAGGTATTGGGATAGGATTCCGGTGGTCAGTTAGGCCAACAAATAAGGTGTTTTTCTATATTATCTTAAGGCTTTGAATTCGATATTTCTATGTTAATTCAATCTATGGGAGGCACAACCTTCCTGCCGCTTATAAGATTGCCATTAGGGCTGAAAACCTGTCTTAATCAAGATGGTAAGCCGGCTCCTAGGCCTCCCATGCCCAGTATCCAAACTTAGAAAATCCAAGCACTAGTCAAACACCCATTTTGACTCCTATTCCCACTCCTAGAAATCAAAGTTCAAATGAAACTTCTACTTCATCCTCTAGTGCTTCAAATGAACTCCAGGAGGTTATGAAACAATTACAGACCTGGAAATGAGTGGTGACTATAAAAAGACAACAAGCTCAAAGTGCTAGATCAGACGCCTCAAGCACAGATGTGCAGGCTAGGCCCATACAAGCCCAATAGGCCACCCAATCCACCTGCAAATCAAAGCCAAGTAAGGCCTCCCACCAATAGACCATTTCAAACTCCTATAACCCCAATGTTGCATCTACTTGAAAGCCTTAGTGCTTAGTGCGGTGCAAAACAACATAGCTCAAGAGTATGATTGGTGTTTCCATGCAATGAACCTCACAACCAATCTATGTGCTTCAATGGTGCTTTAACTAAGCCTTGATGGTGACAACCACGGCGTAGAGGGTGAAGTGAGTCAAGAAACAAATCAGCAACAAAGGGACATCTCAAGCAAAACACGGCTCCAAATGATACCGCACTTGCGAATCGGGCAAGCCGAGGATTTTTGTGGCATGAATCAAACAATTTCTCGAGTGTAGAATTAACACAAGATCAAAGAAGAGGAATATGGTGAAGGGCATTCATTGGCTCCAAGTGATCTACAACCTTCCATCACTCCACAAGGTGTCGGTAAGCAAAATACGGCTCCCAAACATGCAAGGACAGCCCAAACCACCTTCTAAACCAACTCAAATGCCACCACTGTTCTTTGCCATGCACAAGAAAGGAATGCACAAACTAAAGGACAACAAAGAGATGTTTCATCCCCATTCAAAGATCATTGATCAAATGAAGAAGACAAATGTGAATATATCAATGTGGGAATTGTTGATGCAAAATCACAAGACCCCTCAGATGCAGATCAAAGCTTCTAGGTTGATCACTCAGGCATCCAAAGTGTGATTGCACAACATTCAATCCTTTCTCAGGGTGTGGGACTGTAAAATGAGAAAGGAATCTCTAGAGAAGGTGGTTCTGCTCCTAAACTACCGCCACAAGCTATTCCAAGGTGCAAGCAAGTTAATTTAATCCTAATATAACCATGCAAGAAGAGAGAGAGAGAGAGAAGGGAAAAACAAGAAAAGCCTCCTACACTAAAACGGTGATACACCAGAGAAGGAGAATGTTGAACCTCTATTAAAAGCGCCATGGGACAAAGAGAGGGAGAGAATGGGAAGGATGGACAGATGCATCACAGCCCAAGGATAGATTTCACACAGAAAATGTCCCAAAACTCCATGAACACGGCTCCGGACACTGCAATGAACATTCAAACATGCACAAATACTGCAAACGAAGAGAGGCAAGAGGAAAACAAGCGAAGAACGCAGCAAGGATGGACAGATGCATCACAAAACACGTTTTTGTTGCTCAGGAAGTTTGCATGAGAAAATCATTTCATTAGAAAAGGCAAAAACGCCATTACAGAAAGCGTGGAGGAGGTTCGAGCTCCATTTTAACCCTAGAGAAGAAAAGAAGGGAGGGCAGAGAGTAAAAGATGAACAACTTGTTATGTCCCCCTTTTCAAAGAAGCCCTCTCGTGACAATATATAGGAAGAAAGAGAGAGGGAAGAGAGGAAATTGAAACTACCACAACCACTTCTAGGTCGCATTTTAAATCATCTCATTATGGTAGAAGCGGCGGATCATGGCAAAACGGCGGGTTATTGTTTGCATTGCATTAAAGTTCGGTTGTTGAAGCGCCCACTGGCATTACCATGCGTCGAGCCGTTTCTTAACTTTTCTCTCCAGACTACACCAAAATGGAAGATTGATCCCGAATCATGTAGAGAATTTCAACAGACTTTCCGTTGATATAAAGAACGCAAATCCGAGCTCGGATCAAAAGATATGACGATCTAAAGATTTAGGGCACGTAATGTACCAAAACGGATTTTGAAATATTTTCCCGCGCTTCGCCACTGTCGATTAAAATCGTTGTCAAAATTTCACCCTGTGGTAAATTTCGATAACATGTATCAGAGTTTTGCAGTTCCAAGCATGTAGATTGATCCAGGAAAAATCGTGAAAATTGGCTAAGTCCTGCTCAAGGTCGCCTTTGGGACAATTGGAACAGAGGGACGCGAAGGGCGCGAATCGGCCGGTTCGCCCGAAACAAAGAATTTTCGCAAAGGAACAATCGGGCCGCGAGGGCGCGAAGGGCACGAAAAGGCGAAGCGGTGAAGCAAGGGAAGCCCATTTCGGGCGGATCGGAGGTTTCTGTCCCAAACAGCACTGGGACATCCAGGACAAAAAGACGCGAAGGGCGCGAAAGAGCCGGCAGGCCCGCGGACCAATCAAATCATGACACGTGTCACAAGGGAAAAGGTCAAAAAGTCAAAGGGCGAGTTTTGAAGGGTCAGCCCGAACCAATGGGATAGTGCCACGTGTCCCAGCTAGGGCCCACAAGGAAATTTCAAAGGAAAGCCCACGGAAAGGTGGAGGAGAGAGAATTATTCAGCGAATCAGAGCCTGCCACGTGTCGTCTAGGTGGCGAAGCGCGGGAAAATATTTCAAAATCTGTTTTGGTCTGTTCCGTGCCCTAAATCTTCAGATCGTCATATCTTTTGATCCAGAGCTCGGATTTGCACGTTCTTTATATCAACGGAAAGCTGTTGAAATTCTCTACATGATTCTGGGATCAATCTTCCATTTTGGTGTAGTCTGGAGAGAGAAAGTTAAGAAACGGCTCTGACGCATGGTAATGCCAGAAGTGACGCTTCAACAACCAGCTTTAATGCAGCAGACAGCCCGCCGTTTTGCCAGGATCCGCCGCTTCTACCATAATGAGATGATTTAAAATGCGACCTAGAAGTGGTTGTGGTAGTTTCAAATTTCCTCTCTTCCCTCTCTCTTTCTTCCTATATATTGTACAGAGGGGCTTCTTTCAAAAGGGGGACATAACAAGTTGTTCATCTTTTCTCGCTCCGCCTCCCTTCTTTTCTTCTCTAGGGTTAAAATGGAGCTCGAACCTCCTCCCCGCTCCGTAATGGCGTTTTTGCCTTTACTAATGAAATGATGTTCTCAGTGTAAACTTCCTGAGCAACAAAAACGTGTTTTGTGATGCATCCGTCCATCCTTGCTCTTTCTTCGCTTGTTTTCCTCGCTCTCTTCATTCTGCGGTATTTGTGCATGTTTGAATGTTCATTGCAGTCCTGAGCCGTGTTCATGGAGTTTTGGGACATTTTCTCAGTGTGAAATCTATCCTGGGCCTCGTGATGCATTTGTCCATCCTTCCCATTGCTCACTCTCTTTGTCCCATGGCGCTTTAATAGAGGTTCAACATTCTCCTTCTCTCGGTGTATCACCGTTTTAGTGTAGGATTTTGCTGTTTTTCCCTTCTCTCTCTCTCTGTCTCCTTGGCATGGTTAGATTAGGATTAGATTAGCTTGCTCGCACCTGGAATAGCTTGTGGTGTAGTTTAGAGCAGGAACTGACCTTTCTCGGAGATTCCTTTCTCATTTTATAGGTCCCACACCTGGAGAAAGGATTCAATGTTGTGCAATCACACTGGATGCCTGAGTGATCAACCTAGAAGCCTGATCTGCATCCAGGGGTGCTGTGATTTTGCATCAACAGTTTTGGCACGCCCGGTGGGACCTTAGAGGTCTTCCACTTCATCTTTTGCAGGTTGGTGTGTTCCTGTGAAGATTTCAGCCTTTGGAGGCACTTGCAAACACATCTGGCGACTCCATCTGATCAGCAACCCATTTCTGAAGTTGCAGACCCGTTTTCCATCCATTCCCGTTCATCCTTCTTTCCATCTCTTTCATTCTTTCCCATTCCATGAGGTTGTGCAATCATGACTTCATTTCCATCATGGAATTCACATCAACAACAGCAGTATATTCCACCTCCAACATGTTTTACAAATCCTCCAAATCAACATTTTGAGCAGATTCAAGATCAGTATGCATACCCATATGAGCAGCAGTGCCAAAGTCAGTTTGGCTATGGAGCCTTCCAAGAGCAAGAGTATGCATACAATGAAGACCATCAGATCCAAGATGCTGGTCTGTTGGAGAAAATCCAAAAGATGGAGGCAAAGATGGTGCAGTCCAGAGCAACAGCTCAGATGAGAGCTTTCAGAATTGGTTGCAGGACTCCTTGTCCATGGGGAGGCCCTTTTCCAAGACACTTCAGCCCTCAAGAGAAGCTGGACTTCATGATAAAGATGCTGCCCCAACTTGCACAATGGACAGCAGAAATAGAGGCCTATACATTCGGTGTTGAACAACCTTGTCAATGGGTAAGTTCTACACCATCATCTGGTTTTTCTCTTCCCATTACTCAAGCAACATCATCTCATTTGGACTTGCAAATTTTAAACTCTCCATCTGCTTTGTCCCCAAATGTTGATCCCATGTCTCCACCTCTCGGCCTTCCACCACACCTCAATTCTTCTTTCCTTTTTCCTTCCAAACAGTCATCCTCTCCACAAGAGCTAAAAGAAATCCCCCCTCCTCTAAAGAAACAAGAGATTTCATCTCCTTTACCACCACAAAAAATTGCCAAATCAATTGAGTTGCAACCCACCCCTCCTCTTGCATTCCCAATTCCATGTGGGGAAGAAGAAATTGAAAAAATCAGTCATCAAGGACAGCAAGAGGAAGAGCCAAGAAAAGAAGAAATGATTAAGAGCTTAGTAAGTTTGGCTGCCAAGTTTGGTATGACAAAGATCCCCTTGATGGTTAAGCCTACAGAAGAGGCTAAGGTTGGAGAACAAATGGTGGTCAGGACTGATTCTGTTGCAGCAGAAGAAGAAGATCTTGCAGTCCCAACTTGTCCTCTAGAGCAGCAGATTGAAGAGTTTGACTTGACAAACTTCATGCTGGAGGAGGAGCTCATTCAAGAGCAAGATTGTCTTCGAACATTGGATGAAGGAGAAGCTGCTCCAGATCCAGCAGCAGAGGAGCACATTCTAGCTGTGGAGGAGAAAGTTGCAGATCCAAGAGCTCTGAGCACAAAGCAGGCTACAGGAGAACCTTCAGTTCTTCTTTCTACTTCACCTCTCTCAAGTTCCAAAGTCTTTGAAGAGGAGTTTGACCTCTCAAAATCAATGTTGGAGGGAGAAAGAAACCATGGTGGTCAAGTTACAGATCAAGAGGACACCATGGAGGAAGTTGAACATTTGCAGCAGGACAGCCATGAGGCAGTTTATCTGTCAGATTTGGAGGACTGTTTTGATGGAGAAGAGCCGGTTGAGTTTCCACCATTCTCTCTTTCATCATCCACATTCCAAACACAAGAGTCTGCTGTCCTGAAGGAGAACATTCATTTCGCATTGACACCGCATCCTATAACAAAGGCTTCGGAATCAAGATTGGAAGATTTTAATCTTTCATGTTCTTCATTGGAGGAAGAGAAAGGGCAGAAGGGTTCTACCATTGCTTCCACACCATCCATTCAAGGTCTACAAGAAGACTCCATTCTTGGAGTTGAAAATCAGAGCTATGGGCATATCAAACTGATCAGACCTTGCCCAATCAGGTATTTGGCTTCATTGGAGCCAAAGGAGAAGTCACAACCAGTCATGCTTGCTTCTGAGCATGAGGGTGAGCTACAAAGTATCAAGGATCAGCTGTCATACCTCTTCAACCCAAATGCAGAGCAACTAAAAGAGGTATTGAATTTGCCTTCAGCTGATACCTTGATGATTTGTGTGGAATACCAGCTTTTTGTTGATTTTCCACTCATCCTAACAACCATGATCAGCTCCAAATCAATTGCATGGCTGCCAATTTTGAAGAAAGGAAGCTATTTCTCACAACCAGTTGCAGGGTTTGTTTAGCTTGCCTTTGCTTCCAGTTAGAGTAGAGTAGCTAGGTTTGCTTTCAGTAGAAGAAGTGCTTGTGCACACTCTGCATGTTCCATTTGGAGCATGTATGATTTTTAGTTCTGTACATAGTTTTGGTGTTGCCGGTTCTGCTCTTGCACAGTTCGTTTCAGTGGCATTTTGGTGAGAACAACTCCATGTCCGGTGGGATTCAAGTGGCTCAGAGGGAAGTTTTCAAAGTTCAGATCAGTTTGCAGGCTTGCTTATGACTCCATGCCCAATGGATTGCTTCAGGCTACTGATCATTCACCTAGCAGGCAGGTGACCCCGCTGAGTCGTCAAAACTGTTGTCAAAATTTCACCCCCCCAGGGTAAATTTCGATAACATGTATCAGAGTTTTGCAGTTCCAAGCATGTAGATTGATCCAGGAAAAATCGTGAAAATTGGCTAAGTCCTGCTCAAGGTCGCCTTTGGGACAATTGGAACAGAGGGACGCGAAGGGCGCGAATCGGCCGGTTCGCCGAAACAGAGAATTTTCGCAAAGGAACAATCGGGCCGCGAGGGCGCGAAGGGCGCGAAAAGGCGAAGCGGTGAAGCAAGGGAAGCCCATTTCGGGCGGTTCGGAGGTTTCATCGTCCCAAAGACTTTGGGACATCCGGGAAAAAAAGACGCCAAGGGCGCGAAGAGCTGGCGAGGCCCGCGGACAATCAAATCATGACACGTGTCATAAGGGAAAAGGTCAAAAAGTCAAAGGGCGAGTTTTGAAGGGTCAGCCTGAACCAATGGGATAGTGCCACGTGTCCCAGCTAGGGCCCACAAGGAAATTTCAAAGGAAAGCCCGCGGAAAGGTGGAGGAGAGAGAATTATTCAGCGAATCAGAGCCTGCCACGTGTCGTCCAGGTGGCGAAGCGCGGGAAAATATTTCAAAATCCGTTTTGGTCTGTTCCGTGCCCTAAATCTTCAGATCGTCATATCTTTTGATCCAGAGCTCGGATTTGCACGTTCTTTATATCAACGGAAAGCTGTTGAAATTATCTACATGATTCTAGGATCAATCTTCCATTTTGGTGTAGTCTGGAGAGAGAAAGTTAAGAAACGGATCTGACGCATGGTAATGCCAGAAGTGACGCTTCAACAACCAGCTTTAATGCAGCAGACAGCCCGCCGTTTTGCCAGGATCCGCCGCTTCTACCATAATGAGATGATTTAAAATGCGACCTAGAAGTGGTTGTGGTAGTTTTGAATTTCCTCTCTTCCCTCTCTCTTTCTTCCTATATATTGTACAGAGGGGCTTCTTTCAAAAGGGGACATAACAAGTTGTTCATCTTTTCTGCTCTGCCCTCCCTTCTTTTCTTCTCTAGGGTTGAAAATGGAGCTCGAACCTCCTCCCTGCTCTGTAATGGCGTTTTTTCCTTTTACTAATGAAATGATGTTCTGTGCAAACTTCTGGAGCAACAAAAAACGTGTTTTGTGATGCATCTGTCCATCCTTGCTCGTTCTTCGCTTGTTTTCCTCTCGCCTCTCTTCATTGCTGCGGTATTTGTGCATGTTTGAATGTTCATTGCAGTCCGGAGCTGTGTTCATGGAGTTTTGGGACATTTTCGTGTGAAATCTATCCTTGAGCCTCGTGATGCATCCGTCCATCCTTCCCATTGCTCACCTCTCTTTGTCCCATGGCGGTTTTAATAGAGGTTCAACATTCTCCTTCTCGGTGTATCACCGTTTTTTAGTGTAGGCTTTTGTTGTTTTTCCCTCTCTCTCTCTCTCTGTCTTCTTGGCATGGTTAGATTAGGATTAGATTAGCTTCTCGCACCTGACTGGAATAGCTTGTGGCGGGTAGTTTAGGAGTAGGAACCAGACCTTCTCTGGAGATTCCTTTCTCATTTTACAGTCCCACACCTGAGAAAGGATTCAATGTTGTGCAATCACACCTGGATGCCCGAGTGATCAACCTAGAAGCCTCGATCTCGCATCCGGGGTGTTGTGATTTTGCATCAACAGAATCTTTATCCATCCTGTGCCAAAGAGATCTTCTACAAGTTGCCATGAAGAATTGGTCAACTTCAACCCAAAGATGTCCATATGCAAGAGAAGGTCCTCACAAATGCCTGCTTCAGCCTGAAGGGAATCATGGAGGACAACAAGGTAAAGTTTTTAAGCCCCCTCCATTCTATGTTTCATTAATTATTGGGGATAAACTAGTACACAATTGCATGATTGATTCTGGGGCAAGTAGTTATGTCATGCCCAAGCAAATAGCTGATCAACTGGGTCACCAATATGAAGTCATATCAAAGGGGGTAGTGTAGTTGGATGGGACAGTAGTAGCAACGGTGGGAGTGATTAAAGGTTTGAATCTTATCTTGCATGCATGCCCCAACGTTACCATTTTGTAAGATGTGTCAGTGATAGATTTGCCACCACTCTTTGCCCTATGCTTATCAAGGGATTTCACAGCTAGAATGGAGGCTACTTATCATTGACTGGTCACACATGTTGTTCGAGAACAAGATATGGTACTAAGGTCACAATCGATCCGAACCAATTGCAAACTTTCATATTGAGCCTCATACTCCAAGCCAAATCAATGCCAATCTGCTCAAAGATTTGATCAAGAAGATTATCCAAGCACAGATGAAGCTGACACCAAAGTTGGAAGCATCCCAGATTTGACTCTTGATGAATGGGCAAGCAAGGTACATGCTTTTGATCCCTACCAAGAAATAGAAGAATTTGAGCTAGGATTCTATTGCATACATGAAGAAAACTAGCCTATTCCTAACATCACCAAAACATACCATAAGGATGACAATGAGGTATGGCAATTATTTTTCGATGGATCAAGGAGTAGGCAAGGTGCAGGAGGAGGAGCTATGCTTGTTTCACCTCAAGGCATCAAATATTATTTAGCTTTCTGTTTCCATTTTTCCTATTCAAACAACACAAAGTGAATATGAGGCCTTGATTCATGGACTTCATTGGGCGAGAAAAGGGCATAAAGAACTGCAGTGTTCGGGGATAGTGAGCGATCGTCAATCAAGTCGGGGGACAACATGCTACAAAGAATGACTCCGAAGAACTACAAGAACAGGGTATGGGACCTCGTTGAGGATTTTGAAGCTTTCAACATCGTGTCCATACCTAGGAAGAAAAAGAAGCCACGGATAGGCTCGCAAAGCATTGAGCAATGTTTGATGTGGTTGACAACATCGAAGGGAAAAACACAACCACATATCCATGTGATTGTGAGGCCTGATTCAGATAATAACACAAGTTCAGTGGTGTTTGAGAACGATCACCAGATCGTCAATTTTTCTACAAGAAGAGGCTGAATTCTCGCCTAGGAATCGGGATAGACTAGAGCAACAATACATTGATCAAGTAGTGCGGTTGCAGAAACAAGCTTCCCAAGGGTTTAGTAACATTCGAGTCTATCTTCAACCCTAACGACTGGGCCGTAAGGAAAAAGCTAACATGCAGTCAAGAGAGAAGATTCAAATCCAATTTCGGTTGAGAAGGCGTAACACTTCAAATTGGTAAAGTGGCCACTACGCAGAGAAATCAGATTTCATACACTTTGCCAAGAATTCCAAGATGTCTTCGCTGGAGCTATGAAGACTTGAGAGGATTCAATCCGAAGTCTGGCACAACATACCATAGAATTGGATCGATCCGATACTAAGCCCATCAGTGAAGCAAAGACAGTCAACCCCACATTGAGCCTCTAATGAAGAAAGAGTCAAACAAGCTAATAGAGGCGAGCATTATATTCCCGATCAAGCACTCAAGCTGGGTTGCAAAATTGGTTTCGGTCAGGAAGAAGAGTAGAGAAATCAGGTTGTGTGTAGACTTCCAAGACCTCAACAAGGCATCTCTCAAAGACCATTACCCACTTCCTTCAATGGAAAAAATATTGCAAGTGGTATCCGGTTCGGAGAGATTCTCTCTCCTAGATGGCTACTCAGGGTATAATCAGGTAATGGTGAAAGAAGATGACCAGTTCAAGACGGCTTTCACCACCAAATGGGGCACCTATGCCTACAAGAAGATGCCATTTGGGCTATCAAATGCTGGAGCCACTTTCCAAAGGGCAATGGATATGGCATTCAAGGGGTTGATCAATAAAATAGTTATGATATATCTTGATGACATCACCGTATTCTCCAAAAATGTAGTGGATCACCTCTTTCATCTGAGGCAGGTATTTCAGAGGTGTAGAAGATTTGGGGTATCATTGAACCCCAAAAAATGTATATTCTTGGCTCACGAAGGAAAACTTCTAGGCCATATTGTTTCAAAGGAGGGATTGACGATTGACCCAGAAAGAGTTGAAGCAATTCGAGCGTTGCCATTGCCAAGTCATAAGAAGGCTCTTCAAAGCTTCTTGGGAAGGATCAATTTTTCCGCAGGTTTGTTCCAAACTTTGCAGCTCTCATAAAGCCAATAACGCTGATGTTGAAAAAGAGCATGACATTTAAGTGGACATCTGAAGGCAAGGCAAGTTTTGAGGCAATAAAAGAGGCTATATCTCAAGCTCTGACTCTCGTCAATCCAGACTTCTCCAAGGATTTCATGCTATATGCCTTTGGTGGTGGAGACACAATTTCTGTAATCCTGGTACAACAAAACAAAGAAGGATTAGAACAACCAGTCGCTTTCTTCAGTCAAGGCTTAGAGGAATACGAAACTAGGTACTCTTTCATTGAAAAACATGTCCTTGCAGTGATTAGAAGCTTAAAGAAATTCAAGCACCTAGTCTCAAACAACAAGATCCAATTATTGGTCTCTCATGCGGGAGTCAAGGACTTCCTTCTAAACAAGGATCTAAATGAGAAATGTGCAGGATGGATCACTCGTGTCATGGAATATGACATCGAAATTAAGGTCACTAAGCTGGTCCGTGGAAAGGGATTATGTGAACAACTAGCTTTGAGTCAGCAAGTTGAAGTAGGTGATGAAAAAGAGACTGTCTTGGTACTACAGGATGGTCAAGAACAAGAAAATGATGATGTGCCCACTCCTTGTTGGACTCAGAATATGATACACTTCCTACAGGTAGGCCTATGCCCTCGTAATTGAGCAAAGCAAAAAGGAGATACTTCAGATTACAAGCCATTCCATATGTGCTTGTTGATGGTGTTTTGTTCAAGAAAGACATCAATGGAGTTCTATTGAGGTGCATTGGGACAGGTCAAATTGAGAGGGTGTTACAAGATTTTCATGATGGAGATTCTGGAGGACATTTTTCCCCACGGATAACAACTCTCAAGATAATGAAGGAAGGGTATTATTGGCCCACAGTGTTTAGCGACTGCTATACATGGATAAGAAAGTGTAAGAAATGTGCACTCTTTACAGCAAAGAAAGACTAGTAGCGTTTCCATTGCACCCAATTTTGGTTGACCAACCATTTATGTAATGGGATTGGACTTCATTGGGGTCATAAATCCAAACTCAAGCCAAGGCCACAAGTGGATTCTCACCGCAACGGACTATTTCACCAAGTGGACCAAAGCGGTGGTGCTCAAAGAAGCAAATGAGTCTAACATACTAGACTTTTATGAAGGAATAGTGCCGATCTCACTCTTATAGATATCAGAGCCCTAATTTTAATAAAGTTTTGTTTTTTATTCAAAATTACGCATTCTGATATTTCATATAGCTATTTTTGCGAGAGAAAAATTATACCAAGAAAAATGATTTCATATTCTGTCATGATAAAAGTGTAATTGGGCGTAATTTGTGATCTTGCAGGAGCTGTTGATGGCGGGCAGTGACACCACTGGTGCGACAGTGGAATGGGCGATGGCAGAACTCATCCACCGCCCTCACATAATGAAACAGAACTGGACCAGATCGTGGGTTGGAACAAGAGGTGGAAGAATCCGACATAGATCGTCTGCCTTACCTCCAAAATTAATGCATTAGGTTTGCAAACAAAGCAGAAAATGTGGAGGCAATATTTAGTGATACTGCAGTGAAACAAAATTTGGGTCTAGTTGATGAGCTTGAGAATTTCTCATGTGTTTGTTTGTTTGTTCATAATTTAAAGCTGCGAAAAACTTTTTCAATTCGGAGCCTCCGATAGAAATTCGATGTGCATCAAATATATTAAAATGTTTACCTATCTATGTTGAGTTCGAAGTGGGTTAAGTATGGCCTTGTAAGGATTTGATTTCTTGAACAAAAGAGTCCAAACAAGGGCAGTGTTCTGGTATTAGTACGTCTTAATAAAAAGGTCAATGTTTAATGTTTTTGAGAGTTATGGAAAAGTATTTTTTTTATTGCCGTAGATTGGAATAATTTGTACCTAACATTTATTTGAACAACTAAATTGAAACATCGTAATATTAATTTATTTGAACAAGTAAATTGTAATATTGTAATATTAATTTATTTGAGTTATGCCGGGAGGGATGTAATTGTCTACGTTCCAAACCCGCATCACTTTTGTTAATTGCAAACAATATTGCCCTCTTCATCACCTCTTTATTGAACATCTATTGTTTAATTGTCATGCCGACGACTTAGTGCAATTTGAAAAAATAGATATTGTGGGAATCTCATTTAAGTTAAACAATTTAGATATGAATAATTGGAATAAAAAGAAGAAGGTTGAAGAAAGAATGTTAATTTCTCATGGATGCAAAAGAAATTGATAACAAATACAGAAGAGACATTGTTATAGCAAGAGGTAAACGAGATGTTAATAAATTGTGATGACATACAAAGGAGAAAACTAAATTCTCTGACAAAACTAAACATAATGATGAATTTTTTTCATAAACTACCATAAAATGCAATGGATATAAGGTTGAATTATTGTCATTTTTTGTTAAAATTAAAGTGTTTAGCTTTTGGATTAAATAGTTCAAAAGTATCTCTCACATAACTGATAAAATTTCTTCACAGATTGCGATAACGTGCAAGAAAGAACTAAACTCTGACAAAAGTTAACATGTCAACAAAATATCTTTAGTGTGATGATAAGCAAAGTTCTCTGACAAAATTAAGCCGATTTACAATGTCATGTCGTTGTTAAAATTAAAGTTATGGGTCAAAAGTATATGTCGCTTTAAGCGTTGGGGAAGCTCAGTCTACAATATCCTCTGAGCTACTTGTGTAAGGTAAAACCAAAGATAGATTTAAGAATATCATTCATTTTTCAAATGTGAAAAACAATACTCTTTGAAAACACCAGAAATCAAGAGTTGCATTGAAGGCATAGAAGATGAAAATAGCTTGAAAGCATGGCCCCTCTAAGTTGCATGCTTCTCACCAAAAAAAGACGTGCACAGGAAAGACACAATCAAAAGTAGTTTGAACCATAATCTGGTATGGATTGAACTGTACATGTGTAGAACCATTTTCTGGAAAATTGTGGCACTCAAAATTTATTTCCTAAAATGTTTGTAGAACAATTTCACAGGCTTTGGAAGATTAAAATCTAACCCAATTTCAATTTCATTACATCACAATAGACATCAATCAACAACTATAGTTGACATTTAAGCAGACTGCTTTTGAACATTACTTGCCAATTCAAAGTTGCTGAATTTACTTGACGCTCTTGGGTATTCTCTTCTCTGTCACACACATGATATATAAGAATTTTATGTTTTTTCAGAGCCGTCTAACGTTTGGAGAGATAGGTTGCATTTATTTCTCAATTTAATGCTATTTATTGTTTTCCACAAAACACTGTCACAAAAGTACAAAGAATAGTGTTGCAATAGTTGAGATAATATATTCATACATAGGAAAGTCTTCACTAATAATACGTAGGAAAGACCGCATTCAAGGAAAAAACATAACATTGTAACTATATAGTACCCTATAAAAATCGGGAGAAGAAGTCGTTGGAAAAGAGGTTGCGGAAATTTGTCACCGGAATTACTGTTGGATTATTGTTACTCTCTAGAACACTATAAGTTACTGTTGGATATGGATGAGTAGTAATGAAAATGGAAGTCTAATGAGTTAAATGGATCCTACCTCCCATCCCGTAGTAATGAAAATGGAAGTCTAATGAGTTAAATGGATCCTACCTCCCATTTTGGGATGGGAACAAAATAATCCTTTATTAATTTAGGACTCTCTAGAATTTCTATTTTGGGATGGGAACTAAATATTAAAGAGTGAGTCTATTTGGACAAAGATTGGAATCTATTTTTTTGATTGGAATCTAATGGTAAAATGAGTGATTGAAAACATGTAATGCGTTATGTAGACAAGGAGAAAAATACAATGATTCTTTGCCACCATGGTGACATGCATATCATCCGGCGTAACTTGCAACTCATGTGCAATTGCTAGTATATATTTTATAAGTGGAGCACACACTCTTATGTCAAAGAAACTTTCTAGTAGAGCTTGCGTGACAGACAACAAACAAACAATTGTTTCATAATTCTCTTCATTAGAACACTCTTATGTTTCAAAATTTGTAATATTTGTTTCTACCACTATGTTGAAAGATATTTCACCAAATTGTCTTATGCGGTAATTTGGTGGCCAATTTTATTTGGACTTGTTTATTTGATTAATAGAAGTTACAAAATTTTACCGTTTTTTATAATAGAATTTCTAAGCATTGATTAGGATGAAATATTACAAGTCTTCGCTATCAAAATTACATGGATTAATGATGACAATTACATCAATAACACTAGCAATAAAGAAACTATCGATATAAAACTTTACTATTTTACATGTGAAACATGAGTGTACCCTAATCTAAAACAAGTCATGCTATCATTAAATTACTTATCATCCCAATTTTCCATGTCTATTACGAATCTAGTTTGATCTAGGTATTGCCTATGCATTCTTGAAAAACTCCACACTTGTATCTATCTATGTTTTCTATATAATTGCTCTTGAACAAATCAATGAATGAGAGGAACATGGTTACTTTTCAAAAAGTGGTTCTCTTTACTTGATCCACAAAAGACTATGCTCCCCATATCTATGATATAGAGCTCATAACCTTTGAAGCAGGGATGATGTATGATGATCTTAATCCTGTGAAAAATCCACTTAAATCTATTTAGAGACTATGGATATGATGTTTTTCATATAAGTGGGAGTGAACAAATCAATGAACAAGAGGAACATAGATACTCCTCAAAAAGTGGTTTTCTTTGCTTGTTCTAGTACTCAAAAGACTATGCTCCTTATTAATTATGATTAATATATACTAATATAATTTACATATGTATATAAAAAAATGACGGTCACATTTTATATATGCGAGTCCGTTGTATAAAATAGTTTGTCTAAAATCATGAAAAAAAAAAGTGAAAACGCCCTCAAATGTAACTTGAAAGATGTACCCAGGACTCTCAAAACAGGAGAAATTCTCGGAATGACCCATAAGGCGACTATATTAAGTTGATTGCTATTATTTTACCTAAAATCAAATTTATAGTACCCTAAAAGGCTATTATCTTACTTATGTTAATAATAATAGACACTAATAATTACGGTAATGAAGATTATATCCAATGATAGTTTATGAGATATTAACAAATTTATAAAAAAATTCCCTTTTAAAATAATAACAAAAAAATTGCTAATATTTTGGATAAATACTAAAGTTTAGTGATTTTTTTGGAAATATATTTTCAAATTTGATATAATAATATTGTTAAATTGAGGCATATATTATTAAACTCATAAAAATTCCTTTTAATAATAAAATTATATAGTAATTTTTAAAATATATTGGTTCGCATCCACAAATTGTGATTAGTCGAGGGTCGAAGTCTGAATGGTCTCTTGTCTACGTGGTTTCATTGGCCAACACCATAAATTGCCTTCCAACAATCAATATTTTAGAAAACATAAAATGTTGCTTAAATTTTAATTAATGTAGTTTTCTAACATGTGATAACCACGTGCATTACTCAACTACTCCATCATTTACACTTAGAGGAGAAATTGGACCACCATTTAGATGTTTTTCATGATTTTAGTCGTAAAATATTTGCAAATATTTGAAATAATTATCATATGTGACTTATATATTTATAATATGATGTTATTTTTATAGATTTATATGTGTAGACACCTTAAAAATACATACATATTTCTAGTGGTGGAGAATGATTTGCGAGAAAGAAAAGTACATTCACTTATTTAATTGGGTGGAAGGAACATCTAATAGGTCCATATATTAATGCATTATAGAAGCAAAAAAATAAACATACTAGATCATATGTGAACCATGATAATCATAAAACATGAAGGTTTACACCCTTAAACATGATATACATAATGAAATATATATATATATATATATATATATATATATATATATATATATATATATATATATATATATATATATATATATATATATCGTAGCCATATTACAATCAAAAGTGGTCATCTCAGACCATACATATTAAATGAAAAGGACTTAATCCCCCATACTCCTCCTAATATGATACTCTAGCTATGCCCTCCCATATTAACCCTTGTTGCAGAGATCCCCAGTGCCATACATGGCTGCAGGCGTATTACATCCTTTAAAACCCTGAGCACTAAGTGCTCTAAACCCTAAGCAATACTGCAACATCATACTATTGATGCATTCCCTCGTCTATCTCTTGCATTTTGTGTTCATCCGTCCTATATCCCCGATGATGTCTTCCTCACTCCCGAACATCTCTATATATAGGTTTAGCACCCACCACCATGCTTTATCTCTTGAATAGATCGCATGCCAAGTGTCGATGTGGTCCTCCAATGGTGAATGTTTATCCTTTTGCCAGCCCTCCACTCTCTGTGATGATGTCTTCTGGGGATATTCCATGCGTGGAATATTATTTTCTTGACCACCAAGGTTCCAGGCTGACACCTTATCCATTTCGCACGCCTAGTCGGGTCACAGTTTTCCTCAAGTGCCTCCAGAATGCCAAATATGGCTAAGTCCTCATGAACCCGTGTTTTGCCTTCCGCACGCGCCCTGGTTTCTCCTAAACCCTTCTTAAACCTTTGTCATGTGCAATTTTCCTGGGTGCCCTTCTTCAAGGCTCAACATCAATGGTTGTGGTTTTATGGCAATGGGAGCTATGATAATTAAGAGCTTGGCCCATGTACAACCACCTAATGGAAATGGGGAACAGTTGAAAGATTGTGGTCCATGTTCAAATTCTTCAACAACAATAAGTTGGACCATAACTACAATGGCCATGTGAGTAGCTTGTGGATGATCTAATAAAAATGTTTCAAATCCTAAAAATATTGTCTAAGATTACCCACAAACAACAATGAAGGTGGTCAAATAACCTCCATAACATAAGGTGCATCAATCAGTCTAGATACAAACCTGCACAAACACTGTAAGCAATGCACAAAACAAAGGACACCAGATTTATGTGTCTCAGGGAATGAAAGGAAGGCATCTGAGCTAGAATCAACATCAACCCTCCAAAGCAAATGATAAATTCATATAGCTTCATTGCTCCATCTGGATGATATATAGTGTATATAGACTGCAAAATAGAACCATGCATCAATGGAAACATCCATAACATTCTTACAAGAACAATTAAATTACAATGTGCATGTTTGCAAAGACCTTGAGAGTCTGTCCGCCCAACAGGGTGCATCCTATAACAGCTCCATAGCATACTGCAAACTGTATGGGTCCTACTAAAAACTTAGCCCACCTGGGTCCTGTCATAATCATCAAATTCCAGACCATTATATACAGACTTCAACAAATACTTATTGGATGAAAACTCTACATAAATATTTATTGGAAATTGATCTCAAAGTTCAGAGTATGCTGGGTGGGATGTGATTTTTTACTGATAAATCATTCCTCACCCCCACTGGGAAGGACATCTCCACGTGGGTCAGATCACAATTTATAACCCATAAATTAAAACCACAATTCAAAGCTAAATTACAAGTATTAATGCACAACAGAGAAGATCTAAAATCCTTTTTTTATAAAATGAATACCCTACCCAAGATTTGATGGCTGACATCTCTAAACCTTAGTTATCTGTTACCCCAGTTCCAAATTCTCAAGCACAAGAGAGAGGAGGTTATATGAATAGAAGGTGATCCCTGCTCCAATAGTGAGGCATATTACTCCTATAGCCCTAAAAATAATGTGAACAGATCCAAGCAATACCCAATCAACCCACTTCCAAGAAATGACTGACAATCCAAACATATGGTACTCAACTCCATACCGACACTCAGTACAAACCAAACAAAACCTGACAATAATAAATAAGTGGTGAGAATCCTCACTTGAAATACCCAAAACAACAAAAAAGAAGTTACGGCAGAGAATGAAGAGCACCAAAGAAATGAGGAATTTGGAGGAAGCCCTACTGAGACACACCCTTCTAAAACACTTTATTAAACCCCGGTTTGTCACCTATATTGCAAGTCCTTCATCATGAAGGCCAAAAACATATCATTCACAAGGGGAAAAGAAAAAGAAAGACATTATTAGTCAGCCCACATAAATATTAAATGGACTACAACTGACATAATACAAATCTCCATATCCTAAAATATCGTTTCTAGATCTAATTTGTATATTCGCCTAAAAGTCTGAAAACCCTAAACTCAAAGTTTCTTTTGTCAAACACTTTGCGTTACATGCACACTATAATCTAGTTTCCGCTCTACGATTTGCACAACTATAAGTCTGACTTAACACTTGTCATATATTTTTTAAGAGTCTCCAAGGCTTAAATAACAAGCCAAATTGCAACATACTCTGAGTGGATTGCAGTCGGAAGATCACTACTCATGAAAAGAATAAAGCTTCTTCAAGATGACCATTGAATGCAAAACTTGTCATATGAATTTTAATTTAAGGTTATCTAGGCTTGAATTACGAGCCAAATTAAAGCATATTCAAGTTGATTACAGTCTAAAGACCAGAGAAAATCATGAAACAAGCATGAAGGTTTTTTAGGATGTCCATTAAATTCACAACCGGTAACTATCATATTCCATGAGAAGACAATTTGTCATGATCCAAAGCTTTAATTTTGTCCCATGTTGGAAGGATGTGGATAGAGGTAGTTCAGTTTGGTTTCACTCCTGAATATTGTTTGTATTTTGTAAATATGTCTATCCAGGTATTCGTCATTGTAATGCTGGATTGGATCCATAATTGAAGACTTTTCCATGAAGCTTGAACCATGTCCTAATCGGCTGTACATTATCCCTTTCATTATGGGCACAAATTTTCCCTCTCCGAGTCAACTGTATAACAAACAAAGATGAAAAGAAACCAACTCCTGATTTCCTGAGCTAAACCAATATCATTATTGTTGTGGTACCCTGTATTGCTCTAAGTTAGCAAACAAGACCTACTGCAAGGCAAAAATCAAGATTTGAATCCCTACATTAGAAAAACATAAAACCCTACATTAGAAAAAGGGTTGGTCATCAAAACAACGCGGTCGTGAAACCTAGAAACCCCAAACAACTAAAAAAACCCAAACAAATTAAAACGACAAATATTAAACAAAAAGAAAGTAGGACGAAAAAAGACATTCAAAGAGGAGTCCCAAATAAGGTTCCCTTTTTGCTTCAACGGATTTCTTCTTTAACGCCAGTTGTTTAGCCCTGGTATTCATCCGCTCCATGTGCATGTGTAGGCCCTAGCAGATCTCCTGCATCTTTTTCTTCCCCTCCTACCCTCTGATTCCCAAAAACATAGAACAAAAATCGGTTGTGATCCATAAGTACAAATACTCACCCACTAGAAATAATCAAATATAGCTTACCCACGGAATAAGATGAGTCTATTGCTGTGATTCGATGTGCTCCTTCAAAGAAAAGAGAAACCACACATGAAAATACACACCAAAAAGCGGCCGCCCAAAACATACAACTACAAGATTATTGATGTGGATCTGCATGCAACTACAGCCGATTGGGGGAGGCCTGTGAACTGCTGCACCATTGCCCTGAAATTGGCATTGTTGGTGGTGAGCTAGCATGGTGGGTGCCCTCGCAATGCTCTCGATCGTTTCTTCCCCACTTTACTCGACACCCGCCCACAAACAAATGGCGCAAAACAACAAAATCGCTAAAAACATGTTAAAAAGTAAAACTGTCTAAACACGCATCAAATTTAACCTAATGTCATGAACGACCGTAGGCTCTTTACCATAAGGTGAATGCCTTTCGACGTAATTATTGCCCTAGACCTCGCACGTGCATAAAACCACTAGTCTTCATAAGCAAAGCGAACAAGTTTTTCTCAAATTTTTAATTCCAAAATTCTACATTCTACCTCTATTCTATAGTGACTATAAAGGCTTCCATCCCTTTGTATTTTTTTTGGTCGAGGGTCTCCAAATAAGTCAACCCTATGGGTTGTCCAACTAAATTTGTCTTGTGGTTCCCCTTCATGAGAGCACTTCCTAAAACTCAAATAATTCACTCAATGTGACAAATTGTTCCCAAGATCGTGTCCGAATTAAACAGAGGGCTCCCCACAACTTCGTACGAAGCCAAATATTTTGCCGTTGCATTTCATCATGGCCAACGTAGACAACGAGCGCCCTACCAAATCTCCAGAAAAACCTGAAGAAAATAACAGTAGCGAAAATGCCTTCAAATTGTCGAAGTCTGCACAAGGCTGCTCGCTGGACACGGTGACCAGGGCAGCAGGTCGCGGCTCCATAATCGGGGCAGCGGCAGGTTTAGCCATGGAGTTACGCACAGGTTTCCAGTAAGCTTCTCTCATCACCCTGTTTTTTTAACCCGAGTTTAATTCATGACAAAATTTTCGAACCTCCAAAATCATGAAAATGCAAGGGATTGTAATTGTTTTCGAGACATCATTCTTTGCTATGCATTTGCTTGAGGGTATTATGAATTCATAGAAATGGAATGGCAGAGGTCGTCAAATTCTCCCTGCTCATTTTTTTTAAGGAAAAACGGTATGCGATTTAAGCCTTGCACCAATAAAAATATAATGCGCGTGCTTGTCAGCGTAATGTGATCTTTCTTTTTTGATATTATCCAGTCTCAACAACTGCCACTGTTCTAATCATGTATAACCTATCAGGTTCTACGTGAATATGGGCTAAAATTTGATTTCGATCTTGAGCTGGTGAAGTTTAGCGATCAAATGTTAACCCACGCTTATTAGGATGCCTGAGTTCAAATCTGTGGGTAAATTCTACAAGCAGGAGGTGTGCGCATGATTATAGTGAACTAGGGATTGCACCTAATTGTTGGAAGAATCACCGCCGATCTGGATCACAGGAGTATTTGGGGGATGACTCTCTGAATCTCTAGAACTCAGAGGTGTTGATAATCACAAGAAAATTATACCAACATTTGCAGTACAGGGATTTCACAAGTGAATGGCGAGTAGAATATTGTAACAGAGCACACGAGCAGAGCTCAGATATTATAAATGTAACTGTATTTGTTGAACGCTATACCTTAGCAGAGGACATATTACCAGCTTGGTGTAAAATTCAGTGTCGTATACTGTTGGATGAACATCAAGATAGCATGCATTGTAAAAGTCTCGCTAAGGGATTTGCTTGGTCTCCCGGCACTCCATTGCTGATGTGTGTCTCAAGGGTTTACACAGATTCCTTGTATGTGAAAGTGGCCTCCGTCGCAGACTGACTGCTTGGGGTGTATGGGTATGGAATTCCTTGACGGTATGATGCTAGGAAAACTAACTGTAGAGAAATCCCTCCCTGCTCTAATGTCAAAAATGTATCTCTAGATGTGTAATGTAGAAGCGAAGAATCTTATAAGAGAAGAAGAACCCACTCCTCTCAAGAGTCCCTAGATCCATTGAACAAGTGTTTAATCTGCAGCTGATGAGTAACTGTCCGGATGTGGCAGATAGTGACAAAACTACTGAGTACATGTTTCCCAATGTTTGATTTGCTCTATTGTTGGAAGGGCGTTGTTTTGCACCCTGCGGTGGCCTTGACTCCTTGATCCTATTGCACCCTGGATAATGAAGACGGTGGTTTAGTTAGGGCTTATGTGCCCAGAAAAGGCTCTTGTTGAATTGACACCTGGATATCTTAGCCCTGTGAATGATAAAATCTCGATAGTACCCTACAAGAGACTTTTCCCAACTTGATTGGACATTGAACTTGCTTCTAACGAAAATGATAGAATGTATCACTAAGGAGCCTCGCCTTAAAGTCATACTTATGTCTATTGAATTGGAAATCCAGGTAAATTGATTCATTTAAATTGAGCTCACTCAAATCTTGACCTTATTTATGTGCTCTTAGTTTTGCCCATTTCTCTTGATGCGTGTTTCACATCACTAAAGCTAGGAAAGACTCTTTTCATGATCAATCGCCTTTCCAATGCCTTGCTTGCAATCCTTGATACAGTAAATTTATGGACGTTGTGGTAGCTCCTACACCTTACTTCAAAGAGACAAGCACACAAGTATGGATTCAGAGCAACTCTATGATTGCAATCCTACTTGAGTAATAAATGACATCAACACTATCAAAGTCTCTAAAAACCCACACCATTATGAAATATGTTATGATTGTACAATAATCACCTAACTATATATGCCCTCTACAATCAGTTTTAGAAGGAGATAGCTATCTTTGTGGCCTGACATACTTCATCATAACACCATTGACAAGAAATGACCTTATTTTTGCCTCTGAACTTGTGTCATTGAATTTAAAGATTATTCTAGTTGCCCAAAGGCACAAGTTTTATAGCCATCCCTCCTCTCTTTATTGGGAGTTTCTAGTATCCAAGTTCCTTATGGCTCCCATATGATACTACCCATACCCAAAGGAAAAGAGACCATCTCTTTGGGGACCAGGCAAGATATGTCGGAGACTGGCATGCATGAAAACACCACCTTTCCAAGGACCGAGCAAGACATGTAAGCATGGCCAATAGACAATTACAAAAGTGGTATATTTCATACCACTCATATTTAATCTCTTTATTGTTGTGGAAATGTCTCTACCAATGGTACTCAAAGCGGTACTATCACCAGTTAAGAGAAGCTCCTATGACCAGCATGAACCAAAATCTCTTGACTCTTGTGATGTTCATATATAGACAAAGTATTGCTTAATTACAAGGTCATACATCATTTTTGATTGTATGTTTTTCACCTTTTCTTGTTTGTACATGATGTATGTTTCACCATTGGCCCAAGGAAAGATCCTTTGGGGCATATAGATGAATTTATCCAGCCTGTTATTATCATTCTAAACATAATTTCTTGAGTAAAAATACAATTAATGCTTTCTTTCATTTTAGCCATGAAATAAGGCAAAATCCACACATAAACAAGACAGATATACAATAACAAAGGAGAGATTTCAAGAACAGAATTCTGCCCCAAATTATGTATATAAAAAGTGTGAACACTGAAACCTAATTACATGAACCCCAGTTTGTGGTCTAAATCTGCTGTAGCTAGCGTTTGGTGCTAAAATATGATTTAGCAAGCTTCTCTTTCATTTCCCCCTCTAAAATGCATAAATTTGTAAAACCATGCACAAGAAGTGAGTGACTATACCTCAAACCTCACTGATAGTCTTACTCAAGCCCCCAGCTCTCCAAGGCAAGTTGCTAGTGTTCAAAGGCTTTGTTATGCAGTTAACTCCCATTTAAACCAATTTTCCTCGAAACAATGAAATCGTCAATCTATTAAAGTTGTAGAATTAGTTCCACATATTGATTAATGAATAATGAATGAAGAAAATACCTTCCTTCCTCATTCAAATCATTCCCTTACAAAGTTTAGACAATCTTATCAATTTTTATCTAGGGCCGCTGCTATAGGGAAAGAAATTGGATTTTATGGATTCATTATGCAATTCAGTCCCCTTTAGATCAAATAGTCTTTTTCTTAACAACAAAAATGGAAATTCTGTTTTAAATTTTAATTGTAAAAATATCCCTAAGCGATGATGGAATGAATGATAGACGAATGCTTTCAACCATGATTTATTTCCTTCCTCACAAATTCTTATTATCAATTTCATTGTCCTTGTCTTGATTTTATGCTGCTTTCTAGGCTATTGAGTCACTTGGAGGGTTTTCTTCTCAACATGCAACCTCTTTTCATCAAATCTATGTTATTGTGCACAGATTGGAAGTCTGAATGGGCTATATGTGAGTTAACTCAACACTTCAAAAATTTACTGCAAAATTAGAAACCGATTTATTTTCTAAACTCTCAACTACTATAATTGCTTCCATTTTGCAAGTCATTTACAATTGCTTCATGTTGTAAAAGCTGTTTCTTTGTCACATGAAATGGGAAAACAGATACAAGTTTCAGAATCGCCTCTTTTCCATTTTTGAGAAATGGAAAAGAACATTTTGTTACTACACACTCTATTCATAAATCTTTAAAGAAAGATTCTAAACAATATGTAGCTGCCATTAATATCTTAAATATGCAATGTAAATATTCAAACACTATGGAACTTAGAACATAGAAGACAATATGAGGATGCAACCATAATTCTTCTTGAGGTATTAGAGTTAAAAAAGTGATTTCGTCAATGCCAAAACTCAAGTAATTTGCAGGTCCGAACCTTGCCTCTCAGGTCATATAGCAGACAAAAAGGGCCAATTGTGTCAAGTTCAACATTTTTGTACCAGTGATAGCTAGTAGTCTGATGTGTTTCAGAGCTAGCCAGCATATGGGAACCTGTAGCAGTTGTACCAGTTCTTAAAGTACTTTCAGATGAATTAATGTGACTAAAGTTGCTTCAAATTCAGGGTCTTCAGGATGCGCATGACAGTCCTTTGTACTTCTGTTGAATACACATTTATTTTCGAAGAGATGAGGTAAACATTAGATTTAATGCAGGCAAGATCTCGAACCTTCGTGGAACCTGACTTGTTAAATTTTAGTGATTGGATAAAGCTGTATGTGTGCCAGTTCCCTAATGTTTTGATGAAATAAGAACTTTTGAAAGAACACAAGTGGTGAACATGTTTATTTTATTTGCTTCTACATCATGAACAACTTGCCACTCTAGTGGTAGCAACATGCCATCCTATATCATCTATGGCAGTGATGTCAGCAATTATCCAATCTCAAAAGCAACTATGCAAATTGGGTTCAATCAAATGTGACATCAGTAATGTCCCCTTTCCAAATTTTAGTCTTAGCCTTGGTCATACCCAAGGGGCTAAAGACTCTAGAGGCTATTGGGTATAGATGACTTATTACCACATTGTTTTTTTGTTATATTTTGTCATTGACATTAAGTTGGGTGACTTGGTGGTAATAATTGTTATATTTTGTCGTTGAGGGGGACTCATAGTACTTTATTATTCTATTTCTTCGTTGGGGTCACTTAAGTCACTTTTAGTCCCACATGGAGCTCCCAACTTGGAAAAAGGTAATGAAAAGTTATAAAAGGAGGTTTGGGGGAGTGATAGAGGACATTATTTTTGCATACCTAATTATCTTCTTTTGTCATGTCGCTTTATTTGCAAATCTATAGCTTGTGGAGTGAAATCCCACAGGAACCCTAGCTTCGGTGGTGAGAGATCCATCCCTAGCTAAGCAGGCATTCTTTGGTAGTGAAAGATCTACCCTAGCTTGTCATTTTGGAGTTGTTTTCGGGGCTGATTTATAGAGATATTTTTAGAGGTTTTAGATAGGGATAGGGTTTGAAGGTTTTGAGATATTTTGTGAAGATAATCAATGGGTTTTCAGATCAGACTTACGGCAGCAATAAAGAAAGGGTTTGGCATCATTTCCAGAGGATTTCAAAGGGGTTTTGACCATCTACCAAAAAGGGCGACTTGTTTTGGAGATTGCAGCCCTTATTTGGAGGGTTTCAGTTGCCATTTTCAGATCTGAAGGTTAGAATATCATCTTCTATATTTGTAAATGTTATTTCCAAAGTTTCATAGTTTTTGCACTTGTATTCGGGAAGATATGAATTTTAGAAGTTTTCCAGTTGTTTAGGGCACGCTGTAATTTTCTGGCAGTGTTCTATTATCTGAAAAATTCCAAAAATAATTTCCTAGTGTTAGTTTTATTGTTAGCAAGCTCTCTATAAATTTTCAAGTGATTCGGGCAAGTATTTTGTGAGTTATAGATTTATTTCTATTCGCTGCCCTAGTTTTATTTTCTGCAAAAATCAGAATTCTGTTTGGCTGCAAATTGTCAGTATTTTGTGCATTTCTAAGTGGTATCCCACAAGGGATATTTCAGTGGTATCAGAGCAGTTGTTTCTCCAGCCTGTTGGGGTTGAAAGATGGGAGACAAAGACAAGTGAGGATATGGGTGTAGATCTGATGAAACAATTGTTCACCAACATGGTAAAGCAGCAGGAGACTACCAATCTCTATTTAAGCCAGCTCACGGAGAGATTAGCACAGGGCATGATTGATGCTCATATGGAGAGGAGAAAATAGCAATATGGGACAACATGGTCAAAGAGGTGAGGTGGACATTCAGGGCAACGGTCTCCCCATTCTTCTACCAGGCCTTTGGGGATTCACGAACCTTCTTTCGTGAAGGATCCGGAAGTTTCACAGGTACGACAGCCAGTGGATATTTTAGATGAGGAGTCTTGTTGGGAAAGGTACCAGACCTTGAGTGATGGCTTTCGTGACAACATGCCATTCCAGGAATATTGCAAAATGAAGATTGGCAGCAGGCTAGGAGAGATCATCAGATACAGGTACCAGAGTTGCAAAGGAGATTGGGACAAATTTCCATTCCACACTTCGATGGTTCTAAGAAGTGTACTACACAATCTTGGGTTCAGAAGTTGAAGACATACTTCGACTTGAATCCTATGCGTGAGGAAGATGCAATTAAGTTTGCAATCTTACATCTTGAGGGAGACGCTCATGATTGGTGGCATCATGGATTGATTACACAGGGACACATACACATTACTACTTATGCAGAGTTCACACAGAGGCTAGTGAGTAGATTTGATAGGAGGGACCCTGACAGGTATTTTAGGGAGTTGACTCATTTGAGACAATTGGTTCCTGGATCAGTATATCGCAGATTTTCAGAGATTATCAGTCATGGTACCTGATGTTACGGAGATGAGGTTGATTTCACTGTTCACAGCAGGTTTGACAGATGCTCTCTTGGGTTTGTGAAGGCATTTGAGCCTTCTTCTTTGCATGAGGCTATTAGGAGATCTCGAGACTTGGAGTTATCCACTCCAAAGTCGAGGGTTCCACCTCGCGTTCAGCAAAGGGAACCTCCATCTGGATCAGACGAACTTCAGCAGAGGGAGCCTCCACCGAGGCAGGAGGTGGCTAAGAAGCCAGTCATTTCCGAGAGGACAGAGATGAGTTGAGGCGAAAGAAACTATGTTTCGATTGCCGCACACCTTGGGTTCCAGGACATGATTATGAGGTAGAGGAAGGCCCAATTCATTGAGGTCTTCGAGGAGAGTGAGGGTGACAGAGGTGAGGAGTTAGAGACTCGCGAGATGGATGATGGAGATGGAGTTGCGTTGGATAGTGCTGATGCGGTGCAGGAGGAGGAGACTTTTCCTCGAGAGATTATAGCCACATTGTCTAGTACTCTGATGTACAAGGCATTTAGGATTAGAGGAGTTATGTAGGGTCAGCGAGTTGTGGTACTCATTGACAGTGGGGCTACCCACAACTTTATTGATGCATCATTGGTTGAGAGACGAGGTTTTTGCAGACGGTGGACTTTGAGGGCTTAACATTGTTGTAGCCAATGGGGAGTATATGAGATGCACACGGAAAGTTCCACAATTGAGCATCACCATGGGTAACTACACAGTTATTTCGATGATTTCCACATTGTTGGTATGGGAGTGACCAACATAGTGCGTTGGGAGTGCAGTGGCTTCACTCTCTTGGTGAGTTTCGGACTAACTTTCAGACGATGGAGCTGAAGTTTAAGTCCGAGGACAGGAATGTGATTTTGAGGGGATTATCTACAGGAGCACCTAGGGTGGTTGCAGCTGAGGGGATGGAGAGGACTTTCCGACATGATGAGGGGTTTTATTATTGCGGATCGATGTGGAATATGATGGATGTGGGTGTGACCAGTAGTGTTGCACATGAGACAGTCACAGAGATTGGGGTTACAGGTTCAAATCATCTAAGTTTATCATTATGTTGGTTATCTGAGGTTTCGGTAGACTGGAGATCTCATTTGCTTGTTGAGTACTCCAAGAACCGACACACTTGTGAGATTCTAGATGGTCACATACAGGATGACACCTACAGATTGGAGGATGAGATGATATTCTATCAAGGCAGATTATACCTTGTGTCAGATTCATGGTTGAGGATGGAGATATTACGACATGTGCATTGTTCTTTCGTGACTAGACACTTGAGCTTCGATGCGACCTACATGCTCATATCAGAGAGATTCAGATGGCATGGGTTGAGGGAGGATATCCTCAACTTCATACAGGGATGTACGGTTTGTCGTTATAACAAATCGGAGCTTACAGGTTCATCATGTTCTGAGTCGACATGGGATAGCACTCCTATGTATTTTACTGCTTCTAGGCATAGTGGGCATTTCACCCATGTGCTATTCAGTGGAGGGATGGAGTTGACTCAGTTTCCTGGTTATTCAGTAGGTTCACACTCATCATAGGAGGTGAACTATGTAGAGTTGACATTGTCGGTTGACCATTTATTGAGTCTTGGGATTTTTCCCCACGGGACACATTGAGATACATTATGAGTTGTACTCTCACACTAATGTGGGTCATGTGGGAGGGTTAGCATGCTTTGTGCGTATACAGGTTATTTCATAGGTTGATCCGGGGATTCTACAGGATTCAAAGTGGACTTGCGTACCCAGGAGTTGATGGAAGAGATAGTGATGGGTCCCATGATGATGGCATCAGATTGGCAGGGATTGGATAGATTGGCAATCCCGATGTGGGTACCAGTGGAGAGTCGGTTTGGGTATCATTCTACTTCACGAACAACATTGTTCTCTATACAACATGGAGGTCATGATGACTACATGGGGTTTCTTGGTTACTTCGGATTACACCGATCTTTGGTTGATTGCAGGGTGAGATGGAGAAACTTACTTTGTGGTATTCAACTTTTGCAACATGACAGGATAATGCTTGGGGTCAAGCATTTCTCGGGAAGGGAGGATTGTAATGTCCCCTTTCCTTCGCCGAGAGCCTAAGGGCCAAATTTTAGTCTTAGCCTTGGTCATACCCAAGGGGCTAAAGACTCTAGAGGCTATTGGGTATAGATGACTTATTACCACATTGTTTTTTTTGTTATATTTTGTCGTTGACATTAAGTTGGGCGACTTGGTGGTAATAATTGTTATATTTTGTCGTTGAGGGGGACTCATAGTACTTTATTATTCTATTTCTTCGTTGGGGTCACTTAAGTCGCTTTTAGTCCCACATGGAGCTCCCAACTTGGAAAAAGGTAATGAAAAGTTATAAAAGGAGGTTTGGGGGAGTGATAGAGGACATTATTCTTGCATACCTAATTATCTTCTTTCATGTGCAACTGTTGTTTGCAAATCTATAGCTTGTGGAGTGAAATCCCGCAGGAACCCTAGCTTCGGTGGTGAGAGATCCATCCCTAGCTAGCAGGGCATTCTTTGGTAGTGAAAGATCTACCCTAGCTTGTCATTTTGGAGCTGTTTTCAGGGCTGATTTACAGAGATATTTTTAGAGGTTTTAGAGATAGGGTTTGAAGGTTTTGAGATATTTTGTGAAGATAATCAGTGGGTTTTCAGATCAGACTTACGACAACAATAAAGAAAGGGTTTGACATCATTTCCAGAGGATTTCAAAGGGGTTTTGACCATCTACCAAAAAGGGCGACTTGTTTTGGAGATTGCAGCCCTTATTTGGAGGGTTTCCAGTTGGCCATTTTCAGATCTGAAGGTTGGAATATCATCTTCTATATTTGTAAATGTTATTTCCAAAGTTTCATAGTTTTTGCACTTGTATTCGGGAAGATATGAATTTTAGAAGTTTTCCAGCTGTTTAGGGCACGCTGTAATTTTCTGGCAGTGTTCTATTATCTGAAAAATTCCAAAAATAATTTCCTAGTGTTAGTTTTATTGTTAGCAAGCTCTCTATAAATTTTCAAGTGATTCGGGCAAGTATTTTGTGAGTTATAGATTTATTTCTATTCGCTGCCCTAGTTTTATTTTTTGCAAAAATCAGAATTCTGTTTGGCTGCAAATTGCCGTGTTTTGTGCATTTCTAAGTGGTATCCCACATTAATGACATTGCTTCAAAGCAAGGATGCCTTCTCTACATCTGACTTTGATCCAATATTGATCAACAAAATTAAGTTATATTCGTCGCATGGTTTGTATGATCATGAACACGCTCAATTGATTCCTTATATGCTGAAATCAGTTGATTACAAGTGTTTTAAAACTCAGAACTGGTCGAGGGTTGGACTGGACCAGTTCAAACTTTATGAACCGGTTTCCTAAAAACACATAAAAATTATATTTTTAATGAAAACAATATATTTGAAAGATTAGAAACCATGATTCCAACAATTACACACAAAATATGCAAAGTTTGCTCATGTATATACTATATAACATGTAAGAAAGGTGTTTATAGCAAAATGGCACGAACTCCAAGTAAGAAAGGTGTTAAAAGCAGAAATTTTAATTAAAAAATTGAATTTTTATACTCAGCGCCATATGCATGCATCTTTACACAACTCGGTCAGTTCAGGTCGGAACCGGACTGGTTCGACCAGTTTGGTACGAACTAGTCGAACGGTCCGGTTTTTAACCAGTTCATGCCTAAAAATGTTGAACCGGTCGAACTGGCTGGTTCCAGTTCTAGTTCGGCCGGTTTTAAAACATTGTAATGATTACATGGATTTGTGTTTGTTGCTCTCAAACAAATTCAAAATCATCTTAAAACCTGACGCAACTTCTATCATTGGATAGATCTCTTTAATAGGTTTCCAACGGGAGGAAAACAGAGTTTGTATGACAGAGTTATGGCCATGGAGACCTATGCAGACCATACCAAACATGTAAACCTGATCCGAACATGCTACGCATGCAAAACATGAGAGATTCTGACTGGATTGAGCCTGTCTTTGTCACAATAGAAAGCAAAAAGGATTTGCGGTGGCCTAAATGAATTGCTAGGACATCATAATGGGTTTATTCATTTCCGATTCTGCACCGAATAAGATAGAAAAGTAAGCCAACTGCCTAGATTGGAAGTAGGTTTGATTGACATTCCAGCTGTTGACTTTGTTCACGGTTTGGGCTTTTCTGCATCAGTTTTCCAACATGCCTTGGTTAAGTAAGAGTCTTGGAGGGCAGCTGAATAGAAGAAAGGTTCTAAGTTGCAGCAAGAGGTAGAAGGTGAATTCACAAAGAGAGCAGAAAGAATTAGATGCAAGACAAGCAAGATGAGTTGTTGAGGATGGCAATGGCCTTGCGAGTTTGTAACCTTACATTTTCTTAATAATAGTGGGAGACATAACCCCATTTCCAAGATGGATTTTTCCCACATTGGGTTACTCTATTGTATATCATGCGTTCCTCTTGTTGTGTGATCCTATTTGTGCTAATTACTTGCTCAATTAAGCCAACTATCTAGATTGGAAGTTGGTGGATCGACATTTTGGCTGTTGATTTTGTTCACGTTTGGGATTTTCTGCATCGGTTTTCCAGCATGTCTTGGTTAATAAGAATCTTGGAGGGCACTTGAGCAGATGTTCAGAGAGGGTTTCTAAGTTGCAGCAAGAGGTAGAAGGTGAATTTGTAAGGGAGCACAAAGAATCAGATGCAGATCATGCAAGATGGGTTTTGAAGATGGCAATGGTCTTGTGAGCTGGGAACCTTGCATTGTTTTATTAAAGATGGCAATGGCTTTGTGAGCTGGTAATCTTGCGTTGTTCTATTATAGTAGGAGGCAAAACCCGCTTTCAAGCTGGATTTTCCCCACATTGGGTTTCTTTAGTGTATATCTTGTGTCCCTCTTGTTGTGTGATGTTATTTGTGTTTCTTGCTCAATTATCCATTTCCCTCATGCTGTTTCCATTTCTAGCACCTAGGAAAATATCATCAATCCATGATGAGTCATTATTAAGCTAAGTTACCGATGACAGTATGAGGGTTTGTGGCATTTTGGGACCCGGGTATGGTACGCCTTGAGTACATCTGTACAAAAATAATAAAAAATATAAAATTATAAACAAAATTAGCCATAATATTAATGCTATATGGACAAAATAACAAAACACTACGGATAAGGGATAATTCAAAATATTAAATGAGTTAGGATATATGATATATCTCATTATTTGTTCAAAATAGGAAAATAGTCATTGGTCATAGTCAAACTCACGAACCACATGAAGAAATCATCTTATTGCTCTTCATTGAGAGCATCCAAATCATTAATTGTTTTTTTAGGACCAGATGCAATAGGACTAACAATCGTTGAGCTAGTTGTGTTATTTTTTTGTGTTTTATTTATATCTTTGTTTTTTTTGTTTTTATTACGATCGTCATACGGACTAACACTATTTTTTTATTATGTTTTAATTATGAGTTGGGTACCCAAGATAAGAGAAGAACCTAGGAGGTACCCGTACCATTACAATACCTAAGCTGCATTTAGTATGAGTATGGGGACTGTTATGGCGAAGTCACGACACCTCCCGAATTGCCGGTTTGAGATGGGGCATTCGGCGTGATTGCATAACATTGAACTATCCTAAGTGTGGGACATTTCAAACGGGATAGCTCTCCGGAGAAGGCCGGTTCCTGCTGCTAACCTACTTGCCACTAACTACTCCTAATGCAAGTAAAACCACTGACTAATCCTAATCTAATACTTCCAAGAGGACAAGGAGAAAGATACATGGAATAAAAACCTACACTACGAGCGGTGATACACCAAGAAGGAGTGCTGATCACCTCCCCAACCTACAAAACAATGGAATAGATGAACCTAGAAAGGGTGGACCTGCACTACAAACTAAATTACATCTAATACATCATTCCCGAATGAACATAACACACCAAAATCATGTAATAACCAAGGAAATGCACAGATTAAGCAAGCACAATGAAAGGTAAGATGAAGACAATAAACCATGAGAGGTTAAAGAGATCAACACAAACATAATCTTATTTGTTGGCTAGATTTTCTGCATTGCTAAAAACCAAGGTAGTCATGAGATAAATCTCCCTCATTTCTTGGTGAGGCTTCCGTGTCGATTTGTCAATAAAATATATGCTAGTATCTATATGGTGGTTTTACTTTAACTATTCACTCATGAACCATAGTTTGTATAGCTCGCAACAAGTAAGCAAAATTTGTTTAAGAAAGGAAATATTTATAGAAGAAAGAAGTAATAAAACACAGGGAAGAAAAGGGGAAGATGCGCAACCCAATTAATAGATAGTAGAGTTGATTGCATGCACATAGAAGAAACCAATAGATATCAACGCACAAAATTATAAGCAAAGGCAACTCCATATCTAGATCTAAAATAACACAAAGTCTATTAGAAGATCTAAGATAGAAAGCTAGAAACAAATTGCACCGTGACACAAAGTTCTCTGAAACTCGCTTCTTTATATTCCTTTGCTTCAAGTGGCTATTAGGGGTTTCAAAGACAAAGTCCTGAACACAAGAATGCTGCTTACAAATTCTGATTCTTAACCCGAAGGTTCTTCTTCTACTTATAGAATGTAGAAGGGAAAGTACAAATGGGAAACTCAACTGAACTGAAACATAAACAAGAAGTAAAGATGACATCTGACAATCATCCTCCTCTAACTTCTCAAGTGACACATCCATCACTTAACTAATAGAATCGTTCCACCTAACTTAAAGCAATGGTTTCAAAACCATAACTTTAAAGTTTTACAATTTCTTAAGGGAACGTGGAAAATAGAAGAAGAAAGTAAAGCCAACTGTAACATTTATATCTTATTTTTGTTCGATATCGAATATACTTTTTAACAGATAATTCAACATCTTCCCATCTGTCTTAGCCATGACTTTTTTTTTCTGTCTCTGAATCGCAGCAAGCCTTCGTTCAATACTTTGATACATGCTTCCACATCCTCCAAGCTCGGCCCGAACCTCGCAATATCCGACTGCAGTGCCACTAGTCTGTTGATGGAATTCATTGTGAAAGGCTTAGTAGCTCCATCAATTCTCCCCTGCACCATTAGAAGAGACCAGGGAATTAGGCACTCTGCTAGGAATGATCCATGTGTATGAAGTAACATTTCCGACCACTTCCTCATGAGTGAAAGCAATGATATTGTCTGGCAAAGACGATGTCATACTCTCAAGTGCCTGCATCCTCTGCAACATAATTCTGCAGATCTCCAAATGGAAAGATACTGCAAACTCCAGTTGCTTCCCCTTCTCAACTGATCCGTTAGGTACAACATTCTGCAATCAATCAACACTTCTCTCGGCAGCTTATTGATTTCAGCCAAAGTACTTAGGTTACTCTCAGAATTGTGTTCATATCTACTATGCTTGTCACCAGTTGCTTCAGCTGATCTGCTGCATCTTTCATAACCTTTAGGCGGGTTGACACCTCTCGAGTATAAGACGGAAGCTTGACGAATAATCAGACTTTTCCATTCGTCGATAGCTTTCACCTGGTTGCTCGCATCTTCCATCTCCTGCATCAGATGATCACTCACCTGCTTCTGCGCTGAAATGGGCTGAGTGGAAGATTTAACAACCTTGGCAATGATCTCGCACAACTGAGATACCTGCTTCTGAAGTTCAACTTTCTCCGCCTTTTCTCTGTCAAGCCTAAGGAATAGAGCATCTATCAATGTCTGCGTATCCTGCTTCAATCCTTTTGTGGTGGCTTGACCGATAGGTACTTGCCAGTTCTTGTTATGTTTTCGCCGTGAGCTCATCCTCTTTCTTCCCTTCCACATGGGAATCGACATCTCAACAAACTTTTGCCCCGACTCCTCGATGATTAACCTGAAGTTACCTTAGAACTTTAGGTTTTGTCTTTTCCGCCTAGACGGGGAGCACTGCAAGTCGTGTTCCTCCAAGTTCATTTCCACCCTAGCTTTTAGAATCAATGTGAAGTCAACCATTATGAGAAATTACTTCTGAGAATGAGAAGTCACGAGTGTACTACTATCTCCCGCTCTGATTCCTCTCCATCACAAATCGCTACAAAGGTGTTGTGGATGCCATCTTCGAATCATCCAAAGACAAAACTCTTTCAAACTCGCCATCTCGCTGACTTCAACGTTTCTTCAAGAACAGGTGCTAAACGGAGTGGCTGAGGAGAGAAGATGAATGTTGCTGGATTCAACTGAGGAATGGCAATGTCCTGCTGAGGTGCAACAATCGGTAAAGTACTGGATGTTGGAGAAGCTAGAACCAACGTCATAGTCGTGGAAGTGATCTTCTCCTTTGAAGGAGACCTTCTGTGCACTTTCATCTTCTCGGACCTTTTGCTACTTTCTCTTCCGTGCTTCCTCTTGAGGGAATCTCCTGCGTCGAAGTTGCCCGTGACTTGATTCATCAATGCTTCATCAAGGCAATATCCCTTGTCAGCAACCAGTTTGAAGCATTCACCAGAACGGTGCAGACCTTTCCTTAATCGTATGAGGCAGCCCCCTACATTCTCCTGAAGTACACTCTATCTCCTCCCATTTGATGGTATGTGTCAAGTAACACAACCCCATCATCTTTAAGATCCGTAGGTATCCGTGCTAATCCAAAGTCAAACACTTGCCGTGCTGATAGCCTGCTGAAATCTTTCTTTCTAACCTCGTACTCACTTTTGCACTTCATCTAGAAATCTTCTAATGAAGGCACATGTGCGTACTCCTGGGAGAGATCGTTTTCCTGGCTACTCCAAATGGATCGAAGTTTAGTCGTGTGGGAAGAACTCTTGCTCGTACTCAGAGAACATTTCCGCCTCCATTCCTCGAGCTCTATGAATGCTTTGGCAGCTATAATGACCCACAATGATTGGGAAGAAGCCCGTAGACTTGTGCCGTTTCGACTGAAGGTCGTGCATCTCCACAAGTTGCTTGCTCAACTCCATGGTGATCAATCTATCATTTGGATATCTGGGCAACTTAACTGGTTCTCCAGAAAAGCCGGTGACCTCGAGGTATGTGAAATCCGCAAATCGAATGAAAAGACTGCCAATTCTGGACACAACTTCCCATGCTTCCTTGCTCACCCTGATGGCCTTTAGGTTCCTGTCCAGCCTGCAAATGAATTCGTAGAAGAATCCGTCATTGACCACTTTGAAATCTTTCTTGCACGTAGGTATAGTAAGTTGTGGGTAGCACTTGAAAATGGGGTCCTTGGAAAGAACACCATATCTATCCAGCTTGGAGAAGATGCCTTGTGAAGTTGTTGCGTATACCAAATAGGAAGTCATTTTGAAGCTAAAAGTATGCTTCATGTTCCGGAGTTGCTCACCAATGTTGTCACTAATGATTTTCGACCAATTGATTATTGAATCCGCTTTGTTGATTTCAATGGTCCTGATGAAAACATACATCCATGTGCGGAAGGTGTGAGCGTTTGCTTTGCCATTTATCCTGCATAACAATTTGGCAATATCGTCTACCTCTTGTACCAGATTGGACCGTAGAAGAGTTCTTGGGAACTTGGAAGGAGATCTGGGTTTCTTCATGTATCTGCTGTTCATTATGTTCACGCATCAACTCGTGCTTCTCCCACCTGCTGCCGACATCCTGAATGCTAATAGAAGTCACCACCTTTCATGCCGGAATCTTCAAACAATAATTGATGAATTGTGTGTCCAACCGGATTATTGTTTTCTCCGTAGCATCTTGGATCGATTCTGGATGATGGATGGTAAGACCTAGCACACTCCATAATGAACTCTGGCAACTGGGCTGTGTATGGAAACTGCAGCTCGAATAATTCCACTGCTTTTAACTGCACGCATGAGGGAAGTCTTTCCTGCTCTGGATCTGTCAATCAATTTGGAAAGAGGTTCGGACCTAGATCTGTGTCTCCAATGTCTGTGAATTTGGAAGTGATGCATGACTCCGTTGTGCTCTCTTTTTCATCCCTCTTTGCCATGGTTGTGTCTATCTTTGTCTGAACAATTCTTTTTCTTCTTACTCGGCCGGAATTCTTCAAAACTGGTGCAGATCTGGATAATTCTTCAGATTCGGAGGATATATTCAATGTATTGGACATTGATTTAAGCTCCCTTTCTCTTATAAAGCACCTGTAATGAATTCCTGCAATTAATTCAGACAAAGATGGCAACCGGAACATGAATAGTGAATTTTAATCATAAAAATCTGCATAATTCAAGCCTGCTGCCCCAAATTTGATGTTTTATTTGTATGCAAAGCAAACATAAATTTTACCAACTTCACCTGAGTATCTGTATCACTTATGCAAACAATTATCCAGACACAAATCAACCTCCTTCAACCTGTGTGCCAATTCTGGAAGCTTTCAGCATTAATTACACCTTCTTTTGAACAAAAATCCTCTCCAAATGGGGCACACTTTTTGTTTGGGTTGCACTTCTCTGCCTTTGAATTAATTAATTCATCCTTATGGTAGCCCCTGCTTATATAATCCTCATGATTCTATAATTAATTAATGTCTTTCCTATTCCTGGCAATTAATTAATTAATTAATAAGCTTTACTCTTCAAATGGGGCCTATTTTGTGCATGCTCATGGCTGTCATTAAATAAATTAAATTTATTTAATTTTAGACTTCTGCTTCTAGTTAACTCAAGCCTCACAGTATGCTTTGACCTTAGCCACTGAAAATAGAAATTAATTAAATCATTTAATACTTAAAAAATATTATTTCTCTCCCAAATGGGGCGCACTTTTTGACATGAAGGGGCTGCATTAAATAAATAATATTTATTTAATTTTAGAACTGTCTATTTCCAACTTCCTTTTGTCCACTTTCCTCTGTTGACTTTTCCACAAGCCTGGGCGCCAAAATTGGAGAAGAAATTAATTAAATTAATTAATTTAAGGCTGCCTTTCTTTCCCTAAAGGGGTCGCACTTTTTGGCATAAGAGATTTCTATTTTTAAAAGTCAGTTGACAATGGGATTATTTACCCTGCAAGGCAGCCCTGAAAATCCCATGATTCACTTAAGCTGTTTGACTTTCATAATGGGATTATTTACCCTGCAAGGTAGGTAATAAAATCCCATTCATGCCTTAAGTGATTTTTCTTTTATTTCACAATGAGAATTTTTACCCTGCAAGGCAGGTAAGAAATTTCCCGCCTACGCCTCTAATTTTCCCATTGTGACTTAAGTGACGTTGCTTCCATGGGAAAAAGTACTGCCAGTAGTGTACAAAATTCTCACCTGCCTGCTGCTTCCAAAAATCCCATGATTCACTTCAAACCCTCTTTTCCAAAAATGCGGCCAGCCCAGAAGAAGCTTTTTGGTGCACGACTTCGTCTTTTCCAAGAGAACCAGACCTCCGATGGCGAATTCCTTCTGGCACAACGTGCATATGTGATCTCTAGATACTCCAGGCCAAACCGCAAAGGAATTGATCTAGAGAAATTTCACAGAAAATAAAATGGGAAAACACAAAAACACAAAACGTTGCCAGAAGTCACAAATAAAGCCCAGGATTCATTCTTGGTTAAAACCCTACTGGTATATGGGAATAATGATATGTACGATCACAACAGAGTTAAACCGGAGCACAAATTGCCTCAAACGGGCTCAAAATAATTAAATACAAATTTCTAGTGCAGCAAACCCCAAACGGAGAATAAAACAATTTTGGGCATCTGGGTATTTGGCGAAAATGGCTAATATGGCTCCTTGGGAATATCTTGACACAATACAAGAACTTTCTGGCAATAAAAACACAAAACGACCCATTATTTTAAAAGTACGATTTTTTTTTTTAATAGGGTAGTCTCAGATTTGTGGTGAAATTTGGGAACACCATATTGTTCCATATGGATATGCACAATACATTGCTGTAGAGAAAGAGGCATGAAGCCATTACAGATCTTGAGAGGAAGGCTTGAAGCCCCAAGAAGAATGGGGTGCATGGGAGGAGAGAAAATGACCAACCTTTTGCACATGCAAACCCCTTACATTTTATAGAGGAAGAAATGAGGAGAGAGAGGGAAGAAAATCCGAAAATGCACTCCAATCTCTTGCAAAATCCATCATTGTCCCCTGCAAGAGTGATGGGCAAGTTCCAAGCCCATACTCCATTGTACGTTGCTTGTTGGGGAAGAAAAAAGCCCATACCTCATCATTTTGGTAGGTGAGAAATTTGAAACCACTCCTCTAAAATGTATTTCCCCATTTGAAATATTTAACCTTACTAAAATTAAGAAATCCAATTGTAGTTGTGTAGAGGACACTGAGAGCTTTCCAAAAAGTCCGATTTTGTGCAAATATGAGCTCCTAGTCAAAAGTTATGGCCATCTGAAGATGAGGGTGCCATACCGCAATAAACACGAGCGGATGATTTTCTTTTCGACTCCGACCACTCGCATCGCACCCTCCGAAATCCGAAATTTTGGACATTCGGGATTTGGAACTTCGGGCATTTCCACTTCGGAGGTCGCCGCACTGTTCATTTGGTGGGTTGGTTCGAGAGTTTCGAAATGCCGAAACACCGAAGTCCAAAATTGAACTTCGGGTTTGGACCTTTGTCTTTTCGGGGGTTCGGGTTTGGGATTTTGGGGGTTCGGGTTTTAGGATTTCAGGGGTTTGGGTTTCGTGGATTTCGGGTTTGGGATTTCGGGTTTCAGGGTTTCGGGTTTCGAGTGCATCTTGCTCATCTGTCAGCCCAGCGACGCATGTCTCCGAAATCCCGAAAGCCCGATGTCCGAATTTCGCACTTAGAGTTTCGGACCTTTTTCCTCCCCATGTGGCGTTGTTCATCGCTTGACCCCACCGCCAACTCTGAACTCCCGAATGTCCGAAGTCGGAATTTCGGACTTCGGACTTTGATGTCCTTGAACCTTTTGAGTCCACCGATTTGGAATTTTTCCCGCCGATTCGAATGCTTCCATGTCACTTCAACCTGCTTGGCTTGAGCCCAAAATGTGAGCTCCCATGGCCGAAACGATCCTCCTATTTTCTCTGTGCGGAGTCATGTTTGTCCAATTTCGCTTTGAGGGCAAAATTGGATAACAGGACCTTTAGGGTAGTAAAAGTAATGTAGTTTTCAGGCATATGTAGTTTTCAAGAGCAAGTAAGAATGCAATCAGTTATATACAAGTTAAAATAGCAGTGTACTTTTGTTACACAATTGAATTTGTGAGAGGGAAGAACCTCACATTGGTAGTTTGCATAAAAGAGAATGAAATCTGATTTATAGCATTGTAGGCATGTATTTGAGTATGCATCATAGTTACTAAATCCTGTTGGATATACATAAAATCTGGTTTTGTCAGCTGGCCTGGATAAGTTCAGTACGGGTTGGCCATAATTTTTATTTTTATTTTTTAATATTATTGGGTAGTTTGTAGCAAAAAAAAGACATTAACAACCTTACATATTATTTAATATTAAATATTATAACATGCTATTTTGTTATTAACTTTTCATTGTATTTGTCGATTTAGCATATTTATAAAACTAAATTCATATTATTATGTATATATTTTGGACCAGATTTTCCCAAACTCTCCCAAGAATTCTGGATTTTCAAATTTTTCCGCCCTCCCAAAACGGATCCGGATTTCTGAACTTGGTAACTATGGCATGTATACATTGCAAAATTGAATAAAAGATGTAGATGACAGCCAAGAGCTGGAACACATCAAATTTCTGCATTATATGTGCTACTTTCCATAGTAATTTGTAGTGGGACAGCACATCAGTAAACTAAAATCCATGTTGATAAATCATACATTGGAATCTTCAATTTGATTATGGATCAGACTTCCTCCAATCTGCTTAAGCCTCACTCACTACCATGACCAAGACTGCTTATTTGGCCCCTACAAGATGCCTCATCATAATGGAACCAGATGTGTGTTTTATCTCAGTTACTTTCAATAAGTCTAACATAAAGAATGTTGAAAAAATTTAATGGTTAGTGATAATTTTACAATTTGTTGACACCGCTCTATCATCTGAGGAGAGTCATTGTTTAACTGATGCACCACAAGGCTCAATGAATGAGCTATCTAGTGAGTCCAAAAGATACAAGGACACATGCTTTCATCAAACAATTTAATAACTTTACAAACAGATGCATTGTTTGTTGTGACTGGCACCACATTGTAAGATTCATTGCTCTCAATAGCATAATGAGATATTGATGATGAAATGTATGTTCTTCTGAAAAGGATCTGTATTGAGCAGATGTAAACGTGGAACATATATGTATGACCATGTGGATTGCAAGTTGATTTGGTTATTTGATTTGCAATTGTATGAATTGACTAATTCTATCAGGTGCATAATGATGCCATTGGCTGATTCTCGATCTCTTGAGGTAATAATCAGTTCAGACACGTTTTAGAGAAAAACGAAAGAGCTCCACAAGTGCACTTAATTGATCTGTACATTTGTCTGGGGTGGTGGATTTACCATTCGAAGAATACATGTATTCCAACTATGAAAGACGTGCTTGCATCTGGATTTATTGGCTAAGCCACTAGGCATGCTCGGGAGGTTATTATGTATTTGGTGAGAAATTATATATGGTGTTACAGGATTTTCTTTATGCCTCATATTTGGAGTCTAGCTTGGTCCGTACTTGATAGGAAATGAACTACAATATCTAAGTTCGTATTTTGTTTTGGACGAAATATTATAAATCTCAACAAAGATCTGATTTCTCTATTATTTTTCTAGTCAAGGGGAATCTATTTAGTGTTTTCTTGATCATACCCCATGGCAAGAAGAGTCATATCGGATGAAATACACTTTCTCTTTTGGCTGGTTTTGCTTTGAATTACTTTTGGAATAGCCATTTGGTGGAATTGATTAATTGATTTGGGGCTTCTTGATGCTGAGTGGGCTTATATTGTAATGTATTTCATGAACCTTGGGTTTTGTGACATTTTGATTCTAGTTAGTTATGCTGATCTGTAATCTCCGAAGTTTAAATGCTGTGTTGGAAAGTACAGAACTGCCGTGCTGTTCTGCTTAAACTTAAAACTACAGAAGTAGAATGGAAATTGTGCTTGAATTAGTGTCCTTGAGTTGCTGGAAATGCAACAGTACTGTAGTTGCAGAAATTGGAATGAAACAACCATGAAAACGGAAAACCAGAGCAACCACAACAAAATTGACACAAGGATTTAACCTGGAACCCCAATACGGAGAAAACTAGCTGGAAGCTCTGTTACCAGGAAACACCTAGGGGCCCCCTGTTTCGTTTCCGAAACATTTCCAAAACGGAAACTCCTTCGAAACGTCCTAGTCTCCTAGAGATAAGTATACATGATAATAATGTATTATTTCAATGAATACAAAATATTTTGATTGTTTTATCAGTTATCTCTTATGGTCTATGGAGTACAATTTTAAAATGAGTACTATATATATATATATATATATCTTTTAACAATATATTGTACGGATGTTTCCCGTAACGTTTTGTATCCAAGGTTTTTTGAAAATTGTCTTTTCCGCGTTTTGTACCCGTTTCCGTTTCCTGGCAACATAGGCTGGAAGCTGAAACAGCTCAACTTCCTCGCCTTCTTTTGACCAAAACAGTTTACAAAGAGCTCAGATAGAGTATCATAAAGCAATTGTCTTACTGGTATTCTGATTCAAGCTACACTCTTTATCACAAATCTTTCTTGTACAGCTAACTGAAATCACAAGCCCGCCCTTTCACACTCATTGCTTACAACTGGGTCTGTACCTTGTACTCTAAGTTGTCGATACATTTTGGATATGGGTACGGATACGAAGATTCCGATATGTGGAACCTGCGATTTTTTTGGTCCCGGATATTGTTTTTTTCTTTTGATTGAAAAGCACACTTTTATTAATAAGAAATGTAAAGTACATCACTAATTATACAAAAAAACTGGTGGAAAAGTCACGCCCCAAAATGTGGGTCAAATCGAGCCAATAAGGCCCCAAGAAGGAGGCCAGCTCACCTCAAGAGGGCATTAAAAATCTAGATTGCATAATAAAAGTGTGATTTTTAATCAAAAATGGTGCAAGAAACAAAAACACCAGATAGCACAAAGGATATAACTTTGAATATAGGGGTACTTTTTTTTTTATATGTGTGCATGTGTGTGTGTGTGTGTGTGTGTGTGTGTGTGTATTCAAGGCTAGTAAATAGGAATTAACCACATATTATGCATATAAAAACAAAATAAGTTAAATAACCACAAAACACTACTCATAATTTGTATAAAGGCAACCAAATGCCAAACAACAAGTCACAAATGTCATGATAAATATTAAATTTAATTTATTACATCAAACTAGTATTCAATATTCATCATATTGCTCTTCATTCAGAGCATTGAAATCGACACCATGATGTGGTTCATTTGAATCATATGGCATTGAATCACTATCACTCTCACTAGCACCCCACATAGGTTTTGCGGCCGCCAAGCAAGTCTCCATGTCATGTAATGATAGGTGGGAAATGAAGCATCCAAGTCAACATTCTCTAGGTCAACATCCCAATGCTTTGTTGCCCTTTCTTTGTACTCCGGTTGCTTGTGGGATAGAAGGCACAAGTTGGAATGTATATACACCAACTCATTGGTCTTTTTGCTCCCAACTTGTTGTGCTTCTATGAGTGGATGAAGCTGTATGTACTTCAGTTGCGCTCAAAGGAAGATGGACTCATAACATATTGAGGAAAATTCAATGCAAAATTAAAATTTATAAAAATAAAAACTCAAACTTAAATTTTAAAAAGTTAAAAACAAAAAGGAATCAGAATTAAAAATAAAAATCTTACTTGTGACAAAACCTTGATAGCAAGAGGCTGAAGGTACATGGATCCTTGACCATAAAGGCACCACCACATCCTTCTTGTATTTGTTTTGAAGAGTGCAAATGCTATGACCTGTGGAGGTTATGAAATTTTCAAACTTGATTATAACCATGTGTTTGACCTCAAGATCATGGAAGAACCTAGAAAATGTCAACATATACCCTTCACTGACTTCAACATCCCTATACATGGTGGCACCCTCCTTTGAAATGAAAAGATCTCTGTCTTTATAGAATTGTGGAGTCGATGCAAAGGTAAGGATATGCGAGAGGGCTATTCATTTTGTTCCACCTCTCAATGGGGTATGCTATTACTTATTTGAAAAATGTTTCCTTGGTATCTTGCTCTTTTCATTTATGATGGTCGTATCTTCTTAATCACCGATTCGATGCCATCATATGTCTCCCTGACATAGCTGATCCATGTCGAGTAAAGAAGATCATACTCATAATGGGCTTGTGAAACTCAACAAGTCTTCTACATGATGCCATCAATTGTCATCTACGATCAACGCGTCTTCACTTTTTGGGATCGCTTAGTGTTTGGCTGTCTTCATACAACCCATAGGTTGCAAGTGACCATCCTACTAAGTGCCTCTCACACCTTCACAAGTCGTCTCAAGATGATCGTGTGTGATACGAATCGAGTCTCAACAATCTAGTAAAAAAATTAAAAACTAATTAATTATTTGCTAGAACTTTAAAACTGCAAGTATTATAGTAAAATTTTTACATCATAAATAAAAGAAAGATAACTTCCCTTATCTTCAACATCTCCAAATGCGAGTATGATTTGAAGATACCTTGTTAGTCACAAATTTCTGGATCTCTTTGCCCTCAAAATTCTTGTTGCTTAATCCACTTAATTTTGTTGCCCAACTTTTTCAACATTAAGTTGAGTGAGTGGACAACACAAGGTGTCCAAAAAATGTGCCCATACCTTGCCTCCACCAACATCCACAACGAATTTGGGCAATTTTTAGCATTGTCGATTATGACTTAGGCAACATTTCAAGGCCCCACCCCCTCAATGGTTTCGAAGAGGGTGTTGGTGATGAGTTGGGCATCCTTCACATGCTCCTTGCAATCAATTGCTTTAAAAAACATTGCCCTTTTAGGGCATACTGTAAGCACATTAATCAAAGGCTAATTTACTTGTATCTTTCCATCCGTCAAAAACAATGAACACTCCTATTTTGGCCCATGAATCTATAATTGGCTTCAATGAGGATTTTGCATGTGTTTTCTTTGCTAATAGGATGGTGTAGAGCTTCTCATAAAGCTGTCCCTCAGTACGCTCTGGGGACTTGATCCATCTCACCGCATCTTGCCAATATGGTGACATGACAACATTGAATGACAAACCATTTGCATACACACATCGCACGATATCCCTTCTCTCATTTTGAAAGGACCTTTCCAATGGTCCTTTTGTCCTCTTTCATGAAAGAAAATCCTGTCTAGCGTGGAGGGTGTCGCCACCAACGGATGTGTCGGGGCTAAAATTGGGAAACCACTATGAGATGCAGATGAGGACCATGGGCAGGATCCAATAGGAGACCCAAGAATGGCCTTACACCTTCAATCTTGACAAAGACTCCAAATTCTCCGAAACCAAACAATAAGACTTGCATCAATATCTTTGCACAATTGTATTATTCACTCACACCGTGTAATACATGAATGCCTATTAAATAAGCTTGCAAGTTGTTATATGAAAGATCCCTGGATGGATCCTTCTTGTACTCTACTGATTTTTAATCAAGTAAAAACAGCAAATACAGTTTTATGTGTATTTATGACAATATCCCTAGTACAGATCTGGAAAGTGCGACTAGGTTCTAGGAGAGATATCAATGTAAATCACACCCAATAAAATTACTTCTAATTTCTAATGACTGCCCAGATATTTGGGGGCTGAAATACACAGAAAACTGAACTTATAACAATCCAAAATGCCCAGAAAATCAGATCTGAAGTCTGTTATTATTCAGATTGAAAATCTTCAAAATATACTCCAGAAATGATAAAAAAAGTACAGCGATCAGATTACAGAATGATGGCAATTATTTGACAAATATTTTCAGATGAAAATACCTCTGAATTCGCTGCCAGACTGTTTACAAGGGACTGATCCAACTGCTGGTTGCAAATCACTGGAAAACACCTTCAATTCCCTTTCCACACATGGCTGAACTGAACCTGGAAGTCTGATGAAGAACACTAGGAATTTCTGAGTGAAATCCCCTCTCAATCTCCTGGGGTTTTCGTCCGCAAGAGATAAATTCACAAGGGTTTTCGTCCTTGGAATTTCTGGTAAAAGCTCGAGCTCTTAGCAATGCAATGATAGATAATAATAAAAATCTGGATGCCCTCTCTACAAGTCGACTTGTTTATTTAAAGGAGATTAGCCAACCACCACCCCCAAATCAGCCAATAAAAATTGTTTCATTCTCCTATCTTTGGCGCATTTTCCTTTTGGGGCTGATTGGCACATTTTCCAAAAATTGACTCCTAAGGTAAGTCGCACTTTCTCTTTTCTAATACAATTATTTTTAATTGTATTTTTGACATTTAATTCATCATTATACTTTATTATTTATTATATGTGCTTTTTCATGATATTATTATTTTTTGAAACAATAGCACAATATAATAAAATAATAAAGATAAGTCACCCTAAAACTTCCCTTTGGCCGTCGGGTAAACATAAAGGGCCAAAGGTCTTCATCGCCCGAGCTCACGCGGCGGAGGGGACATTACGGTCCTCCCTCCCGGAGTTGCTTGCCCACAAGCAAGCTAGCAACTGTGAAGTCTTTGAAGAATAGACTCACCCTCCCAGTGGCATCCTCCGAGGGTAAATCTTTCCAACGAACCGGGTACTCCCGTATCACCTTGTCATGATCTTCTCTCCCTCGATCGAGAAGTCCCTCGGGAACCAAATCCAGTCTTCCCTCATCATCGAGGGGGTAACTCTCTTGAAGAGGTCACATCTTGTCCCAATGCCTTCTTTAAGCAAGATACATGAAAAACATTGTGTATCTTACTTTCGAGAAGGTAACTCCAACTCATAAGCTACTGTCGACTCTCCTCACTACCTGTATGGACCATAGAAGCGAGGCTTAAGCTTCTCCGCTCCACTCTTCTTAAGAGTACTCACTGTCTGCGTAAAGGTGGAGTCGTAAAAAGACCATATCCCCTACCTCGAATGATCGCTCGATCCGGTGCTGTCTCTGCATACATCTTTTTTTGCTGATTTTGGGCGTGCTTTGCATATTGTCCTTAAGGGTTTTAAGGATATCTGGCTGTCCTGTAAACACTCTCGAGCCTTAGGAGCTCTGCTATCTCCAAACGCCATATCCACGAAGGATCTTGCGTCATAACCGTACAAAGCTCGAAAAGGGGTCATCCCGATGGACATGTGGTACGTAGTATTGTAACAATACTCGCACAAATAAAGTTGCTTGACCCATGCTCTCTGCTGCCCTGAAACATAGTTGCGCAGGTACCCCTCAATCCACTTATTCACGATCTCCGTCTGCCCATCTATTTGTGGATGATAGCTAGTGCTCGGAGTCAACTCAGTGCCTGCCAACCTGAAGAGTTCCTGCCAAAATGTGCTCATAAACCTGCTGTCCCTATCGCTAACAATATTCTTCGGAAGCCCATGTAACCTGAATACCTCCCTAAAGAATAAATCAGCCACCTGTGGTGCCTTAAAACTCGTGGGGATGGCAAAGAAGTGTCCATACTTAGTCAACCTGTCAACTATCGCATAAATGCGATCATAGCCCTGCACAATTGGTAGTCCTGTAATGAAATCCATAGATATACTCTCCCACCTCTACTCTGGAATAGGTAAGGGCTGTAATAAGCCTGCAGGGAAAGTATGCTCGGACTTGTTTCTTTGTGAGTCACACACTCTCGAATATCTTTGTAGAACATCCTCCTTGAGACCCTTCAAGAGAATCTCTCTCTAACTTGCCTATATGTCTTGAAATACCTGGATGTCCTGCTAATGGTGCATCATGGAGTGCATGTAGAATCTTCCCTTGAGCTTAGATTCAGGTACCAAATAAATCCTACCCTTATAATAAATCAAATCAGAAATTACAGTAGTAGCGCCCATCCTGAATTTTGCCGTCCATGATCTCACATGCTAAGGTGTTCTTTGAATACTCAACCAACAATTGAGACTTCCAATCTGCAGAAATCTCACTCATAGAATATAGGACAGCAACATGGGGTCTCCTCGATAGTGCATCCGCCACAACATTTCCTTTTTCCTTTGACATACTCAATGTCAAAATCATAGGCTGAATCCTGCTTGACCCATTTCTGCTTTGCCTCTCATTGAGTTCCTTCGCTCCAAGAAGTACCTCAATTTGTTATGGTCGGTCCTCACTACAAACTTTCCTTCCACCAAATATTTGTCGAACTTCGCGATGCATGCATGATGGCGAGCATCTCCTTGTCATAGGTGGAATACAATCTCTCGTTCTCCCTCAATTTTCTACTCTCTCATAGGCAATGGGATGACGGTCCTGCATCAAGAGCGCACCAATACACGAGCCGAAGCATCACACTCTAAGATGAATGGTTTGGAGAAGTCGGAAGAGCAAGGGCTGGACATGTGCTCATCACCATCTTGAGCTCATCAAATACTCTCTGTGCCTCCTCTGTCCATCTAAATGCGCCTTTCCTTGTGAGATCTGTCATGGTGTGCGTGCAATATCGAATAACCCCTCACAAATCTCCGATAATATCCGCATAACCCTAGGAATCCCCATGACTCGATATGTTCTGGGTGGAGGCCAATCTGCATGCTTTGTATCTTTTCTGATGGACCTTGACCCCATTGGCCCTGATGACATGTCCCAGAGATACAAGTATCTCGGTAAGTCCAAACTCGCATTTGGACATCTTAGCAAATAGATTTGAATCTCCATAATACCAAGTACCTCATCTAAATGCCTCAAATGATCCTCCCATGACTCTTTGTAGATCAAGATGTCATCAAAGAAAACTAGCACGAACTTCCTCAACTGCTTGTTGAAGAGATGGTTCATGCATGACTGAAAAGTGGCAGGTGCATTAGTGAGACCAAATGGCATCACCAAGAACTCATAATGCCCATAATGACATCTGAATGCTGTCTTGAGGATATCCTCCTCTCGGACCCGAATCTAATGGTATCCCGATCGAAGATCAATCTTCGAAAAATAAATGGCTCCATGTAATTCATCCAAAAGCTCATCAATACGGGGGATGGGATACCTGTTTTTGATGGTCTTCTTGTTGAGGGCCCTGTAGTCGATACACATTCTCATCGTCCCGTCCTTCTTCTTCACCAACACCACTGAAGAAGCAAATGGGCTAGAACTAGGACGGATATGCCCCATGTCAAGAAGCTCTCGATGGTCCTCTCTATCTCATCCTTAAATTTCTTAGGATGACGGTAGGGTGTAGTGATCACGAGGCTTGGCACCCTCCTCCGACTCTATGACATGCTCAAACCCTGCATCGGTGGTCTCCTGGAGGAATATCACCAAAAACCTGCCCGTGCCTATCTATTATGGTTTGAATATCGCATCTGTTGCTGTCCACCATCGGAGAAGATTTGGATGAAATGAAACATTGGGCTGCCCATGCTGACCTCTCCATGGTGATAATAGATTCCATCCTATGTCTTTGAAACAACTCTAGGCCCACCATCCGAAAGAGCTCGTAGCACAATCTTCTTCCCCTCGACATAAACTCTATCTCCATTCATTTGAAATCCTGCACATATCTCCCCAAAGACTGGAGCCACTGAATCCCCAAAGCTGCGTCTATCTCTCCCAAGTCCAACTATGTAAAAATCATCTGTCGGTGTGTAGTCTCTATTTGGATACTAAGTTGTGGAATTCGTCTAGTGCGGCTTAGAGCAAGCAAAGCCATCGCCACTCGTACACTAAACCCCTCAAATTCTTCCACCTGTAATCCCGCTTCATCACAAATCCCTCATCGAGGAAATTGTGCGTAGCACCACTATCAATCAAGCAAACAACTCGTTGGCCCTTAAGTACTCCTTTCACACGAAATGGATGATACTAGGGACTCAGAAAGTGAAGCAATAGTACTGAGCACGATGCATCTCCATCTCCTAGCTCAACACAGGGGGCTGCTCCTCATGTGCACCCGACCCTTTGTCCTCTGTGTCTGTATCTGTGAAGAATCTGCCTCTGTATCGAGATAACCTCAATAAGATGCACCTTGCCTTTCCCAAGGCGGTTGTGTCAGGAGCTCCAGAGTGATCTTTGCAGTGGAAACAAAGTTTCTTTCTTCTCAACTCATTCCGAGTCTCTGATCCATCTAGGAGGGTACACTCCTTTCTTTGAGTAGTGGGACTTTGAGCCGAACCGGCTTGGAGCTTGTGAAGGGCTTCTTACTAGGCTGGTAAGAAGTGGGAGTTGTCTCCAAATCTAATGTTGTCTGGATAGCATCATGTAATGTAGTAGGCCTAAGGGCCTTGACCAACCCTCTTAACCTGTCATGCAGGCCCTCAATGAAAAGCATTACCACACGTCTCTCGGGCATCTCGGGAACCATTACTGCAATCCGCTGAAATTCGTTGATGTAAGAATCAACGTGCCCACTTGTCGTTGTGCGAATCCACCGTAATATAGCTCCACATCTTTGCGGTCAAATCTGGCAATCAACTTCTCACTAAACTCCCTATATGACCGTAGTAAGTCATGTCTCTGTGTGATAAGCCCATGGTGCCACCAATCATATGCCACCCCCTCTAAGTGAAGAGTAGCAAATTGAATAGCCTCCTGTTCCTGCATAGGTTTGAGAGTGAGGTATGTATCAAGCTTGTGAATCCATGCCCTGGCACTAATCTTCCCACTGCCATCGAAGGTGGAAAGGGTCACCTTATTGGTAACCTGCTTCAATTCTCTATTTTGCTGGGTCCTAGGCCTCTGTGCTTGCCTAGCTTTCAAGCTTTCCCTTTTCTGCATACAATACTGGTGGAGGGGAAAGGCGTTCCGTACCTCTTCTGGTAGTGCTCTCCACTCATCATGAGCTACCATTACATTATCTTGAAAGGCTATGTCTTCAAGTGGGTCCTCAACTAATGGTGGCTCCTCCCTTGGTAGGAATCTGGGCTGCATAGGTCGATCTGCAGTCCTCGTTGGTCTTCTTTCCTCTGTATATCTCCTATCTCGTGGAGGGGAACCTCTTACGCTGCCCACTTCTGTAGGAACCCAGCTGTGCCTTCTGTGGCTGCTAGCTATGGATGCAGATCTTTCCCTTCTATCATGCCGATTTCTTGCCCTATCCATAGTCAAATTCTCCATCAGCTGCCTCATGGTCTGAATCATTTCCTGATGGGAATCGATCATTCCGCTAAAAAGGGCATCCGGATCAGGCCGCTCACGTCGTGGAGGAGTGTGTGCTCTATCCATGATACCTTCAATATTCAGACGTGCCTGACTCCTTGTATAATATCGGTGTGGCCCAACTTCTGTAGGTTGCATAAACAGATACAAAACAAACCCTCCAGGTGGGAGGATTGATGCTCTGATACCACTGAAAGATCCCTGGATGGATCCTTCTTGTACTCTACTGATTTTTAATCAAGTAAAAACAGCAAATACAGTTTTATGTGTATTTGTGACAATATCCCTAGTACAGATCTGGAAAGTGCGACTAGGTTCTAGGAGAGATATCAATGTAAATCACACCCAATAAAATTACTTCTAATTTCTAATGACTGCCCAGATATTTGGGGGCTGAAATACACAGAAAACTGAACTTATAACAATCCAAAATGCCCAGAAAATCAGATCTGAAGTCTGTTATTATTCAGATTGCAAATCTTCAAAATATACTCCAGAAATGATAAAAAAAGTACAGTGATCAGATTACAGAATGATGGCAATTATTTGACAAATATTTTCAGATGAAAATACCTCTGAATTCGCTGCCAGACTGTTTACAAGGGACTGATCCAACTGCTGGTTGCAAATCACTGGAAAACACCTTCAATTCCCTTTCCACACATGGCTGAACTGAACCTGGAAGTCTGATGAAGAACACTAGGAATTTCTGAGTGAAATCCCCTCTCAATCTCCTGGGGTTTTCGTCCGCAAGAGATAAATTCACAAGGGTTTTCGTCCTTGGAATTTCTGGTAAAAGCTCAGAGCTCTTAGCAATGCAATAGATAATAATAAAAATCTGGATGCCCTCTCTACAAGTCGACTTGTTTATTTAAAGGGAGATCAGCCAACCACCACCCCCAAATCAGCCAATAAAAATTGTTTCATTCTCCTATGCTGGGCGCATTTTCCTTTTGGGGCTGATTGGCACATTTTCCAAAAATTGACTCCCTAAGGTAAGTCGCACTTTCTCTTTTCTAATACAATTATTTTTAATTGTATTTTTGACATTTTAATTCATCATTATACTTTATTATTTATTATATGTGCTTTTTCATGATATTATTATTTTTTTGAAACAATAGCACAATATAATAAAATAATAAAGATAAGTCACCCTAAAACTTCCCTTTGGCCGTCGGGTAGACATAAAGGGCCAAAGGTCTTCGCCCAGGCTCACGCGGCCAGAGGGGACATTACATTATATTTAACTTGACAAACAAATCTAATTTGAATTATGGTTATGCGGGCACCGAGTTTGTTTAACAAATCAGCAAACATGGTTAACAAACAAATAAACTAATTATCTCCTTATAATAAGCTTATCGACGTGAACACAAAAATAACTAGTTAGCTAGAAAATAACCCGAACTAGTTTCTTACTTGCCTATTGTGAACACAACTCTAACACCTCCCTTAGCCTCCCTTAAGCGAAGGTGTAGGGAGAAAAAACATGAAAGTGGGTCCCGATTACTAGGCCTGATAAGGTACCCATCTACAAACATGAAAAACAAAAAGACTCAACCAAAATCCCCCCAAGTACAACTTCCTTCACCCCAAGCAACGCTCACAACTGAAGGTAACGAGGAGAAGCCAAGGGCTTAGTGAAGATGTCAAGCAACTGATCAATCTGTGGGAACAAACTCCAAGCGAACAACTCCATCTGGACTAACTACCGAATGAAGTGCATGTGAATCTCTATATGCTTGGTGCATTGGTGCTCAATCGGGTTGTGTGCAATCTCAATAGCACTTCTGGTTATCACACCAAATCAAAGTGGGAGCTGTTGTGGAAATCCGAACTCACCAAGTAACTATTAAAGCCAAGAGAGCCTCTTGTCAGCCTTAACAGTACCTCTATATACTTTGCCTCAGTCGATGACAATGCAAATCAATGCGAGTATGTTTCTTGCATGCCCATGCAACAGGACTAGAGCCAAGGTGAAAGATGAATCCAAAAGTAGATCGGCGAGTATCAACACATCCACCCCAATCTGAGTCTGTGAATCCCTCAATATCAGAAGATCCTTGTGGTGTGTATTGAATGCCAAAATTCAACGTTGCCCCAAATATAGTGCAAAATATGCTTGGCTGCCTACCAATGACTCTCATGTGGCTCATGGGAGAATCGAGAGACAAGTTGACAACAAAAGTGATATCAAGGCATGTATGTGTCAAGTATAAAAGACTGCCAACCAATTTCTATACAAAGTGGGATCAACCAATTTTGATTTGCAGTCAACAATCAAATCAATACCTATTGATTGATATGGTGTGGGAGAAGGCTTGCAACCAGCCATGCCAAAACGATGAAGAAGATCTGTGGAGTACTTTTGTTGTCAATAGAAATACCTTTAGGAGATTGATGAACTGGAGGCCTAGAAAATAGTGCAGAAGTCCCATGTCTGTCATGTCAAATCTTTCCATCAACTTGTGCTTTATGTCCTGAATCAAGGAGTCTGAACTACCTGTGAGGATGAGGTCATCAACATACAACACCAAAATCAAAAGATCCTCACCTTGCTTTAGGATGTAAACATTGTGATTAGATTCACATCGATAGAATCCAAAACTCAACAGAAAGCTATCCATCTTCTCATACCAAGCTCAAGGAGCTTGTTTGAGCCCATAAAGAGAACGATGAAGTTTGCATACCATGGAAGAGTCTGCACAAAGCCCTTGAGGCTGCTCCATATAGATCTCCTCTTGGAGATCACCATGTAAGAAGGCACTCTTCACATCCATTTGATAGACTGGCCACTGATGTGATGCAACGAGGAGAGAACAAGGCGTATTGAATCCATCTTTGCAACTGGAGCAAAAGTCTCAAAGTAATCCACCCCTTGACTTGTGAGAACCCTTAGCTACAAGACGGGCCTTGTGCTTATCTACTGAACCATTTGTTGCATATTTGGTCTTATAGACCCATTTACAATGCACAAGTTTTCTTCCCTTAGGAAGAGGTACTAACTCCCACGTGTTATTCTTCATGAGTGAAGAATACTCATCTTGCATGGCAACTTCCCACTCAAGTTTCCCTTGCCTCAGAAGAATGATATTGGATCAAGTAGAAATGGCTTGGCTCATAAGAGCAATACCAGAAGTCTTAGATCCGAGTGCGACGAGGATAAGAAGGATCACCAACCAAAGAACCAACTACTTGCAAGGTGGATTGTGCCCACTTGGGCAAGTTTTGTGTAGGAGAGGAGGCAGATCATCAGGCGTGTCTTCATCAAAATCAGGAAGTATACCCTCCCTATCAAGGAGCAGGAGGTGAAAAGGCTGTGATGGAGAAGGCTCAGAAGTTGGCTTTGAAGGAATGAGATCCTCATCAATTCTAACATCTCGTCTAAACAAGACATCATGTGTGACAGGATCAAAAAGATGCAATATGCCTTCACATTCTCGCAATGACCAACAAATATGAGCTCTTGGCTCTTCTTCTCCATAGATTTGTGCTTATCATCTAGAACAAATGCAAATGCTTTACTTCCAAAGACACGAAATCCAAAAACATCAGGTTTCTCACTGACCAAGCTTCTTCAGGAGTCTTGTCTCACATTGCCTTGTGGGGAATGCAGTTTTGGATGTAATTTGCACAATTTATTACTTCAGCCCAGAACTCAGGTGCCAAGTCCTTGGATTATATCATGCAATTCACCATCTCCTTGAGTGTTCGGTTTTTTCGTTCAGCTACTCCATTTTGTTGAGGGGTGTATGGTACTGTGTATTGATGCAAAATACCATGATCAATACAAAATTCATGAAAAACATTACTTATATATTCCCCCATTGTTAGTGTAGAGCTTTTTTAGTGAAAGTCTTGATTGCTTCTCAACAAAAGCCTTGAAGGCCTTGAAGTTCTCAAACACTTCACTTTTATATTGCAAGAAATACACCCAAGTCCTCCAAGTGAAATCATCAATGAAAGTTAGTACATATTTAGCACCAAAAAATGACCTAGTGGGAAAAGTCATCAAATCACAATGTACTAACTCAAGTGGAGCCTGTGGCTCTTGAAGCTTGTCCTTTGGAAAGGGATCTTGGTGTTGTTTTCCAAGCATGCATCCGGGAAAACACCATCACAACTAGAGACCTTTGGAAGCCCTTTCACCATTTTTGCAAGCTTAGTTTGCTGCAAATACTTGTAATTCAAGTGACCAAAATGTTTGTGCCATAGTTTTGCTCATTGTGTCAGCATGAGCAACAAGTGATGACCCTGTAGAGGTGTCAAACTTATCAAATACATAAAGGCGTGAATGATGGTCCACCACACCTATAGCTACAACATCTTGAGGATCAAATAATTCTCTAATTACAACACTTTGTGGAGTGAACTCCACAGTTTTCCCAGAACCAAAATTACAAATTGATAAACTGACAACAAATTAGATGAAATTTCAAGTACCAAGAGTACATCATTGATGCACCCATCCTGCATTTGCATTGTTCGAAACCCAAAACATTGACCTTTGAAGAGTTGCCCATGAGTATCTGAGAAGTGTTGCAATCAGAAAGAGAACTCAAAAAACCACGAGTGAGTTAGATGATGAGAAGCACCAGAATCAAAATCCATTTATTTGACATAGAAGAACAAGCCCTAGCAGAAAGAGCTTTTCCTTTCCTTATATTGGGGAGGGAACATCAATTTTATGTTGCTTCAGTTTTGCTTCCAATGCTGCTATTCTCTTATAACATTTGTAATCAGGATGATTTGTTTTGCTACAATATGGACTAGGGATCATAAACCTTCTTTTGTATAATTGTTTTTGACTTATTAGAATTGGAAGGTTTAGAGGTCTCAGTGGTGGTTGGAGAAGGCTTGTTTGATTTTGCTGGAGGAGGTCTTGACTTAGGCTTTGATTTCCATTTCCCTTTAGAGGAATTAGCCACAAGTGCATGACTTGAGCTAGGTAAGGCATCAAGTGCTCGCAATTTTGTTTGCTCATGAGTAAGCCTTTCACAAAATAGCTCAAAAGTAGGCATTTAAATTTTTCATCCAACGCATCCATTGTGGAATAAAAGGTGGATGCAAACACACTATAAGGGCCTTTTAGTTTTGACAAATCAATATTATACATTCTTCATCCTTTTTTTCTTTACCACCAGCCTTTAGTTGTGATCTAATAGACTTGAATTTTAACAGGAATTCTTCAATAGACAGAAAATCAGAAGGCGAACAAGCATTTAACTTTGTATCTAACTGAAGCAACTTGAATTCATTCACTTTACCAAAGAGACCTTCAAAGATTTCCCATACCTCTTTCAAAGTTTTGGATTCATCAATGTGAAACTGCAGACTCTTAGATACATTTAGGCTAATCAAACCGAGGGCTTCATCCTGCTTGCACGCATAAGCGTACTTGTCCTTCTAAGGTGAACGTAGGAACATTTTCCTGAAATACCCTCCATAGGCCTCTGGACTGGAGCAATTGTCTCATCTTTGGTTTCCAGGTGTGGTAGTTAGACGAGTTGAGTGGTTTGAATAGTCTAAGATCCATTGTTGATGTGGAAGCGACAAAACCGGAACTGAAGGAGAGGAAGAGTTTGGACATTACCAGTAAAAAAATTGCCCCCCACCCCCACACAGATCATAGCTCCTAGAATCCCTTTTTCAAAAAAAATATATATATTCACAAAATTCTCCTTTGAGAAAAAAATATTTTTGGCAAATTTTTTTCTCACACCTAATTAGGTGTTTTGCTGCTAAATGTAGTTAGCCTCTGCTAATAATAGTGGGACGACCAAGTATAGTGGGTCCTCCTCCAAAGACTCCTTTGCAAATAAAACAAAGGCTTTTTCTAGGTGGTTTGAACCTTGGATGTTCACCTAGGCAAGTTCCTCCAAAAGATTAGCTTCACCAACTCGACTGGACGGATCAACAATTACATAAAAGACAAAATTGATATTTATCTTATAATGAAATTCCAAAATTACCTCACAACAAAACGCTTTTCCTTAGATGCCCATGAACCTGTGACCTCATGCAATGCCATGCGCCTTGGCAAGCGACAACAACCAAGTGCGCTATAAGCTATTGCGATTGGAAGTGAGGATAGATAAACATATACACATACATACATACATCCATACATACATACATCCATGCATACATACATACATACATATAAACACTTGTTTTTCTTGCGGTCTGCCTGCCAAAAAAGGTCTTGGTGCCCACCTAGAGCTAAACGCCTTCCTCACGGTTATAACTTGGTTTTGAATGCCGCTGCCTAAACCTTTCCAAGGCACTAAAATCCTTCCATGTGGCAATTAGATCTAGGGTTGCTCAAAAGGCTTTCATGGGAGAATAATTATTCATGTGGCCGCTTGGAGGATATTTGCTGCTGTTTGAGGAGATAGGAAGCTTGAGAAAGTCTGCCACAGGGGAGAGGCCTACTTAGCCGCCAGGAAGAAAACGAGTGGAGATGGATGCCTCTGCTTGCTCCAAAAACTACCTTCACTGCAAAGGAAAGAAGTCAGCGCTGCTTCCTAAGCAAGGACAGTGAAGTTTAGAGCAAAAATGAAATTCTGCCCTGCTGGCGTGGAAATATGCAGGTCTAAAAGGCAGTGCCAGGGAAATATGAAGCTTTAGAAATTATAAGAATCAACTTGGATGTGTATCATATGCTATGCTTGGTGTAGAGGAGGAGGCAAGGGCGTGAGGACGTGCTTAGACCCACTGTTTGATAGTGGAGACATTTTTTGCAACTCGGGCAGAGGAATGAATTTCTCCTCAATACAAAATCCTTCATTGCAGATTAAGCAAAATTGGGCTTCTTCTGCTATTCTCGCTCTGATACCATATGAGGACTATGGGCAGGATCCAGTAGGAGACCAGCAATGGCCTTAAACCTTCAATCTTTACAGAGACTCAAAATTCTCCAAAAACCAGACAACAAGACTTGCAGCAATATACTGCTGAATTTTATTATTCACACACACCATTTAATACATGAATGCCTATTAAAGAGGCTTGCAAGTTTTATATTTAACAACTTAACAAATAAATGTAATTTGTATTATAGTTATGCGGGCACCGAGTTTGTTTAACAAATTAACAAACTTGGTTGCACCAAACAAGTAAACTAATTATCTCCCTATAACAAGCTAGCCCCATACCTTGACTGTATACATAGGCGTATTTGATACGTATCTGGGACCTGCAGGGAGTGTATCGATATCCTATCTTTTACCTACAGGAACATTGGGAGTGTCTTTTCATATACATGTATCTGAATTGTTAGCCACATACCATATCCACAGTTGTATTTGGTACGTATCCAGGACTTGTAGGGAGTGTATCGGTATCCTATCTTTTACTTATATGAACATTGGGAGTGTCTTTTCATACGTTAAAGGACTCTTAATCAACCTAGAATTGGAAGGGAGATTGGTTTTCAACTGTTATTCTACGTGTTCATTTCTCACTGGCAAAACTGCCACTTCTATCAGGGTGAAACCACCACTTCATCGGGGTGAAACTGCAAGGTAACTGACAAAACTGACATGACACATGTATAACGATAGCCTCAAACAAAACCTCTAGGACACATGCATAACTGCCATGACACATTCGAAACCACCACTAATAATGATACAACCGCCGCCTTTGTCGTGTCTGGAGGTTTTGCCACTGTGCAAATATTAATTGTCTGCATGTCTGATTCTGATTGGGTTCTTGGTTAAATGATGAAGTAGAGTGTTTTTGGATCCTTATGGATCATATACTTTGTATCATAGTTGCAAGCAACACCTTGCCAGAGCACTGTTGTACTTTTTAACAAGCCACAATGATGTTGTTTGGTATGTGGCAACAATCGCCACAATGCACCCTGCAAGGCCTTTTGGCTGCAAAATGGGTGTAATAGTCCCTAATGGTCCCACAACCGCATCAAAACACAGTCATTGTGATGCTGTAAGTGCCTAAAAGAACACATCTAACAAACAAAAAGCTGACATAAAACTGAAATACAATATTTATATTGATTTTTGAAAACTAAATTAAGTCTATGCTTGTAGTTATCCCTTAGACATTACATGATTACAATACACGTTTTGATTTACATGCGACATATTATGTACATCTAGAGCCTTGATTTGACTATCTAATTTTCCTCAATACATACTATTAGTGTTTTTGATTTGCTTAATTTTAAATACTTTTTTACAAGCATTTTTTAAAAACTTAGCTTTGATATATATCCATTAATCATTTTATGTTTGTTGAATATTTTATATTATGTTTATATGGTTAAAACCATGTGCACACATGCACACACGCACCCACATACACATGCATACATGCGCGCACACACAAACGCGCACACACATGTACTGACGTTTGCATGCATGCACCCACACATGCATTTGCACACATGCACACTCATAAACACAAGTTTGCTCAAGTTTGTTGGAGTCGATTGATTGTTTGATTTGGGGATTTCTTGATGCCTAATTCACATAAAAATTCACCACATATATGATATTTCAATCACATCATCTGATTGTATTCAATTAACCTAAACCATGTACGTCAACATTATCATATTCATCAAATTAATGCTCTAGAATGTTGTTTTGAACTAAACTATGATTTAACATTATTTGACTAGAATTATTTATGAGAATTTAATTAAATTTAAGCATTGAGCTTGACCATCTACTCTTTTGGTGGCATGTCACAGTACTTCTGTTTGGAAGGCGTTTCCATTTTCTATGGTGAGGGTGCACTAGCATTTGGATCTGCACTTGGCATCTATGAAGCAACTAAATGCAAGCTGATGCAAATTAGGGGTAAATTTGTAACAAAAAGCATATTAGAATATATTGTTCCCAACCTTGATAAGTTTGACTTTAGTACTTTATCAGTGTGTTGCATCGTGGATCTTCTATATCTATATGATTTAATGTGTTTTATAATTAGTTAAACATATACTTAAATTCTTTTTATTGATGTTTTTCTAAATTGAAAAATGCATCTTCAAAAGTGGAAAAGTTAGTCAAAATAAAATGAGGCTAGTAAGAAAGTGAACTAGTCTCACTATACCTTAGCGAGAGGAAAGGAGGAAATTTATAGTATCCATACATAATTTATAAAAAGCATTTTTAATCAAATAAGTAACTACTAAGGGTAGTACGAAAGTGGACTAGTGTCACCATTCCTTAGTTGAGTAATGGAGGAAACTTGTAACATCCATACATACTTTATACAAAGCATTTTTAATCAGATAAGGAATTGTTCATGCAATAAAAAATGAACAATTGTGGTTGCATTGGTCACAAAGGAAGGTGTATCAACATTATTATTATTTTTGTCTCATTTAGTGGGTGGTGTATGTTAGCTAAGATGGTCAATATGATTATCATCTCCCTTCTCAATAACATAGATTAAGATATAAGAAAAATACCAATCTAGGACCAACACAAAAGCCAAGGAAAGTGCTAACGGATGTAATAGTCATAGAGCCGAAGACAGTAAGGTTCACACTCGTATCGAAGGCACATGATTCCGAATCCTATGTCTAAGAAAAGGGTGTTGGGTCTTACTAGTATCATAAGGTTGTAAGAGTGATGATTAAAAGCAAGTGATATAAGATATCTAAGCTAAGGGTTGTAATGCCATGTGGTGGATAATAAGCAAGGGTTGTAAAGAATAATGCAATAGACAAAGATATACTACTCTATCCTAGTCTAATACATGATACATCAAACATAATCAATTTTACCGACATAAAAGAAGGGGAAAGGTTACGGATACTTAGCTTTGTGAAGAAACTATTGGTCCATCGGTAGCACCTTGTGGGAGAGTTGTAATGGATGTATCACAAAAGGGATAGGTGGAAGATCTAACTAGACCAAAGTTGGGGACTCCAAAGACTTGGTAGACTGTGCTGTTTTAACTCCTATTCTTGTGGCTTCTAGTACTTGATGCTCCAAAGCGAGACCTCAAGTATGAGTTCCACTAAACTTTGAAACTCCTAAAACTTTAAGGGTGGACTTGCATGAGCGAAAGTAGAGTAGACACTATGACGATGATACAAAGGAATGACAATAATTATGCCTATTTATAGGAGAACATTCCCACGAAGTGACGATCTCTCTTCGTTGGCGACATCAACCATGATGTTTAAGGTAGTTTTCTGGTTAGTGCTATAAATGCAAAAAGTACCTATAACTCAAATAAGCAAGGTTTACCGATACTTGTGTCAACAATCACAATGTCGGGATGATAAAACGTGGACAATGTGAAAAGGCTCCTCCTTTCGCCAAGTGAAGAGACCTACATGCAAAGATAGCTAGACAAAAGATATTAGATAAATATGATAACGAGTTGCTCAACAAGTACCGATCCCAGGAATTCAAAGGGACTTCTTTGAAGGGTGTCAACTCGTTTGATATAATTAAGTTATTTTGATAATGATAATAAGATAAATGATGACAAAGATAGTTTAGAATTCAAGATGGATAGGAAGATCATGTTCAACTTTGTAAGCAACCCAGTGCTAGGGTGGTGGTGATCTTGAAGTCCTTGAAGTAGTCGTACTAAAATTCTTGATTGCTTCTCGCACTTCTTGGAGGATCTCGAACTACTCTTCAATGTCTTCAAAGTTGGGTGCGAATGCGATGGCGCACAAAGTGAGTTCGTGGAGGATATCAAACTGCTTCCACACGAATGGCTACTTGACGATCGGAAGATCGTATATGCTAGTGATAGGATGTGACACACCTATAAGAGTCATCTACAGAAGATGCATTCTTGCAAATAACTTGTTAGATCAAATCATATTGATGTAAATACAATCTTCTTTAGATTGATTTATAAATGACAAGATTGGTGGCGATCGGGGATCGAAGACGATCCGAGACAAAATACTTGTTTTGATAAAATAACGAATAAAGCGTACATAAATGAATGCAAGAAGGAAAGTGATATCTTGTAAAGACAGACTATGATGAGTCTAAGAGTCAGCAGTGAAACCCGTAAATGCAGAGATATTCAAATGTGTTTGTGAGGCCAAAAGATAAAGCAAAGGGCTATGGACACCGATTGACAACAATCAGGTGGAAAATGTTTGTTGTGATAAAATGATTAATAAAAGCAGAGATAATCGATAAAAGACAGAGGCTTGACAATACAAAGATAGGCTATAGGGAATCTAGAAGCCTATAGGGTCCCAAAACGGAGGTTTGGGATTGTTTAGGAAGCTAATGTAAGAATTAAATGTCGAAGGTCCGATCGACAATGATCTCTGTGGATATTGCAGGTTTCTAAAAGTTGGCTTAACTGAAGGAAATGAGAGATGTAACTCAAAAGGGGATGCAGGATGGTATAAACGACAGGTGGTATAAATCTGTAAATGATATAAAACAAATTGATAAAATGAAAAACGAGGGGTACTAACCTTGATGGATAATCTGAAGGTGATGAAGCTCCCAAGAGGCTATTTGATGCTTTGAATGGACTCTGAAGGCTTTGGCAGTAATGTATTGATGATTCTAAGCGTCGTGGTGTTGTTTGAAGGTGCAACAATTCGTCCTCATGCATAGAATCTGACTAACTGGAAAGGGGAGACAAGGGCTGGCTAAATAGAATCAACATCTATAACGATCGCCGACGATCACGGATCGCGCCGATTTTCTTGCATAGTTTAAAACCAACAAGAGGAAGAATGGCAAATGGTTAAAACCACTTGCCATCCGAGATATTAGGTTGTTGGGAAACGATGGGAGGTTGGGGATTTAGGTTGTAAGAGGTTAGGGGGTTGGGATAAGTATGGTAAAATGGGTTTAGGTTGTTTTGAGTGGTTAGGGAGAGGGTAAATGGGTTTTTACATAGGTAAATTACATGATACTTAGGATAGAGATAATAATGATAGGTAATGATAATTTAATTGATGTGCATTGGGTCACCTAGGGGTGAAAAAGGGGTGTTTACATTTGCCCCTTTTTGTTGAGCTTCTGTAGGCACAGGTTGCGAGACAAAAACTAGTGTAAGGATGCCCCGATCTTGTGATAAGGATATTGTGATATTGTTCCCCCTCAAGCCAATGATCGACTATGTTGGTCATTGGATTGAAGAGAGTTGATTGTTTTGGATAGGTTTGCTTTAAGATGCTCCAGGCTTTTGATTGTAGTCTGAAATGACCAAGTTGGAGGAGTTTGTAATGATGGTAGTAATCTTGGAAACACTTGGTAGGGGACGTGTAATGTGGACCACCTACAGATGTGTGTTGTGGAAAGACTACTACGTGGAGAGGGTCTAAGGGGAGTGCTCTCGCGAGGATGTGTCGAGCCGTGGGACCAAGGGGTCGAGAGGCAACATTCGTAAATGTGCAAAATTTGATATCTCGGTAAAAAAACAGAGTTTTGACAAGGTCTTTGAGCATCAAAGCAAAGGCATGAAACTTTTGATAAAGTTGTGATGTGATAAGAGAGGTCTAGGTGACCAAAATTGATTTGTTTGTGTAAAAGATATAAAATTGGCGGCGATTGTAGATCGCCGACGATTCCTAAAATGAAAAGTATATAAGCCAAGCGGCTACACAAATAGTTCATTTGTGACGTGTTTGAGTGCGATCCGAGAGCTCTGAGTTGTGATTTTCAAGTGTTTTGAGCAATAGAGGCAAGTGGTAGTGGTAGCAGGAAGAGGCAAAGGACTAGGAGAAGGGTAAGTAATCTTGATTTTGTGTTTTATTTTGAGTTTTTTGTTGGTTTTTATTTTTATTTTTTTATGCTTTTTTTGAATTTTGGGCCAGGAATGCCGGATCGGCACAGAGCGTACGATCGACAACGATTGGGTGGCTCACTGGCGATTATGTTAATGCAATCATGCTAATTAGCAATCGGCGGCGATTAGTGTGATTTTTGGATAAATTTGCTAACTACTGTGTTTGTGTGTGTTTTGCAGGTGAGGGACACTATTTATCTCTCGGAGCGAGTTCGAGAGATGTTTGTGAGGATCCGATTTGATGTGACCGATGCGAGTGGGCCCATGTAGTGGTGTTGGATTAGGAGGATTTCGTCGATTAGCGGATTCCTCGGGACTCGTAATGATGATAACTTTGATTGACAAATGGGATCCGAGTATTGGGACCTTTGGTTTCCTACTAGTGAGATGATGATCACTCGGAGGATGTGTACGTAATCCTCGGGTTACTTATCCAGTGGTGAGAAGGTGGTACCGATCACTCGAGAGGCTCGTCTTGATACTATGAGGCGGTTATATGGTGATGAGGTTGGGGAGATAGGATATACAACATGGGGCTTCCATATTGAGTCCTATTATGATGCAAATGTGTCGGGTAACCGATTGATGTCGATTATTATGTTGGCTATATCATGTTATGCACTGCCAAATTCACGAGGTGGCAGGTTCCCATGGACACTTGCGGGTGTCGTTGCAGAGATTATGGAGCATAAGACTATGTATGCTTGGGCTTGTACATTGTTGGCTCAGGTTTACCATGAGCTCTGGATGTTTGTGACAAGGAGGAGATTTGGATTGGATGTGGGGTTTCGCTACATTGTTGGGCCTATGAGCATATAGTTATCGTGAGGCCACCAGGGTTACCATGGAGGGCAGGTGATCTGGCAGAGTATGTAGTTGGATTCTTGAGATGGCGTTTTGATTGGCTGAGAGATGATGGGGTCGAGAGAGACCAAATTTATTATGCTGATAGACTACGGGGCTTGTTCGTAGATGATGTGGTCTGGAGACCTTATGTGAGGTTCCCTGCGCATGGACTCGGGATGGATGCAGAGTTGACAAGGTTGAGGAGGGTGAGGTGGGTGCGGGGAGGAGACCAGATATGATAGAGGCCGTGACAATTCCCTCCGCAGTGTGGACAATTCGAATTTCCTTAGCAAATTCGGGGTGAGTCGACAAGTATATCGACGAGATGATGTGGAGAGAGACTTACCCCATTGTTGGTAGATGAGGCGGGGCCAACCGAGGAGGGAGGAGAGCCGGAGGCGATTGAGGAGGATGATGTTGGGGTGGATGAGGGTTTCATGGCTTGGTGGGCGCAAAGCAGTGTGGGCTACTTGTGGAGATAGGGAAAGCTAGGGTGATGCCATGCACAATGAGTTTATCACCAGACATCGCTAACCAACCCAACCTTGTTTCGGTGATGCCTAAGGCACTCACTTTGGGAGTTTAATGTACTAACACCCTGAAAGGAGAAATTATTAGTAAGAGTGAAAAATAAGGTGTATACAAGTGGTATTATTTTACCCTAGCTATAGTCTTATGCTACTTTTCCCACTCATGCATGGCTTATGCAAAATGTAAAGCTTGTAGATGATATTATATGTTAATGCAAAATGTAAAGCCCACGGATGCTATTAGCATACCTATCTTAGAGAAATCTATGTAAAATATGCCGAGAGGTATCATTCTTGAGGTGCATATTCCACTTATGTCACAAATTTAAAATAGGCGCCTTGAGAATGATACCTCTCGGCATGTTTTACATAGATTTCTAAGATAGGCATGCTAGGGAAAGTTAGGGTGATGCCATGCACAATGTTTATCACCGAATCTCGCTAACCAACCCAACCTTGTTTTGGTGATGCCCCTAAGGCACTCACTTCGGGAGTTTAATGTACTAACATCTTGAAAGGAGAAATTATTAGTAATAGTGAAAAATAAGGTGTATACAAGTGGGATTATTTTACCCTAACTATAGTCTTATGCTACTTTTCCCACTCATGTCATGTCTTATGCAAAATCTAAAGCTTGTTTATGATATTATATGTTAATGCAAAATGTAAAGCCCACAAATGCTACTAACATACCTATCTTAGACAAATCTATGTAAAATATGCCGAGAGGTATCATTCTCGAGGCGCACCTATTCCACTTATGTCACAAATTCAAAATAGGCACCTCGAGAATGATACCTCTCGGCATGTTTTACATAGATTTCTCTAAGATAGGCATGCTAGGAAAGTTAGGGTGATGCCATGCGCAATGTTTATCACTAGATACTGCTAACCAACCCAACCTTGTTTCTGGTGATGCCCCCTAAGGCACTCACTCCGAGAGTTTAATGCACTAACACCTTGAAAGGAGAAATTATCATGTAAGAGTGAAAAATAAGGTGTATACAAGTGGGATCATTTTACCCTAATTATAGTCTTATGCTACTTTTCCCACTCATGTCATGTTTCTAGTGGAAGGAGATTTAAGTTGATAAGAGTCTTTGTAAACCCTTTTATTGTTCTTCCTTTCCTTGATTTGCTCGGGTTTATATATGTTACAACCCTAAGGGCCTAAACCCTTGATGTCATGAACATTAAATCCAACAAGGGTTTGTAAATGAATACCATAGCAAAACCATTATGCACCCTTGAACTAAGATACCTGCATAAAATGGCAAATTACAAGACAACCCTTCATTGCAACCAAAACACAAAACACTTCAACCAAACCAAATACCATGTCCGAAGATGGCTGATGAAATTTCCTAAATTATTTTATCTAGGTAATATGGGACTTTAACATATCTTTCATAATCTGATTAACTCTTTCTGCTTACCCATTTGATCCCCATTATAAAAGAGTAATTATATCTTTAAGTGTTAAAATATCTCTATAAATTTCTCATGTCAACTTAGGATCACGATCACATAAACATACAAAATATTTTGGTGTTGAGTATTAGAGTGATGCATGAAGCTTTATGTGGCATTTTATAGGGAATATATCTTACCATTTTTATTTAGTCTATCAGTTGCTACAATCATTTGATATTTCTGTTTGGAAGTTCAGGGTAAATGTTTGACAATAAATAAATATGCTTTTCCAATTAATATTTGGTATCAGTAAAGGTATTCAGTTTGTTGTTGGGTGCAGCGTTCCCACTTCATTTTATTGACACCTATCACAAATTGTCCAAAAACTAAGAGGAGGGCTATCAATTTGAAGTGGGACGAAATGAAGTTGAACACATTGCTCATTCCTGATTTTGTTTGAGTATGCACGGGTCCCTTGAAATACGAACAACCCCTGCTGCAATATGTCATCGCATTGAACTAGACCAATTCTAAAAACTCAAGTGGGTCGCATCAGAGGCAATGCAGCATTTCTTCCCTACATTGTAAGGAGAATTTAGCAGGAAGAGACAACATTTATTTGGCATTTTGACTAGAGTAAGCACATGCACCATGTTTTCTCCCCCCTTAACATTTAAGCTGCTTTGAGTGCAAGTGACAACTAAAACTAAGGGAACACTTTGAAGTCGGAATGTCTTTCCCAACTGGTTTGAGAAGAGGAAAGGGGGACATGTGTTGAGAGTGGTGGCAATTAGTGACAGTCAAATTATACAAGTGGCGTCTTCTATGTAGAAGACTACAAGAAATGCCTTATAGAAAATGCTTAACATGCAGACATGCATAAATGCAAATGAAACAATTGCCATATTGTGGTTTGTCAATGACATCTGTCCCATATAGAAATCAAGGAAAACAAAGGTGGCATCAATTTTTTTTAAAAATCTTTCAATACTCGTAAAGCACAACATGATTTTTTTTTAAAAGAAAAATTTCCAACCATAGATTAATCAGAAATATTCAATTACATATCCGACCATGCCACGCATGGAAGCTATTAGCCATATTAGTAGCCTTATAAACAACACTATCAATATTCACATTCATTATACAGAATCTAAATTGAGAATTGTCCTAATATCTTCTTGAATCTTAGTAGACCACCATAAGGGAGGTGATCCATAGCAAAGGATATCTTTGTTGTCAAGGGCCCAATTCGCTAATCCATCAACCACCTTGTTCTGTTGCCGGGGAATATGTCTGAATTGAATTTGTCGGAAGTTTTGTTGCAGCATTTTTATTTGATCAATTTCCTTTGCAAGCCGCCAATTAGGAGGGCACCCATTATTAGATGCACTTAGTAAATTCATCATGATTCTTGAGTCAGATTGAACCTTTATCTTTTGCCACCCTATTTTGATAGCTTCTTGCATTCCTCTTCAAATGGCTCTAATTTCAGCCAAATTATTCGTAGAAGTACCCAAATTTTCTGCAAAGATGAAACATACCTCTCCTCGTTCAGTACGCCCAACCCCTTCCATAGTTGTTCTCTGAGATTACCCCTTGAAGCACCATTTGTATTGAGGATACCATGATAATATTCCGTATCCCGTGCTGAAACTATATTTTCTGTTGTGCTCTTAGCGTGAAAGCAAGGCATAGTGGCCTCCTTGGGATCTAAATAGAGCTGGTTATATATATGGTCCCATTGTGGAGTTGGCTGAGTTGGAAGTGAGACCTTATGTTTAAGGCTTTCCGTCAAGTTGGATTTGATTCTTTCCCAGACATATATAGCTTCTCTGCTGGTTTGACAGAATATTCTATAGTTTCTTTCTTTCCACGTATTCCATAATAGAAGGGAAATGCCACTCCACATAGCTGGGATCAGATTTTGTCCTTTAGGAATGGCTTCCTTCCATGTGCTTGTAATATGTGCTAGGGATTCACAATTGTTCCATTGAAGCTTAAACAACGAAGCCAAATGTTGCCATAAAGGAGAAACCCATGGGCAAAGAAAAAAGAGATGATCCATCGTTTCCTCATCTTGTGTACAAAGCTCACATCTAAATGGGCCTCTAAGTCCTCTTTTTTGAGCCTATCACCTGTTAAAAACCTTTTTTTTGAGTGAGGAGCCAAAGGAAGAAACTTACCTTGGGCCATATCGTTGGCTGCCAAATATGCTTAAACAAGGTTTGATCTAGATGCGGTGTGCTTTTATTAAAAAAGTATACCCGAAAGACACCTCATATTTCCCTGAAGGGCTACATCCACAACCTATTTCATCAGGCTCAGAGGAGAAAAGAAGAGGTCGGTCTCTCAGAATCTGGTTTAACAAATTCTGATGTTCATGGGCAATCCCTATGGGCCATTCACGATAGGAATCCAACGATTATCAACTCCCCAAGGCTGTATATTTGGTTGAATATACCGTACTATCTTAATCCATCCCTGGGCTTGCATGTGCTCCATTATTGGCTGAAGTTGAGGAAAGAGTGTTATAATTGGGGGTTTACCATCCCATGAATCCGTCCAAAAGTTTGCTAATTGGCCATTGTGAACAATCCAGAAAAGTTGCTTTTTAATTAAAGTTTCCCACTTTTGATAAACATTAATGTTGAAGAGCCTTTATTTGGTAGGGCTGTTCTAATAATCCTCTCTAGGCAAACTATTTTCTGCATATTTACCGCGAAAAATTAATAGCCCAAAGATCATTAGGATAAACAATAAGTCTCCAATAGAGTTTAGCCGCTAAGGCTATATTTTGGTGATGGAAGACCTAAAGCCCAATCCCCCTTCTTTTTTTGGTTTACAAAGAGTTGCCCATTTTACCAATGTCCACTTTTTCTTTTCCTGTGTCCCGCTCCATAGAAACCTTTGACAAAGAGAATCCATCTTTTTAATATTATACCAGGGATATTCACCACCGAAGCCACATAAATCGGCATCGCTTGGAGAACTGATTTGATGAGAGTCATCCTTCCTCCTGTTGACAACCACTTATTTGTCCATTTCTGCAATTTCTGTTCTATTCTGTCCACTAGCCATTGCCATTCCCTCATCTTTCCAGGGGATAAAGGAACACCCAAATATTTCAAAGGGAATGTTCCTTTTTGGAATTGGAGTATATTCAAGATTTGATCTTCTTGTCTTTTAGAGCAATAGAAAAAGAAAATATTGGATTTACCATTGTTTATAAGCTGACTTGTAGTAGAAGAAAAAGTTTGGATGATCTTATGAATTTGTTTAGCTTCTGTCACATTAGCGCTGCCCATCATAGAAGAATCATCTACAAACTGCAGATATGATAGTGGTTTTACAGTTTTAGCCAATTGCACTCCATTAATTCTTTTCTCCTGACATGCTTTTTTACTCATTCTACCCATTCTGCCCAAGCATTCAAGCTAAGATAATAAAAAGAAAAGGGGATAGTGGGTCTCCTTGCCTTATACCCCTTGATGCACCAAAGTATGCCGATGGAGAGCCATTAATTAAAACTGCAAAAGATGTAGTAGAAAAGCATGTTTGACCAGTGGATCCAGCCAAGGGAAAAGCCAAATCGTTCCAAGACTTTACATAGAAAGTTCCAGTCCACCCTGTCATATGCCTTAGATAAATCTAATCTGATGAACATGGCGGTCTTTTCGGATTTCCATTGAATGTAAAATTTCTTGAGCAAGTACTATTTCATCATGGATATGTCGTCCTGGAACAAATCCCCCTTGTTCAGGGGATATTATTTTTGACAGAAAAGGCTTCAATCTTTCAGCTATAACTTTTGTTATTATCTTATACACCACATTACAGAGAGCTATAGGGCGGAATCGAAAATATCTTCAACCTCTCTTGCTTTAGGTATGAGGGCTATGAAGTCTTATTCAACTCTTTAAGCATGGTCTTCGCTATCCTCGCTTCCTCCACCACCTCTAATAGATCTGATTTAATTATTTCCCAAAAAGCTTGAAATAATTCTATGGGAAACTCATCTGGGCCCGGGGTTTTGCCTTTCTGCATAGTAAACACTATCTTTTTAAGTTCTTCCTCCGTGACTGGTTGGATCAACTTCTCATTGTCCTCTTGGGTGATATGTGTAGGAATCAGATCTAACAACTGTTCTTGAGCATTTCTATCCAACGGTTGTTCCATAAATAGATGTTGGAAGTATTGGCTAGCCACCTTCTTCATACCATTCATTGAGAGTTCCTTAGCTCCTCCTTCTGTAGAAAGACATTGAAGGTGGTTTTATGGATTTATAACTAAAAGGCTGAGTTTTTGTCTCCTTCCTTCAGCCATTGAATTCTAGATTTTTGTTTAGTCATGATTTCTTCTCTTATTTCCCATTCATTGAGGTCTGCCTTCAAGCTGCATTCCTTCTTAAAGAGATCCATAGAAATGCCTGAATTGCGATGAACATCATTAATTTTTTCTAGCTCTCCTAGGATCCTAGCTTTTCTTTTGATATATCCCCAAATCCAGTCCAATTCCAATTTTGAAGTTGGAATTTTAGGTATTTCAGCCTTTGGACAAACATATACATATGTGTTCCATGCCTAGGCCTCCCTTCCATCCACCACTTACGGACCAGGTCTTGAATATCAGCGTGACGAAGCCACATTAGCTGAAATCTGAAAGGTGCTTTGATATGGAGAGTTTTTCCTATTTCCAAGCATACAGGCCAATGATCAGATCCATTGTTATTAAGAATCCGTGCTTTAGGAGCACATCCTCTTAACCAACATTCTTCAGAAATAATGAATCGATCCAATCTTTCTAGTATACATTCATGTCCCTGTCTTTTGTTGGACCATGTCATTATCCCATTGTCCGTAGGAACATCCACTAGATTATGATTCTGTATGAACTGTTGCAGCTCTGTTGAACTAGCATCTAAATGATTATTTCCTCCCTGCTTTTCTGATAGATTGAGTATAGTATTAAAATCTCCTCCCATTATAAGTGGAACCTGTGGAAAAGAGCGAATGATGTATTCCATTCCTTTCCTCTGTTGCCTTTTGTCTTCCACAGAAATTGGGGCATATATATTACACATTAGGAACTGCTGGTCTTCCATCTTATCATACACATGTAAACAAATAATTCCTTTTATAGCACATGAATTAAGAACATAAATTACCCTAGGATCCCATAGAGTAATTTGGCCTCCCGAGGCTCCCACTGAACTAATAGAAATATGTTGAGCTTTAGGCCACATATTATTTGCAAGAATAGACACTAGTTCCATAGAGGCTTTTGTTTCTGAAGACTTACCATTGCTGGCTTGTTTATTACAATCATTCTTTTAATCTCTTGAAACTTTGAAGGGGATCCCTTCAAACCTCTTATATTCCAGGTGATGATCTTCATTGGGTGGGGTGTTGAAGGTATAGGGACAAGTCCCTAGTTGCTCTAGAATTACTCAACTTTTGTCCTTCCTGCTGAATTTTAGTCTGATTGGGTTTCCTTCCCACTTTGATATTAGTGTCCAGTTTGAATTTCTTGCTTTTTTCCTGTTCCATTCCTAATAATAGATCTTCATGATGTGACTTGGGGTTATCCTTGATTACTAATGCTTTGCCCAGGTCTTCCGTTTCCTTTGAAGTCTGATTCTGTTCCTGTACTTTGTCATTTAACTTAGTTTTTGTTTGGCAGCTCTTGATTCCATTTTGTTCTGCCTTGTTGTGAGGTTGACCTTGAAAAACAACAAACTGATTTTGAGTATCCATCTGTTGCTTGTTTAGCACCTCTATGGGCTTATCCAAATGTGTTTCGGAACTTGTGAGTCCATGAGGTCTTCTAATTGTTCTTCTTCATTTTCCTCTTGAAGACTAGCATATCTATTAGAATGGCTAATTTCCGGTTGTTCCTTTCCATATTTTTTTGTGACCTGTTTCTTTTTGGGATGACAAATTCCTCTTTATTTGTTCCAGCCTCCTTTGATTCTAGACATTTTAGCTGGACAATCTCTCACAAGATGGCCATATTCGTGACATAGACGACAACGAAAGGGAATGTTCTCATAATCCAACGTTTGTTCCCATTCCTCTTTATCAATCACTAATGAAATTTTAGCGGGTAATGGATTAGTTAGATCCACGAGGACATAGATCCTAGCATAGATCATTTGTTCCAACTAGATGGAAGCATCCGCTATCATCATAAATTTGCCTAGGGTATTTCCAATAGCCATAAACACCGTTTGATTCCAGTATTTTGCTGGTAAACCATATAGTCTAACCCATACTGGAGCAACGGAAGGTAATTCTTCCTCTGGTTTAAACATGGGGTGCCAGGGCTTCATGAATAACCCCGCACGACCCATAAACCATGGACCACCTTGAAACACAAATTCCTTATCTGCTGCTGAATCGAAAAAGACCAGAAAATAACCATTAGGACAAACAGAGATAGTGAACTCACCTTTCGTCTTCCACGATTTCTTGGCCCATTCTTTCAGAGCTATAAGCGAGGGACGAAATCCAAGAAATCTGACTATTAAACCTTGATTTTCCAGTTCACGAAGATTATCTTGCACATCTTCTTTCTTGAGGTGAAGGACTGGAGTTCCATCAGCCGAGAGCATGCACCCCTTATTGTTTTTCCGTGGATCTAATTTGGGCATTTGGGGCATTTTTGGAAGTTTTTGGTGGAGGGATTCGAGGATGAAGATCCACGAAGCACATCTTTGAAAGTTCTCTTGCCATTATTTGACACAAGGACAGATTTCCGTGTATTTTCCATGGCACACGAAACCTGGAAGGTTATCGCTGCACCTAGGGCTTATAATTTAATCCCAACCGATAGGCTAGTATACACACAGAGAGGCTCGATATCAGAAGGGAGATTAACAGCGAACAGTAGGAAGGTCGAAACCCTTTCCCGACCCCTGAGGATCGAGATAAGGGACGAAAGAACAAATAGCAAAGATTATATGGTCCAACAATGATGTATGGCCTAGATCGTGGCTTTGTTGAGTGGCGCTAATTCAGAAATGGCCGATCTTTGCATGGACGAAGGGCTCGAAGGTCTCAGAATCACTCTTCCGTCATAGTATGCAAGTAGGAGAAATAACTCGTAGATAGGTGCCTAAAAGACGCGAAGGGAAAATTTATAGAAAGGGGCAAGGAGCTATTTATCAGTCACACACTTTGTGGTGAAATTATTCATACGCTTAGAAGCAATTTTTGTCCCATGAGTTCGTAGAAAGCAAGAATCTAGAGGCTTCCCTCGTCTATGTTGAGGTCCGAGAGCCATGTGAAGAGAAATTTTATTTGAAGAATCAAGAAACTTGAAATTCAAAACAAGTCCGAAAAATGAAAAGATCAGCCCCAGGAATGCATAAGTTTGTCCAGGGATGTTTCCTATGCTTCATTGTGTTATGTTCATTTCATATTGCTTATTGTTGAAAGTTAAGTTTATGGTCTACAACCACCTCCACACTTCCTTTTCCATTTTCAGGTCCTATGCGTGACGAAATTCCTTAAGCCCGTCAAAACAAGATGTGCCACTTACTATCTCTTATTGAATAGGATTCTTTAGGGGCAGGAGGCATTGCAGACCATGATCATTAGCATGGAAAGTCCAAGACAAATGAGGGAAATAAAGTGAAGTAGTGTATGTTGAATGATTATGCTGAGGTAGTTTATACACATTCTCATGGTTCCATCTTTCATTTTGTTAATAAGAAATGGCACAGCAACGAAGGATGTAGATATTAATTCTCGAACTTGCTTTATTACTTCTTGCTTGTATACACAAGTTAATTTGAGAAAAAGTCTAAAAGTTGGTTTTGTGTATGGTTCAAGTTCTATTTAGTGGTTTCGTCTCTTTGCGGTGGGATTTTTCATGGCAAATCATTTAAGAAGATATTATTGTATTTTTGGATAAGGAATTGAATTTGACTTTCTACATTTTGCATTTTAAGTTCTTCATCTGTACTGTTGTTTTTTTGGACAAGGAATTGAATTTGACTTTTATGTCTAATTTAGGTTCTTCATCTGTACTTTCCTGATGTATACTATATAGCAATAGTAGTGTGCCCTTGTTGGATATGGAATTGTAAGGGTATGATTAGATTGTCTTTATCATCTTATAGTTTGATTTTCATACTGTTTTAAATTTTGAAGACATACCCCTGTATGAATTGTTGTTTCATTTTTGTGCATCATTTATATCCAAGAACCATTTTGTACCTTGCTATTTTCATTAGGTTGAAGTTGAACGATAAATGATTGCTGTAGTGTTGGATTTATATTTTGAGTATCTTATTCCTAAATAATGTTGGAGTTTGCTCATTAAACTCCATTAGTATAATCCAATTCTGTTGTTGGGATGCTAGCTTTTGAGTGAAATTACTAGAACTGAAGTTGTGGGTAGAAACTACGTCTACTAGGAAGCTGCTTCTATATTATCATCGGCCTTTTGTTTTTAGGTCAGTATGTATTTCCTTTTTTTTTTTTCATTTGGTATTCCCTTTTTGCTCCACAAGACTGCCCGCTATGATGCCTATTATGGGTTGGGCAACAAGTTTTAGATTTTCTGTTGTGCAGCCTTGGGCTCCTATATTGGTTGTTTTCAATGTTTGTATTGTTTCTTTTTGTATTTGTATTGTATCTAAAATGCATCTTGAAGGATTGTTCAGAGATTTTCATCTTAAGAGTGATATGGCATTCACAAAAGTCTTCAGGTTATTTGGGATTTACAGTTTTCTAATGTGGCTCTGAAGTTGTGGGTAGAACCTATGTCTACTATGAAGTTGCTTGTTTATCATCCCGGATTTTTTTATGAGGTTAGTTTGACTTTTTATTTCCTTTGTTTTCTATTTGATATTTCCTTTTTCTCCCCAAGTCCATCCGCTATGGTATCTATTATATGTTGAGAAACAAGTTTTAGATTTTGTGTTGTGTGACCTTAGTTTCCTATATTTGATTGTTTTCAATTTTGCATCGATTGTATTTTTTCTTGTTGTATTTGTTTGATCTAAAATGCTGTTTGAATGATTGTTTAGAGCTTTTCATCTTAAGAGTGATATGGCTTCTGCCAATGTCTTAAGGTTGTTTGGGATTATAAAATTTCTAAAGTGGTGTTTCAGATTTTATATGACCTGAATGTTTGATATTTTTTAAAAGATCAGGTACACAAGCTATTGTGTTTTTCATAGTTTCATTATAAGCCTTTTTGTCACATTGTGGGGCAGCTCTTTTGACAATTGTGTTTTTGAAGTTTTTTTCGAGTATTATTGGGCTCTATGTTGGTTTCAGATTTTTTTGAAGACTATTGAACCATGCAAGTGCTGGTCCTTTAAGATGAAGTACTACAGCAGAAACTTTATCTTGCTATAGAATTATATATAAGTGAAACAATTTATCTACTGACTTGAACCGTGCTCAATACATTATGTAACCATTGGGGTCCATGTCTTGCAAATTATCATTCTCAGGTCTCTTTCTTGGAGAGACGGGGTGATGTGGATCCCTGTGCTTTATCCTCAATATCTCCCGAGGTCTCTAATTTCGCTTTCCATTTCTTGTGTATGGCATTAGATACGTGGTTTCATGAATTCTACCATACCATTTATGGCCATGTCTTCCCTACTTGATCCATTGCTGTTGTTTGCCATGATGGGTGTGGGTGGGAAAAATTAACCAGATTTGATACTACTGTTAGGAGTTGGGACCATCTCTCTAGGATACCGACACATAACGAAAAAATATAAGACAACTCGCGGCCATGATAGGCTTAGAAACTCGAATACATATGAGAAATAGAAGAGTATTGTTTGTTATGACAGTGCAAATAATTACAATAATGCTCTTCAATTTTTAAGCTGGGGCAGTGTTTAAACATCCCCACCTAACTTAGCTTCACGCCACTAAATGTTAGTATGTGATCACTTACATGTTGACTGCTATCTCCTAATGCCCCCTTAACATGAAATGTGTTTAACTACTATTAGCCCCCCTTCTGCCATTCCCCACCCAAAATAAAAATTTGGACCATTTTAGAGTCTGAAGTCAATCTTCAAGAATAACTTCTATGAACAATGTCTCATATTCCACATCTTCCATAACTATCTCAACGAGAAGCACACATAACAATTACCAATAAACAATTAGATACCATTACCAGCTAACAATTAGACACCACTACCACTGAATATGATCCATAGAAAATATTTTCCATTACCAATAACTTTCAATTGGTTTAAAAATCCTAATCTTAAACATCCCTTGACAGCATTCTAGGGCCCACCTAACCCATAAAATTTCAGTTCATTTCTCATCTTCTATTACCCCAAAATAACAAGTAAAAACCTTGATTTAGATAAAAGAATAATAATATCTTCTAAGAAAACCACTGATCTATATTTACTCACCTTCTTAGATTGAAAAACAACTTCTCATTTTTGAAATTCAAATGAAATTTTAACAAATCATGAACAACATCCTTAGTGGTCGTGTCTTATCTTCCGTATTGATCAAATCATAAGAATTAAACCTACAATTGAATTGAGCTGGAAATACAATGAACAACACCGAACAAGATGATAAAAGCTTATTCAATATCTATAGTAAAATAGAAAATTGTTTGCCAATATATCAAGAGAAACCTGTGGCTGCATGTTCTTCCCTCATAGCCATCATTTTGGATCTCTAGCCTGGGTGTAGGCTCAAACTTTTCACTCCACAATCTTGCTTTCCTAACCTTTTCTTAAATAAATTCTAAATTTCCATTTCCCCTTCTCAATCTTTAATCAATGTTTATAAAGGGACATATGCCCCTGATATGCGCTTCACAAGTAGAATGTCTTAGCCAACCCATCTATTAACATTTGTACTTTTTTTTATTGATAAAAAAGAGGCTTGGGGTCCTCGCCCATTCTAGTCAGAACAAAAAATCATTACAAAGTCACATTTGTATAAAGCTGGTAGCAATGTCCAAATGGAACTAAACAAGACTATGAAACCTGAAAACAACGAAGTACTTAAAAACATGACCTACCAGTTGAAGCAAAAACTAAAATCCCCAAAAAAACAGAATTCTCCTAAGGAATCAATGCTGTTAAGAGAGCATTTTCAATGCTTTCCTACCCCAGCTCAAGGACATCTTTTCTAAGTCATTTGGGAACCATCACCAACAGCATCCAAAGCCTTCATCTCCACGTTTCTTCTTAATTTGAGAGGAAGAAAAAACAAAAGGAGCATTATAAATCCTGGTTGGGCTAGGAATAGCCAGAGAAATCTGTTGCTCAAGATCTTCCTCCTCCACAGTGTCACCAAAGTATTGATCAGCCTCAAAGGAGTCAACTGTACTTCCTTTGCTGCAGATTCTTAAGCTATTACGGCAGCCCTAGAATCTACCTCCTTCACCACAGATGTTGCTGCCTTTGCTACCGATCCAGAACCTTTGGTGCAGAAGTTGAAGCTTTTGCTGCCAAGATTGATGCATTAGCTTCAGTTTGTGTAGCTTTTACTGCCTATTCTGATACCCACATTTCATTCTTATGTCTTCCTATATCTTCCTGAGGTGCAGTGGCTAAAGCTGCAAATCCAGATGTTGTTGGTGCAGGATCTGAAACAATAGCTACAGAACTTGAAACCTTTGCTGCAGAATGCAATTCCCTTGCTGCTGAACCAAGTACTTTGTCTGCTGAACTTGAACCTTTTCCAGCCAAGCTTGATACCTTTGCTGCAGATCTTGTAGTTTTTTCTATAAAAGCCGAAGCCATTATTTCATCCTTATTCCTTCCTTTATCCACCTGCTGTGCAACTAAAGGTACATCATTATCTTTTTATGATTTTCTTTCCATGATACCACCAAATGAAATCTTGACTTGTTCACCATCCTTTTCATCCAGATCTGAGATTTTGACAAACTGCTTCTAACATGGTGAAGGGGACATATAAGAGCCTTATGTCCAGTTTGTCTACATCGGAAGCAACGGAATGGTAAACTTTCATACTCTAAATTTAAAATTCTGAATCCACAATCCAGCAGAAGAGACAATCCGAACAGCAGGGGAAAGGGTTTTGCTAGATAAATTTTCACACAAATCCTTGCAAATCTCCAGTCTTTTCAATTTCCCACTTCCCCCTTGATATACACTCCCAGTCCTCCAGCCATCACTCTCAGTATTTCTTCATTATTCAACTCCAATGGCAATCCACAAAGACAAACCCAAATTGGGATTTCAAAGATCTTTTCAACTTCTGATACAAAGGAAACACACACGAGCCTTTAGATCCCCAAAACCAGGGACCTTGATGTAGAATAAAATCTCTATCTAACTGAAACAATATCTGGAAGAAGCCATTGGAAAGGAAATTAATAGCAGTCGGGGGCAGCCCTTTCACGCCTCCAACATCCAATCCTGCAACTCTTCCAAGCTCGGTCTCCCTCCTAAAATTCTGCAAATCAGAGCCCTAGAGGCAAAATCATTAGAAATTGTGTTTAGGGCAGAACATGAGATTTGAATATCCAGGATATCCTAGGTCAATTTGATAGGTATATCTCCAATCTCTGCACCATCAAGGTTGCCTGTCTTATACTCCTCAGATTGCATATGATTCAGGGCAACGCCAGAGGAAATTTGAAGGAAACCCCTGAGGGTTTAGCTTCTGTGAGGCACAGGAGATGCTTCCTCGAAGAATTGGAGATTTCAGATTTTCCAGATCTGCCTTCCTGGACAGCTTATTGTCAGCAATAACTTGAGACCCTGTTATAACTTATAACTCTATTGACTACCCATCTTCTGCAAAAATCTGAGCATTGGTGAAAGGGTTTAGAGGCGTTTACACATCCCAGAAAGAAAAGAGGAGATTGCACTGCTCTTTATCTGACAAACCCGCAATGCCATCCTCTCTGTACAAACACATAATACTATCCTCTCCATTCAGATCTGCATTTGTGACATTCAGATATGGGAAGCAAGTCCTTCCCTATTGCCACAACAATACATCTTGAACGCTCAGAATTCACTTAGCCTCAATTTCCTTAAACTTTTTCTTCACTGTTTGCCACTGGACATTGCTTCTCTTCCTGCCACCTTCTTAATCTCCTTCACCGTAGCAATCTCCTTGAGCCCAGTTTTCTTTGGAGCCTGCAGCTGTAGATCCCTTTCTGTTCCCATTCAGCCTTCTTCTTCTGCGCTATCTTCACTGCCTTCATCTTGTCCATCCAGCGCATGCCTCTTCTTCATTGCCACTGTTGCCTGCTTTGTTGCCACATCCTTCTCTGTCATTTTGTACCCAGCAGCCATTGCCGTCCCGTCTACTGCCTTTGCACTTGCTGTCAGACCGACTGTCTCTCTCATCACTGCCTTCATCTTGTCCATCCAGTGCATACATCTTCCTTGCTGCCACATTCTTCTCTGTCGTTTTGTGCCTGGTAGCCATTGCTGTCCCCTCTACCGCCTTTGTGCTCGTTGCCAGATTGAATGTCTCCGTCATTGCGCCCCCTGTACTTTTGTTTTTACTGTCTACTTAATGAATAAATTTTCCACAAAAAGGAAAGTGAAGGCTTATTCTAGTCCTTTTGTATGACAAACATTTTCTATTTGTGCTTTATGTCTTGTTGCTAAAAACACTAACGTTAAGCCAAGTGGCTCAGATATAATGATTTGTCCATATTGATAGAGGTTTATCACTTGTTACTTGTTTGTGGATGATCTGTTTTCTAGCTATCTGTATTTTTGTTTCAGGATTAAGTCCAGTGATTAATTTTTCTACCTTTATTATATAATTGGCATTTGGTCTTCACGCTAGGAAATTAGAATGAATTCACCATCCATTAGAACTTTCAGCATAATGTTCTATTTTTTGAACCAAGGCATAAAAGATAGCAAGCCCAATTTTCTTTGCATATACAACAAAACAAAGATTTAGTGTGTGTTGCTTTGAACGAATTGATTTCAGCTGTTGGTATTGATGTATTGTTCTATTTTTATTGCAGCTGTGGATGATCTGTCAAGCTCGGCTGTAGCTGGTAGCCTTGCTACAGGTCTAGGAGGCACTTTATTTGGTGCCTTTCCATGGACAAGGCCAAATTCAATGAAGATGTATTCAGAGAAATTCCAACAAGTCTGTATCCCATAACTAATTCCCTCTTGCATATAGTTATTTTTAACAGATGTGACTATTGGAATGAAAATCTATTCTTTAGCTTTCTTTAGTAAGGTCTCAATCTCCAATCCTTCATTTTATGGCTGTACTATCTAGAATATGTTTCCAACTCATTGCTAGAAGCCTAGAACTATTAGGCCTCAAACAGTAATAACAATCAAATGAAAGAAATTTATTTTGTCATCACAGTGCCAAGTGCCGATCATAAGATGAAATTAATTTGACTCGTTCTCTTTATCTATGGAAAAAAATTGAATTGACTTTTCATAACTCAAGCAGATTTATACATGGTTCGGGAGTGCAAATGCCTCTTGTCATGTAAACAAGAGATTATTTGTGGTTGTTTCATCTGCTACTTTTGGCAATTTTGCATTTAAGGATTATTTTTAACTTAGCTTGTATAAAATTTGTGGCTGAGTAGCCACAATATGTAATCAATTTTTAATTGGAAATATTGATAACTATCCCACTTTTCACTCATTCAATCATGTTGTGCAAACATCTCAGCTATTCACAAAGGCTTCTTTGGAGAGGCCATGTGATAAGCATTTCCCAAGAAGTTGAGAGAACCTGTCATGACATGAGACTCATCAAAACATGAAATTTCAGTTTCCAGAATTTTTGGGATTTTTTATTTGTTTTTCTTATTTTGCATTTTTAGGGTCTTTTGAAGCATTTTTCTCTAAAATTCGACATCCATATAGTGAAGAGAAATAACTTGTAGAAAATCCTAATCATACGGTTTGGGATTCCAAGTACCAGCAAGGAAATTGCGACCCCAACAAGGTGGTTAACTTAAAGGGAGGTGCCATGAACGAACACCTAGATCAGTTGTCTTCTCTTAGGAAGCAATGTGCCCTGTTTCTTTTGTTTTGATTATTTTACACACTATAGTACAAAAGGAATGCCAAACATGGAATAAATTCAGGTTACAGAATTAGGTCATTTAGGTACAATAATCTAATTTGTTAAAGAAAGTAGATTTTGCAATTACTCAATCTAGAAATGACAAAACAATAGAAAGATGAGTCACTTAGCTAATTTTGGTTTTCTCTCACTTACGAAAAGTGCCACGTGTTGGAAATGATTTGGAAATGCTTCATCAGGTGCTCAAACTCAAAATAAGGGTTGATAGGCTTCTTCGACACTACCGATAGAGTTGGACTCTTGTGGCAGATTAACACTGTCGGTCTTTACCGAATGTGTCTAGGAGATGTATGGGGATTTGCAGCTTTTGGGAGAGCTTCAGCTCTACCTATAACTTGTTTACGGATATCTAGAAGCTCTTCGATCCTCCGTGTTGGTACCCATTTTTGTTCTTCTTCGTCCAAACCCTAATTATACTTGAGAAACCACAAGGGCCCCTTAAAACGAGGTTAGTATTTTGGATTGGACAATCTCACCACAATTCAGATGATATGATGAGCGTTGCCGACATACCAATACTCGAAGAGCAATCAAGCCACATGGAGTTTCTCCTCCTTGGCAAGTGTGCGTAAAATCATGTGCTTAAACAATTGATCTTTATTCAGATATTGACATTTGGCATCATGCAAATTTGAACTTTTGAATTTAAATTTGGCTCTATGGATTGCTCCTTGAAGATTTCAGATATGCTACAACTTTGATAATGATCCTCAATGTAGTGAGAGTGCTCCAAGAGAGTATGAGGTGTCTAAAAGGTGAAGGTGAATCATAACTTCATGGATTTTTTTATATATAGGTGACTCTTCATTAATTTACCACCATAGCTGACCAATATAATGTATCTAGACTGACCTAATGGAGATTGCAACATTTGAAAACTAGTTATTAAAGGATTTTGAGAACTACTTGCAGAAGGCGACCCATGCAGTAGACCAAAACTGCTCGGATTTACAAGTAGTGTAATGAGAGTTCAGAATGTGGATCCGAGGCACGGAGAATGCCTAGGATTCTGAAGTGTTTCTGTATAGACTAAGTTGATCCTGAATAGATCTGGCAAATAGAGGTGGGTAAGACAACGAATCGGTGTACTGATGGGTGGAAAGTATGCTCAAGGGTCAAATATGTGATATGTCCAAGTGTGTCAAAGTATGTCAGAGTATGCTAAAGTTGATGCCGCCAAAGTGCCAAAGACCAAATTTAGGTGTCTACAAATGCCTTCTTTTTGATATGGAATTAAAAATGATAAATTAATAGGAAGAATATAAATTTGGTATCTGTTTTAACTACATCGGTTGTTGACAAGTGTAACTAGTATGTGCCATTTACTTTATGTGAAATCTGCAACAAAAAATGTGTAGATTAATGTCTTCTCGTGATGAAAAATCTGAAATACTCTAATCCATCAAAAGATTGAATTTGAAAGAGATACGAAACAAATAACCCAATGGTATGAAAACCAAATTGCCACTGAAATGCGTTTGCTTTGATTTGGAGAGTGAAACTGCAATGGGTCTTAAATGACCCAATATATATTGGCGAAAATCGATCCATCCTTCTCCTCCTCTCGGCCAAAGAATCGAACAAGGGTGTTTTGAATATCTCAATTGTTCCTCAAAATCTTATAGTGTTCTCATAATGTCATAGAATATCTCATTTGTTCCTCAAAGTGATGTAAATATGTCTCAATATGCCCCATTTGACCCATCTGAATCATATGATCTGTCTCAGAATGTGGAATGCTCTTTTTGACATGGCCTGAATCTTTCAAACAAGCCCATTGTATGCCCCTGTTTTGATATGAAGGATGAAGCTTGCACATCATTCATCTCGAAAGAAAGAGTTAAACACATCATGTGTTACCTAGAGAAGTCATAATCATGTAAAGCACATCTATAATCATGATAGGATATGTCATCATATAAAGATTTGATCATTCAAGCGCATATGAAACATGTTATGTAAAGCAACGGTGGTTGTTTGTTAGTAGCACACAAGCTATAATCATAATAGGTGTCAAGATAAAATCTGCTACAGATACTGATAGGTGTCAGTGTTAACTCGATATATCAATGAAGCACTCTTTAGTATCATGATTCACAATAGACACACAATATGAATGATGGCAATATCAGCAAGTAACATACACAAGAATTGTGCCTGATATAAAACACGGCAATATCAGTAGATAACACACAATAGAATTGTGTGTGATATAAATGACGACAATATCAGTAGATAGCACCCAATAGCATTATGCATGATAGAAATAACGACACCAGGCACATAGAAACAATCAAGTAGTTCTGCAAAATACTATATAGATATGCACACATTCTCAATATCATAGTAAACAAGTGATATGCACACATCATAATCAAGAAGTATATAAACATACAAGACATGACATTGAATTGACACAACTCTGAACCAACTAGACATGACCTGGCCAAGACTAGAGGATTTTCTGACATAATTGACCCACGTGACGCATATGTACACATCACACAATCAATGTAACATGCACATGCATAGAACACACAACATAGAAGCCATCCATCAATGTACATAATTAGTGTCGTAGTCATCAGCAATAAGTAGGCACATAGCAAACAATGTTAGTCCACATAATCAATCAATGTCATCATCTATACCAACATAGTATATCCATAACACTCTTAAGGTATGAACAAGAGGAAGTCATATATCATCATTCTAAGTATGTCAATACAATCAATTGACTAGCAGCATAGAAAGATATAATATGATAAGTGTGCGAAGATGCCCCAAATATGGGGCATGCTCCTAAATGTAGAAAGGGTGCCTATGGGCATGAGCAATGTCACACATCTACATATCCATATCTCATTTATGGCTTGTATGTCTAGTACTCATCTCATGTACACTTTGTGAAAAGCATGTGCGTAAAGTGGATATGTAAATCACCATGTATATAGTAATGACATCAAGTAATCATGTGTTCCAATCAGTATGTCGTGCGTAGGTCTGATTTTGTATATTTAACATATTTGATTTTTTTTTTTTTCTTGTAGTATTATTGTTAGCACGCATCAATAAGCTAGACAAAGCCAAGGTTCAAGGCTCGAAATAGAAGAATAAGAGGGTTTGGATAATCAAAGTAGCATCTGCTAAAGCATAGTGTGCATCATGTGATACAACAAAACAGTCTTTGGAGAATGAGGCTAAATGGTATGCCCCCAATATAGGTGCAAGTGTGGATGGTGAAGCCACATCTCAAAGGAGTGTGGAGAAATCCATAGTAGGCGCATGCCCCTAGTGGGCAATGATTAGTGCATATGCTAATGTCATAATATGTGTAGGCATATAATACATGTGATCATGTAAGTTCTATGTGTGCCATGACTAAGTAGGCGTAGATAGTCAATATGAAGAGGTGGGTAGGTAGTATGTTGCATCGAGGTGTAACATGCCTCCAAGTATGTGTAATAAGGTCAAACTACTATAAATGGCATGCATGCACATGCTGTTGTCGGATAGCTAGTGTGAGTGTTTGGAATGGGACAAGCAATCAAGTGAGGAAGGGCCAATATAGGAACCAAGTCAAAGCCAAGGGTTAGAAGAATAGTCGGCATAAATGTGTATATACACAATTATAGAAGAAAAGAAGAATCAATCGGTCAACTCAAGAGAGGGTGATCAAGCAAGCAAGCCATAAGAAACTATAAACAATAATTTGCATCCGAGTTGTGCCATATGAAGATAGGTTAGGCGAGCTAATCCATGATCCCATCAAGAGGTTGTTCAAGCATAGGTCTGTATTGATCGGTCAAACGTCACATGTGGCGAGGAATAATGTCACTATCTGTAAGTTTTAATCGAGAAATGGTTGCGTGTTGTAAAATATTTTGAATCGTCGGTATGGTTGATATAATTGTATATATGATGCATTGATCGAGTGGCCCTAATAACTTGTGGACTTCACTACATGTTAGGAGAATTCATTGGTGTTCTTTATGGGGCACGCACACAAGGTTATTGTAAGACCATCGTAGGATGTGGCAGGTTGGCTACCATGTGTTGAACTCTTATAGCCCATTGATGTAATGGTCGTCGAAGAATCAGTCATCTAGGAAATTCAATCACTTGTTCTTTATCTTGGAATTTGAATCAAATGGGAGAAGTTGCACTTGTACGGGTTGCTCAATAGGATTCTATAGAATCACGCGTGAGGCAAATGTCTTTGGCTACATGGTGTATTCATAGGGAATGCCATGGATTTTAACCACCTTGTTATTGTGAATAAGTTTCAAGCATCAAGTAACGAAGATGGTATTACACATATCTTATGTATCTATGGTTGTCCTAATAGCATGCCGAATGCGCACGTGTTGGGCATAGGCGAGAACATGTATCAATAGTTGTAGGTTCTACCAGTGAAGTGGTAGACAATCCCCAAAGACATTTTCATGTTTTTTGTCAAAGCCATTTTTGTGGCCCTTTGTTTCAACAAGTCTCTCTGTGTACCCAAGACTAGTAAGTAGTGTCATATTGCATATGTTTTCACTTGCCTCGTTGTCAACCATTGTGCTTCGTATGGGTTACGAAAGTCGATGAAGGAAAGGTTCGCTAGTAGAATCATTGCCAATAATCTCACGGTCATCAATGTAATTGCGGGTTGCCACGCTAGCTCATTGATAATTGTATCAATAAGGTCGTCTACAGGAGAAGCCGCTGTTTATAGGAGAAGCCTCCATAGCTTTCAAGTATAAGTGGTGAAGGGTGCACATTATAAGTCATATGAACCTCCATATTAGTCTTAATTTCTTGTGCCACATGGTTTGGGAATGGATTAGTGAACATCTTACGCTTCTATTGGGTTGTGCTACAAAATCATTATTAGGTGTGCTTTTGTCATTAAGCTCGATAGTGTTGTTCTCAATTAGATCTTGGATCTTGTGCTTTAAGGAAAAGTATCTATTAGTTGAATTCCTTGTGCATCTATGTCAATCACAATATGTGTTGCTATCAAAGTTCTTAGGTTGTGGCTTAGTCATGTCGATCTCCATAGGTGGAGGAAGGAATACAAATTTGCACTCAAGAAGTCTTTGGAAGACCCGATAAGGGGTTTGAATAATTGTGTAAATTGCCTCCATTGAGGGACATAGAGGCTAGCTTGATAGTGGGCTATGAAACCTCATTGATTGTTGTCTTAGCCGTATTCTTAGTATCGTTAGCCTTAGCTTTGAAAGGTGCCTTGCTTTGAAATTAGTATTGGAAGATGTCGGAGGGTTGCTCCCATTCTTGTTCATGGCAAACAACTTTCAAATGTATGCCACATGTCAAAATATTGAAAACATGTGAATGCGATAGAATCATGGAGTGTCGAAGTAGGCTTCATTTGAAATTATCTTGTAGTTCTTTTTCAACCATAGGATTTGACATTTTGAAAGCATGGTATAGTAGCGAGAGAACATAATCACTAATGGTCTCATCAGGTCCTTGCTTGATCTGTGCAATTTGAGAATAGCATAACTTTTGTGGATGTTGATAGAGAAGTGGGATATGAACTTGTCACAACGAAAGGATTGAAAGCATCTACCTATTCAAGAGGAAGGTCGTAAAACCATCTCATGGTATAGTCCTAAAAAGGCATCTAGGAAAAACTTTGTTAGTAAATTATTGTTACTGCATAATCTAAATGTTTTGCATGAAAAAATCTAAAATGTTGTTTCGGATCACCTTTCTTGTCAAATAATGTTAAGCTTAAGCAACAAATCTTGTAGGTAGGGGATAGTTGGAAACCTTTCAAATAAAAGGTTGTGTATGGCCCACTTTATTGGGTCCTTGTTCCATTTGAGCCACCTTGGCATGGATATTCAAAAGGTGTTGTATAAGCACTTGCTTGCGAGGATTAGTAGTCAAAACTAAATTAGGAATAGGCGGTGTCACATGAGAGAGGCCTAGAAGGTGTAAAAGAAGTATACTACGTAGGAAGACCATAGGTATCTACGGAGAAGCTTGTGGTGATCCCATAGTAGGTATACTAAGTGTAATTATCACTTATGTAGCTATAGGTGTAGACACATGAATACTAGAAACAATAGGGTCATTGGCATGAACACCAACTATAGGATGTGAGCCTCAGAAGGCGGATTAGTATCATTCAAAGGTTCCATAAATGGCTCCTCAAGTGTGGGTTCCTTAGCATTTTGTGCATTCCTAGGCTCAAAGATTACACTTAACATAACATCTATGCTTGCATTGTACACAATTTAATAAAAACAATACCCTATGAGGGGATAGATTTAAAACCCTAAAGTAGAAGGGATCGTGCTCAAAAAAGGAAATCCCACTAGGGTTTTATTGGATAACCTTTCAAAATTTCATAAATAATTTCATTTTCTCTCAGCCATGATTAAAAATCAGATTTCATGATTAAAAAGTTAATGATAAATATTGACTACAAAATAACCAGAAATCTGCATATGGAAAGACTGGAAAATACTGCCAAAACCCTTTTGGAAATTAATTAAAACTGAGTCGATTTGCTCTATATTAGCAGCTGGAAAAATGGCAATACAAATCTGAATGTAAATACCTGGAATAGCATAGAATCTTCACAAAGTGAGTCGCCCCACACTAGAAGAAATATGGAATCTGCTGCTGCAATTTTATTTCTTCTACAAACACTGCTGGAATAATAAAAACTTGTGAATAACAATGGAATCTCCTGAGTAGAAATTCCTCTCACTTCTCCTGGGGTTTTCGTCCACAAGAGGGGAAATCCAGAGGGTTTTTGTCCTTGGATTTTTTTGCAAAAAGCTCTGAGCTCCAATGCCGGAAAGAAAATATCAAAATAACCTGGAATGATGCCTAGGCAAGTCGACTTTCTCTTTTAAAGAGAAAAACACCACAAGCCAAGTCGCATTTCCCTAGGCAAGTGGGATGTATTTTTCTTTTTTTTTTAATTTCTAGAGCTAGTCGCATTTTTTCCTTAGGAAGTACATTTAAATTAAGTGCTTTTATTTTTAATGCACTTTCCTAAGTTTATTTTAATGTTAAGTTTATTAATTTATTATATGTGCTTTTATAATGTTATATTTTAACTTTAGCACAATATAATAAAATTAATAAAACTTAAGTCACCCTAGAGCTCACCCTTTGGCCGTCGGGTAGACAAAAAGGCCAAAGGTCTTCAATAAATTTATTCGAGAAAGAGGGACATTACAGTCCTCCCTTCCCGGGATTGTTTGTCCCCAAGCAACTGTAAAGCTGGATGTTGAAGTATAGACTCTCCTTCCCATGTAGCATCCTCCAATGGAAAATCTCTCCATCTGACTAGGTATTCTGAATCACCCGGCTCCTCAATCTTCTCTCTCTCCTATCCAGGATCTCCTCAGGAACTAGATCCAATCTCCCCTCCTCATCCAAGGGTGGCAACTCAACGAAGAAACCACGTGTTGTCCCAATGCCTTCTTCAAGCAAGACACATGGAAAACATTGTGTATCTTACTTTTGGAAGGTAACTCTAGCTCATATGCTACCTCTCCAACTCTCCTCAACACCTATACGGACCATAAAATCGAGGCTTGAGTTTTTTTGCACCACTCTTCTTGAGAGTACTCTGTCTATATGGTCTGTAGTGCAAAAATACCATGTCTCCCACCTCAAAAGATCTCTCAATCCTGTGACGGTCCGCATACATCTTGTTGATTTTGTGCATGTTGAATATTATCCTTAAGTACCTTAAGGATGTCTTGACTATCTGTAAACTCTCCCGAGCCTTGGGAGCTCTATTGTCCCCAAAAGCCAAATCAACGAAAGATGTCGCATCATACCCATATAATGCTCGGAAGGGAGTCATACCAATAGACATGTGGTAAGTAGTATTATAACAATACTCACACAAATACAACCATCTTACCCATGCCTTTTGCTGCCCCGAAACATAGTTGTGAAGATAACCCTCTATCCATTTGTTCACAATCTCCGTCTGTCCATCCGTCTGAGGGTGATAACTAGTACTCGGAGTCAACTCTGTACTAACCAACCGGAAAAGCTCCTGCCAAAAAGTGCTCAAAAACCTGCTATCCCGGTCACTAACAATGTTCTTTGGAAGTCCATGCAATCTGAATACTTGACGGAAGAACAAATCAGCCACATGTGGTGCCTTAAAGCTGGTAGGAATGGCGAAAAGTGTGCATACTTTGTCAATCTGTCGACCACCGCATAAATGTGATCGTTCCCTTGCACTATGGGAAGACTGTAATAAAATCCATCGAAATACTCTCCCATTTCTGTTTGGAATCGCAATGGCTGTAATAAACCTGTTGGGAAAGTATGTTTTGACTTGTTTTGTTGACAAGTCATACACTCACGGACATGGCGTAGGACATCCTCCTTGAGACCCTTCCAAGAGAATCTCTCTCTAACCTGCTTGTATGTTTTGAAGTACCCCGGATGTCCTGCAAGTGGTGCATCATGGAAGGCATGCAAAATCTTCTTCTTAAGCTTAGATTCAAGAACTAGGTAAATTCTGCCCTTATACAAAATCAAATCAGCTATCACCTTGTATCGCTCATCCTGAATTTTACCATCCATAATGTCACATGCCAAAGTATTTTTGGAATACTCAACTAATAGTTGAGATTTCCAATCTGCTGAAATCTCGCTCAAAGAACATAGGGCAGCGAGATGTGGTTTCTGGAAAGTGCATCAGCCACTACATTCTTCTTCCCCTTGACATACTCAATGTCAAAATCATATGCCTGGATCCTACTGACCCACTTTTGCTGCCTCTCATTGAGCTCCTTTTGTTCCAGAAAGTATTTCAGGTTGTTGTGGTCGGTCCTCACCACAAATTTCCCACCTACCAAGTATTGTCTGAATTTCACCAAGGCATGCATAATGGCGAGCATCTCCTTATCATAGGTGGAGTACAACCTCTCATTATCTCTCAACTTCCTACTCTCGTAGGCAATAGGATGGCGGTCCTGCATAAGAACTGCACCAATCCCCAATCCCGAAGCATCACACTCCAATATGAAGGGCCGTGAGAAATCCGGAAGAGCCAAAACTGGACAAGTGCTCATAATCACCTTGAGCCTATCAAATATTACTTGTGCCTCATCTGTCCATCTAAATGCCCCCTTCCGTGTAAGATCTATCAATGGAGCTACAAGCTGAGAATAGCCTCTAACGAACCTCTGTAATAACCACATAATCCAAGAATCCACGCAAGTCTGAAATGTTCCTAGGTGGCGGCCAATCCTGCATAGCTTGTATCTTCTCCTGATGAACCTTGACCCCGTTGGCCCCAATGACGTGCCCAAGATACAAAATCTCTGTAAGTCCAAATTCGCATTTGGACATCTTAGCAAATAGAGATTGTGTCTCCATGATGTTAAGTACCTCATCAAGATGCCTCAAATGCTCCTCCCATGTCCTATTGTAAATCAGAATGTCATCGAAAAATACTAGCACAAACTTCCTCAACTGCTTGTTGAAGAGATGGTTCATGCATGACTGGAACGTAGCAGGTGCATTAGTGAGACCGAATGGCATCACCAAGAACTCATAGTGCCCATAGTGACATCTGAAGGTTGTCTTGTGAATATCCTCCTCACGAACATGGATCTGATGGTATCCTTGATCGAAGATCAATCTTGAAAAATAGATAGCTCCATGCAATTCATCCAAAAGCTCATCTATGCGAGGAATGGGATACCTGTTCTTTATAGTCTTCTTGTTGAGTGCACGGTAGTCAATGCACATCCTCATGGTCCCATCCCTTCTTCTTCACCAAAACAACTGAAGAAGCAAAGGGACTAGAACTAGGACGGATATGTCCCATATCCAAGAGCTCTCTAATGGCCTTCTCTATCTCATCCTTGAATTTCTTAGGATGGTGATAAGGCGTAGTAATCACGGGCTTGGCACCCTCCTCTAGCTCTATAACATGCTCAAATCCTCTATTTGGTGGTCTACCTGGAGGAATGTCACCAAACACTTGGGCCGTGCTTATCCAAGTATTGCCTGGATATCTACATGAAAGGGCTGTCCACTATCTGAAGAAGATTTGGATGAAATGAAGCATTGGGCTGCCCATGCAACCTCTCCATGTCTGACTATAGACTCCATCCTATGTGCCGAAACAACTCTAGGCCCACCATCAGAAAGAGCCCTAAGCACAATCTTCTTCCCATCCGCCATAAACTCTAACTCCATCCTCCTGAAGTCCTACACATACCTGCCAAGGGACTGCAACCACTGAATACCCAATACTTGTATCAATCTCACCAAGACCAATCACATAGAAATCATCGGTCAATGTGTAGTCCCCCATCTGGATGCTAAGTTGAGGAATCCTCTTAGTGCAACTCATAGAAAATCCGTCTGCAACTCGTACACTAAACCCCTCAAAGTCCTCAACTTGTAATCCACGCTTCGCAGCCAACCCCTCATCTATGAAGTTGTGCGTAGCTCCACTGTCAACCAAACAAACAATCCGCTGCCCCTTAAGTACTCCTTTCAGCCGAAAGGGATGGTACCTAGGGACTCCTGAAAGTGTGGCAATAGTGACATTGGATGAACCCAATGCCTCACCCTCTCCAAGCTCTATCTGGGGCTGCTCCTCCTGTGCATCATGACCGCTATCATTGCCCTCTGCATCTGTATTTGGTAAGTGCTCATCATCCTCATCTGAAACCACCTCAATGAGGTGCACCTTGCCTTTACCAAGGCAGCGATGTCCAGGCTCCCAATGATCCTTACAATGAAAGCAAAGCTTCTTCCTCCTCAACTCATTACGAGTATCTGATCCACCTTAGGAGGGGGTGCACTCTTTTGTTGAATAGTAGAGCGCTGAAATGGTCTGGAGCTCGTGGAAAACTTCTTATTGGGCTGATAAGAAGTGGGGGATGTGTCCAAATCTAATGTATCGAATGGCATCATGCAACGTCCTAGGCTTAAGAGCCTTGACCAATCCTCTCATCCTATCATGAAGCCCCTCTATGAATAGCATCACTACCCTCTTCTCGGGCATCTCGGAACCATAACTGCTATACGCTGAAATTCGTTGATGTAGGCATCAACATGACCAGTCTGGTGGAGCTGCGCCAAATCTCTGTAGTATAGCTCCACGTCCTTGCGATCAAATCTCGCTATCAATCTCTCACTGAACTCCTGTAAGACCGCAGAAGATCATGGTTCTGTGTAACCAGCCCATGATGCCACCAATCATATGCTACTCCCTCAAGGTGTAGAGTGGCGAACTGAATAGCCTCCTGCTCCTGCATAGGCTTGAGGGTAAGATATGTGTCGAGCTTATGAATCCAAGCTCGCACTGATCTTTCCACTACCATCAAAAGTGGAAAGAGACACCTTGTTGGTAACCTGCTTCAGCTCCCTATTTTGTTGTGCTCTAGGCCTCCTATCCTGTCTAGCCCTCAAGCTATCCCTCCTGTGCACAATACTGCGGAAGGGGAAAGGCATCCCTCACATGTTGTGGTAAACTCCTCCACTCATCACTGGCTGCCATAACATTGTCTGGAAGGCCACTTCCTCAAGTGGATTTTCAACCTCTGGTGTTCATTTCTAGGCAAGAAACTGGGCTGCATAGGCCTATCTGTTGTCCGGGTAGGCCTCCTCTCATCTGTATGAGTGTGCCTCCTCTCACGGCGAGGAGATCCCCTCACACTACCAATCTCCGAAGGTGATCTATTGTGCCCTCCTGTGACTACTGGCAACTGATATGGATTTGTCTCTCCTGTCATATCTATCTCTTGGCCTATCCAAGGCCAACCTGTCCAGAGTAGATCCCATACGCTCCATGGACTGAATCAACCGCTGTTGAGTGGCTACCATAGTCCTAAAAAGTTCTGTCTGGATCCACTGCTCATCCGGGGAGGGCTCTCTCTATCACCCATGATTTCAGCCCTAACACTTTTCAAAACCAGCCTCTAGTCGTGCTCGTCTTCGTGTGTAATATCTGTGTGGACCAATCTCTCTTGGCTGCATTCAAATCTGATTTTTTTTTTTTTTAAAACTCTTGTTCCTTTCCCACACAAGTTGGGAGAATACACTGCTCTGATACCACTGAAAGATCCCAACCTGTTGTCCTTTTTTGTCCTTTTTTTTTTAATATAATTTTTGGCTTGATCCTTGCTTACAATGTCAAAAGATAATGATAGAATACCATCCACACACTTCACACAATTTAATAAAAACAATACCTACTAAATTGGATAGCTAAAAGGAAATGCGACTAGGGTTTTATTGGGAAACCCTTCACAAATATTACATAAATAATTTTATTTCTATCTCAGCCATGATTAAAAATCAGATTTTTAATGATAAATATTGACTGCAAAATAACCAGAAATCTGCATATGGAAAGACTGGAAAATACTGCCAAAACCCTTCTGGAAATTAATTAAAACTGAGTCGATTTGCTCTATATTAGCAGCTGGAAAAATGGCAATACAAATCTGAATGTAAATACCTCTGGAATAGCACAAAATCTTCACAAAGTGAGTCACCCCACACTAGAAGAAATCTGGAATCTGCTGCTGCAATTTTATTTCTTCTACAAACACTGCTGGAATAATAAAAACCTGTGAATAACAATGGAATCTCTTGAGTAGAAATTCCTCTCACTTCTCTGGGGTTTTCGTCCACAAGAGGGGAAATCCAGAGGGTTTTTCGTCTTGGATTTTTCTGCAAAAAGCTCTGAGCTCCAATGCCGGAAAGAAAATATCATAATAACTTGGAATGATGCCTAGGCAAGTCGACTTTCTCTTTTAAAGAGAAAAAAGCACCCACAAAGCCAAGTCGCATTTCCCTAGGCAAGTGGGATGTATTTCTTTTTTTTTTTTTTTTAATTTCTAGAGTTAGTCGCATTTTTGCCTTAGGAAGTACATTTAAATTAAGTGCTTTTATTTTTAATGCACTTTCCTAAGTTTATTTTAATGTTAAGTTTATTAATTTATTATATGTGCTTTTATAATGTTATATTTTAACTTTAGCACAATATAATAAAATTAATAAAACTTAAGTGTTGAAGGTCCAACTTAAGCGAGATAACAAACCGAGCAAGCCTTATTGAATAGACATGCCCGTCATGCAAAGGGGAGGTTGGATGGATGGTGTTCTTTACAAGTTGAGACTGTTCCATTCAATATGTAGTAGTTATATGCCTTATTTTTTGTGGGTTAAAAATGGCTTGATGTATGACATTGGAGGGAGCAAATGAAGATTGTGGATGCTTATATATGCGGCTCCAATGTTGTCATATGAAAAAGGTGGGAAGCAATAGCTCCCTTTGGTGAAGATTGAAAGCCTTGAAAATTCGTGTCATTTATGTGCATATTACATAGTAGAACATGTGATCTGGGTGCCCTTGTTTCTTTTTTAAGTCACGTTTTGGAATAAACCAATATATCATATATGTTTTGGAATTGGTTTTTAGTTTTGTTACTTGTAATATTATTATTGTTGTGCATTGCTTGTATGTCTATATTACAATGTTATATGCAGCAGTGAATTTGTATGTGTTATGGATATGTAAGGACCACTATGTTTTGTACATGTAAATATGTAAATTACTTGTGTTGCACTCTCTCCTACATAAATGATGGTGTAATTACTACATATATCCACATTGAATATTATGTGAAATCTCAATTCAGTTCTAATGTTATTTAATAACGTTGGATAACATATATGATGGATGCCTTATTAATGTTATCATATGAATATTTGAAAGTTCCTATGTTTTTAAATTTTCCCTTATTTTTTAATAGTTGTCCCCAACTGACCCCTAAAAAATGTCCTACAAAACAATCTGTCCCAAAAACACGTCTACCCATCCCCTCGCCGTCTCCCTCCCGAAAACTTGGTGGAACATTAGTTTAGACTGAAACAGGGTGGTGACAAGTTCACTAGACACTATTGACAGATTCAAACCCCTGCGGCAGACATGCAATGTCAGACATTACTTGCAGTGTCTTGGAGATGTGTGGGGGTCTGCAACTTCTGGTAGAGCTTCGCCTTTGTCTACAACCTTTTTTGGATTTATGGGAGCTCTTCGATCTTCTGCTATGGTACCTGTTTCTACTCTTCTTCATCCAAACCCTAATTGTGCTTGAGAGAGCACAAAGAACCCTTAAAAAGGAGTTAGTGTTTTGAGCTGGATAACTTCATCACATCCCAATGATATGATGAGTGTTGCCTACATACCAATACTCCGAAGAGGGATCAAGTTGTATGTAGTTTTCTCTTCTAGGGGAGTGAAAATCATATGCTCGACAGTTGAACCTTCATTCAGATTTTGACATTTGGCATCATGCAACTTTGACCGCATTGAATTCATATTTGGCTCTATGGACTGCTCTAGGGCTGCTCTTAAAGATTTCAAATATGTTAGAACTTTGATGATGATCCTCAATGCAATGAGAGTGCTCCAAGAGAGTGTGAGGTGTCTAAGAGGTGAAGGTGAGAAATGACCTCATGGATGTTTTATATATAGGTGACTCTTCGTTAATTTCCCACCATAGCTGACCAATAAGGAGCATCCCTATTGGACATTTGGCATCATGCAACTTTGACCTCTTTGAATTCAGATTTGGCTCTATGGACTGCTCTAGGGCTGCTCCTTAAAGATTTCAAATATGTTACAACTTTGATGATGATCCTCAATGTAGTGAGAGTGCTCCAAGAGAGTGTGAGGTGTCTAAGAGGTGAAGAAGGTGAGTATTGACCTCATGGATGTTTTGTATATATAGGTGACTCGTTAATTTCCCATCATAGTTGACCAAAAAAACATGTTTAGGTTGACCTAATGGAGATTGCCCAATTTGAAAACTAGCCATTGAAGGCTCCTTGGCACCTGTTAGTAGAAGGCACCCTGCGGTAGACCAGAATTGTCCGGGCTTCTTGTGCAATGTCCCGGGAGTTCAAAATGTGGATTTGAGGCATGGAGAATGTCTATCTAGGATTATGAGGTGTTCTTGTATAGACTAAGTTGATCTTGAGAAGATATGAGTGGCAAATAGAGGTGGTTAAGATAACAAATGGGCATACTTGGTAGGGGGAAAGCGTGCTCAATAGTCAAATACATGGGATTTGTCCAGATGTGTCAAAGTATGCCAAAGTGCCAAATACCAAATATAGGTGTCTATAGCTTCTAGTTTTGAATTTTACTCAAGAGAAAATTCTTTGGCATCATCTCGCCTTGTGAGGTTTTGAATTCCTCGACCATCTTTACTAAGTTCTTGACTAATGTATCCCATTTTCTTGAACAACTTGAACCCATATCCTTTGGTGTGTTTTTCAAAATTAATGAATGATTAGATTGCGAGGAACTAGATTAACATACCATGTTTTTCTTTGTTTAAGTTTGTGCATCCACGATAAGTGGTTTCTTCTCTTTCCTCTCGTCAACTTCATCATGCAAAATGGTTACTTCCTAATGAATTTCGTCACAAACTGCCTTTTTTTCAGCTAGTTCTTGTTGAATCCTATGCATAGCTTGGTTGCTTCTTTCCTCAATTTGACATAATCTTTTGATGCTAGGGTTTTTGAATTGGAAAATATTCTTTATATTTCTATAATCCACTCCATGATGAGGCCAAGTTTGGTTTGCAACCATTGGTTCTCATCACTTAGGCCTCAACTTTCTTCAAGGAGTTACTTGTGCTTATTATGGGGCATGGAAAGCTGATCTGCATATTGTGTTTGTTCCAACTCTGTGGTGCTGAAAGAAAATTCGCATCTTCTATTTGTTTCCTTGGTGCTTCTTCCTTCTCCCCTTACCAAATGGGTACAAGATTCCTGCAAAATGTGTGCAATTCCTGCGCTGATACCATTGATGTGGATTTGATTGGCAATCTGATGGAAAATGCACTAAATTGTTGGAACTTGATGTGTTGTAGGAGAGAATTATAACAATCGTAGCATAAAAATAATTGCAAAAATGTAGCTAAATTAATGGAGATAACAACATACGCAAAAAGAACAACAGCTGAATAAAAGAACTAACTACTGCATTGATGTGATACAAGAAGGTAAGCCATCTTTGAGAAGAGATGTAAGCTATTTTTCTCTAATTGATAGAAGAAGGTAGGAAGTGTCTGGGAAGAGACTATGAAACTCCTTCACTCTTCGGTTAATGCTAAAGATGTAGCAATCTCTGAGAAGAAATGTGAAACTACCACACTATTGTCTCGGCTTTACAACAACACTTATTTTTACAATTAGATGGAAATTCCTTTATAGCTCTTTCTAGCAGGAAATGGACTTTCTAAAATAGAGAGAAGCGATTCACCCTGGATTTTGAAAAGCCATGAGACAAATTCATGATTAATCTCCAAGAAGTAGAGAGTATTTGTTGTGACATGAGATTCATGAAAACATGAATTTCGAGCTTCCAGATTTTTTTGGTTTTTGATACACTTTTTGTATTTTTCATTTTTCAAGGCTCTTTGGAACAGTTTTGGAAAATCGGCATCTGATGGTGAAGGTGATGAAGGTGAAATACTTACATAAATCCTAATATTTTTGATGCATTTTATGGTTTCGGATTGCGAATATTGCTAAAGAAATTGTGATCCTGACAATGTGACTGTCTTGACAGGAGGTGCCTCAAGTGCCGCATGGATCAGCAGGAGTTAAAAAGAATAATTTTCAGGTATCAAAACCCATGAGGCCCATGTGGGATACTCTCCCATATATACCAATTGAAGTGACTTAGAAAGTCTCAGATACCAAGCCTTCAAACTAGGAAAAGTGCACAAATAAACTTATTTCTTTACAATGATGACAAGGCCATTCAATCGGCATGAATATTTTGGCTCATGATCCTTTTTCTTGATACATGTAAGCTTGGAACTCTTTGTTGCAGACCGAGGCAAAGCTAAAGGATTAATGAAGCTTGGATAGCTGACCTGGTTCTTGTTAGGTGCCAGAGCCTTAAATAGAAAAGCCACCAAAGATATTCAAGCATTTCCTTGCAATAGGTGCGAAACTTCTTCATGGCCCAATTTCTTCTCATTTAAAGATTCTTTCTTAATTAATCAAGCTCTTAGCCAATACCAAAATAGAATAATAAAGTCAGCTATGGATATTTATTTTGACGAATTAAGTGTTGGCATTTTTCTATTTATCAGTTGTCTTTCAAGGTTTGGATTCTTCTGTTGATTAGTACCTCGAGAGTTGAGCAGTATGGTTGTAAACATTATGGCTATTATTATTTGTCTTTTTACTTTTCTAAATCTACATTATTGGATTCTCGAGAACCACCCCTGTACCTGAATGAAAACGTGGTACTGATCTTGGACCCAGAAATATCCTAGGTTCTTCAGAATTGCCAGGTCCTTTCCAAAATCGTCTTAGAAGTGCCATCAGTGTTTCTACAAGTGCCATCTTTGAGCATTTTTAGGACAAACTCACCGTAGGGGTCTGCTAAAGTTGAAAAAAACAAGGAAAAAAACAAAAGAGCAAAGAACTAACTCAATCTATATCACAAATCATTATTTATAAATGTATTATGTTTTGAATCATGTAGTTTTTGTTATTTTTCATTTAACGCTGATTATGGACATAACATTGATATTATGGTAAATTTTATTTATATATATTTTTATTTTATGTATCCATGACTAATCAATAAACTCCTAGGTCTATGACTGAATAGAATTCACATAATCACAAGACCGCTGTTCTACTTTGATTTCGCTTTAAAATGATAGTTTGGAATGCTTAATGAACTCAGAATAGTGTGGTGTGCAGTGAGGAACATAACCAGTACTTGCAGAACTGAAACATGAAATAGAACATCACAAAACAGCAAACATGAAAACAATGACACAAATTTTGGTTTGGAAAACCCTAAGGTGGGGAAAAACTAGTTGGAAGTGGCAATTGTCAAGCTTCCCAATTTTCTTATGGCCAAACATGAATTTCGAACAGTTTACTTTGTTGGATTGCTCTGCATGAATCGAGGGTTTCATCACCTGCCAAGAAATACTCCTTTCGGAGCCTTGTTGCTGATTGAAACTAGGTTTAATTTGGTTGGATGATGAATTGGATCGGTTTTCATTTATCCCTACGAATCATACCTCCCTTTTGGAAGGCTTTTGCTCCCTCAAAATACTAGTGGGGAAGGAGATGCGGAAATAACTCTCCAACTTTCTTCTTGAGCCATCATCTTGCTTGCCTTGGTGTCTTTCCCTTGATGCTAACCTTTGAAGATTCTTGTGGTTCCTTGTGGGTTTCTCAAACTTTTCACTGCAACACTATATCCTCATACAACTTGCCTTGTATTGTGCAATGCAAAGTCTTCTATAGAGAATATCAATTATCCTCCTCCATCATCCAACATGGATGGCTCATATTGGGAGAAATTCTCACAGTTTACTGCTATGTACATCCTCATGAAATGGGGAAGATCAAGCTTGAAAGTATTCTTTCCAATCTGCTCCAATATGGCAAATGACCCATACCTCAAAGCTTTGAGCTTCCTAACTCATCCTTTAAGTCTTTTCTTGCTCAAGTACAACCATACCTTATTCCTACTTTGAATGTATGCTTTTTTGGGTGTTGGTCATGTCTAGCCTTGTACTTGGCTTGAGACTTTTCTAATTGCTTTTTTACTTTGAGATGGTTTTGCCTAATCCTCTCAATTAACTTTGCTGCTCTAGTCTGTTTTCAATCTCGTCCTTCTACTTCTTCTTGCTGTTCTATTGCAACATCAAGTAATTTAGTAGGTAACCCAAAGATGCTTCAAAAGGTGACTTGCTTCTGGACGTGTGTACTGCCCTGTTGTATGAGAATTGGATATATGCCTAAGACTTGTACTTGCTAATGTAACTTCTTATCAACTGTACCAAAGTCCTATTCACAACTTCCATTTGCCCATCAGTTTGAGGATGGAACATTGTGTTTTTTTGGAGTTTGGTATCCATCTTACTCCACAAGGTGGTCCAAAACATCCCTTAAAATCTGTAATCTCTGTCTAAAACAATGGACTTATACAACCAAAATGCATCCAAACATTAGAATAGCTCAGCTTCTGCATGCCATTATATGGTTGTCTTACATGCAATCAAAACACACATTTTGCTGAATCTATTGACAACAACATATATATAGTCATGGCCATGTTTAGACATTAGTAATCCTCTTGCAAAACCCATAGAGATGTTCTCCAATGGTCTAGAAGGCACTGATAAAGCCATGTACAATCCTTCTTTTTAAACTTTAGGCTTGCTTTACAACATAATTTACATCCTCTAATAATCTAGGCACTTCTTCTTGCATATTGGGCCAATACACATACCTTTGTAAGTGAGCCACAATCTTACCAACACCAAAATGACCTAATATTTAAAAGTACGTGCTTTCTCCATCAATATAAGTCTTTCTCACCTTGGTACACATAGATTATCTCTCTTCTTAGAGTAGCCGATCTTTGAGGTAGCACCCATCCTTGCCTTCATTGTCAACTTTCTTGACCTGCAATTGCTGGAATGTCTCCCCAAAATCTGCATCTTGTGCATATGCTTCCCCATAAGCCTCTTTTGTGAAAGGCTCAAGTTGTGAAACTGTTACCTGAGCTGAAACTTGCTTTGTCATTGGTGGCCTAGACAATATATCTGCCACCACATTTGTGCTTCCCTTCTTGTACTTGATCACCAAATGAAATTGTTGAAGAAAACCCATCCATTTGTAGTGTCTTGCCTGTTGCAATTTACTTTGTGCTTGCAAATATTGAAGAGGTTTGTGGTTAGTATGCACAATAGTTTCTTTACCCAACAAATAATGTTTCCATTTCTTTATTGCTTGAACTAGTGTGTACATTTCTTTATCATATATATGATATCCTCTTATTGCTGAAGTAAATAGCTTTAAATGATAACAAACTGGTTTACCTCCTTGCAACAAAATTGCCCTCATAACATACTCGCATCCGTTCCAACTTCAAATAGCTGCTGTAAATTAAAAAGAGCAAGCACTAATGCATGACTGATTTTGTATTTCAGCGAATCAAACCACTATCATGTTCTTTATCCCAATGAAAACTAAAACTCTTACCACTTGTTGCAATTGTTTGTAGAGGTGTTGTAATGTTGGAGAAGGTTGGAATAAACTTCCACATGTATCGCATCTTGGTCCCACAAAATTCCCGGTCTCTATGGCACTCTTAGTTCTCCATCCCCAACCCCAAGCCCCAAGTAGACTAGTGCTTGTTTTGCAAACTTGCATTTTTTCATGTTGCACAACTGTTTTTCTTTTAACACTTGCGAGACTTTTCTCAAATGAATTGGATGTTCTTCCTAGGTAGCATTGAAAACCAAAATTTCATTTGGATACATTATGACCCATGTATCTATAAAAGATCTCAATACATTATTCATCGATCTCATGAATGTAGGTGGAGCATTACATAATCCAAATGGCAGTACCAACCTTTCATACAAACCCTACTTTGTCATGAAAGTGGTCTTCCCCATATCCTTCTCCATACAAATTTGATGGTACCTGAATTTGAGATCCAACTTTGTGAAGTACTTAGCATGCTGAAGTTGGTCCAATAGGTCATCAATTTGTGGAAGTGGATATCAGTTCTTTATGGCAATCTTGTTCAAGGCACTATAGTCTATGTACATCCTCCAAGATCCGTCCTTTATTTGTACCATCACAATGGGTGACTTAGATAGTGAAGTACTTGGACATGAAATGTTAGTATGGTAAGAGGGAAAAAGGAAGAGCTTGGAGCTCTCGATGTGAGGAGATGAAAGGTCACTCTCCATTGGAGCTATACTGCAAGCTCCTCTTTGTCTTGCGCTCTTGGTTTTCATTATTTCCTTGGTTAGATGTCTATTTTGTACCACCTGGTTGATGTTATTAGTCTTGGATTTGTTGTGTTTGTTGATACTTGTTGTTTTGTTTTGTTCTATTTTTTTGTGGTTGGTCTCGTTTTACGTGCCTTCGTCCCCACCCTTCCCGCCTTGGTAGGTGTGCTGAAAACTTATGAGAGATAAGAGTTTCATTAATGCTTGGAAGGAGTAATTATGAAAAGGCATTGTGTGGAGAATGGAAATGTTAGCGAAGATTCGCCCTATGTGAAGAGTAATGAAGTCGAGTTGGATGAACAAGAAGAAGATAAGTGGGATAATGAAAAAGCAAAGGGAGAGAAACTAAGTTAAAGTGCAAATATTAAGAACTCTAATCCATCTACAAATGAAAGTGGCGAGAAATTGTTCGGCAAGGCTCTACGAGTGGAGGAAGAAACTAAGCGCTCGGAAGGAGTGTAGTTTGTGCAGAATGGAAGTTAGGACACTAGAGACAGACAACCAAAATAGGAAGGTAAGCTCTTTGCCTCATCTATTACCCTATTTCTCTCACCAAATGAAGAAATGACGAAGCATATCTTGACGAAAGAGATTAGACTTTAAAATGTTGTGATTTTCTTTATATGGTTGAACCAAAATGCTTTGCCATCAAGATTTTTTTATTATAATTGGTTAAATTCTATATTGAGCAAAAATGGGACGAATGAAACCTCCCCATTGCTACTGAAGGGACCATTGAGACAACTTAGAAAGTAGTGGATGCCATTAGGCCCGAGCTACGCCGATATCAAAATGTAAGAACCCCATAGTAGAATCTTTGGAAAAGAACCTTAAGTTTTTTTATATATTCCTTCGTGTGGGTTTCCATATAATTCCACCAAAGACGAGAATCAAATCCCTATCTCTCAACTTAAACCTTCCATGATGCAGAAGCCAAAGGGAACAACTAATGCTAGTTTACTAAAGGGAAAGTACAATAATCAAATGACATCATCTATTTGCAATTTAATCAAATGAGTAATCTTATTGTAATCAAATTAGATAATTACACAAGAGAATAAATTCATTCCACCTTATTCGATTCAATAAACATTGAGAGCATACTAACATATGAATGTAATGATATAAGAGCTAAAGCATTAGCCATTTCTTTATGCAATAAAGATATTTATGATGCAAAATATTTTGTGTTTTCAACTTTGTGCATAAGAGTTTTCGAGTACATATCTTCATTATGTTCATAATGATTTTCCTTTTGATGATATAGATTACAAATAAGAATACAATATTTTGTTGAGAAACACTAATAACACCAGAGATCATGTCGAGGTCACAGTAATGAATTAGGAGAGGGAGAGCATCATCATAGCACTTTTCCTCCAACCACAAAGCCAATTTGGTTCCCCGCACAACTCTCGTATCCCAAGAGTGGCCCTACCCTTCACGAGGAAGGTAGATATGAAAACTGATACCAAAAGAGAGAGTGTTCCATGTATATAAATCCCTATTGCATACGACCTAACCAGTCATGATGTAATATAAGATGGTGAACTGGAAAAGAATAATTACATTCTTATTAATACTAAGTATTAATTACTTATGGCCATAAGACTTAGATTACAAAGGGTTACCCCGATGTATCCTAACTCATATACGAGGCATGTCTGGTAACCCCAAACATTGGGTCAATCTTTGGTAACCCCACAAAAGGACCCATATCCACTCGTACTGAGTCATGGTGAAGACTAAACTAATTCCCTTATCCTTTTAGTCCCACTTTCTAATGTTCACTATACATTACTCATAGCTACTTCGATTCATCTCATCCCTCCTAACCCCATACTTGGACAACAATTGATCTCCACAAGGTAAACAAAGATTTAACATGTGAACAACTCTCATAGGTATGTGGGTGATAATGTATTACATCAATGTTCCATATCATTTCACAAAGCATTATTTTCCTCACGAGGGGATTATAAACTCCCAACGACCAAAAATTCTAAGGATTAAACTAGAGTTTACATGATAACAAAGGATGTCATAAGTTTTCCTACCTATTCAAATTTAAATAATAAAAGTAATAGAAGGAAACTTAATCGTATATTTGAACAAGGTATCATAGGGTTCCTAGATGAACATGCATATCAGGTTTCACTATTAGCCTTCAAATGTTTACTTATTTTTACCTATACAAAGGTGATAGGTAAAAGGAGGTGAAGCTAACCACATTAATTCAAGTTTGATATTAAGAATGTTGAGGTGCCCCATCCCCTTCTATTTTTTCTAAAGGAATTCCTTTTTTAGGACTTAGATTGAAATTTTATAACGTATTTCAAAGTCTCACAAATAAACATGAAGTTTGTTTAGTATAAGTGCATAAATAATTTACGATAATAAAAAAATTCTAAAAACAAATATACCTTTCTTGGAATCTTAATAACCTATTTATGATTATTTATAAAACATTTTTTTGACATATTCAATTTTATAATAAATTTAAATATATCTATATGGCATATTATTCACCACTCAATAAATTAGGCATTCTAATTAAAAATAATGATTAAAATATTAATTATGTTTTCAAATCATAAGTTTCTTTAAAAGGGCATAAACATTGCCGATGAGATTTGAATTCAGATCACTTCGTTTGTAAACATAACTTCACACTCAAACACCAAACCGAGGTGTCGGTAAAATATGTGGAAACGTACTTACAAATAATAATTATATGTAATTTATAAACTTTCTAAATTATATCATGTTATTTTTTAAACTTGATGAACTTAACTAAAAATAATTAAATATGTTTTCTTTATAAAACCCCATAAACACAAAAGTCTCCTTAATTCAAAATGATTCGATTAAAAATCTATTTCCATTTTAAAGTGATGTTCTTTTTTTTTTTTGAGCCATATACTCACATATGAAATAAAAGCCACTCCTTAACAAATTTATACTTGCATTAAATTGGAAGTAAACTATATAGCTCTATACAAAGTATTCCGACAATAAAAATTATAATGTCCCCTATTTTGAATGCAATTAATGATATGCCCTTAGTCCATTTTAGAGTAGACGTCCATGCCATGTTTATACAACTAATTAATTAAGTTGAATATTTTGGTGACCCCTTGCATTATTCACAAGGTGCTAGATATATTTGGCAAACACACAATTTTTAAACTTTCTAATTTGCAACTCTATTAATCTCTTGGTTGTGTTTATACTTTGCCATGGTTCTGGTATATTTAGAAAATTTGATTTCACATTTTTATTTGAATACTTGGCATTGGTTGACACAACCATTGATAAGGAGTAGTTCACATTTGCAAGAAAAGAAAACTGTTAGGGCAACAGTAAATTATATTTTGGTTTATCAGAGATCTTATAGATTTATAAAATATCAAATACAAATATTATGAGATATTTAATTTACAAAAGGGGAGTATCAGATCTAGAATATTTTAAGCTATTACATATTTAAATTGTTATGTAGAAATTTTAATTTCAGCAATTGATTATTTGAAATTCTAGTTCAAGGGCAATAAGGAAAGAGAAGAGGCAAGAAAAACCTGATCTAGTGCCACACAACTATTTATTGAGGTTGCTCTCTTTCCATGCTCCTATTGGTCCTCTGTGCTCTTCCTATGCAGTCCTCAACTCATACATTTGCTAAAAAAATGATCCCTTCACAATTTAGCTACTCCAAAACTTTCTCAGATCTCCTCTCCCTCCCTAAAATTTGTTTCAACCATTTATAGGTTTGAGGATTTTATTTTTAATTCCTATGAAATGGGATCTTATTTAAAACCTTACGGGATCCCATCATGTATTAATGCATGCAGCAGGAGACATTTATAATTGTCCATATTATTTATTGAAAGGCACACTCTTCAATGTATTCCTTTTCAATAATTCAATCACCTTATAACCGTGAATTTGAGAAATAATAAAAGTTTTCACATTTCTTTACATTTTGCTTCTCTATACAATAATTAATGTTGGCATATTTTAAATTTGACATCCACCTATTTTTTTCAAACAATTTTTTTAGTGACAATAATTTTTCAATAGTGTTATTCAAAATATGGAAACACCATTATAAAATAATAACGATTCAAATTATATATAATGTATTAATTTATTTTTATGTATATTTTTAAAATAATATAAATACTAATTTATATTACAAATCACGATTATATTTTAAATGTATGAGTTGGAAAATATTGTTAGTTTAAATATTTGTAATTATTTTATGATTAAGAACATGATACATGCAAACGATTATAATTTTACAAACCTCGTATGTAGGTGGACCTATAGCCAGACCTAAGTTAATATGGATACTCGAAATCTAACAAGGTAATCTAAAACTCTACCATATTTTCACACAATACTAAGGTGAATTGACGTACCAAAAAGTGTATGTAAAATGGTAAAAGCATCTTACCCCTTTACAAGTGGTATAACTATGTCATTGCTAAGGTTTAGGGGTACACATTTCCCTCTCTTTCTTTTGGTACCATAACTTTGTATCTACTCTCCTCTCTTTGATGATGTTCTCCCTCCAATCCAAGGGAAATATATCCTACAACCAACTCATAACAATAACACACAAGTAGTTAACCAGATCATGATATAAAATCGACATGATATAATATAGGAAGTGTTAATCATATTATTGTCAGTGATAATATTTTATCCCAAATCACATTTTAAATAAACAAAATTAAATACTCTAGCATAATAATAATAATTCATAGTTCCACATAATCAATCACATATGCCAATTATTACATCAAAAGTTCAATGCTACAAAGAGGGATGTGACATCAATTAACGTTAGTTTCTACAAAAATCTGCATAAAGGAGATTTTTGGGTTATGTTTGAGAACTCCAATATGCATAGGAGAGTCATTAGCTGTCCTTTTTGGAAAATGGGACAATCGGTCTTTTGTGCCATCCCATGGAACCCTAAATTTATTTGCGAAATATCAAACTCGTGACCACTCCCAAGTGGGTGGAAATATAAAATGTCCCTTCTTAGTTGAGTTTTTCTGCAATTGCTCCAATTGATAGGTGATATTTTAATAATTGAGGACACCGAGATCACTCTAGTCCAGATGAACTCAAGTTCTTATTTCAGTCAAGCCAGTTGAATCGTTCCTATAAACCCTTGTTGCAAAGGTTGCCCTGCCTCGGATTCTATGATTGACAAGGTGATTTTGTCTCCTCGGTTGATGAAGGGTCATGCACCCTGGTTGATGATGTTACCATGGAAGATGTCCCACACTTGAAAGACCCCTCTCTGTCCCCGTTTGTTACCCCCCACCTTCTCTTGACCTTGTGTCCATCCATGGTGGGTGACCCAAATCCCTCTCTCTTTAACCCTTCCTGTTGTCCCCTCTCCTTGGTAGTCCCTCTTCTTATCCCCCTTCCCCGAGGTGTGTTCCCTCTCCTCCCCCTTCCTCTACTCCCCTCTTTATAGTGGTCTCTATGCCCTCGCAGCCCCCGATGTCGGTCCCTCTTCCTTTGGTAAGAAAGCTTTTGATGCAATGTCTAACAAACATATTGTTATACTCGTTGATTCCAAAGGAAGCTCAAGGATCCCTCAAAATATTGGTATGAATATCCACGATGAGGCTCCTCCCGGGGCTAGTGTTGGTACACCCTTGACTAGTTTGCTGCCCCCTTGACTCCTAGATCATTGGATGATAGAGGTCTGCCTACAACTTAACCAGAAAACGAGTATCTTGCAAACTGAGAATAAAACTGAAACAACTCTTTTTGTTGTCGCATTAGTAAGCCCTAATATTGATGAGGTTAAAAAAGAAAACCCAACCCATCTTGAAGAGGAGAAGAGGCCAGAAAGAAGGATAAGGAAAATAGAATTCAGAATGTTTCAATAGGTTCTACCAGAGTAAGGGAGGTGTTAAAAACATTCAATATCTTTATGCCTTCTATGAAAGTGGTCAGCTGGAATGCTTCAGGTCTGGAAACACATGATGTGAGACCTATTGTTAGATAGTTTAGAAACTCTAGAGAGCAGCTTGACTTCCTACTCCTGCAAGAAGTTAAAGAGACTCGGTGCACACCTTAATTTTGCCTTGCAATACATATGGCCGAAGGCTTCTCACTTTTCTACCAATCACCCCAAAGGTAAAGGGGCTCTTCCATTTTGCTCGACCATAGATGGGTGATTCTGGTTACCAACTCAAGTATCTCTCCACACAATAGAATTGTTTGGGTCATTTTAAAATATAATGAACAATAGTTTGGTCTTTACTCCATATATGCTCCTAATGACTATAGAGAACGAACTGAGCTTTGGAATTGGTTGACCTCCAATCTTGATAATATTTCATGGTCTCTTGGGGGATTTTAATATGGTGGAGGGAAAGGAGGACACGCTTGGAGGTTCTGCCTTTAGATTGGAAAATAAATAAGCTCTTTTTTGGTCCAAAATGAAAGGGATACATAACTTGAATGACCCCGGTTCAATAATAAGTCTCGAAGCAAGGCTATTTGGCATACTTGGTGCAACAATCAACAATGTAGAAAAATATTATACTCCAAACTTGATTATTTTATCTAAATTTGGATTATTTCAATGTCCTTGCCAAAAATGAAGACAATCTTGTTAATGTGCTCCCTTTTACCATGTTTGACCATCTCCCCATTGAGCTGCATTTTGCGGTCAATTCCTCCCTCCCCCTACCGAGAATGAATGGAAAGGCCTCTTCAAGCTCGACACCTCCCACCTGAAGGACCTGGACTTTTGTGATGGCATCAAATCAACCTAGAATATTGCCAAATCCTTCATTGACTCGTCCTCTTGTATTAAAAAATGGGATCGATGTGCCAATGTCTCTAAGAAATTCACGAGATCTTATGGCTAGGCTAAAGCTAGAAGAGGAAAAAGTTTCAGTAGGTGTAGGTGAAATCTATCTCCTTTGAGGCTCGCCTACAAAGTGACCAATGTAACCCCAAACTGTTGGATGAGATGATTCAGACAAAAATCACCACAGAACCTTACAACAATATTTTGCTAGAGGAGCTCAATTAAGATCAAGGCTTTACTTGGCTGAGGTTAGGAGACAAGGGTACTGATGTTTTTTTCAGGATCTTAAAAGTCAAACAGTTAAGAGAAAAGATCAAGGTCGTTGGCATTGGAGTTATCATTGAGGACACCACTGAAATTAAAAATGCCTTCTTCTCCTTCTACTCCAAGCTTTTTGTTTCAGATGGCTTCTCCCTGCAAATTGAAGCTAACAAGAATCTTTGTGCAAACATTATCCCACAAAAATTCTCCACGTGTATTTTTGCCATTTTGCACAGTGATATCTCCCTTGATGAAGCTCTCCATACCATTGAATCCTTAAAATATGGCAAGGCCCCTGCGTGGATGGCTTGCTTGCTGAGTTCTATAAAACCAATGAAGAATGGATTGACCAAGAAATCTTAAATATCTATATTGAAGCAATCCAAAATGGATCACTTGGGCCTGAAATTAATAGAGGGGTCATCAAGCTAATCCCCAAGGAGGGGTACTCTTATCCCTTAATGGAGACCTATTACCCTCTTGAATGTCTCCCACTAACTATTGGCCAAACTTCTTGCTAGAAGAATATCAATTGTTTTTTCCAACCTCATCTCTATTACCCAGATTGGTTTTGTTGAAGGAAGATATATCCTTGATGACCTGATTACTAGTCGGGAAGACATGCATTGGGCCAAGGCCTCTAAACAGAACGTGTGCATGACTCTTTGGATTTTGAAAAAGCTTATGATAGAATTGAGTGGCCCTTTATTAAGTTGATGTTTAGAGCTTTTGGTTTCAGGACAAATTCTGCAGAATGGCCATGATCCTCTTCAAAGATGTCTCTGCCATGATTGAGGTGAACAATGAGCTAATTGATCCTTTTGAATTGAAAAGATCAATAAGACAAGGCTGCCCCCTTGCCACTGCCCTCTTGGTTATTGCTGTTGAAGCCCTCCACTTTCTTTTAAGAGAAGCATCCTTGGGCCCCTTGTTAAAGGTATTACCTTACCTAACCAAGACCCCCTCTTTCATATCCTGTTTGCTGATGTACAACTTGTTCGCTCTTTTGACGAGGAAAAATTCAATCAAATAGTCTCCAGAATCAAAGTCTACTATAGTGCCTCAGGATCAAAAATTGCTATCCATATATCCTTGATTTTGGGGTGGGCGGACACCCCTTCCAATTGGCTACCTAAGAATGGTTGCTCCTGGAAAAAGCCCAAGGAAATTGTAAGATACTTGGGCATTCTATTTGCCTTGTCTCCATCCTCTAAAGATATGTGGTGTTGGCTCTTTGATAAGATTAATAGAAAAGTGTCTAAATGGTATGACCATCTTCTCTCCCAGGTAGATTTCAGTGTGTCAGAAGGTGTTATTTTCCTACAACATATACTTCTCTTGTTGGATAGTTGGTAACTACCAATTTGACAAACTTCACAAGATGGTCAGAGATTTCCTTTGGTCTAATAGCAAAGGAAATAAGAAAAGGAATGTTGTTTCATGGGATGTTTGTTGTTCTCCTAAAATCTTTGGTTTGATGGGTATTAAAAACCTCAAAACTCAGGGGATTACATTAGCTGTGACGTGGATTTTGCGGCAACGGAAGATTCTTGTGAGACATAATATTATGGGGGAATCCCTCGGACAGGTCTTCATCTTGTTGACTAATGATTGGCTTTTTTCTTGTTAAAGTTGCGGGCTCCCTATCTTCCAATTGATTTGGAAGGCATGGGAAAAAGTGAAGCACCTTACCGTTGTACGGTCTATCTTTTGTGGGATGGGTCTAAGGTGTCAGGGGAACAAATCCTTATGGTGGAACCTGGAATGTAAGGGGAGGCCTCTTGCCCTAACCAGGCGGTGTCCTGCTAACTTCTGGTTCGAGAATGGCATTCAAAATGCTAATGAATTGTAGCTCAGCTTCATGGATCATGGCTATCTTGGGATGAACCAAAAGGAAATTTCTCATTCCCCCTCCGAATTTTGTACATATACTATGTTTTTAACACATTGAAGAGCATCAAAATAAAAGGGTTGATCATGGAAGATGACAAGGTATTTTGGGACACTCTAAAATGGATAAAAGGCCCTCCAATAAATGAGATCTCCAAACAGCTATGCATGAAACTCTCCTTCTCTCTCAAAACGTTTCTCAACCTTAATAAAATATTAAAAAGTGAAGTTTTTGTGATCCCCTGTATAATTGGTCTGTGGTCCTCTTATCTTGAATTGAAGAAATCATGTTTTAGATGGCTTATTTTACATAATAAAATTGTTTTTGGGTTTGTTCTTTCTAAATCTGGTCTGTGTAACTCTTTCTACACTGTGTGGCTAATTGGAAACATTGAGCATTTGTTTTTTCTGGTCTCTATGCTGTCTCTGTTTGGAAGAGCTGTCTCCTTGCTTGGTCCAAAATTGTTAAACACGACATCAATTTGATTAATATTGCCTTTGGTTATGTTGTTACTGAAGTTAAAACTCCTCTCTTTTTCAAATAAGTTTGGCTTATTTTCTCCACCAGTTTTTTGTGGTTTTTATTGGAAGCCACACGACAATGATGTGTTTCAATTTGAAGCAAGGGTGCTTACCAACTTTAATAGTGAAGTCAAAGTGCGTATCCAGTACGTGCAGATTTCATCGTAGGTGAAGATCTCGTAACTTGAATTGGAGAAGTTCCTTAAAACTGGGATGATGAAAACCTCTACCATCTAATTGTTGGAGGCTTCCCAAACTTTTTCCCTTCTCCTGAATGACATGTCTTGCACAATGATGTCACGTTCTGGATTCCTTAATTTGAGTGGGATCTTATCAAGGATGCCTATTTTGATCAAGTGTTGTCTCTTGATCCTGAGCTTGTTGGTTCTTCATCCTTTGATGGTAACTTGGAGACCAGTACAGCTGTGTCTTGATCCTGAGCTTGTTGGTTCTTCATCCTCTGATGGTAACTTGGAGACCAGTACAACTAGAAGCAATGATGATCTGCTCAATGTTCTGCATGCTTATCTGCAACATTATGATCAATCTCTTGATAACCCTGTGGATAGTCATGTTCCTCTAGCTGGTCACAGGACAAAGGCATTTCTCTTGTGGACTACATGGACTCTTTTCATTCGTCTCTTCCTTCTCAGCTGCTCCCCTACTCGGGTTATGGTGTTGCCTCCAAGGATGAGAACAACTTGAATAACATGGTCAACAAGATTAAAGAGGTTATGGGTAACTATGGGCAGAAGAAGTCTGAAATCATAAATCGGATTAGAGACCTCAAAATGAGTCGCGTTATCAAACAAGTTGTTGAGGAGCGGGCTAATTCAAATAATGTGGTGCTAAATGCTTCTGAGGGACCTGGTACTGAGGAAATCAAACCTATTATTGATGGTGTAAGATGTGAGGTAAGTCAGTTTGGAACTGTTAATGATACTGAAGTGATGAAAAACATTGATTAATAATCTTGTGTTGGGTGTTGTGGCACTGCCTCTCCTTGAGACTTGTCTTTTTATGTCTTTTTTGTGTGGCTGTTTTGTTATATTAATGATGTATATGCAATGTTTTGCTACTTGTTGATTCTGCTTCTTTGGTGAGTGAATCCTAAACTCAATAACTATCAATTGTCCTTAGTGGACACATTGTTTTTCGTTTACGCTCCATCAATATAAAAAAGTACTTGAACATATGACCCCTTGTTCCAACAATTCTTGAAATTATTTCCTCTCTTCACTGCTCTCTAAAAGTGATTGCTTGTACAAATCAATATTACGTAAAGGAGACTTGGGCATCAGTTGAATCTCATGCTCTCCTTCACTTTTTGGTGGCAAATATTTAGGAGTTTGGAACACTTCTTGAAAAAGAATGCGGTAATCCCTCCAAATCTTTCAATCCTTTGCTAGCACAATAAATTTCAGAAATTTCCAACCCATCCTTTTGCTTATGCTTCAAAAGAAGTAGATAAAATTGATTATTTCCTTGAACGTGTCTCTTTGTTTAGTTGGCACGTATCGGGAAAGCTTAAGGCTTTTTTGATGCTCCCTAATGACGTAGTTGATCCCATCCTTGACCCATTTGTATTGTTAGCCTCATGAAAATAACATCCCTAAGATACAAATAAGTACTTCCAAACACCACATCAAACGTATCAAGGAAATTACATCTGCTTCTACTTCATCAATGTATTGTGGGTTAATCCCAAATTTGAATTTGCATTTTTAAGTCACTTGAATTTCCACACCCCTTTTCACCCAACCCAAAGGATATGGATGAAGACAATCATATGTTTGTAAAACAAGCTTTTGAACAACTTCACTTGTAATCAAATTGGATTGTGAACCAGCATCAACAAGTGCATTAACCTATATTTTCTTGATCTAGTTGATTTGAAATAGCTTTCTCATTTCTTCTCTCTTGTTCCTTGTTCGTGTTTGTGGTGGTGCAACCCAACTTCTCATCAACATTGGAATTGTCCTCTATCTCCACCTCTAATTTTTTTGTCAAAGGTCCATGGACTTCTTGGAGTCCTCCTTGGCACGATTCCTTGAATGCAATTCTAGATGCAACTTCCAACACTTAGTGTCATTATTGTAAAGCATTGGCATTCCCCTTACCTTTCCACTTACCCTTCTTGTAAGGCTGATCTCCTTCTTGAACTGATTTATGGGCTGATTTTGCTTCAAGGGCTCTCCTTCTCCTTTCCTTCTTTCTTCCTCAATGTAGTATACTTGCACGCATGCTGCATAAAATTTCTTTGGCTTACTTGAGATGACCCATCTCCTTAGGCATGTATGGAGACCTCCCAAGTACTTGGTCAAGTTGTCTTCGTCCTCCAAGTTCAAGCTCATCAAGATGCTTGAAATATTGTCACTTAATTTTCTCAATGATTTTATGCCCAATAGGATAGAATGTTTTATGCCACAATTCTTTGAATTCATTCTACCTAGCTACAACATGGTTCTTTCCAGAAGATGCTCTAACTTTTCTACCAAATTAAAGCATGACCATCCATTTTGAGATGTTCAAACTTCAAAGTGATCTGTTGATCCTCAATAACCTTATGCTCATTTAAATATACTTCCTTTTGTTTCAACCATTTATCTAGTATTTCAGCATCTACTTGTCCTTCAAAACTTCCAATTTCAATTTTAGTTTCAACTTTGAAAGGAGTATGTTCGGATGATTTCATTTTTGGCCTTACCTTTGTCTTTTAGAGGCTGCTCCTTTTCATCCAAAGTCTCTTCTTCCTCACGGGGCTCTTTTTTTTTCTTATACCAAACTTCTTGGCAAGAGCACAAACCTCAGTGTCAATGGATTCTTGGTTACTAGCTATGAGCATTTGCTGTTTGGTGATAGTATATTGGGACTTCATCACACTTTCCATGCATGATTCTAATGCTGCAACTCTCTTGGCAAGATCTTCTTCGCCTTATTTTGCCATTTGTTTCACCCTTTAATTCTACCTTCTTGTAGAGATCTTAAGATTGCAAGAAAGTAGTTCTTTCTCTTTGTTCTTGTCAGTGTCTTACAAAGCAGTCGATACTTTTCCACAATACCCAAAGATTTAATCAGCTCTGATACCAAAATGATCTGTAAACTCCTAGTTCTGCGACTGAATAGAATCCACGGAATCACAAGTCTGTTGTTCTACTTTGAATTGACTTCAAGATGACAGTTTGAAATGCTTAATGAACTTAGACTTTAGTGAGGTGTGTTGTTAGGAACAAAGTCGTTACTTGCAGAACTGAAACATGAAACATAACAACACAAAGCATTAAGCATGATTCATAAAAATAACAATGACACAAAGAGTTTGGTCTGGAAAACCCTAAGGTGGGGAAAACCAGCAGGAAGTGGCAATTGATGAGCTTCCCAATCTTCTTATGGCCAAAGACAGATTACAAAGAGTTTAGTAAAACAAGTGTAACAACATGTTATCTTGCTTACTTAGCTCCTCTCTGCATCTTTCTCTAATCTCCTCTATAATCAATTGAATGTCATTTCTGTTACTCACACTCTGATGGTCATTCTCTGAATTTGTGCCTCATATTTATAATTATCATGTCAGGGATGTTGTTTCGTACATCAAAGGATCCCCAGCTATCATGGAGCTGAAGTGACACTGTTGCTGGTTATTACAGAGCAGCAATTTTGAAACTGCCATGGTGGTTACAGAACTGCTGAACTGAAGAGATACCGTCGCCTGCCATTACTGTAAATGTACAGTCACAGCCAGCAAAGCCACCACTTATTGCAGAATGACAGTTTCGTCACCTACCAAGAAATACTCCTTTTGGAGCCCTGCTGCTGTTTGAAACTGGGCTTACTTTTGTTGGACAATGAACTGGATTGGTTTTTTTCCTGATCCTTATGGATCAACGACAAACCATATCTAGGGTCCCCAAAAAATGGTGTTTCATGTACCTGTTTTTGTTGTTTTTGTACCACTACCAGTATTGGGACCCGTGTCCTGGTAACTTAGCTCCAAATGACTAAAACTAGTCTGTTTGGGTAACTAAACAATTGTCATTCGTCAAGCTTCTTGAAATATTGATTAAGCAAAGAAGGTAATTGTGGCTTTTGAAGATTTTTCTAGTATACAACAGCACCTAGGTTCTATTTGAATGGAGCCAATATTATAATCTCTAGCTTTTAGTGAAGATGAGTAGCTTATCCTTTAAAAGGCAGGCTGACTTAAGCTATATACAAGATAAGTAAATGAAGGTGCACAAATTGCTTAAAGCAGTCTGCATTTTTCTTAATATTTTATGGATGTTTTAATATCGGAATTGCACCCTCCATTGGAAAATGGTACTGGATTGATACATAAACACAACAATTCGTTTCTGAAAGTTTTTGCTTTCTGTGGTGCTATAACCATAGTTACCTAAGACTCCGGGACGGCGGGACATGGGGACGGAGTTTCCGGGATGGCAAAAAATTTCCAAAATTTTGGGACGGCGGGGGACGGCAAGGGGACAGCTATTAAAATAATATATAAAATTATAAATATTAAAAATATATAGATAAATTTTAAAAAAATTATGAATAACAATTCATATTTATATATCAGTCCACCATGTGCATACAGTCCACATTCAGACGTCCATATTAAAAACTCGCAGCATACATATAGCTATACTAATGTTATATGTTCATATAGCTTTTAATATTTATATGTATGCTACTAGTTTTCATAGCATGTTGTTACAGTCCATGTGCATTTGTGCTCGAAAATTTCTGTATGTCTTTGTAATACAATACAGTCGGGTTATGCTTAATGGGTAAACATTTATAAAGGGAAAAACAATAAACAAATTAATTAAAAAAAAAAAAACCAAACCAAACCGGACCAGAAGTCCCAAAACGCTTTTGGGACTTCCGGCCATCCCCAACGCCCTCGAAACGCCCCCGACCCGCCCCTCGTTATTTCTAAACGTCCCGGGGACGTTTCCCCTCCCCGCCCTTCGGAAACGTGGGAGAAACGTTTCTTCCACGCCCTAACGTCCCCAAAACGTCCGGGACCTCCCGGACTTGTCTTTTTTTGGGGGGACGCATCCCGCGTAACTATGGCTATAACTAAGTCAGCTTTTTCCAAATGACAATCGAATTGTTTATTACAGATTTAATTTCTTCACTAGGACTGGTTTGTTTGTTCTCCAAAGTGGAATTCAGACTCAGAAAGCAAGAGATCTTCATCACTTTGAAGATGAAGATGCCATAACATGTAAGCTGTGTAAGACAACCTCCTTAAGGTTTCGTTTTCACTTATTTTCTTCGCATTTCTATATTTTTTTTGTTCACTATAGTAAGTTTACTGACATGATAAATCTCCCATTTTTTTATAGGGGAACGATACTATATGCGCTGACATCTTTAAGTCCCAGTCTTGCCCTTGATGTGGTGGTTGATACAATGTTGATAATTTTTTCCTGTTTTTATATACCTCGGGGGTGCCCTAGCCATTGTTAATGGGATTTTCTATAGGAGCACATAGGGAATCTGGGTGCACCATGGTTAAGATTTGTGGGCTTGTTAATCTATATGAATAATATGTATACAAAGAAGGCATGTCGATCTCTACTCAAACGGTTTTCTCGGTGCTCTATCCATTTTCTCTTCTATTGGTCGATGTCCGCTTTTCATGTACTAGTGGAGCTAAGTCCTATGTTCTTGTGATTAGGAATATCTTTTCTTCCGCCCTTATCATTTTGGTATAGAACCAAGTTTTCTCCTTAGTGGCCTTGTTTCTTGCACTCGGGTTAAGAATCTTGATTTCCCTATGGAAAATCTGTCCATTCTCCGTGTTATGTTGAGGCTTTTGTTTGCAGTGTTTGTCTATCTTAAGGCACTTAATAAAAACATCGTGATTCCCAACAAAAAAGTCTCCTTTGGTGGTTGTGTTGGAGGAAGGTCGGTCAAAAGTAGGCCAGGTTTGGTATAATTTTGGTACGAGTTTTCACAGAAAAACTCACACGATAATTAATTTCACACAATAATATTTCTTCTATATTCTCCACCACAATACATGGTTATTATATAGCCAAACAAATAGCTAAACAACCTCCGATTATTTAGGAGGTGTTATAACAAATAACCCGGTATGGGTATAACATTCCAACTACTAACCATTCGTAATATATTGTTATTTCAACGATATATACGACTAACTTACTAATATTTATATGTGAATAATTACTCCCGTAATTATTACAATATTCACCCAAATAACTATTAACTATTTAACCCATACAAAATGTAATGTGAGCACTAATAGATATTCCTAACATTCCCCCTTAGTGTGAACATGGGAGAAAAACAATCACACTTCCTTCGCAGCTTGCTGCCCGTGCATGCTCATGATCTAGATGGTTTTTTAGGACAGCCAACAACCTCAACAAGGATGGTTTTACAGGAAAGCCAACAACCTCAACAAGGATGGTTTTATAGGACAACCAACAACCTCAACAAAGGATGGTTTTACAGGACAACCAACAACCCAAATATCATGATGTTGTTTTTCCTTATGCTTTGTCCACTATGTTTTTCCTTCAGGGAATTATGTAGGAAACACTACTTACTGAATACAAACATGAAAAAGGAGGCAAAAGTGGAAATGGAACATTGAGATCATGTTCCCCCTCAATGTGAACTTTCCACTTATTCAACACAGAATAGGAACACTGAAATAGAATCACACTGCACACAATTGAAATTAACTGCAACTCTGAAACGAAAGCAAAAACACACACACACACACACACACACACACACACACACACACACACACACACACACACACACACACTGTCACCACAGCTTCGTGCGGCCCCGTCCTTGGTGACTGACGAGAGGTCGCCGATTGACCTCCAGCCTCCTGTGCCTCCGTCCTCCAGTTAATGATGTTGCTTACTCAGTAAATATGATCATGTCGCTCAACTGTTTCCACATTGTGATTATTCTTTCCTTCCCTCCCGTAATGCGAAACACTTTATTTTCCGGATGTCGGGTAACACCAAAAATGCGTCCGTAAGGCAATTTTTATTTTTATTTTTGAACTTTTAACGTTGACTCAAAATGAACTTTTGACGGGACTCTTCACGTCGATGATACAATTTTAACAACAAAAATACTTTTATTTTGACGACCACAATGATATAAACAAATGACTCTTTTGACCCGAGCAAAAGGACTCAACTCGAAATGACTTTTTGAATGAAAGACTTTTACAACAAAAACAAACTTTGAAACTCTATACACCTTACATTGATGATTTACTTTGAGAACACTATTTTTTATATGTAACCCCCTTTTTAAAACTTTTTTGACTCAATGACTTTTATTACAAATGAAATTTGTGAAAACACTTTATGACCAGCTAGCACTTTATATCATCATCAATGACTTTATTTATCCAACACTTGAATAGACTTTACAAAAGGTCTAGCACGACTTCACTCACATAAAAAAAAACACATGGAGATCGGGAAAATCAAAGACATGGGTGGATGTGTCGAGACTATGGGAGCAAAAATGCATGTCTTTTCTTGATACAAATCTGATCTAAGTGCATAAAATTGCATGATATATGGAAATATAGTAAACACTATGGATGTAAGTGGAGATGGGCGATGATTAACAGGGAATGGAATTGGCTGGAAGGATAGATCAGATATTTGGCAAGTAGCAAAATACTAAAGCTATTGAGTAATGAAATACAATAGTGAACAAGTCTATTAATGCACAAAGATACAACGTGGCATTGGAGTAAAACGATGGAACGAGGGGTTATGCTCAAAACCTGATTTGCAGCCGAGCCGTGAAGAGCTGATGTGGTGATGAGGGATTAAATATTTCTACTCAGAATCATGGAATCAACTTCTCTTTTGGATGCCGTCACCAAGTATCCGATATATTAATATATAATACTTCTTAATTCCAATGTATTCCAGCAGATCTCCAACGTATTGACTCCAGTTCTTCAATCTTCAATGCATATAATGTGGTGTAGAAAAGAAAATGAAATTATAAAATGGATCAATGATCATCTTTATGACGTTGAAAACATGCATACCGTCAATCGTGGAAGCATATGTGGATGCAGATCTTAATGGCAATAGATGTGCTTCACTTCTTAAAATCCTCAATTCATTTAACCAAGCCAAAACGAATGCAAGGAACGGCAATACAAATTCTCAATGTCGTTCAAATTGATCTAGAATCGGCAGGTGGAGAAAACTGCCAACATGCTTCTGCTGCATCATCTGACAATTGACGAGCCAATATCATGGGCATGAAGGACGGAATTCTAGATCATCTCAGCACATTCAACCGCTGTTAAATGGGCGATGAATCGAAACTAGATCCCACTGTCAGGGTAGAACCGATGCAGTATTTTGGAGGTCGATATGCAGAATACCACCAAACATGTGACCCTCAACAAACAGCTGGAGTGCACGAGACAATAATGAGATTTGAACTTTTATATGTGCTCGATATAGCAGTGAATATTGAATAGCAAACTGGGCAATTAGCAAATAAGAGAATGTTGGTCAATGGAGGGCCTTTGCTTTGTTGAGATCACCTCATAGGCATGAGTTTATCTGCAACACTTTGCTGGCCTTCAGATGGATTAGCGGCATTCATAGTAGTCACGCCGTCTCTTCAAATCTGCGCTAATCTGGTGGTGAGAATAGACTGAGCACTCTGATTGTTTAAACGGTTACTGAATTTGAGATCACGGATCGGAATCCAATGCAAAGCGAATGCATGAGACTTGGCTAAGGATCAGACATCGCTCTAATACCAAATATAATTTTGGTACAGAGTTTGCACAGGAAAAACTCACACGATAATTAATTTCACACAATAATATTTCTTCTATATTCTCCACCACAATACATGGCTATTATATAGCCAAACAAATAGCCAAACAACCTCCGATTATTTAGGGAGGTGTTATAACAAATAACCCGGTATGGGTATAACACTCCAACTACTAACCATTCGTAATATATTGTTATTTCAACAATATATATGACTAACTAACTTACTAATATTTATATGTGAATAATTACTCCCGTAATTATTACAATATTCACCCAAATAACTATAAACAATTTAACCCATACAAAATGTAATGTGAGCACTAATAGATATTCCTAACAGTTGGTAAAATAATAAATTTTAACACAATGTAGCAAACTGTCATGGAAAATTTGTTTTGTTGTGAATTAGTTGGTTGATTTGCATGCAATATGAAAGGCCAATGAAAAAGTGTGGAGACATTGTTCCCTTTATTCTCTACATTGCCATTAGCCTTGGATTGTTTGTAGTTTGGCTCTTGCAAAGTTTTTGCATCCGCGAATGAGTGTAATAAACCTTACATGTTCAGACAACCTCATAATTGGGTTTCACATTGTTTTTAGTAATTTACTCCACTACTATGTCACAATTTTCATTGGAAATTCTTACATGGTTGAGCTTGCCATTTTATTGTTGTAATGGTGTGAAAATAAAACATTGATTGTTGCATGGTTACATTTTGCTGTTATTAAAGATGTAAAGAATCCTTCTACTATGTAATATGGAAATCATAAGCAAGTTAACCGCTTGGTTGTTAAATGTCTCAAGTTCTAGAAAAGAGGTTTTTGTCTTTTAGATAACTTTTTCTCAGGACCATTGCTGACAAACTTAAGAGTATTAGGCCAAAATTTGTCATTATTTGCTTCTGGACCATCATCTGGGAGAACATTATAAATGAGTTTTTAGTACTTCACCTTATCATTATAGCACCACAGTCATGTGAACCCTTACAGGGGTGGGTTTGCTATTTTATTGCTTTGCGAACGGAAGGAAATGAAGTATGAACAGATCATTGAATGATTAGATGCTTACTGATTTTATGCTTTTGTTGTTTACCCTAGATTTTAATGGAAAAACTCTTAACAAGTTTAGCTTATGATTTTTCAATGTGCAAATGCTGGAAAAGAGATTTTAGAAAACTCTTCTCCCATAGCTGATAAAGAGGAAAATTGCAAGGCAGACTTTAGTACCTATTGTTGCTCTTGTTGTTTCAAATCTCTTCCTTGTTATCTCCCGTCCGGTCACTTAGCACCCCATACAATTAGCATCAACACTATATGTTTTTGAATTCATGGTCAAATTTTTAGATTGTAAACTTTGACCTATCTCTACACACTTTTAAACTTTTTTAATCCATGCACAGCCTGTCTCGTACCAGCTCGCAGCCATGCAAGGATTCTCACTTCCCTTGATGGCTTTGAGTTCTTCTCACTTGCATCACATATAGAGTTGCGGTATCTCGCAGCCTGGCACCACTCCTTGCAGCCTATCACGCAGCTCTACAACGTCCTCCAGTTAATCCAACACTTTGTGCTATTTGCAAAGTCTCGCGGGACCTTGGTGCATTGCTTCTCGCAGTCCCATGCACGCTGCACTCCCACTTTGCAGTTCTTGCAGCTTCTATTGTCCCATGCTAGCACATTGCAGCGTTCGCAGCTTCTGCATTTCTGCAGACCACCTCGTAGTTTGTAGCTTCTCGCAACACATCACAACCTCAACACTTCCACATGCTTGCGGCTTGCTTCTCAACACGCCACATATCTCCATGGATCTGCACAGTGCTCCTGAGATTCATGCCCCCTTGTCAGCATCTAGCTGCCATACAACATGCTAGGTGGCACACTCCACTTATGTGCCATATCAGGGCATCTTGTTAGGATGGATCACGACCATTAGTAGGCCAGGGAAGATGAAGCATCTTGCAATCATTTCTTCTGCAAGCATTGTCAATTGTAACTACCTCTTTATAACTGTCCATGTATAAATATGTATACATTCAGTCCTTAGGGTAATGAACAATAGGGTACTCACTCCCATAGCCAGATAGTAGGAATATGGATGCTCAGCATGTCATGTAATTCTTATACTATGTATTTCATTCCAGTCTAGACAAATCAGCAGGAGGTTTGCATCTCTAGTCTAACTGAACACTGTACACATCCATACTTATTCCCTATTCTACATATTGAATAGAATTTGCATTTCCTACAAGAAGTCTTCCACTTACGGGAATGTGTTTGGCATATTAATCTGTTTATTCTCTCCTATGCATTCTACAATCGACGACTTATCTCTAAGCATGCATTGTCCCCTCCCCAATGGTCCTGGACCACACATTTTGGATCATTAGTATTAGAGATAGCACTTTAATATAGAGATAGCACTTTCTTATTTTTGGAAAAATGCAAGTGCAATGAGAGAGGACAAGTCAGCTTTGTTTTTGTCTACGTGGAACAATGTCATGGCAAGAGCAAGATGATTGATGCTCAAAAACAACTTGATGCAGCCTCAGACATCCAAAAGCTCATTGAGGATGCCTAGAAGTATTGTGCACCGAACTCTCTGGCCAATTCTGCAAGTTAAGATGCAGCTGAACTTGACAACCACCTCCTCTTTATTGCAGCCACTCACCAAAAGTTTCAACATCCCAGTGTTCAAAGGCAAGATTGACATAGCAGCATTGGATAAGTGGATTTGCAGTGGATTTGCCAGTTTGAGGTCTACTTCTCAGTCAACCCCTTCAATGACAAAGAGAAGATCGCCTTTGCATCATTGAAGATGTCCATTTCAGCATCCCATTGGTGGGAAACATACAACACACAACACGAGAAAGCATTCCAGCCCCTTCAGACTTGGGATGACTTTGTCCATGTTTTGCAGAATGAATTTGACCCCATCAAACACTGTGAGGATGAGTACATGAAGTTCTAGTAGTTGCGATAAAGTAAGGATAAGTTAGTGGAAGACTACACTAGTGAGTTCCACGACTACGTTTTGTGCCTACGTGAGGACCTCATGGTGCAACATCAGGTGCCAAAGTACATCAACAGACTCACCTTGTATCTGTGCGAAGGTGGAGTTATTGATTTCCGACTCTTTGGGGGAAATCATATCACAACTGCCACCAAGGCCAAGGAGAAGATGAAGCAGTGTTTTCCCTCTTCATCTAATGCTGCGCATAAGAGACAGCGTGCACACAACACACCGTCTCAATCCCTTTCACAGAAGTAGAATGCATATTGCAAGGGAGAGCAGCCTAAGAAGGCCGGACAACACCAAAAGGATTTGATGCCTTGTAACTTAGACAAAGGCAAGAAGAAACATGGTGACAAGTGGTGTCATCAGCATCTCTCATACAACCACGACAATTTTGAATGTTGCGTCCAACAATCCTTGCTTGCACAATCGACATCAAGTCCTACAAATGACATTGATCCAGAGAATTCCCATCTAAGCACCAACACCATTGCCATGGACTTTGGAGGAACACGAGTGATTCTTCCACACGAAGTTTTGGGTCAAAGGACAACCTCTCCATTTCATTGTTGACAATGGGAGTGAAAAGAACATCATCTTGCAAGACATAGCTCAAAGTATTGCACTTCCCATTGCTTGTTCATACTCGCTTGGATTGCTCCAACAAGGAAATGAAATACAGGTCCGACAACAATGCACTATTCTGAACTAAGTCTAGCCTATATAGGACAATGCCACTTGTAACATCACATCTTTGGAGGTATGTGATATATTGTGGGGAAGACCATATTTGTATTATCGCGACAATACATATTGAGCCAAGTTGTAGCAATGGATTGTTCACATCAAAGACCGGTTCATAAACCTCTTTGAGTAAGCTCCAATAACCAAAGTCACTTTCTACCAAATAATGCCATAAACTCATCTAGCACACATAGAAGTTTGTGCTCCTCACGTCTATTTAGAAGCACCTATGTGGGTCAGCAAGAAAGCATTGGCAATGCGCACCATGCAATTATCATCGTAGCAACAACTTGACACGCATCGAAGCTTCACCAAAGGACCTCCCAACGCACTATGCAAAGTAAAGCACCACATCAATTTGGTTCCTAGATCCCCTCTTTCAAACAGTCCCCTTGTATTGCAGGTCAATTTCTAAGAATGATTAAGTCCAATGCCGATACAAGAGCTCCTAGATCAGGGCAAGATTAGGCCTAGCTTTTCTCCTTGTGAGAGACCGATAGTTCTCACATCCAAGAAAAATGGGACTTGGCATCTCTACATAGACTATCACACACCTAATAAAATCATGGTGAGGAATCGTATCCATTGCCATGCATTACCGACCTCTTGGACTAGCTCCTACGCATTTAATATTAGAGGCCAAGGTGCAGGTCAAAAGTCTTTACATTGAAGTCAAATTGTTTTTTCTTTTTGTGCAGACCTATAGATGGCTGTTTTCTTGGTTTTATTTGGGAGGATGATGCCCCGATAAAACTTTGATTTTGTCAAATTTCTTACTGATTTGTGTGTACTATCCTAAAACATTTATGTAACTAAGTGTAAAAGGAGTTTCTGAGGGAGCTATGATATCCTTACAACATGGACTTAGTTTAAGAAATTAGAGCCCGGGTATGGCTTCCTAAAATAACTATTAGTGTGAAATCACAACACCCCCAAATGAGCTCTAAAAATCTGTTTTTCTAAGGCAGACTCATTTGGTGTGATTTCATAACATTGGATCATTCCCCAAGTTGTGGGACTTGCAAATGGGAATGATCCTCCAGAGAAGGCTGGTTCCTCTTCCTAATCCTAGCACTAAACTACTTCTAAGGAAGGAAATGCAACTATCTACTCCTAATCTAACAATTCCAAGGGACCAAGGAGAGAGAGAGCATGAAAATAAAGAAATCCTACACTACAGAGGTGATAGCACCAAGAAAAGGGAATTGCTGATCACAAACCCAACTGCCTGAAATGGAGAGAGGTGAGCAATGGAGAGGATGGACAGATGCATCACAGACCAAGGATAAAGTTCACACATAACACCATTTCAAACCCCTTAAACACAACTCCCAAAACTCTGCAATGGACATCAAAGATATGCACAATATACCCTGCAATGGTGAGAGGCGAGAAGAGACAACAAAATGAGCAAAGGATGGACAAAACGCATCACGAAACATATTTTATTGCTCCAGGAGTTCACACAGTACACCATTAATGGGCAAGAGGCAAGAAAATGCCATTACAAAGCCAAGGGAGGAGGCTTAAACTCCACATTCGACCTTGGAGAAGAAAGAGAGAGGGGGGCAGGGAAGAAGAATGAACAACCCTTTACAATGAATCCTGCCCCTGTATTTATAGATTTGATCGGAGAGAAGAAAGAGAGGGAAGCGGGAAAAGTGGGTTGAAGCTCAACCACTACTGTTAATGCTTCTGATAAAATATGCCCCAAATCTGTCTTTATTGCATGATTCCTTGATTCGGCGCCTTGAAAGAAGAGGAAACGGCGAAATAGATCGAATCTGATCTGGTTGTTGAGACAGATGGATCCTGCATGAAGGCCTCGAAGACGTTTCCTCCATTTTTCTTCACCTAACCTCCTCAAAATTAAAGTTTCAGACCTCCATGGCGTAGGTGAGGCCGAGATCTTTCCAATGGTGTCAGATTTGCAATATTTCGAGCCCTGAGTCGAAAGATATGCCCCTTCAAAGTTTGTATCGGGGGTCATAAGAGGCGGGAAAACAACTTGAAAAATGGGTCCCCTTTTGATATGGGACATGTGGCAGCCAAATTGGAACAAAAATCGGGCCTACGGGTCCGCAATTTATCTTTTGCCCTTTCCTCCGATTCCCCGCTTGGCTTTGACTCGAGCCCAAATGTTGACTTTTTCCTTGGGCGGAGTTGCTTTCCCCGGGACACGCGGCAGTTTGGGGCTTGATTGAGCTTCTCTTTTTCTTGCACAGGTCGTTTAAACTTTCGTTGGCCCCGCCATTCCACCGTAGAGTCTCCCGCAACCTTGTTTGTTGTCCCGGAATGTGAACTCGCGAGTCTAAGTCGTTTCCTTCATAATTTCCTTATGTGCAAGAGTTGTCTTGACCAAATTTGCCAGGGGGGCGAATTTGGGATAACAATAACTATATAGAAGTTTCATTCAACATGGTTGCATCAAAAGTCTTCAATCCCTTTTATCACCTTCTTGGAAGCGGGCTTTTGTTTTGAGGACTTATTATCTGATTAATTATTTTCATCAGCCTTACATGTCAAGACTATACTTTATAAATGTAAATATTTTGCATACAACAATTGCAGCTAAACAGTTAAACTACAAATGAAAGCTTTCGAGGATAACTCCATGGTTTGGTAGGTATTAGAATAAGAAATAATATGAATTGAAGCTGGGTTCACTGCAATCTTACTACATGAGCAATTTCAAGGTCACAATGGATACGATATTCCAGTTCTGGACTTTACAATGCCCCATCTGCACTTCAGTTTTTGTTCTCAACCATCGGCACCTCAACATAAAGTTGTAGTGTTTCAGAGCCCCAATATACAAGTTAAAGAAATATTTTCACAACTGAAGTATAATGTAGAATTGTGAGTGACAAGTCTCTGATCCCTAAAAATTCTACCTTTCAGATGGTTACTTTTTCAACCATCTAAGGCAATTTATATTGGATAGAGGGCATAAAAATGTAGATACACCGGAACAGGACAGGCCATATCTGATTTTTGATGTGAACTGCTGATTGTTATTATTGTCTTTTCACAACATACATTACATATATGATATAAAGGTAATCCTACCAATAAATGTTGAGCTACATTAGCCCCAGGACAATGGATTTTATTTTGCTAACGCCTTGTCTTTAAAGTCAAATATACCCTGGGTCATGGGTGCATGAGGCAAAGGGCATTCTTAGATCCCATTTCAAAATTTACCGCGAAAGCCTTTTTAAAATATCTTGCACATAAAACAGAAGTAAAATTGAAAAAAGGTATGTGCTGTTTCATAGTTAGATTAGTAATTAATAAACATGAGCTGGTGTGTCAACAACAATATAACCCTCTAGGAAGAATTATATGAGAGACAAGCTCTCTAGAGTTCGTTCTTCACCTTCTATTATGTTTGGTTGTAAAAGCAGTAAGAGATATTTCAAAATATTTTAAATGTATTCCATTAAATGACATTTCTTTGCTTGATAAATTGGCCACCTCTTATGTTGGTTATCCATTTAGTGGGATGCATGCCTGTTTTTAAGCATTGTTTAATTACTTTGTGCTTCACAGTTCCAAAAGGAGATACCCAAGAATTTTGTTAAATACGCAGCCAGTAAGTTTATGCCCGGCTCCTGTGTGAATTTTTGGCAATTTAATTATGTTTTTCACATTCCTGAACAGAGAATCAAACGCGAGTTTTTAGCTTGATTCTGTTTGTTCCTTCTAAAAATGCAGAATATGCTGATTCATGACATATTTCTTGAATGCAGTTGGTGGAGTTTATTTTGCTCTGGAATCCATAGTTTTATGTAAATATTTCCCTGATAAAACAGATGCATCTGAGCAGCAACTTTCTTTGCCCCCATCCAAAGGAATTTGACGAGTCTCAACAAACACCATTTTTCATCATCTTCACTCGGAAACAATTGTTTATTTTCATGTAGACAATGGAAATTTGTCAATTTATGTCTTTTCATCTCATTGATTTCATTTTTGTGGATGGTTTCACCATGATCACTTGCAGTATTTATGCATATAGTGTATCCAATAGAACGTTGCACACATTTTGAGTCTACATTATTTACAAAATGAACAATGTTGGCAATCACAGGATTGCCACTGCTGCCAGTTTTTTAATACTTCAGGAATGGCCCAAATGGGTATATGAGTATGTCATAATGTTGCACTGTTTCGGGTTTTAGTACAAAATTGAAGTTTTGAGTAGATGATTACCAAAATCATTGTTTTGGATGTATACATTTGACTCCAAGAGGCAGAAGTCCCTAATTTTTTTTTATGGCTTCAACATTCTATTATGTGAAATTTCTAAGGTGTCGCTCTAAGGGGTATGCATTCTGGCATAGAAGATCAAATATGTTGACCTGATTAGAAATTTGTTACCATGAAGTGTAGTTTTCCACTTCATTTGGAATGGCTATGAAGTTCTAGTACGGAACTATAAGATTTTTATCACGAGCAATGGTGGTTTAAAGTGGAAACTAAACAAAATGTAGTGGATGCTAGATGATCAACTTTGATTATCACTGTAATTTGTTAATCTAAAGTTGTGTTGATTTTATGTTGGACCACATAACTTATGTTGTTTCTATCAGCAGTTCATGTAATATTTATAAATTGTACTCCAAAGAAGAAAATGCCTTAGCCTATGAACCAATATTTTGACTGAAAAACAACTTTCCAATAAAGTGTTTTGTGTATCCTTTGCACGTCTTCTCTATTCACGGATGCAAAAAAATTGAACATATTTCTGAAGTATATTTAACTTCACTACAGAATAGTTATTTCAAGATCAATAAAAAATCAATATTTTGAAATTTGTATACAATTTATATTATTAGTGGGAACAGAGGAAAACAATATATATATCCTTAGTATTTATTGTCCCTGCCAATAGGCCGGGACTTTGTTTTCCCTCTTTTACCCCACCCTATTTTTAGCTACAACTTTTAACACAGCATTCTATCAATTTGTATTTTGTTTATAGCTGCCGCTTTTAACACGCTGTAGTGCCCACACTTTCTATAGCTCAGTAGCTTGTTGTTTATTTGCTCATAGACATGTTTTGACAGTGATTGGTGATATCTTGGACATTATATTTAGATGTTTGATTATATTAGACATGTGTGACATTCAGGCGTATAGCGCCAATTTAGCCTAATTTCTTTATTGTCGCATTTTCTTGTTATGACATGGAAACAAATGAATATGATGTGGTTGGAACCTAATTATAGTGATGGATAATTGTTGCATGGTGAGACTATATGTCACTTTATCATCTTGTCTAACTTTTGGAATATAATTGTGCACGTTGTCGCAGCTTGATTTCAGTAGGATGTTAGGTTAGTTTAGCATGCATTGATATCTTACTATGTCATTTAATTATATTGTATTGGACAGGTGCAGTTAATGTGTGCAATGAGTGTGCAGGTGACAGGTTTACAGGAGAACGTGGGATTCAGGCCAGTTACTCAAAACTTGCACAAGCAGCCCACGGGCTGAGTCCTAGCCATGTTCACTGTGTGAAGCCCTAGGATAGATGATTATTAATTTTGGGCACTTTGAGTGACCCCAATGTATGTAAAGTATTTTGCTTTGAATTATTAATTTTGTTTAGGGTTGTTAGTAAAGTTGTAAACTTGTTTTGGGAGTTAATAATCCCACTTTCTTTTAAATTGTTGATTTTTGTTAATTAGTCTCTTAATCACAAGGGTTTAGGGTCACATGTGAGACCCTTGGGTGGTCCCCACACCCTCTACCCTTGTGCCAAAATGCAAAACCCGAAATTAGGGTATTTTGGGCATTTTTGGGGACCCCTTTGTAGCTTGGGAGTCCCCCTATCACAAAAATGAGCCCTTGGACCCTACCTAATGGGTAGGGGGGCTTGTTTTCAAGGCTAGAGGGAGTTTTCCCTCCCTTTCTACCCTTGTTTTGTCACATCCATGTAAGAGATGTGGATTTGTGTGTTTATCAAAAGTTCAACTAGTTTTGTCTTGCTAACATTTAAGGGATTTTGGGAGAAGAGGGCAAAAAGATAATTTTACCCTTTCTCTCTTTTGTTTTGGCATCTTTGACCATGAGGAGGGAGAGGGGTGACACATGTCACCCCCTCATTTGTGAGGATGCTTGCTTGCTCCTCTTCAAATTCTCATTCATGGGAAATGAGAGGGACTTTTTCTTTGGATTTTCTTGCTTGGATGCTTGGGTGATTTGGAGCTTGGGATTTGCTTGGAGCTAAGAGTGGAAAACTTGAAGTTAGGAAGCTTTTTGGAGAGCTTTCCTTGAGGTAGGCTCTTAGATCTTATTGTTGTGTTGCTTTAATTTAGTTGATAGTTTGATTTGCTTGAAATTGTTATTGTTGATTGTAGCTTGTAGTGTTGTTTGTGTGTTTTTACTCCCTCCATCATATGGCATGATGGAGTTTTGGAGTGTGGGGGAAGAGAGAGGGAATTTTCCCTCTCAATCCTCAAGGCTTGATGGCCAAGCCTTGTAGGACCTTATTGTTTTTCCCTCAAATGGTTGAGGTGGGGAAGTTGATTCATTTGGCTTGAATCTCCTTCCCCATCCTTGGTAAGGAAACCCCTTTTGGGGTTTGAAAATCCTTCCAAGGAGGACTTGGAGAAAGGGGGAGGAATAAGGAGGGTCTTGTTTTGAATAAGGAGCAATAAGGAGGTTAAGAAGATGTGTTCAATGTGCAAATAATATTGATGCTTAATTTTGGAGAACTTTCTCCTCTCTTCCCCATTTTTGGAGGATGAACATGGGTTCTCCTCCTTGTAAGTTGGAGTCTTGTGTTGATGTGAATTTTATGTTTGTGTGCTTGTTTCATTGTTGTTTTACCCTTCACCTTGTGCAAGTGTTGGTTAGCTATCCTCTTTCCCATGGGCTTGGGGGAGGCTAGCATGCATCCCAACCTTGGGATAGGCATGTGATGATGCCTAAAGGTTGGGTGGATAAACAAGCCCTTTCTCATTGTGTTGGCCTTGAAAGATTTTGGAGTTGGAAAGCCATTGGAAGACGCATGAAGACACTTGTCAACTTGGAATTTCTTCTTGTCTCCTTCACCATTTCATGGATTTCTCTTTCTTTGTATCTTAAAAAAAATGGCTTGTGTGAGCTTTCATTGTCTTGTAAGACACTCTTTTGCATTTGGAGTTACATGCAAACCTTGTATTAAAACTGATGATAAATCTACCCTTAGTATTAGTATGTTATTTTGTATAGCTTTCCTTGAATATTTGAAATGTTATGGGGTTATGTTAGACCTTCTTGGAAACTAAAACCTTTGAAAAGAAAGCTTGTGAAAATAGTTGATATTTTATGGATTGATGGAACCTCCTTCTTGAAGAAAGGTTGAGTTATTAGATGTGTAGTATTCTTGTTTTGGACTTCATTGTAAATTTTTGTAACATTATAGAAAGAGAAATAAATTACCTTTTTGTGAAATACATCTCTCTTTGTAACATTGCAATTTAGTGATTAAAATAAAACTAGCATCAATCTCTTTTCTAGCTAACTTGTCTAATGGCTTTAATAATAAGACAAATGTGATTGTTCATCATCCTTCACTAAGTGTAAAACTTGTTTTCCAAGCATTTGCTCTTAATTGAAATAGGTTGCTATAATAGTGTGCTTTTGTCAAAAAAATGTATATCTATATATACAGCTGTTATCAAGTTAATTTTCATAAGTTATTTTATATTGTGTATGTTGTTTGTTTGCACAATTACTCGTACATTACCGGTTTCAAGGAAGATTTCAATAGAATATATATATATATATATATATATATATATATAATACTATTCTATTTTAAAGAAAAACGGATTTATTGTTTTATCAAAAAAAAAAAAAATATTTAAACCAATAATACACAAAAATTAATAAAAATAAAATAAAAAAAAAAGGGGGAGGGTCGGCCCCCTCACCCGACTGTCCCTTTTCTTTTAAAAAAATAATGAAAGGGGGGAAATGAACCCCCGCACCCGCCAGCATGGCGGGGGCGTTGCCCCACGGACCCCCTCGCCCACCTACCGCATGGCAGTTGTGCCGCCGCCCTCCACCTCACGCCACTTCCCCTCCGCCCTCCCGCGGCGCTCCACGCCCCCGCTTGCGGCGCCCCGTACCACACACGCCACCCCTACAACCGCCGCCCCTGCTCCGCGCTCTCGCCCCGCACCGCGCCTGCGGCCTCCCCGCCACCCGTCCACCCTTCTTGTCCCCCTCTCGCAACCTTCCTCATCCGCGGCCGCGCCGAACCTGCCCCGGCCGCACTTCCGCCGCCCTCTGTCCAGTCCCACGGCATCACTGCCCCGCGCCCCTGGCGCCCACCTCGCCGCGCGACCCTAATCCGCCCCTTCACAAAAACAAAAGAGATAAACGAATAACAAGCAAACAATTACATATTTATAAATATATGTATAATAAAACAAACCAAAATAAATGAGTATAAATATGTATATGTATTTCATACAAGGAAAATATAACAAGAAGAATATGTATGGAAGAAAGTAAAATGAGAGAATGAGAAAAAAAAAGGGAATATAGATATCTAGGGCAAATTTTAGGGCATTTGAGATCTAGGGTTGAGATTAGGCAGATCCTAGGATCCACATGTAATTTTACACACTTTTAGCCATGGGAATATTGATGAAGATGGTAGATGAATATTAAAGGGGTGTGGATTTATTTATTATTGTTTATTCTTTCTTGTGGGGGCACTAGTAAAATTAAAATATAATTAAATAATTAATTTCGAGTTAGGGTTAGCGAACAAGTAGATAAAAAAAAAAAATTAAATGGTATAAAATTAGTAGTTACCAGGAAAAGTTACAAAAGATGTATTAGTATTTAATTTAAACACTTCAAAAAAAAAAATTTACCTTAAAATTTTACCCTGTTTAGTGCGTTTTTTGGTGTCCCAGATGGGGCATTACACACGCGGCATCCTATCAATTTGTATTCACTTTATTTTATAGTCTGGTCTCTTTGTTTTCACAAGTTCCTTACATATGAAATTGCACTGTATGATCCAGTTCAAGTTTTTGCTAAGGATTGAGAGACTTCCCAAAACATAAAAATGCTTAAAGGCTTCAAGTTTCAGCAGTCCATATTGTTCAGAGATTTTTGAAAAAATAGCGAATGGTTCATAAGAAATGCTACTTACCCATACAACCCTGCTGAGACTGAGACTGATAATTTTCAAAATCTGAACATGTGATGACAATGTAATCCATGCTAGAAAGGACTCAGACCAACCTGAACCTGTCCCCAAGTAGTGAAATGAATTGTTTGGCAGTAAAGGGAAACTTTCTGGCTAGACTTTTCTGCGCTCATGATACCAAACTGCAGAGTTGATTCAAGCCTGCATGTAGCCGAAAAGCAATAAATTAAATCTGAGGCACCAGAGTAAAGGTCGTTTGCATCTGTTATCTCTCCCGTTGAAATGTGCAAGGGCAAGTAAAGTTATAAACAAGTTGCTAACAAAGATCCCTCTATTCCTGTTTAGTCTTTAACCGTTCAAAAGTTCATATTCTGGAATGCCTTTGCTCAACTGTCATCTAGATCTTTCCTCTGCAACTTAAATATTAGGAAAACATGATAAGATTCCATGTTGATCTCTTCTAAACTGCATGGAATTTCTGTACACCTTGTAGTCTTATTTTCTTCTCTATGTCAAAATTGATTTGATGGTGGTGGTCTTCTTTTCTATGAGAGGTCGGACGCCAAAATGTTCAAGTCCTTCAGAAATTCCAGAGTGGATTTGGACTTTAGTGTATGAGTTGCATTTGCAGACTTGTTAAATAGATCTCCAAGAATGCGCCTTGAGGGATCAAATTTTATTATAAGGATATAACCTACTGTAGTACAGTATATGCTAACCAATAAAAGAACAGATATGTGCAGTAGATGAGAAGTATATCTTGATGCTGTTCGTGGGTTTGCCACTTTTAAGGCAGGTATATGCCCAATAACACCCATAGTTGCCATCACCTCTAGGTACCCGATAAGAGAGTTTGCCCCTACTCAACTAGGTGTTGCCTCATTAGCCATTAGCCGATAGCCAATCAACCATAGGCGACTGACTGCATGAAAAACTAAATTTTATCATCTTCATAGAGTGCTCATGTATCAAGAAGTTCATCTTGCCTCACAAATGTGTGCCTCGCAAAACCTATTAACAATTGTTCAATATTTTATTCCATTAAGTTTTAAGTCTTTTTTAATGACACGAGAAGCTAAATTGTGTCATCTTCATAGGTACTCACATAACACAAAGTCTACCTCCCTAACAAAAACTATTAACATTTGGATTATATGTTTTTCCATTAGGCTTAAGTCTCTTAATTTTTTAGAGAGTTTAACTTCACATATGAGGATTGTAAAAGGTATATATAGGGGCTCAAATTATATGGAGGGAAAAGATCAACATTTCTCAGTTAAAGACTAGCTCCCATAGGCATAGATGCGAGAGAGAAAGATGGACAACACCTAAGGAATTGTGGGAAGGGAGGACTTTGTATTTTATGCACTATAGGGGTAGTAAATTCAGAGGAACATCTCATCTTCAAATGTTGAAGGTTCACGGACATCAAAGCCAAGTATGACGAAATTTTAAAAGTTGCTTCCATGATAGAGCTATTCGAGGAAAGCAAAATAAAAGGTTTGGAAGAGATCCTAATGCACTTGGTGTCAAGTTTTCCTTTCCATTAAAAAAACTTTGAGAATAAAATCATGTAATCTACAAATAACCGATGTTAAATAGACCTTTTCACATAATTCCCTATAACCATTGAAAGAGTTGTAGTTCAAGTGGCAAGGATGATGGTTTCTTTAGGTACAAATCTCTAGACATACTTGGTTATGGCGAGGGCGAAGGTCGATCTTTTAGTGACTTTAACGGAATGGATCTTTCGTGATAACTTAGCTAAAGGAAATTTAAATTTAAATGTATACTTACTCAACATTAATAATTTGCTCCTTGTAATAATATGACACTTCACGGCCAACTCAAAGTGCACATCATGATAAATGATATTACAAATACTCAAAGACTCAAACTCGAAGCGCACAACATGATATTACAAATACTCAAAGACTCCACAAACTTAAGATTTATAATCTTAGATATCTTAGACTCACTCGACTCAGTCTCTATCACCCGATGTAGTGAATGAGTCTCTAACTTTCTTTTATAGAAGAAGAGAAGTTTTACACTGGATAATAGGGAGATCGGGAACAGAAACTTGAGTTACCAAGAAGATTCCCGCTACAAGGTAGTGGAAAACAATAATGAGTACACGCCACTTATCTAACGCCTTTAAAAAGTGGGGAGGTCCACCATGCTTCTATGTGACAAAAAGGTGTCACGCCAAAACTTTATTAAGCCATGACAAGACCACAAAGACACATGGCAAAGCAAGCCTGCCATCATAGCTTTAACTTTACAAGATTCTTAAGGACTGAAATGGACTCTTGGACTATTGTCATCATCTGATGAGTTAGATGATTCTTCTTTCTACATAATACATGACCCATGTATTTCATTTGTACCAGAGTCTAGAGATTGACGAAGTACCATCATTATTACCAACTACGTGTCTCCTTGTTGGAAAAAGATATTGGTTTGGTATCTTTAGTAAGTGTCCTAGTGCTGGAGGGTGCAGATTCATTGTATGATGAAGGTAGATTTTGTGCCATAGTTGTTCATCAAGATGACAATGATGTCCCTACACAATATTAGGCTTAACATAATATGCTTCTTAACATACCAGAAATCTTACAATTTATTAAAATATTCCTGACAATATCATGATGCATCTGAAGAAGAGGATGTTCAGAAACTTTTGTTGGAAGATATCGGGAGAGAAAATATTTGAAATGATTAGCAATATATTTTGATCTCCCGCAGAACTTGGTTTGTTCCATGCATCATTTTTAAGAGGATGGCCTTTCAGACCACATTCTGGAAAATTCAAACTTCCATAAAGTATTTGGTCTTGGAACTAGTTGTCTTAGCCTAATTCCTTCAATTGGAATATCATTTGATGGTGGCTCCACATACCTATAATGCCTCCATTTCCAATTAAGAGTACAAAATACCATTGGATCCTGGAGAGAATGAAATTATGTTGGTATTTCAGGATCTACAAACCTGGTTGCAACCTCTGTCATGGAGTATGGGGAAACAGAAATGATACCTTGACTAAGCAGGAGGTGTTGTGCCTCAAAAGACATCTAATTATTATTTCTTTTAAGAACTTCAACAGGTCTTTGATAATTTGCACAAGACCAAATATGACTGATAAATTCATGAATAACCTGAGTAATATTAACTTGCCTAGATTGATTCAATTCTCTACTAGCAAAATCTGCTAAAGCATTATCTTTCCCTTTTATGTGTTCAATTTCAAAGCTATAATTGTCTTATCTTAGGGGTCACCATTGTTGAGTCTGGCCTTGAAATCTTTGAGATCCGATCTTAAGATAAAATGTTTAGATTGCAAGAAAAATAAGAAAGCTTTAATGGCTTTCTTTGTTGCAAGTATTTCTTTATGAGCAGAATGATACTTTAATTCTGATCCTTGGAAAGAACCAGATGCATATCTACAAATTTTTTCTTTCCCATCATCTAATCTTTCTTTTAATATAGCTCCCCAAAATTCTTTCATCGACATCTGTTTTCACAATTTTCTCGTCCTTTCCCTGGAAGAGACATAGCAAATAGATTTTGAACTTATCGCTTGATTCTTTTTACTGTACCCGAGTCATTTCAGGCGTCCAACTAGGTGCATTCTTTCTTAATCTCTTATTTAGAAGAATTTTATCTGCTGGCTATTCCTTTATAAAATCTTGCAATAGAATTAATACATCCAAGAAATCTTTGCAGTTGGAGTTTATCAAATATTTGATCAGGAAACTCCTAGATTTTGGATACAATGTGAGCTTGCATTTTAATTGATCCATCTTTTACAGTAATACCCAAAAAATTATCTCATCCTTAAATACATCCATCTTGGTTGGATATAGACATAGCTATTGATGTATACTATACTATAAATTTTTTACAAATGTTCAATATGCTCCTTTGGGGACTTAGAAAAGATAAGAATATCATCAATGTATATAATCAAGAAATCAAACAATTCACTATTATGTTATCCATCATTTTTGGGAAATGGATGGATTTATTTTCAAGCCAAATGAAAGCACATTCCATTCATATTGCCCGCCTAAGACAACAAATGTTGTTTTGTACCTATCTTCTGGCTTGAGAAAGATTTGTCAGAATCCACTTTTGAGATCAAACTTGTTGTAAACTTTTGAACCTTTAATTCTAGATAGCAAATCATCTTTTGCAGGTATCGGATGTTGTACAACTCGAACATACTTGTTTAAAGGTTTATAGTCCACTACAAGCCTCTTCTTTTGTCTTAACTTGCTCACTTCTTTTATTGACATAGAATGTTGCACAAGCCCAATGAGAATTAGATTCCTGAATAAATCCTCCTTGAAGTAATTTCTTTATTTCTTCTTGGCATTCTTTTCTGTCTTCAGGTTTCATCCCTTTATGATGAGCTTTAAACTTAGGAATAATATTATTTCCATTTGCATCTTTTTCAAACTGCAACTCTAGTGAGCAAAATGCTTCTTCTTGCCTATGAAGGCATGAGGATTTTCAGAACATAGATCCATTTTTATTTTTTCTACTATGTCATCTATATTTCCTTTGCAAAGAGATGGATTTATGAATCCATTCATGATTTGATTCCTTCTTTTGATCTGGTAAAGGAATTATAGTTCTAAATGAATATTTTCTAGGGATTTGTACATTTGGATTGAATAAAGATATAAAATATTTATTCAAGCTGAAATTACCACACTGCTATAATGTATCTACTCCTAGTAAACAATCGTAGGAGAGCATATCATGTTGACATAATTGTAGTGTCCTTTGATATCCTTCTATCTGAATAGGGACATATGTAGTGTATCTAGAGATAACTTCTTTTTTGTCAAAATTGATTTTGAGGTAAGTTTTCGTCCAACAATTTGGAGGAATAGATCTAGTCCTAAGCAGATTAATATTTGCTCATGTGTCATCATGACATCTATTGAATATGGCTTGATATTTGGATGCAAATGTTGATAGAAATAAAAGGATTTTGGGCTCCTCTGATGGTACATACCTCTGTACTTATTTCTTCAATAGGAATTTCTTGTTTTGTGTCTTGTTGTAGAATTTGTTGGTAAGCATCTTCTAAAAAAATTGTTTCTTCAGTTTCTTTTTGTTCGAGGATTCTTATTCTAAAAGCTTCTTATATTCTTTAGTTGCCTTAGCTATCACTTTTCGCACGAACTCTATTATGTTTCTACGCTAAGTTCTTCGTATTCGGTTTAGGAAATATGAATTTTGATTCTGGATCAACAACTTGAAATTCTTTTTCATTTTGTTCTTCAGGAAATAAGAAAGGGAAATTCCTTCTAGGAGAATTTCTTCCTCTTCCTCGACCACGACCTCTAATTGTTGGTTGTCTTTGACGTTCTTGCCTTTGTATGATTGGTCTGGAGGAAGATGCCTTATGACTTTGTTGTTGATCTACAATCTTCTTTCTTTCTTCTTCTCTTTGTCGTGCCTCAAGCTCTGCACGAAGTTGAGAATGATATTTATCTTCAAGCTCGCGACCTTCTAGAAAAGATAAGTATTTTTTGCAGTATCCCATGGGGGACAAGTGTCATATTCACTTTGTCTGAGCTCAAGTTGTTTTCATGTAAAACATCCGCAGGAGACGGGAATAGAGGATGAGGAAAACTTGATATCATATTTACAAAAGAGGGAAAAGAATCATATCCTAATTTAGTACTATCAGAGTCTGATTCAGATTGTTCCACCATGTTGACTTTTATGTCCTCAGATGACACATAAGATATATCTGAAGAGTAATAATTTGAATCAAAATCTAAGCAATATTCTTGATCATTGATGCCCTTTGATTCAAGCATATTGACTTTGACTTTGGCTTTATCAGTGTCCTTTTTGGGACATTCATTTGCATAATGTTTCCCTTTGCAAATGAAACATGTAGGAATAAATTTCTTCTTCTTGCCAAGATATTTCATTTTTTCGAAGTATTTCTTTTTCTAGTAGTATATTCTAGAGAGAATTTTTCTTTGAAATACTTCTTTTTAGATTTATATCTACCCTTCCCCTTTGAAAAAGAGGAACATTCCTTACAGGGCTTCTTCTTGTGAGGAGAAGAGTGGGATGACTTGCATCCAAATGGATCATTATCCATTATTTGGCAGAGCTTTGTGCCAAGGGCCTTCTGGGCTTTAGCAACCTCTTTTCTATCATTTTTCTCTTGGCAAAGACGAGCATTTGTCTCATCAATAATTTGATTTATGGATCCAAAACTTAATTGTTCCGGAGTTTTACTATGCATGTGATTTTTATACCAGTAGAAAAAATGCAGGAAAAGATTCAATATATATGAGCTTCATTGTTAGATTATTAATATTTCCGAAATTGTAATATAATCTCTGCATATAGCACTGATATTCTTTGATTCTACTCATGTCACATATTTTTGCTTTTAGAAACATAGTAGTATTTTTATATTTATCATCATCCATTGTTCCTAAGAATTCAACAATCAAAGCAACAATAAGTGTGGCAATACCTCCATCTAATATCTGAGTTTGTTGTTGTGGAAGCTGAGAATCCCACCATTCTTGAGCAATGCCAACAAAACCATTGGCAATTGTTTCTATAATAGTTCTAGGATCCTTTCTATATAATAAAAACTGAGTATTAGACCATCCAATCATGCCATGAATCATTTATTTTATTTGTGTTGGTGTAGAACAATCTAACTTATACCAATTTGGTTGTAAGGGCTGAGTTCTTGCAGTGTTATGAAGTGGCTCACTTGTCGATGCTCCAACCGACTCATCTATGGCTACCATGCTTTCAATATCTTGGTGTAATAGTGGCCATACCAATAGAACCTTTTTCTGGCAAGGCGGTCTTGCTGCTTCCTAGAAGCACAATCTTATGCCTTTCTTTAGAATCAGATGATTTTACTACATATGACCAAGAGACTTTCTTAGACCAGTCTGAGATTATTTCTTCGGGCTTTTTAGTATTCTCAAGTATTTGTTCGACTTGAGGAGTAATCCCAGAGATTGGCTGAACTAATTCTTGTACATGGTCAATCTTTTGACTGACTTCAATAGTAAATTCATGTAGTTGGTGCAAACTATTTTGTAGCAGTTTGTGGCTTGTTCCAATCTTAGAGGATATCTCCTTTTTAGTATCATCAGATTGGGATACAAGAGGTTGAACAATATTAACAATTTCACTAGAGACAACTCTAGGAATTTCAGGACAAACTGAGACATGTTTAGATACAGATTCTAAACTCTTATCAAACTTATGTATAGAACTAGGCAAAGTTGCAACTTTAGAATTTAACAGATGAAGAGCAGATTGAATATCTCCTTCCGGTGCAATTCTATGGCCTTTAAATTTTTCTTCATTTCGGCCAACATGGATTCTTGACTTTTAAGTCTATCATGGATTGTTTTGACAGCTTTATTGGTCCAATTCATCATCTTGGAAGATTTTGATGGATCAACTTGTCTATCAACAATTCTTTGGTACTAAAAAATAGCTTTTTGTTTTTCATCTACAGAAAGGACTTCACTACTCTCAAGAGGAGGAAGACTATTCATAGGGATATATACTTGTCTAGATGTCATATTGATAGTAGGTCCATTAGAAGGAATGTACTTTTGCTTGATAATTTGTTCACAATCTTTACACCACATGTAGTCGGTGTTGGGATCATGAATTAAACTGTTGTGGCTACAAACATACATTTGTTCTTTTCCTTTGGATGAGGGCTCATTGGTGAAAAATATGAACAGTCAAATCTGGAAGAGTTGGATCTGGAAAGTGCAAGAATATGATTTTTTGATCTAAAGGACAAGGTTATATCAAATTTAGATTCATGTATTACAATAGCATTTTCCAACTTGGGTTGATTTTTATCTATTGTCTTTTTAGACAATGTCCATTCCTTGGGAACTCTGATTTGGGACCAAGATATAAGTTCGGGCTCAATTTTTTGGCTTTCAAGACTTGCATGACTCACCACATTGTTGCCTTTAGTAATACCATGTTTAACAACAAGATGCATGGTATTGACTAATCTATAGATAATTTTATAATGAATGGCCAAGGGACACACGTCTGGTTTCATATGAAGACCAATAGTGGCAAGATGCAGACGTAAGACTTGTTTACGCAAATCTTCTTTTGTAGGTCGACAGGTAATTGGAAAAATCTTTAAAGAAATTGGATCATTATGTAAACTAGTTTATATAGCAGCTAATAAGGAATCATTAAAACTTCCAAACCTTAAATCCATAAGACAACATAAGACATAAGCAGTTAAACCACGTCAAAACAAAGGAGTAATGTTTATTTGCACACAACCTATATGGGCAAACTTAAATGTTTTTACTTTTGAAGGGCTCGAATATCAAGTGGGGTCCATCAACAATATATCATATTCATGATTATCAGTCTAGGAAACTTGAATAATAGATTCATAGGTTTTCAAAGTAGTAGCAGCAATAAGATGAAAAGTAGACAATTTATCATAAACTTCACTATACGGGATTTTAGGTAGTTTCCATGAAGGTAATGGATCAGATTCTTCTTGTACATCTACAGTTAGGTAATTTACTGGGAAAAACATCTGAAAGATTTACAAGATCTTGCTTCGCTTTATCTTCTTGTATGTTAGTGCGATCTTTGAATTCCATGTCCAGTACATGCTAGCAACTCTCAAATCTACAAGTCTTACGGTATCGACCTCTACCAAAAACTGCACTCACCTTGGCGACTTACAAGAGGGAGGCTCACCTCTTTGCCCGACTTACGAGGTATAAACTAGGTTCACAGATGAAAGAGAAAAAAGAGCAACCATATAAAGAGAGATAAGACGAAGCAAAATAGCAAATCTTTATTTATAGACTATTTAGATGTACACGAAGAGATCGCTCTAATATCAACTCAAAGCGCAAAGCATGATAAATGATATTACAAATACTCAAAGACTCAAAATCAAAGTGCACATCATGATATTACAAATACTTTCCAACTAAAAAATATTTGACCAACAAAATAAAGACAGGAAATCGATTAAATTGCTAACTAAAAAGAGATTCACTTGTTTCATGATCTCAAAGTGTCCATTTAGATCTTTAATGACAAATTTTGAGGCTATACAATCTTCTCTATCTATTGACCGATAAATTCATGATAGGTTATGTACAAAACTTTCTACGTGCATAAAGTTATATATATTGATACCAATGAAATAAACAAATTGTGGAAACTTTGTACTTTCAAATTTTAACTATCTAGGAAATAACATAGACTATGAGTTGTATAACAAAATATTTTTTCAATGGTAGTAACTTATTTTCTTGTAGGGTTGATATTTACATCCTAAGTGCAAAATAAAAGGTAAAAAGACAACAAATTGAATTTATGATAATAATAATTATCTATAAAAAGGTATTTTTGGGACCATCAACTCTTCATTGGTTTGTTTTGGAGGGCATATGTATGAAACGCTTTTTTTGGCCAATGGATGGATGTGGTTTTGCCACTCGAAGGTACTTTACATATTTGAATTTCCTTGGGACTATTAAATGGATGAAATTTCAAACTAAAAAGTTGTGCACATGTGGCACAACTTTATCTAGAATATATTAAAAAGTAAACAATAAGTAAATGTGCAAAGAACTATGGAAAGCCACAAAATATGAGTCCAAACTAACACACCCCTACTATCACCCCTTTGTCAAAAATGTTATTTCACTTTCTCATGAAATGATCTATATGTATCTAACATTTAAATATGTTGCGTATTCTCAACACTTGGGAAGTTAGAGCCAACAAGAATAATACAATATTTATAAAGAGAATGTTTGTTCGTACTCATTATCATCAATGCACCATCCACATTCTTCACAATGGACAATAACATTATACACCCGCAATATTGTTAGAACTCATGTTCTTTTATTTGCTGCCATATTTCTCTAGTGAAATCATTAATATGCCTTGAATTCTTGCATTTTGCACAAACTTCTAACATTAATTGAAATATTATCATCATATGCAAATGAATTGTGACCATTATAAACTCTCAATAAAGTGGCATACCCGATAAAGTGATAAATTGTTGCACTCGATATAGTGATGTTCTTTATGTATACACCTCATCTTCACTTACAATTTCTCGTGTTAGACTTGTTGACACATTAATCTCCCTAAATGTATGTCTTAAAGAGTACATTTCATATCGGGTTGGGTTGACTTGTAGAACACCATGAGTGATAATTATGGCATTTCTCTACATACTACCACCTTATACGACCTTTTTATGAATGTGAGTTATCATCCCTTATATTCCCCTCCCTCCATCTTCCTTTAGTTTGCATACAATTGATGGCATTACCCTACCGATGGCATCTTACAAATCTCTTATTTGATCGGCGTCATCGGTTAAGCCAATGATGTCAACTAAAATTGGGTCATGGCTTACAGAGTGTAAGTTTGTATTTATATGGTTACCATTTATTATTTCTCAATATATCATTGAACAATTTTCTCTACTTTTGCTTGCAAATCACCTTAGGAAGGAGGAGGTCTTACTATTTGGTGGAGCTTACATTGAGGAAGACAATTTAAAACATTGGGCCATTAAAGTTCCAAAGAATAGAAGTTGAAACAACAAGGTCTACTTTGTCTTTGAAGTCCTCAACTTGAGGTTTTTTAGGTCTTATACCTATCCATTTGAACTTCACCCACACCAATTTCTCACTAGATAGTATAAGACAAAGGGGAGATTTAACGCACTAACAAATCGATCCTAAGTAAGTTTCTCTAACCCTAACAATTTTTTCTTACTTTGGTTGATAATTGTTCATTATATCATGTATTAGATAGGATAATGTAACATGTCTATATTTTACATTACAATCTTATTTGTACAACTCTTGATTTTTTCTCTTGCAACCCTTAGCTCTTCTTTTTGCCTAGAATCACCCCCAAATCTAGTAAGGTCCTACACCTTATATCCTTAATAATTGAGTGTAGATTCCCCTAACAACTCCTTTACAACATAATATGCTGAGTGAATCTTGTTATATAGTCCCATGTTGCTTTGTGGACGACTATGTCTATGTGTTTGTTGGGAGGGGCTAGAATGGTTTTCTATCTTATCATGTTTTAAATGATCTCTATATATCATTCTTGGCTTACATACACTCTACATAGTGATGTTCGTAATATAACATTGTTCTTAATAAGGCAATGCACTATATAAAGAGACATTCTTGATAAAATGTTGTTGATAAAGAGAATATATTGTTACATGTGCTACATTTGTCATGGGATAAATTATGGGTTTTCACCAATGGTCACGGGGCTAAGCCCCTCCTTGGGTATGGGGAAGCTCCTATTATTGAATGTAAACTAGCTAAGAATTGTGGATTCCATTAAGTCGGGGATCACACAAGAACACTCCACTGAACATGTGGCAAAGTGCTTGTACGAAGTACAAGGGAGGAAATTGCAGTGAAGGGGGACAAAGGGGGATAGGAGAAATCAGGAGAGAGAGTTATTGTTGTGGGTAGGCTTACAAAATCCACATACATCAACCAGAAGTGTGTCCACATTCAATTAGAAGAATCTAACTATGCAAACAACAATGAGATCAACAAACTAAAGTGTAATATCCCCTTCCCATTGAAGACCTTTGGCCTATTTTGTCAACCCGGTGGCCAAAGGAAAAATATAAGGGTGGCTTAAGTTATATTTAATTATTATAAAGTGCCATTAATAAAAGAAAAAAATATATAGAGCACTTATAATAATTTATATGACTTAATAATTATTAAATCAAGGATGGAAAAGGCCCAAATATAAATTATTATCCATCATAGGTGAAAAGGCGACTTGCCTTAGAAGGGGAATGGGAACATAGAAAGGATAAATGCCCTTTTTACTATGTATTTCCCTAGAAAAATGCGACTTGCATTAGGAGGAAAAAGTTGGATAAAGTATTTAATATGGGAAAATATTAAATGTTTGCATAGGGAAAATCCTTGGGAACTAATTGGATATTATAGAGGTTGTTTTGGGTCTCTTCTTCCTTTATAAGGAGAAGTCGACTTGAAGGAAAGATATTCCATACCATTTGATATTTTCTAACTTGTGTCTTAAGCTTGTAGCTTATGCATATTCTTTCATGCAAGCTGTTGTTTACAGAAATATCTAGCTTGTGGAGTAAGATCCCACGGGAACCCTAGCTTCGATGGTGAGAGATCCATCCCTAGCTAGTAGGGCATTCTTCGATAGTGAAAGATCTACCCTAGCTTGTCAATTTTGGAGTTGAATTGATGCCTTAAATGTGTTGGGTGACCTATTTTTAGGGCAAAATTAGGGTTTCGTGTTTGTTGTGTGAAAACCATTTTGGAATGTTATTCTTCATATTTTTGTGGCCCAAGATACAAAGTTTCAACTCATTTGGACTTCTCTAGCAAAAGATATTAATTTTAGAAGTTTTCAGTTGTTTAGGGCACGCTGTAAATTTCTAGCAGCATTTTGTTATTCGAAAAATTCCAAAAACAGTTCTATAATATCTGTTATTGTATTAGCAAGCTCCATTTAAAATTTCAAGAGATTTGAGCAAGTATTTTTGGAGTTATCCATTATTTTCTGTTCGCTGCCCTAGATTTAATTTTCTGCAAAAATCATATTTTTGTTTGGCTGCAATTTGTCTGTATTTTGCATATTTAAAGTTGGGATTGCCTAAAATCCGTTTAGGGGTAAAATAATGTCCATTGGGGACATTACAAATGGTATCAGAGTTGTTGTTCCTCCAGCCTGTGTGGGTTAAATATGGCAAATTGGAAAGATTTCAATATGGGTTTTATGAAGGAAATGTTCACCAACATGGTGAAACAACAGGAAACCACTAACCTTTATTTGAGCCAGCTCACTCAGAATTTAAATCAAAGCAGGTCTTGGGACAATCAGGAAAAAGGTGAGAACAATAATAAAGGGCATCCAATAGAGGTGATTGATGAGGATTCTTGTTGGAGGAAATACCAATCTTTGAGTAAGGGTTTCAGAGATAATATGCCATTTCCAGATTATTGCATGATGAAGATTGGTAGCAAGCCCAAGCGAGGTCATCATATGCCGGTACCTGAATTACAAAAGAACTCATTTGAAGAAGAAGAAGCTTATAGAGAAAAATGTATGATTTCCATTGAGAAAAATAATTGCATTAATGAAACTTTGCTTGTTAGAGAAATTATTCCAGCTCAAGAGAAGAAATTTGTATATGCAAGTAAGGAGGATGTAATGGAAACTCTAAAAAGGTGTGAGGAGTGGAATAGCAGAGCTAGAGCTGCTAAATTGATAGCCGCTCAAGCAAGACAACACCTACAAGAGTTCAAGGAAAAGATGTCTTCACTTAGTGGGCAGCAGGGTATGAGGAATGTCATTTCTCAAGAGAGGGCAGCCGGGAGCATGGAAATACCTTTCAAAGGAGGGCTGATTGCACAGATTAAAGATGGTGTGGAAGAAAGTATGCCATCTCATTTATTGCAGCAGCTGATTTATGAAGAATTTCAGCCCATTGTAGACACGAATACTCAGATTTTGGGGCAGCAAAGTCAAGACATTTTGAAGACCAAGATTGGCGAGGATGTTGGTGATATTCCAAGGTATAAAGAGCATACTAATGTGTCTTATTTATTGTTGCCTATTTATTTTCATCATGAGATGCATGCCAAAGTTTACATTATGGAGTTTGATGAACCATTGCTCCAAGTATATGTATGTGAGCATCTTGTGGATGATATATGGTGGCAAGTTTTAGTTCACTTGACAGGAACAGGTGCCAGGCTTGCAGATCACTTCAGCATGTTTTGTCTCTTGTGCATGACACTTGGACAAAACAAGATCAGAATTGCTTGAGGGCAAGCAATTTTGGGAAGGGAGGATTGTAATATCCCCTTCCCATTCGAAGACCTTTGGCCTATTTTGTCAACCCGACGGCCAAAGGAAAAATATAAGGGTGGCTTAAGTTATATTTAATTATTATAAAGTGCCATTAATAAAAAAAAAATATATAGAGCACTTATAATAATTTATATGACTTAATAATTATTAAATCAAGGATGGAAAAGGCCCAAATATAAATTGTTATCCATCCTAGGTGAAAAGGTGACTTGCCTTAGAAGGGGGAATGGGAACATAGAAAGGATAAATGCCCATTTTACTATGTATTTCCCCTAGAAAAATGCGACTTGCATTAGGAGGGAAAAAGTTGTTGGAAAAAGCATTTAATATGGGAAAATATTAAATGCTTGCATAGGGAAAATCCTTGGGAACTAATTGGATATTGTAGAGGTTGTTTTGGGTCTCTTCTTCCTTTATAAGGAGAAGTCGACTTGAAGGGAAAGATATTCCATACCATTTGATATTTTCTAATTTGTGTCTTAAGCTTGTAGCTTATGCATATTCTTTCATGTGCAACTGTTGTTTGCAAATATCCAGCTTGTGGAGTAAGATCCCACGGGAACCCTAGCTTCGGTGGTGAGAGATCCATCCCTAGCTAGTAGGGCATTCTTCGGTAGTGAGAGATCTACCCTAGCTTGTCAATTTTGGAGCTGAATTGATGCCATAAATGTCTGAGTGACCTATTTTTAGGGAAAAATTAGGGTTTCGTGTTTGTTGTGTGAAAACCATTTTTGGAATATTATTCTTCATATTTTTGTGGCCCAAGATCCAAAGTTTCAGCTCATTTGGACTTCTCTAGCAAAAGATATTAATCTTAGAAGTTTTCAGTTGTTTAGGGCACGCTGTAAATTTCTGGCAGCATTCTGTTATTCAAAAAATTCCAAAAATAGTTCTATAATATATGTTATTGTATTAGCAAGCTCCATTTAAAATTTCAAGAGATTTGAGCAAGTATTTTTGGAGTTATCCATTATTTTACATTCGCTGCCCTAGATTTAATTTTCTGCAAAATCATATTTCTGTTTGTGCAATTTATCTCGTATTTTGCATATTTAAAGTTGGGATTGCCTAAAATCCGTTTAGAGGTAAAATAATGTCCATTGGGGACATTACATAAAGACACAAAGTTCCTTTAATATGTTTCTCAAAAGTACAAAGTCTTTTCTTGGTTGTTCAAGATCACTATGCTTGCAAAGCTAGGAAGTAGAGAGAAAATAGAGGAAAACATAAGCAAAGAAATAGAGGAAATGCAACTCTTATTTCTTGTGTAGTGGTGATACAAATCTCAATAACATACAACAATCCACAATTGCTAACCCTTTGGAATAGAGAGGGCATTACAATTTATAGCTTTACAAGGAGACTCTTCATCTTCCCCATGTGAATTTTCAACTTAAAGTGCAATCCTCAACGAAGAAAAATAACTTTAAGTGACTTAAGTCACTTTTTACAAACTTTCTTCTCAATGAAGAAATAGAATTCTAGAGAGAGAAAGAGAGAAGAAAGAGAGGAGAGAGAGAGAGAGGAGAGAGAGAGAGAGAGACGAAGCTCCAAGCTTGAATGATGAAGGATGAAGAATGGAGAAGCTCCGATCATGAAGAAGATCCACTCTTGATCCTCGATGAACTCGCAATGAAGAACTTTGACCCTTCGCAATGTGAGAAGCCTCCTCTTGAATGATCAACAATTGTAGCCTATCGGGTACACTAAGAAAAGAAGTGAGAAACACTTGATCAATAGACCATTGGAAACAATGAAGAATACCCTCATTCACTTGAACCAATCTTTCCAAACCATGAATCACTGCCATGTCTTCTTGACCAACCATCCATATGAAATGAACTTGAAACAATTTGCCCGCACAATGCAATCATGATGATCTTTCCACCTATCACCTTGAGGACATAGTGACCAATGAAGTGTGAGGCCTAACACCTTCCAACTCTGAGAGGGGTGAAGGGGAGAGAGATGGGATGTAATGTCATTCACATTATGATCAAGCACTCTGCATGAGATGAAGCAAAATGTCCTTTGGGGCCAAAATACACATTGAGACCAAAATTGGGAACCAAGAGGGCTTCCTTTCCACTTGAGTCATGAATCAACTTTCAAGCCTCTTACAATCATGAAATTATCTCCCTTGCTCCAATGAGGCAAGCTCCTGAGACTTGGTCACAATATGATGCAAAGGTTAAAAATAGCCATGTGATTTGAAACAAGTGACCATTTACTTTGAGAGAATCCCCTAGAAGAGACAACGAAAATCACCATCGTGTTTTCCATTGTGAAATATTTCGAACAATCCAATTGAGTGTTTTCTGATAAAAAATCCTCTCACACACATTTGAAAAATCCACGAATGAGCTTTTTTCGCAATCCTTTGCTTCAAATCATGGAAATTCACGTGCTCCACTAAAACTGAAATAGGCTCATATCTGGAGTTGTGAAGCTTCATCTTTCATTTTTATGATCAAGTTAGCCTTAGGAAGTGATAGGAATGCTATGGTGTAGGCGAAAATGGATTTTGCAATTGTTTCCGAAAACCCGTAAATTTTAGTCCAATTTGGTATTATAGGTTGTTGATTTCATAATTCGGGCAAAATTTTAGCAAATCAAGTCCAAATTGGATGCAAATAAATTCATCGGAAATATAATATAAAGAAAAAAAGAGCTCCAAATTTGGTTATATTCTCTCTTCGGAATCAGCAGGAAACTTGAAAATGGGTTCTAGTTATGAGAAAAGCTTGGTAAATGGTGAACATGGGAGATAGGGAAAAACTTCATCTAATCATTCCATGATAAATTATTATCCATTTGATCTAATCTTAGGATTGTTTCAAATCTCTTGGGGAGAGGAATGGATGCTCCAAATTTCAATGGATTCTCTCACGAGGTTTGAGAGAACGAGCTAGATCAATTTTTCAAGGGTGTGGGGTTTTGAAGGGATTTTGGAGTTGTAGGAGTGTTTGTTTGTATCTTTTGATTTCTTCAACTTGATATCATGGATGGTGGTTCAAAAAATTCATTTGATCATAAGAATGAGCCCTCCAAGTTTCAAATGGTTCCTCCATGGGATTTGAGAGAAATATGACTTGCAAATTTTGGTTTTTCGATGTGTCAAGGCCAAATTTATAAAAAAATAGTCATTCATATATTTTTAATGTGGTTTTCATAGGGCATGAGTAATATATCATCTTGAAGGCATTCACACAAGGAACCTCTCGGTTTAAATTTGGTAGCAATTAGAGTAGATGGCTAGGAGATATGAGTGAAACAAGGTTGGGGAAGCTAGGGCATCAAAGGAAGTTTTTGCTATTTGGATGAACACACCAGCTTGAAAGGAGCTTTAATGGATGCCAAGGATTTTATTTTGAGTTTTTAAGATGTGTTTTTTTATGGGTTGTGAGGGCATGAGTGAAGTGCACTTTCATGGTGGAAGTTGGAGAGATGGAAGCACATGGTGAAATGGAAGGATGGGGGAGTGGAGAAGTGGAGTTTTGATGTCCCATTGCACCTAGGTGCACTTTTTGGGTGCAATTTCACCTCAAAAGTGTGCCTTGGGTGCATGGTGGAGTTTGGGGGTGCCATGTCCCTTGGATGGGTGAAAATATGCATACACATCACACCCACAAGGCCTTTTTCATGTTTTTGGCTTGCATGGAATGCATGTACATGGGGAAATGGACCAATCACAACATGACACACTTTTGGGGTGCAATTACACCTCAAAATTGTACCCAAGGTGCATGAGAGGTTCAAAAATGCACTTGGGGGAAACATGGGTCCCACCATAATTTAAAACATTCACTCAAGTCATAAAGTGCACTTTTAAGTCATCCTCCTTATGTTTTGAGTTATGAAATGGACCAATGGGAGTGAGGCGCACTTTTGAGGTGAAATTTCACCCAAAAAGTGATCCAAAGGTGAAATAGGACACCAAAAGTGTGCCCAAGCACTTGATTATATGCTACGGAACTTGATTTGGATCCCTAGCAGACTTCCAGAATTCTTTTCTTCGCCCCAGGATCAATTTGTCATGGATTTTGGTTGTCTAATATATGAATTTGCATGGAAAAGGGAAAATTAATCCAATGATCACATTTTTAATACTTTAAAATGTGATCTTCAACAAGTTTTACCTTTACTCTCTCTTTTTCCTCGACGATTGCACGAGTGAGTTGAAGTGTGAAGTAGTTTCCAATAAGTGTGGGTTGAAACAACTTATGGGTCCTGAGGAGCATTAAAAATACCCCAATTGAGATTTTGATAGGCTCACAACTCCACCAGAGGTTCCCAAAATCTTCCGTGCAAGAATACAGTGCAAAGAGGCCACCTTGAAGTAGTGTCCAAAGAGTTTCTCCCTTTTGATGTTCTCAAAACTTGGTCACACTAATTTCATCATGAATTAGGCTCCAACATTTTTCCAATTTTGGGGTATGAGATCCCAACACTTCATGAGGCTCCTGAAACATTCCACTAAAGTTGAATCTTCAACACAGTTTGAACACTCCTTTTTCTCAAAAATCACTTGTGAGGAAAGTTTTCCCAAGACCATCCAAAAGTCTCCAAAATGCTTCCTAAGTCATATCATCACGAAGAAGACTCGATACCTTTCGATGACTATAATTGTGACTTTTGAAGTGCTCGAGGCTCCCAAAATCGTCCATTAAAGTTGATCTCAAAGCAAGCGATTTCGGCAATTTTGATAATTTTAACCAGTTTGACCAAAAAGGGAAAAAATTTCAATTGGGTTTTCATATAAAATGCATTGACATTTTACATGCCAACACATATTTTGTTGGCACATGCATGGAGCCTTTGTGTGGTTCTTGCCAAAGTCATGAACACCATCAATTTGTCTTTTATGACTTGTTTTGAAAATTCCAGCAAGATGAATATTCTCATTATCACACATAATATTTCCCTTCTTTCTTGGGCTCATGCTCCATGGTTTCTTCATCAAACACATGCCCCTTCACACTACTGTCCCAAAAAACTAGTCAATGACTCGCCCCTAAGAAGAGTGATAGGTACTTTTAGGGCTTCCACGGGCTCCTCCCTCATAATGCCCAACAATTTCGAGTGTTCTTCTTCCTTGATCACAATGGAGGGATTCTTTCCCTCTAGGGCTGAAACATCTTTCCCATTTTCCTTGGGCATAGCTCAAGGTTTAGACCTTGGTCCAATTCCCACTCTACCTTTCTTCAACCCTATGAACTCAACGAGTGATATGGCATCACAAATCTTCTTTGGAAGAGCCCTATACTCCTCATAGTTGTGCAATGTTGTGACCTACTGAATGTCGTGTATCCACCTCCGAATAACTCCTTCCTTTGGGAGGAAGGTAGGCTGAAAAGCCCTAGTTGTAGGATCCATCACGGATTTCAGTGGTTGAAGATTGTTGTTGGCCCTTGAAGAACTTATTGTATGTGTATCATGGATTATCCATGCCATTATATTAGAGAACCTCTCTTTCCCTTAGGCAAACCTCTCAAACCCGACATCATCAAAATTTATGTTTGTCATTTTGTCTTCTCCTTCGAATGAATACCCTCCAACTGGGAGGATTGATGTTCTAATACTATTGTATGTCCCTTTTGGTCTCAAATTTGAAGAGTTTGGATTTTTTCCAAAACCCTTATGGAACATTGCAAGAAATGATGACATCCACGTGTAGAAAATCTGATTTTTATAATAGCAATATAATTTTTTATGCAAGAACTAGGGCAACGACTGTTTTAGGTCTACAAAACCCCAAGTGACCTAAGTAAAATTCAAATTTTAGTGTTTCCCACACAAAAATCTTCAAAAATACATCAACATGAAACCCTTGAAGAATGCATGCAAAATAAATGCTTCAACAATAAATTACAAACTATTGGAATTAATTGTTGCTCAAAAATAGTTGAAACTTCAAAATTCCATATCTTCATAAATACTTTGAGAAAAATACAAATGATAGCTCAAAGTGACCACAAAAATGGCAATTATCCAACAAAATTATAATCAAATTTTCCCAACCACGAAAACCCACCGAAAAGTGATCTTGAAATCTCCAAATGGGTAGATCAAGTGCAAATGAATGTGGCCGCCCCAAAAAAATGTGCCCTTCTTTGGAATGTGTGCCCTAACATTGATAGAAACTCTTACTATTCTAAAATTCTAAATTTTAAAGCTCAATGTGACTCCGGATTAAGCCACAAATGCAACAAATAAGGGTTTTCGTCCCGAAGTGTTGTGATTATTGAGGGTTTTCGTTCCCAAGTGTTGTGACTATTGAGGGTTTTCGTCCTAATAGGATCAATGAGGGTTTTTGTCCTCAAAGAGTGAAAATGAGAGCTCAATGTGCGAGACACAAAATCACACACTTTGGGTAATTATCTAGTCTTTGATTTTATACTATTATTCATATGATTCCTAAGTAAGAAAAGTACTAATCAACCCATCTCTTTGGCCACCTTCCTTTGATTTATGTTGCCACTTTTGGTCTTGCACCCTTACTTGCTTAGTCTATCTTTTTATATCCTGGCATTTATCATCCTAGACACCAACGCCCAACAAGGACGCCAAAATCGGGCACCCTTGTCCCCTGGGCGCCTCGACCTCAGTATACTTCGTTCACATCTTCTGGGTCCTTTCTAGCTATTTGAGCATCTTATCTTTTTGGTAGTCTGTCTTTTCGGGTTAATTACAAAATTCAAGCAAGGAAATCATATAAATATAGATTTATGTGATCATAATAAAGGACCAAGCACTAAGCACTAACTATCACCACCTAAGGTTGCACCCATCAAGCATCTAAGAGCTCCATTGCATCCATCTAAGCCATCCAAGGGACACAAGGGCTGGTTATTATGCATACACTTCATAAGAGGTAAGTTCATTCTATTTCATGTACACATCTATTGCATTTCCTTACATCTAGCTTACTTGCTCACTATCAAGTGCAACACACACAAGAGCCACCTAGGGCACAATTCCACACACACACACATAACTACATTAGGTCTGAGATGTAGTGCAACACTCAGTTGTAAGATCACCATTGTGACTGTTGAGGACAGTCCAACCCCTTGTTCTGCATCTTTCTTTTTTAGGATTTGATGTCTATTTGATAGTTTTGCGAGGTCATTGTCTCATTATAGGTTTCCAGTGACCTTGGCGATCATTGTGCAACCTCCTACAGTGACCAAAGGTGAACAACTACGAACACCGTGTGACTCCTCAAAGGAGGTTTCTTGAGCATTTCGCTAAACATGGGTGCCCATAAAACAAGCTTAGGGTGCCCACAGAGCGCCCTTGTCCCTCTCCGGGCGCCCAATCCAACATATTCCTCCATCTCTACATTTTGTCAAGCTTTGCTATGATAGTCAATGCTCCATATTTTCTAGTTTTCCAACTTTGTGCACCTTCGGGATCTTTACGAAACAACTAAGTCATTTTACCTGTTGTGCACTTAGGGTTTTATATTTTTCTTGCTTAGCTTGTTTGGCTTAATTTTTGTACTTCATTGTTTATTCATTTCTTGCTCTACAATAACAATCAGATTAAGCATATAATTTCACATTCTAGCTTAATCATTTGGTGAAACCGTGTTCAAATACTCTTGGATCTTTCTTTTGGCTCATGAGGTCTCTAAAGTCTCTTTGCTTCAAACACACCCATTTGGTAAAGATGCTTTTCACAAAACCCTAGCGACTATGTATCTCCCTATCAACATGTTACCCGCTCAAGTTAGAGTTATCTTTGATCGTCTTTCTGATGACTCTCTTGGTTCCAATTCCAATCAATCCATTTAAGCTCTTTATTCTTTATTTCAAGGCAAATTTCAGGCTATGGAATCCCCGATTATATCTCTTAAATATGAAATCCAACATCTTAAGGACGCTTCTCAGGCTCATGTTTGTTCTCCTTCTACATCTTATCTTCATTCTATGTCTTCTATATGTGCTCATATTAGTGAACCTCAATTTTTTCGCTCCCCACGCCTCTCAAGTTTACTCTCAATGCTAAGCAACAAGATGATCTTCCAAAACTCATAACTCATCAATTAATTAGCTTACCATCTATTGATTGTTACCCTCCTTATCAGACTTGCAAGATATCAAGGTCTTCCATATTGCAATTATCATTGAATCAATGGACATAATGATAATGATTGTTATGCTTTACAACGAAGAATAAAGCATCTTGAGCGTCAAGGTTTCATCTCATTCACCGCACAATGTTCTATTACATGGTCCTCTCCACTTGTTACATCTCAATGGGTTCCTAAATCTGATTCGTCTAATGAGCATCATGCCATCATTTATAAGGAAAGTCAAGAGCCACCTAAGCAACCACCTCTCAAAATCAATACAACACCTCCTCTCGAGTCATCTACGACATCACCAAGTCAACCTAAGCAACCTCCACTAAAAATAATTCAACACCGCCTACTGACTCTACTACAACGTTACCCAATAATTCACTATTTCAGCACCCAATCTTTTTGTCAAAGCAACTGCTCCTACTTGATGGACATGACACATTTCAAACTCGCAACCATCGCATGGTCCTACTGTTGCTTCTGCCTACCATTGTGTTGGCCCTCTCTCTTATCATGACACAGAAAATGCTCTCCCACGATGGCAAGGTATATCTCGAGTCGTTGCATAGATTTCCATCATTGCCGGACTTGGGGCATCATGCTTACTTCCCCCTTCCTAACATCAATTGGTCACCATTTCTACTCATACACTTGTGTTTCATGTTTCATCTCTCTGAGCATCATTACACACCCTTTGATGCACTTGTATCGTCATTTCCCGATGATGCACTCTTGTGCTTTGGTTCACACTCGATTTGTTGAGGTTATCCTATACACATAAACCTTCGCACGCACACACACTACACAAAAATTCATCACCTTACAATCAACCTACCGTGACATATTCTTCCTATCATGCATATTCAACGACAAACAACGCACTCCCTCATCACATCTTCAACACAAAACACAACACACTTGACGCATTTAGCGCTTTCACAACATATCTATCATGCATCGCACACCATACATCTCCTACATCACATAATACATCTCTCTTGTACACAATCAACACAATCGTTTTAGACAATCTACACATCTACAATAAGACATGATTGATATATCTCTCCAATACAACTAACACGATACACTACCCGTGACGCATTTTAGTTCCATGGTCCACACTCAACTGCTGGGGTCTACATCTCAAATGGACCTCACCACACTTGCACATTTACTCACACACTTGCTTAGTCACATGCTTACACCCTACGCTTTGCGCTTTGACGATCACATCTTTGTAGTACATGACACACTCTTGTGCTTTGGTTCACACTTAACTGCGAGAGTCTACATCTCAAATGGACCTCACCACACTCACACGTTCACTCGCTCACTCACACACTCTACGCTTTGCACTTTGACGATCACATCTTTCTAATACACACAATTCAAACCATTTCTTGATGACACACTCTCGTTTACGGTTCATTCTTGACTATTGAGGGGGCATAAATAAATGAACCTCATCTCATACATACACATCCACTCGGGGGCACATTGCTCCTATCATTCACATTGCATTCCATTTTGTCTCATCCACAACATATTGCATATCTTGGTTGCATTTACTCTTGCTTACTTATGCTTTTACATGTACATCTTATTACACATGCTAGATAGATATCTTGTATGTCATTATCTTTTCATACACACATGCGCATTCACTTGCTTTCTAGTTGTGATCGCAGATTTTACAGATCCATACCAACAAACACAAATGTTTTGTGCAAGTACCTATTACCAATCTCACAACAGGTTCTTTGAGGGCATCCATTGTTGTACACTACGGGGTTATTATTTCATTTTGTTTTATAGCACACTACTTTATTGAATTATACATGTTTTGACATACTTTTTATCTTTCTAACATGTTAACGGGTGCTTCATGTGCATCATTTTTAATGTAGGCATATTTGCTTCCATGGATGTTTGTTACATTGTTGTTGTCTTTGTTTGTCATTGTTTGCCATTGTTTGTGGGGTTTTCCCCTTGTCTTTTGTGCACACTTGTCTATTTTTGGCCTAGTCACCTTGATTGCCTTACTGACACCATGAGTGGTGTCCCATGTTTCTGCAACCCATTTTTCACGGTCTACATTGTCTTCTTGCGTCTTAGCTTACACATTGTTTGCACTTGTCTTCTACATGTGTTTGCCTTTGCTTGTACTAACACTTGTCTCTTAGCCACTTTGTTTGTGTGTCTTGGTTTCTACCAAGCACACCCCCTCCCCCACAGGTGCGGTTTCAAAGCACGGTGGTTGGTCCTCCTTTGGGCCACATACTCTTTCAACGACGTCGCATACACCCCAAACGAGGGGGTGCGTCATTTGGGTGAATCAGTCACCCCATACAATGCCATACAATCACGGTTCAAAGCATAACACAAACACTAGCGCCTAGATCAGGACAATAGTGCCTAGGTGCCCCTGGCCCTTCCTAGACGCATGTGACCAGGGGGTAGTTACACAGTAGTTGGAAGTTCAACACAGTCTAGAGAACTCCATAGAGTGGATTTTACAAGGCACACAGTTCTTAGCATTTCAACATGCATGCACTACACATTTTCGTGTTGGATCGAATTGTTCAATTTTACACACCATCTGCAGTGGTGTTCTACATTGTGGGAAGCTAGTTAAAGGTTGGAGGATAACACCAGAATTTTCTCCCTACACTTCTTTCATATCATTGACATGAGATCGCCCAAAACTGTGCCGACACAGCGGCGTGAGATCCCCCGAAAAACTCATTTTTCAACAACATCTACAGGATCCTTTCTACACTCTTTCCTCATCACGGATCATGTGCAAATGTTCATTTTCACATTTTTCATTTTACATATTTTTACACATATTCATGCATATTTGACTACTTGTTCATTTTCTCTTTTGCAGTCCTCTCGTATATTAAGCGATAGTCAACATCATTCAACAACATCAACAACACACACACATCGCGACATCTACACATGCATTTACGCTTCCGGGGTCATTTTCATCATCACTTTTTGCACTTTCTCTTCCTTAACATCCACGCTCCATATTTTTATCACTCCACACTTTTCTTTATTCCTCGACACACTTTCGGCATCGATCTACATGGTTATCATGTACGCATCTCTATCTACTTTATGATATCGAGATTTTGCTCAACAACATAAAGAGGGGGCAAATGCAGACACAAAATCAAACACTTTGGGTAATTATCTAGTCTTGATTGCATACTACTATTCATATGATTCCTAAGTAAGAAAAGTACTAATTAACCCATGTCTTTGGCCACCTTTCTTTGATTTATGTTGCCACTTTTGGTCTTGCACCTTTACTTGCTCAGTCTCTTTTTATATCCCGACATTTATCATCTGGACACGGCGCCCAACCAGACGCCAACATTAGGCGCCCTCATCCCTCTCGGGCGCCCGACCTCAAAGTATACTTTGTTCACATCTTTTGGGTCATTTCTAGCTATTTGAGCATCTTATCTTTTGGTAGTCGGTCTTTTCGGGGTTAATTACAAAATTCAAGCAAGGGAATCATATAAATATAAATTTATGTGATCATAATAAAGGACCAAGCACTAAGCACTAACTATCACCACCTAAGGTTGCATCCATCAAGCATCTAAGAGCTCCACCGCATCCATTTAGCGTCATCCAAGGGACTCAAGAATTAGTTATTCTCCGCATACACTTCATAGGAGGTAAGTTCATTCTATTCCATGCACACATCTATTGCATTTCTTTACATCTAGCTTACTTGCTCGCTATCAAGTGCAACACACACAAGAGCCACCTAGGGCACAATTCCGCGCACACACACACAGAACTACATTGGGTCTAAGATGTAGTGCGCTCAATCGTAAGATCACCATTGTGACAACTGAGGATAGTCGACCCCTCATTATGCATCTTTCTTTTTTATGATTTAATGTCTATTTAAGGGTTTTGCAGGTCATTGTTTCATTGTAGATTTCTAGCGACCTCGACAATCTTTGTGCAACCTCGGCGATCTTTGTGCGACCTCATAGCGACCAAAGGCAAACAACAACGAACACCTTACGACCCCTCAAAGGAGGTTTCCGAGCATTTTGATAGACACTAGCACCCAAAAACGAGCCTAAGGCGCCCACAGGCACCCCCTGTCCCTCTCCAGCGCCCCAATCCAAAGCATATTCCTCCATCTTTGCATTTAATCGAGCTTCATATGAACCAAGTGAACCTCTTACATAGCTCATATGTGGTGTCAATTTGCTAAAACATAATCCCCACGAAGACCGACTTCCTTGGGAGATATGTTTCTCCTTTATCTTCAAGCATGCACTCCAAAGACTGATCTCTTTATGAAAATATAAGTTTCTTTTTCTTCTTTTTTTCCCATTCCATTTCCTCTTTATTTTTTTATGCTGTTTGCAGACAAAAAGAATGAACATTAAAAATATTTTGATATTAATAATAATATTAAGTTACCCCTATTAACCGGGCCCAACTTAAAATATTATTAATTATTTTATTTTAGGAAAGGGAACATTACAGACTTCTTCCCGGGCCATTGGTATAAAAGAACAGGCTTAATTTGATTCTCCTCAGATCAGATTGGATGCTTAACCTGCCCCGAGGAGCATCAATGTATGCAAGTTGCAATCATACACCACCTACATCTTTGGTATAAATACGTGTTAGTTATGTGCCCATGTTTTTACACATAAGTTGCATGTACCTATACATAAGACATGAATAAGTACCGAGAGCTTTGTGTGAATCTTTTGGTGTCAACTGCGTAACCTTGCATAAGTCAATATGCCAATCGCAATTCTCCAGTATACAAATAAATTGATACAAATATTAACAATAGTAGATAATTCTATATAAAACAAAATAGTGATAGAATGTAATGGCACTCCAAAAACGGTGTGAAAACATCTTGGAATCTTTTCCTGTGAATGGTGTAGAGTATACACAGTTTACAATACGTAGTAATACATATTTGGAAGGTATAGCATACATAAATGAGTTGAGGCCACTATTTTCCTGATCATCCATAAACACCAACACTATAATGCCATGCTACAGAGATTTAATTGCATTTCTCGATTGGGACCAAAACCAGAAATAACACATCACTATGGAGTCTTAAATTTTCTTTCATCTATAACTTTTCAACCAATAGTCAGTCCTTCCATGGGTGGAATTTTGAAACTTGATGTACTTAATCATATGTCAATCACAGCACTCAAACAGTAAACAAAACTTAGAAATGTTGATGGGTGAAACTGGAATTCACTTGGTCCATGCTGCAACTCGCTTGAGAGACTTCTGGCTATTCTCATGTAGATACTGATATTTATTTTACGTAGCTTTCACCCTAGGAGAAGCATGTTTGCATAAAGTATCCAAAATATAATACTTTGAAAGCATAGTCAGTATTATAGCAGGCAACATTCTAGGAACAGCCACAAATATCATAAAGACAATATTATCAATGATTAGTAAACAGTTCAATTAAGGCTACGCTTGCAAATTCAAAATGCTAGAAATTAGTTCCTCCAATAAGCTAATGAACTCTAGTATTCCTGCATCAAAAAATCTAATATACAGCTGCAGTTTAGAAAAAATAATATGATAATACTTCCATACAAACTTACACATGGTAAAACTGCTCTTTAGTCAGTAACATTTACATTTTCAATCAAGTATTTGTGCAGCCAATTTCTTGCAGTGGTGAATGCATGTTCAGCATCTTCATCTTCCTCAGAAGACTCTGGATGGTGAGCAAAGCCATGACCTCTACCAGCATAAACACAAACTTGAGATCCTTTTATTTGGCTTTCCATTTTATGCAACAAGTCAACAGGACACAATGGATCATTCTCGCCTACTATAAACAATACTGGTATTTTTAAGTGAGCAGCCAAGGAAGGATCTAATCGGGTTCCATAAAAGCAAACCGCTGCACCGAAATGAGATTGTGTATCTCTAGCAAGAGTTTCAACTAAGCAACCACCTCCAAAACAGAAACCCACAATACCTAGTTTGTAAGTTATTCCGATTGCAGAAAGTTCATCTAAAAGCCATTTTGCAGATATTTCGATGTCACTTTCAACTCTCTCTCGTAGATGCTTTCTTCGCCATTCTTCAAATTCACTCTGGGGTCTGTCCTTGTTCCATGGTTCTCCTCGATATAAGTCTGGCAGCAATACGCTGCACATAAAACACGCATTAGGATGTGGAATATTTCATTCTGAAGACAACAAAAACTACTATTCTGTTTAGATAAGACTATTACAAGCACAAAAGTCCTCCATGCCTCGGCACCAGTATGTGAAACAATTTCTATATAAATTTTTCACCAGAAATTCCATCAAAGACTACATGAGTCAAACTGTCGAAGCATCATACCTTTCTAGTCCAACTAGTGCTACTTGTATGTCTCTCAGTAATTTTGTTCTCCCATTTGTGCAAACATAACCATACAAAAATGCAAGAAAATTTGAACAAAGTTTCTGCATGGTATAATTATGAGGTCTTAATCTATTGCAAGGGACTCTCTCCTTCACAATATCTGTTGAAGATTTTGAGCACAAAAGGTTTACTCAATTTCATCTATTTCCCAGCATAGTTTTTCACTAAATGCATATATGAGTACGCAAATCCCATGACATTTCCATTTCATGAAAGTGACTGATTTTGTCATTATCCAACTGGAATGTTCTGAAGCATTACTTAAAGCACCCATCAGGATGTTGAATACAACATTCTGAAGACAAGTTAAACTACTATTCTGTTAAGGTAAGATTGTTAAAAGCACAAAAGCTCTCCATGCCTTGGCAACGTTATATGGAACAATTTCTACATAAAATTTAAAAAAATCACCAGAAATTCCATCAACACTACTTGAGTCAGACTGTCAAAGCATCATAAGTCTCTGGTCTAACTATTACAATTTTATTGTTTCTCTCCGTGCTATTGTTCTCACATTCATGCATACATAACAATACAAAAGAAAAACTTCTGCATAGTGTAGTCATGATGTCTTAATTTATTGTATGCGACTATCTCCTCTAAAATATCAGAGGAAGATTTTGAGAACAAAAGGTTTACTTAATGTCATTTATTTCCTACCATAGTTTTTGCTAAATGCATATTCAAGTATGCAAGTCCCATGAAAATTTCATTTGATGGTAGTGTGTTTTGTCTTTTTCATCATCCAAATTGAATGTTCTCCGCATTACTTAAATTATAGGTAAGTTCTATATTGAGGGCAAGAAATATGACAGAATGTCACTGGAAAGATAGGTATTTTATAGCAAAATAAGCTATTCCCAAAGCAAATCGACTTAAGGAGAAATCATTTTCTAGTAATATCAGAAATTGAGTAGAACAAAAGAAATTTATGGAATTCAACATAGGAGTTTGTTACATCAAGAATTAAAACACTTACAGCTCAGTCAACTTTGAGACTGACATAGTATAAATTAGATATGATTTTCAAATTTAAGCTTTTTCAAGACCACCAAGATGTATTATGCAAGAAAAAAGATAACACAACCCATGACCAGCAAGGAAAGTTGAGAGTTTGTCTGTCTCTTTGTTTTTTAATGGCAAACAGAGAACTCTTTCCTTTTTTGGATAATGTGTCATTAAAGTTATGAAGAGTCGGAAAATATAATGAATAATGTACATAAATCCTACTCTAGATACCGTGTTTTGGTAAGAAGATCATGTATGTAGCACAAAAGATGCTATTTTTTCAGATTGGCTCCTTTTTCTGCTATAGATACCGACAATGACAATGACAAACAAGAATGACAGGTAATAACAATTATAAAACTCAATACATGGAAAATTTTATTGCAAAAAAATAAAAAAAAAACTTAAAAGAAATAAAATAACTCCACATAATAGCTTGATTTTTCCAAAATAATTGCTTATTACAGTGCTTGCTGGCACAAGATTTCTCATACAACAAAACTCCATCTGCATTTTTTATTTAGACTCTTTAATATCTCTACATTTCTATCATCTATGCATAAAACTGCTTTATTTGGTTTCTAGTGACCACTACGAACATTATCAGATATCGTATTTGCTCTTTCCCGGTGGTTGATGAGGATGCCCATCCTTCCTCTTTAATAAATTTTGATACAGGTCAGGACTAGGTGTCACCTCCAGCGACGGTTTCCATTAGTTTTATCTTCTTTAGTGACGATTTTTCCTCCTACATGGTTATTTGAAATAATTGTATCACATACCATTGTCTTTTCACAGATGTTCAGTGTTTAGTTGTTTACCCAACTCCAAGTTAATCAGAATCTTTTGTTGTTGCACTTCTAGCTTTTCGCTTGTATTGATTTGTTTGTTTGATGCTAGAGCTCATTTTTGAGATCCTCTTGCTATTGATACTGGATTGAGTCCTTGACTATGGAATCCCAGTGACCTATTTTGGCCATTTGTGGATGTTGGACATTGATATAATTTCTTTCTTATCACACTCAAAATAAAGATTTTGCCATTGTTAAAAAAATAGCATCCTAACTTACTTTCACGTAATGCCTATCTACTCTAAGAATATCTCTAGTAGAACCATGCAAAATAGTTGCATGATCTCAGGTTCTTTATGAACATCTTGCAACACTCTGCCTCATCAATATATGGAGCTCATGACTGCACCTCCTCAGATAAAACATCTGATGAAGACATCTACTTCAAAACTTACTTGTACCCACGAGCAACTTTCTCCTCCAGAAAAAATCAGAACAAGATGTGTTCTCAGTCCGCCATCTCTTCCACTTGTGAAAGTAAAATCTAGACACCGATCAAGTGTACAGACCCATAAGCAAAACCGTCAATAATTGGCCCTCGAGTTCACACAAATGGAGGCTACCAAAGACTCCTCTTCCTGTTATCTTTTATTTTCTTGTTAGTCCCAACCACAACATATGATTTCCCAATAGAACCAATAGATGTTATAGCATTGACACAAATGTTTGTTTCATGACTATGCTTCCTCAATCGGAAATGTGTCACATATTTCCAAAATAGTAGCACTTACCTTCAAACTCTTTAATATGTTGCTTGGAATTATTTTTCCTTTCCTATTACTAGTAAAATACAATCTTGAAATGTCACTTGCACTAATATCACTACTTATCATGCTCCTTTCCTTAATCAAATGTAGCTGCATCTTGACTTTCCATGTGTGGAAATTCTCAACTATAAACATCTCTGCTACATCAGCCTGGACATGTGCAGCCATAATATGTAAAATCCAATCCATTGAGCACACAATAACGAGAATATTAAGGCTTGGAATCATTCAATTTCTAGTTGCATGCTCTTACCACATTCGGGGTTCGTCTAATACATGTATTCATGAGGTTCTAATGGCACCCCATTACAGTCATGATCTGTCCAATCAAACATATCCTTGTGCTCTCTAGAAATTTGATGGCAATTATGAGGAACACAAGAATGCCAATATGTTCTACAATTATCATTTATGGTTTGTTTAACCAAATCCAGATTTACGTTCTTTGTTATTAGGCCTTGATATTTGGTCATCTCCTAGCTTGAAAAGCTATGTGCCAACTCCTCACTAGCAACAACTCCCTAGGTGATTTTCAGAAAATGCAGTAATGCTTTTACATAGCTCCTTTACGTTTTATGTTTTTTATTTTTAGTAAGTTCCTTATATGTGAGTTGGTCTCTCCAACAGGTCTGATCTTCCTAGGTCTTTTCACTCGTGTTTTTAACCCAACACATGATCTCTTTTGTCAATTCCCTAAGCACATCTGTAATCAACCGTAGTATCTCCATCACTTGTTCATTCTTAATGAATTCAGAATCCTTCTCAGCCTTTTCCACATGTCTTCAAATAAGAGCTTTACCCACAATCATCCATTTGTGCCATTTTGAAGCAAGATTCCTACAAATCAGATGTTAACATTTGCTTCTCTTCAGCATGGGTATTGCCAAACACAATTTCATTTTAGTGATTTCCCCAGTTTCATCGTGTGGCTTCCAAGCAAATGACATATAAACTACAAATTAAGTATATTGCATAGCCAACTTCAGAGGGATTTATGTTCGTCTTGCATAACAAATCAAAGCTGCAACCTCATTTCACACATTGTTTTCTTCAGTTGTTATAGAGGTCTTTGTCTACCAAATGGCATTATCAGTTAACCAAAAATAGCATTTTTTTCCACCACTAGCTTGGGCTGCAAGAACCATTTGGATATGAAAAACCCTTTATCTAGGCACTCATGTGAAATTGTTGGGCCTTTACTGTTCACAGGGCTGGGATGTACCTGCTGTGTTTTGGGGTGTTCCCTATGTTGGCAGGATTGCATGTGTGGAATCGTTGCATAACCACCCACTAGTGATTGTGAACCATAATGTGTAATGTCCCCAATGGGGTAATTTCTAAACCCAGAAGGAACACCTGCAAATCTGATTTTTACAACCAACTGATAGAAGAAATAATTGATAAAAATGCAGATCTGAATTTTCTTCTATAAAATGCGACTTGCTCTAGAGATTGTTGACCCTCAAAATTGATTTAAACTTGATCCAATAGTTGCCAAAAATAATCAGAATTTATCATATATGCATGAATATCAAAAATATAAATTTTTGACCCAAGAAGAAGAGCTGGAATTTTATTAAAAGTCTGCAGAAAATCAGCTTACAGAAATGGTTGGAAAAGAGGTTTCCCAAGCCCAAATCACATGCAAACAAGCTGGAAATGATCTCTAAAATTATGGCAATGAAGATAGAAATCAGATCTGGAATAACCGTGCCCTAGGGTGCTCAGATTCCTCCCACAAGTGGGTCGCTCCTCTAGAAAACAACTGGAAATGCAGATAAAAATCAGTCACAACACTTTCTTCTTCAAACCCTAGCTGGAGATGCGTTTTGTAAATGAATGTGGAATATTCAGTTGATAACGATAGCCACATTCATTTATTCGGTTGATATCGATAGCCAATGAGCAGATTATGCCGATGTGGCTAAATGCCTAAAGGTTTATATTAAAATCATTAGATAACCCAACCATCATACATCGTTATTAATACGATGTTGCAAGTGAAGGTTTATTCCTTTTATAGGCAGTTTATTAGACTTATGGATATAAGTCGGAAAACATAACAAGATAAATGGACCATGTTTGTGTGTTATATTCTCTTGTGTGTGGATGATGGTTGATTGACATTATAAAATATCCGTTATGAATCTCGCTGACTTTGTCATTATCGTGGAATGGTCTACGTATAAGTTGACCATGGCATGTTTGTTGAAATAATATAATATAATATTCATTATATTTAAATTGTTGTCTACGGTTGTTATGCATATGGACTTGGCCACTTTACATGGAGCTTTAGCCCATTTGTTAGCTGGTAAGGAGGGAATTTAGTGTTGTTTTTAAATTTTAAATTGTTTTAAATAAAAATGTGCACCAATTGTTTTAAATAAAAATGTGCACCAATATCTATTGGGCATGTTGATTTAATTGGGAAAATGTGTTGGAAGTGGAGAGTTAATGGGAAATTGTTTGTTTTTAATTGTGTAAAGTGGACTTTGTTTGCATACGTGTGGTTTTGAGCAATAAAAATGGGGAAAGAGGAAGTCAATTGGGGTTTGCATGAGGAAATGGAGGACGGTTGAAAGCGGGGCTATTTCATTTTGATTTTGGTTTTATGTTGGACACGGGTTTTTGCTTGGACTTGGAGGCTGGAGCATTGGAAATCTAGAAGGAGATCCAGCTAAAAATCAGTAGAAAGAATTGGAAAGCATTTTTATCAGGCATGGTTTTTCTTCTTATTCCAGTTTGCATTTTTGGAAATGAAAATATAGTTTTATACCCATCTAGGTCTACGTTTTTGAAGGATAAATTGTTGTTTAAAATGGAATTGTTTGTTGAATTTTTATACCCATCTAGGTCTGCATTTTTCAAGGAAAATTTGAGGTTTAAATGAAAATATTTTGTTGGAATTTTACCCATTTCTGGTTCTATGTTTTTGAAGAAAATTTGAGTTAAAAACTGGAAATGATTTGTTGATATTATACCCATTTTTGGGTCTGCGTTTTGTAAATGAATGTGGAATATTACCCATTTATGGGACTACGTTTTTTATTATTTATTTGATTGTGAAAACATTTTGCAAAGAGTTGGATTTAAACCCATTTCTAGGACTGCGTTTTTTATTATTTATTTGATTGTGAAAACGTTTTGGCAAAGAGTTTAATTGACACCCATTTGGGTCTTCTTGTTATGATGGTTCATGGTTGTTTAAAAGTTTGTCGAGGGAAAATTTTTACCCATTTCTGGGCCTGCCCGTTTTGTGCATTATTTTGGTGTGAAACATATTTGTTAAGGTCAATTTGGAACCCATTGTTGGGTCTGCATATTTGTATTTTTATATAAATTGAAATATTCTTTATTGTGTCAATTCACACCCATTTCTGGGTATACACATTTGTCTATTTATATATATTGAAATATTCTTCATTAGGTCGATTCACACCCGTTTCCGGATCTGCATATTTGTATATTTATATATATTGAAATATTTTTCATTAGGTCGATTCACACCCGTTTCCAGATCTACATATTTGTATATTTATATATATTGAAATATTCTTCATTGGGTTGATTCACGCCCATTTCCGAGTCCACATATTTGTATATTTATAACATTCATTATTGGGACGGTTTCACCCATTTGGGTTTATGCAAACTTGTTATTTTGATTTAGAAATCAAATCCATATTGGCTTACATATTAGAAAGAAACAAGAAAGACTGAACATGTAGTTGTTGGGCCAAATAAACCTTTTTCGGGTTGTGCCATATTGTATTGTTTTAAAATAAGTAAAAGTGAATGACTGTATAAAATAGGTGGTTACGCCAATGTCTTGTTGTGTGAACGTTACTCCTTGATTTTAATGAGACTTTGTCTTGTGGTAATTGATTTGTGATATTATGTTTCTTATCGTTGTTTTGTTGTTTGGGCATGAGGATGTAGTTGTTATTATGTCTCAAATATGATATGATCGTATTTAGAATGTGACTTACACGCTCGTGGCGAAGCCACAAGTATGATAACATAAGTCTCCTCCTTAAATCACATTAAAGGCATTAGAACTTTAGTGAAATATGAAACAACATATGAAGGATTTTTGGAAAAATAGTAGATAAGTGATGGTTGTTTGGTGCATCAGTAAATGTGCAAAAGGAAGTTTTGTTTTACTTAATGATAAACTAGTTATGTTATTATCATACCATAATGCATGCCAATACGACATTATGGAATCCGCATGAGCATACATTCATACGCTCATGTGGGCTATTTTTTTATGATTATAAAATCTGGAAACATGGATTTAAAATTGGAATAAATGGTTGTTTTTTTTCTCTATGGATATTGAAGCTGAAACATTGCTTTAAATGTTGGAATGGATTGCCTCTTGATGAGGATTGTTGATTATGGAAGTGGTGTATGAGATAGTTGTGTTGTGAAGGATGACAAATCTTATTTGTTTGTGCAAACTATAAGATTAGCTTGCATTAGCATAGCTGGAAAACTTTGGCCAAAGTAATGTATCTAGTTGTATGCATTGTCAGTTCACTTATCCTTATTTTGTACTAGTCAAGAATCATATGATGGTATTGGTTGTCGTGATCTTATGATGGGTGTATTTTTAGAATTTGGGTATATTACACATGGTTCTCAATTACTATTCTTTGTTGATAGTTGAATATCTCTATTTGCCTTCCTCGTGAAGGGTCGGGCCCCTCTCGCTTGCGAGAGGTGTGCGAGGGGAACCGAAAGGTTATGTGGTTGGAGGAAAAGCACTCCAATGATGTTATCCCTCTAAAAAGTTGCACAAAAGAGATATACATGTACACAAGAACTTTTGGAAAGAATGATTTGATAATATATTACTTGTACTAAGACATATGGTTATATGGTTACATTGTTGTACTCATAGTTCGCATACTCGTACTCGGCAAACCAAAAAAATTTGACTCGGCAAAAACTCGGCAATACTCGGGAATACTCGACAACTTAAAAATACACAAATTTCTTTAAAAAACATAGCTTTTAAGCAACACATACCTACTCGGCCAATACTTGGCAATGCTCGGCCAATACTTGGCGAGTTAACTGTGGCAAGTTTTCAGTTGGGCAAACGAATGGCAAGTACTCACCGAGTTTTCTTACTATGGTTGTACTTGACTAGGGACAAACTTGTTGTCTCATGTATTTGATATAGAATATGAATTAAATCTGATATTAATCATTGTATTATGAAATGATTGTTGATCATACTTTTGTACGGAAAATTGTGGGAAGCAATGTATAAAGTTTAAATGACATTTAATTGATCAACTCTTGTTTGACATTTGGAAATATGGTAACGAAAGGATGTTTTGAACCTCGGATTATTTAGAGGTATTGTTGTAATATTTAATGATATGCATAGTTATTTCTAAGTTACCTAATAAGATTTAAACTTAAAAAAAAAATCCACTTTTAGCTTGTGTTAATGAAGGGTCATTACAAAAGGAGCGGGTGGGTGCGGTCAGCACAGAGCCTCACAAGCTCAAAATAGAAAAACCTTACACGTTTCTCTTGCAATCATGAATAAAGGAATTCAACCAACTTTTTTGTTTTCCCATGTGTGAAAACCATGCCCTGCTTTTCACTTTTGGATCTGTAAAGGTACAACTTTTCGTTACATTTCTCTACATACATACATTCAAAATCATATTGCTGATTTCAATGTGCACATGACTTAAATTTATGAAAACACTACTGAAATTGCTGAAATTGAGTGCTCAATTGACTCCTTTTTCTCCTCTCATATTTTGGAGGCAAAGCCCTTGGTTCTGGAACACTTTTTGGAATTAATTTGCTCAACCCAAATATTGCTCCTTTTCTGTGGAGTGATTCAACCATAATCAATTTGCATGTGGAGAGCAATTCTCACAACTTACCTTCCTTTGGGAGAATTTGACTCTCTCTCGATGTCATGCCTCTTTCCACAGAACTACAAAATGGTTTTTTTTCCCATGGTGTGGCCAGAAATGAAGATCCCAGCAATGGTGCGATCAGCGATGTATAACCAATTCTACAATGATTCCAAATAATGGAAGACTTGGGAAAGTGGTATACATACATTTTTGCACTACCCTTAGGCTTATTCGCTCTTTTCTTTGAACTTCCAAAAGGCTGGGAGTGTTTTGGATTCACTTCTGCTACCTTTCACAAATCTTCCACTAGGCTTGTGGAGTGGAGATGTATTATCTCCTCCTCCGTTGGTAGGATGTCTCCTAGATGGAGTTGTTTTACTCTCTTGGCAATTTTCTTGCAGCTGCTACCTTCTTTGTAAATTGTACACACCAAAATGTGGTCTAAGTTGGGTCTCTTGCCTCTTAGAGGACAATCTTGCTCCACCTGTTGGGGTGCCATGGTCCTGGATTCTTGGATCTTGCTTCAACCTCAATGGAGTTTCTAATACCTTGGACTTCTTTGCCAAATCCTTGACCACTATAACTAACAATTTTGACAACTTGGAGCCAATTCCTTTGGTGTGTTCTAAACTATTAAATGACTTGGATGATAGCTCAATCTGAGAAAGAACAAACTCCGAAAGAATATCCATATTCTTTTCCATTTTATTTGGGCCTCTTGTGTGGAGGTTGACTTCCTGTGAAAGAAATACTCGTTTTTCCTCTGCACTGTTTCGCAGTCCTCTTGAATCGAGGCCAACATTTCCTCTTTTGCAACCAATTTTTGTTGCAATTTCTCCATGGCATGAGTATACTTAAGTGTCTACCTGATCCAATCATCCAAAGATGATCTCACCCACATAGTTTAGATCTCGCCACAAATCTAAACTGTGTTTTGTACATATCCATTTTCTCCCAATACCAATGAGGATAAAATTTTGGATTTCGAATTCAGTCTGCAGCTTTCGATTCTTGTCTTCCATATGCTAGACCACTTTCGCAGCTTCTGGTTCTTCCCCTAACATGCCTGAACATTTGGATTGTTCTCATCGAACTTTTCCTTCTTGCCTGCTCTTCCCATAGTTGTGACTAATCCTCCACAAAACCTGGAAAAGTGCTCCGATACAATCCACTACATAGTAACAGTCAAGTTATATTGCTGATTTAAATTAACACATGACTGAAATTCATGAAATCATTACTTAAACTTCTGAAATTGAGCGCCAAATCAATAGCTTCTCCCATGCAGCAAAACAATGGAGACACTTTGCAGAGAAACATAAAAGAAATTAGAAAATCTTCATTCGTAAAAGATGAGCTTGTTTCTTTTTCACTCTGGAACAGAATACAACATATTCATGAATGCATTTTCTTTGGGATGTACATCTCTGCAACTCCCGAATGCTACGGCTTTACAATGAATTGGAAATGCTACAGGACATTAAAGATTGACAATCATGAAATTGCAAAAATTCTCTCATTGGAACAGAATTCTGTTGTGATTCCTATTCACAATGCTACAATGGCATGATTTGTATCAGACTCTTTACCTTTGCTCAATTCCCTCTCTACTACCAAGACAGTAGTCTAGGGAACCTGTTCATTTGGTCTTAAAAGCGAATCTATTGACTAATGTTGGCAGGATTTTCATTGGAATCAATCAGAATATGTTGACCGCGGAAGTTTTAGCATATACCGTGGGTTGAGCAATACCACAAATGACTAGGCAAACCTGCGTAACATTGGATAGTGCTTCGCGGTTTGAGGAAGACTCTACATGGAAAAAGCATTTTAGTATAATGCAAAAGATACGAAAAGATACCACAGCAATAATATTAAAGATACAAAGATAGAAGATAAGTGATGCCATAAGAGACATATGACATCATATAGATCTTCACAGTAGTACATGGATAAAAAAGAGATGATTTCAAGGTTAGGGGAGTGTTCACGGGTGATGTGAAGTTCAAAACATACCACAGAGATAATGGTAGCATATAGAGTAGAATAAAGAGAGAATTTTAAGACTTGTGCGGAACCAAACGGATCTCGATGGCATATTCTAAGGACCTGGTTAATGAAAAGACATGTCCAAAGGACATATCCCTTCATATTTCAGCATATTGAGATGCTTGTGTAACATATAATATCATAATATAGCTATATACTATAGTATATACGAAGAAAATGCATATATATTATGGTATATGGGTTAATATCCACTAATTGGGAGTTAAGAGTGTAAATAAGTGTAAACTAATGGTTATGAAAGGTAATGAGGTGTGAAAAGGTGTGACTTTAGCCTTGAAGGACTATATAAGAATGTAAAATAAAAGTGAGATGATATATTCCATCGAAGAAGAGTTATATCCATAGAAGAGAAGATATATTCATGGGAAAGAAGATATATCCATAAGAGAAGTGTGTATGTGAATGACTATGAGGTGAATAAGAGAGAATACTGGTATAGATTTGTATGCGGTATAATATATATATTTGGCAGTAGGAGATAAAGTGTAACAGAGACTTGAAATGCATTTGTGGAATTATATATGAAAAAAGAGTAGATAGATTAGGAAAATATGTGTGTTCTCTACTGAGCCCAAGTCTTGATTAATTGATGCCTAGAGGAGAGTAATAGGGAAGAGAAGAGACCACCAAAAAAAATTGGAAAAAAAAGCATATGTTGAGCAGAAGCAAGATTAACAAAGATACTTGTGCCGCCCACTTCTAAAGGGTGTTAAGCACCTTCAAGATGATAGAAAGAAAAAGTGAGGACCCAAAGGGATGAAAATTTTAGAAAATATTTGGTATTATAGTTGGCGAAATAAATGGGGGTAGAAAAAAAAAAAAAATAGCAAAAAAATTGCAGAAAACTGTAGAGATTAGTGTTAATTTTGTAACTAATAGGACGAGAGAGAACTAGAGGAGAAGAACAGTTAAAAAGAGTAGAGTGGTTAAGAGGAGGGATTAGTAATATTCCACAGATCGTGGAAAAAGAAAAAAATTAAGAAAAGAGTAGAGATGGTAGATAAGATGGGACAAGAGAATTAGATTAGTAGAACAGACAGGATTAGTTAAGAGAAAGAATGGAGAAGTAGAGACGAGGAAGAAAATATTGAAAGGATGAGATAGAGAAGAAAAAGAAAGTATGTTAGCTGTTACATAGACAAAGAGATTAGAGAAAAGGATTATGAAGATAGCAGAGTAATTCATGAAAAGATAAAAGGGAAAAAGTTAAGTAGTGGCAATAGCAATGAGATAGGAAGTAATTCCTTGCCCACGCAACTGAAAGAGAACATTTGAGGAAATGAACCCCTTGGACCAAACGCCGTCCCTCGTGTTGCTTTGAAATTTTAGGGAGACAACAAAAAAGTTAAGGAATAGGTATAGAAAATTAGAATAACAGAGTAGAAGGATAAAGGAAACTGTAAGAGATTTAAGCAAGATATTGGGTTATATTAGGAGAGAGTTACAAAGAGATAAAGGAAGAAAGAAACCGGTTGTAAAAAAACAGTCAAGTAGTGAAGCAGTAGAGAAGGAAAAGGAGGAAAGTAGAAATTATCACAGCAAAGGGAAAAACAAAATGACACAGAATGAAGCTGCCAATTTTTGGAAAAGGTGTGAAAGATGTAGAGGAAAACTTATTTCTATTAGATTCTTATTGACAGAGACTCGGCATAATAGATGAGAAAGTGAAATTGTTTCATTTTGTTGGAACTTTGAGAGAGGAACCTTTAAAATGGTGTAGGAGGATCAATCCAAACCATACAAAATCATGGGATGAAGTGAAGAAGGAATTTAGGAGTGATTTTCATTTCCCTAACATACTAACAAAGAGTGTCAGCAAAATGAGAGATTTAGTCCAAAAGGAGAGTGAAACAGACAAGGAGTTTGATGGTAGGTTTAGGAATTTGGTAAGAAGATTGAATGATCCTTTAAATGAAAAGAAAAGGATGGAATGGTGTATTTCAAGATTACTACCTTACCTTTGGTAATTAGTTGATGGGAAGAGATTCAATACTTGTGTAGAAGCATTAGAGATGGTTTTGCGGTTGGAAGCACAACCGTGGAGAAGAGAAGGTGAGATTGTAGTAAAAACTAAGTTAGAGAAACTACAGAATGAATTGGCACAATTAAGACATCAACAGGAGATATAGATGAAAGTAAACACAAGGACAAATGCACCGCCCAGGGCAGAAAAACAGAAGAAAATATCATGTATCATTTTTGTGAAGGAGAGAGTAGAGCAGAGTGTATGTATGAAGAAGCAGGAAGAGCGACAACAATAAGACTTAACCTGGTTGATATGACACCCCCGACACGGTTATTCCAAGTCAACCTAATTATCAAGAGTTGCCAAGACCACAAAACATGGCACCTCAAGGACCACTTGCACCTGAATATCATGCATGTCGGGAAGTTACAAAAATGGAGGGGTTGTCATAATGATGGAGGATTTCAAGGAGGATATCAGAATAATTGAGAGGGACATCAAGCAAATAATGGAGGAGGATTTATGGGTGGTTATAATACTATGGGAAGTTTCCAAGGCTACAATGGAGATGGATACTGCAATGACTATGGAGGTAATTACAATAACGGAGGATGTTGTGGAGGATAACGTGGAGGCTATCAAGGGTATTATCAAGGAGATAGAGGATATGACCAAGAGAGGAGGCCAATAATATGTTTTAGGTGTGGTAAAGGAAGACATATAACATGGAACTGTGAAGAGGAGAAGGAGACTCAAAGTGGATTACGTAATGAGAAAGGGACACACAATTCTTTTAGCTCTCCCAAAGCAGCTCGATTCTATAAAAATGGAGAAACAAAAGCAATGGAGTTAAGAGAAGGATCATCTAGAGGTGTGTCACATGTGTGGAGGATAAACAAGGGCCCTACACTAGATACATTATGTGGTGAGATGCATTAAGATATATGATACTAAAGAAGAAAGAGCGGAATGTTCCAAAAGTAGAGAATCCAAATTAAATCCAGCTACAAGAAGTTGAAGGAATTTCGAAAAACAAAGATGGAGTGTAGGAAGACAAGACTCGAAATAATTTAGCATTAGAGAATGAAGAACCAAAAGTTACAACTAATAGAGGTAAAAGGGGAAGAAAGTAGTAGAGGAAGATGCTTGGATGAGGAAGACACCGACATGGACTATGTGGATACCAAAATTTATAATCACATAATGGAACCGAGAAGAAAATTTATAGAAGAAAAATAGGAAAGAGAGAGAGAAAATGAAATATTTTGAGGAAGATGAAATAATAGAACTCAAAAAGACAGTGCAATTAATAAATTCTAAGGGACTACTAGAAAAATTTGAGGAATTTTGCAATAAACAAGATGAATCACACAAAACATGCAAGATAGAAAAAAAGTGAAAAAAAAGAAGAAAAATGTGTTTAGAACCGGAAGAAAGTGGAGAAAATCGGGAAGCTTATTAGATATGAAGGTTAATGGAGAGTTGATACGCTGTGGGTTGTTGGATCTCGGCGCGGAGGTAAATGTGATACTGCGAGCTACATGGGAGGCATTAGGAAAGCTGCCAATAAAAGAGGTAAAGTATGATGTAAAAATGGTTGATGGAACATTATGGAAACCCATAAGGGTATGGAAAGGAGTAGAAAACGATTTTATGGGCATCACTAATACAAGTATATTTTGAAGTCATAGAAACATAGAAGAACTAGTAATCATACTCGGTACTATTAGAGTTGGAATGGTTTGTTGATCGTAATGGCATATTAGACTCTATAAATGAAGATATAAGGACGGAAGGCAATGGAATAGTAGTCGATTATCATTAGAAAGGGATATGGAGGATGCATGGATCATAGTAGAATTGGATAAACAAGATGAAAGTGAGCGGGGAGGAGGTTTGTAGGGGAGAATCATTAATAATACTCTCAAACTAAATAAAGGCTACAAACCAATAGGGAGGTCAAGACTAAAACTAAGAGTGATGAGTTGGAGGAAGATTTAGGAGAAGATATAAAGCATCGACAAATAGGGAGCAAGGATAAGGATGTGTAAGCTCTTACACATTAGAAAAATACAAAACAATGAAGAATTTGATGCTGCAAAAGGCATAATTGATATCGTAGAAGAATATTTTTCTATAGAGGACGATTTTGAAACCGCAAGTACAAATTTCAACTTTGCGGAAGAAACAATGAGGACACCGAAAATTATGTATGTAATATCCCCTTCCCATTCGAAGACCTTTGGCCTATTTTGTCAACCCGACGGCCAAAGGAAAAATATAAGGGTGGCTTAAGTTATATTTAATTATTATAAAGTGCCATTAATAAAAAAAAAAAAATATAGAGCACTTATAATAATTTATATGACTTAATAATTATTAAATCAAGGATGGAAAAGGCCCAAATATAAATTGTTATCCATCCTAGGTGAAAAGGCGACTTGCCTTAAAAAGGGGAATGGGAACATAGAAAGGATAAATGCCCATTTTACTATGTATTTCCCCTAGAAAAATGTGACTTGCATTAGGAGGGAAAAAGTTGTTGGGAAAAACATTTAATATGGGAAAATATTAAATGCTTGCATAGGAAAAATCCTTGGGAACTAATTGGATATTGTAGAGGTTGTTTTGGGTCTCTTCTTCCTTTATAAGGAGAAGTCGACTTGAAGGGAAAGATATTCCATACCATTTGATATTTTCTAATTTGTGTCTTAAGCTTGTAGCTTATGCATATTCTTTCATGTGCAATCATGTTGTTTTTTGCAAATATCCGACAGGAGTAAGATCCCACGGGAACCCTAGCTTCGGTGGTGAGAGATCCATCCCTAGCTAGCAGGGCATTCTTCGGTAGTGAGAGATCTACCCTAGCTTGTCAATTTTGGAGCTGAATTGATGCCCTAAATGTGTTGGGCGACCTACTTTTTAGGGCAAAATTAGGGTTTCGTGTTTGCTGTGTAAAAACTATTTTTGGAATATTATTCTTCATATTTTTGTGGCCCAAGATCCAAAGTTTCAGCTATTTTGGACTTCTCTAGCAAAAGATATTAATTTTAGAAGTTTTCAGTTGTTTAGGGCACGCTGTAAATTTCTGGCAGCATTTTGTTATTCGAAAAATTCCAAAAACAGTTCTATAATATCTGTTATTGTATTAGCAAGCTCTATTTAAAATTTCAAGTGATTTGAGCGGATATTTTGGGAGTTATTCATATTTTACTGTTCGCTGCCCTAGCTGAATTTTCTGCAAAAATCAGTTTTCTGTTTGGCTGCAATTTTGCATATTTAAAGTTGGGATTGCCTAAAATCCGTTTAGGGGTAAAATAATGTCCATTGGGGACATTACAATGTAGCAGATAACAAAAACTATACCGTGGGAAGAACAAAAGGCGGAAGGTTGCATAAAGAAGCAACGATACCACAAAAGGAAGAGATAAACATGATGCCATGAAAGGAATAAACCACACCGCAGGAAGCAACAAGGACAAGTGGCCACAACATGAAGAGATAATGCCACAAATAGAAGAAAACAAAACAATGTTAGAATATGTAAGAGAGAAGAATAAAGAAAGATTAAAATGTACAAAGAACGAATGAAGAGAAACCGGAATGCACACATTATTCATTGTATGTCCGTCAATTTATTATGTGACAAATAGTTACAAAATGGTTTAAGTGGTTACAACCGTTTATTATTTAACACTTAACTAGTATTAACTTAATGCTAATTATAAGCCTTATATTCTAATACCCCCTCTTAAGGCTTACACTATAGAACATATTGACAAGAAGATTAAAGTAACAAAACCAAACAAGACCATGCATTCTTCATAAGTTTTTCCCTTTGAAAACAGTGCTTTGACCAAGTAGAACTCCATCAAGCTGCCTCCCTAACCCGGTAGTTCCCAAGCTGAATTTGAGTTCCCGATCCCGAATTAGAGAATCTCCCAAATTGTTGGACAACCATCCAACATGAGCTACTCTCATAGTTCTCCATCAAGTTGTCTCATGACCCTCGTAAGGGTAAACTCCTGAGATCTACAAACTCCCAAACTATTTGGGCAGCCATCCATGCGAATTTTACCTACATTAGATTCTTTATTGTCTTCAAAGTGTGGGATTCCTTTTAAAATACAGATTCTCTATTAGTGAGTTTTCCCACGCTATATTTAGAAGGCAATCTGTTTAATAAAATAGCTTTGGCATCATTGTCATCTATTTTACACACTATCTTTAACTTCTAAACTGCAAATTAATGCAGCAAAGATGAAAGTGATAGTCTATATTCTGAATTTCTGACTTCAAGTATAGAAATAAATTCAACAGAGAGATACAATTATGTATTCTGATTTTGTCTTGGAATTTAATGCAAAGAATTTTTAATGTCTGAATTTATGCAACAAAAAAATATCAAGATAAATACCCTAAATTGCAGCGGCACGGAAATAAATGCAGCAGTTGAATGTATACTTCTAGCACACTTCCATTGATGAAAATATTAGAAAATATCAGTTTTTCTTTCCAGTCTCTATTACGTGCCCTAGCGACTCTAAAACTCTTGTAAATGCTAAAAACGTGAAGCTTTTTGTCTTTGAACCTCTGGTTATGTGCCTGAAATTCGCGTTCAAGATTTGCAAATGTGTTTTTGTGCCTCGGAATTCACGTCCAAGATGACCGAATGTGATTTTGTGCCTTGGAATTTGTGTCTGAGATTTGCGATTGTGTTTTCGTGCCCTACACCTTTCGCACATGTCTCATGAGTTCAACAATGGCGTCATTTGTATTTTTCCCTCTTTATCGTGACCTCAAATTGGCCTGCCTCGACTATTCACAACTCACAACGATTCACAATATACCCTTGACAATTTGCAATATACCGTTGACATTTTTGACTTCGAAGAAGCTCACACGACTGTAAATTCCTTGAATGCCTTTCATGATTTATCTTATTCTTTATTTTTTCCTAGAAGACCCTCACAACTGTTTTTTTGTGCTTTCGAGACTTTAATTGTGCCCTAGATGCTTCAAAAATATTTTGAATGTTCTTCCTTCACAGCTGAAACTTGTTAAAACTTGAAACTTCTTTCACGTGCCCTAGATGCAATCGAAAATATACCAAATGCTTCTCCCTACTCTTTCTCCTTAGCTTTCAGATCCCTTCAAGCAGCAAGGGCTTTGATACTAATGTTAGAATATACAGAGAGAGAATAAAGAAACATTAGAATGTACAAAGAACAAATGAAGAGAAACTGGATGCACACATTACTCATTGTGTGTCCAACATTTTATCATGTGAGAGATGGTTAGAAAATGGTTTAAGTGGTTACAATTGTTTATTAGTTAATACTTAACTAATATTAACTTAATGCTAATTATAAGCCTTATATTCTAATAAACAATGCTACAAACCACAAAAACTATGTTGCGAAGAAAGAAATGATATGGCAAAAAGCATATATTATACAAAGAAGGTAGAGGATGATACCGTGGAAGAAAATTACTACCGCGGAAGAGGGTGCAATACCACAAAAAAGAGAGATACCATGAACCAAAGGGATTATATTATGGAAGGACATGATCACCTAGTGGAAGTAGGACGTGGTATTGTGGAAGAAGGGGAAGAAACTATAGAAGAAGAATATGATATCACGGAAGAAGAGTGTACCATGGAAGAAGTAGATTACAACGTGGAAGGAGAAAACAGTATCACAAAAGAAGCATACCATACCGTTGCGGACAACAAAGACAAAAACACGGAAGAAAATTACTATATTACATAATAAGATGATGGAAGACACTGCAATATGGATGTAGAAGTAGGTGAGTGGAAGTTACAAAAACCATGGAAGACAGAAGGAAATATTTATCCAAACCGCATAAGAGTAGAGAAGGATTATGATGGAATATTGGGATTGTGTGGAAGAAAAAAGGCTAGGAGAATATTAGAATTGCTAGTACTAGATTAGAGGCATATGACTAAACTAGAAAATAGAAAAAGAAAAGCAACCTTGAGGGAACAAATAGAAAAACAAAAACAATTTTGAGAAAAAAGGAAAAAGTTTGAGAAAAGAGAAAAGAATCAAAAACAATTTTAGAATAGCAATTTTGAAAAAAGGGGAAATAAAAAAGGAAAGAGCCAAGGTTGAAAAAAAAAACGGAGAAGATAGATCATGCGGGGGCCAAAATGGGAATGAAAAGAAAAAGGAAAGACGATTTGGTGAAATAGAAGAGAGAAAATATGCAAAAGGTGGATGGTGCGGCACTACCGTCTCATACACCCGTCCAGGACAAGTCAAGCAAAGGATACACTTTGTTCCTTATGCCATATGCCTACATTCTTGAGCAATTAATGGTATGTAGTTCCCCCAAACCGGTTAAGTAGTGTAAAGTGGAGACCAAGAGCAAAAAAAAAAATCAAGCCTTTGGCGGGTTCTTCACTCTGAGAGTTGTCTCGAGGATGAGACAAGGTTTTAAGTCTGGGGATAATGTTGGTAGGGTTCTTCATCGGGATCAATCGGAATATGTTGCCGAGAAAAATTTAGCATATACCACGGGTTGAAAGATATCGTGAACAACTAGGAAAACTCTAAGTACCATTGGATAGTGCTTAGCGGCATAGCTTGAGTGAAGACTCTACATGTACAATAGAGAAGCATTATAGTATACCGTAGAAACTGTGAAAAGATATCACGACAATAATATTGAAGATTTAGAGATAAAAGATAAGATATACTATAGGAGACACACGACATCATATAGCTCTTTGCGGTAGTACATGGATGAAAAAGATATGATTATCAAGGTTAGAGGAGTGTTCGCGGGTGACGTGAGGTTCAAAAACATACCATAGTGATAATGGCAGCATATAGAGTGGAATAAAGAGAGAATTCTAAGACTTGTGCGGAACCAAATGGATCTCAACAACACATTCGAAGGACTGATTAATGAAAAGATGTCCAAGGACATCCCTTCATATTTCAGCATATTGAGATGCGTGTATAATGTATAATGTCATAATATAGCTAAGTACTATAGTATATACAAGGAAAATGCATATATACTATGGTATATGGGTAAATATTGAGTAATTGAGAATTAAGAGTGTAAATAAGTGTAAACTAATGGTTATGAAAGGTAATGAAGTGTTAAAAGGTGTACCCTTAGCCTTTAAAGGCTATATAAGAGTGTAAAATAAAGGTGAGATGATATATTCCATCAAAGAAGAGTTGTATCCATAAGGGAAGATATATTCATGGGAAAGAAGATATATCCATAGGAGAAATGTGTATGGGAATGAATATGAGGTCAATGAGAGCGAATATGGATATAGAGTTGTATGTGGCATAATATATATTTGGTAGTATGAGATAAAGTGTAATAGAGACTTGTAATGTATTTGTGGAATTATACATGAATAAAGAGATGGAATAGGAAATATTTGCATTCTCTTTGTTATACTATGATATATTGCAATTATAGACCCACTTCATTTTATGTATTTATTAATTAGTAATATATTCTCTTTTGCATAATGTCATCTCTAGTCAAGACAAAATGAACTAAATAAAATAGCACTTCGCTTAGTTTATGTCAACAACTAACAAGGCTTGATGGTTTGCGTTCATGGAAATTGAAACTCCCAAACCTATTCAACCGAAACTCCGGCATCCCAAGTATAACTTTCCCTTCTAGCTCATCTCCTAAATCTCCTTCTTGACAATCTTGTTGCTTATAGACATTACGCCAAAAATCTCAACATAAATGCTTGGCATGGGGATGCGTGAAATGAATCCACAATTGGGAAAATCGGAAACAAGTGATTCTAACTTCTTGCTAATAGGAGACGACTTGAGTGTCTAATAATAGCTTTGAAGTCATCACCTTGTCAACTTCTCTTGTTTAGTGAGTAAGTACGAAGTGGCACTGTCCATTTTTCATCTTTGAACCTATGATAGAAACACCAATCTATTATAGATCACTCTTAACTTTCCAATTGATCTATGTTCAAAGTGGTTAGCTTATGCTTTGAGTAGGTGTTGTCAACATGGTTGTTGGGTTGACCTATCTATAAATTATTGATGTCACAACACAAGAATACTAACAATAAAGAAAGAGCATGAGGACATGATAAACTTCAAGAATAGCCCCGCTGACTTCAGGATGGCATACAACTTTTACAAAAAGAGGGCTCACTCAACCCTCACGGAGCAAATGAGCTTTTCCCTTTCTCAATTTAAATACATTAAATTAAGGTAGGAAATACTAGCAAGGATCTTTGAAGGATCAAAGTTGCTGCTAGTGGAGGACATCTAAGTTCATCCTCTTCAAATGCAAGTAAAGGCCTGTTGTAATTGCTGCCCTTCTATTTGAATATGATACAGCTAAAATCCCAAGTAGCTTTGAGTCTATTTTCTCGTACTCAATCAAAATTAAGAAGGCCACCATAATTTTTTGTTCAGCTTAGACAATGTTTCCGGTCAAATTTGCTGCAAGTGGAGAACATCTAATTTCATCCTCTTCAAAGGTAAGTTAAACCCTGTTGTAATTGCTGCCCTTCTATTTGAATATACCATACATCTGCAATCCCCAGGGGTTTTGGTTCTATTTTTTGTACTCAATCGAAACTCATAAGGCCAACATGTTTTTTTGTGATGTCCCCAAATGGGACACTATTGACCACACTTGGATTTCAGGCAAATCCAAAACCAAAGCAAGCTTAAAAAAATTATTAAATCACTGTATGCTGGTCTGAATAATTAATCAAAAATGCGACTAGGGTTGATTGCAAAACCCCCACAAAACAGCAATAAAATAAATGTTTTTCCACTCTATATTAATTTCCTGATTTTTAACAACCCATACATGCAAAAGAACTCAGATTTTTAGAGGAATAAGGGCTGAAATAATACTCAGAAATCTGCAGACCAATATGGCTGAAAATGGCACTTATAACCCTTCAAAAATTCTGGAGACAAACTATTTTGATTCACAAAAATCAGATTAACAAATGGCAACACAAATCAGACCTGAAATGTCTCCCATGCAACACAAATCAGCCAATAAGTGGGTCGCTCCACCTAGGATAAATAGAAGAACAACTGCTGCAAACTTGTTCCACAAACCCTTTTACAAATCTGCTTTATTCTCTGCTGAAATAACTGAAATATCTTTGCAAGCACAATGGAATCCCTTGTGTAGAGATCCCTCACATACTCTTGGGGTTTTCATCCACAAGAGGGAAATTCTAAGGGGTTTCGTCCTTAGAAATAATTTAGGCAAAGCTCAAAAGCTTCAGATAAAAATCAGAGATTATAAAATGATCAAGTGTGTCTCCAACACAAGTCGACTTGTCCTTTTAAAGAAGGAAGTGACCCAAAGTAGCCACACATGAGAGCCAATCACTTTTGCCTTCATTAAATGCTTCTTTCCCTCCAAAAGCTCTCCTCATGCAAGTCGCAATTTCTAGAAGGGAATAGTTTTGACCCATAAGCATTTTACCTTTTTCCCAATTTTTATTGCTCCCTAAGCTAGTCACACTTTTCCATAGGAATTACAATTTTTATAAGTGCTTTTATCCTTTGTTCACTTTTCTATGTCTATTTTAATATTAAGTCCATTAATTTATTATAAGTGTTTTTTATAATGTTCTATTTTATTTTTTCGCACTTTATAATAAAATAATAGAACTTAAGTCTCCCTTTAAAATTCTCCTTAGTCGTCGGGAAGACAAAATAGGCTAAGGGTCTTCGTCATAACTATCCTAGGAAGTGGGACATTTCATTTTTGTTCACCTTACACTATGCTTCTTCAATTAATATTCACTTGTTGTTCCAATATCCATAAAATGTTCTTTCAATAGCATTCTATTGCTCTACGTGGCTCCCTTGTTCTCATTCATAGCCAAATGCATCTAGGGGGATGACCTTTTCATCCTCCTACTCCTACAATGCCTTTACGCAACACATAAGGAGGTAGTTATTTTTTGGATCTCCTCTAATGCATTTTCATACACCGCTTATCAATCATAAGGCTTGGAAATATACCTTTTTCTTAGTTCCTCCCCAATATGACAACCATGGTAAGGTCATAACCTTCCAAATCAACATGATTAATATTGAAAGTCTTTAGTTTTGGATGGTTGTTACCATTGTGGTTTCAAGGCCTGCATCATGTGTCTATCTAGCATCCATCTAACCAGCTATGCAATAAAGTGGCTCCTCCAAGTGAATGATCTATTCTTAATTGCAAAAACAATGCATAGTTTGAGAGAACCTCGGGGCCCTTGAGCTCTTTTGTCAAGAGGAAGGAATGCAAGTGAATACCAGTAAAACCAAAGTCACAATCTTTTCATTACAAAAAAAAAGCAAATTAACTTCCTTTTTGGAAGAAGTCCGCTGAAATGGTGGAAGAATACAAGTATCTCGGGCTGGATTTTCACAACATTGGTTGGGAAACTTAAAGTGCGAAAAGAATATAGGGGAAGGAAGGCGTTATACTCATTACAAAATAGATGTAGGAATGCAGAATTATGGGATTGGAAAACCAGAAAAACCCTATTTGGCTTGCTTGTCACACCGGTGGTCTTTTATGGGTGTGAAGTTTGGGGCAGAAATGTGTTAGATCTCAAATGGAGACAAATAGAGAGAATCCAAAAGCACCTAATCACAAGCAGCCTCAAAATTAAAACATCAGTTCTATATGAGAATTTGTTAGTTGAAACAAAACAAGGACATTTTCGTAGAGGTTTTGCCGATGAGTCCACTATTAAATTATTTAAAGAAGACACAAGGCATGGAGTCTCAGCGATGGCCTAGAATGGTGGTAGAGAAAGATCTAGGAAGGAATAGGAACACGTAGATGAAATAGAACAACAAATGGATGAGTAAATGGGATATTAACATGCAAGTGTGCCCAAACACTAATGAGAAAATAAAAAAATTATGTAAGAGAGAAATTCAATATAATCATGTGGACAAAGCAACTTGGGTCAAAGAAAGAATATTATATCAAGTAATTAATACAACTTGTGACCATGGAGGAAAGGCCAACTTAGGAGTAGAAATAAAGTAGAAGGCAAAAATACTATGGCTCGGTTAAGGACTAGTTCACATTATCTTAGGTGTGAAACCGACAAGTGGACATCACATAAAAAATAGTGGGAAAAGAGAACGCACCTTTTTTGTAACAAAGGGGCGGTGGAGACAAAATGGCACTATATCATGGAGTGCACAACCTATGATGACATTTGAATCAAGTACGAGGAGAGCCTTAAAGTAGACAACCTAACGGCCTTGTTTGAGAAAAAAAAGCCTTGACAAAACAACAAATTTTCCAATTGAGGTTCATAGTAGAAGATCCAACATCAAAAAGGAAAGCACTCTATGTAAGACTAGCATCCCACGAGAAAATGGTCAAACAGTCATGATGGCTTGGAACACTCTTGTTGCAGCTCTTGGTCCCATGGACTGCTTGGTCTTGGGAACTTATTAAAAAATTCATTCATACCATACAAGAGGTGCATAACTAGCAATTGCATATCCATAGCCCAACCGACTTGTGCCCTATTTCACAACCCACTTAAACTCGTAGTAAATGACCATTGTGTGCATCATTGATAGGCCTTATACAATAATTTTGAGGTTGGGAAGATGTGGTAGATGGTTGGTAACAAATATCCATGCAACAACCCTTTTCGCACCATCACTTGAATAATTAAGAAGATTTAAAAAATAATACTAGCAGATACCCATAGAAATGAGAGCAATTTATTTTGCCAATAGCTGGTATGTCCAATGTTTTTAATCCCACAAAATGGCCTTTCACATGTAACATGGGTGATTGATAATTCTACTGTTTCATTTCATTGTTTAGATATCAATGCACTTACTATCTATTGATGATCTCCCCCTTCCTCCCAATGCGGTTTCTTATTTTTAATGGCTGGTTCGTGGGACCACCGTATAGTTGCTTATGTTTCTTGCTTATTGTTTAAGTAACATCAAACACACAATTGATCGACCATCTCCCATCCCTTTAACATAAATTGCCTACCAAAAAAAAAAACTAAAACATTAGTATCACAAATGTAAAATTAGAAATAATTACAAAATTATATAAACTTTTCCTAGCATACCCCTTATGGTCTCCCTTCCAAGACATCAAATCGAGAAGATAAGATAAGATAGATATATTAATGTCCAACGAATGACCATAAAAGTAGGTCAATGGGACTCCAACCCAAACAATATACAAAGTGCGAGCAGGACAACTCAAAATGAGTTCCCAAGAATAGAAGAAATGAGAAAAGACAAAGCAGTAAAGGAAACTGAGCCAACACCCCCAAAGCGGGGCAATGGAGCAAGCGGGGAAAAAGACGAGAGAAGCAAATAAGGGAATGAGGGGGCAAACGAGGACCAAAGTGGTCTACTCGGGAATGGTAGCCACGCCCTTCTAACATTAGAGGCCAACGAAAAGAAGCTCCTAATGGACTCGGCAACCGAAAAGGGGGCGAAAACCTCCTCCCCGCCGAGATTCGAGACTAATGCGAGGGCCGGGGGTCGGATGGAGCCGGGCCCTGCGGTACGTGTGTGCATCCAGAGTCTGCCGGCGGTGATCGAGGGAAGTGTGAAGGTCTAATCGGGGACGAACTGATCTATGCACTGTATCTGGGTCAGAAAGAATATGTCATTTGGTTCCTCCACCTATGGGTAGAACCGGAAAGAAGGCTGTAATTCGTCTCCGGGGATGACTCTCGGAGGAGGATGAAGAATCTGGTCTCTAAATAGCAAAGACTCACGGATGTAGAGAGCAAGACACCGCTGATCAATATATCTGAAGAAGACCAGGAGAATCTGAATCCCTCTGAAGAGACAATGAAATCATCCTCTAATCTCATAGTATATGGGGCAGCGGAAGATGAAATGAGTCTCGGTCTCCACCTCTTGAAGGCTACAGAGCCTACAAAGTCTGTCCTCTCGAACAATGTGGTGATCAATCTCGCATCGAAGTCTGTAGGAGCCGACTCGAAACTGACCCAGAGGTATACGGAGGGCATGCACCCAAGTGACGAGAGGTGTACTGAGGGCGGATGATGATTCCATCTCTGATTTCAAGAAAGTGCTCTCCATAAAAGGACATCTTAGGCGCAAACCCCGTGAGGGTTCACCCAAGTAGTCTAAATGAAGCTCCTATAGATATCCTCCGGATGGACCTGTTCAACACTTGCTTGGTGGGCAAGAGATGACTGGGAGCATCCAAGGAATACTGGAAAGGGGGGAGACGATCAATCTGGATACCAACAGAGTCCAACAAGGCAGAAGTCTCGGCAAACCAACAACGGCCCCGGTCAGGGCAATACTCACAGAGGAACAGTAAGCGAGATACGAATACATGTCCTGCTCACCGGAGAGATCACCAAACCTCCTGATACGATGAAGAAAGGTTAATATGTCAAATATAGTCTCCAGACGGAAAGGTCGGGCTCCGAACTCTGCCAAAATAATATGCTGGGGGACCGTCTGTTTGCATCTGATGAAGCGGCGAAGGAGGAGAGTCTGAATCCTCTCAGCAGAAGCCCAATCCATGTCCAAAAGGGAGGGGCCCCAGACAACAAACCCATAAAGAACAATGGGGTGGATGAGGTAGTTCATAAGAAACATCTTGGAGGAGATGTCCTGGAAGTGGTGCCAAAAACACTATCTCTCAAGAATGACAAGAGACCCATACCCTTTTATTCACCCTCGACTGAAGAGCATGCCTCATATTGAATCTAGGCCCGAGATTTGGACTCCCAGGTAGGTGTATGTATTAGTAATTTCAACCTCCTACCCCTTGAAGAAGAAATGGAGGTGTGATGTCCTCAACCCGTTGAAGACCATGACCTTGGTCTTACCCAGATTGACCGTCAAATGCCGAAGATCACAAAATAAAGCAAGTGCATCAAGTTGTCTCTGAAGCCCCTCAGGAGAAGAGGCGAGTAAAACAATATCGTCGGCAAATAGGAGAATAGAAATCAAGACGTGGTGAAGAAGGCAACCATCCCCTTCCTGAATGTGATCCCGAAGAAAAGATTCCAGCTCATCAATATAAATGCCAAAGAGGGTAGGAGACAGGGGCACCCCTGTTTAACCCCAATGGTGCTCCTGATAAAATCAAACAGTTTCGTGTGCAGTGCGAAGACGACCAAGGATGGACTCATAGAGGCGCATGATAGCGATAATAAGAATCTCAAAAATACCAATGTCCGAGCCGTTGGAAGAGGGCCATGCAAGGTATGGAGTCAAAAGCTTTTCGAAAGTCTACAAAACAACAAACTTTCGAAGAGTGGTGACGGGCCTCCTCAATAATAGCCCGAAGGGTGAAGATGTGGTCGATGGTGTGGTAACCAAGGCGAAAACCAGCCTGACCTTTGGCTCTGAGTTGCTTCTGCTCCAAAATCTCGAACAACAACCTGTGGATAATTGTAGCATAGAGTTTGGAGAAAGAATGGCCAACTTCACTTTAGGCGATGTCCATCTCAACGAGGAAGCTTGTGTATTGTTCTCATTCCTATCAATGCGAAGTTTACTGAAGTTGCTGGCAATGTACTCAACCAATATATGTGCGGCACTTGTAGGATAAATTCTGTTGAGTTTGGACATGGTTCATACATTATCATATGTTTACATGTCTTGATATCTCTAGATTCTTCACCCTCTAAAATCAATATATTTTACAGACCATGCCCATATATTGCACTTAACAATGTTACTCCAGATGGTATTACTAAGTTCTATTTGTATAAATATGCATGAAAGAAGTGGCTATTAATTCTTCAGGTAAATTTTTTTACTGTGAAATGTTTCGTTTAGATTGAATTTTTCAGTTTAAGAACCAGAATTAGGGAAAACTTCGAGGTTCACTTGTTCCACATGTAAGGATAAATTTCACTGATGCTACTTTAACAATGAAAAATAACTTCAATATCTTGTCACTTGAAAATAGACTAATGACAGAAACCTTAAAACACGCTGTAGCTTACTTGGGCTTTGACATGCTTTGCATAACAATATGCAGAATATGATAACAATATATGCCAGAGAAAGTGTGTATCCTTTAGTAGCAAAATGTGATTCAAGGGAACTCTATTTTAGTTGAGCTATTGACCTTCCTAAGGCCAGTGTGTTAAAGCTATGACTAGATAAAACCTACTTAGTCTGCATTTGGAAGCAGACCTTTTTAGCAGACAACTTTGCTCAACATATGCAGCATTTAACACTAAAATAAAATCATTTTCAGATCTCACTGATAAAAGATATGACAGTTCTTTTCAGCTTCAGGCTGAAATGAAACTTCATAGACCTGTCATTAGTTGAACATTTTTCAAGAATATTTCTTCTTGATCAAGGAAAGTTCTTCCTAAAACTAGAGAAATCCTTTATCCATCTATGATATAAAGGGGGAATGTTAAGTTCTTGCAGTTTATGGAAATATACTTGTAGCCATTGCATGAGAAATGATACAAGGGAATGTTAATTTCTTGCAGTTTATGGAAACATACTTGTAGCCATTGCATGATAGACGATAAGCAAAGTCTCTTGTCCCAGAATCTTCAAAGCCAAATACATCACTTAGCAGAAGCACCGCTGCCCCGTTATTGTTTTTTACAGCCTTTAATAGATAAGCGTCAAAACTGTCGCTGTCTTCTCCTAATACAAGCTCACGGCCACTGACTAGTTCACAAACTTCTTCGTCACTTTCTTCCTTGGACTCTACTTGGTTATCCAGTGCACTATTTATTGCATCTTTTGCAGACTGCACATATTTCATTTTATATTTTCTGGTAAACCTGTTTTGCAAGATGACTGCAAATATCCACTGATTAGAAACACAAAACTGCCAAAATCCTGCTAAAGGTGCCTTTCAGTATAATCCAAACATAAGATAATACAAATTTTAAGTAATCAAGAAATGAAGGCCTCCTCTGTCTAGATTGAAAACCGAAAATGAGATTAGCAATAAAAATTAAGTAATCAACCAATGAAAGTCTCCTCTGACTAGATTAATCATTAATCACATTGTTGTTGATGAAATTGAAATATTTATGCACCATTCCTCGCCCAACCCTTTGGCAGATTAGAACCTGGTATATAAGTCAATGTTTAGGAGATGGCAGACATGAATTTTGTTCTGAAGGTTATAATAGTGGAAAAGAAGATGAACAGTTGACACCTTGTGATAACCAGTTCATAGCTCTTGAACCAAAATTATGTTTCTTAAAACACAACAATGCATGTCTCTTACACATTACATTAAATTACAATAAGTGTGATATTTTTCGTATTACAAAACTCATTTTAGTTTCACACCAATTTGATGAGATGATTATGGGCCCTGTATATCTCGAATGTTTAGCATTAACTTTCAAAAAGGACTGTATTGCCAATATCAACACTTAAGAGTAACTTTCAAAAGGGACCGGTATTTTCAATGTCAACACTTTAAGATTAACCTTCAAAAAGGGGTGTTATTGTCGATATAAGATTAAAACAAGTGAAAATTTAGCATAGAGACCTCTTATTTTCAGAGAGAGGCAAAAGGAAACAACTAGAGAATGTTCAAAAGCATGGAGCTCTGCTATAATTTGATTGAATAGTCAAATGTGGAGACCTAAGGCCAAAAGTAGGTCAGTTCTTATGCTTTTTCACAAGACCAGGATTTATTAAAATATAAGTTCCAATGGTAGCCTTGAATTCCTAGAATTTTATTGCGTAGTGGGTATTAAATGCAACCTTGGGTGTAGACACTTTGTTGGGTATTTTTTCAAATTTTCTGCTTTACACAATTTTTTTCACCACAAGAAAAAGTTCAAGTTGAGAGAACTTTGAATAGAAAATTGGTCAACCTTTGACCATATCAAATTTAAATAAAACATTAAGACACAAACTTCAATGAAATAAACGATAGTAGAAAAAGGCATGTCTCTCACTTTGGTTTTATCAATTGGCTAATCCTGTGAAATAAGTTTTAATAGGTACAAAACTCGGAATCGGAAACAGCTTGGAACGATGAAGAGTAAGAATTGACTTAGCATTCAGAAAAAAACTCAACAATATCTTTGCAAAGAGTTGACTATACCAACCCAAACAACTTAACTTAGACTAACCATGAAACTTCATACTTTAGTCTGAAACTTGGCAACAACTTGTAAAAGTGTTGGCTTAATTAATTTTCACAAGGTCAAACTTAGGAATACTCGGCCACTTGCGGAGAATAAACTTGTGTTACATGCGGACACATCTCCCAAGATCTAAGACATGTTTTCCGTGTTTGGAGGATAAGGAGCATGTTAGAAACGTCCCCAAAAAGTAGGGCAAGACAAGGGCGTTTCAAGAACATCCCTTGTGACAGTTGCAAGGCATCCTCCATAATTGAGATATCTTGGAGTACCCCAATTCTAAGAGGGGTGGCACTTTAATTGATAGATTCAATTTTTTTCCTTTTGGCCTCACCACACACTACTATCCCACATGATGAACCTTGAATCTCCCCAACGCCCTAAATATGCTTTTGGGGATTTCAATCTTTGTGGAGCACAAAAAATCGACAAGTTTTCTGATTGAAACAAAATTTGAGAAGCTTGCACCTTACAACATTTGGACTTGGATCTTCAGCTTGTGGGTGAGTGAATGTATAATTTTATCATTTTCTCTCTAAAGTTTTAGCTTTTCTTTTCAAAATCTTAATTGGAACGACTCTTATATTTTTTTAAGCAAGTTCAAACTTTAAAATACTACCATCAATGAAAATGAGACTTGAGCAACACTTATATTGAAACTCTAGGAGCCCCAAGGGAGGTCATTCAGTCTAACAGGAAGATGAAAGTTCAAGCTTGCTGGTACAGCAAGAAGTGGAGTCAATAAAAAGATAGTGGAAAGGAAATCACAAATTTCCCATCTACAGCATTATATTTGAGTTTATAACACTTATGAGTTTATAACATTCGTGGTCATCTTTGGAAAGAGAGCTATATAAGTGTGAACATATTTTAGGCATTGTATTTTTCCTCGTTGAAAACATTGATATTGGTATCAGTATTTACCATCAAAAGAACTATTTACAAACAAACAAAAATTGGCCAAAAGGCAAAGTACTTAAAAAAACCTAAAATAAAGAGTAAATAGCTTACTACATCTACCCCATCCAACTAAAGCCCAAGGGCCATTAGACATCAGATCAAACAAAATGGCGTGCATTGCCCACTAACCCAAAAAAACCACAAAACTATTTCATCGTACAAAAATATTTTAACACTCATCCACACACAACTAAAGTAGTCGACATTTTAATGCAGGCACATCCATGTATAGCACAATGACCGCACAAGCCATTGTGATGTCTCCTCCAACTTGCTAATTTTCATCGCATAGCTCGCGAATAGTGTTCTCAATCCTTCCCCAGTCAGTATTGATCGTGCCCAGTCGGGCTTCCACGTGAACAATCATATCATCCAAGAGCTTAAGACATACAGCAATAGCTTGATATTGATTGACAGATGCAAATATGTTTTCGAATGCAAAATCCAATATTCTCAAGGGAGGAAATCATGCAAATTTATTACCCATTGTTGCCACCTACCTCCATTTCCATATCAAAGCCCAAACATAATTGAACACATTGTCCATCCCCATGAATAAGATGGCGAAGTCAGCCACGTTGCTCTGTAGAGCCCCCATTCTACACATTGATCACATCCTGCTTGCACTGGCATCAATGCTCCATTTCGTCATCCACATTATTCACAAAAGCCCACTCATTTATGACAAAAATAATTTCCATGTTTTCACTCTTTGCAATTGAAAAAAATGGGATTTCACTACCATCACCTTCCATGGTTATACATGTGTGAAGTGTATAATCACTCAAAGCGCTTGACAGTATTCTGAAATCCTAACACTTCAAAAATGCAAACCATCATCAGCATTTCCAAGTGTCATACCAATCCTTATATAGTGCTTATCAGCATTTCCAAGTGTCATACCAATCCTTATAGTGCTTTTCAAAGACCAATACCATTTGCCTCCATAAATGCTTTGCATTTGGTTTAATTCTTTGCATCCCCATCTCCAATTTCAAGAAAAAATGGTAACAAATATCAATCACCACCATACAGTAACATTTTCCACCTCATGTCACATGGCACACAAAAAACAAGAAAGGCGCTTTGACGCGCACAAGCAATATATTCATGCATGCAGAATAAGGCCCTTAAATAGCATCCTTTCCCAAGATCTTAATGTTGGCATTTGACATGAAGAGGCAAACTAAACTCCAAGATAGATGTCCCATGTCACTTCCACACGTTCCACCTTAGGTAAGGAAACGTGGAAAAGTGAATGCCGGTTGTCCTTGTGCGAGGAGCCACTCCATCACCCTAGCTTTTCTGATAAATAGGGATCAATCCATCTAGCTTCTGCACTTGTTTCCTAGACCACGGGAAACTCTACTGGGATTCCACAGTGATCCATACTTAGCCAAATCAAGCTAAAGGCCTCTGCAAAAGCAAGCAAAAAGCGTGCTATTGGTCGTACACAGCTTTGATACAGGCATTGCTGCAGCCCAGGTGTATAGTATGCCCCTCCAGGGTCTGTTCTTTGTACAGGTTTTCAAGCATATGAAAAATTCATTTCACATGATACCATCTAATATTCGTATTCCCTTTCTAATGTTTCTGTTATAATTTAATTCAAAAATCTGATATCTTCCGTAATATGGTGTGGACTATCTTAACTTGATTCATTTTCATGTGCACAAACAAGGGGAAAATGTTATGTGGCATCAGCATAGTGCGCTTTGCCACATCTATGTGATTTGCTCATTCGTCAAGCTTATGATCCTGGACATTGCATGATCAAGGTCAGAAATACCTATCATACAATTCATATCTTTCACTGATATGCAGTAGTTTTTCCAATTAATAGCAATAAAATCCTTTTAACATGCTCTTGAAGAGAATTTCCCCAACACCTTGCAAGTTTTATTCATTGATATTGCAGGAATCTTGCTTGAGGGTAGTTTGTTTTTCATTTCGTCCATTATTGTTTTTATGATGTATTCCAGCAGGCTTTGCATATACTGCACGTCCCACACTTGCAAGGCTATGTCATGAGAATCAACTCCCCAGTTTGCAAGGAGGTCTGCCATTTTGTTGCATTCTCAGTAGCAATGGGCAAAGTTGAGAAGCAATATTTCATTTCGTGTGCCAAAACTTTCTTCTAAAAGTCCCTTCAATTACCAATTGTTACAGACTTAGTTTTTGATAGCTATGAGTAATCTCCTTCAAAACATATATTTATAAAGTTCTTCACTATTGCTATTTCCAAACAGATTACTAATATGGTGACTTTTGTTATATTATATTTCGTAGGTCAATGCTTCTGGGGAGAATGAATAGATAATATACCATTTTCAGCATGAGCGACACCCCACATCTAGCATTCCGGGGTTCTCCAATGTGGCTCCACCAAAATTGAACTTGATGGTATTACTATTGGGTTCTAGGGAATCCATTTTAAATTTCTTTTGACAATTGTTTTGATCAAAAGTAGTTTGTGATAGCCATGCCCTTGTATTGTTCTCTATATTGGTTTGTAATTTGCTCCAACATTGGCCTAGATCCCTCCACCTTTCACGGAAAATATGATTATACCTTTTCTTCCATATGTTCCATGGGAGAAAGGAAACCCCAATCCGCCCTTTGATTTTCCTTTTCACAGCACCTGTTAGTTCCCTCCACTGAAGAATGAATTTTGCAATCAACTCGAAAAAGGGTTCAAAGAGCTTAAACTGGTCAAAGAATCATGTCCATAGTTCCCATGCAAGAGTGCAGTGCAAGAGAATATGGTTAGCACTCGCATAATATGGTCCATAAAATCCTCTTTTCATGAGTTGATCCCATGTGAGAATTTGATCATGGTAGGCTAGCCACAAGATGACTTTGGCCTTTGGCTCTTCCTCTTTGGGCCAAACATTGGCACTAAAGAGGGAAGGATTTAATACACAAGTGCAATTAATGTTGGCCAGATAACCACTTCTAATGGAGCAAACCCTTGTTTGACAGCAATTCCATATAAATTCATCAAGTGGTTTCCATTGGGGATGATGAATACAAGATGTTTCCATCTGGTAAAAAGAATAGCATTCCTTTCCTCCATAGTCCGGTAGTCCATGACCTGTTTTCCAATGTTGAAGTCTGCCCACCACTGGAAATGAATGGCACCTTCTTGGTTGGCGATCTGAATCGAGTATAGCCAACCATCCATCCAGAAATTTTCTTTATTACCACTCTTTATATCCCATAAAAGATCTTTGAGGATAATCACCAACTATTTAATTACGAAACTTCAGATCCCCAATTCTTTAGGAGGGTTTTCATAGATAAGGATTATGACAGGATCAGAGCTATCAAGATATTTCTTCCTTGTAATCCTGCTACATAGCTTATCCGATTCACGCAGATACGCCAGCTGATCTTTGCTCCGCATTATTGATTTATATGAGACATTTCCCATATACCAAGATCCCCATGCTCCTTTGGTTTTGCAATGATTTCCCGTTTGGCCAGGGGAAACCTATGAGCTTCTTTATTTCCATCCCAAAAGAAGCATCTTTGGAGACAATAAATTTCTTTGAGACCGATGCTGGGAGCACGAAGAATAGACAGGAGGTAAATCGAAATAGCTTGAAGGACAGCTTTTAGGAGCTGAAGCTTACCACCCCAAGAAAGCCATCATAGCCATTACGCTGATAATAAGACATCCATTCAATTTATCTTTTTCTGTCCATTTCCCTTAAATACAACCATATGTCTGTAGGCAGGTCCAGAGACCGTAGCTCACTCTTTTTAAGAGACGGTCCTTTATAATTTTTCTTTTGTCAGACCGCTTTCATAGCTATCTCATACTGATCAGCTTCCTTCAATTTTGTTGAAGAGTGCCAATGCTCATTTTCTGCGAAGGCCGGCTTGTTTTGGACTCCAACAGGCACTGGCTGGGATGCAGCAGCAACCTGTGGGAACCATGTGGGTGTTGAAAATTTTGACCAAAATCTTCTTTCCAGTATCCTTTGATGAATGTCCATCCCTGCTCCAAAGCTCTTATTTTGACACACGATGAGAGTATCGTGGCAAAGGTAAACTGATTGGGTTGCACAATTTCAGGTGCAGTGGTTTTGTGGCAGACACCTCTCCTTGCAGATGCTTTTCCATCTGCATTTGTTTTCCTTTTGTTTTAGGGTTTTGTTCCTAGAGAGGTCGTCTTTGTGGAGATTACTGCAGCAAGATTTGAGGTCTTTGAGCAGGGTGAGGGTTTCATCTTTACTGTTGTTGGTTTTGGAGAGCTCCATATACGGTTTTGTTGAAGGCATCTAGCTTTGGCTGCAGCCGCTGGAGGGATTTGAACAGAGGATCTGGTGCTGCTGCCATTTTCGTTGAATTTGAAACCCTTGGAGTTAAAGTTTTGAAGAATTTGTATTGTTTTGAAACCCTTGAATTATGGCTTCTGGAGCTTAAGACTCTGGCAGACTGGAAAAATATAATTGTGAGCCCAAGAGAGAAATGATAATGTTCTAAAAGCTGTGGAAGAGTAAGAAATATGAAAGCAACATAAAGATAAAAGAGATGTTAAATGACATTAATTTATTATCCATAGGTGCATTGACACATATACAATGCATAGGATCTAATGAAGGGCTTTCACTTTCCAATGACCATAGCTCATTCTTTTTATAAAACCCATTCTGTAATTTACTGCACCATATACTTTTTATGGAAGTGCACACCATTTGCTTTAATGGATATCCATATTGATGACGGTGTTTTTTCTTCTTCTTTTTTGTTGCACAAACTGGCAGTGCTATTTCATTTGCAGAGAATGATATGTTTTGAGCAGCAGTGGGGATAGGCTGGGTCCCTGGGACGAAGCAGAGCATCCTGTGGGAGGTATGTGGGCATCAATAAAAATCCCTTTCCATTATCTTTTGATGAACGTCCATACCTTGTTTTTAATCACTGATTTGACACAGGCTTGGCGTATGGTGGCAAAGGTGAAATGATTGGGTTGGACAGCCATTATTTGCATTTAGTGGAAGGGTATCAATGCCTCATGAGGATAACCATGTCTTTGAGAAAGTGCAATGCTCATATTCCATAAGAGTGCCTCCTTTTTCCATTTTTATTTGTTTAATTTTATGACTTTAGGTGTTCAATGGTTTAAGAGAATATGGGAGGGGATCTGCTTATCCTCGGGAAGTGATTTCTTTGAAATGCAGGTCTGCAAGATGCAGAAAGTAGAGCGCCTTCTTCAAGGATCCCTCTCTACATGATGCTGTGAGATTGAGATTCAACTGGACCATGGACATAAAACTAATTTCTGACATGGACATTTTGTACATAATGTTGTGTCATTTGGGAGTATGGGGCATGGCTGACTTGGTTTTGTGTATTGTTTTGGTAAGAAATATAGACGAATTTTACTTATGTAGCCATCTGTTGAATTTTGGAAACTGAACCACTGTATATATCAGCCAACTGTGGCCAGGTTTTGTTCGCCTTTTACTGTTTCCCTGCATTTTTGGCTTCATTTTTAGTAATATAAGCTGGTCAGATTTTGTAAAAGTTCGACTGCTCAGCAAAATGTACATTTTTGTACACCTAGATGCTTGCATTATGCTTCAATGGTGGTCCAAACCTTGTTCCAAAGCTCTTAATTTTAGACAGTAAGGGAGTATACTTGCAACGGTGAACTGACAGATTACATACCTTCCAGAGGAAACGTTGTGCAGGGAGGTTGACATGAAACAGCCTGGGGAGGGCACAAGGAGACAAGCAGGCTAGATTCTTTGAGGGCTTTTCACCCATTTATCATTGCATCTTTTCTGTCAACCAGCCAGCTATTTGTATCTTTATCTCTTTTTTTTAAGAGATTCAATTAAGTACATGTCATTGCAGTAGGCTACTATTGTTGGTTTTTGCTTTTTCCCTTGTTTGGGTCGGTTTTCTTAGTTTTTGTTATGTCTTACAATGCTCAGGAGAGGATATCATACAGCTCCATGGAAAAACCAACGTGGTCTTAAGGTGCATATCAATGGACTCTGATATGGAGGATAGCATAGAGCTCCGTGGAAAAGCCAATGTTGTCTTGAGTTGCATATTTGAGCGTGAAGGTCAAGCAAACAAACATGCTCATAGGAAACCAATTAACCATTATTTTAGGGATTATAATATGAAATATGGCTTGCCAACATAACTATTGTAAATTTGTATCTAATTGTGTACTGAAACAGATTACTTCTGCTCTGCAATAATGCTAATCGTTGCTGAATTGTAAGTTGAGCTTGCAAACAAGAACTTCAATAAATAATGTAATGTCTTAAAATCTCGATTTCTATCGATTTATCCTTTGTACATTCAGGAACAATTGCTAGTTCTTATCTGCACACATGCACAGATGTTAAGAAAAAAGGTCAAGCAAAATTATGTGGTAAATTATGCATATATTGATAACAATGAAATACACGAATTGCGAATGGCAGGAAAGACTATGGGCGGAATCTCTAGGAAAAGATTTTTGACTTAGTGAAAGCAATGTAGAAAGTGGGTGAGTTAGTTGATGAAATTCAACCAATAGAATTGACTCATTGAGGTCTTCTTCTGAAACAAAGGCTGATTAAGTCATTGGCACTTTATCGTGTAACAACATGAAGAAGAAGCTGATGCAAGAGAGACACAGAGAGAGAGAGATCTTCTGAGAGTTGCAAAAATTAGGTGATTACATACAACGCATTTTAACATTCCACTTGATCATCTTTTGTGCTATTTTCACTGTTCTTTGATAGCTCATGATTATAGCTCAATTTTCATAGTTGCTTAGTTAATGTCACAACATCCAATCAAATAACCCTTTAAAGCTAAATGCAATGTCAGTAAGTTAAAGGCAAAACTAAAAACATGTGAAGAAGTGTTTCTCCTCAAGTGACACCCACTCCAACACTTAAAAGAAAACTTCCTATGAATTTTCATAAAAAGATAATTATGGGATAGTAGGAAGTTAGAATTCCTCCTCTCCTCCAAGAAAGCACCACAATGTTTATCTTTCATTGTGAGTGGAAGTTAACCTTTAGCTTTGCAAGACTTCTTTATCAGCTGATCCAAACATAAAAGAAGGTTGCATTGTAGACACTACTGCCAACAAATGTATTTTAATCTTTGATGAAGGCCAGGATGAGACCAACATTCTAGTTAGATGTTAGCTGCATATGTTGAAATGTTCATAGATAGGCCTTTTCCAAACAACTTTCAATGGATATTGGTAACATCGATATCTTGTCGTAACATGGTAAAATTTTCTTGGCAATTGTCAAACAACATAGAAAGGACAATAGTAACCTAGATATCATGTGTTAACAGTAAATAAAATATGTTGGTTTTAAACTTAATCACCAAGGAGCTACTTTTGTCAATTGGGCTCTTGTTTGGAGCTAATTTGGGGCATTTATTGCAACAGTAACCCAAGTTCAAAACTCGATCGGTGTGTCCACATTTTAAAGTATGTTTTGGAGGATTTGGCTTTCAATAAATACAAGAATCAATAGTGGCACAGCAAGTTGGCTGCTCTCTCAGCTATAAGTGAAATATTGCACACCGACAAGTATTGTAAAATATAAGGGAGGGACGGCCTGTTTCCTAAGGGCTTGTTTATCTCTAATACTATGTGTCCTTTGTCTAAATTGTAAGTAGCTGATTTCTCGATACTGCCCACTACACTTGAGCCCTTCTCGCTCCCATTTGATGCTCTGCATATAGGAAAAAATCCAAGAGAAATTTTTGATAGCAGAAGCTATCTTCCTGATATTCCCAATATTGTGCTCTTCATATAGCATCCTATACATCCAATTTGGGAGTGACAGAATGAAGTTCTTCTTGTAGCCTTCGACTTTTTAGTAGGCCTGCAATATGGTTGAAGATCAAGCACACGTGATATGTTCCTCTCAGTCTTACGAGGGGATTGTTCCCCCACCCCCACACCCTCAAAAAAAAGAAAAGGCATATGGGACGTCTTGGAGGGGAAACATCCCCCAAGAAGCTTATAGAGAACAGTAATGAAAGTTGTCCAGCAGATTGGGGTGTAATGGTAATCAGCGGCACTCATAAGAGCATGACCCCTTACAGATTCCCTAACCATAATAAGGGGAGCCATAACTCCAGCAGACACACGGGGAGGTTGTGGTGTAATGATGATGAGATACATTTATTACAGCTAATTATCAATTTAATTATATCAGCCTATTGTAGAAGGGCGTGTCTATTGAGATATCTAACTCTTTGATTTCTATATATTTCATACACCTCATTTTATTCATCATGGCATCACATGTAAACATGATCAGTATTAATATATACAAGGGTTGCTATATTTATCCTTTTCTGTATCCTATCAACATCTTACTGTCAGCCATATTTAAGAATCTTAAGAATGTGATCAAAACGTACCCCCACCACATTAAAGCAACCAACAAACATCACCCAAGCTTTACAGAGGGACAAACCAATTATGGAAGTCAGTAAACTTGTTCTAGTATCGAGCTAAAAGTGTGACAGTTCAAACCTAACCTAAGATTTGCCTACCAAAAAAACTAATCATGAAAGGCAGTAACCTGAGATTAGCATCGAGCAAAAAGTGTGAAAGAACAAACCTTACTCAAGATTTACATAGGAAAAGAAATGATGGAAGTTAGTAAATTTGATCTAGCATCAAGCAAAAGGCGGGAAGAACAAACATCACCCAAGATATACCCAGGACAAAAAAATAAAAAAATCTAATCATGGAAGTTAGTAAATTTGATTTAGCAGAAAGTGTGAAAGAATTCACTAGAGCAGACTATAGAAACAACAATTTCAAGGAATTGTTGGTACTGCACGATGAGTAGTAATCCGACTGTAGCATTCCCTTTAACCCAGGTCACATGGTGGTTAGGGCTTTTCATGTATTCATTATCCCCGGGTGGGCATTCAATTAGTTTGCTTAGTGAAACGAGTTCTGTGTTTCCCACCTCAAAGATTGTTATAAAAAATCAATGTAAGCCATTAACCGAAATTGTGAATGAGCAAACAGTCTTTGTAAACTTACAGTGAGAAGGAGAATTGTATGTTAAGGTTGAGAGGCTTGTAGAAAGAGAAATGGACCTTCTGCAGCGCAGCTCATTTGGGTAGACTTCTTTAATCGAAAGAGAAGGGAGGCAAATAGCAGACAGTGATGCCATGGCTGGCAGTGCCACATGGACTCGGTGGCATTCGGCCTTTTAGACTCTGTTATCGTAATCTACAGATTTCGATTCCCATTAGTGCCAACTCGGATGCCTTACCCGGACATGAGAAATTACATGTACCTTCGGTTAATTCACTTTTCATCAAACGTAACATTAAACAAGAGCCGCAAGGCGGCCAGTTCTTGCCATGTATGCTGCAAGTAGTTTGATATAAATTTGATTAATTGGTTAGACGATTTATTGTTTAAGCGGAAGGACTAAGGAAGGACATAAGTAAAATTGACATAACAAATATTGAAGTTTTTAAGTACTGCAAAACAAATATTGTAGGCTTCTCTAATGATCTTTCTAAAAATTGCAATCATAATCATATATCTTGGATATGGTATATTGATCACTTGAACATCGAAATAGGTGGCATAACAATTTAGCATATATATGCAGCATACTTTTATAATATTTGGAGTAGACACAAAAATTTAATTAATATGTTTATAATTAATATTTTTATAAATAATTATTTTAAAACCACCAAAATTGATAAAAATACTTTTAAATAATGAAAAGTATAAAACATAGATTTATAAATTTTATTAATAAAGTAATATGTATTATATTTATTAAATAAGTTGTGTTTGTTATAAAATATAAAAATATAATAAAATAGTTAATAGTATTTATGTATAATTAATATACATTATATAATATTATTACTAATATAATGCAATTATTAATTATACAAATAATATGTTTATTATATATATTTTTAAATATGGAATTTAATATTGTTATGTGTATTGTGTGTGTTTATAATTATTTATAATAATTAAATAAAATATCAATATGATTATACTAATAATTGTAAAATTATGTTTTTATTTATGTATTATAATATTATATTATAATTAATATGTATTATTGAATGTGGATATTGTATTCTAATGTATAATTAATAATGTTTATTTATTTTTTATTATTTTAAAATGTTAGAAAATTGCTTTGGCAATAAGACTAAAAAATAGTCACATCATGTATTGAATTGAATTAATGATTCTCATAAATAGTGTCAAAATATGATATAAATGATAGGACACTTGTCACTTTAAAATTTTATCATCTTAAAATGTTATAAAATTGTTTTGGCAATAAGGCTCAAAAATAGTCACATCACCCTTGAACACCAATCAATTGGCTAGAAAAATAAATATGTTAATTTAAAAAATGTTTAAAATTAGTCATAACTTTAGAATATGACAAAGCTAGAAAAAATAAAAGCTTCTTATTGGCCACTTTTGAAAAATTAATATGCTGCATTGAAACCTATAGTATTCCTGTCGGAGGCAGGAACTAATAATTCTCATTCTATGTTTGCCTAGATGTGGAAAGTGGTTTTACTCTAATGAATGAATGAAGGACTTTAATGACTTCCACGAGGCCAAGGAGTCTATCGGACTGAAAAAAAAAAAAAAAGACATCCAAATACACCAAAGAAACTAACCCAAAATTGTTGATTCTACTTTTTCTCGATTTCTTTGCTAATCTTGAGCCTTCTATTATGGATTTTAGTCAAGTAATATGTTGTTTTTGTAATCTTATCCTCTTCAAACAAGGTTGTGAAAGCTTCCATTTTAAACAATCAATATAGCTACTTTGAATGTCCTCATACGCTACACACTCCATTAGGAAATGTCATTTTGTTTCCACATAACTTGACCTGCAAAACCGGCAAACTCTTTCGGACCATTCCTCTTTCAACATTGTCCATCTTCATGTTTCACATCTGAGGTGATGCGAACTAGTTTTTAGTTAGGCGATTGACATTTTCGCTTTTCACTTAGATTGCACTAAACTAACCACAACTTGATATTTCATTTTTTCAATTTAAAAAGTTTATAAATATAAATAAATTTAAGGCGGGCTTTTTATATAAAAAAGTGAGTAGATTGAATTACATTCCAAACACCACATCAACCTTAGTTGAGAAAGCAACAAACTTAAAAATTTATGAGTAAAATAACTTTTCAACTAAAAATGACTTATTAAAACTTGACTCCACGTAGCTAAGGAATTACAAGAAACATTTATACAACAAAAACCACGACAAGCATAAACGAGGGAGGTAGAGGATTATTTAGTTTGTCATTGTAACTCCCAACCACTACAAAAGGATAGGTGGCATCGGGTTTGTGTTTCATCCATCATCTTCCAAATCTTTATCTTTATCTTCATCATCTTGCCTTATAGGAGGGATGGTTGACTCTAAGTGAGGAAATTCCCCTTCCATTGGTGTTGCCCAAATAGTAGGGTTTGATCAGCGTGTTTATTGCCACTAGGGTCATTGTCATGAGAATTGCGAGTAATAAATGGAAATTGTTGCACTGAGAGACCTACTACTATGCCTATGCATGAGAGCGAGTCTTTTCTCATTGACGAAGTCATGGCTCGAAGGGGGAGAATGGTGACGAGGTGAGTCCAAAGGACTTTGCTAATCGTACAAAGAGCATTGCCCTAATGATCTAATAGGCTGCAGAGATGGACAACCTCTAAGTCGGACTTTCTCTTCTGCACTTGAATTTGGAGTGTAACATTAAAAATAAAATGAACTTGTTAAGAAGAAAAGTAGTCATCAAAAGTAATTAGCATCATTTCTATCTTCTCATAATTGAAAGAGAAATTTAGAATGAAACATTTGTTGAATTTGTGTGTATTTTGCAAGAATCATGACCGACACTTTAAAAGGATCATTTTCCAAGTGAACATTTCATAGTGGAGTGGTTGGAAGAGGGTGTAAATCCATATTCAAATAGACTATACATGTTAGTAAAACCAAAAGATATGTTTGATCGATTCAGGATGATGGCAACTAGTGCAAATAGGGTGTATCATTCCTAGGTGGACCAAACAAGAGCCAATTGGAAATCGTTGATGCAAGGTACACCATAGGAAATGAGTGTGCTTGGGCTCGATGGTGGCAACCCATGCTCTTATAAACCTCTTTTTCCACACTTGCTAAGGGAAATTAACCTTTTAGAGGGCATTTAGGGTATCCATTTGTAGACTATTTGGGAGGAGGAATTAGTAACTTAATTGAACTGTATATTAGTGGAAAGGGGTCTCAACATGTCATTTCCAATCAAATTTCATATTTCAGCTAGTGATAAAGAATCTATTATATTATGAAAGTTATCTCTTAGGATGGGCTATGCACGATCAATCCTTAATGCTCTTACAAAACAAGTTAGAGATGATTTTGATACCCTTCTTGATCAATCAAACACTTTGAATCCATGAGACCATGGAAAAAAATTGATTGATTTTGAAAACAAATATTACAAGAAATATGAGGAAAACCTTTTTAAAAAGAAAAAGGGTCAACACCTATAGAAATTAAACTATCAAACCCTATTGACCATTTTTGTCATGTTGATTAAGCAAAATGTGAATAATATGCCTAATTTGATTGTTAGTAGCGAGTAAATAAATGCAACAACTAAGTATAGAAATTAACTCAAACAAATGTGAAACCCTAGTTCAAGGAGGAGAAAGAGGGACTTAGTTGATTCGCTTTAGAAAATGGATTGTGTCGATGTATTAACCTCGATGAACAGAGAGGTAGAAGCGTCGCGCAAAGATTCGAGAAAATGTAGATCCGGAGGAATACTGCTGGATAGGGGCACCCAAAAAGGGACAGGGGGCACCGGCGGCGCCACAAGCTGGTAAGTGGGCACATGTGACTACGAAAATGCTCGAGAAAATCATCTCGAATGGTCGCATGAGGTGTTTGTTGTCCTCATGCCTTTTGGTCATTAGTATGTTCTGCACAATGATTGTCGAGGTCATTGGAAATCTACAATGAAATAATGACTTATAAAACCCTTAAAGAGACATCAAATCCTAAAAAAGAAAGATGCAAAGTGAGGGTCAAACTGTCCTCAGCTGTCACAATGGTGATCTTATGACTAAGCGTTGCACTTCATCTTAGACGCAATGTAGTTCTATGTGTGTGTGTGCGGAATCGTGCACTAGGTGGCTCTTGTACATGTCGCACTTGATAGTGAGCAAAGTAGCTAGATGTAACAAAATTTAATATATGTGTGCATGGAATATAATAGACTCCCCTCCTATGAAGTGTATGCATAATAATGTAGTCCCTTACCCTTGAACAGATGTTAGAATGGATGCTTGAATGCTCTTAAATAGCCTTTGGATGCAATCTTAGGTGGAGATAGCTAATGCTTAGTGTTTGGTCCTTTATTATGATCACATAACTTTATATTTATATGATTCCCTTGCTTGAATTTCATAATTAACCCCAAAAAGGTTGAGTATCAAAAATATAAGATGCTCAAACAACTAGAAAGGACCCAAAAGATGTGAGTATAAGACAAAGAAGTTGGAGCACCTAAATGGGGACTGGGGGCCTAGTGTTGGCATCCTGGTGAGATGGGTGTTGGTGTCAGTGACTCAGAGAAAGCGAAGGGTCGGAGGTCGATCGAGCAAGGTGTGCAAGACCAAAAGTGGTAGTAAAAGAAAGCAAAGATGGCCAAATACATGGGTTAATTAGTACTTTTCTTGCTTAGGAATCATATGAATAGTAGTATGCAATCATGACTAGATAAGTACCCAAAGTACATGATTTTGTGTCTACATTTGCTCCCACTTTATGTTGTTGAGCAAATGCTTTATAACATAAAGTAGATAGAGATGTGTACCTGATAAACATGTAGATCGATAGCGAGAAGCGTGTCAAGAGACAAGGGAAAATGTGGAGTGATAAAAGGTAGAGCATGGAGACTAAAGATGAGAAAGTGAAAAAAGTGATGAGATGTTGACCCTAGGGTGGAAACGCATGTTGTAGATGTTGCAAATGTGCTTGTTGTTGATGTCGATGTTGATGTGTGTGATGTTGTGATGATGTTGTTGATGTAGGATGATGTTGAATGATGTTGACTACCGCTTCCCATACAGACGGACCTACAAAAGAGAAGAATGAACAAGTAGTCAAATATGCATGTATATGTGTAAAAATCATGTAAAGAAGTATGTAAAATGAAAAATGTGAAAAAGGAACATGTGCACTTGATCCGTGATGAGGAAAGAGTGTAGAAAGGATCATGTAGATGTTGTTGAAGACCGATTTTTTGGGCGATCTCACACCAGTTGTGTTGGCTGCGAGTTTTTAGGTGATCTCACGCCAATGATATGGAAGAAGTGTAGGGAGGAAAGTCTAGTGTCATCCTTCATCCTTTAACTACTTCCTGTAATGTAGAACACCACTGCAAATGGTGTGTAAAAACTGATCCGTTTAACCAATTCTGATCAATGTTGAATGTTGTATGTATGGTGGGTGTTAAGGACTATCTGCCCTGTAAAAGCCGTTGTGTGGAGTGTTGTAGATTGTGTTAGCATTGAAGAATTTTGTGTAACTTCCCCTGGTCACATGCGTCTAGGAAGGGTCGGGGGTGCTCAGCGCTACTTTCCTAGTTTGGGCGTTGTTGTGTGTGTTGTAATAAAGACCCAAGTCAAATTTTGAGCCCTACCCGATGTTGATAACTGTGTTGTACCAGTACTTTGTTGAGCTGAAGTGTGTATGTATATTGTTGTATGGGGTTATTGATTCACCCAAATGATGCCCCCTCATTTGGGGTGCATGCGACGTCGTTGAGGAGAATGTGGCCCAAAGGAGGACCAACTATTGTTGCTGAAACTGTGTCCTATAGGGGGAGGGAGTGTGCTTGGTAAAAACTAAGGCACACGAAAAACAAGTGGCTAGGAGACAAGTGTTAGTACAAGCAAACATGCATGTAAAATGTAAGCTAGTAAACAAGTAGATAATGTGTAATCTAAGATGCAAGAAGACAAATGTAGACCGCAAAAAATGGGTTTCAAACATGGGACACCACTCACGATGTTGCAAGACAATCAAGGTCGACTAGGCCAAAAAAAAGCACAAGTGTGCACACAAGATAAAGGGAAAAGCCCATAAATAGTGGAAAATAATGACAAGCAAGAACAAACAATGTAATAGACAACCATGGTGGCAAATAGACCTGTAAGACAAATGTTACACATGAAGCACCCATAACATGTTAGAAAGATAAAAAGTATGTCAAGGTGTGTATAATCCGATGAAGTAATGTGTTATGAAACAATGAAACACATGTAGTGTATGAAAGTGGATGCCCTCGGGAGCCTCTATGGGGGATTGATAATAGGTCCATGTGCAAAGCATAGATCAAAATCTGCGATCACAACTAGAAAGCAAGTGAACGTGCATGTGTGTATGATAAAAGATAATGACATACAAGATATCTATCTAGCATGTGTAATAAGATGTGCATGTAACAAGTAAATGTAAGCAAGACTAAATGCGACCAAGATATGTAGTATGTTGTGGATGAGATGGAATGGAATGCAGATTGAATGATAGGAGCAGCGTGCCCCTCGAGTGGATGTGTATGTATGAGATGAGGTTCATTTATTTATGCCCCCTCAGTAGTCAAGAATGAACCTCAAAGCAAAAGTGCGTCATCGATAAATGGTTTGAATTGTGTGTATTGAAAAGATGTGAATGTCAAAGGAAAATCATAGAGTGTGAACGCATGAGTGTGGCGAGGTCCATTTGAGATGTAGACCCTCAGTAGTCGAGTATGGACTGTGGAACTAGAGTGCGTCATAGGGTAGCATGTCGTGTTGTATATGTTAGAGAGATATGTTGAATGTGTAGTGTATCTTGTTGATTGTTTGTGAAAGAGATTGATTGTAGACACGTTGTGTGTGTGATGTAGATGTTGAGATGTGTAAGTGTTAGATGTGTTATGTGTTGTGTGATTTGTGTGAGGTTCATGATTATAGGATGCCCTCAATAGTCAAATGTGAAGCATTGCACAAAAGTGCATCATCGAGAAATAATGATAGTAGAGTGTATCAAAATGTGTATATTGTGTGTAAAGTCCTAGATATGATGCGATGAGAATATAAGACGTGTGTCGATGCTGGGGGGAGAAATAAGTGTGATTCCCCTAAGTGTACTATGATGATGGAGATCCATGCAATGATGCAAGAGGTGTCATGCCATTGTGGGAGAGCGTTATCTATCGTGATAAGAGAGAGGCCAACACAATGGTAGGTAGAAGCAAAGCAGTAGGACCATGTAATGGTGGTGGAGTTTTAAATGTGTCTTGTCCATTAGTAGAAGGAACAAATGCTTTGACAAAAATGATTGGTTGTTGAAGTGGTGAATTATTGGGTAATGATGTAGCAGACTTAGTAGGAGAAGTTGTTGAACTGATTTTTAGAGGAGGTTTCTTAGGTTGACTTGGTGATGTCATAGATGACTCGAGGAGGTTTTGTATTGATTTTGATAGGTGGTTTCTTAGGAGGCTCTTGACTTTCCTTAGAAATGATGGCATGATGTTGATTATATGAAATCAGATTTAGGAACCCATTGAGAGGTAATAAGTGGAGAGTGGCCATGTAACAAAACGTTGTGCGGTGAATGAGATGAAACCTTGATGCTCAAGATGTTTTATTATTTGTTGTAAAGCATAGAAATCATTTTCATTATGTCCATTGATTTGATGATAATTGCAATATGGAAGACCTTGATATCCCTCAATCCGATAAGGAGGGTAGCAATCAGTAGATGGCAAGTTGATTAATTGATGAGTTATGAGTTTTGGAAGAATATCTTGTTTTTTAGCATTGATTGCAAACTTGAGAGGTGTGGGGAGTGGCAAGATTTGAGGTTCACTAATATGAGCACATGTAGAAGACATAGAATGAAGATGAGATGTAGAAGGAGAACAAACATGAGCCTGAGAAGCATCCTTAAGATGTTGGATTTCATATTTAAGAGATATAATTCGTGGATTCCATAGCCTGAAATTTATCTTGAAATAAAGAATGAAGAGCTTGAATGGATTTGCAAATAGATTGATTAGAATTGGAACCAAGAGAGTCATCGAAAGATGATCAAAGATAGCATTGACTTGAGCAAGAAACATGTTGATAGGTAGATACATAGTGTTTAGGGTTTTGTGGAGAGCATCTTTACAAGATGGGTGCATTTGAAGCAATTGAAGCAAAGAGACTTGACAAACCTTATGAGCCATGATGGAAGAAAAATAAAGATCCAAGAGTATTCAAACATGGGTTCACCAAAATGATTAAGCAAAATGTGAATAATATGCCTAATATGATTGCTATTATAGCAGTAAATAAATGCAACAATTAAGTATAGAAATTAACTCAAGCAAACTAAGCAATAAAATGTGAAACCCTAGTTGTAAAGGAGGAGAAAGAGGGACTTAGTTGATTCGTAGTGGAAATTAGATTGTGTCAATGTATCTTGACCCAGATGAACAGAGAGGTAGAAGTGTTGCACGGAGATTCGGGAAAATGTAGATTTGGAGGAATGCATTGGACAGGGGCACCCGAGAAAAGGCGGGGTGCCCTGTAGGTGCCCAAAACTAGAAGTAGCGGCCTGTGACTATGAAAATGCTCAGAAAATCATCTTTGACTGGTCACAAGGTGTTCATTTTGCTTCGCGTTTGGTTGCTAGTATGTCACACAATGATCATCGAGGTCATTGGAAATCTGCAATGAAATAATGACTGTAAAACCCTCAAATAGACATCAAATCCTAAAAAAGAAAGATGCAAAGTGAGGGAATGGACTGTCCTCAACTGTCAAAATGGTGATCTTACGATGAGCATTACACTACATCTCAGACCAATGTAGTTCTATGTGTGTGTGGAATCGTGCCCTAGGTGGCTCTTGTGCGTGTCACACTTGATAATGAGCAAAGTAACTAGATGTAAAGAAATGTAATAGATGTGTGCATGGAATATAATAAACTCCCCTCATATGAAGTGTATGCATAATAATGCAGTCCCTTTCCCTTGAATGGATGTTTGAATGCTCTTGAATAGCCTTTGGATGCAACCTTAGGTGGAGATAGCTAATGCTTAGTGCTTGGTCCTTTATTATGATCACATAACTTTATATTTATATGATTCCCTTGCTTGAATTTTGTAATTAACCCCAAAAATTCGACTAACAAAAAGATAAGATGTTCAAAATAGCTAGAAAGGACCCAAAAGATGTGAGTAAATTACAAATAGGTTAGGGGCACCTGACGTTGGCGTCCTAGTTGGGTGGGTGTCCAGACTTAAAGAAACTGAAGGGTCGGAGGTCAAACTGAGCAAGAAGGTGTGCAAGACCAAAAGTGGAAGTAGAAAGAAAGCAAATATGGCCAAAGACATGGGTTAATTAGTACTTTTCTTACTTAGGAATCATATGAATAGTAGTATGCAATCAGGACTAGATAATTACCCAAAGTGTGTGATTTTGTGTCTACACGTGTGATGAGCATTTTGGATGTACTGAAAATGATTGTTACATGTTTAAAATGGTTATGTGTATGTCACCTTAGTATAAGTTTGTAAATGTGTCCTTTAGGCACTGATGTTTGGAAACATGTCTTAGTTTATCATAATCATTCTTGAATCACTGAGGAATTTACCTCCTTTGACAAAACTCTAATCCAGTCTTAAGGTTTGTAGAATGTGTAAGGAAAACAAAATCATTTTGAGTTTTGTATTAAACAACATAAAAGTTGAGCTCCCTTTATATTTATCAAGCCCCTAAATTAGATAACAATGTGGTTCAACAAATAAGTGAAATGCATTCAACGAGAAACCACATGTAGTATAATCATCTCAACACGTATCTTTTTAATGCATGTAACATTTAGGATCTTCATTACGCGTTTATATGCTTGAAATTAGTCTTTTGGTATATGGATTCTTCAAAAATAATAAGTCTTTTCCTTACAACTTCAATGTGCTCTATATGTAACGTGTTTTGCATAACTTCATTTATTAAATGCACTAGTGCACCTTTATATTTTAAACTATTTTTAATTCTAACTTGGACCCTATTGGTACACAAGCCAATAAAAAAATATATGAAAGCCAACAAAAGGGACAAAAGACTGGATGAAAATCAAATTTAGAGAAAAAGGATATGTAAAATGCAAACAAACATTTTCATGGAGAGGCTACCATTTTTTCATGGGTCAAGAATGTTCATCAATCCATGAAGATGGAAAAACAATCCAAAATCCAAAACTACGGTAGGAGAGAGAAAGTCACAAAGAGAAGGAAAATAAGAGAAAATGGAGGAAATGAGATAATGCAAGGGCCCACCCAGAGAAGAATGAGAAGTCAATAAATAAATAAGAGGTTGAAGGTGTCAAGAACATAAGAAAACAAATTGAAAGTTAATAACCAATAGAAAATATGCCAATAAGGGTTTAATTTGGATGAATGGTCTATAAACACGTAAATACAAGTTATTACCATAACAATTAACTAATCTTGTATCAAAATTATGTGTATGCATAATGTCCCACTTTGATGTGTATGAGTGCATACATATCAAAGTAAAATTAAAAAACATGTGGATATAGAATGGACTAAGTCAACTCTTCACAACCATACTCATGTGTATGTAAGTTTGTTCCACTTGTAAGTAATCAAGAGCAAATCAATAACAATATATTATGATAAGCAAGGAACTACTAAATGCATGAAAAGTACAAGGCGAATGGATAAGAACGAATACCCTAAATTTGTTGAAATTGTCTACATGTCGTTGAATATAAACCTAGTGTGCATCCTATTGTGATCAAAATGTCTAAATATGTTATTAGTAAGTGTCTTGCACAAGACTAAAGTAGTTATATCTAATTTGGGTTTGTTCGCATCACTTAATAAGGAAGTAGTGGTTAGTAGGCTCAAAAAGAAAATGTGCCCCAAAGTAGGCACAATATAGCAATACATGGTAATAATTGTAATAATGCCCTTGGAGTAGGAAAGATTTAATCGAGTGTGGGTTGAATAGGTAAGGATGCCCAAAGGCGAGGCCAAAATAACAATCTAAGATTTTGGAAAAACTATGCCCCTTTGAGGTGGGTGAAATGTAGCATTATAAGCTTAATAGTAAGAATATCACCCCAATGTGGGAAATATATAGTTGTGTAAGATCAAATGTAATAAGTTTCCCTTTATGTGGGAAATATATACTATACAAACTTAATAATATAATAATGTCGTTAATATGGGAGACATGTGCTCGATATAATAACTATAGTAACAAAATTGCCCTGATGTGGCTCAATAATCAATGCAAGTAATAAGGTAATTTCTAGAAATCAATTGTAAATAATGTGATTGACATATCTTTGGAAAAAAATCTCTTGGTCAATAATGTATCGATACTTAGGGAACATTTCCCTACACAATATTTTTCTCAATTAAACACATATGCGATATGTAGTTGAATTATTGAATTAACTTTAGGTTAAGAACCTTATAACTCAAATGACTATAATGGCTAGATAAATTTAGAATTATAATTCATTTATGAAACAAATTTCTATTTTTTGTACAATAGAGTTGTGATCACTTAGCAACGATGATGTGAAGTCTATCAAAACCGATTGAATAGATATAAATATGTACTACTTGTGATGGTAGAGCTAGTGAAGCTAATGCTTGGTCTTTTTTTTTTTAGTTTTGCATTTTTTAAAAAACTAAATTGTATAAATAGACAAGGGGATAATTTTTGCGGTGTTTTTATCCATGCGCAAAATGGCGAGTGTTATACAAAAATGTCACGTTTTAATGAAAATGGTCTTCTTTATATGAAAGTGGTTATATTTGTATGTAAATGATTATCAAGTTATATAAATGGTAAATGTGTACATTTTATCTTCTTTTTCATAACAATCCTCGACTAATATTTTTATCATGTTTTAATCCATCATTATTGCATGTCATTGTTTCAACTATTTTGTAAAAGTTATATTATGATAAGATGATAAAATAAACATTAAAAGTGCAAAAATTGGCATGTATTTGATAAGAAACATGTGACATTTGAATTAAACAAGTAAAATAATATTTTTGCACACTGATGTACCTACCTATATGAAAATGGAGATAGTAGATGATTAAATAACAATTTGAAAACATAGCAAAAGTGCTCTTAGAAGTTTTATCGTTTTCTAACATGTCTAGGATAATACTGATAATAGGAATGGCACCAACTTCCTTGGGATTATATCAAACATCCATTTTATAGTTTTCCCTAAGATATCATCATATGTTGTCAAGACTAATATAAAATTTTCTTTCCCACCCCCTCCTGCTTTTCACAAACTAAACTTTGACGGAGCCTCGAAAGGCAATCCGGGCAAATCGGGAGCGGCGTGTTTAATTATAGATGCGGAAGGAAGTTTAGTGATTGCATGCTCCTTTCCTTTGAAGGATGGAACATGTAATGAGGCAGAGGCTCAATCTTTGCTTGAAGGTATCAAATTGGTGGTTAGTATCGAGATGTGAAGCTTTGGAAATTGAAGGTGACTCCCAGTGGTAATAAATGATGTCCAGTAAGGATAAAGATATGTCTTGGAAGTTGGATTATTTTATCACCAACATTTTACATTGGGTGAACAAAATCCCTAAGTGGGTTTTAAAGCATAATTATAGAGAATCAAATTGTGTTGTCGATTTCTTGGCAAATCAAGGCATCATTAGGAGAGATGGTATGATCATCTCTGAGCATGCAAACACGTGGGAGGAGTTTCAAGAAATCATCTCTCGGGAAGGGAGAGTGGGGTGCTTTTAATTTTTGGGAGTCTTGGTTTTTCTCATTTCTTTGTTCGCTTGGGAAGGCTTGCGATGGAGTTGAGGTTTTGAGAGTCGAGAATGGAGAGCCCTCCGATGCCTTTCCTTTTCTTGCGAAAAGGCGAAGTGTGAGATGGTCTTCTTTGGGAGCGTTTCTCGGGCTCGCATACAGATTATCTTCGGGGTGGCGTCGGGGCTCATCTTTGAGGCCATTATGAGGATTTTGGGAACAAATATTTGGGTGATTCTACAAGGGCACGGTGAATTCGGAAGTTACTTCTTGGTTTGTGTCCCGCTTGCTCCTAGTGAGGCGAGAATGTCAACGAGGTTAGTGATATATCCCTTCACATCATAAAACCCCAAAGCCGGTCAACTTGGTCAAAGCGTTGGACGCATTTGGTAGGGGTCAACTACTGCTGGATGTAATTCGGGAGGGGCTGATCATGGACGAAGCTCGAAGGGTGATCACTATGTTATTTTCCAAGAACGCAGTTTTGATGCGATTCACCTCGGATGTCCATGAGGCGTGTTTAGCGTGGTCGCTCTAAAGGACGCAAGCTCAAGAATTTGGATTTTCTGAGCTTTCGGCTCTTGTTGTTACGAAATCGATGGGCGTGGTCGAGTCACGTAGAAAACTAGGTTTTACTTTTAATTTCTTGTGAAGAACTACTCATGTCGGTGTCTCTGTGGGTAGGAGGATGTTGTCGAGATCGAGCTTCCCTACCTCTCAGGAGTAATTTTTGGTTTTTGTCCTTTGGTATATGGTGGGTTGGGTTTTGTGAATTTTCGCTTGTTGTTGTTTTCCTTGGGTTTGCTCGGCTTGTAGCCCTGTTCATTTTTTGTGGTTTTGTTTGGTTGGGTTTGATGGTATCTAGTTTCAGCTTTCATGTTTGTACTTGGGTGGGATCTCGCCAATCCCCAGGTTCGAAGCTCCTGTCAAAAGCATTAAATCATCTAAAATAAATTATTTGCACCTTCATCTTCTTTCGATACACAATAGCGAAATATCTTCTTTTTTCTCAAAATCCTAACTCACCGAAATGGTAAAATATATATATATAATAATGAATACAAGAAACTCACAGTTGGAAGTGTTATGCTACATATCAATGTGGAATGAGGGTTCATATAGTTATATGTAAACTAGTATCCCATGTGGGAGAAGTGTCAATCCTCTTCTCTATCCCTAGGTGTGATTGAAAGAAACTACATGAGTTTTATTTAGGCCTCTTTTTGGTATAAATATGAAAACTAGATGAATCTTGTTAATACTCAAATATATATCCTTTAGAGAATAATTATTCATATAATTCTTGATATTGAAATGTTAGGTACTACTTATTAAAATGTCTCAAGGGGATTTGTATATATAGCCTTCTCAATTCTAAATTAGGGACATATTAGCATGAAACGTCGACTCAAAATAAATTAAATGGTAGCATAAGGGACCCAATCAAAATTTAAAACATGGAGGTCCTCAAGTGATAAAATCAATGAGCTCGAGAACATTATCAAATTTTGATAGTGTCCCGAGGGCCGCCAATAGTGTCCCATATAAACGGATGAAAGGTAGGTGAAGAGGCAAACTATAAAAGACCCATATAAAAGTGTTGAAAAGAGTTAAAATAGAAGAAGGCAAGGACTACATATACAAACATATAGGAATGTAGAGTCTAAATTAAGAGAAAATGTGTGAATAAGACCCTAATTTATAGGGAGGGACCATATGTACAAAGTCACACTAAAAGCATTGCAATAATGAGGCTTATACCAAAATCACGTATCCACAAAATACCCCCTCTTAATGTGTGTGTATGCATACAAATCAAAGGATAAGTACCGTGTGCCCAAGCTTATCAAAAAGAGTGTTAAGGAGAAAATGTCATTATGAATGATCCAATATTCCAAATTTTCCCATGTACACCTCCAATAAAATGTGAATTCATATAAGTAAATTAGTGTCTTGATAGACAATAATGTAACCAAATGTACAATTGTAAAAGTGACTAAGAAAAAGAAATAAAATATATTTGGCGGTATGTGAACCATGTTCTCTGCCTTAGGACATTATTTTTATTGAATGGAAAAAACATTAATGTCATGGGTCCCGTTCGAAACTTTTGAATGGAGAAATACCAATGCCATAACACCCACTTCTTGCCCATTTCTTAGCCATAGAAGTGAAAATTATGATCCTTGATTCCTTGGTTCATCACGGGTCGAAAAATAACTCTTTACACAAGGGTAAAGAAGGTGTTTACCATCTAAAGATTGTTGTCCTCTCAATTTTCCCCGCCCTTTCGAATCTAATTTCGTGAAATTTGGAGCCCCTTATAGAAGAAATTCGTGTTTTAAACTCTTTAGATGCTCATTTTCATTTCCCATGACATTTTTAAATCAAAATTTTCTCGGTTGTTCTTTGTTAAAAGCGTTTTGCCTATTTTGATGGATGGGAAATGATTTTAGTGCTTCTTTTATGCATTTGGAATGCGTGGGGCCTTGCATCTTTCTTTTTAACCTTTTGTAGAAAGAAATTCTTCATCGGGAGAAAAAATGGCGTTTTCCCATTTCCTGCAACTTCCTACGTTCTTTTCCCTATCAAATTCTTGCTCGGAAAGGTGAAGCTACGCATTTGTTTCCATTGGATGCGTAGGACGGGTTCCTTTTTGAACTTATCACTTTTGGTGATTTTGGAAAAAATGTCAGATTTGCCCCACATCCCCGCTGGTCCCTGATTGGATGGAGCAATTTTGGTGGAAGTTTGGGGTGACGGATCCATTTTATCCTCTAAAGCATTTGAGAAAAAAGGCGAAAAGTTCTAAAATGGCCCGTGGCCCCACCATGCGAAAGGGAAAATTTCTAAGTTGAGGCCCACAAAGCAAATTAGAAAGGGACATGTGGCCTACGTTGAAAAGTCAACGGTGGGGACACGGACTTTCGGGGGAAAATTTGGAATTTTTCCCTTTTCAAAAATAGATAAAGTATAAAACTGAAGCGCATTCCCGCACCTAGTCAGGCGATGCCACGTGTTGAAGGATGAAATCGGAACAATGGGCCTCTGAGGAAATTGAGAATTTGAGCCTTTTTCACCAAAGGGTTAAAATGTTGCAAATTGAGTCGCGACCCCTTTTTCCAATCGTGGTGTGCCACGTGTTCACGTTGAAGAGTTAAAGTGGGTTGGTGGAGGTTTTTGAGAATTTGTGTTTTTGTTAAAAAGAGTTTAAATGGCATATTTGAACCGCATTTCCTCAACCACTCAGATGGCGCCACGTGTCCGGACTTTTGGCGGAGTTGCGGGGCGAAGCAAAATGAGAAATTGCACTTTTTCTCCCAAATGTCAAGAAATGCATATTTCTTCCCTAGGGTCATCGTTGCTTGGATCTTCCCATGTAGGGTCCAAATTTGAAGGTAAAAGGGGAAAAGATAGCCAAATGCACTCATCTGGTTTTTAACACCATTAACGAACCAAAGCTCTGCAAAACACAAAAATGGATCATTCTTCATTCTTTTTCTTTGTATTCTTGTCATTTCTCCATGAGATGTATTTTTGGTTTATTATGGAGCCAAATCGATAAGTTTAAAGGGATGTAAAGTTTGATCATCAAAAAATGGATTTTATCGGGCATACGTGATAAAAGGGAGAAAACTTACCAAGTAAGCACTTGAGTGTTATGAAAGTGGTTAAAAGGTAGAAATGGCAAGACCACATGAAGAAGAAAATCATGAGATGCCCCCTGCTAAAGTAATCATGCTCGAACTGATGAAATATTTGCCTTTTTGAACCTCTGGTTTTCATGAGTGCGTTTGTTTCATGTCACTTTCCAAAAGTGGATCTACAACAAACATTATTCCTTTTGGATATTCTTTTCTTGGGGACAAAGTATGGATGTACACAAATTGTTATAAGAACATGGTTTTGGCCATGGAAAAGGGGATTCTAGTTTTCTGGGAAGGTTGTAAAATTTCAAAGTAATTCAATACAGAAGTTCTTTTCTGTCTCTTCCCTCTGTTACATCTTTTTCTCTCCTTGCTCAATTCAATGGATCAGTTGTTTTGCATTCAATAGAAACTTTGTTTCGGCCTATGTAATCTTTAGAACTTTGTGTCTGCAGATTTGCATCGGTGGTGGAGTAATTGATCCTTTTTATATTTTCTTGGTTGATGTGAGTAGGAGATACTTTGTTATCTATATTTCCCAAAATCATTGTTATTTTCTTCCTTCTCCCATCTCTTTATTCTTCCATTTCTTCTAATTGATAATCTTTTGAGTATGGAAAGCGAACCGGAGCTACAGGGGTCCAAACATTGATAGTTGTATATTTGTACATTTGATTTTCCAGCTTTCAATAAGGGAACCTCTCCCATTAAAGAGGAGGGACTTTTTGTCCCCTAACTGTGGTTTCAACCCATGTTCCATTCGAAACCGAACAGATTTTAGCAACTCATTGGGGATTTCATTGCAAATGGATTCCGATTTTGCTAACTTCTTGATCATCTTTGATCGACGACTCAAGATACACTCGGGGTAGAAGAACCCTTGGGGAAGAAGACCCTCATTTCCAACTTTTGGATCATCAAGGTTTCTCTCTCCCTTCATCAAGAAAAATAAGAGGAACAAGATCTGCAAGCACTCCTCCTATTAGAGACAAAACTTTTGGGAGTGACATCCCTCAAGATCAAATTAGTCCTAATTTGCATGCTTTGATTCTCAGTTGGTGTTTCAGTTCCTCTCCAAACAATCTTTCCAAGGATGGCAACTCCTCTGCCTTAGGGCCAAAGGGTTGGGCCTCTTGCTCTTCCCCAACCATTGCATGAATTTCCTAGAGGCAATAGAAAGAATTTCCCTAAATTCAGAGGTGATGGGAAGGTTCATCCAGATGAGCATATTGTAGCCTTCATTGTTGCTTGTGGTGTTCTCGGAGTTGAACATGAGGATATCTCCGTTAGAATTTTTGTGGAGACATTGCAAGATAATGTTGTTGATTGGTTTTACCATCTCCCCTACTTTGGATCCATCACCAATTGGAACACCATGATGACCTAGTTTGAGCAGCGTTTCAAACCTGCTGAGGATGTACATGCCCTCTTGGCCCAAATTTCTCAAATCAAGAAAGAGTCACACGAGCCCATGAGGGAATTTGTGGCCAAATTCAATAGGCTAGTTAACAAGATCCCACAAAACACACGCCTGTGGATCAGATTGTAAATGTTTCTTCCTTAATGCCCAACTACCTGAAGTGAGCTATGCACTTAGAAGAGCTAATCTTGCCACTTTAGATGTTGATCAGAGATTTGTTGTCAGTGTTGAAGATGATCTGATCATGTTTGACAAGCTAAGGTGAGAATCATCAAATCCAAAGCATCTCCTTCTTCCACGTATTCTCTTGGAGTTAATGCGAGATCGGTTAGTACAAAAACTTGCTAATGATCTTATTGCTCTCGAAAGCGATTCGCCTAGAATGCTCCCTATTAGGATGTTCTAGGAAGAACTTTCGGCCTGGGAATCGTTGTCCTCTCCTCGGACCAATTGGCAATTGAAGGCCCACTTGTTAAAGTTTCGATCAATGTAATATGTGAAGTGTTGGATTTTGATGATGAGGAGGAGGATGAAATCTATGAAGAACATGAAGAAGAAGCTGATGAAGAATTAGAAGAGTTGAGTGGATCTCATGTCCATTTTCTCACCACTAAAGGTATAGATGAAGAGGATGATTATGAAGAAAGATTTGTAGAGATGAACAATGAATCATATGTTGTCATGACTCATGAGCAAGCCAACAAGAAGGAGAAAGTGGTGCAGCCTACTAAAACATCTAAGGAGCCTCTACGATCATTCCGGTGATTGCGAGAGGAGCTCCTATTTCAACTTCTTCCACATCTAAGGTAAGTTTTGTTGTTCCTCCCTCCTCTATTTCTGCTCCTAAAACTTCTTGCCCTTCAAATGATAGAGTTGATAAGTCAAAATTTTCATCTACTCCTATTAATGATGCTCCATCTACCTCTGGTTCTTTTGACATTATTGACCATCTCAAGAAAACTAAGATCCGTATCTCATAAGCCGAATTCGACAAACCCATCACAAGGCCTTTCGCTAAGATGGTAGACTTTGTAAACTCCAAATCCAAGCCTTCATCCCCTAGTTTTAAAGGTCTCTTGCCCACTCCTTCTCCTTCATCTCAACCAAGCCTTGTGCGGTAGTCACTTACTTCATCGATGAGAAGATCAAACCATTTTATGTCACTCTCCTCATAGCTGCCCAAACTCAACAATTGTGTTATTGATTCTGGTGCTTCAGATAATGTGATGCCTGCTAAGGTAGCTCATGCCCTAGGCTTAACCCTAACCCGCACTTTTGGTTCATGTTACTCAATGGAAAGTAGAGAAGTGCCATTGGTTGGAAGGATCAAGGATGCACAAGTAGCCTTTGTTGCTTTGTCCAGAGAAGAGAGTTTTAGCCACCATTTTGGTAGTTGATATTCCCCCTTCCTACGACATGTTGTTGAGTAGAAATTTTTGCAAAGATGTTGGAGGAGAAATCATGATGGATTGGTCACATGCTCTTATTCCAGTGAATGGGAAAATGAAGAAGCTACTGCCTGAGAAACAAACTAAATATATCATGCAAAAAATAGATGACCCAAAGGCATAAATACTTTATGAGGACATTGGTCATGGTAACTACATGATCATGTCACAAGATGAGGCTAACCATCCTAAGGAAGTGCTTTTATATCCTAGTGGCGTTTGGATCTTGGAATTTGATGGAAGTTGCTCCACAGCTAGTTCTAGAGCTGGTGTGGTGCTTATTTCTCCTGAAGGGAAAATTCATCCTTTCTCCTTCAAGCTCCAATTCAAAAAAAAAATAATATAGCTAAGTATGAGGCTCTCATCCTTGGTTTAAGCATGGAAAAAGAGATGGAGATCAAGAATCTCCTTGCTCGTGGAGATGCAGAGCTGATTGTAAAACAGGTCATAGATCTCTTTCAAGTGAAGAATAGAAGGTTGAAACATTACAAGAATCTAGTTTGGGATTCCATTGAGTTCCTTAATGCCTTTTCAATTGAAGCCATACCAAGGGAAATAAACACCAGAACTAATTCCTTAGTTGTCTCAGGGTCTCTCACGATCCCTCATCCGATTTCTCCTAAGATAAATTCACCATTGAGATGATTCATAGGCGTAGTGTGCCTGACAATGCAAACAATTGGCAGGTATTTAATGATGATCATCACTTGCTTTCCTTCCTTGAACTCGGAGATAATTTTGACCAGATGTACTTCGAAGGAAGTGGGAATCTGCCTAGAGAATGTGTACCCCCAAATGAAGAAGATAACCAAGAAGAAATGGATCATGATGGTTGCATAAAACTAAAAGGTAATAAAATACCTAAAGGGTTGGTAAGTTTGGAAGAGTTATTTGATAAACATGATAGGTACATCAAGTCCAAAACTTCCAAAGGAGCTCAAAGTGATCTGCATTGACTATGAAAAGATAAACATTGGGAATCTTAATGAACCCATGCTGGTAAACATTAGAAAGTGTTGCACACATGAGGAGAGGGAGAAAGCAACAAATCTATTGAAAAGATATGCTGATGTTATTGCATATTCTTATGATGACCTCAAGGCTTTTCAGCCAAAAGAGATGCAACATTTCATTCCTCTAAAACTTGGGATCAAGCCCTTCCGACAAAAGTAGAGGCAGTATAACCCTAAAATTGCTGATACAATCTTTCAAGAGATCCAAAAGTTATTGAAGGCTAAGATCATTTTCCCCATTCACCATTCAACGTGGATTGCTAATATTGTGCCTATCAGGAAGAAGAATGGTGAGATCTGGATTTGTGTTGATTTTAGGAATTTGAATCAAGCCTCTTTGAAGGATAATTATCCTCTCCCCGTAATGGATCAAGTGTTACAGGTTGTTATTACAAGTTCAGAAATGTTGTCCATGCTTGATGGATTCTTAGGATATAATCAAGTAGAAGTAAGTGTTGCAGATCGGCATAAGAGGCGCCTTTACCGAGTCCTTGGGGCACCTTTGCTTGAGGATAATGCCTTTTGGCCTCATCAATGTTGGTGCCACCTTTCGAGAGGGCAATGGACTGGCCTTTGGTCATCCTAAGGGAAAATGCATAGTTATATACCTTGATGATCTGACTGTGTTTTCAAAAACTAGAGCTAATCATTTCCAACACCTTGAAATTGTCCTCCAAAAGTGTAGAGAGCATGACATCTCCTTGAATCCCAAGAAATGCATGCATTTGTGTCATCGAGGCAAATTATTGGGACATAATGTCTCCGAGGAGGGAATCAAGATTGATCCAGAAAGAGTCCAAATGATTCAAGAAATCCCTCTCCCCATGAGGAAGAAGGGTGTGCACTCTTTCTTTAGTAAGATCAACTTCTTAAGAAGATTCAGACTTGATTTTGCTGAATTTACTTTGAACATAGCCCACATGATGAAAGGGAAGCAAACTTTTGGTTGGTCCTCTGAAGGAAAGGTTGCATTTGAAGACATCAAGAGAGCTATAACAAAGACTCCAATCTTGGCAAGCCCTAATTATAGCAAAGACTTCGTTATTTATTGCTATGCTACTGAAAGTACTCTAGTTCTATTGTGTTAACCCAGGAGAATGTTGAAGGTCATGAACTCCCCATAGTGTTCATGAGTTATATTTTGAAAGCCCATGAGTTGAAGTACACCATGATGGAGAAACATGCTTTTGTAGTGGTCAAAGATGTGAAGCAGTTTCATTTTTACATCCTCAACTCTCATTCTATTGTGCTTGTGTCTGATACAACTATTAAATCCATTCTTACACAACAAGAATTTGGAACCAAGAGAGGCAATTGGGTAGCCAAAGTTCAGGAGTATGATCTTGACATCAAACCCACCAAGCTAGTTTGAGGAAAGGGCTTATGTGAACTCATTGCTGAAGGAGCTGATGCCAAATTGTCCAAGGAGGAAGTTGATATCCTGTTATTCTTTTCCTCAGCTCAACCGATGAATGGTATCTTTGGCATTACATACTTTCTTACTTATGGAGAATGTCCATCCCATTTGAGTGCCAAGGATAAGAGAGCCATCAAATTAAGGTCTGTGCAATATGTGTTGTGGGAAAATGCATTGTTCAAATGAGGCATAGATGGAAGGTTTTTGAAATGTGTTGACAAAGAGCAACAAAATAAATTGTTCTCAGCCTTTCATGACCAGGCCTATAGAGTTCATTTCTCTTCGCTATCATGGCCCATAAAATCCTTCGTCTTTGGATATTATTAGCCTACCTGTTTAAAGATGCATCAAAGTGGGTAGGCAAGTGTGAAGCATGTCAAACCTTTGTTGGAAGACCGAAATTGGTTGTTTTACCTCTCAAACCAGTGGTGATTGAGGAACCTTTTCAACAATGGGGTTTAGACTTCATTGGGACACTCAATCCACCTTCAAGTGCAAGGCATACTCATGTTTTGACTGCCACTGATTATTTCACCAAGTGGGTGGAAGCCATTCCAGTTAAAAGTACTACTTCTGAAGTAGTATGTAACTTCATCAAGGAGCACATCTTAATAAGGTTTGGGATACCAAACAAAGTCATCACTGACAATGCTTTCAATTTTTCTTCTGCTGAGATGATGGATTTCTATGGCTATGACATTTCCTTGCCCAAGATTAATATCCCCAAGGAATGGACAAGCAAAATCAACTAACAAGAACTTGGTCACCATTGTTCGGAAGCTTGTTAATGACTCTCAGAGGAATTGGCATAAGAAACTATATGATGCTTTATGGGTAGATAGGATTACACCTAAGAGAGCCATTGGAATGTCTCCTTTTCAAGTGGTATATGGAGTTGAAGCTCAACTGCTAGTGACATTGAACTGCCAACCTTACATTTGATGAAGGCCATTGAGGATGCCAACTTTACCAATTCATTGGACAAAAGAATTATGTACCTCCAAAAGTTGAATGAAGACATATTGCAAGTGGTTGACAAAATATCAACTCATCAACTCAAGGTAAAAGCTCTATTTGACAAAAAGGCTAAACCCATAACTTTTCAAGTGGGAGACAATGTTCTTCTTTGGGACAAAAGGCATGAACCTCGAGGTAGCCATGGTAAATTTGATTCCCTTTGGCTTGGTCCTTTTAAAATTATACATTTTTTTGGTGAGAACTCTTTTTACCTGGATTACATGGATGGTTCTCCTCTCCCACTTCCTTATAGTGGGCAATTTTTGAAGTTTTTCAAAACCTAAGAGTTTTGGCGGTCCCTCTGTACATTTTGTATAGCGTTTTGTTTTCCTTGTTTTTGTTTTGGTTGGTTTCCTTTTTGTGTTCTCTTCTATGTTGGTATTGCTTCTTTTTGACTCCGTTGCACATCAAGCAAGACACTGATTCGATCTGTTCATCCCCAGAATTCTCTAAGGTTCTTGATTTTGCCTCTTTCCTTTGCCAAATCATCCCTGAAGGAGCCATGTTGTCCTCTCAATTTTCCCCACCCTTTCGAATCTAATTTCATGAAAATTGGAGCCCTGCCATAGAAGAAATTCATGTTTTAAACTCCTCAGATGCTCGTTTTCATTTCCCACAATGTTTTTAATCAAAATTTCCTCAGTCCATTATCGTTAAAACGTTTTACCTATTTTCAATGGATGGGAAATGATTTTAGTTCTTCTTTTGTGTTTGGAATGTGTGGGGCCTTGCATCTTTCTTTTTTAACCTTTTGTAGAGAGAAATTCTTTGTTGGGAGTAAAAATGTTTCCGTTTTCTGTAACTTCCTACATTCTTTTCCCCATCAAATTCTTGCTCGGAAAGGTGAAGCTACGCATTTGTTTCCCATTGGATGCGGCCGGACGGGTTCCTTTTGAACTTATCACTTTTGGTGATTTTGGAAAAAATGTCAGATTTGGCCCGCATCCCCGCCTGGTCCCTGATTGGCTAGAGTAGTTTTGGTAGAAGTTTAGGGTGACGGATCCATTTTATCCTCTAAGACATTACGGCGAAAGGGCAAAAATTTCTAAAATGGCCCATGCCCCGCCCATGTGAAAGGGAAAATTCTAAGTTGAGGCCCGCAACAAATTAGAAAGGGACACATGGCCTACGTTGAAAAGTCAATGGCGGGGACACGGACTTTCGGGGGAAAAGTTGGAATTTTTCCCCTTTTCAAAAATAGATAAAGTATAAAACTGAAGCGCATTCTTGCACCCAGTCAGGTGATGCCACATGTTGAAGGATGAAATCGGAACAACAGGCTTGCGGGGAAATTGAGAATTTGAGCCTTTTTCACCAAAGGGTTAAAATGTTGCAAATTGAGCCGTGACCCTTTTTCCAATCGTGGTGTGCCACATGTTCACGTTGAAAAGTCAAAGCAGGCCGACAGAGGTTTTTGAGAATTTGAGATTTTTGTTTTAAAAAAGTTCAAATGGCAGATTTGAACCGCATTTCCTCAGCCACTCAGATGGCACCACGTGTCCGGCTTTTGGCGGAGCTGCGAGGGCAGAGAAAAATGAGAAATCACGCTTTTTCTCCCAAATGTTAGGAAATGCAGATTTCTTCCCTAGGGTCGTCATTGCTTGGATCTTGCCACGTGTAGGGTCCAAATTTGAAGGTAAAAGGGGGAAAAGATAGCCAAATGCACTCATCTAGTTTTTAACGCCATTAATGAACCAGAGCTCTGCAAAATGCAAAAATGGATCATTCTTCATTCTTTTCTCTGTATTCTTGTCGTTTCTCCATGAGATGTATTTTTGGTTTATTATGGAGCCAAATCGATAAGTTTAAAGGGATGTAAAGTTTGATCATCAGAAAACAGATTTTATCGGGCATACGCGATAAAAAGGGAGAAAACTTACCAGTAAGCACTTGAGTGTTATGAAAGTGGTTAAAAGGTAGAAATGGCAGGACCACATGAAGAAAAAAATCATGAGATGCCCCCTGCTAGAGTAATCATGCTCGAACTGACAAAATATTGGCCTTTTTGAACCTCTGGTTTTCATGAGTGCGTTTGTTTCATGTCACTTTCCAAAAGTGGATCTGCAACAAACATTATTCCTTTTGGATATTCTTTTCTTGAGGACAAAGTATGGATGTACACAGATTGTTATAAGAACATGGTTTTGGCCATGGAAAAGGGGATTTTGGTTTTAGGGAAGGTTGTAAAATTTGAAGTAATTCAATATAGAAGTTCTTTTCTGTCTCTTCCCTTTGTTACATCTTTTTTCTCTCTTCTTTGGATTGATGGATCGGTTGTTTGCATTCAATAGAAACTTTGTGTTCGGCCTATGTAATCTTTAGAACTTTATGTCTGCAGATTTGCATCGGTGGTGGAGTAATTGATCCTTTTTTATATTTTCTTGGTTCAATGTGAGTAGGGAGATACTCTGTTATCTATATTTCCCAAAATCATTGTTATTTTCTTCCTTCTCCCATCTCTTTATTCTTCCATTTCTTCTGATTGATAATCTTTTGAGTATGGAAACGAACCAGGCTACCAGGGTCCAAACATTGATAGTTGTATATTTGTACATTTGATTTTCCAGCTTTCAATAAGGGAACCTCTCCCATTAAAGAGGAGGGACTTTTTGTCCCCTGACTGTGGTTTCAATCCATATCATGCCAGGAAAATCAAATACCTGTAAAACGGTCCCGATTAATGTCATATGTGGCCACCAAAACAGCGGTTAGGAACATAAGTTTAAATGTTACAATAATTTAAAAGCTATTAAAAGACAATTATGCCAAGTGTCGCACATGTATGCCATGTGGAACTCATATACCACACTATTTACAAGCGCATTTACCAAGAGCTAAGTGTGCGAAGGTTTAAGTGGTTTTTGACAAATGTCATGTAAATTTTTTTGCAAAGGAATTAATGGAGCAACCACATATCATGCCAAGAAAATCAAATACTTGTAAAACGGTCCCAATTAATGTCATAAGTGGCCACCAAAACAGGGGTTAGGAACATAGGTTTAAATGTTACAATAATTTAAAAACTATTAAAAGACAATTATGCCAAGTGTCACACATATATGCCATGTCGAACTCACATACCACACTATTTACAAGCACATTTACCAAGAGCTAAGTGTGCAAAGGCTTAAGCGATTTTGACAAATGTCATGCAAATTTTTTTGCAAAGGCTTTAGCTGATTTTTTTATTGCTCTCCAATTAAAAAATTGCTTCCCAAGTGTTGCATGAAAATAGGGAAGTCATCCATGAAAATAGGGAAGTGTTCCATGAAAATAGAAATAATTATGACATCATTTTGTTGTATGGGAATAAGGAGAATAAGGAGAAAATCAACCAATCACATACGTGAAAATTGGTATTTGTAAATGAATTAAAAATTATATATTGTTTAAAACTATTGCCTAGACCATATGAAATAAAAATAGTTGATTGTGATTGGTTGAAAAAAATTGAGTAATAAGAAAGTGATTACTATAGGCTAAGGGACTAATAAATAAATTATTTCAATCTTATTTACCCATATTCGGAGGGGGTCAAGGCCTAGGAAAACTAGGTAATTGCCTAGAGCGCCAACATTTAGGGCGTCAATTTAATTATTTTACCTTTATTTTTGAAGAGTAGATAAATTTTCTAAACATATATGCTACTTAGAAGTTAATGGCCACTCTTACATACCAATTTGATTCTCTTCATTGAAAAGAAAAATAATTTTAAATAATTATATAAAGATTATGATATTTAGCTAGCCGAAACCTACAAATGCCTTTGTTATATTTAATTCATACTTTTATATTTTGTATACTTTGTATTGTTTTGAAGTCTTACAAGGTATTTTAGGAAGTGAGATAAAGAAAGGTGAATATGTAAGGAACTTGTGAAAAAATAGTTTGGGAACTATATTGATAAAGGAGAATTACAATAGACTATATGTTAGAGAATTAACTTTCAAATTAATTTATTAACAAGTTTTTCTTAGATGGCAAAGGCATAACATATCAAGTAATCTAATATTTGTTTACCATTAATTCGTTGGTAGGCATCCACCTTTGAAGATGCCCTTGCTAGAAAGTGTCAAATTCTGGGGGTTTTAACTTTAAAGGTTACCAGATTTTAGATATTTTCCTATAGGTTGCCAGATTTTAGATATTTTCCTACAGTCCTAGATATTTTTCTATATCCTAGATATTTTTCATCTTTAATATTCATCTATCAATTTGATATAGAGGCAGACAAGGTAATTGTGTACACCGAAATTGGAGGTCCGACGACCACCATTGATGAAGTCCACGAGCTCTCTTAAAATCGGAGACGGACTCAAACTTCTTTGTCGGTCTCGATGGAATCGATGCAAAGCCTTCATTTCCTTTCCAAACGCAGACATGATCGACCCATTAATGGAATGATGAGCAACAAGGTTGGCGATCTTGTCTACATTTTCTTCCTGTAAACCCTCATATTCACACATAATCGTGTACTCAGATTCCTACTCACATAGATGGAAAATGTTTTTAGTCATATTCTATATATTATAGTTTCTCATCTCTGCTAAGGATATTGTACCCACTTCTAATGGGACGGGATCCCATGTGGGCATCTCCATTTCGTTGTGTTACTCATTGGTTGGTTTCAATCTTTTGAGACGAAGATTTAGAGGAATGAAGGAATTATTGTATTATGGCAGGAGTTCTATATCTATTTTGGTTTTTTCCCCCTTAAATTTGGATGTAGTCGATTTTCTATTTACGGTAAAATCAAATGTTTTGGGTTAAGTGAAAATGAATTGTTTGCATTCAAGATATTGATAAATTGACATTGCAGTATCTCCAAAAACAAATTTCCATACACAGTCGCAGAACAAGAATTTTTGCTCCCAACGGCAAGACGTTACTTTATGAATGACCGCCCCCCCAACAACAACAAATTCTTCTACGAGTTTCTAGTTCAAGAATTCCACAAAATGTATATAGAAAGAATCGCAAGATTCGAAATGGTGGATTTGATGATAAGGAGAACGAAATTGAGCGATGGGGTTTTGTGTAGGTCGTTGGATAAAAGAATCGAGATCCGATTTTAAATTTACACACAATGTCTCCGATTTGATAATCATTCCTCTTAGTGCAACGATAAATCATAATGGTTTTGTTATTTTTGGTGTGGGCACTCAAAAACGGCGCCGAATATCGGCGGTCGACCTTGTGATCTCGAAAAGCCAAAGGCGGTGGAAGTTGAGCAGTGACAAAGGTGATCGATAAAGGTAGCTTTTAGAAAATCAATTTCCATGGAGTTGTGATTACATTTAAATAAAATGGTATTCCCTCTAAAAGATGTAAACCCTAATGAAGCGAAGTCTTTGCCGTGTAAACACGATGTGTTTTAAACGTATAGGCGATCGGCTTCGACACATGTTATTACGGTTGAATCTTGTTAGAGATTTTCATTCATGCTTTAAAATGATATTGCCCATAAGGCAACATAGACTATAGGCCATCCTCACATTCATATTCGGCTCCATTTCGTATGAGTGCGTGTTACTAATTTGTAGGTAGTATATTTTCGAAGTTGAAAGCAGAAATGGCAACTATGGAGGAAAACAAAATTTTAAAAAATTGGGGAAAGAGTAAATTTTCATATTGAAAATAGCGGGAGGTTCCCAATGTAACCTCCTATTTCTTCCTATAGTACATCAGATCAATTAAACCAAAGCTATTACAATGTGCAATGGATTGTTAAAGAGAGAGAAAAAGAATGAAAGAATTGAGATGTTTTGAAGAACCTCTGATCATCTGCCATTGTAGGTGCTAAAAGAACATTCAATTTTTTTAGAATAATTGAAAAAATGGTGGAGAATGTTATGGCTTGGAATTGAGCGTGCATTCTCGGTGGAGGGCCATTAGGAAATCTCTTGGTGTCAGCACAGTAATCATAGATCATATAGTTCTTACGCACCCAATTGAGCCTCTGTGTCTGGGTGGAATCCAAAGGTTGTGCTTGTGTCTCTGCCTCCTCCTCCTGGGAAGAAGAAGTAGTATGTGGTTTGAAGTTGAAGTTGCGGAAGGAGGCGAGAAAGGGGGCTTTGGTCCAGTCGGTCTTGACGAGGCCACCTCTGGTTGCCCAGTCCTCAACATTCCAGAGGCTGGAGTAGATTCTCATGGGTTGCTTCTTGGGGTAAGGAACACCCAACTGCTCATTGTTCTTGAACACTCTAACAGGGCTCCCATCTACAGAAAATCTGCAATCACCAATGCAGTTAATGGGAGTTTTTCTTCTAGTGTAGCAATCACTAATTTAATGGGAGTTGCAAACAGAATAGTAGAATGATATGCTTACATAATGTGGCGTTGAGTCCATGAAACAGAGTAAGTGTGGAAATCCGTGGTTGGGTTGAACCACAAATAGAATTGTTGCTCACGATTTCCTTTGCCTTAAGAAAACACGTTGGCATGCATAACATAGGGATCTCTCAGCAGATTACCCAAAATTTCAAAATCTATTTCGTTGTGGGTGGGGCCTTGAGAAGAAAGTTGTAACACAAAGAGTTGTTCAGAATTGAGAAATGACATACTAAGCAATATCAATACCAGAGAGTAAAGAGTAGAGATAGATAATTGGCTTACATAGTAGGTTGTCACTGTGCCTGCAGAGTTTCCAGGGACCAACTTAATTTGCATATCAATGGTGGCAAACAGGTATTCCTGCTTGGATTGAAACCCTGAGCCTAAAGTGTGGTCTAGACTCATCCCATGTGATGTCAAAGTCTGTGTAAAAATTAGCGGAAGCAACATGCAGAGCAATAGAAATAGAGAGCAACAATGTGTAGAATAACACCAGAGCGTCCATAACAACTGTTTGGCTATGAATGTTACGTGAGGGCCCTCCATTTACATTAACAAATGTATTTCCTCCGTCATTTTTTATGCTTATAAATTACATGACCGACTTATATACCAATTTTGACCCTAAGACATAACAAACTAGACATCTTCTATTATCAAATGACGACAATCTCGCCTAGTAATTCATTTCTATTTTCCTTGCAGCCGTAATGGAGATAATGGAAAGTAATTAGATTTCTCATGTTGTCGAGGCGTTTCAACACGCACTTGGTACCTTGCTTCCACTCTCTGTTGTGCTCTTCATTCTCTGCATGGCCATCCATGCGCACGAGGATGACAATGCCTCCTTCATCCACTCTCCCATGCCATCCCCACATCTCGTGTTTGAATCCCTCATCTTTGTAGGCTACACCTAGATGGACCAACTCCTCACCCACCCTGACTACGTCTCCAAGCTCGACCTCACAACCTTATGCAATTACAATGTGGACAACAATTATACACATTGTAATTCACATTTCACCACATATTACAACTCTAACAATATCATCCTCGAGAGACATCAAAACAGTTTCACCAAATGTAATAAAAAAATATTCAATCGATCGACTCAACTTTGTTAACTTACTGCATGTGTACTGGATATTAAAAGCTTTGCAATAGGGTATGGACATCAATATTACGGAAAAGAGGAAGTGTTGTTTGTTGGTGATGTAGTCATCTTTGCATTGTTCGCTCCTCCACATCACACACTTAAAAAAATGAAGATAACATACATTTTACCAAAAATATTGTACTCAAACAAATTTAAAATTGTTATCCTATCCGACATAATTTACAACTCATGTGCAATTGCTAGCTATTATTTCTACTATAATTACACCAAGAGGTGTCCTATTATGGTAGGCAAGGAGTGTAATGGCGTGCATTGATTGAAAAAACTTTTTATTTTCCAACTAATATTTAATGGTTAAAATAATTTATTTTTCAATGCCCATCTCAATGTTTAATAAATAAAATAAATATATGATTATGTATTTATACACAAAAATGTAAGTTATTTTAATAGCGTGAAAGATAAAAAAGTGTTAATGGGTAAATAATTGTGTAGGAGGGTTATTACCCGAAGGTTGCGAAAGATAACAAATAAATAATTGTGCAAGGTTATTACCTGAAGGAAATTCTAGGTAAGTAACAATTTTTTAGATTTTTACTTTTGGATGTATTTTTACTTTTACATGTAAGTAACTATATTAATTTTTATTAATTTTTAGTGGAAGATATTTAGTACCAAATAAATAATAGGTGTGAATAAGTGCAAATCTATAGTTTTTAAATTTATTTTTAGTTTTATTTTCATTTTTACTTTTAAATTTATTGTAGTTTTTACTCTTACATGTGTTTTATAAATAAGACAATGATATGGAAAATCTTTCCGAAGCTAAAGCATTTTGTAGTGAATTATAAATGAGAGCACTTAACTTGAAATAAAATGGATGAATAATCAATAAGTAAAATAATGACAAATGAATAAATAATAGGGTAAACAATTTACCTATAAAGAAACTGAGTTGGAATTTATTAAATAATAACAAATTAGCTGTGGAAGTTAGACATAATTATGTTCTATGTTCATTACTGATAGGTAAACTAACTATTTCAATAAGTTCTTTAAGTAGCAAGTAGTTTTAGCCATTTTGTGTCCAAGAAGAAGTATGACGAAGCTCTACAAAACCCTTGCCTCAATATACACATCTTTGACATGCAGTGCAATGAATTTGAGTTGCTTTGCATGAAAATAACGAAAGCAAACAATTCTTACCTTAAAAACAATGGGTTGAAAGAAGAAGAATGCACACTCTATCAATACATTGTAAATATGGGGAGGATGAAAACCATAGATTATCCTCTGCTTTGATGTTAATGACAGGGGCTAAGGCGATGTCGGTGCTGGTGGTGGAGGTAAGGTGTGCCTTGTGCCGCATCATAAAACAGAACATATCTCCAATCAACTACAATGACTGCCCACTAATATTTGGTACACATACACATTTGCTAAGTCACCCCAATACCTCAAAGTTGCCATGTCTGAATCTGTAACTCCTACGTCCATACCTAGGCTCTCTGTAAATTCCATCATTATTTTTTGCATAAAACAATGAACCTAACCACTGCATAAGCCCTACAGGGTTTTGGAACCCATAAAAAAAACAAAAGCAAAAAAATTGTATCTTAAAATTTGAAGTTGAATAAAGAAGAATTACCTAGCTCCCAGCCTAATGCAATATCTATCCATAATGTCCCTTCTTCCAGCCGTCCATACAGAGAAAATATCTAAAGAGATTACAAGAGACTTTATCATGGCAATTGGTGCAATGTGCAAACCCTTGTTCCAACCATAAATTCCATTTTGCATGGCTAAGAAAATCATGACACAAAATGACAACTCCAACCTAAAATTAGAGTTTGAATTACAGTTTTAAAATCACACGGGTTAGCAAAGCATATTTGAATCTTAAAATGAATGATGTAATGTCATCTCACTTTTGTTCAATAGATCGAAACCCTGTAAATTAAGTAGGGTACGCTCTACAAAGTTTCGCAGTAAACTATAAGACTAATTTTACCTTTGGATAATTTACGGGGGAGGAAGGACCCTTGAAAAATGCAAATAAAATGAATCCCTATATTAAATGTTGTCTAAAATTCCAAATCCCAAGTGAATGAAATAGCTAAAAGCCATGACGAAGTAATTGGGGCAAAGTGCAAACCCTCCTTCTATTTCTTGCGTGGTTGTGATATATTCCATTTCTGCGTGGCTATGATGAAATGATGACTCAACCTTGTGAATCAATGAGCAAACACTTTAATTAAACCTTGAAACTCATAATTTGAAACAAAAATACGTAAAATGAGCAGGGACGAAACACAAACATTAATTAACTATGATAATTAACCTTAACAAAATAGTAATGTCCCAAAGCATGTGTCGATTACATTTGGTAGCATGCGTCGATTCGCCATTTATGACAACATGCTTGAGATCGAGAGAACGAGCCTACGATTTAAAATAGGCATATACTAAAGAATCGCGCATGGGTGTGCGATGAAAAACATGAAAAGAGCGGTTGGATGCAAGAAAAGTAGAAAGTGTGAGCAAAACAACGTAGACCAACTAAGTTGAATGAATTAGATACTGAAAGCAGAAATATGTGGCATAAGTTGTTATCGAGACAAAAAGCAAGAGATATATACAGGCAAGAGTGATAGCAAGACGGAATGGGAATGCGCCCCCACGAGAGGTGGAAGGAGCTAAGAAGAAGGATTTACGGGGAGAGCCAGAGAAGACGGAAGGGAGCGAAGGCGACATTCCTCTTGGAGCCTAGACTGCAGAAGGGGAGTGGAGGACATGCGAGAGTAACTTGGGAGAAAGAGAAAGTCGGAGAAATACGAAGGGAACAGGAGAGACGGAACCCTTGAGATAACAAAGAATGTAAGGCCTTGTCTTCAGTGCTTGATGTCCACTTTGTAGCACCTTGTAGTGTAAGCCCTTGAGATTTGTGGATAGAAAAAGCCCAAGCCATTTTGAGCGGTAGTTATCTGCGGCCTCCTCTAGAAATGGGAGGAATAGGAACATGCAAGGGGTTGTTTGAATCCCAAGGAGGTCCTGTGTAACGATCAAATTTGATGACGACAAACAGAGGTAGATTCGGAGGGCCGGAGGATATTCCATAGATTATGTCGATGATAGAACCAGTAGCGCCGTTGACGAGACCCTTCTCAACCCACAAGTTTGCGGAAAGCATTACTTTTTGATTGATGCAGAGAAGAACCTTGGGCTTCAATTGATCGTCCTCGGTATCGCCTGATGCAGAACGTCTTGTCTTTTTGGCAATAGATCTGGCTATAGGAGAGTTAAGGGACTTCAACATAAAAAGGTTGTGGGAGTCCACAAGGTCATTCCGAGCAAAAATATGAGGGCCTTCTTTAAACTCAATCCTTTCTTGTTTGGACAGGGAGGAATCAGATCTTGACATAAGAGCTTCCCAGTCTTGGATTAGAGGGATGGCATTACGAATGTTAGCAGCATCCCGGAATGATGTCTATGCAGTGCAGAGCCTTGTTGCCTGAAGATTGAATGAAGGGAGACTGATATGTTGAATTCGCGCCAGAGGGTAGCTCCGTAAGACTTGCTTGCATAAATTGGAATGTCCATAACCGGAGGAAGTTGACCAAGGTCTCGACAAGGATCATAGATCTACCTCCAAATGTTGAGTCTTTGAAGTGTGGGAAAGCCTCCCTAAGACGGTAGTCGATTCTGGAAAGAAGCTTTGGACCGACGAAACTCATTTCATCGATTAAAATGTATTTGATGTGTTTGAGTGAGTCTTGAAGAGACGATAAAGCTTGGCCCTCTAAGGGTTTGAGCTCTTTAATGGGAATCCGGAGGCTTGAGTGTATCGTAGAAGCTGAAATGTTGAATGTAGCAACTCCTGTTGGGGCGAGCAAAAGGAGAGGGGAAAGGCCTTCGCTGGAGGAAGAGGCAAATGAAGACTTTAAAATGTTGATGAGGAATGATTTACCTGTACCTGCAGTGCCCTTGTATAATAAGTCTCAGTGGAGGAAGGTTGGATCTATGCGTGAAGTGTTGATTAACTATGTTGAAAGCTTGTTGTTGTTCTGGAGATAAGCCAGAAGTTAGAGGGTCGAACTTGTCCACGAAGGAAGCTGAAAGATGGTTCACCTTAGTATCTTCAACAAAAGTGGCACCAAGAGATTGCAGAGCAAATGGAATATGATGTGCACTCCAATTGTGAAGGGTGTCAAATTCACGAAGTCCAAGCATTTGCAAGTTATCAAGGAATGAAGTGCTACCGGGGTGGAGTCGAGCCAAATGTTGCCAATCATACAATTGTTCAACTGGAAGGGGAGCTCGACCTCGGACTCAGTGTCACTGCCGGAGGTGTGGGGCGATTAGATTCACGCTGAGCAATATGCCAGGGCCGATAATTGTGTCTGAACAAGCTCCAATTAGAAATGGTTTGTTGAGGTGTTGAACCAATATCATTAGAAATGTTGCGGAAAGGTTTGTATAGAAGGAGCTCAGACCAACAAAAAGTTCAAAAGAGGGGGAGTCCTTAGACGGAATGCATTGAAATTTGGGGAACACCCGAACAATAGCTGGTTGGGTACGACTTTTCCACCTATCATGCTTGCGGTATTTGTTGTAACTCCAATCGCGTGCAACTTCAATGAGTGGAAGGCTTTCCATGTATGAAGGTCGGACCCTGTATGCATCTAAAAGCAGGGATGTTTCTGCATCTTCACACTCTGCTTCAGCTAATTTTCTTATGATTTTTCTGCCTACATTTAGCATCACAAAAATGTGACTGCACATTACAAGCGGCAATTTGAGGAGCATGTGGCATGTTTCTTGTGCGCTAATGTCATGTTCAACTACACTCTCAGTTAACATTTTTTTATGGCTAAATGTGCAGGAAGATCAGGATCTAAACCTGTCGACAATCTAGAAAGCATATGGTGGTATGTTTCTGATCTTTGTTCTGCTTTGGAAGCATACTTAGCAATGTATTTAAGGACAACATGGCGAGATAGAACAGGTTGACAATCTATATTGGCTCTCCATATGGATAACATTGCTGGATTGTGTGTGTTCAATCTATCATCATTCCTTGAAGGGAGGTATTTAACTGAAGCACTTTCATCAACAAACAATAAAGAAGTAGCTCTATTCTCCCAAGGTGCGTTGTATCGACACTGGAGCCGGTCACTTTTTTTTCGAAGGCAAGTATTCTCGGAGCACTTCGTGTGGCGCTGAACACGATTTATTAGCTCCTCCAAATCCTGCAACGGTGAAACTGCAAGAATCTGAGACGAATCTAAAAGGCAAGGATCATCTTGAATATTCCTATGAAAAAATTCTGAGCGAACGAAGCAGGGCGCATATTCCATGCAGATATGTAGATATCAAAGTATTGTTGCACTCTATTGATAGATTCATTATTTGACCAGTCGATGCGATCAACATTTGGAGCATCCTCAAGCCATAGAAAACCATGAACATGAGCTGAACCTCTATGTTGCCATTCATACCTGCGGTAAAGGAAGGTAAATCGTTTTGTATTCAAGTAAGTGAAAAGTATAAAGCATTGAAGAATTTTACCTGTACCAGTAGTCTTTGGCACGAAGATGTTTCTGTAACACTTCCTCACGGAATATGGTGAATCTTTGATGTAAGTAAGCAGCGACACGATGAGGGTGGTTAACAATGTTCATGGTCCTCCAGTGTTGTGTTGCACGGGCCTCAACAGGAGACAAACCTGGCATGATGCTATGTAGGTCTGGCCATTTTGTGTCAGCTGCACTTAGAGTGAAGAAGAGTGTAGGCGCACCCAATTTCTCAATCATGTCAGAGACTTCCCCTCTGCTCTTTGACCAAAATGTTCGTGTCCCACGCAAGCTGGTTGCGAATCTCATTAAACTTTGTGGAAGGCAATCATCAGGGAAATCATGCGAGGCATTGTCGTGTATTTGTCCTATAAAGTAGGGGGATATCATGTTGATGTTCAACCTCATGAATCTTTTGCATTGGCTATAGATTGGCTCCATGTCTCATAATAAGGTTAAGCGAAGTACCTAGGAACCTGGGTGTGACCCAAAATGATCATCATGGTACTTGCATTAGGTGGAGGGCATATTCATGCATTTGAACATCCTTCATGCGTGGTTGTTTAAAAAATGTTGCACCAGTTGGAAACAAACATGGAAAAGCCATTGAGAAAAGGCCCTCTGTGGTGTATTCATTAATTGGAGTGTTTCGACTTCAGGCCAAGCAGGTTGTAGGCGCAGAGTGACCATTTGAAAGCAGGTATCGAACGATCAACTCCTCTTCTGTGCCAGTGTTTGGGTCTGAAGGAACAAATGAGGATGTCTCCTCGGGAAACTCATCGGGGTTGGAAGGAGGGTTGCCAGTATCGTGCGGTTCAGAGAAGCGAGAGGCTAGAAGGTCAATAGGAACAAAGTTAAGGGAGGAGGATATGTTTGTTGGTTCCTGTGGAAGAGAGGA